>JAIUSX010000012.1:21307038-22614077 GCA_026573805.1 Hesperophylax magnus
TATTTATTAATGTTATCTTCTATTTCAATGATTAAATATTAAAATTAATAGATTAGTGTATCCTTAAAAACCATAAAAAAGTTATTTCAATAAAATTTTGTAACTAATCATCTCGCAGGAGTAGGCAGAGGAGTTGGGCCGCCGCACAAAAACCTACGAATCAGAACACACATATTCATCTGTTATACTGACTCTCGACATGACAGGACACAGATAAAAAAAGTTAAAGGTCGCAACTGGGACTCGAACCCAGATCCACTAGTCTTACAGGGACTAACGTTTCTACCAATTAATACTTCCTCCAACTCCCTTTTGCGACCGTTAACTTTTTATTTATGTGTCACCTCTTTTATATTTTCATTGAGACTTATTGATATTATCTTCTTTGATAATTAAATAATATTACAATATGATTATTAGGTTTGTAAGCTTTAATAATGTAATGCTAGTAAATAAATAAAACAAAACACTACCTATAGGCATTTCGTATACGATGTCGATAACGAATTGAAACCGGTATTATTTATTTATTTATTCATTTTCGGGAAATCGACTGTTTACATTTAATCAGTTTGTACATAAGTATTATATGGTAAAATAAAACCAATTGTGGATTTCCTCCCTGTGACTTTAACTGAGACAGCATAATATGGAATAAGTTATTTAAATTTGTGAGAAAGGAATATGAATCAAAAAAAATATACAAAACGAAAAATTTACAAAACAATACATTTATAGCCATGGAGAGAGGTTGTAGATATAAATCAAATCATAATAGAGATATAAACAATAGACATAAACATTATTCACAAACCATCAGAGAAATATTATTTTATGGATCTCTTGTATTTGGTAAGTTCGCAACTGAAAATATCAACCTTGGATAATACGCTATTGTAATTATTGCATAGTCTGTTCAGGCAAGGATTCTGTTTAGAGTTAGTTTTGCTTTGATCAACCCTGAACGTTATAGTTTAAATAAAAAGAAGAACAAAAAAGATAAAAAGGGTTTTATTAAATTAATTGCTTGCATATTCTTAAACCGTTTAATTAACATAGCTATCTACGCATTCACACCTTCAAAGACGTCAAAAGGCAATTCAATAGAATTTTTCTTGACACATCGCTGAGATTCAAGAAAAAAAGTTGATAGTAAGCATTTCTTATTAGAAATTTTAAATTCCTGTCCATTGCTTCGCGACTCAATTAAGGTTAATTACAATACCAAACACATCAATTGAATGCGTGGCAATTCTTTCAGGAATCATATAAGGCAAGATTACATATTATAAATAAATAACTAAAGTTACATATTATGGTAAGCATTACGACTAAGGTTGAGAAAGGGACGCTTAGATGGTTTGGACATGTAAATTAACGAGGGTATGAGGGGAATATATGACGTGAATGTGAATGGCAGAAGAAGACGCCCGAGAAAGACGATCAAGAATAACGATGAAGTGAACCAGCCACGTAAAGAGTCAGAATAACATAAGAGTATGTATGAGACGATGTATGAATGTGATTGAAGCGAGGAGTGTGTGTCAAGACTAAAGTTAACTTACTGTTTTTGTCGTTTCATAAAATTAATAAAAAATCCATAAAGTCTATTAGGTTTTTTTCAAATTGCGGTCGGTACCTTTAGTTTCATTAAATTGCGCCTTTTAATTATTCTGTGGATAATTTATATAAAAAATTAAATATAAACCGTGATGTTTTCTCTTTCTAACAACGTTCAGATCACAATTCTCACCACAACAATAAGGGAGACACAACGATTTCTGTGAGACCATACGAGTTGTTCCCAAAGAAAAACAAATTAACCTGAAGAATCCAAATAGTATTATAGTTCAACAAAATTGCTGGAATATCTATTTTAAAACTAGAAAACATTGAAAAAACATATATATTTTGAATTTTTTATGTGTATTTTATGATACATTTAATAAATATATTTGTACAATATATTTATTAAATGTATCATGAATGAAAATTATTAAATGTATCATGAATGAAAAAATTATATTATTGCCTTACAAAGGTACAACTATAAAATATACAGATCTTGGGGATAGTTTTACAACTATTTTGTGACATAGATCAAAAATATCAAAACATTATGTCGATTAACTGTGAGTTTAAAAAACGTTAAAAATGTCAACGCAGTTCGTGGCGTTCCTACCTCTTTAACTAATCCCATCAAAATGACGTTATTATTAATAATAAGTTAAATAGTGTCAAATCACAAAAGCAAAACGATGTTCATAACGAAGAGCAAAAACATTGATTATAATAATCCTTTGTGCATGTTCCATATTATTTCAGAAAAAAATGGAACGCAAAAATATATATATAACACATCTAATACTTATTTTTTTCTTTAATTTTGAATTATTTTGTGTTTGTATGTAGAATTACTTTATATTTGTGATTACTCTTATGTTTGCTTCACTCTAATGTAAATTGTTAACCTCGATACAGGCTCAGTCCTAGTGAGGTTGATTTTTATGAGAAAAAAAAGTGTTTTATGTATAGTGAGATGCAATAAATAAATAAATATATATATATTTATTACATATAAAATTCATATAATACAGAAATATATCGATTTCGTACGTATTATAGACAGTTTGATAATACGTACAGAGGACGAAACAGCTGTCGCGCAAAAAATAACAAACTAGAAAAAAAACAAAAATATATATATGAACACGATAATCAAGACGCATAGATATGAATTATAATGTTTGATTTATTTTACCAATTAAAAATAATAATGTTGTTATCACGAGAAGTGACATTAGCGACGCCTACATGAAAACTGGCAAACTTAAAATTGAGTTCAATAGCTTTTGAATAAGGTTCGCGCAAAAGCTGAAAAGTAAAAGTCTTGATATTATTACGCTCGATTAAAACGGGAAAATAATACACTGCACACATTTAATCGATAGATGGTGGTTATTGTATGATAGTTAACTCAGTAGATATGATAGGAGGTGGTTTTTCTTAATAAAATCTGGAAAAATAATTGCGATCTACATGCTTGCTTATTTGATTTGCGAAAATGTACTCACTCAAGCTCCCGGGACAATATAATATATTCCTACTTTAGAGGCTGTCAAACCGCAATATATTGTTTTTTAAACATGGATGAATATTTACATACAATAAGCCGACAACTATAAAATACCGTTCTAACAATAGGAAACAGTAAAAGTTACCCAGCAGACAAAATTTAAAAAAAACTAATGAAGTTTAATAAATTATTATGAGCAATAATTACTAGCTTGAAACACAAACATAAATATAAGCCAGCCGAATTTATTTTTTCTCTGAAGATTTTTTCAATTTCTAGTTGTGTTTCAGGCTAATAATTATTGCATATAATAATTTTTTATCCTTTGCGTTTTTTGCATAAAAACCTTGTCTTGTAAACATAAGTTAATTAAAAAAATATTATTAATTTTAGTTGTGCGGGGCTCAGCTTGTTGTCCATACATAGATGGCTTAAGAATTTAAATATTTTACGAGTATCTTAAATTTTGGTCGAAAATAAGTTAAGTACTGAAATGTACCAAAGATGAACCGGTCGGTGGCTGAGTTGACATCGCGTTTGGGTCCCACCCAGGCGTAGCGTGTTTAATTCCTCGGCTGACATCCATCACAACACAAGCAACATTTTCCGGTTACTGTGATGTTAGTAGGAGATTTTCAAATATTGTTAGGCTATTCATAACCCGTAAATGTTTGACTTTCTTAAAAAAAAAAAAATCCCATTTTTTGGGTAAAATATTGCATTTCCTAAACCTACCGCCCAAGGATATAAACATATTAAGATTGTATATCTCGGTTATATAGTTTATACAACCGAGAAAAGAACATGGGACACACAATGCATGCGAAAGATGTATTACGTCACAAGGTGGTTTATTGACCTATACACATTGACGTCATCTACAAACCCATCTAAACCTTCTACACGGTAAAATAAATGCTACAAGCACCCCATAGTACGACGTTATACAATCTTAAACCCATATCTTATATAAATGATTACATACTTATTATATTTATTAAATTTAAAAAAAAAAATGATAGAACCTACAGACAAGCTGCTACGTGGCAGCTTTGTGTGACCCCTTTTATGTTATTGTTAACGTTCTTGTAATATCAATATTTAATAACAAATAAATAAAATAACCAGTCCAACGATGGCTACTCATATTGACGTCTCATCGCTCTAAGCCTTGAGCCACGAATGTTCAAATTTAGGTAGATTCAATTTATTTTTAATGATTTATTTATAATTATTTAATAACACCTACAAATATAGGATAAATTATGCAATATAGGTGGATTATTTGGCTTTAAATAACAGTAAGCAGTTTATTTGTTTCAGTATTGATATTCGGAGATATGACCTTTTTAATGTGCGCGGGCGAATCCAAAACCGAACGCCCTACATCGCATTCACCTCCATTGCTCAAACGTTTTATTTTGTAAATACGCAGTTCTCGAGTGGATAACATAAAATACGGGTAGTAAATCGAATTGAAAATAAATAAAGAAAATATTGTTTAAGTTACAATTTTTTTATACAACTTCAAGGTTTTCAACAACTACCGAGAAATTAGAACGAACCGGTCTAATAGAATTTGCATTTAGTCCAGATAAATTTAATATAACGCATACGGCCTGAAGCCTGAACCATATGTGGCGAGCACTGCAACGAAATATACCCTTTTATATTATTACATCAGCCTTCAACATAACACGAAATAACTCAAATAACAAACATTATAAAGAAGAATAGAGTAATGATTGTGTCTTGAGAATTCGTAGTAAACGTCAAAAAATGGTTGGAAAGGGAGATATGTAATTAGGAATATTAGAGGGAGCGCGCTAATATTAAAAAACGATAATAATTAAGCGAAAATGGTGAAAATATTTAATAAAACAGGACTAGCTTGAAATAGAGCAAAAATCTATCGACAAATGCTTTAGTTGCATTTAAAGATATACAGTGAATGTTTCATGCCTATAACATATTAGATAACAGAAAAAACGTGTTTTTAACGATTTTCGGAGCTTACTTTGCGATTTTTTTCTATCGAGGAAATTTCATATCATTAACATTTCGGCATAACAAATGTATAGATATTATCTTCATAAATATTTTTTTGGAACTAATACACTTAAATAGTTAACTAGAAACTTAATATAAATCGGTAGAAATTGGGCATGCCTTGATTTTGGTTTGACATTTTTTTCAAAATGTGATATCATCATGGCGAACCTGTTACATTATATCAAGGTAAGCAACACAGTTGTGTTGACTATTTATTATATATGTTAACAATGATAAAGCAAGTAATAAAATAATATAGAATAAAAAAAATACTTGTGAAATTTGTCCTTAAAACAAGTGTGAATAAAAAAGTTTTTTAGTCACTCTTCATCTGGTGCCCTCTCGTATCGAAGGTTGCCTATCATCGTATTAGAAGAAATAGCGGAACGGTAGGCACTTTTACCGAAGAATTCGTTTTGAAGATATTTGCCAATAAAAAATATTTAACACAAGTGTTTAACGTTCCTATTTTTTGTCCCGCCAACGATAGCGAAACAAAATCTATTCAATACAAATATTGTAAATTGTACAATTGTAGTGTAATTTTACTTTATCACAACCCGCGCTGGCCTCTGAGATTTGGCGCCTAACCACTCAGAACTGTTATAGTATACGAGGGTAGGAACATGTACACATGCGTACTTGTGCAGTGTGCATTGAGTGCGTTACAATCATTATGTATTACAAAGCCCAAGTCGCCGCGGGGCTAGGCGCGGCAACCGCTACCGTACTGTGCGCACTGTTGCCCCGGTGCACTGCACTAAAATATTGGTTTATTATTTTGTAGTAAAATTATTCAGAAAACGTTCTCCAATCAATTACATTTATATGAAACGATTATAATAAAATAACAGACTGCATGATAAACATGTAGTCGTAGTCAGACAAACGTATTTCTTAATTATTATTTTTTTGGTAAACTAATGTTTAAGACAAGATTTTTATGCATAGGACAAAGGGTAACAATTATTTTATAAGCAATAATTATTCGCATGAAACACTCATCCACATTGAAAAATCTCCTGATAAAAGATACATGACGCCAACGGGACTTGAACCCGTGTCTTTTCGATTCTGGGTCCCGTTGGCGTCATGTATCTTTTATCAGGAGATTTTTCAATGTGGATGAGTGTTTCAGGCTAATAATTATTGCTTATAAAATAATTGTATTTCTTAATTATTATTATATCTAAACAATTCGATAGTACCTAACCGATTTGCAGAATTTCTATTGTTTTTTTTATGTGAATACCGCACAGTCCTAACAGCTCCCGATCTGTCTGGGCCCAGTGGGACAATAGCATCCCCAATTGGTTGTGATGTGTTGTGGAGCGGTGGTGTGGAAGGAAAGAAGAGCGAGATGGGTAAAAGTAAGGTGAGGTAAACTGGCTATTCAGATCTGGTCACTAAACACGGCTAAAGTAATTTCAAGTAACGTTTCGATTCAGAATGGTGGTCTTTCACCAGGGTGATATTGAAAGTATCTACCACTCTGGTTATTATACCTATATAAATTCAAGCTTTTACGAGTAGTAAGAAAAAGACGAACGCTGTGTATGTTTGGGTATAACTGACCATCTAAAACCATCTGTACTTTTTCCCGCAGGGATAGAACTCGACGTTCTGTCCTTGCAAATCCTCCGTCAAAGAATGTCAAACACTGCTAATTGCGTTCATCCGACCTGTGCGATCCGGACACAACTCGGTCATACAAAATAAGAGTAACAAAGTTAAGTAGGTGCCTAAGTTTTTACAAGAACTGAAAATGCTTCTAGTCGAATGTTTATCTTTGGAGAAAAATAATGTTTATTTAATCCTTTTATTCGCAATCAAAACGTTGACCACAAAAGCGTAAACATTAAAATAAAATAAAACAACCCATCACAAAGTTTTTTTTTTTAACTATGACACATCTGCTGTAAACTTTAATTTTTTTTTACTGAGAATTAAACCACTCTCCCCAGGGATTGACTAAAATAAGTGAACACCGCTAACAAGCCAAATCCCATTTGGATGACCGATATTTATTTTTATATATTCAATACAGTAATTTTTTTAATACAATGTCATCCAATTTCAGAGAAATTCGTGTTTTTTCCCCGTGAGTATGAGTGATTGGTAACAATCGTAGAACCAATTGGTTGAATGAATTATCATCGACAACGAGTCTATCTGCCGAGTTTCAGCTGGATCGGATGTCGGAGAGTGGGTTAATTTCCACTTCCAAGATTACATTTCATTAATTTATTCATTCCATCAATCATGAAAAAAATATCGAAATTCGTATGGATCTTTAATTATTGAAGACAATATTAGCGATTCTTAAACGAAAATTTGATACAGAAAAATCATAAAAGGTATCTAAGATGTGACTTGTTTTTTTCTGATTTTTCTGTTTCAAATTTTCGTGTGAGAATCGCTAATATTTCCTTCAATAATTAAATATAGCAATTTGAGGTATATAATAAGTTATTCCAAATATAAATATTCACCCTAAACTTAATACATAAACAATAGATGTCGCACATTAAAATAAAAATAGGATATGTTTATCCGAGACAGTATCTAGATTGCATTTAGTTCGAGTTGAATCTTGCGATCATAAATAAAGATAGCAGTCAATGAAAATATGCGGTGAGAAAATGAAATTAATGTTGGTAGTTCTTATTCGAAGATTTCAAAGAATGATGGCAAGGCGAGGGCCTTGGGTTCATGTCGTTGATGTGACTGTATCTTTTTTTGATTTTTCTTTTCAAAGTTTCGTTCAAGAATCGCTAATATTGTCTTCAATAATTAAATATTACAATTTGAGGTTTTTCTTATTAAGATATTCCAAAAATCCAATAGATATATTTAAAAATGTAACAACGTGCTACTGCGACAGCAAGTAATTTCAAAAACTTAAATGGCAGTAGCTGCAAATCAATAATTAACATATAGATCAACATTGTGGACTGTCCTTAACAGCGAGTACTATAGGTACGGCTAATACGTATTACAGTAGATGATAAATGTGTAGTGCAGTTGATATAGGTGGCCTAGGGCTAACTCGGGCCAAAATGCCAGGGTATAAAAAGCAAGCATAGAGGCAGATTTATCATAGTTGTGAACACACAGGGTAGACGGCAATACAACAAGCAACATGGCTACTAAAGTAAGAGAATTATATTTAAAATATAACTTCAAAATATCAATTATATTTTCGACTCGTCAACAAACAAGGCAACCGATGCCTTTTCTGAATATTTTCATTAAAATAATTTGAATTCTTTATTTTAATGTAAACATCTAGCTAACTACTTGGCAATTAATCCAAATTATTTTAATGTAAACATCTAGCTAACTACTTGAGATGGCTATTAATCCAAATTATTTTAATGCAAACATCTAGCTAACTACTTGAAATGGCAATTAATCCAAATTATTTTAATGCAAACATCTAGCTAACTACTTGAGATGGCAATCAATCCAAATTATTTTAATGTAAACATCTAGCTAACTACTTGAGATGGCAATTAATCCAAATTATTTTAATGTAAACATCTAGCTAACTACTTGAGATGGCAATTAATCCAAATTATTTTAATGTAATGGTGATTTTTCGCAAAAATGGCGCTATATAAGATTATTGGGGCAGGTCACGAATAAGGCTTTCTTTTTCAAATAAAAAAATATGTAAAACCGCACAAAAGTCCCTTCTGCTCCCAACTGTCTGGAGCCAGTGAGACCATGGCATTCTAATAAATTGGGTATGTTGTGAGGCTGAAGGTAGAGGGGAAGGGGAAGGAGACGGGAAAGGGGAAAGTGGAGAAGTATCTGACTTATTACACACGGCTAAAAACATTTCAAGCAACTTTTCAATACTGAATGGCGGTCTTTCACCTGGGCGTTTCTGAGATTATTTGTCACTCTAATGTGCCGCAAATATACTATATATTATTCTAAATGAGTAATTTGTGAAATAACAAATATACATGCGCACGCCAGGGTTTGAACCCGCGACCTCCGACTTGCTAGTCGAGAGCTTTACCCCTCGACCAGACAAGGAATACTACAATTAAGGAATATTACAATTGGGGATACAGGTTTTCGAATGATTAAGGTACTAAAAAGATAACATGGTAATTTTATTGAGTTTAATTATTTAACAAAAAAGCGTTAAACGTGATTATTGTCAACTGTCCAGGGTTTAACAAAGCTGATTTAACATCATCTATAAATGTGTGCTTTTCAGGTTTTCCTAATGATGGCTCTGATCGCCGGAGCGCGCGCCGGTCTAATCGGCGCCCCGGCCGTAGTGGCTCATGGCTACGGGGGCTACGGGGGCCTGGCGGGCTACGGCGCCTACGCGGGCTACGGAGGGCTGTTGCCCAAAGTGGCCGTAGCCGCTCCGGCCATCGCCAAGGTCATCCAGCCGGAGCCCTATGATCCTAACCCTCAGTACAGCTTCTCCTATGATGTCCAGGTAAAGGAATCTAACTGTCCATTCAAATAATACGACAGTCCCTTTAAATAATTTGCAGCTCGGGCTGGGCATTGTTTTGGTGATTGCGTAGTTCGATGGACTTTGCCAAAATTATTCTAGAGGTCGTATGGAACCGTAAAAATAAAAATATGGATGAAATAAGGAGATCATAACCCTACCAAAGATGAATGCTTGTGTGAACTCTCAACACAAAAAAACTGCCTCTTTTAGACTACCTACTCAAATGTTTTATGTTAATTTAGAATAACACGTAAAGCAATTCTAACCAAATCTTCTATTATTCATGGCAAAAGAAGCTATTGATGAACGTCCTACATTCTACAGGTAAATTTATATGAAAATGCAATTTTAACTAAAAAGCAGAACTCTGCGGGCGGAAACAGCAAAAACTCACTTACATAAAGGATCAGATAGTTTTATTATGGAAAATCAATCAAATTAACTTGAAATTGCTTCCTTCCTTAGGATGCTCTGACCGGAGACTCCAAGGGCCAGCACGAGACCCGCAGTGGAGACGTGGTGCAGGGATCCTACACCCTCATCGAGCCCGACGGCAACAGGAGGACAGTGGACTACACCGCCGACCCCATTCACGGCTTCCAGGCCGTGGTGCACAGGGAGCCCGCAGTCAAGGTCGTGGCCAAGGCTGTCCTGCCAGTAGCGAAGGCCGTGTATCCCGGAATAGGTCTGGCCGCCCCTGGGTACGGACTCGCTCACGGCTTGGGGCTCGCCAGACCCTACGGCCTCGGGTACCCTGCGCTGGCACCTCACGGCGCCCTGCCCTTGGGACCACACTGGGGTTAGGGTCTTAGACACGACCAGGCCCCGAGAACTCCCTGAAGAAACCAATAAGATATTCGACCCAACTGAGGCATCGTTGTAACCTGTCTTTTAGTCATATGAAAAGAGCGACAGGTTACAACGGCGTTATCAGCGGAATGCTTTTATTGATTTCGACAGGTACTTGATTTTTGGGATGCACCACAAAATCTCACAACTTCACATGCGTTCCACAATTATTCAACTGACCAACTGACGTCAATATATCATTGATAATCAAAAATTTATACACAAGCACCATTATTTGTTCGTCTCGTTCGTTCAGCCCGTCAACAACCAAGCACATTATTTCCATTAAAAAATCTTTAACATCACACCACACATCTCATCTCAAAATTTAAATGCAAGCACCATTATATATTTATCTCGTTCGTTTAGCACGTCAACTACCCAAGCACATTATTTCTATTCACATTTCATTTATCACGTATTTATTAAGTTGAAGAGGATCTCTTCATAAAGCAATTTTGGGAAATTGACGTGTTTGACATACGAGAACATATTCTCGGACTAGAACCAAGTAAAACATCACCGCATGTGAGGAATCGAATGAGTGGATTCTAATTAATGGCCATTTTACACATTACTGACCTTTGCAAATGAACTTAGCCTAAGTAACAAACATGCACACACTCTAAAAATAATCGTATCGTAGTATTTTATTATATATAATTATCGCGTGTAAAACTGAAAAAATACAACGTCGAACTAAAAATAACGCACCATCTTTTTATTATATCAAAATCAAGTACAAAATCAGGTACTGAGTCATATTTTGTAATCCCCTACCCTTTCCACTTTCTCCGATTATTTAGCTTCAGAATATTCTCAAAATTAGAATCCCATAAATTGATTTTGAAGTTTAGTTTTTACATTGAAACATTATTGATATTTCGACAATCAAATCGAGAAGCAAACATTTTATGATTGAAAGCTCTTTTTTAACATAGGTACAATTGTATTAATTTCAATGGTGACATGGACTAGTTACAAATGTATTGGATTAATTACACCAGGTTCTAGTAAGGAAGTCAAAGTCGAGTGTCGAGGAGTTATTTATGACACAGAAAGTCGTAAGGATTCAGAAGGCAGGTGAGATATGGCAAGAAGCAGTTGACAATATTTATTTAGGACCTGAAGATGTTCCTTGTTACAAGGAAAAGATTATTATGTACCCATGGAAAATGTAAGTATTGCAAAAACGTTGTGAAAAAAAAGTGTCAGAGGGGAAGGCTTTTTTCTTTTACTTTCGTTTAAGCGGAGACTTATAAATTATACCGTAAATTAACCAACAAAAAAATTCATGCCATCAACATTAGAAGTTGTAAAAATAATCCTTCAACGTTATAGAAAACATTAAAAAAAACTAATTAAGATTATCTGTGCGTTAGTCCTACGTGAAACCTGGTTCACTGAACTCAAATTTAATATGGATTTAAGTGTCATTTTCAAAATTATAACTGATTTTTGTGAAGAATACAGTAATAATACCTATAATCAGTAACGGCTCGTGACATTTGAGTATGATAGAGTGCTAAGTTTGAAAAATTCGACATTATTGATGTTGTTTAGTCCAAAACGATTTTTTTTCGAATATTCTGTGTTTTGTATAAAGATTTTCAGGAAAATTCGGTTTGGCACTGCTCTGCACCGATTTCATAAAAATCTTCATACAAAAACAGAATTGTCGAAAAAAATAAAAAAACGTTTTCGACTACAACAACATTAATAATGCCATTTTTTAAATATTAGCACTCAGTATACCCAAAAGTCGCCTGTGCCTATAGTATAAAATTTTAACTGAAAATTATTTGAATATTCGTTGTCAACATTGGAATTGATTTGTCAAGAATTCAGACAATCGCAGACTTTATCACAGAGAATATATAATTTTAATTTAGTCACACTTATAAGGAATTTTCTACGAAAGAAAAGTAAGGACGGTTCGTTTCACAGAATTTTAACAATTTTTCAAAGTTAAAAATCAGGTTCTGTTACTATCCAATTTCTGTTAAACAACCAGCCTATGATAAAATTAAAACAGAACTTGAATAGAACTTTCACAGAACTTAAATTTTAACTTTTATTTCTGATGAATTGTTCAAATATTGTGAAACAACCCTTCCTCAAACTTTATGCACGAATATAACATATAAGAATCGTCGAGAAAATTTTACTGTCCCTAAACTTAAAATAAAAAGGTACCATTTTCAGTTTGTCATTTTTGAAAGTGGCGATTTTCGGAGAAAATCAGAAGACGATGTTTCCGTCTATATTAAGCTAAGTGATAACAACTTACACGGGTGATTTCTCTATCGCCCGTAAACTATAAATTTTGATGGTGTCTTTGGAAGACGATACAGCTATCACGCGTAAGAATAAACACATCTACCAGGAAAATATAAATTAAAACTTTTCATTTTATATCAATAATTATAAGTTTTTTTTTTTTTAATTAGTTAAATATACCTACTTACAAACCTCGTATTTTAATTAGCCTTGCCCAAACCTAATGGGACGATTAATAAAAAGTTATCAACAATATGTATAATTTGCGTTGAACGTATAAATATAGAACAGGTTTTTTTTCGCATATATTTTATAAAAAAATACTAATTTTTAATTTTTAAATTCGTAACCCCATTCAATGGCAGAACTTATCCGATTTTCACATCTTCACATCAAAATGCAAAAATTTTGAAAAAAAACAAAATATGAAGTACATTGAACTTCATCGATAGGCCGAAATTTTTTTTTGATAGATCATACATAATAACAAAACTAGATAAGATTTAAGGCTCTGTTATAAACGGTCAAAAAGAAGAAGAAGATGGTTATTAAAGGGAAATATTATGAGAAGGAATGATAGAGGGAGAGCGCTAATATAAAAAAAAACGATTATAATTTAATAGGCGTAAGCATAGACCAAAACATGTTAAGTGACATTTAAAGAATCACTGTAAAAACCAGAAGATTTTTTTTAATAATTGTCGTAGAATACTAACTTTGCGATTTTTTTCTTTTTATTATATTTTCAACGCGGCATCTGAACAAAAATTATCTTAAAAAATAGCATACTTTCATGTGTGTTTTAAATTTAACCGATCTGATAAATAACTATTAATTTAGGATAAATGTTTGTTTTAAGTTATGTAAAATTTAAAACACGTTTATTAGTAAGGGGAAAAGTTTTCAAGGTTACTATAATTGTTATTCATTTTCTAGAATTCGACGGGTGACAATTCACCTATGTGTCGGTGAAAAATCAGTATGCGGAGTCTGAAGGAATTGCCACATTTATCAATCTCATGTGGCTTATTGTTTGATAAAAATTTAATTTAAAAGCAATAAAAATGATAAATAATAAATATAGAACCTTTAGTAAAACATGGTTCCTCCAATAAATTATTTTCTTAAGCTAATTGACCTACACAGTCGAAAGCTGAAACTATAAAATATAGCAGACTATTTTGTGTTAGAGGTCTTTTTTTTTTTTTTTTTTTTTTTTATAGTGAATACCTCACAAGAGTCCCAACTGCTCCCGTCTGGAGCCAGTGAGACTATGGCATCCCCAATTGGGGGATGTTGTGAGGCTGAAGGTAAGTGGGGAAGGGAAAGAGGAAGGTGGGGAAGTACCTGGCTATTCAGATCTAGTCACTAAACACGGCTAAAGCCATTTGGAGCAACGTTTCAATTCTGAATGGTGGTCTTACACCAGGGCGATACTGGTAGTATCTTCCACTCTGGAACGTGCCGCAAATATACTATATATTATTTTAATTAATTAATTGTGAAATAACACAAATTAATCAAATAAAATTTATTTGCGCACGCCGGGTTTGAACCCGCGACCTTCGGAATGGCAGTCCAATGCGTTACCACTGGATTATGCCGGCCGTCACAAATGCCGGTCTAAAATAAAAGAGATACATGTCATTAATCTTTGTTACAATATGTTGATATTCATTAGCTTTCGTGAAATTATTAATGGATCAACCAATTTTATTTTTGTCTAAGGTACTAGATCTTTAGTCAATTGTAATAGTCACCGGTTGTACATACAAATCTCAATTATATATGCAATAATAGTATAAAAATCTCAAGTACGCCCAACAATTTCATTTGGGAGCCACCACTGGGCTAGAGCCCTACAATACTTGATAAACCTACTCGATTCTTTGTAAAGGAGGGCGGTCCATATGATTTACAATCCGTTTTTAACAGACCGATTACAATATCTAATGCACAGACGCAATGTGGGCATACTGAGTCTCATCTACATATATTTTAATGTAGTCTGCTCTAAGGAGATAGCATCTTTGATCCCTTCCACACTCCACAGTGTTCACAGTTGATGTAGGTTTCATGAGAAGGGGACGCTTCTTCGACTCGTTTTTTTGTGTAAGACGGTTCGTATGTGGAACGAGCTATCGGTATCTGTTTTTCCTCCTTCATATAATCATAAACCTGCATTAGTTAATCCCTTCCTACCGCCCCAACCGAAACCCGCCTCACAACGCTGCCCAGCCGGGTGGAAACATAGCTCCCGTGCCTTTACATTGTACATAAAGAGGCGCTCTTGTGAGGTATCACATAAAAAATAGTTTCGAACCAAACCGTGCCTTCTTCAAGACAGAAACAAATACAATTATTTTAAAATAAGTTTTTCAATTCAATTCAATCAATGGTGGTTCAAGCAATATGAAAAATCTCGCAAAAAATACATTTTAAATACAAAGCGTATTTAATATAAAACAGCCTCGAACATTATTTCGCAATATCCAACGACAGTATGTAGTTACAAATACATTTACTGGTAGAGCAGGGGTGGGGACTGCCCTTAGAAGCGAGTACAATCTATTCAGTAGGTAAGTGACCTTATTTTTTACAGGTACCAGATAATGGTCACTCCAGTAGCCGATAAATAGGTACTGCAGTTGATATGGGTGGCCCCGGGCTAACTCGGGCAAAAAGACCGGGGTATAAAAAGCAAGCACAGAGACAGACTTATCACAGTTGTGCACATACGGGGTAGACGTCAATACAACAAGCAACACCAGACATGGCTACCAAAGTGAGTATTTATATATTAAATTTAAAACACTTAAAATAAGAAATGAATACAAAAAACGAGTCGTTAAAATTTCAACAAAAAAGCGGTTGAATGTTTGATGAATTTCTTTTTAAAATATATGAAATGATACATGGGAACTTATTTCTTGAAAATAAAATCACCAATCAATTAGCCAAATAACAAAATAAGATCATTACTCATATAAATTGATTGACATTCCAGGTTTTCCTAATGATGACTCTGTTCGCCGGAGCGCGCGCCGGTCTAATCGGAGCCCCGGCCGTAGTAGCCCATGGCTACGGGGGCTACGGGGGCCTGGCGGGCTACGGCGCCTACGCGGGCTACGGAGGGCTGCTGCCCAAAGTGGCCGTAGCCGCTCCGGCCATCGCTAAGGTCATTCAGCCGGAGCCCTATGATCCCAACCCTCAGTACAGCTTCTCCTACGATGTCCAGGTAAACGAAATCAACACTTTCTATGCAAATAATTCTACAGCCACCATAAACAATACGTTACAAGTCATGGCGTAGGGAAATGCATTGCTTAGTTTGATTAACCTTAGGAGCTGTCTGAAGTAAACTTGATAAATTAGCTAAAATAAGCGATCATAACCCTACCAAAGAATAATGTTTGTCAGAACTCTAAAGCCAACGATTGGTTAATTTAGACTGGTATTCAACCATTAGTTTTTTGTTGTTAATCAGCATCAATGCATAATTCAAACCAAACCAAAGCTGTTCTGTTATTCATGATCGAGGTAGCTTATTATCAGCTTTTATCCTAATTATTCACATTTAAAACTGTAATTTTCGGAAAAGAAAATTTTAATCACAAATCAGAAAAACTCACTCCCTGAAAGTATCAGATAATTATATCAAGGCAAAAGAAACAAAATAACTTCAAAGTGCTTTGTTTTTTAGGACGGTCTTACCGGAGACTCCAAGGGCCAACACGAGACCCGCAGCGGAGATGTAGTGCAGGGATCCTACACCCTCATCGAGCCCGACGGCAACAGGAGGACAGTGGACTACACCGCTGACCCCATACACGGCTTCCAGGCCGTGGTGCACAGAGAGCCCGCAGTCAAGGTCGTGGCCAAGGCTGTCCTGCCAGTAGCGAAGGCCGTGTATCCCGGAATAGGTCTGGCCGCCCCTGGGTACGGACTCGCTCACGGTTTGGGACTTGCCAGGCCCTACGGCCTCGGGTACCCCGCGCTGGCACCTCACGGCGCCCTGCCCTTGGGACCACACTGGGGTTAGGGTCTTAGACACGACCAGGCCCCGAGAACTCCTTGAAGAAACCAATAAGATATGAGACCTAACTGAGGCATCGTTGTAACCTCTCTTTCAGTCACATGAAAAGAGCGACAGGTTTCAAAGGCGATATCAGCGGTATGCTTTTATTGATTTCGACAAGTTCTTGTTTCTTGGGATGCAAAACAAAATCTCACAACTTCACACGTATTCCAAAATTAAACTAACACCAAACTGACGCCATTACATTATTGACATTTAAAAATTTAAATGCAAGCACCATTATATATTTATCTCGTTCGTTTAGCACGTCAACTACCCAAGCACATTATTTCTATTCACATTTCATTTATCACGTATTTATTAAGTTGGAGAGTATCTCTTCATAAAGCACTTTTGGGAAATTGACGTGTTTAATATACGAGTACACACATATTCCCCGACTAGAACCAAAGAAAACATCACCGCGTGTGTTGGGTTGAATGAGTGGATTCGAACTTATGGCCATTTTACACATTACAGACCTTGGCAAATGAACTTAGCATATAAGTAAAAATCATACGCACGCCTTTCAAACAATCGTATCGTATTATTTTATTATTTTTATAGCGTAAAATGATAGCGTGTAAAACTGAATAAATACAACGCCCAAGTAAAAATAGCGCATCATCTTTTTATTACAGCATAATCAAGTACCAACTCATATTCTCAATCCCCTTCCTCTATCACTCCCTCTGAATATTTTAAAAAAATAATGCTAAAGTTTTGCTAAAGGACGTGTTGTTTCAGAAAATTTGAACAATCCTTCAAAGTTCATAATCAATTTTCAAATTCTGTGAAAGTTCTGTCAATAATTATTTCAGTTCTGCCAAGTAACTAGCCTATAATTACATAATAACAGAACTTCAATATGACTTACAAATAACCCGAAAATGAACGTTGAAACTCGATGAATTGTTCAAATTCTACGAAACAACCCATCCTAGGTATAAGATGAACTTTGGAAGTTTACAGAACACAATATGGAAATTCCGACAGTCAGAATCAATGATTTTGTGATCTTTATAAATACATCTATTTGAACTTCACTTTTCTTTTCGTGAAGGAAGATTGAATGCAAATCTTGGACTCGGAAACTAACCCACTTCAATGCATTTTATCAACTGGTGGCAATCACGCACACACACGGACATTTACGAATTTCCCGATTACATTTGATGTCATTACGGCAGTTAATATATGGAATAAATATCGGTCCTATCCAATCGGGATTTGGCTCAGCTGTTAGCGCGGTTGACTCCAGACCCTGGGTGGGAAGGTTCAATCCTTAGTCAAACCAAAAAATAAAAATAGATTCAAACACTAATAATAATAATTCTAATACCATTCTCTGTTCATTGCTAATGTTTTTCAGTTCGTATTATATTCTGTGTACTTTTATACAGCTTGATTTTGTTATCGTACCTACGCTTCGTTAAAAATAATAGCATAAATTCAATCGCAAAATGGGCTCAGTGGGAAGAGGGGAACTAAGAAGATTTAGGTTCATGTTGTGAAGTCGATATCGAATGTGACAAAGTTATTTGTCACTGAAGGACATTTTTTACAGAAAAAAACTTGGATTAGCTCGAGCGATGTGGAGCCAGAAATGAAAGATTTTTTTTAAAATTATTATTTTAATGATAAACTAATGTTTAAGAGAGAATATTTTTAATGCATAGCACAAAGGATAATAATTATTGAATGAAAAATACTAGTACATGTTGAATTATTACGGGTTTTATATAAGCCGACGTAGTGCAATTGGTAGAGCACCTGATCGGCCTGATCAGAAGGCTGGGGGTTCAATTACCGGCGGCGGCGTGTTTTTTTTTCTAGGAAGAATTTCTTCAATTTGTGTAGTTGTTTCAGGCTAATCAATTTGTTGTTTTTTCACGCCCAGATGGGCTTTTTACATTTTTTAAGACAAAGAACGTATAATGCACAACAACGTAAAAATAAAATACTAAACAATGCAATATGGAAAAATAGTAGATAAGATAATGGATTGATTCTGAAACATTACTGAAACACCATTTTTGTTAAAGAAAGACAAATATTTCCGGGTTACGAATAACCTGACAATATTTTCAAAATCTCCTACTACCACCACAGTAAGCAGAAAATAGTCCGGTATTGCTAGAATTGATAAGCTTCCGGATTCCACAACGTAATAACAAGTCAGGATTTATTTCAGTGCAGAAATTCTGGGACTAACTACGACATGTATTCCTCTTTGCCCAGAATACTAATGGAGGGAAACAATTATACCAAGTCAGTGGACATCTTCAATTTATCTTTAAACAAATATAAAATATTGTTAATGAATCAATTCAGTTATGCACAATAAATAATATATATTTCTTAATATCCATATGTAAAAGCCCCGAAAAAGGACGTTAATAAATAAATAAGAAACATTTTCCACTTATAATGATGAAAGGAGTTTTTCTAATTTTGTTAGGCTTATTATTTGCAATTATTGTTATTTATAATTAAAAAAAAATCTCTTTGGTTTTGAAATGAAAATATGCTTAGTTTCTACCGGGATTTAATTTATCTAGTTCGTATTATACCTAACCATCACCTTGCTGGAAAAGTATTTTAAATTTAAAACAATGGCAAGAACATGCATTTGTTTTTGAAAACAGCAGAAGGATTGGGACTACCTTATAACCTTAGAAGCAAGCTGTTGGTGTATTTCCGTGTATTTAATATTTGATGTACTTATTCGTTTTGTTGTGGCGATAATTACCTAGAGGTGTCGCGGTAGAACTCACTATATTGTGATTGTGTTATGCTCCTTCGCAGAGATACAATGGTAATGTTTGGTTTTCCTTATTCACCCAATTCCAACAAACACCAATACATTTCGTCTTGTTTAAATTATTTGAAGTCCACTTTGTTGGTGTAATTTGTAAGCAGTTTCGGATGCAACAAAATCAATTCAAACGCAATTTCAAGTAAATAAAATTAGAGAATTTGCGCTGAGAGTGTTCCATTTTGACAAGTGAAATAGTGAACAAACATTTCGTGATAGAAAGCTATAATGGAGTGCACGATTGGTGAAAATTGAGAAAAGTGCATTCGTCTCAATCGTGACACAGTCAATAACTGCATTTCAGACAATACATCGCATATAAAGAGTTTGAACCAGGTCACAAAGTGAGAGGCGAAATATTAACATACGCACGAAGTGCAGTTGCGAACTCGATATCGACTATAACAAATCAAACGCAAATTTTCACTTTCAAATACACGATTTTTTCGGCGGGGTACCTTGTTGTCACAAGAAAGAAAATACTTTTAGGCTAGCATAGCTACCGATGGACAAATACCAAAAAAAAATTTCCAATATCACAATAAATAAGTAGTTTTTTTTTTTATTATTACGAGTACCATCTGCTCCCAACCGTCTGGAGCCTGTGATACTATGGGGTGATACTAGTGCCTCACAACATCCCCAATTGGGGTATGTTGTGAGGTTGAAGGTAATGGGGAGGGAAAGGAGATGCGGAAGAGGAAAGTAAGGAAGTACCTGGCTATTCAAATCTAGTCACCAAACACGGTCAAAGCCATTCTAAGCAAAGTTTCAATTCTGAATGGTGGTCTTACACCAGGGCGATACTGAGAGTATCTTCCACTCTGGAATGTGGCGTTGTGAACTTAACACAAATTTAAAAAATATATATATTTACTTGTGCACGTCGGGATTAGAACCCGCGACCTACAGCCTTACCCCTCGAGCGCCGGGGCGGTCAAATGACAAACCCTACTATATGGATTTAGTTGGACTACGACATCCCCGATTTGCAGGGAATGGGGAAAGGAAGGAGATGTGGCAGAATGAAGATGGGAAGTACTTGGTTATTCAGAAAGTTTTAAGAAAATTAGTCACTAAACACAGATAAATGTTGTAATTTCAAGCTATTTTCAAGGACCGGTGATATTACTGAGAATTTGAACAATTGTTCAAATTTCAAAAGTTTTTTTTCGTGTTCTGTTAATATTTTAGATGTTAAATAACTATCCTATAATGATATAATAACAGAACTTGAATAAGATATTCAAAATACTTAACTCTAAATCGACTGTTGTGAACTCCTGCAACTTATAAACATACATACACCCACAGTTACAACACGACAAAATACAATATTCTACAGCAGCACACATAAGCGTAACTACATTGCCCACTCTCCGATACAACGACTTCACACCATGGGAAATCATTACTTGGGTGATGTTGACATATTCAATACCAACTTGGCAAGTTTTGTGGATCATTTAAAACATTTATTTCAACAATACTCCTAAACACATCATGTAAACCTACAAATAGCTGTAATTTTCTGTTTTTGTTTCTTGTGTTTGTATGACTTGTTGCATAGCTTTTATCAAATGTAATTTTATTCTTATTTTTTATGTTTCAAAGTATCTGTCAAATTAAAATTACACTACCAAACATGTAAAAGACCTCTGGGCGTTAAATAAATAAATATTTTTTTTTAAAATAAATAAAGAAATTCACAGAACTCGCAAATGAACGTTGAAATTTGATGAATTGTTCAAATTCTATGAAACAACCCATTCTAAACGGTGGGC
Source organism: Hesperophylax magnus (assembly GCA_026573805.1). Classification (NCBI taxonomy): domain Eukaryota; kingdom Metazoa; phylum Arthropoda; class Insecta; order Trichoptera; family Limnephilidae; genus Hesperophylax; species Hesperophylax magnus. Next base: position 21,328,462 of record JAIUSX010000012.1, read on the forward strand.
TTTCACCAATGAAAATATCTAACACTAAAGAAAAATGAAAACATTTTTTTAAATTTTCATAGTTCAATTAGTTTTGAAATACGAAAAACGCTGTCAGACGCGTAAAATAAAATAAACCTGAACGAAATTTCAAAATCTATAATCGTTTCAATAAAAATCAATTAAATTTTTTAAAAAAACGTAAGAATCATCGTACACCATTTGAAGGCGTTTTACGCAACATTTAAAAAAAAAATGTAATACTCACAGTGCTGGATGAATTATACACGGTCCGGTGCATGATGTTGGTCAAAAGATAACACCGTAAAAACGTCACAGAAAAACAAAACAAAAGCATCTACAATCATATACGCATTATCGTGTTTAACAAAATACAAGTTGCAACTCAAATGATGCATTCTTCAAATCACCCCAACATTATATTTTCAAACACAGTTATTTAAAATGTACCCATTGCAATATTGCACAATTATGGCATAGACGTACACAGCGCAAACTTAACATAATCTGCCAGAGATGCAATCATCGAGATGCTTAGCAGCATCCTTAAAAGGCGGATCGTCTCAACTGAGACGTCTCATCATTGCAGTCCGGTATTTATAATTTCCTAAGTGACCTGCTCAATATGGTGAGCCGCTAAATGTGGAATAAACCATTACACACCTACATGATGCACCTGAATGGGAACATCGTCTTTGACCGTCTCTAAGAAACGAGTGTGAGTATATATTAATTAGTTTGCGTTCTTCGTTAAATAACCTTATCTGAAGGTCTTTTAGCTAAGCTAATGCGTTTACCAGTTTAAAAAGAATTATTTTCGTAGTTTATTGGAGAAATAAACAGTTAAAATGTACTTTAATTAAAATTACATGTTACATGGATGCATGAACCAGTGAAGTTTCCGCATAAGATTCATATTGTATACAAAAAAATTGAGATAAGAAAACTATAAAACGGAATTGATCGAAAAACAAAAAACTTAAAAAAAACAGATTAAAACTATATAAATAAATAATGTTAAATGAATGTATATAAAAACAATTCAAATAATGACAAAAGATTTTTTTTTAAGTTTTTAAAAATCAACACGTAAAAATTTTTTTTTTTACTATATTACATCTATTTTTATTAACACATATATTTTTAAAAATATATTGTTTGACTGAGGATTGAAACTTCCTCCCCAGGGACTGGATTTTAACAACAAAACTTAACTTAAAATTCTAATTGGACAGTACAGGCATTTATTCATATGTTAACTGTGGTAAATTTTTATTTATTAAATACGAGTATAATATCATCCAATTTCAGAAAAATGCGTGTGTGCGCTTGTGTGAGTGCATGATTGCCACCAAAAGTTGATAGATTGCAGTGTCATCGAGAACGAGTCTATCTGCCGAGTTTCAACTCGATCGGAATGTCGGTAACTGGGTTAAAATCTACTTGCAAGATTTTACTTCATTCATTCATTCAATCAATAAAATAAAATTCAAATTTAAAAACAACATAATAGAAATGGGAAAAATAACTTAACTCCTGTAACAGACCACGCTATAAGCGCGCTATATTTTCGTGGCTTGGCCTATTTAAGCATATCATCATTCCCATTGGAAGTGTATGGCGAGAGATATGCTGTAATAAGCCAAGCCATGATGCGAATAGCGTTATGTCGCCTACATTAAAATCTTTATTTTTTCTAATATGCTTTTAGTAAATTGATCAGAGGACAAATGGAAAATATCAGCGTCTGCAAAAATGTTATGTATTTTGTACACGTCCTTACGAAAAATGAATGTTGTGTGTAGTTAGTGTTATGAGTAATGTTATGTTATGTTATGTTATGTTACTAATGTTATGTTATGTTCATTGTTTTTATGAGTGTGGGATATCGAATAGTTTGTTTGATCGTGTATTTCGTATTGGACAATGGAAATTAGATTTTTTTCTAAAAGGTAGTCATTATCAGCAGCGTTGCTGAATATTTTGAATAAAATAAAAAAATAAAAACCTCCTCTCATTAAATACTGAAAAAACAAAATGTATCCCATTCTCTATCAACAAATTTAAATCAATACCAGAATTAAAAATTATAATACATCAACTTAAATGTAACAGAACTAATTGCAATCAAGAATGTTCTATACTTAGTCTAACTTCTGAAATTAAATATCTTGGTATATATATAGATCAACATTTTAAATGGAAAAAACAAATTTGTGAACTTGTCAAAAGAATTAGAAAATGTATTTATATATTTATAAGACTTAGAAATATTCTTAGACTAGAAAACCTAAAAAGAGTGTACTATGCAATTGTACAATCTATATTACAATATGGTATTATTGGCTGGGGAGGAACTTATAACAATATATTAAATCCACTTAAAATAGTTCAAAGATTGATAATTAAAGTAATATTGAAAAAACCATCCAAATTTTCTACTGAGATTCTCTTTTCAATATTCAATGTACCCACAATAGACAATATTTATAAAAAATATTCAATTCTACAAATTTATAAAGAAATACAGTTAAATAACTTACAATTCAATTCATCAGCAAGATATCAAAAAACTATCAAAATCCCAAAACTTAATACAAAGCACACACAAAATACCTATCTCTATCTAGGTATAACATATTTTAACATCCTTCCATTATATCTAAAAAATATTGAAGATATTCAGGAATTTAAAATAAAATTAAAAAATTACCTAAAACTACTATAAAAGTCCATATCTTACTCTTATTATTATTTCCTTCAAATCTTGAAACTGTATTATTGATAAATCTTGTCTATTTCTTACTTATCCCTTTGGTTTTGCAAATATATTATTTACTTACTTACATGATTCCATATAATTGAGCTAGGATTCACTCACCAAACACAAGAGCCTCGTCTCTTTATGGTGAGGAAAAGCTATTATTATTTACCTTGATAACACTGTATAATATGTATAATTGTATATTTATTGTAAAAAACATACAAATATTAAATAAAAAAAAAAAATAAAAAAAAATTAAAATTAAAATTAAAATTAATTGTCAAATGATCGACTTGATTTTATACTAAGGGCGATTTATATTGGAAGACATAATAGGAGATTCTATACCATTAACCGGAGGTACAAACTCTCATATCGCCTGGAGAAACATAAAAATCATCAAAAATCAATGCCTTAAGGCGAAGCTTAATGCCAAATCACTATTTTGATTAATCTTTATAACGGATTGGTGTACATTATGAATACCAAAAATATGCTTGAGATAAATTGAAGGTTTTCCTATCGTTTCGCTTGAGTAGAATTCAAATAAAATATTAATTACAAAAAATATAAATGTAAACTACAATTTTTTTTTCAATATAAATGTATGAACGCGTACAAAATAAATAAAAACCAGTTTTGTGCTTGAAATCGAACGTTTCTAGACTCCGTTTGTCAAGCGATTTTAATGCCTATTACCTACAATATAAGGTATATCAAGAATATACACATTTTTGGCTTGTAGCTTCTTCTTAAGGATGTGTTAGTAAATACAAATCAACGTTTATACTGCGCAAACGATGAATTCAAAACGTCAAAAAAAAATTGCCGGTTTTTTTCTCTCTTTTACAAGTTTGGAATTAAAATATTCCAATTCATAAATTTTAAAACATATTTAAAATACAAAAATCTATAAGGTAATTAATTATATCAAATTTCTAAAACTAGTATTTTCTTTCACGACATCTTCAAAAAAATAAGATATATATATAGCACATTTAAAATACACTGGAAAAATTAAAAAATTCGATGAAAAATTTTACGCAGCGGATACCAACTTTGTTGGGATGTATGTATATATTATTTATAATGATAAACAAATGTTTATAAGACAAGGATTTTTTATGCATAGCACAAAGGATGTATATATCTTTCCATGAACTGTTTTATGGCCGTTAAATGTCAGTTTATATTAGTATGGATTTTGCATACACGGTTGTTTATCAGATGTTTCATCGCGTTAATTAGTAAGGATGTTTATCTATAATAAAACCCACCTAAAAAACACACAGATAAACAATTTTCATCACATTATTTATTAAAAATTTCAAAAGCGATTTTCTCGCCAAGTTCGCAATCATAAAATGCCTGTAAGCCTTCGTGTTACAACTTAGTTTATTAAATATATCGATAGATGGCGGGCGGCATAAGTACGACAAATAAAAAAACACCTACCTTTGATTGATCTGATGAACACCAGAGTTGGATATCGTCTTCAAGGTTTCTTTCCGTTACGTATAAATCACAAACAAATACTTTTACACTGTCATTGAAGTAGTTTAATAAACGTAGTATTTATTGAAAAAAAAAACACTTTTAAAACGCCCTGTTAAAAACTCACGGACAAAATATAAATTCACCATAAATTTTCAAAACAATCAATGTTGTAATTTTGTGGTTGACTCACCCTGCATCCCAAGCACCTCTGGGCCCCGTGAGGAAAGCTCTTCTTGCCTTCCAGTGGGCCGCTGCCCTCGCTTCTCGACCCCTGACTTGGTTCTGGAATGCGTTGTACCTCTGCAGGTCTTCTGTCCGCCAGTTCTTGAACGATGATATCACCTGGCTCTGTAATAAGATTAAAAGTCTTACACGTGGAACAACACTACACGAATAGTTTTTAATAGTTTTTTTAAATAACAGTTTAATTAGGGTAAGATTATTCATTGTTTGTTATTTTTCTTCACTTTCCTAACATTACCGTAGTACAGACAGGTTATAGCCATTACGAAATATACTCATAATACTTTTCAAAGATGTCCTGCATCCAGGATTCATGAACTGCATGAAGTCCGCGTCTTCAAATTACGCACATTGGCTTTAGCGTTGAAAGTGTTCAGCGGGCGCACAAGATTACCTGGCAGTTTGTGTGTTACCTGGAAGTGGCCCTTGGCCTGCGTCTGCTCCCTGGCTCTGGCGTTGGACCCCGCCTTGCAGGCCTCGTAGCACTCCGCCCAGAAGGTGTTGAGCGGCTCCCCCACCAGACTGTTAGTCTCGCGGTCGTACGCGATGCTGAGGGGGCGCACCTGGACAACAATAGAAAAAGGGTTTTTAGATTTAGTGAATAAGCTTCTATTCTTCTTACGGAACGGGAGAGAGCTAATGATGAGAAATCTGAAGTCCCAAAAACGTAGTATTTATTTCAGGGAATCTTTCAAACTCCTGCTCCATTTAGTTTATGTTCTATGTATTTAACGTTTTTTTTTAAATATTCTATGTTAAATATTTACCTATGTAATATCTCCATGCATATAATCTTAAAAAAACATTTGTTTTATTTAAATCAATCACATGTTTTCGTAATTTAGGAATAAATTTGTTTATATTTTCTTCTCATTTAATTTTTTTTTGTAATTCGAAAATACACGATTAAAGTAATTTTTATGAAAGATAACATTAGTCAAAACCAAAATGTATAAGTAGGTACTTAAATACCGACATACTAATTATAAACCTTATATTTGATGTAACTTTTTTTTAATTTCAAATAGTTGTCCAAAGAAATATAACTATGTGAATAAGATTTCTTTTTTCACATTTTTTACAGGCAGGTGAAAAAATTTGGATAAAATAAAGTACAAATAAACACGCAGATTTCACATATGAAAAAATAATCTTTACTGAACCCTTAAAATGGCCACCATCTTCAATCTGAAACGGAACGTAAAACAAATTTACAGACAGTCAAAATGCAAAACGGTCGAGTTAAAACAGGACGTCATTACGTTCAGTCAATTACTACTTTGAAAATAAAATATTTAAGTAAGTTATGTGGGTACGTGAGAAAAATATGGAAATCTTAAAAACGTCAAGTTTCACGTCTAGAAGACAACGCAGTGGAATAATGCAGGGATTACATGAGGACAATACAATACTCCAGACTCATTGTCCTAGTGTGAACAGTAGTTTGGAGGACAAGACTATGAACCAAGATTTATTTATTTATATATAATTTGTACATTTATTTATAACAATTACAGGTAATAAAGCCTAAGACGTTATAATTGTACCATTTATGCAGTGTATATGCAATGCCAAAAATCTTGCAAATGCGCTATAGGACACAAAAAATAAATCTAATTTTTTATCTACCGCATTCAAAAAGCACGTAGCTCTCCCCACAGGTGAGTTCATTAATAAATTAGTGCGGCTTGCTCTACTATATAGAAGATTGTGATGACGTCCTCGAGAGTGAGACTCTGGTACAAAAAAATTTAATTGGGCCAGTATCTCATTATTAGAAAAGTGACCGTTTATTAGTTGGAAAAAATATTTAAGCAAAGCAATACCTCTACGTGTCTCTAGGGAGTGGTAATTGGTCATGCCTAATATATAAATCGATGGGTAAAGCCAAGGGTAACGTCCATAGAGCCGCGAGAATAAAACCTTAAAAAAAATTTATGGACTCTTTCAATGCGTAAAGTGTATGTTAATTCATGTGGAGCCCAGATGATCGAGTTTGATTCAAGTACACTTAGGACTAGTGTGTTATATAATAACGTCAGTGTTTTTGTGTTACGAAACGGATATGAGTTTCTAATTACGAAGCCGAGAAGCCTGTATCCTCTGCTTATTAAATCATCGATGTGTTGGTGAAAAGTAAGTTTGCTGTCGTAAATAACTCCTAGATCTTTGATTTGGTTTAGGTGTTGGAGAATAATTTCATTGATTGTATATTCAAATACATGCGGTTTCTTTGATCTTGTATACGAGACGATATTGCACTTGGGTGTACTGAAGTTCAAGCCATTTATTTTGGCCCAGTTTGAGACGCAGTCAATGTCACGTTGAAGGAGAATACAGTCAAGATGGTTTTTTATTGAGCGATATAGTTTCAAGTCATCTGCAAATAGTAAATACAGCGAATGTGTGATGACTGAACCAATATCGTTGATAAAAATCAGAAACAGAAGTGGTCCAAGGATAGACCCCTGAGGAACTCCAGAAAAAACTATGAATTCTAAAGAACTGGAACCCTTATAATAAACAAACTGTCTACGATTTCGAAAATATGAAGCAAAAAAACAGAGTAGTCTTTTGGAAAAACCAAATGAAGCTAGCTTATTTAGAAGAATGTCGATGTCAACCTTGTCGAATGCTTTTTCCAGGTCGAAATAAGCAACATCCACCTGTCCCCGATTGTAGAGAGTTTGTGATAAGAAATCTGAGATGCATAAGAGGTTTGATGTTACTGACATCTGGGGTCTAAAACCATATTGACGGTCATCAAGAATTGGATTAACGTGATTAAGTATATATTTATGTAGAATTTTCTCGAATATTTTCATGATGGAACATAGAACGGCAACTGGTCGATAATTCCGGATATCGCGTTTGTCACCCTTCTTGTAGATAGGGGTTATTTTAGTTAATCTCCAGATGTCTGGGAGAATCCCGTTTTTTAGGCATACATTGAAGAGATGACATAATGGTGGTATTAAAAGGTCGGAACAACCCTTTAGTATAAATGTTGGAATATTGTCAGGACCGATGGAGTGAGGTTTCTTTAAATTAAAGATATTGTCCCATAGATACAAGGGTCAGCTATTTCCGCAGGACAGTACCTTACTTCCACCACCGCGCCCGGACAATATACAGTCGCTACACGGGGACGTATCTCAGCTCTTGGCTTTGTGGATCTCGTAAATGTCGCGTAAATGAAACACTACAACACATCTTGGTATAAAAGAACTAATATTTTTCGCCAAGTAGCTCGTAACGCGTCGTAAGACATGTATCCATTTTAGCAGCGTTTCACGTTTGAACTACGATAGAATTATTGTATTGTCCCATTGTCTACGGTCGAGCAGAGACATGACAATATTGTATTATCTTCCGCATTGTCCTCATGTGTGATCCCGGCATTATCATTGCAAGAAATGAGCTTAAAGAAGTAAATAATGTACCCTAGAAAGGTTTTACTGTACAACTTAACAAATTGTTTATTTGAAAATATAATTTGGTTTATATTGGAACATTCGTCAAACTCCATTTGACATTTCCTCTACCTTATATTTCCACCCATGTTGGTGGTGGCCAAAGATATTAGAAGAACGAGATGTGCTATGAGCAGTTCATACTGTGTGGAATTGTTTTGCCGAGTGTCGCCGGTTTTGTTCACCAATACTACTGCACACCTTCGCTTACGCTAAGGTATCCGCACTAATACATAGAACAGATTTCTGTGCGTACACGTCCCGATACCGTTCAAAGTACCCTAATTAGGTAGTACTCCGCCTACGGTCCGGCGGCCAACATAGCATATCTCGTTCTTCTAATATCTTTGGTGGTGGCCTATTTATTCGATTAAAATTGATGACCTAAGTTTGATGCTGAAACTAATTGCATAAGTTCTTTATTTTGTTTCCCGTTTTACCATTTCAGTTGCATCGAATTTATGCAAAGTACAATACAATAATCTGATTATTTTCAATTTGTGTTTACTGTACCGGAGAAGGATACATAAGAAAACATACCGGAAAAGGAACAGATGATGGCAGATAAAATGTAAATAGTGACAAAGAACGGTAGTAAGACGAGAACCTTCAGTAATAGACTAATTCCGGTAATGAATGGAAACAACGAACCGTATCAGAGACACGGTGGAGAGAGGAAGAGATGTGAGAATCTAACGAGGAAGTCAAAGGTTGGTAGTTATATTATTGTTATTATAACTTATCACTTTTAAATACGTCTTTTTTTTCTGGAATGAATGAATGGATGCAAATCTTGGAAGCGCAAATTAACCCACTTCCCGACTTCTGATCGAACTGAAACTCGGCAGATAGACTCGTTGTCGTTGAAAATGCATTCAATCAACGTTTGGAGTCAAATCATGTACGCACACGAGGACATAAACGCATGTCTCTAAAATCGGATGACATTTCAGCTAATATTATATACAAAATAATTATGGTAATATACGAAATAAATGGCGGTCCTACCCGATCGGCATTTGGCGAGGTTGGTATGGATGTCGACTCTAGTTCCTGGGTAGGAAGATTCAATACTCAGTCAAACAAAACGTTGCGGAGTGGTAGATAATATCATTATCGCTCGGGTGAAAGACCATCATTCAGAATTGAAACGTTGTTGCTACATTATTTACACTTTAGCTACGTTGCTTTTGCTACGTTGTTTAGCCGTGTTTAATGACTAGATCTTTCCCTTCCCACTATCTTCAACCCCACAAAATACCTCAATTGGGGATGCCATAGTTTCACTGGCTTCAGACGATTGGGAACAGTTGGGACTCCTTGAGGTATTCCCACATTTAAAAAAAGCTAAATTAGTCAGAATTTTTTTATTTCTGAAACTCTCCATTCGTGAATTGAGCTAATAACGAAGCCTTGTTAATTCATCAAGCCATTAGAAAAACAAAGAATGACTGTTCGCCTAACGTTCAATTTATTTTTATGGCAGGCAAACCCTATAATCCAGTACAATGTGTCAAAATCACTATAATCCAGTACAATCTGTAAAAATCACTATAATCCAGTACAATCTGTCTAAATCACTATAATCCAGTACAATCTGTCAAAATCACTATAATCCAGTACAATGTGTCAAAATCACAATAATCCAGTAAAATCTGTCAAAATCACTATAATCCAGTACAATCTATCAAAATCACTATAATCCAGTACAATCTGTCAAAATGAAAACAGTAAGTGAAACATGTGGATCTCCTGATTTTAGATTAGCAGTATTTTATTTTATTCACTATTACCTGATTCAACGATAAAATAAACACTACCGAACTATGACGCCAGAAAATGGAAAATCTTGTGAGGTAAAAGTAAATTAAAGACGAAAGGGAAATCGGGAAAGGAAGCCAAGAAAAAAATAATTCAGGTAAATAAAAAGAGTTACAGCGATTTTACTATGAGAAAACAATTTAAAATGGCTGAAAGACGACAGGACATAAAACATTTTCAGAATATTCCATTGTTTCATATTCCTGAGAGGAACATCAATAACATCTGTTGGTATTCGATGGAAGCTTAATCAAGCTGGCGAATAAATAAACGGTAAATTAAAAATAAATTCATTTAATTTTTTTTTAAATCACTTTCTAAATTTGGGTAACTTTTTTTTGTTTTAGAGAAAGACAAATATTCCCGGGTTATGAATAACATGACAATATTCGAAAATCTCCTACTAACACCACAACCAGCGGAAAATATTGCTTGTGTTATGACGGAAGACTTAGCCAACCGAGGAATTGAACTCACGACGTCTGGGTGGTATCCAAACGTGATGCCAACTCAGCCACTGGCCATTCATCGCCCAAAGGTCTTAACGGTGATACCCAAATTTGGGTAGCTTTCGCTATGGTTGTTATATGGTTTGAACATCACACGGTGTCTGAAAGGCTGACACAAACAAATCATTCAATAAATATTGATAAATTCTATTTCATTCAAATGAAAGTTTAAAATTTAAACGTTCAAATTACAATAATTGTGGATTTCACACTAATTCATTAAAATAAACGAAAATTTCTAAATTAATATCTCGATTACGCCCATCACTAAATTCATAAAAATATTTGAAAAGTGGATTTTTAATGCCGGACAATGAATGGTGCTTTTAAATTATTATTATCTGGCAATACAATTAATTATTAATTTGTTATGATGATGTTTCGTTTTCGATCAATGCTTTCTATTTCTGATAGTTATATTATTTTCGTTGGAACAGGAAAATATAGATATTTGTACATCGCGTTTCAGCCACAACTAGGTTCGTAAACCACCAAAGGTAAAAAGGAAAATTAATACACACATCTCATTGCTTTACACAAAATATAGGCACTCTCTGATAAAACATTACTACTTAAAAAAAGAAAAATCTTGTTTTTTTACTCATAAAAAAAATCTAAATTCAGTGCTAGTGAGTGAAGCAATTAATTCATGCAATATAAAAGTAAAATGACGTATTTTTCTCTGCAGGCCGTTTCCTAATAAACTTTTAGTACATGCATAATATATCGGAACATTTGTTCATGCACTTGCGTTTGTCCTTATATTATATAATGAGCAAATGCAAAAATATTAGAATTTTTATGAATACGTGTTCCGACGTAGCGATAACACATTCGTGTATTACTGAAATTTTATTAGGAAACCTATCAATTCATTCATTAATACTTAACACGAATAATTTTAAAAAAATCTTAATAAATTAGAAATAGTTTTCTCCGTGTAACAATAAAATGAATATACAAATTAGGTATTCGTTTTTTTTAAATGCTTATTTTAGAAATACTAATTAACTTTAATAATAAAAAAGTATCCCAACTACAAATGTTATAAATTCTAATTTCCGAACACAATCAATGACTTCGTTTGTACCAACAAATGATTAATTAATTCACTATATATTCACAGTCAACACGCATCAAAGTATAAAAATTAACACAAACTTTCTACGCCGCAAAATAAATATTTAACATGGTTTATCCTAAGCACGATAAAAAAGTTCTGTACACGAGTGGAATAGATTTAACTAGGTGATCCCCTGTAAGTAAAATAAGACCACATAAAATATAAAGTAATACAATAACTTTGTAAACACCACTTTTGTGGTGTGGTGTAATAATAGTGGGGTTCACAAAATTATTGTTTTATTTTAAACTATAATGTCACATCACAAATTATAATCTGCTTCATATGAAAATACATTTTTTATAATAATAACTAGAAGCTTTAATGAAGATAATGACTAACTAGAAGATTGATTGTTTCGGTTTCAATTTATTTATTTATTTATTATTCATTAACGCCCTATCGGGCTTTTACAGAGTAAATTGACAGTTTATGTATGTAAATGTAACATAATACATGGATAATAGCATAACAAAATACAAAAAAAAATTAAATGCTAATACTAAGATTAACATAAAATCCAAATAAAGTAATATTGTAAATAAAGCAAAGTTAAAGTATAAAGAAAGTATGTACATTGTACATTCATAAAACCAGTAACACTGAAAACAGTAAAATAATTTACTCGTAAGGTAAATAGAAAATAAATATATATAATATACTGATATGTATTATAAAACAAATCTTTAAAAAAAGAAGAAAAATAATGTGTGTTGAATCTATAGAAATAAAAACTATTAAGTAATGGCAAAATACCAACGCCGTAATTAATATCGAATTTAAATAATAGTACTTGAAATGGTAAAGTAAATCAAAGTATAATATACATATCAAGTATGACCGTACATATAGACATTAATATGCGTCCAAAAAAATAAATAACAAATAAACTAAGGAGTATGTGAGTTAAATGTTGGAAGGTATAGAGACAAGACTTTTTTTGGTACCTACAATATGGCATACGATGACTACTCAGCATTGGGAAATATGCATTCTATTTATTTATATAAAGAAGATTAATTTTGATTTTTTTATTCCGCCATTGATGAAATTTTGCACACTTGATCTTTAAAACAAGCAAAGATCACTGTATACATGAGATTTCCAAAAACTCGACGTAAAGCCCGGGCAGGGTCAGGACTAGTACGAGATATAAAAAAAGATGAAAACTACAATACAACGGTGCGACAAATACAAGATCCCCCAACTGATCTATGAGAAGAATTTCGGAAGACGCAGTAGAAAAAGACACTGAATCTCATGCCTTCGAAACGTAGTACGCGACTGGTATGAGTGCAGTTCCACTGAGTTATTAGGGGTTGCAAAACGCAGTTTGAAGATCATCCTGGTGATAGCCAACCTCTGATAAGAGAGAGCACCAGAATAATGAGAATTCTAATTGTGAATTGTCATTTTATTTACAGGTTGGGCTAATCTAGTATATCTATGTCAATAATGACACTTTCCCCACGCATTGTAAAGTGACCTCAGGTGTAAATAAAACATGATGAAAATATGTACTTTTTTGCAAAAGGTAATAGCGAAGAAGTTCACACGCATCCGGATATAGGTATTGCATTTATAAAAACTGAGAGTTCCGATGTTAAGGAAAATAAAATAAAAACACCATTGTGGTTACTTAGTAACAAGAGTTGTAAAAGTAGCATTAATAATATTTAACATTAAAATTAACATAAAAATTAATTAACATTAAATACTTAGGTCGTACGTTTGATGCACATCTAAAATGGAACTCTCATTGCCTTTTAACCACAAAAAACTAAATCTATATTTATTTTTTTTAAAGTATTAAAAATATACTAAATTTATATACAAATATTTGAAAATTGTATCTTATGTTTTATGTCAATTGGACGTAGTTCTGCAAACTGGATCCAAAGCAGACGAGCATAGTTTTGAGGTAATTCAGCTCGACGTTGATTTTCAAAGTTGGATTTAAAAATCATGTGTAATTCTGTTACTTAGTACAGGATTATGTGTTATTTCGAAATGTAATATGTAGGATTTACTAAGATGGAGGAATAAACATCCACTGGTACACAGACATACCACAAGATTTAAAGAAGGAAAGGGCCTAAAAACTCCTCGAATATTAAATAAATATGGAAGCCGTACTCTTGAATACCTAATACCAGTGATTTTAAATAAAATCAATAAAAACTTAAAATTTGAAATAATGAGAGACTATGCCCTAAAATGATAAAGCTGTGGTTAATTAACGAAAATTTATCTTTGTAATTTTTATTGTATCTTTGAATTTCTTAATGTAAATGACTACATATATTGTTATTAGGCAGGTATATTGAGATATTTTATAGATAATATTTGGCTAATTTATATAGCGCCGTTTTCGTGAGAAATCACCTCACCTCAAGATGTAATTTAAATTATCTAATATTACTATGTGATCTATTCTAATGTTTCCTTAAAACAATAAATTTATTTATCTACAACTATTTTCTTATACATCATAATATTAAGAATGTTTAATTGGTAGAACCTACAGACAAGCTGCCATAAGACAGCTTTGTGGGACTACCCTTAATTTGTACAAATGTTTTATTTACTAAATAAAAAAAGAGATAACAATTAAAATATGCGTGGATCTTTTTAACAAAATGCTATTTTGTGGGTTGGATCTTTTAACAGATAGGTACAGATATACATGATAAAATATTTATGACATATTTATGACTTTTTTTAATTAGAAATATCAGAAAGGAAGATTTAAATGTTATAAAATACAACAAAAGTTGCCAAATAAGTATTCAGTTCATGACAACATTCTACTCTTCATCATCGATATCAAAATCTAAAATGCCCTAAAATCCAACAGCATCATCTTCGATAGTTTTTTTTCTAATATATTTTATATGTAGATCCTGTGCGTCTATTGGAATGAGAGGTGGTATAGATTTTAAGTTTTTCAACTTTGGCTCACGCATTTGTTTGTCATTCGGTCAAAGAGGCATTTCCAATGTGAGCATCAACTTATACTTATAACTTCATCAAAGGCTTCTTTAAACAAATATCTCATCAAAATGGAGAAAGGTTTATATTTCTTCAAGAGAATTTTTTTAGTTTTCAACCATTAAACTTTTTTCCACAAGTTGTTATTTTTCTATACACAATATTCTTCCCTAACGCGGCAGTGGAGAAAAATAGCGAAGTGTCCATTTTATTGACAGTTATTTTATTAACAGAGATTTTTGCGTTTGCATGTCTGCATTACGTGCACATGGTCTTCTGGAGTGTGTATTCTAGTATGTATCTTAAGTGGCTTTTTTAATGTTTTTATTTGAAAAAATAAAAAAAAACATCAAAAAGTCACCGGTTCCAAAATTTTATTTGCACTCCAAATAATGTCAGGAATCACTGGTTAAAGTAAGTGCAGTACATACCTTTTAGAGCCTGTATCATCATATTGCACAAAACATAAATCAATATTATTAATTCATTTATAACTCTCAATTAATTAATTATCGACACCCCTACATGTTTGTTTTGCGGTACGGGCAACTTTATTGTAGAGTTTTGCCGCGCACGGTTAAGAGTGAAACTTTGAGAAAAATAATGCATTTAACAATTAATACTGAGAATACAAAGACATTATTTTGACCATCGTGTTAGCAAAATTTTAGAACAAAAATAAGTATTTTAAAAGGGTTGGGTAAGGTAAATTCTAAATTTAACAAATACATAAATGACCGGAATCAACCAGGCGAAGACAGCAGGAATCAACAAATGCCCGCAGCCTGCCTCCCCAACTGATTCACAAATCACCTGCCTTCAGGTAAGTTGACATAGCTCAGTCATGTTCAGCTCATCTCCGCGATGCCAATGAACTCACCGGCTAGCGAGAGTAAGATCGAATGAACTCTTATATTTATTTACACGGTAAGAAATCTAGTTACATTCGGTGCTAGTTGAGTATACAGTTAGAACATAAGCATGCTTATTATACTAGAAGATGTGTGTAGAGACTTTCACCCAAAGCGACAAACAAATAATTCTGATCGTGATGGACCGCTCATCGGACTGTCGGATGTCTGACGTGATCATGGGGTGTTTACCTCAGTTTAGTGGAATAGCAGTGGAGTAGCATAGGAATAGCAGTGGAATACCATGGGAATTAAAAACAGGGGAATAACAGTTTCCAACTATGTATATGAACACAACAATGGTTATTCAATATTGCAATAAATCAGAGCTAATGGTCTTAGGACGGGTTGTTTCAGAGAATTTGAACAATTCTTCAAATTTCAATGTTAAAATTCAAGTTCTGTTAAAGTTCTATTCATGAAATTGGATGAATTCTTCAAATTCTGTGAAACAATCCAACAATTATATTATATTTTTATTTATCATTTTATCAATGTGTGGTAATAAAATGATAAATAAAACTATTATTTTTTTAATGATAAACTTACTGCTTATCATATTTTACAACAATTACTGCTCATCATATTTTTTCACCTGTAAACAACCAACTTTATTTTTGTAGGAAAGGCTTTGTTAGTGCTAAATTTCCCACTAGACGGCGTCGAGACATATCATATCTACATTTGTTGGTGAAATATTTTGACTAGTCAAATATCATTATTTTTTTAAATTATAAACTAATGTTTATAAGACAAGGTTTGTTTATGCATAGTACAATGGATATTTCAGGCAACTAATTATTGCTTATAATAATTTGATAAATAAAACTTTTTTTAGTATAATATGAGTCCCAACAGCGGACAGGAGACAATGGAATACGGCATCCCCAATCGCGGAATGTTGGGAGACTGAATGAAGTTTGGGAAGGGAAGGAGTGTATGAAGAGGTAGATTGAGAAGTACCTACCGGTGATGATGAAGAGAGTCTGGACAACCTTGAAAACTACCTACTTTATCAATTTTTAATCAATATTCAACACTACTTGCGGGCTTACTTACTGGTACCTACCAGGTTTACATCGCACACAGATAATTTAGCCAATTACCTGCACAAAACGGTTAATCTTTGTAAATAAACAGGTAGGTCCTACTACAAGTTGTACAAGAATTACTGATTGCAGCAAAGTAGGCCTCATATATGCGAAAGTGATATGCTGTGAAGGCCCTCGTCACGAACAAGTTCGGAGCTGCAATATCAGTAGGTCAGTTAAGCAGGAACCACATACCGCAAGCTCAAGTATACAGTCCGTCAAGAAAGTGTACACAAAATGGAGGGCGTTTTTTTTTACATTAACTCTGTACGAAAATAATTTCCTTAAGTGGCTATGCCATCTTTGGGGAGCCGTGTGGAAGGTATTTTTAATGAAAATAGGGAAATGAAATTGTGGGAAATAAAAGCGTATGAGGGGTGTGCAGGAAACTGGAGGTCAGTGTGTCCAGGAGTTATGGACGATTGAATTCATTCCTCCCTCTCCGGTGCAACTGGAGTACGGCTGGAGAGATTAAGGCGAAGCTTAATGCCAAATCACTATTTTGATTAAACTTTATAACGAATTGGTGTACATTATGAAAACCAAAAAATATGCTTTAGTTAAATTGAAGGTTTTTCTATCGCTTCGCTTGAGTAGAATACAAATAAAAAAATAAATTACTCAATAAAAAATATAAATGCAAATTACTACAAAAATCTTTTTCCAATAGAAATATATGAACACATAAAAGAAACAACTTAACACTAGATTAACTTTTTGCTTTCTTATAAAATTATTTACAAAATAAATAAAAACCAGTTTTGTGCTTGAAATCGAACGTTTCTAGACTCCGTTTGTCAAGCGATTTTAATGACTATTACCTACGATATAAGGTATACCAAGAATATACACATTTTTGGCTTGTAGCTTCCTCTTAAAGGCTCTCATCCCGGTGCATCTGCCGCCAAGACCTGAACAAACCTCACCCCATGAACCCGGACACCCCTGCTAAGTCACTATTTTTCACAAAGGAGATGATTCTACATTATTATTTTAGGAAATTCAATATTCGACTTGTTGTTATTTTTTTTACTCAGCGGGAAAAGCGCATGTAATTTTTTTTATGTGCATTATATTAAGAAGCTATTTTTTTATATCCACCAAAAAACTTTATAGAAGAAACGATCACTGAAAAAAATTAATGCCAATATTTCTATCCAATGTCAATCTATCAGATTAAAAAATCAAACATGACCTAACTTTTTTAAGGTCATTGCATAAAAATTCTTCAATCCATATTCACAAGTCTTTCAAAATAACTTTACTTTTGTCACTAATCTTATAATAAATGTAATATCAATATTAATAGATATTAAAATATCAAATGTAAAATCAAGGTCCAGTGTTTTTATCATAGTGTCCTCTGCGTGCAAAGTCGTAAGCTTTTTTAAATAAAAGTGCGTTTATCTAAAGTGACCTACCAGGTAACTATATTTTTATGGGTGATCGGATAAATCATCAAAATGATAATTCAACACTTCTTTAAAAAATTATATAAAGTAAAATGAGATGTTAGTAATGGAAAGTGATGAAACAAAAACTTTATTAACTGGGTTAAGTAGGTTAGGTTAGGTTTAATTTTTTTTCA
Source organism: Hesperophylax magnus (assembly GCA_026573805.1). NCBI lineage: Eukaryota > Metazoa > Arthropoda > Insecta > Trichoptera > Limnephilidae > Hesperophylax > Hesperophylax magnus. The sequence continues at coordinate 21,346,473 of JAIUSX010000012.1, forward strand.
TCGTTTCTAATGACTTTATATCACTTTTTAAAGGTGTGTTGAATTGTCGATGTGTTGATTTATCATGGAACCATTTTCATGTACCCGTTTGTAAATAATAAAATTAAATAGAGCCTAGAACTCGCAATAAATTGTCCATCGTCGTTGAGGCGATTTTCACAAAAACGGCCCTATACAAATTATACAAACATTATTATTAACCGCTCATATGAAACTACCATAATTTATAATAATATAGGTATTACTTGGTGTTGCCAATTAAAAAAAAATACTTCCATTTTAAAAAATGTTTACACTTTTTTGACGGACTGTAAACTCGGGTACCTACCGTATAATACGCATTTGCATAGGTAGCCCAATTAAATGCCCACCACCGTTACGTTGTATAAGAGAGATCCAACATAGTATTACCTGCTTTTACTCTCACTTATCGAACAGATTTTTTTTAAAGTATAACTGTATCCTAAAGTTTTATTTAGGTAGGTACCTATTAACTTGCATTGTTATTAAGAATTTATTTGCCAATTTAGCGGGAATTCAACGAAGTATTATTATTATTATTTGTGACTTCCCTGGTCGAGGAGTAAGGCTCTCCACTAGAAATCCGTAGGTTGCGTGTTCAAATCCCGGTGGGCGCAAATAATTTTTATTTGATTACATTGTGTTATTTCATAATTTATCTGAATAACTAGGTACTTCCCCACCTTCCTCTTCCCATCTCCTTTCTCTTCACACAACCTTCAGCCTTACGACATATCCCAATCGAGGATGCCATAATATCCCTGGCTCCGGACGGTCGGGAGCAGTTGAGACTCTTGTGCGGAATTCACATAAAAAAGGATCCCAGATACCCGGAGCCGGTAGGATGAAGGAACTCCCTATTTAAGGAACCATATGTGGCTAAAATAAATGTGGAGGGGAAGGAGATGCGGGAGGGAAAGGTGGGGGGAAGTACCTGGCTGTACAGATCTGGTCACCAAAACACGACTAAAGCCATTTCAAGCAACAGTTCTATTATGACTGGTGGTCTTTCAACGGGGAGTAGGTAAGCATCTACCGCCCTGGAACGTAGGGGCAACTATACACATTATCTTACTGCAATTAGGAATGTCTGTGTGAAATGTATAATGTTAAATAAAAAGATTAAAACTTCACAAACTTTGACAAATATTTCGCAATAATGCAAAGTTTTAGGGTTGATGATTTTAAGGAGTATATTACAATTATTTGTAAGTGTATTGCAAACTTTTAGAGAAAAATACAAAGCTTGGTTTTGCCTCTTTCTAACACTGCTTAAATCATATATCTAAAGGAGATAGAATGGCTTTTACGAGTCCGTCTCAGTTTTTGCCGTAAAACATACAAAAAATACCCGAGGGTTTAACATGGCTAAAACCTTCTCGTGATACTTTTTTTATTCTGAACGAGGGCGACACCTTCTTAGAGCCTATCTTTCGCACTAGAACGAAGTAAAAATATATTAGATAGGTACGAATTTATGCGATAATCCACAAATATTATTTGCTCAAGTCAAGTTTCGATGCCGAGACAACAAGATGAAGAGTCAGTGAGCTACCGCTCTGTCGTTACCATTCATTATTCAGAGGATAAGACGCCACATAATTTTATCCCCGAATATTGTATGTCTTTGAAAATACGGCTAAGGGCCGAGACACACTGAGCGTATCTTGCGCAGCTCATTTTACGCCACGTTACGCGTATACATCGAGCCACATACAAGTTACATACAATGCCGAGCGTAATGGGGTCTAGAATTCTTGTGCACACTGGCTGCCCTTTTTACGCTAACATATATTCGGTGTATTTTCAGCGGCTACAGCCAAACTTAAGAGGAAGCTACAAACCAAAATTGTATATATTCTTGGTATCCCTTATACTGTAGGTAATAGACATTAAAATCGCTTGACAAACGGAGTCTAGAAACGTTCGATTTCAAGCACAAAACTGGTTTTTATTTATTTTCTAAATAATTTTATAAGAAAGCAAAAAAGTTTATCAAGTGAAACTGTCACAGGTAATCTTAGCTATAATACTGTATATTTTTAAAGTAGTTTCCATTACGCGTTCATACATTTCTATTGAAAAAATATATTTTTAGTAGTTTACATTTTTTTCGAGTAATTTATTATTTTATTTGTACTCTACTCAAAGGAAGCGATAGGAAAACCTTCAATTTATCTAAAGCAAGCATTTTTGGTAATCATAATGTACACCAATTCGTTATAAAGATTAATCTAAATAGTGATTTAGCATTAAGCTTCGCTTTAAGCGTATTTTGCGTCACATATCTTGCGCAGTACGCGGCGCAAGATACGCTCAGTGTGTTTCAGCCCTAAATGGGCATTAGGCGTGTGTGCAGCTGATGTGTGTCCAAGTTTCATTTGTAAACTGAATGTGCGATGTTTGTTTATTTGCCGCTTTCATAATTATAGCCAACTTGGTAAATTTCAATAAGGATGCGCAAAAAGAGATCAAAATAATTACCCACGCGCAGGGTTGGACACAGAAATGAAACATAATAAGTTTATTATTTGATTGCGACAAAAATGTATGCGATCTGCTCACGCTCTAAAGCAGATACACCAATTTCATCTGTAAATAGTATGTAAATGTAATTTTCGACGGTCTTAGTGGTTCGATGGTTGCGATACTTGGCAATAAATCTGGAGATCGCGAGTTCCAACCCTGCCATTAGCAAATAAATTTTATTTGATTAATTTGTGATATTTAGAATTTATAAATTGAAAATAGTATATAGTAATCATTAGTGAAGATGATATCAACAACTTTCGATGAAAAAACGAAAGAAATACATACATATTTTACAGAAAATGCATCTAAACATCATTGTATTTCTTTAATATTTTCATTGAGATTTTATATGCTTCCATGATAAAATATTATAATGAGGTTTTTTTTGTGTCCTGTATTTTATTTTATTTATTTATGTCTATTCTAGAATACACATTTATTCTTGAATAAAAAATAAAGAACATAGGTTGACATAGGTAAAACTGTGTGTGGGTGATATTGTATGTTACGTGAACACCTCACTAGGAGAACCTGTGCTGAGGTGTTTACGTGTTAGTGATTAAGTGTGACAGGTAGTTATGTCTTGTAGTAGAAAGTTTTTTTTTATTTTTTTTTTCACAGACATATATTAAAACACTGTATGGTTTATAACCACTCTAGTGATTTTCGGCATATTATGCCGAGTTTTCATAACGTCTTGAGTGATCGCACGCTATAATGTGCCATTTTTGAGAATTCGAGCATTTACGATTTTTTTTAAAATAAATCATAAAAACATAATATAAACGGTAAAAAATAGGTAAATTCATTGGCTATATGGCGTTTAATCAGTTTATATGTCTTCGTATTAAAATTCAGAGGTGTGATTTTTTAAAATTTAATTTAGAGTGGATAAGTTTCAATAACTCAATCCTAATAAAGGTAGTATATTTTACAATTGCGGCACGTTTCATAGTGGTAGATACTTTCATTGGTGATAAATCACCTCTCTCCTCTTCTCCATCTCCTACCCCTCACAACTACCTTCAGCTTCACAACATGCCCCAACTGGTGATGCCATAGTAACACTTGCTCCAGAAGGTTGGGAGCAGTTGGAATTCTTGTTTTTTTTTTTTTTGTTATTTATTAAGTTAAAAGAAATACATATTTCGCTTTGTTAACTTAAGTGTACATTGATTAAAAACAAAAATAATATTTATATAAATAATTATGGTTTACTACCTAAGTAACATATTTTTCTTAAGTAAGAGCATTTTGGTTTTGCTCATTGATCTTGAGGGCAAACAATTTTTTCTTAAATATATTTATTCTATTTACGGTTGTCAGGCTATCAGGAAGGAGATACGAATTGTTCGGTACGAATATAAAAAAATTTAAATAATTAGTCAAAAAAATTATTAAAGTTGGCAGACAATGTACCTATTAACGATGAAAATAATTTCTTCAGATTAAAATAAAACTTTTAATGGCAGGCCTTATTTAAAGTAGGTACCATATTACACAAATCAACGACGCAAAACAATGTTGTTGGAGATCAACAGTTCATATTTTCCACTTTGTTATCCATATTATAATCAGTAACTAACACCATCGCACTTGTATTCGAGAGACTGAGTTATTAATCGATCGATTAACTCATTGTTTGGAATTCAATAAGAACTTTCACGTTAGTTCAGTTGTACGCGTTAATAATTAAGTAGTGTCTCGATAAAAGTACTCATTTGAAAGACAAGTTTTTTCACACGCACTTAGTTCAAAGATTAGTATGACACTGAAATGCTTTTTATTAAAAATTATAAGCACAGATAGTAAGTAGGTATATGGTTTGCTGCATCGAAATCCGAAAGTCCGTGGTTCCGTTTGACAACCGACAGAGAACTCCTGACTATGGGAACGGAAACCAAGCGCATCACCTATGGCCTATCGGGCCGTTTGCTACAGTTGTTATATTATGTTACCTACGTAGGAATTGTTTTACGTGCTTTGAAAATTTCGCGTTGAATTAAAATAGGTGTTATCGTGTGATGTTCCGCACATTAGACTTTTAACACGGTGGTTCTGGATTAAACTTTAGATCTCGGATACGTACATCAGGGTGAATACTGCCGGGTGCTAAGATATTCCTAGATTCGGGTTAGGAATTAGAACTTCGAGATCATAATGTCAACAATTTAGTACCACGGTGAGAAGAGTTATTTGGGCGCGTGACGAGGGGCATGGACCTCGCAAATGGCGAACGGATCCAATTCGTAATCATCATGTCTTTATATCAAATTATGTTTGATTTACCTCATTTCTTTTTAAATACGTTCTTAATCTTCATAAATTAACCATGAATTAAATGCAACCAATATTAAGTTTGATCTCTGGTGGGTTGACGTGTTGTTCTTGTATTGTTTTGTATTTATAATGCACTTGAATAATGTGGATTGACTAGATAATCATTTGTGGAAAAGTGTGTGGAAGGGTTTAGTTTTTCCTGTGGGGAAGATTTTACCCGGACATAAAGTCGGAAAAAAATAGTTAAAGCTAAGCACAAATCAAGATGTGAATTTTTCATTGAATATACTAAAGGCATTGTCGTGTCGAGGTACTGCGATGTGAATCCAAATGTCAAAGGTTTAAAATTTTCACAGAGAGAAATAAAATCTAGTACCGTATTATGGGGTGACTCTTGAAGCGGGTGGCGACATCTGCATACATCTGCAATAGTTCTCGCTACCACTCAGAATTTTAGGCTTTTTTAATGATTTTTTCGTGCAACGTGGAAACTATAACGCTTCGAAAACAAGTGTCACGTTAGTTGGTTTTTAATTATATTCAAAAACATTGTCGGTCAAGCTGTTTTATTTAGATATTTTCAGTGACAGAAATTTATTTTTTTTCCTTGTTTCTGAATTTGAGTTAAAAAATGGTACACCAAAGGTGACTTTCACCACCATGTTTTAATTTGTTGACTCCCTATATGATATAAAATGTTCTTACACAAATATTTTTATAAAAAAATCATCTTGTTTCAAAGTTGAAAATTGATAAAATCACCCCCTTTTACAGTAGCAGAGTTGATCTTTAAAAGAAAAGACTAAAATTTCAGTTAACAAATACCTGACAAAAAGTGAAATTTTTCATGCTCACAAACATAAATCAAATATGTTATTTTATAGCTCTAGACAACACAGTGGCTAAACTCCCGATAAAATATTTCCCATAACTCCACGGTGAGAGGCAACGACGATCTAAAGGTTGGTTAAAATGGCTTTAGCTATGTTTGGCGACACCTCAACGATCCTTCCTTCCCCATCCCACTGTCTTCAGCCTTACAGCATTCCTCAAAGTGGGGGCGCCAACAGATATCCGTCTGTCTACGGGCAGCTGAGACTCTTGTGCAGTATCACAAATTAAAAAAAACAACAGTACCGGCGGCACAGTGGGAAAAAAGAGTAACAACCAGAAAAGCCATTAGGTTTATGACAGGCAAGGTCAAAATGATATTGACCTATTCTTTCACCGTGTGAATCGAAGTCTCCAGACATGAAATAACGTTTCTTCCATTTTATTTTTATAGAGCTACCATAAAACCGTCCGTGGGAATACAAATTTCGCCAATAGTGTTAGCGACCTCCCTCAACATTACTAAAGGGTGAACGGAAATGTACAGGTACCTACTTTGACTAATTTTTTTAACGTTGAATAATGAACGGAAGCAAATTTTGACCGCCAATGGCTACAAACCGATTAGTTATTATTTAATCGTATTTTATTTTTTACATTAACTCCACAGCAAGAACATAATTTCCCTCCTATGGGCCTATGTCATCTCTGGGGATTATGGGTGGAGTGTCTTTTTGGGGAGAGGCAGGAGTGAACATAGGTCTTGAAGAAACCCATGTTGTAGGGGGGAGGAAACCAAGTTCCACAGCCAAGCTGTGGAACTCGAGAACGAGTCGTTCTCGTGTGACAAATGTCAACTGTGTTTCCCGATTATGCACCAGTGCCGAAGGGATCAATGATGCTAGTTTCTCGAAACATCTTCAATTTAGATACCGGTAGAACAAGGACAGCGTACCTACCTGACGCTCTAAATATTGCAATCCGCTTGTTAAGATAAGGGAATCTATCAAACAGACCGCCCGTTTCTGCACAAAGTCAAGGGTTTTTTCAGGTATTTTGGGGCTCCAGACCAGAGGTGGCTGCCAAATTTAGTCATAATAATAATAATAATATTTGGATGATTTGTATAGCGCCATTTTTGTGCAAAATCACCTCAAGGGCGCTGTAAATTAATGTATTAACATGAATCGTTCGCCATGAATCGTTCGCCATAAATCGTTCGCCTTGAATCGTTCGCCATGAATCCATAATGAAGAGTATATTCAAAGCCACAATAATGGCCATTCATTTCCTGAGAGGCGAGCGCAGTAGACGATCTGACGATCGAGTAGAGTGAATCGGTAAGATTGATTAATATATTTTGATACTCAATGGTATTCGAGTATCAAAATTCAGAGTATTCGAGTATTTTTCTGGAAAACCGTTCGTGCACCAGTGACAAGAATTTTTTCCCGACGACAAACCGTCCATGCACGCAATGGAATTTCGCCTGAGCTGGAATTTTTTTATAGGTGTTTTAAACCTGCATAACATGAGAAAGTATATACATAATTTGAACAGAATCAGTTGCACTTGAAACACTTAAGAGTTCATTTTTGATTTCCCTTAAAAGGAGTCTGGTGTTCCAAAGGTTAAAAACATTAATTAAGATTAGAGTCAAATTTAAAAAAAGTCGAATGTCACCAGTTTAAATTACGTAAAAGTACATTTTTCAATAACAAGAATCAGACAAGGAGTTAAATGATACCATTCATGAAAATATAACATTACTTTTCACTTACATTAAAACGGAAAAAAAGATAAATGGCCATTGTGCTTGGAATCCCATTCAAATGCAGCCATTTTACCAGAAGCTCAAAACCGGAAAAACCCAATGAAAATAAAATATCTCGACAGATCTGCTATCACGAGAATAACGACACGATCAGCTTCTGTCGCTGTTTAACTCGATCGTTCCTTGGGTAAGCATCTGGTAAATTATATGACATGTAAAACATTAATAAAATGACAAAAAAGCATTAAGTATTATTATCAAATGCTACTTTAAAAATTGATCAGTGATAAAATACGTTTTTTATGCCTTAGTTACGAATAACTTGGCAATATTTGAATTTTAGCTGCTACTACCACTATTATAAAAAGCAGAAAATGTTGTTTTTGCAATCACTGAGGACTTAGCTTGCATATGATGTAACACGAGCCGACTGGGTGCGAACCCGATGCTTTGGACCACTCGGCTATATTTATAATTTTTTTTTATTATTCATTTATTAAATTGAATATAATTACATTTAATACAAAATAAGATATGGGTAGTCCCACAAAGCTGCGACAATCAGCTTGTCTGTAGGTTCTACCATTTAATTTTATAACATAATACACATTAACTTAAGTTTAAATATTAATACCAAATATAATGTTTAGGATAGATAAACGTTTTGTTCATTTATAAACCACTTTTTTGTTAGTTTAGGGCAGGGTTCCTCATTATTTTTTAAGTTAAAGTTTTCGTTAAATTTGTTATAAATCACAGGTATCAAATAGTCAAGTGTTCTGCTACCATACTTATTTGATATTAGTGGAATTTTTGGGCCTTTTTTCGGTAAATCTTGTTTTGTGACTATGCACCAATGACTTTTTGCACGCATTTTCTCCCGCATTATCCATAATTATAATAAACCAGAAAAGCCCTTTAATTGGAAGTAGGCCCTCAGAGCCATACAGTAATTTTAAGTTGTTTCTTTGTTTGTAAATGCTAGGTTTAACCATTTTTTTTTAATTTTAGCAGTTTGTAAATTTTGAATGTATTTAATATTAATATTACTCGAGTGTCCCCAAGTTCGAATTTCACATCTAAGTATTGATTCGACCATATAATGATATATTAGTTTGAGAGTGCATCGAGGCAATACAAATATTAATTTATAAAAATTACTCGCCAAAATTATTATGATGACAATTGACGACAGACGACGGAACACTAACAACTGACGACTCACATTGATAATTCATAGTTGATTATTAATAATTAATGACTGATGATTGATAATCAACAAATAAATTATAAAAGTAAGTGTACAATGTGCGTGCCGCTAAAACTCAGAAAAAATGGAGTTATATGGTGTGGAAGCCCTCTATCCCCCATCCACGAAGAAGGTTCCCGTTTTTATGTGAAAGGCGCGCTTTTGAAGTTATAAGAGCTGAAAGTTTCGTCCTCTAGAAATTTTTGGAACAATCCAGAACATTCCATAGTATTTGAGAGCATTCCACAACATTGCAGAACATCCCAAAATATTCTAAAATGTTTTTGAATGTTTGGGAATAGTCTGGAACGTTCGGGAACATCTCAGATATTAATGAACAAAAAACGGGATTACAGGCCGTTTCCTGATAAACTTTTTGTAACTTCGTAATCGTTACAACACATTGGTATCTCTAAATACTATAAAACAAAATCACTATCCGTGTCTGTCTGTCTGTTTGTGTGCTTATTTATTCTAAACTGTGCAACTGAATTTTATAGGGTTTTCACTATCATTTAGAGAATTTCTTCCGTACATGGATAAAATAGTTATTAAAAGTATAGAAAAGTCGAGCAACGCCGGGTACATGTCTTCTAGTTAATAATAATTGAAAAATGATTTTGATAGGCTTCAAACAAAATATCTAAGCAATTTATCAGTAACTAATACGACTAAGAGTAGATAAATACAGGGTTTTCCAATAAGAGGTGTTATTTTGATATTCAATCGTAAAAGATCAATGGTTTCGTTGCTTGTGTGGCACGTAGCGCCGTCTTGTTGAAAGTAAACGTTGTCCAGATCAATACCATCCAATTCCGGCCATAAAAAATCATTAATCATCTCTCGATACCGCAATCCATTCACCGTAACTGTTGTTCCAGCCTCATTTTCGAAAAAGTAAGGTCTAATGACTCCGCCGGACCATAAACCGCACCAAACAGTCACAAGTTGAAGATAGAGAGGCTTTTCAACAATAACTCTTGGGTTTTCCGAGCCCCAGATGCGACAATTTTGCTTGTTGACGAAGCCACCGAGGGGGAAATGGGCCTCATCACTCGAGATGATTTGCATTTGATTCAATCAAGTAAATTTTAATAATTTCAATGCGTTGTTGAAGCGTGTATCATTCCATTTTTATTAATGGCATATTTTCTACTTGTCAAATGTCAAAAAATGACAGCTTCAAAAGTAACATCTACCGAAATAGCGGGCTATTCAAAATAACACATCTTATTGGAAAACCCTGTAGTAATTTATATTTACACGTCCTATCAATTTCACCAAAAACACAAATCGCTCGAGCCAGAAACATACCACATGCGTGTTTACAGTCCCTCACTGCAAAACTAGGCTGGGCCAAAGGCACATCAACTATATTGCCCCAAAACTGTTTAATTCTTTAACCAATTCCATCAACATGTATCAAAACCTGAACTTATATAAGAAAAATGTTAAAAATTGGATAAGAAATAATTTCGAAGCGAGTAACTTTTTTCTATAATTTAAGCCATCTGTTTCTAAATAACTAAACTACCACATGTCTTTCTGTAAATTAAAGATTAATATCTTTAAATCAAAGAAATATACATGCATCTATGTTTTATGTGTGTGTGTGGGTGTGTGGGTGTGTGTGTGTGTGTGTGTGTGTGTGTGTGTGTGTGTGTGTGTGTGTGTGTGTGCATGTGTGTGTGTGCGTGTGTGTGTGTGTGTGTGAGGGTGTGTTTTTGTGTGTTTGTGTGTGTGTGTGTATATATTTGTAAATTTAAAAAAAAAAAATAGAATTTCTGTAAAAAAAACTAATCACATTGATCTCTATAGATACTTTTAACAAGTTTAAAAAAATATATTTTAAACACCTCTGTTTTATCCTTACACTATAATACCCACGCTCAGGCTTCGCCTTTGTGGGATTTTTTTGTTACTCTTTCATTCTATATTACTATGTATGTACCTGAATTGTATATGTATCAAAAATTTTGTTAATAAAAAAATAAAAAAAATAAAAAAATAACGTTTGTAAGAATAGTATTGGAAAAAATCAAACGCACCAAAGTATAACAAGAGTGTTAAAACAGAACTTGTGCGAATAAAATTACAAAAAACGATGTAAACATAGGCTTGATTGTGTGACTGGTGAATGTTTAATTTTATGTACCTAATTCTGAAGCAATGCCCAAAGTGCAACGACATTTCCACATTCGTGCGCTGTGAAGTAAAAACTCCGTGATCACACAGAAAGTTCAAAAAACTGCCACTATACTACGAGTAACGATATACGTGTTCTACCTCTGGGCGGCAGATCACCCAACGCACACATAAATAATACAATAAAATAATGGGAATCAGGGTTTTTTTTAAATTCAGAACAGGAATGGCTACTAATATCTTCTGCATTTGATGATTGCGGGTATAAAGTAGTAATAACACGGCTATCAGAGGTTTCTCTGGTGTTAATCAAGCCATTATGCCGCTTAATACCTTTTTAATAGATGTGATTTCTTGCGGGCGCAACACGGGAAAATCACAGGTTTCTTTTATTCCCAGATATACTCGTTAGCACCTTCCATTTTTTTATAACAAGTATATTGCAATGATATCATGAAATAGAGTAATTTGAAGGGGAAAACCATTTTTGATTAATGATTATGATACCGTAAATTAAGCTATTCAATATGAAAGTTAAGGTCCTCGTTAGTTTACGTTAAGAACATCACTTTAGGACGGGTTTTTTCCACAGAATTTGAACAATTCATCACATTGTTGATTTGCATGTTCCGTGAAGGTTTTATTCAAGATCTGTTATTATATATTGACAGGTCGGTGGCCGAGTTGACATAGCGTTTGGATTCCACCCAGGAGTATTGTGTTCAATTCCTCGGCTGGCTAAGTCCTCCATCACAACACAAGCAACATTTTCCGCTTACTGTGGTGGTAGTAGGAGATTTTCAAATATTGTCAGGTTATACGTAACCCGGGAATGTTTGTCTTTCTTTTAAAAAAAAAAAAAAATATATATATATATCCTTATTGGCCAGTTGTTTCACAAAACAAAAATAATAACAGAACTTGAATAGAACCTTCACAGAACTTGAAAATCATTTTTTAAAAGATTGATGAATTATTCAAATTCTGTGAAACAATCCGTCCTTAATAACCTTTTGAACTAAGTTTCATCACAATTAATAACAAAAAAGTTTTTCGAAATCAAATTTACACAGAAATTTTCCTCATATTTTGATTGTCAAGTTTATTATTATTCTATATCTATAATATATAAGAATTATATTTATGCTTTCATATTATAAGAATTGTTGAAAAATGAAAGTGCTGACAAACTGCTCTGGTAGTTTCGCGGGTTTTATAATGAAGAATAAACAAACAAACAACAAAAGTTTGCAAAATTGAATCAAGAAGTATCAAATTTCTGCTTTTAAGTGGTGGGGAGGGGGAGTGGTGGTGGTTTTACGAAATCTCACGTAGACAGAGACCTTTGAAAGTCAAGTAAGCAGAATTTTATCAATCTCGGAATAAAACTGTAATTTGTTTTGAAAAATCCACCAACCCGCACAGAATAAGAATGTATATGTTACAGTCACAGTGATTAAATAGCTATTATACATAATGAATGGTCATTATATATAATAACAAAATTGTTTAGACAATGAAACAAATTAATCACTTTATCCGGATATTATTCATAATATCGGGTCAAAGTTAGCCAAAGTAATAAATACGGTCAAACTGACTTGTTTCCCCCCTAACCTAACCTATAATAACTCAACCTAACCTAACCTAACCAATCATAACCCAACCTAACCTATCCTTACCTAACCTAAACAAACCCAACCTAAAGTAAGCTATAATAACCCAAACTAACCTAACCTAACCAATCAAAACCCAATCTAACCTATCCTAACCTAACCTAAACAAACCCAACCTAACCTAAGCTATAATAACCCAACCTAACCTAACCTAACCTATCATAACCCAACCTAACCTAACCTAAGCTATAATAACCCAACCTAGTATAAATTTACATTATAAATTAAAGGCAAATTGAAATATAATTTTATAATCTTTACCTATACCTACTTGTTTTATTACTTTATCCAAGTTTTCGAAGATATTATATAAAATTGCTAGTTAATGTGATTAATTTTGTGTCAATTATCACTTTGCCTAAATTGGGTAGACATTATAAATAATGACTGGATAGTAGATATAATATCCGGATTTATTACTTTGGCTGTAACATATATATTACTAGCTTTTACTCCCGGCTTCGATCGCGTAGTATTAGTGAGAAATTACACTACAAAGAATTTTCCAATGGGAACGAAATGTTTTTCAGGGATGAAATGTAACCTATGTCACTTTCCAATCCTCCAACTATCTCAATGCAAAAAATCACGTTGATCAGTCGCACCGTTGCGACGTTAAAGAGACAAACAAAAAAACACGTTTTCACATTTATAATATTATAAGTGATTTAGTATTCAACTTCAATAGATTACTTAAATTATAAACGTAATTTAATGCTTCTGCTCAGTCAGAGATGATTGAGTCAAGGCCAGCGTAAAACAATTAAATAGATAATTAAAATGTGACAGAGGCAGACGTCAAACGTGCGTGTGAATTCACTCTCACATTTTCGTAATAGCGCGTTCATAAAAGTATTTGCATGAATACCGTGTTTCCCTCTAATACAGAAAATATAATCATAATATATGTTGTTCACATTCGTAGCATGTTGCAGGTTGCAGTCCCGTATTAGCATCAGTGTGACCTAAAAAATAGACAGTTATCTTACCTTACTGAAAAAAAACAATCTAACAGAACTCTGTAATCCTAACTCAGTTGTACTCTGAGAGAAAAATTTTCAGCGCGGTTTGTTTCTTTGTTTGCCCCCTATAGGCCTAAAGACTCAAAACTACTGGACCGATTTGGCTGAAAAAGTTTGTTAAGAGAGTGTTTTGAATGTTAGAAGAAGTCAGGGACACCAAGGGAAGACTTATAAGACGCATTATCTCTGCAATGGAATGAGATACGTAGTCGAATAAAAGTCGATATAATGTAGCTTTTTAATAGTAACAATGTGGTATACAGGAGTATTTGTGCAAGTCGGTGACGCTCGAGGAAGATATAGCACGATCAATTGGAACAAAAGCTTATAAAAAGTAAACTGTTGAATTCTCTAGATTAATAACATTTCCACCTTAAAATATACCCAGTTTTTTTAGGTACACTAGAATTCACAACCTGAAAACTTTATTCCAAAGCATTCATAACCCCGAGCAACGCCGGGTACACGTCAGTTAGTATAATATAATATGCATGTCGTGTCAGGACTAGCGCAATTTCTTGCTGTAAGTGACAAAAAATTGGAAAGCCAAGAAAAGTTTAAAACTTTGGCAAAGGCACATAATTTCGAAATGCCAACTGTGAATCGAAGATGCAAATATTTATAAGAGAAGTAGTTAGTAGTAGTAAGTAGTTAGTCATTAGTCATTCAGTCAATTCAATTAATTCAATGAACAAATTCATTCGAATATAATAAACACAGATCTATAACCAAAAATCGTAAAGCTACCAAAAGAGGCAAATTCCATTATCATGTCCGCAATTAGATCGTATTAAAAATAAATCTAAATGTGACTTAGGCTTAAAAGATTAATGACACATTTTTTCATTCGCTTATAAACAAATAGTTTCTGGAAACAAATGGAGTTTACAAACTCAGCAGTTCCGGATGTGACAAGGTTTATGTAGGTCAGACAGAACGGACAATCTCCAAAAGGATATCTGAACAAACACCGAACGACAAATCGGCAATTGCCGAGCATTTAATTGAAACCGGGCATTTTTTATTTTTTTATTTTTTTATTAGGTACAATATTTTTTACAATTCAAGGTTTTCAGTAATGTAGGCCTCACTGGGTGGCTTGCCCGTGCTGAGGCATTACTTTGGATTTGTTGCTGAAGTCCTGGGGAGACCAGACCCAAAATTTATAGAGCACGGCTGATTACGGAGGCAATCGAAATTCACAAAAATCCCGTAAATATTAATATAGACGATGGAGTTAAGCTTAGTAGTTCTTGGTATCCGGTAATTGACGGCTACACCAGAAATAAACGTTGAAAACCACTTATCGGTATCTACGATATATTACGGTATCGCATCTTCATACATAAACACACATTTATCCACAACCTTAGATTACACATCTGCCCTGATGATGGGCACTGCAATGCTGTCCGAAACGTTGGCTAAAGAAGGATATAGCGCAACGCGGCACAATACCCCAAAAACAAATCACTATAATACTTTTGGCCGTGAAAATCTCAAATCAGACCAGTTCTTAAAATTGTTCAAATAAATGCGTCTTAATCACCAGTGCGGTTCTGTAAAAAATGGATACTTTCCCATATAAATGTTAAGTTACTTCTATCGATTCCGCGAAGAATTTAGAGACGTTTTCTATGAAATAAAGTGTTATTCCGCGCGATAATTGTGAGAATCTATCAATAGAAAAGTTTTCGCGATGTAACGGTGTGATGGCTTTTAACAAAACAATCAGATGTCAAACGTGTTAGGTTCGGAGAATCAATCAATTGTTGAGACTATATATTTTTATTAATGATGTGATTGGAAGATTTGTTACAGAAAAGCGAAAGACGAAGAGAAAATCGACATTGAATCTAATGACAAGAAATCAATAGAAGATAAACAACATGCTAAATATCACTAAAGAAAGAAATAAATAAAAACTTTAACATAATTAAATACATGAAAAGGAAATACAAATACACGATTGTAAGCGGAGGTATTCCAAGACAACGTAGAAAACTAATAATTACTAATATGAGAGTTTATTCATTGGTATTAAGGATATGAATTTACTAATCAAGCCGAATCCCCGCAGAGGTATTGGATGCTGACAATGAGAGTGTTTCCATGGGTATTAAGGATATGAACTTACTAATCAAGCGGAATCCCCGCAGAGGTATTGGATGCTAACAATGAGAGTGTTTTCATGGATATTAAGGATATGAACTTACTAATCAAGCGGAATCCCGCAGAGGTATTGGATGCTGACAATGAGAGGGTTTTTATGGGTATTAAGGATATGAACTTACTAATCAAGCGGAATCCCCGCAGAGGTATTGGATGCTAACAATAAGAGTGTTTTCATGGGTATTAAGGATATGAACTTTCTAACCAAGCGGAATCCCTGCAGAGGTATTGGATGCTGACAATGAGAGGGTTTTTATGGGTATTAAGGATATGAACTCACTAATCAAGCGGAATCCCCGCAGAGGTATTGGATGCTAACAATGAGAGTGTTTTCATGGGTATTAAGGATATGAACTTACCAATCAAGCGGAATCCCCGCAGAGGTATTGGATGCTGACAATGAGAGTGTTTTCATGGGTATTAAGGATATGAACTTACTAATCAAGCGGAATCCCCGCAGAGGTATTGGATGCTGACAATGAGAGTGTTTTCATGGGTATTAAGGATATGAACTTACTAATCAAGCGGAATCCCCGCAGAGGTATTGGATGCTGACAATGAGAGTGTTTTCATGGGTATTAAGGATATGAACTTACTAATCAAGCGGAATCCCGCAGAGGTATTGGATGCTGACAATGAGAGGGTTTTTATGGGTATTAAGGATATGAACTTACTAATCAAGCGGAATCCCCGCAGAGGTAATGGATGCTAACAATGAGAGTGTTTTCATGGGTATTAAGGATATGAACTTACTAATCAAGCCGAATCCCCGCAGAGGTATTGGATGCTGACAATGAGAGTGTTTTCATAGGTATTAAGGATATGAACTTACTAACCAAGCGGAATCCCCGCAGAAGTATTGGATGCTGACAATGAGAGTGTTTTCATGGGTATTAAGGATATGAACTTACTAATCAAGCGGAATCCCCGCAGAGGTATTGGCCGCTGACAATGAAATCGAGGAATTAAATCAACACCTAAATCAAAATGTTAATTGAAATAGAAAAGCATAATGCAGGTATATTATATAACAATAATAATTATACTAATTGGAAGATCTGTAAACAGCTGTTGTTTTCGCGTCCAAAAAATATATTAGCAGCGTCCTCGTTCGTGACTCCAGAAGCCTCCAGTCAGGTTGTAAGGCTGATCGGCTTGTTGGCTTCTTTCGTTTTCACGCCAAGGATTGGCTTGTCGTTTGAGAGAGATTGAGAGGTTCGCTTCTGAGTAAAACACTTTTTCTTGATATGTTTTAATATGTCACAAAGAAGAGGGTAGACCTTAAAACTTATAAAGAGAAGCGAGAGTTGGTTGATAATGAATGTAGACTGAATGATAATGTAGAATTGAATCCTATTACATTATTCCTATATTTGTCCTATAATTAATAGAATTATTAAGGAATAATGTAATCCTATTACATTATTCCTATATTAATCCTATAATTGAATCCTATTATAACACCTATTTTTAAAAAAGGAGATAAATTTCAAATTGAAAATTATAGACCCATATGTATTATGTCATCACTACCTAAACTTTTAGAAAAGATTATATTAAGTAAAATCACGCATCAAATTAAACCAATTATATCAACATTTCAAAATGGTTTTATGCCAGACAGATCTACGTCATCTAAATTATTGCTTTACAAAATTTTTATTTCTAATGCACTGTCCAAGGGTCTTCAAGTTGATACAATTTATACTGACTTTAGCAAAGCCTTTGATACTGTTTCTCATCGCATTTTAATGGAAAAATTAGAACACTTGGGAATAAGCGGTAACTTTCTCGAATGGCTTAGAAGTTACTTATCATACAGAAAATTATCTGTAAAAATTACCTCCACAACTTCTTACACTTTTTTTGCCTTGAGTGGGGTCCCCCAAGGTTCCCACCTAGGACCAATTCTTTTCCTACTATTTACTAATGACATTTCACTAATTTTCGATAATATTCACTTTCTTCTATTCGCCGACGATCTAAAGATGTTTAAATCGATCGGTAATTAATGAACTTAAATAAACTTTATGAATGGTGCATCGTAAACAAATTACATCTTAATATCAACAAATGCCAAACGATCAGTTTCCATAGATCTAAAACCCCTTTATTATTCGATACTCAATTAACAATGCCAATCTAAAAATAGTTTTTGAATTCAATGACCTTGGAGTTATCTTTGACTCCAAATTATGCTTCTTGAATCACATTAATAGCATTACCAGTAAGGGATTACAAATGCTTGGATTTATTCTCAGAATCTGCAAAGACTTTAATAACATAAAAACTATAAAATTACTATACACGTCTCTGGTTAGAAGTCAGGTTGAATACAATGCAACCATTTGGTGTCCTCATTTCAACTCTCATTGTTTATAAATTGAAAAAATTCAAAATAAATTTTTACGTTTTATTAATTTCAAAATTGGTATTCCTATTATTGAAATCAATTATGTCAATTTACGCAGTAAACTTAACTTATCGAAATTATCTGAAAGGCGAAAAATATTTGATCTCCTTTTATTATATAAAATTGTTCATTCAAGGTTAGACTGCCCTGACACTATAAATTTGCAATCTTTACATATATACCTCCAAAATATACTAGACGGAATATTTTATTCTACAACAATAACTTCGCTACGAATTCTGTGTAAGAAAGAATACATAGGTTGGGCAATGAACTAAGTGATGTCGCTGACAAATTTAATTTAAACTTCAATACATTTAAAGCCAAATTAGTCCACCACTTTTTAAATGTAAATAATGTATGAGAAATCATTATATTTTATTTCGATTTTCTATTGTTTGTTTTATACTGTTGTTAAAAATTAAATTTGTAATTGTTATGTACTTAAAAGCTCAATAGGGCGTCAATAAATAAATAAACATGAGAAATAAAAAAATAAAAATGCAAAACATTAAAAATGCATACATAAAATGAAAGTAAAACTAACAAAAAATTAAAAATACAATGGGTTTGAGATAACAGAAGGTTGAGAAAAAGGGTTGAAGTAAGTTTAGTTTAATAACTAAGAGTTGGAAAAACTCCACACAGGAGGCCCTAAAGAAATAATTTCCCTTAGGGCCTATGTCATCTCTGGGGATGCTATGTGGATGGTCGTTTTGAGGAAAGAAAGGAGTGTAGGTTGTAGGAGAGAGGAAACACAGAGGTCGGCAAATCGTTCCACAGCCGAGCTGTTGAACTGAATAAACGAAACGACCCGTTCTCATGTGACAAATGTCAACCGTGTACAAATGTTGGGCGCGCGTTTGGCAATTATGCACCGGTGCCGAAGGGATTTACGACGCTAGTTCCTCGGAGCATCTTCCATTGTAATACCGGTAGAACATGGACAGCATCCCTACCTGACGCCTGTCCTGTTAAGATTGCAATCCGCTTGTTAAGATAGGGGAATTTATGAATGAAGGGTTAAGTTGAGGGTTTTTTCATGTATTTTGGGGCTCCGTACCAAAGGTGGCTGTCAAATTCAACAATTTTTTACAGGGTCAGCAGTTATGTACTATTAAAGTATCTGCGGGCCCTGTACAGTACATCCAACTTCCGTGAGGCTAGCGTTACTCTGGCTTCGATGAAACCTCCGAGTATTATTACAATACAAAAAATTCATCAAATTAACATTGAACAATACATGTCAATATCGCCTAAGTATTGGTTTTCCGTAGTGCGAAACCGTTGTATTGGGGAATGAGCAATGTAGTATTTTAAATATATATTTAGAACGATTGTAGATTTGAGATATTTTGTCACAATGTGTCACAAGTAAATTATTATTTAAACAATTCGAAAAAATAAAAGGTTTTTATTTAAACAGCGCTGGTTGAGAAAGGGTTAACCGAAGACAGGATGTCAATCAAACGTGTGATAACAAATTCATCTCAACACGATGTGAGATTAAAAGCGAGATCTACAACTTCACACAGACAAAACGATGAGTCGAAACCTAATCTTTTATTAATTTATTCTCACTCTCGATTCTTTAACAACATTTTTGTTGGATAGAACAGGTTATTTTGGCATGATTTTATGCGTACGGCAAGCTTGTTTACTGCCAAAAAATATTTATGGCTAACCTACTTTAATTTTCACGGACATGATGACAAATCATGGTGAATGAATCTAATGGCATGGCAATAATTTGTGTGATTATTTTTTGTTGTCGTTTTAGAATGAAAAAACCACTATCGTTTTACTGCAGAAAAATACAAAAAAAATAAGATGTTGACTAAAATTATTTTAATTATTGAAGACAATATTAGCGATTTCTAAACGAAAATCTGCAACAGAAAAATCAGAAAAGGATACGGTCACATCTAGGACTCGAACCCAGGACACTTGCCTTGCCGGGGCAGATTTTCGTTTAGAAATCGCTAATATTGTCTTCAATAATTAAATATTACAATTTGAGGTTTTACTCAATAAGGTTATTCCAAAAAAATTAAATTATTTTTTTTTTTTACAAAAAATGATGCAACAAATATTAATACTTCTGTTATACTCGATCAATAAGAACGGCGGCATACATTCATTATATGTATTGAAAATATAAGAATGATGTATTTTTTAATTTTAGAATGTTACATACAACACATCCGAAATTACACAGTTTGATAATAGGTATACTGTTTTATAAAATATGAACTGTCATAAAAAACATAAAATGTCAGATTTTGGGAATGAATCTTCGTAGTTGAACCTACCTTTCCAGTTTGGCAAGAGAGTTTTACTTTCAGCGTTGACTGGAATTGTATGAACGCACGTGTATGATACAATTCCAGTTGGTTAAAAATCAATGCAGAATTTCTCTTATTCGTGATATTTGACTTTGGCGCATCATCGTTTTTTCCGGTAAACTTTCAGAAAAAAATAAATAAAAAACACGTCAATCTGTTTGTCTAAAGTAAGAAACAAGAACAGAATCGTGATGTTTCTGTGATATTTATAATAAGTTGATTAAATTTAATAATCGATAATGACATAAGTCACATCAAAAGCGATAATCAACTTTGATAACCTAACTGAAAACCTGACTAATGAAATTTCTTCGATCCTACGATAAAACGATGTGGACCTTTTATGTAAAATAAGGAAAATGTAAATCCCTGTTCGGAGTAAACAAATATAATTTTAGTTTCAATAAAAAACAAATTCCATGTACGTTTTACGACTGATGTCCAACGAAATCTTCCTTCATCAAGTTTACATTAAATAGTGATGTTAGTTCGTTCTGACGAATGATCCATGGAAAAACGGAGGATAATTCAAATAAATATAACGTTCCTTTATCAAGTTTACATTAAATAGTTATGTTAGTTTTGTTAGTTCGTTCTGACGAATGATCCATGGAAAAACGGAGGATAATTCAAATAAATATAACGTTCCTTTATCAAGTTTACATTAAATAGTTATGTTAGTTTTGTTAGTTCGTTCTGACGAATGATCCATGGAAAAACGGAAGATAATTCAAATAAATATAACGTTGTTTTATCAAGTTTACATTAAATAGTTATGTTAGTTTTGTTAGTTCGTCCTGACGAATGATTCATGGAAAAACGGAAGACAATTCAAATAAATATAACGGATTAAAACAAAGTATTGTTTAATTTTTTTCGATAGTCCGGTGAGAGGGACGGTAGGTTAGCAATCAGATGGCCCGGTTTCGATTCTCAAATCAGAACAATTTGTGTTTAATGAAAAGGTCTGTTCTATAAATATTCAGAATCAAAACTGCTTTCAAAAAACATCGTTATGTTAAGTCTTTGGTAAGCTATGTGTAAGTACGTTAAACTAACATAAAACCTAATTTGAATTATTCAGAGGAACGTACAAAACACACATACCGCACGCCATCGCTTCCAGTCCGGAAGTGCGTCTCCCGCCAAAAGTAACCCTACCTCCGTATAAAGGCTCATCTCCACCCAGCGGACCATCCAGTTCCTACCCAGACATTGACTCGCGAAGGTCGACACAAGACACCGGCCGCGGTACGATACAAAACTTAAAAGAAGTCAAAGAAAGTGTAGCATCAATCAGTCAATCGGAATCTTCTTTCTTCTCGAAATGAAATTTTGAATTTCCAACCGACTCACGCCGGAAGCCGGGAAAGAAAGGTGTTTGGACACCTGCGGCGTTTCGCCCCGAAATTCCGATATCATCTTCGATTATTTTCATAAACGCCGAGGCATCTTCGAGATCGACATCAGTTCAGGGCCACGAGTAGAGCTGAAAGCGTCCATCTCTATTAATAATTATTATTGTTCGTTCCGCGTAACGGACACTCAGAGAATACACACTACGTCGAGAGAAGCGAGCCTAAATTTATGCGAAGAAATTACCAGATGCCTAGCATTCTTTCAAGTTGAACATTCTGTTTGTGATATTTTTTTATCCTTGTGTTATTGACTGAAGTGAAAATGAACGTGAAGTTAATTGTAATGTGGTGCTTGACGGTAAGTTCATGTCAATTTACAGTATTAATATTTTCCTTTTAAATTGTCAAATAGAAGGATTAAGAACGAAAATCATTGCAAGGTTTTTAAATATTACTTTATAAGGAAACTTTTTTAGTGCTATTATTTCAAAATATTTATTAATTGAAGATATAAAAAAAACAGTCGTTGCATAAATCGATGTAGAAACCAAAAATCTTAAAATCAGTCCTTTTAGTGATTATTAAAATAAACATTTTCAACTCGGTGGTTAAAAATATATTAGTCATTTTTTATCAACCACTTTGAGAATTTGAACAATTCATCAAATTTCAACGTTCATTTTCAGGTTCTGTGAAAGTCCTATTCAAGTTCTGTTATTATATCATTATAGGCTAGTAGCTTGAAAGAACTGAAATAATAACAGATCTTGAAAATCTTTCACATAACTTGAAAATTAACTTTATAATTTAAAGAATTGTTCAAATTCTCCGAAACAAAAAGTCCTTAATTGTTTTTGGATAGCACGTCGTAGAATAAATTTGTTTCGTGGAATCTCTATTTTTAAATATGATCATTTACCCTTACCATAATGAGCAGTATATTGATTAAGAAATTATTATTAAATAAAAAATACAAACAAAATAAGTGATGAAAAACAGCCCCGGTCGCAGATTCGAGATAGATAGATACTCAATAATTGTTTTACTTTGTATCGATAAATAACTCACTAAGCGAAGACAAAAACACACGTTACAAAAAACCCTGTTGAAATACGAAAGAAAATACAGAAATTTAACGTACCTAAACTGAAACGTTATATTTTTTAAGCTCACTGAGCGTAGGAAAGTCCTTTTTTTTAACTCGACCTTCTGCATTTCATCTGACTGTAAAATTGTCTGTACGCTCCGTTTTAGTTTCAAGATAGTGGCCGTTATAATGGTTCAGTAATTATTATTTATTCATATTTGAAATCGTTGTTTCTTTTAATTCGCATTTTTCAATATTATGGTACATATTCATCTATTAACGCCATTTTTTGTGGCTTTTACATATTAATAGTAAAAATTATACAGAATTATACATAACTTAACTGCCTCAGCAACAATCCTTTGTACTTGTATAGTGATAAATTGGAGATGTCCACTGACTCGATATAATTATTTCCCTCCACTGGTAGTCTGGACAATAAGGAATACGTTTTCATTGAGATAGTGACGTTTCGTAGACAAATTGCATAATTCCTTATTTGAAATAAAAATAATGTTATGTTCACAATTAATTAAATAGGTATTAAAGTACCTACTTAGAAATTAGGATTTATTGAATAAAATAGAACTTGAAACATACTTTAATGAAAATTTAAAGATTAAATGATTGTATGAAAATTAAACATCAAATTATAAAAAATATTTTCACGACCTGCATAATATATTTTTACACTCCTAAAAATACTAACTAACTTCGGTTGCTTGTCCGGTTCAATGAACTCTATAAATTTTGCTTTGAATTTAAATATCATAATGTTAAAAATTGGAAGCATTTGTTTGGAGAATTCAGACAAGCGAGAAAGTACCTACCTACAAAATTATTTTAACAGAATATATTTTTTAATTGCCATTTAAAAAATTGAAACTGATTTGTCGAGTTAATTCAGACTATCCCCAGTGATAAACTTAATATGTAATATATGTACTTAATTACATAAGGCACGAGGCGCACAAAAGTTGATTGCATTTTGACTTTCAATTGGTCCAATTTGACCTCCAACTCTCTAACGCCGAACATCCGGAAACTATCCGAATCCGGTCACCGCGCACTGCTACTACCGTGATAATAGTGGAACACGTTTTGACGAGATATTATTATGCAATAGCGCCTCTATGACTACCCATTGAATTTTCAGGTGTCTGCGCTTATATTAAATAATGACTGCTATATATATTAAAAAAATATAAATTAATAATACTGATTCTAAAATAAATAGATGACTCACATTGAAATAAAATCAATTTCAAAGCACAAATACAACTACAATCACTTTATACAACTACATTATTGCTCCACATTTTAACTACTGCTCAACGATTCTTTTCTTATGACAGAACAAAATAAGTTGGAAATTCTACAAAATAGAATAATACTTAGACGAAACAGATTTTCAAAAGTAACTAAAAACATATGCTGACCTTGAAAGCGATGATATTTATAGATAAAATAATAAAAAACCTATTACCAAAATACTTTTAAAACAAAATGATATACAGCAAGGACAGGACATTCAGACCGTGCAATGAAATTCGGATACCAAATAAGACAAAGCCAATACACAAAATAGTTTAGGTACTATACAAAGGAATGCAATGTTTTAATTCGCCACTGGAAACTATATTGATAGATTCAAGCTGGAATGTAGGCGTCAAAATACATGGCCATTAATTATAAAAAATGTAGCAAAGTATTATGTAAATAATAATAAATTAGACATTTGTACTTTGGATGTAAATAAAATTAATCTATCTATTTATATAAATTAAAACATAAATGTTCGTTTGTTCAGAATCTTAAATCTCCGAAATTTCTTCACCGATTGGTTTGAAATTTCGACACAACGTTGCATTCGAATAATCGTGTATTTTTATATACCTATATTATATAGATGTCACCTGTGACAGGTAAAAACATGTTTTTTTAAATAGCGCCATCTGTTGGACATAAAAGCAAAACATTTTTTTTATTCTCTATCTGCACAGACATACTGAGACACAGAAACGCGTGGCGGGATACAGCTAGAAAAGGAAATAAATAAATAATTTGAATAAAAGCACGATACACAATGAGAAAGAACCCGAAGGGTTACGATGTCAATTGCAAGAGAATGTTGATTAGAAATAACCAATTTTGAACAGTTTGTAATTTAGTTTTATGATTACAAAGGCACGACTATTCTATGTAAACCACAACACTCACCACTAATTGTAGAAAAGGGCATTATTCCGTTTCTAAGTTAATACGAGTTAGAAGATGCTATCATTCGACGCCTTTTCGTGTTACTTCGGGTTGCGTAAAAAACGCAATTACTTTGAAGGAATTAAAAATATGCATTTGATTGAATTACACAATTCTAAATTAAAATATTTCATTAGCTTCATTTCAGACTTCCTGGGTAATTGTATATGGCTGTCACAGAAAAGTAGAGTGAGTTTAAGCATAATAATATTATAATTTAGTACTTTATAATCCGTCTTCACTCAAGATTCAACAAACTTATTTTTTTCATTATTGAAAATATTAAATCTTCAGAGTTCATGGTGGAAATGGCGTTGCAAGCTGAAAAATTAACGTTAAACCAGAAGTTTCAGAGAAAAAAAGGGTACATTTTTATGAAGCCAAAACTAGCTTTACGAGAGATTTTGCTTCACACAATCAGATTTTGCGAAGCATCAAGACTAATTTGTAGAATGCCATTTTAATTAAAAGTTTTTTGTAATTTTTTGTGTGAATATACCACAAGAGTCCCAATTGCTTCCAACCGTATGGAACGAGAGAAGACTATGGCATCCCCAATCAGGGTATTTTGTGAGGCTGAATGTAGTAGAGAGGGGAAGGAGATGGGGAAGAGGGAGGTAGGGAAGTGCCTGGATATTCATATCTGGTCACCAAATAATATTTACGCACGCCGATATTTAAACCCGCGACCTTCGGATTTGTAGCCAATGATTGTAACCTCTCTTCCACGGAGGTCAATCAAATAATAATAACAATGAATTTATATTTCTGAAATATTCAGCTCATTTATAAACAAGTTCTGCTGTGTAATTATTACTAAGCGTGATAACTGTTTCGCCTTCCGAAAGCATTATTAAGCTGTCTGTATTTTAAAAATATTAATAATACTATTACAAATATATATATTTTAAATATATATATATATTTTGACATTCTCGAGTGGTTTTTTAGATTCAAAATCTTGACACAATCTTAAACAACTTTTCTAATGCCCACTGGTTGGAAATATTTACAAACTAATAGATATTTAGAATTTAGAGAGTACTTGGTTAAAGTAGTGAATCAATAAAAAGTGTAGTGTAATTATTTCTGTTAACGATGCCGACAATAAACAATATTTTACTAGAATCTTCAATGGATAAAAACCAGTTAGATTCTGGGGCAGACTTAGATTGGGTAGATATTTATGTAGCTTTAATAGATTCAATTAAGAGAATACGAATGCTTGAATGAAGGCTATGCATAATTTGGGTCAAAGATGATTTTTCAAACAGTTTGGGGCACAATCTACTAAACCAGAATTTCGCAAACTTTTTACTATCACGACCCACTTTTAAGAATTAAAAAACTTTCTAGCCTTAATGATGATTTGAGGGGATAAAGAAATGAAAAATTTTGTAATTTTCACAACCAAAATATCTTGTGCATGCATCCGTATTTTGTAATCGCCGCAGGTGAAACATCTGGTAAAGTATTTTCTTCAATATACCAAAGTTGTAAAGCAAATATAATAATAATAGGCAAAAAATTATGTAAGAATAACAAGCAAGAAGTAGGTATTTGACCTTACGTAGATAGTGTCTGGGATGAATGTAATCGATTTTTATTTATATAGGACACCTATTAAGATTTTCTTAAAGTCTAAATGAATATTCATTTTATTTGAATAATTTTGTTAATAACTTTTGAAGGTATACCCATCAATGTAATATATCATTAAAGAGGAGAAGATAATACTAAAAACATCTAAACGAAATGTGAAACAGGACAAGATATAGTTGAGTCCGTGAATATTTATTTTTCTCATGAAAAAAATTTCGCAACCCACAGAATGGGAACCGCTGTACTGTACTGCAAATACCGCCAACCAACTTTATGAAGTGTTTTGATTATAATAACAATTTGCTATCTGTCAATAAAAATGCAAAACACTTGTATTCTTTGAGTGCCAAAGTAGTCGTATATAACACATAAGTCCGGTAAACTTTCACTTCTAATATCAAAATATAAGACCCAAATATCCCGGATTGCCACAACCAAGAGATTTAAAAATTCCCTGATAATACAGGGTTTTCCAATAAGAGGTGTTATTTTGATATTCAATCGTAAAAGATCAATGATTTCGTTGTTTGTGTGGCACGTAGCGCCGTCTCGTTGAAAGTAAACTTTGTCCAGATCAATACCATCCAATTCCGGCCATAAAAAATCATTAATCATCTCTCGATAGCGCAATCCATTCACCGTAACTGTTGCTGCAGCCTCATTTTCGAAAAAATAAGGTCCAATGACTCCGCCGGACCATAAACCGCACGAAAAAGTCACACGTTGAGGATAGAGAAGCTTTTCAACAATAACTCTTGGGTTTTCCGAGCCCCAGTTGCGACAATTTTGCTTGTTGACGAAGCCACCGAGGTGGAAATGGGCCTCATCACTCAAGATGATTTGCATTTGATTCACTCAAGTGAATTTTAATAATTTCAATGCGTTGTTGAAGCGTGTATCGTTCCATTTTTATTAATGGCGTAGTTTCTATTTGTCAAATGTCAAAAAATGACAGCTTCAAAAGTAACATCTACCGAAATAGCGGGCTATTCAAAATAACACCTCTTATTGGAAAACCCTGTATCACTAATTCCATAGAATATTATAAATTGTAATTAAAAATGTAATCATGGGCATGGAGCTATACAATTAGAGGCGCTATTTCATAAACCACATATCTCGTCGAAATGTGTTCCACATTCGAACGCGACAAGCGGCGCGCGTAGGCTGTATTCGGTTGTTTTAGTAAGAGCATTGGAGGTCAATTAGAGGTAAAAAAAAAATGGAACATATTTCTTCGCTACATGTCTCATATAAATATAATAAAAAAATAATCATGGGAAACAATTTAAACAAATACCTTGCATTATTCAATATAAACATCTCTATTTGGCCAGTAAAATTTCTATTGTTTGGGTAGTTTTAGAACTTCAAAATGACATACCTTTTTGACGCAGTAGATACAAATTACGATTAAATTAACTAATTAGTATTTAAAATTAACTGATTATTGTTTTAAATTAACTAATTGTTATTTTTAATTTACTCATTATTATTTAAAATTAACTAATTATTATTGTAAATTAAATAATTTTTATTTTAAATTAACTAATTATTATTTTTAATTAATGAATTATTATTTTAAATTAACTATTTACTCAATATTTTTATTGTGAACTATAAATTATTGCGGAAATCTTCAAATTATAATGTCACGTACATGGCAGCAAAAAAATATGCATTAAGAAAATGAAGATAATGTTGGTAGTTCTTAGTCGAAGTATGATACATTTAAATATGACCGAAGGGTATAGGATTGGATTAGTGGTTAGAGAAAAGCCCCGGCAAGGTTGAGGTCTTGGGTTCAATTCCTAGATGCGACCGAATCTTATTCTGATTTTTCTTTTGAGAGTTGTTAATATTATGAATTATTTCAAACTTTTACTGCAACCATCGGACGAATTTCACGATTACCTTATAAAAAATCAATTAATTATTTATTATTGTGGTTTTTAAATTTTTTCGATCTATGGCAATAATAATTCAAAAATTTTAACTCACATCGTAAGATACATATTTATTTGTTTATTTTGTAAGAAACAAACAGCTTTTACATAATATACAATAATAGATATAAATATACAAGTTAACTGAAGTCAAGCCACAGAAGTTTCTTATGCTAAAGTTAATTGGAAATGAAGTTTTAATATCTTAAAATTAATATGGTGTTAAAGGAAGGGGAGAGGAAGAGGAAAATAGGAAGAGGATAGGAGATGCTCCCGATACATTCCATACTCTCGTATTAATAAATAATCGATCGTACGCATTACTTCATATCGATATTTCTTTAGGCTATTACATATACGAGGAATTGGGGAATTTTTTCGAATGTTTGTTCTACACGAGGGTAGATAAAATAAATCAGATTGTCGGGTTGATCTAGACCAGTGGTTCTTAACCTGGTTTCGATCGAACCCCAGGGGTTCGGTGAGTCAGTCTCGGGGGTTCGGTGGAGGTCAACACCCCCGACTTATATGATTCGTGGTGACACGCCCCGCTTGTCCATCATTGTCTGCAGGTGATCACGCATTGCGATTATTGGTCAAGATGGCAGCCCGAAAATGACCATAGACATTTTATACGGACAATAGACATTTTATACGCATTTTTATAGAAGCGGAAGAATGCCTGAAGGCTTTTCAAAAAAGTTACCGTTATGGAAACGACGAACAGAGAACGATAACTTTGCAAACTTTCCCCTGTTAGACGACTGTGTAAATAAGAACGAAGATGTACCTGAAATACCCACGGAACTGAAGCAATCAATTGCCACGCACTTAGATGAGCTTGCAAACTCTCTCGATGGATACTTCCCTACAAGAGAGTCATTTCCAGCATGGGTGAGACAGCCGTTCACGTTTAGTGTTGAGACAGCAGTCAACATCAATGATGAATACCTTGATGAAATCATTGAAATTCAGCAGAGCCAGGTTCAAGAGCAACTCTTCAGAACAACATCGCTCTCAACGTTTTGGTTTCAACAAATAGAAACATACCCTGTTATTGCTAAGAAAGCTCTGGAGGTTTTTATACCGTTTGTTACGACATATCTTTGCCAGCAATCCTTTTCGAAAATGCTGGATATAAAAACGAAGAGAGGAATAGACTTTGTTGTGAAAATGACATGAGAGTGGCACTTGCCAAGGTAAAGCCGAGAATTTCTGAATTGGTTTCTGAAAGGCAACAGCAGACGTCACACTGATTTGAAGTAAATATTAATTAATATGTTTCATGTTTTGATTAAACCATTAAAATTTAATGTTTTGATTTTTGTTTTTTATTTTTTTTTTCATTTTGTACACCTATATATAAATATACCATGTTTTGAATTTGCAAAAATCTAATTATATTTTTCAAATTAGGAGGGGTTCGGTGAATGGGCATATGTAACTGGTGGGGTTCGGTACCTCCAAAAAGGTTAAGAACCACTGATCTAGACGGAATATGAAGATTTATTAAATTGGTAAGTTCTGGTGATTCCAGACCATTATTTAGGATGTTAAACAATAAGATTTGATCAAAAATTAGACGTCGTGTTTGGGGGGAGTTAAAATCAGGAAATTTAATGGATTCGGTATAATTTGAGAAGTGTAAGTTTAGTTTATAATTTATGTGTTTAGAATTTTTTTTTTGAATTCTTTCGATATGGTCTTGGTATAAAGGAGTCCAGATCGGTGTACAGGTACAGTGTTCCAGGTGCGGGCGAATATATGAGGTGTAAAGGGAATGTATAGTGTTTATGTTGTGGAAGGGTTTTGCTATGCGAATTATAAATCCCAGATTTTTATTGGCTTTGTTAATTCTGCCTTTGTAAATAAAAACACAGTGTCTTCCTTGAGAGTCTCAAGGAAAACACTGGGTTTTACCTGCCTTGGCAGTATTATTAGAAAACTATGCAGAGCTATAAAATTCCATGAAACAATGCGCATTTGTAACTAATGCGTTTGGGAATTTGGCAATTATCATGCCGGAACCTCTTTTTGCAGTAGAATTAAATAATAAAAAACATAATTGGAATCATGTACGCCTGCACGCCGCATGTTAAAAGAGAAAACTACTCTCTGTACGAAACGGTACAAGAGATTGCAGATTGTAGGTACATACAGGGTCATGAACACGCAATATTTTTAAAAGACGATAAATAAAAACATGAGTTATTTGTACGTATGTAATCTGTATTGGGAAGAACGTAAAAAAATGTTGATCATGAAGAATTTTAGATGCAAATGAAAATTAATACCTATATTCAAGATAATTTTAGCTATCCTGGTTGCTCTTTGATTATGTTACTTTAAAGTTTTTGTTATATACTCTTAAGTACAGTCATCATTTTGTTTCGTACAATTCATTTTTACAAAAACATCTAATTAAAATTACCTTCTACCACAGCTTATTGTTATTTTTTTGTCAATTAATTTGTCTTAATGTTCAGTATACTGATTGGTTTGAAACATGTTGATATTTTCTTATTGAAAATAGTAGTTTAAACAATGTTAGTTCTCTCAGGTTCACGCCCTGACAAGGGTAAATCAATTTATTGGTTAAAAAATGTATATTTAAACATGCTTTTAACGTAAAAATAAAAATTTGCAGTACAGTTGACTTGCACCTCGTTGTATGGACAATATCTTCTACTTTTGATACCGCTTATTTGTAACGGTTTTACGTATGTTTAGTGACTAGATCTGAAGAGTCAGATAGTACCCAACCTTCCTATTTCCTTTCTCATTTCCCTTCTTTACAAATCGTCACAACATTTTACAAATTTTAAGTGCTATAGTTATACAGGCGCCGTTGGGTGTTTTATGATTTTTTTTAAAATAAATTATCAAAATAACGGGAATTGGAAATCTTAAAGTGGATAACACAACAGGACGGGTTATTTCACAAAATTTAGACAGTTCATCAAATTTGAAGTTTTTTAAGTTTTTTCAAGTTTTCTTATTATTTCAGCTTCCACAATAATACAGTAACAGAACTAGTATAGAACTTTCACAGAAATTGAAAATAAACTTTGAAATTGATGAACTGTTCAAATTCTGTGAAACGACTGGCCCTTAAATGTATATAAATCGAATTTGAATTAAAATTTTGTAACATGTTTTAGATGTATAGAAAATAATATACCTGTATTATATATTTTCAGTTATGTTTAAAAGGAAAGGTTGGGTTAGTTTTAATGGAGATTGTACATAATTTAACGTAACCTTACTTACGACAGTTAGTAGGATTATTGTGGGAATGACATAATGATCAAACATAATAATGATAAAAATGGAAAAAAAGAGAAAACATAAATACGACACGTAGCATCTCTGAAATGGGCTGATGGTAATACTTAATAGGTATTTCTGGTGTTTAACTGATTAAAAGTTACTCGATAAAAATCTCAACAAAATTTTCATCATTCACATCAAATCACATTTCAAACCAATTTGAGGCCTCCAGTGGAGTTCCACGTGGTTCTCACTTGGGACCTTTATTATTTTTCCGTAAATTTTAACTGCATCGTACTTTCAAATGAGAGCTACCAACATTATATTCATTTTCTTAACGCATATTTTTTGGCTACATCTTTATGCATGATTGTAAGTTTCTAATCATGTATACCCACGATACTGAAAATATTATAATAGAACTTAATGTAACAAAACACCGGAACGTTTTGTGATGACCTTGTATTTATTGGATCAGTCGAGATATCGAACCACGAATTACTTACAAGATCAAGACTACGGATCACTTGATATGATCATTTAAGTTAAATTATACATTTAAGTATGCAGCCATTGGGTTCATATCCGGTGTCCAAACCAATTTCAATCATTTTTTATGAATGCACGCCCGACTGACACGCTTTACGTAACCCCATATCTATTATTCTAAGTGTATGTATGTCAATAAAAATATATTTTTTAAATTATATTCACATGAAGCAACTTCAAAATCGAGAATATGGAAGATTCAAGCAATCAACGAATAAAATAAAATTACAAGTCTATTTATTTAAGGGTATACTTGAAATAATTCATAATCTGCTCTTTCATAGATGGCGCTAATTGATAATTTTGGGAAAAAAACACTTTTTGGAAATTATGCTTTAAAATATTAAAATTAATTATTATTTATTTGCGCCCGTATGCACGCAAAATATGAATACATAGTTTTGTCCTTATACAAACTTAATTCTTCCAAGAAAGGCATATAAGTATAATATTGGATTGAATGACCGATACAATATTGTATTTGTATGCCTTTCTTAATAGAATTGAGTTTTTATACGGATAAAACTGTTTATTCATATTCACAGGTGTGTACGGGCGCAAACAAACAATTCATCTTAATATTTTGATACATAACTAGCAAAATGTATTTTTTTAGAAAATAATTAAATTTACGCCATCTATGAACGAGCAGTTGGTTAATAAGTTTAAGTTTATCCTAGATAGTTAGGTACTAGGTACCTGATTTCGTCCGAACATCAAAGCTTTTTTTTTCAGAATCATTGAAAAAAACGGAATAAACAATGTGGTTCCTTGTTTTATATGACAGTTAAGGCCATGCCATGCGTAGTAATGCAAAATCATGTGTTTTTGGTTTGAAAATTTGGTCGCCTAGAAATGTTTTAGATGCTTTAATTAAATACTGCGAGTAGAATACATCTTGGCCTTTGAAATTATTGGATTTTTTTAAGTTTTTTTTTTTAGAAGTCTTTTTATAATCCCAGAAAAAAATAATGTATAAGGCCTATGAAAACTGCTTTAAAGTTCAAAATCTCCAACTTACGAACCCACTTTCGATTATGATTTTATTGCATAATGTGGCAAATTAAGTTATTTAAAAAATGATCAAAAAATAAATAAAAAAAATTATGCCTGAACATCCACAAAATAAAATAAAAGGCACTTTTTGGCCATGTTTTTTTCTTGAATAAATCAAAACAGGCGGATGGTGTTAAGCGGGAATATAAACCTTATCACCACCTATGTAAGGGTTGTTATTGATAGCGGCTCAATTTAAAATATTACACGACGTAGTGCATCGTCTTAAATAGCTATTTCATCAGAATGGTAATTAATTTGCTAGCTGAAAATGAGCTGCGTTGGCCAAATGTTGTACAAATTTCAAGATACCAAAATATATTTTTTGAACGCCAAGATTTAAATAATTTTACTGAACTTTATTCATATTTCTCAGTGGTGATATGGAAAGCAATTGATTTTGAACATGGTAATAAATTTATGATAGGCTGCATTCAAATTTAAAAAATATATATATTTCTTAGGTTGCAAATCAACGAGAATTTACGGAGCCGCAAACAGACAGGAGTAAATAAGAAGCTGGGAGTCGTCTTTCCGGACCATGTCTAGCCACTAAAAAGCTTTCATTGGCTAGAAAAGCACTCCCAGGTGCTTTTTCCACGTCTGTAACGCGGGAATGTGCATGGAAAGTTGAACATATACTATCCTTAAAAAAATATTAGCATTGCAAAAATTATAAATGTTATTGATGATTAATAATGAATATTAAATTAACTAACTAACCACCACGCCGTTTCCCCGCATGGGTAGGCAGAGAAAACGGACCGCCAAACAACTATTTATCAGCAGACACTCATTGCTTTAACCACATGTATACGTCATCTCATACATACACTTCATGACATGGACCGACTCGAGTATTTTGTTCACTTGATAGTGCCAGGTCTTCCTCGGGCATCCCCGTCTCTTCTACCATTCACATTGGCGTCATATATTCTCATTACACTCCTTTCTTCGTCCAGTCGCTCTACATGCCCAAACCATCTAAGCGTCCGTTTCTTAATCTGAATGTTAAATGTCAAAATCAAAGGATTTGCACAAGTGTGGAAAAAGTCCTATGGATATAGAAGTTGTAAGTGGATACTTGTAGATAAAAAATGCACAAATATTTATGCAAAAATAATAAATAATATATACATGCGGTATCGAATCTTCGTAATTGGAGCATATATAGCTTGATAGATATAAACTCAAATAAATGATCATAACTTTGAATAAAAACAAACTGGACATATTAATATAGCATTTAAGTTAACTAATAACTTTTTTTTAAATTTCTTAATGAGTAAAACCTCAAATTGTAATATTTAATTATTAAAGACAACATAAGCGATTCTTAAAACAAAATCAGATAAAGATATGGTCACTTCTAGGACACGAACCCATTACTCTTGCCTTGCCGGGCACCGCTCTACCAACTGATCTATTGGGACCCTATCTCCTTCGGTCATATTTAACTGAATTATAATTCGAATAAGAACAACCAACATTATCTTCATCTTCTCACCGCACATTTCGATCGCTGATATCTTTATGTATGATCGCAAGATTCATCTAGTACTAAATGCAATCTAGACAGTATCTTGGATAAATATATCTTATTTTTGTTTAATGTGCGACATCTATTGACTTTTTCTGCAAGTCTAGGATGAATATTTTTAGTTTTCGAATAACTTAATGAGTAAAACCTCATTTTGAAATATTTAATTATTAGCGATTCTTAAACGATAATTTTCAACAGAAAAATCAGAAATTAAAAATAAATGAAGAACGTCGGCGGCATTTATTTTTACTCGGGAGAATTTTTTCATTTTGTAAGGATATTTCAAGCGACTAATTATTGCTTATAATATTTTTTTATCCTTTGTGCTATGCATAAAATACATTGTCTTAGTTGATCATTAAAAATAATAGTATCTTTTTGTGTTTCAAATTTTCGTTTAAGAATCGCTAATATTGCCTTCAATAATTAAATGACGTTTAAGTTCGGTACCTAACCTAGTAAAAAAAATACCTAATGAAGCACCTGGTTCAAATTTTGATTTGATATTAAGTAGTAAACAATAATATTATATTCTAACTTTCACTTGGGATGGGTTAATCTCGATTTTGTGTGAAAGCTTTCGAGATTCTTATTTGCAAATGGAATATAAATAGTAATAATAAAAGAGAAATTAGTAACACAAGCAAGTCATCGGAAGGCAATGGACGGTCTATTGATGAGAAGGTAGCGAAGATGAGAATCTGATAATTATGAAAACAGTCAATGACAATCCACAATTTTAATTTCACTTTACTTCTATATGAAATCAATTTATAAGTGTACGTACATTTCTTTCATTATTGGCGTTAATCTCTCAATATTTAGTAATTTCACAAATCTAAACACTACGTACCTACCTGGTGAGTCCAATACTTATAACCAATACCTAACTGGTGAGTTCAATACTTATAACCATTACCTACCTGGTGAGTTCAATACTTATAACCATTACCTACCTGGTGAGTTCAATACTTATAACCAATAAATTATTAAAAATATAATAAAACAGAAAAATAAATGCGTGCGTTGTACATGAAAATGTACGGAGAAAACTTATTGATATAAAATATTGCTAATTTATTAAATTGCTGGTCTGTTAAAAACGGGACTGCAGGCCTTTAATGAATGAATTGATATACTAGACAACAAAGTATCAGTAAAACGCGAATGTGTTTTGAGAACGGCGGTACATGTATTCATAAAAATACTAATATTACCGCATTTTGTCATTATAGTTATCAGGTTAAATATCTGCATGAACACGTGTTCCGATATATTCTGAATGGACCCATACTTTATCAGGAAACAGATTGCCATCACGTTTTTAACAGGATTTCAATAAATCAGCAATACTCACTTTTCTCCGCGCATTTTTAATGTTCTACATAGTTTTCGAACAACGTTTTTGTCACATATTAAAAAAATTAAAGTACCTACTTATGTGTTAAAATTTCACCACCCATACAACCACACTGGAATAAAACCCAAAGTATTTTTTTAATATTATTACATAATTAAAAAAATTCTAAGGAATATTCGTACAACGGTCAATAAAAAGCGATTTTTCGAAATGTAGAAATGATCAAATAACTTTTTGGGAGAATTCCTATCCTCGACGGAACCAACCTTAGGCTAAAAAACTAATGATAATGAAAGTAAGGAATTATTGAAAGTTCGTCGAAAAGTACACGTGGTGCAAGTTGGGCAAAACCGACAAAAAACCTTTCGTTTCTACAATAATAACTGATTACGAATTGGCAAAATAATTAAAAAATATTGCAAATCATTAAATATTCCAAGACTAACAAATGGGTGCATATAAACAATTTCACCTCAACACAAACGCGTAGTGAGTTGGTGTTATTCAAGAGATTAGCGAAGCGTATAAAATGTTAATTTATTATGAGCATGCTGCTCGTGATGGATGTATTCTGTTCTTGAGAGAAAACTGATAGAAAATAAAGGTATTCTGCATTAGACATTCGCCGGTACGTTCAATGCAGAATATCAATAATCCACTATATAATGACTAAACGAATCAACTGTCAATCTTCATGTCACATTCCAGCCAACAAATTTTCAATACATGAGATGTTGTTGTTTTTTTTCCGAGAGTAAATTAATATGTATGATGAAAACTGGTAAATGTGAAAGGAAAAGGATGAATTTGTTCATAAAGTTATATTATTTTTTTCATAATCATTTTGCAATTTGTAATCACACGACATAAACGATGGATGTTCTGCACCTCACTGATATAAATATATTGCTAATTTATTAAGAATCTCTTTGAATTATTCGTAAATCGGTTAAAAACGGGACTGCAGGCCGTTAACGAATGAATCGATAGGTTTTCTGATAAACTTTCAGTAAAAAGGGAATGTATTATAGCGATGTCGGGACACGTGTTCATTTAAAAAAAAAATTTCACATTTCGTCATTATATATTATCAGGGCAAAAGTAGGTGCATGAACACGTGTTCTGACATTTTAGGAATGTACTCAAAGTTTAACAGAAAACTATCTGCAATCACTCATTTTTCCAATGTAGTTAGTTATAGAAAAATAAAACAATTTCATTCAAAAGGCACTGCGAAAATGTTTTTACTCCGAGCCTATGTAGTCTTTGAGGATGATGTGTGGAGGATATAACAAGAAAAGTGTGAGAGAAAAAAAACAATTGGTTAAGATATTTTGTGCCTTTTTTTGGTTGTATAACGTGATAAACTCGCATTACACATATCAAAATTGTTAAGAGTAATTAGATGTTAAACGATAAGAATTTTAGACACAGCTTAAGAAATTGAATTAGAAAGTCTTTAGTTATTAATTTGTTAGTTATTTAATCATAATACATATTTAGAAGAGAATATGGAACCCTCAATCATAAGAAAATCTTCTCGTTTAAATTAATGTACTAAACGAGGAAGATGGATATGAGCTCTTATTAAATGTTTGTTTGTAAATTTAAGGTGAAAGTACAACAAGTGTAAAGTTGGAAGGTGGTTAGAAGAAAAATACAGCGGTATAATCATCAAGGTCTGCATATATATTCTAGTACACAACAACTAACAGAGGTCAACGTCATATTTATTTTCATTCGTGACTCGTGACACCCTAAAATAATAATACGAGAACTGATCAGGAAACTGAAAAGCAACTCGTGAATAATATGATTTTTTTACAAAATAAATCAAGGGCATCCACTAAATTTTTTATTGACAAAACTGTTACTGCCAACCATAAATATAAACACAAATAATGAATAAGTCAACAGTCAAAACATACTATTATCTTCTTGAAAATTAATCAGTTGTTATCTTAATTATCTTATTAATTTTGTTCGTTTCTTTGTAAAATATATCACAATCGATTTGTATTCTCGTATACATGAAAAGCATCTTGATGAAAAATCACTCACGATATTATTAACGAACATATTTTTGCACAGTAAACGATACAAAACTATACAGCATCATTCTAGAAACAGAAAGTTAGTTATAACAAAGAACAATTTGCGACTTAAACATGTAATTATTATTCAATTGCATAATGACGTCTAAAGCTTTGATGAACAAGTAGCATTGTTCAAACATCGAGTGAAATTCTCTCCATTATTTAGAAATGCTTAGGTACATAATTAATATATGTAGTTAGTATGTAAGTAACTAAAATATTGTTTCATGAGGTATACAAAAAAAAAGATTATGATAATCATTTGGAAATTATTATTGGATGTCGGATTTCTATACCTACGCAAGAAAAATGCAAATGTATTTGTTTTTAAAGAAAGACAAACATTCCCGGGTTAGGAATAACCTGACAATATTTGAAAATCTCTTACTACCACCACAGTAAGCGGGAAATGTTGCCTGTGTTGTGATGGAGGACTTCGCCAGCCGAGGAATTGAACACACTACGCCCGGGTGGGCCAAAATGCGATGTCAACTCAGCCACCGATAGGTATTCGATAAAATGC
The DNA here is from genome assembly GCA_026573805.1 of Hesperophylax magnus. Lineage (NCBI taxonomy): Eukaryota > Metazoa > Arthropoda > Insecta > Trichoptera > Limnephilidae > Hesperophylax > Hesperophylax magnus. The sequence continues at coordinate 21,385,582 of JAIUSX010000012.1, forward strand.
TTAAGGCGATGCATTACGTCGTGTAATATTTTAAATCGAGCCGCTATCAATAACAACCCTTACGTAGATGGCGATAAGGTTTAAATTCCCATTTAACACCATCCGCCTATTTTGATTTATACAAGAAAAAAACATGGCCAAAAAGTGCCTTTTATTTTATTTTGTGGATGTTCAGGCATAAATATTTAATTGTTTTTCGATCATTTTATAAATAACTTAATTTGCTACATTATACAATAAAATCATAACCGAAAATGGGTTCATAAGTAGGAGATTTTGAACTTTAAAGCAGTTTTCATAGGCCTTTACATTATTTTTTTCTGGGCTTATAAAAAGACTTATCTAAAAAATACTCTATTATTTCAAAGGCCAAGATGTATTCTACTCGCAGTATTTAATTAAAGCATCTGAAACATTTCTAGGCGACCAAATTTTCAAACCAAAAACGCATGATTTTGCATTACTACATATGGCATCGCCTTAAAATATACAATAAAGACACTTCAATGGCCGGAGCAAATCTTTGCAAATGAAAATCACGCAGAAATACAACGTAGGACGATGGCATTGGTATCTCCAATTCGGACAATATTGTGAGGCTGATAGAAGTGAGGAGGGAAAGAACATGAGAGAGGTGAAGGTTAGGAAGTAGCTGACTATTTAGATCTGCTCCTCTGCAATTAGTTCAGTATTTTAATATTAAGTAATCAAAGAACATAAGCACAATTCTGATGGCTTGTCGCAACGATTATGTAGAGTGAACACACGTTTATATGAGAAAAATTACTAATATTTAATATTGCAAATTTATTAAGAATTTCTTTAAATTATTTATGCCTTTGACAAATGAATTGATAGGTTTTCTGTCAAAATTTTAGTAAAATACCACATATATAGTATTATCACGATATCGGAACCGTGTTCAGAAAAATCCTGATATTTCCGCATTTCGTCATTGTATAAAATACATTGTATATTATCAAGGCAAATGCAGGTGCATGAACACGTAATCCGACATATTGGGAATTTAATAAAAGTTTATCAGGAAACGGCCTGCAATCCCATGTTGACCGGATTATCAACAATTTAAAGAGATTTGTACTAAATTAGCAATGCTCATTTTTCTCCATGAGTACCTAAGTGTTTATATTTTTTTAATATTTTCTTAACTCGAAATTAACACCCGAAAAAAATACTTCTAAGATATATTAAATTAGCTATGAAAATATGTACCATTCCATACCCCAGGATTTTCTAAAACATCTTTGAGTCTAGAGAGAAGAAAGAGAGGTTACAACGGAGCTCTCAGTGGCAGCGGCGATTCAGAATTGGCGTTTGATAAAATGCTTTGTCTATAACAAACTGACAGATTTCATATTTCTATGTATTATGATCGTGTGTGTTTGGCATGGGCACCAGGTGTTGATTGTGTGAATTGACAAGACTCTCCAAGATCTCGACATTGACAAGTAGGTGAAAGATCAATTATTATTAGATATTTTCAAGGCGCAAAGTCATGCAGCCATATTAAAGCGAATTTCACAGCGTGGAGGTTGCTAGTTGAATCCATGTTATTAAATTGTACATAGAGTTAATTTTAAAGTTAATTCATAGGTGAACCGCTGACTTTAGTCACAATGAAACTAATACTCATTAACTGCAGGAAACCAGAAAGTTACGTTACGCTACGTTTGGTGATTTAGCAGGGGTGCCCGGGTTCATCGGGTTCACTAATCCCTAGATTCCTACTCACCCCTTATACGTTTTCCTTCCCGGAACTTCCTCTGCTTCCTTTCCTTAAAAAGTCCCCATACACAGGATCCCCAAAGATGACATAGGCCCTGAGGAAAATTATTTTCCTGGGGACTCTTGTGTGGGGTTAATGATAAAAAATAAAAGGTTTTTGATAATACAATACTAAAAAAAAAGATGGGTTTATTTTCTAACATTTCAGAAATAGCTGCTGAACAGGGCCATTTTTATATCTACAATATCTACATGCGTTTAACGTTGTAATTTTTTTTTATTCTGTAAAACTATGTAATCTGTGAAAAAAAATAATATGTACAACGATCTACATCGGAAGAAATAAGTCCATTCATTAGAATCGTGGAGTTCGATTCAATTTGAAATTCGAATTGAGTATCTATCGAACGAATCACCAAAACTCGAATATCACTTTGAGTAAGGTCGTCCGTTTAATTTCCTTCGTCCGGTATATTATGCGGCAAATTTGTGTAACACGATTTATTTATCTAAAAATTATGAAGACTTTCTTCTGAGTGAAAAGAAGAACATGTGGCGCCTCATTTTTCTACTGATGTCTCTTCACAAAACAAAGTTGAAAAAAATCACCATTTTATCGAAAGCTGGACACATTATCTCTCTTGTGTCTGAATACAATTCCGATAGGGAAAAACACAAGAAGAACTAACATACTATCTGATTTAAAAAACAACTCTAGAACGGTGAGCTCTGGCGTGGTGAAATAGACACATATTTCCAATTTGATAATTCTTGGTCAGAGCAACCATTATCAACTCAAGTGATTTCCATCAATAAATGGATATTTTCTGTTCTGAATTGAAATCTCGAGCAAAGTAAATTCATACCCACTAGTTAGGTACCTACCAGTGGCCTAAATAATAAAAATAAAAATTCTTATGTTGGTAATATCAACGCATGATCACAAACGAAACTTTACCCATTCATTTCAAACATCGCAGAAAATGGTAATATTTTATATAGCAGTGAATTAATTAAGCATTAATAATATAAAGTGTTTATTTAATGCAGATATAGTGTGATAAAATTTAAAAAAATAATACGATGTTATGAACGTGTTTTTAGGTCAAATTTAATCGATTCTATTATGAATTCAATACGTATATAAATTGCTTTTTATTGCAATAAATCACTGTCATATGAGATGTATTTTATGAGGCTGATTTCTGAATAAATTTTTATAGTGTCTACTTATTATTTCCTTATTACATATTTTATTATTTTCTTTGGCTGAAAGATTTTTAAATCGTCAGGCCTTAGATACATTGCGCTATATCATGCGCTCATAAATTGGGCGTGGCATGTAAGTTTATACTATGTTGGGCTGACACACTACGCTATAATCTTCCTCATGAGAGGGGGTCAGATCAATTGGGGGACTGCAGCGGAGTATCATTTCTTTGTATAGGATCTGTCACTTTGACAGATGACAGCCGCGTAATTACGGCGCTCCGTAAAGTGTTCTGACCCCTTCTACTGCCGTAGGTAGGAGAGCGGGTCACAAAATTTTCAAACATAGCCTGGCGAGCAGATCACAGCGCATAACGTCGCCACGCCCTCACTTATAACACATCCTCTTTTTAGGTGTGACAGGTATGTATGGGATTATATGGCGAGCGATATGGAGCTATATAAAACGCTTTGAACTTATAGCGTAATATGTCACGTGATTTGCAACGTTCGATACGAGTTGCAATAAACCTTTTTGAAAACGGGACTGTTGATATCTCACGTTGGGATCACGCACCATTAATCAAATTGCGGAGGAGCGATTTTTGGCATATTATGCCAAGTTTGCAAAATCTTTAGAGCGATATATCTTTACATAATGTGCCAAATTTATAGAAACTAAAAATATGTGATAAACGGTGAAATCTAGGTGGATTCGTTGGCTTTAAAACTCCGTAAGCAGTTTTATACTTCCTTATTGATAGTTTGAGGAATGGTATTAATTAAACAATGGCTCTAGTGGCTTACACGAAAAGCGATAGAATATAATGGTAGTTAGAACAAACTCGAATTATACTACCAAGGTAGACTATAATAACAGCTATTTAAATGTACGTCCTTTGCCATGTGCAGAAGGGGCGGTATTTATTAGTAGTTCGCTGTTGGCTTGACTCATCAGACTTGTAGCGTCGATATTAATCCATTGAATAATTAATAATAAATCTCTCGACCTACTTAGGTACGTACTTGCTAATTGCTACTTAGGTACGTATTTGCAGCCGAAATCAAAACAAAGCAACCTACCTGTTTCAAGACCTACTTGCCTACTCGCGACAATACTAACGCGCACTCAGTCCGGGATACTACGAGAACTCGCCAGAAGGTTCGAGTCTACGGCCTATGCATAATCGCCGCAATGTCGAAGGTTCCCGAAACACACAGTCTGTGCGAGTGCCTAGAATTTAGTTGCCATCCATCTACCTACTGCTACCGTCGGCCGTCTAGTATAAATAAGCCCGACGCAGCGAGCCAGTCAGTCAGTCATAATTTTGCCGCCAGTCTACGAGGCTCAACGAGTGATCACCCGCGCTAATCTTACTAGCGCGAGGGACACGTACCCGGCTTCGCCCCTATCATCATGGACTCTATCGGGACATCATCATAGCGCCTCGGCCACGTCCGCGGCCAGCGCTACTCGGATTACAAGCGCCCTGGTTCCAGCGTCTCTGACCAGCGCTTCTTCCACGCTACCATGACCACCACGAGGACACGCAGCATCCTCACTGGTCTACATCGTTCCCGTTCAACCGCCTATAAGGTCCGTCGCACCTTCGGCCGTCTCGTCAGCACTGGAGTGCCTGAAGACCTACGTTCTTCGCCAGTGCCTGACCTCCATCGAGTCCCGGTCACCAGCGCCCGGCGTCGACTCACTGACCCGCGCTTGACCTGCCAACACATCACAGCAGCAACCGGAGTATTCTACATCTGTCCTTCATCATCTCCTTGTCACGGCTACTGACTCACCAATAAACACATGTGACCTTCACAACCTTCTTTCATTTCGTGCCTCACCATTGATCCCCAAAGTGGTGACCCCGACGTGATCTGCAGCCCGACGTGATAGTGTTACCCCGACTCACCGGTAACCCCGTCTCAAAATGGGTGATCAGTAAAGGCATCACGGAGCAGCATGCACCAGACCATCTCCGCACAAGCGCGGATAATAGTGCCACCATGGTTATCTGAGTGAATCATCAACCTGTGTTGTGAACATGTGTTTTGCAAAATTTTTTATGAAGTGTCACAGTTTAAAAGACATTCGTCTCCGAGCTATTTCTTCTATCGCAGCCCTCAGCAAAGCTGCTGGGAAGGGGGTGTCTGTAGCGTCGATATTAATCCATTGAATAATTAATAATAAATCTCTCGACCTACTTAGGTACGTACTTGCTAATTGCTACTTAGGTACGTATTTGCAGCCGAAATCAAAACAAAGCAACCTACCTGTTTCAAGACCTACTTGCCTACTCGCGACAATACTAACGCGCACTCAGTCCGGGATACTACGAGAACTCGCCAGAAGGTTCGAGTCTACGGCCTATGCATAATCGCCGCAATGTCGAAGGTTCCCGAAACACACAGTCTGTGCGAGTGCCTAGAATTTAGTTGCCATCCATCTACCTACTGCTACCGTCGGCCGTCTAGTATAAATAAGCCCGACGCAGCGAGCCAGTCAGTCAGTCATAATTTTGCCGCCAGTCTACGAGGCTCAACGAGTGATCACCCGCGCTAATCTTACTAGCGCGAGGGACACGTACCCGGCTTCGCCCCTATCATCATGGACTCTATCGGGACATCATCATAGGGCCTCGGCCACGTCCGCGGCCAGCGCTACTCGGATTACAAGCGCCCTGGTTCCAGCGTCTCTGACCAGCGCTTCTTCCACGCTACCATGACCACCACGAAGACACGCAGCATCCTCACTGGTCTACATCGTTCCCGTTCAACCGCCTATAAGGTCCGTCGCACCTTCGGCCGTCTCGTCAGCACTGGAGTGCCTGAAGACCTACGTTCTTCGCCAGTGCCTGACCTCCATCGAGTCCCGGTCACCAGCGCCCGGCGTCGACTCACTGACCCGCGCTTGACCTGCCAACACATCACAGCAGCAACCGGAGTATTCTACATCTGTCCTTCATCATCTCCTTGTCACGGCTACTGACTCACCAATAAACACATGTGACCTTCACAACCTTCTTTCATTTCGTGCCTCACCATTGATCCCCAAAGACTTACCTGTATCTCCCTTCGTTGCAGACAACACTAAGAAACAGTCTTTTGTTTTTGGTTGAACTATAATACCGGTGTTGCTCGTGAAAGTAATAAATTACGAATAATATGAAAAATATGCGTAACTACTCTGGCGGCACTGCGTATTTATTAACTGTTGTTGTATACTAACTTTATAATATACTTAAAAGCCGATGAGTGTCATCATCAAATGAGAATCATCAAAATCACCAATTTCGGTTGTGTGTCTGTGTGTAACCACGGTTCAATGAACTTTAGAACTCAGATTTCCTTTGAATATAAGTGTCATTTTCAAAATTATAACTGATTGTAATAAAGCGATACAACGATAAAGTATTACCATATTATTTTAGCGGATTTCTTTTACATACATTTCGTAAACAAGTACCTACTTTTGAATGCTTAAAGTACCTACCTGCCAATAATAACATAAAATTTTTTAAAGAGAAAAATATTTTAATAATAAATCCTGTAAGTATTTGAAATGGGTAATTCTTTTGTTTAAATTTCTTAGGGTTAATCAGGGGGGTTAAACTACGATCCTAACCGTGATTGTGACGTCATTTTGTTGCCTAATTATATCCACCAATGAGAAACTCTGAAAGTCTAGTTTTCATTGGTGTATGGTATAATAAGTAGGCTCCGAGTGAGAATTGTACTGTCTATATATTGGCATATCTATGTTTTTAGGGACAATTTGTTTCATATAAAAAGCACAAAGATATCGATCTAGTAAGTGGTTTATTTATGGGGTTAATCTTGGTAATCCGGTAAAGTCGGATTTCGTGATTTTACAAGGGTTTGCGCTTTTTCCATTTTCAAGAAAACGTTATCTACTAACTAACTAGATTTACTTACATAATATTCCGTAATTTTAAACGGGTTTGCGCTATAGTATAACACAATACAGGATTTTCTAATAAGAGGTGATATTTTGATATTCAATCGTAAAAGATCAAACGTTGTCCAGATCAATACCATCCAATTCCGGCCATAAAAAATCATGAATCATCTCTCGATAGCGCAATCCATTCACCGTAACTGTTGCTCCAGCCTCATTTTCGAAAAAGTAAGGTCCAATGACTCCGCCGGACAGTAAACCGCACCAAACAGTCACACGTTGAGGATAGAGAGGCTTTTCAACAATAACTCTTGGGTTTTCCGAGCCCCAGATGCGACAATTTTGCTTGTTGACGAAGCCACCAAAGTGGAAATGGGCCTCATCACTCAAGATGATTTGCATTTGATTCACTCGAGTGAATTTTAATAATTTCAATGCGTTGTTGAAGCGTGTATCGTTCCATTTTTATTAATGGCGTAGTTTTTACTTGTCAAATGTCAAAAAATGACAGCTTCAAAAGTAACATCTACCGAAATAGCGGGCTATTCAAAATAACACCTCTTATTGGAAAACCCTATATGTACCTCCATCGTCGTTAAGCATAGATTGTTATAGAATTCTGTAAGTCAGTAATCGCTGCGGGATTTGAACTTTGATTTACTGTTACTCAGCAAAGCGTGATGCCTACCGGACCTCCCGAAATTATCGGGTCAGAACGTTATTAGCGTAATCAGATCATTGGAAAATCGTTTATTTTTAGGCTAATCTAAGCCCATGATTTATGATCCTATATCAACTTTTTACCAGAGTCTATACAATATATGCTTAGGCATATTTTTTTATAGTCAGCTTAATCGGCTAACTTTCATATTTCTACTTAAGAGGAAGCTACAAGCCAAAAATGTGTATATTCTTGGTATACCTTCTATCGTAGGTAATAGGCTATATACTCTAGAAACGTTCGATTTGAAGCAAATAACTGTTTTTTATTTATAATGTAAATAATTTTATAAAAAAGCAAAAAAGTTAATCTGTTACAGATAATCTTACGTATAATACTGTATTTTTTAAAAGTTGTTTCCTTTTTGCGTTCGTACATTTATTTTGAAAAAATATATTTTTAGTAGTTTGAATTTATATTTTTTATTGAGTAATATATTTTTTTACTTGTATTCTACTCAAGCGAAGCGGTAGGAAAACCTTCAATTTATCTAAAGAAATTTTTTTGGTATTCAAAATGTACACAAATTCGTTATAAAGATTAATCAAAATAGTGATTTGGCATTAAGCTTCGCCTTAAGATTTGCGTGATTTTTTATTCATAATAACGTAGTGTGTCCGCCAACTTGTAGTTTTATATTCCCCTTTTACTAACTAACTCGGTCTTGGAACACACTGCTTGCTTCATGCACATCTGAATATCGTCTTATAAACACCATTCTATTATTCTAATTCTTGGCATGGATCGACCCAAGTATTTGGTTCATTTAAACGTGCCATGTCTTCACCGGGTGTTTCCGACATCTACCATAAACAATAACGTCAATTATTCTTCATTCATCTCTTCGTTCATTCACTCTACATGCCCAAACCATCTAACTTATCACAGCTTACATCAGCACTGCATTCTTTGCGAATCTCTACATTTTTCACGAACATGACCGTTGTGTTTAACACAACCCGGCTTACTCATAATCAAAGTATAAATATTATACGGGCGTATAAGTGTGGGATAGTTGAAAATGTTGCTCATAATCGTATTAGTAGTTGTCATAATAGTATTAGTAGCTGTAAGATTTATATCGGCTTGTCAGGATAGCGCCGGCAATATGAAAATTGCCTGAATTTGTTGACATTTATTTCGCGAAGTTTGACATATATCGATTTGTCGTTTAATGAAAATGTAAAAAAATATAAATATCGATTTACCAAAGCAAACACAGCGCATAATCGAACTGGCCAGATTTCGATACAAATAAAAACACACCGTGTCAATGAAATTACAAATGTCATTATTTATGACATCTGAAGAATGGTGAAATTTGCAAAAAAATGCGTAATGCGGAAATGACCATGTTTTTGGGGTTTCGGAACAAAGTAATGCCGGTTTAAAAAAATCTGGCATGAATATTATTATGAGTAACACATATGGTTTAACATCACATACGCATCTCACTTATACAGCATTCGGTATGCTTCCATCCTTTCTCTGCCAGTTCCAAGCCTATCTGCCACACAACAGGGTAGGAACCAGCATTCCATTGTGGACTGCTAGCTTCGCTTCTTTAGGCAGTTTTTAGAAGGAAATGTTGTAGATCAAACTCTTAGTATCACCTATAGGTATTTTCTGTCACTTGCATTCAACTATCCCGCAGCCAAGTGGGGGAGTAGGTAGTACCCAAAATTACTACCCTCTTTATATTAGCTTAAGGCGATGCCATACGTAGTAATGCAAAATCATGTGTTTTTGGTTTGAAAATTTGGTCGCCTAGAAATGTTTCAGATGCTTTAATTAAATACTGCGAGTAGAATACATCTTGGCCTTTGAAATAATCGAGTTTTTTTTAGATAAGTCTTTTTATAATCCCAGAAAAAAAATAATGTATAAGGCCTATGAAAACTGCTTTAAAGTTCAAAATCTCCTACTTACGAACCCATTTTCGGTTATGATTTTATTGCATAATGTGGCAAATTAAGTTATTTAAAAAATGATCAAAAAAATTTATGCCTGAACATCCACAAAATAAAATAAAAGGCACTTTTTGGCCATGTTTTTTTCTTGCATAAATCAAAACAGGCGGATGGTGTTAAGCGGGAATTTAAACCTTATCGCCACCTACGTAAGGGTTGTTATTGATAGCGGCTCAATTTAAAATATTACACAACGTAGTGCATTGCCTTAAATACTTGACATATCGCTTTAGTATTTTACGTATTCCTGCGCAAATGAATAAGTTACCATTAATAATTGACGGAATAATTGGGATTTTTATAGTTTAAAAGCCCCTAAGACAGATAAATCATGGGGTCGTCGGAAGACCAACATGGATACAGACGTTTTGTTTGGCATCTTGGACTGTCAATAGTAAAAGCAATTGTGTTACTTATCTCAATCAATAATAACTTTCCCGTCGTTTTAATTAGAGGTCGTTAAATTATTAACGGTTCGTTATAAAGGCGAACGATAGAAGTTAATAATAGAGCATTACCATTACCAGTTACCAGTAGAGTAGTGTGCAGAAGCATGTGGAGTAATCTGCATCATTCAATTATAATTAATAATAATTGCAGTACGGTGGTTGGCCGCGAAATCGAGCGTTTTATCTCCGTAAAGGCCTCAAAGTGAATCTCTAACGCATTTTGAAGCAATTTGTACGCAAACTTGTAAATGTAAAGTTGGAAAGTAAATTATATCATAAGTATCTATATAATTAAGAGGAACGGATGGTAGGCCTTCTACACACAAAACTTAAATTTGGATTTGAGGCCAAAATACCCAACCAAACTGAAAAATTATTTTTAAGGCATAGCAAATATCTAGTTTAGCGATATGTGCTAATTTATCCATTTCTGTTCGAATTAAGGAATTTCTTTTTAAATATTCATAGTTATGGTTACATCGTAATAATGATTAAGAAATTAAAAGTCATAGATATTTATGTATTTAGAAAGACGAGAAGAAATAGAATTTTACAGGATTACGTGTGATTTTCGGGTGGAAAAAACAGTAACCGGATAAAACAGAACATGATAAAATAATAGGTTAGGTTAGGTCAATAATAAACCAAACAATATATCTATCCTGATTTATTTAGGATAGGTTTGTTGTTTATTATATGTTTTCTGTCATGAAACCGTTTTAAATATTACGACACAGAGTTTTCAAAAGTAGATATAAAACAGAACAGACACAAAACAGAACATGAAAAAATAATTGGTTGGGTTAGGTTCGTTTGTTTGTTCTTTTTTTTACCTTTTGCCATAAAACCATTTTCAACATTATGTCAGAGTTTTCAAAAAAATGTATAAAACAGAAAAGACAAAACAGAAAAGACAAAACAGAATACGAGAAAAAGAATCGGTTTGGTTTGTTTGTTTGTTATTCTTCTTCACTTTTTGTCATGAAATCGTTTTAAATATCACGACACAGTTTTCAAAAGTAGGTATAAAACAAAACAAACACATAACAGAACACGAAAAAAAGAATTGGTTAGATTTTTTTGTTTGTGATTTTTCTCCACTTTTTGTCATTCTTCTTCTTCTTCTTTCGTATGGTGGGGGGGTCAGAGGGGTACATCTAGGTCTGCGTGCCATTCGAGGGCCTCAGGCGTCGCCATATGAACCTCATCAATCCCGGCGGGGAATGAATGGAGCGGGCATTCGTTTACCACATGACTTTTTGTCATGAAACCGTTATATTACCTATATATTAGATAAAATAATATGATAGAATTTTCAAAAGTAGGACATCCTCTGGGTATATGAGTTGAAATTAAGGTTTTCTGAAATTAATATTATGTACGGCCCAAACACGCTATAAAATCAACAAGATTCTTCCCATTCTTTATTTCAGCCAGCATTCGTAATGCATTCTCCGTATTTTTAACGCAGAGAGAAATTGAAACGGTGCCTTGGCAAGCGGGTTAATTCTTTATTGATTTTCTAACATAAACACTATATTCACCTGCCCAGCGGTGCAACGAAGGTATAGATTAAACATCTACAATATGCTAAACGAATCACTGACATGGATAACTATAACTCATTGACTTTAAATAAACTGGAAGAGTGAATAAATAAAATAATGTGAATATTTTTTTAATGTGTCGAAACATTTCCGCTTCGCAATGAAATCGAAATAAATAAAGGAATAATTCTGAACGTATCCGAAAATTAAAAACTGTTTTTGAAAGGTGATGAATTTATTTTTTTAAATTTTATTATTAGAAATACCTAAACACATAATTTTTAATTCAAACTAAATTGAATAATTCACGAAGTTTCATAAAATTTTCTCAAATTGCGTTCGGGACCTTTGGTTCTGTAGAGGCGTACATTTTAATTATTCTCTGGTTAACATCTAACTTCGAATATAAAGCGTGGTGTTTTCTATTTCTAACACCCAACGATTACTTTGAGACAATAATATGAGCTGTTCCCAAAATCGAACAAAATGCCTGAGGGGTTAAGGATTTCAATGCTGTATTTTCGTGCGATTGAACATTGAACGTTCTGATAATTTTCTTACTGAATCGTCTTAGAAATATCATTATTAGAATACTAACGCAGACTCGTGAAAAATCGTAAAAATTATAGGAATGACAATCGCATGTATATCGCGCGTATACACTTGCGAGCCAAACCGCGAGCCACGTGAACCACAAATCATGGGGAGCAACCAACCAAGCGCAAAAGACGAGAGCGGCGCGAACCGCCAAAAAACACGAAATCTGTCTTGTCAAGATTCCTAAATTTGAAATATTATAATTTTCTGGTGATGTATACACGCACAATCATTTTTGCACCAAATGCCCAACTTTAATAAAACAACCACAAGGATCTTTAAAAGATGAATTTCATAATAGCGCAAAAAAGATTTTACCGCGATACAAGGTAATTTTTTACGTAGTGCTAACTAAGGTTTTACATTATCTAACCGCGTTTTTTTCATTTTTAGATAGGGTGGTACAGTTTATCAATAAGATGACAGTAAATAAACCCATGTATTAATGCGTAGATAGGTAGGTTCCTTATCTTTACGAAAGTTGTTAAATCAATATATCAATATTGTAGAGTTCATCGAACTTAACAACATGACAGCACCTAGACATTACCGCCGTTTTCGAGGTTCTTTCCTTTCGTAAAGGCCAACCTAGTATATTGTATTTCTATGTAATGCTCCACGCATACAAATTACAACATTATTTATTCTGAAAAGTGAGTTAAGAAAGCGAAATTTTACTCCAATTTTATAATGATCTCGTGTCTAGATACACATTATTTGTGCAGTAATTAACGTAGAACAAATTACTTAAGTAATTTAACTTAATTAACAAATAGTGTTATTAGATTACTTGCATGGGCAACACCACTTCACTTCAATATGGACATGTAATGAATTATTATACACGGTGTCCGGAAACTTGTAGTACAAACAGGAAACTGGTAAATCTACATCACATTTGTAGTCGATTTTGTGGTACAACTTTTTTGATTGAGTTTTTCTTTTCGAGTAAATCGAGTCCGAAAATGGAATGTTTAGGTTAAAAAAATATATATATTTTTAAATGCGTAGAGGGGTGGACCCGGTTCCAAATGTTTTTTAATTCTTCTGAAAAAATGGAAAATGTTTTATTTTTAATACATCGAAATGCTGAATTTTTTTATTGGGTTCTCTGTGCGATGTAGATTCATCAATTTCAGAGTTATACATACGAGACATCGTGAATTGAATGTAGGTGCGCATTGCTAAAATTTATTTGCATTGTAATGTTATTAAAAAAAAATTGATTTGTACAAATTTTGTACCAGCATAATTAGAGTAGGTAATAGATGATTGGATAGTTGGTGCAAAATTAATCGAGAATTTACGAAAATATTAAGATCGATTAGCACATCGTTCGGCATTTCTCCGTTGGTGTGGATAAAGAAGCAACTACTCTCTGTCATTGCTTCATCCCTTTTCATACATACTCTTCTTCATAATATTCTTGGTATGACTTGACCCAATTTCTTAATTGTGTCTTAATGCCTTCTACGACCAACCAGATCCGGTCTACATCTGAACCATCTAAACGTATCTTTATTAATCATATTAATAGACTGAGCGTAGCAAAGTCCTGCTTTGACTCTGACTACTCGAGCGTTTTGCGTTTCGGCTTTCTGTAAATTTGTTTGTCACGTTCCTGTTCCGGTTAAGATGATGTCCGTTTTAACCAGTAATGCGCCGCAGTAGCCGATAGGCACGATCAAAAATAATCGTTTCTCTTCATATAAGTAGCAAGGGGAAAATTCGGTAAAGTTGTCGAATTGCGCTTCATGCAAAGGCTCTTTAAAAAAACAACACGTGATTTCAACTTAATTATCTAATGGAGACAACTATTAAAGTTGGGGGATTAAGTAAACATGCACAAAACAGGTTTTTAGGTTGTTAGTTTGGGTTATTTTAAAAATTTATATGTATAACTAACCTTCAAACTTAATGATTGAGAAAAAATGCAACTTTAATACATCTTTTACCATCTCCCCCGACTAAAATAGTTGTTTTTCATAGTAACTAAGTTGAAACTAAGTGCTATTTAATTTTTTGCGTATAAGGTGACGTGTACCCAGCGTCGCTCAACTTTTTTCTACTTTCTATAAATATAATATGCATATATTATTTATATAAACCTTCCGGAAGAAATTCTCTAAATGATAGTGAAAACCCTATCAAAATCAGTTGCGTAGTTTAGAAGAACTAAGCGCACAAACAGGCAGACGCGGATAGCGACTTTTTTAAAGTATACTAGGGATAGAGAAGAGAAAATTAGAAACATAGTTTTTTGGATGCGAGGTATACTGTTCACAGAACTACTATTTACATTTGCGTCAGTTTTAATTAATAATCCTAATTCAATTGAAATTGAAATTGTTTTGCACACATATTACTTCCACTGCTTTTAATCTATTTTTTTATGTTTCGTTCGCAAGTTTCAAATCATTATCGAGTACTGAATAACTTAATTAAATTGGCTGGTTATTAATGTTTACTTTGTCTGTCTATTTCAGTTGCTGTTCGTCATGGTAGCAGTGTCAGCAGACGCGGAAATCAGCGGCAGCGAAGTCCAGCCAACGGCAGAGAGCACGAGAGTGAAGCGCGAGCCCCCTGTCTATGTGAGGGGGCCCAGCCGCAGCAAGAGGCGCCCCAAGCCAGCCTACGGCCCTCCATCCAGGAAATACGGCCCCCCTAAGCCACGCTACGGCCCTCCTAAGTCATCCTACGGCCCGCCCAGGCCCAAATACGGCCCACCACCCAAACCGCAATATGGCCCACCGAAGCCGAAATACGGACCACCAAAGTCCAAATACGGACCGCCTAAACATTCGTACGGACCACCGAAATCAGCGTACGGACCCCCTAAGCATTCATACGGACCCCCAAAAGAGTCGTATGGACCACCTTCGCAAAGTTACGGATTCGGAGAATCATCCATGACTTACGGAGAACCTCCTTCAAACGTTTACGGTTCCCCTCACGACTTCTCAGACCCTTCATCAAGCTACGGTGCTCCGTCTTCAGGCAGTTTCGGCGAGCCTCCGATCTCGAGTTACGAAGCTCCCCTTTCACCCAGTTACGGGATTCCCTCTTCTTCGTATGGTGAACCTCCATCTACCTACGAGACCTCAGCGTCAATTTCATACGGAGCCCCTGATCCGGTCAGGAGTTACGGCAGCTCGAAGAAGACGTACGCTCGCCCGCCTAAAAACTTCTACAGCGCGCAAGATTCAACTGATTTAGGCAACGACGAGTATGATCCTTATGATTTGAATGACGGAGCTTCATCGCCTTATGAGACGTCCGCTGATTATTCAAAGAAACCTCCACGACAACATCAGAAGGGTGGTTCCTACGTAGCTCCAAGCACATATTTCAAATCCCAAAAGAAGGTTAGACCAAGCGCGGCATCCTACACGCCTACTTATTCAACACCCTATGATACAGGATCTAGTTACCCTGACCCCGGTACACCCCCATCTGACTATTTTGCAGGAACATCTTCATACAAACCCGAACAATCAAGTTACGATAGTTTTGACGATGATTTCGATAGCTACAGCGACCATCAGACAGCTTATTCTAAAAAGAGGCCCATACATGTTGCACCAACTTCGCAAGACGAATTGGTCACAAAGAGACCGACTAAAAAGAAGCTTGTAAAAGTAACAAAAACCCGAGTCCAAGGAAAAAAGCAAAATAGCAATTACGGAGCATCATCGTCTGATGCCCAGGTTATTGTAGGTGGGCAGTACGCAGAGCCCCCATCAAGAGCTTCTAGGAACCCAACTGGATACGGGCAAACTTACGATTCCAGTAGCAATTCATATGGGCAGAATCCTGAAGATTCTCGCTACAACAACTACAAGAGTAGCAACATGGCTTTCAGTCCTCAAAACGTCAACGATGTATTTACAGCCAATAAAAAACTGCTTGCTAGTTACCAGATAGAGCAAGACACAATACCATCACGTAGCGAGATCAGTAACATCATAACCAAGGATCCAAACTACCCTTTGAACGAAAACACAGCTCCAGCTACAGACATACAGATCAGCAAGTCTATATCCCACAGTTACTATGCGGGAACGGCTCCCGATCCTTTCTATAATCAAGGAGCAAGTAGTAAATCGTTTCCTACATCTTCAGATGTACTCTCTCCCAACTACTATGACGTTCCTGATAAAAACTCAGCCCAATTGTCGGAGAAGAGCTCTCAAAAATTCAGAGATATGACCTCCATAGACATGAACAGTCCGTACGACAGAATGTCAACGGGACATTCTTCATCAACGCCAGAATTTGATGCCAAAATTAGAAACCACCGAACGCAGTAATATTTCAATTGAATTTTGAACCATTCGGGGTGCAAAAGATGAACTTAAAATGTGTTGAAAGTTTCATTCAATAAAGCGAATATTTCCACATAACGGTCATCATTGTGTTGATTAGTTTATGAAAGAAAATGTGATTATGATATAAAATCAGCAATATTTTATTTATGAAATTATTTTTGCAGTATTGTGTGGTGTATGTTGTAAGATTATTGTATTATTAGTATAGGTTTTAGTAATGTATTATTTAAGACTGTAAAGTGCAATCGATGATAATTTGTAGGGTAATGTTTTAAGATGAAGCATTTTATTTATTTTTGTAATTACTTTTTTGAATAAAAGAAATTTCTCATAAAATTGTTATTTATTTTTATTCATTCCAAAAAGACAACCTGTCATTCGTGGAAATCTAGTTTATATAAATATAAATGTATGTTTATTAGACGAAGAACAATGAACTGAAATATGTGTAATAACATTAATTTAATGAATTATTGTTCGTCAAAATCAAAAGCAAATATGCTTCACATAGCATAGTGTCGTCACACATACGTTTAAACAATCACATTCGGCTGAGGGTTAATAAAAAAGATATTGAGATTCATTTCAATGAGCAAAATTGAAAGAAGAAGAAACTATTAAATAAAGAAAAAAGAATCTTTTCTGAAAGTTAAAATAAAAAAGGTATTCATTCTCATGATATAAATTTAAAGGAAATATTGACAAACTTTCAAATAGGGAACAAAAGAACCCTTAGAGATAATAAAAAAGATATCGAGATTAATTATAACGTTTTCAAACAACTTTCAAATAGAGAACAAAAGCATCATTAGAGTTAATAAAAAAGATATAGAGATTCATTACAATGAATTATATTTTAAAAAGATCATTCATTAACTTTCAAATAAAGAATGAAATGAATCCTACCTTGTACTCGATGAAGTGAGCCCACTGCTCGCCTTGGACATATCCCTGGAAGTCACTGAAGAAGGCCGGACCTACGCTGGTGCGGGGTAACTCAGGCAGATACTTGTGCAGGTTCATGGAGCCGCGCACCTTCTCCAAAAGGGCCTTCATCACCGGCAGGAGGAAGGAGTACTGGTCCAGGTTACCCACTACACCAAAAAATGAGTTAAGAATTAATATAGAGGAACAAAGATAGGAGGGTTTACACAGTTAAATTCCTCTGAATCATCAATCATTATACCTGATGGACCTAGTGTCCGAATAAAGTATGTTTCTAATTTTGTCTTATTTAATAAATCGAATTTCCTCTGAAATCTTAAAAGTTGTAAGTAGGTAACTACTTATTATAAACCGTATAATATTTTACGTAACATTTTTTTTATTTCAAATAAGGAATTACACAATTTGTCCAAAAAAACGTCACTACATATCTCAATAAAAATTTAATTCTTTTTTCAAACTTTCGTCAGGCAGGTAGGTACCATAATATTGAAAAGCTCATTCAAGGTTGGCCACCTAGTCAAAGTTAGTCAAAGTAAAGCTTGCATGAAAATATAGTGGATGCAGCAGATTTTCCAAACTGGAAACGTAAGGTACAAATAAAATTACAGAGAAACGAAATACCGAACGGTCGAAAAAACAGGATAAAACAGGATTGTGCTAAGCTCAGTCAATTATATCTGCACTGGAGGCGAAAGTCTGTTTCAGTCACAACTCTCCCATGAAGTTGTGGTGAAGTAGTCACAGTCACTGTGCATATATGATTGGGAATATCAAATACAAAAAACAGAACACATTATAGAATAATTACCTCTATACCAGCTTTCCTGAGCTAAATCAAGCGACTTCCGATGCAACGACCGGCTGAAGAACTTCACATTTTGACATTCACAATATGAAGAATATGATAACATCTCACCTTCGATAGACTGCTTCATAGCTGCCCCTATTGAACATATCAGATATGCTGTCTCTGCCTCGGTATCACTGGAGCTGCCCATGCCGCCGGGTGAGCGCAGCAGCGAGTGCAGCAGCGCGCAGGCCGGCGCGGCCATGGACGCCCGCACCGCCACCTCGGCCGCGGTCGCTGTTATGCCAGCAGTGGCCGTGCTGCCCGCGCAGGATACCACCACGCCCAGGCCGAGGCGGGCCAGCTCGCGCCGAACAGGATCCTGATCTTCCTCGCCGAACACTTTTAGACTATCTGAATTTTATTAAAAAAAATTGTTTTTGAGAAAATAAAGGATTGAGTTTTTGTGAAATTAGATATCAGCAAATCAACACAATGATGCCTGTTCATTAAGTAATAAAATTAATAATGAAATGCGATCTACCAAGAACTTTTTTTAATCCTATTAGAGGTTGGAATGTATCATTGACTCATTAGCCCTTTACTAATAATAGTTGGATTACATGGGAGAATCACCTCATGGGCGTTTTAACACCGTTGTAACTATGTTTTTACTAACCGTGAAAAATCACGAGATATTATAATTGTAAGATTTGTGAAGCTGAAAGTATTAATTTATAAATAAATATTTGCATCAGGATCATTCATTGCCTATGAAAAGACAAGCAGAATGAACACTACTAGTAAACTTGATAAATTACAACATCTATCAAAAATTTAAACAAAATAAATACACATTTACATAACTATTATGATACAGGTATGAGCCTAATATGGTAGTTGAGAGTGTGCAAATAAAACATTTCAAATATAGAATTACCAATTAATAAAATAATTTTGGTAACTAACCGCTTGTCTGAATCATTCCCACAGTCAGTTCCAATTTTAAATTCAAAGCAGATCCCAGTTCTGGAAGCCATTGAACCGGAGTTACACAGAGACACACGCCACCGATTGAATTGACTTACCAAGTAATGCAAGTACGCCATCCAACAATTTGGAGGAACATTTCTTATTATCATCTTTGTTGGGATCCAAGACAACCAAGTCATAAACTAGTCGCATTAGGTAAAGTGCATTGGATTTGGTGCCAAGCGCAGTGGAGCCCGTTTCTTTGAGGTCAAGCAACGAGGCTTGCACTCCCATTTCCAGCAATCGCAACCTAAAATATAATAAGTCATTTTAATATTTACCTTCATACAGACTATTTTTCCTACTTCATAAACCTTTTGATGTCCAGCTTTGGACGTAGGCATCCTTTTTCCGATTCTTGTCAACTCTCACCGGTCCCAAGCCCACAGTTTTCTTTAGGTCATAGCCCATCTCTACTGGGTGAGAACTTCTTGTTTCCTGACTTTGAGACAACCCTGATAGTTTTTAGTTTTTTCTCCCTTTCAAGGGAATGGATAGACCCTGACCCTGCAATCAGTCAGGCTAAGACAATCTGAAGCAGTCACCTCATAACCCACTGGCGCCTCCCCCAACTTTATGGTGGAATTTTTTTTTTTTTTTTTTTATAGTGAATACCTCACAAGAGTCCCAACTGCTCCCGTCTGGAGCCAGTGAGACTAAGGCATCCCCAAATGGGGGATGTTGTGAGGCTGAAGGTAAGTGGGGAAGGGAAAGAGGAAGGTGGGGAAGTACCTGGCTATTCAGATCTAGTCACTAAACACGGCTAAAGCCATTTGGAGCAACGTTTCAATTCTGAATGGTGGTCTTACACCAGGGCGATACTGGTAGTATCTTCCACTCTGGAACGTGCCGCAAATATACTATATATTATTTTAATTAATTAATTGTGAAATAACACAAATTAATCAAATAAAATTTATTTGCGCACGCCGGGTTCGAACCCGCGACCTTCGGAATGGCAGTCCAATGGGAATGTTAGCACAAGTACGATGCACCCCTTCTAATAAATCGATAATCATTGTACATATTTCTCTTAGTCTTCAAGAGTTTCTCCCCTCTTTGACAATTTAGATTTCTTCATAAAAACTTTTGGTGAACTGGTTTTAGGGGGTAAGTGTTTGATCTGTTCGCTACCAGGCTAATTATAACGCAAATTCATGATAGGACAGCCTTATGGTAGTGAGGAAAACTGCCCTAACTTTGTTGCATATGAATTAATTTTAAAAAAAATTGCTTTTGTTTCTTAGATCTGGCAATAACGAGGAGAAAATATTTCAAATTGTTTTTTTAAATCTTTTTATGTACTGTATATTTTTATTGAGTGTAAATATGTATATGTACTAACAAATGCTATGAGGACACTGGAGGGTCTAGAGTCGTTCATAATAATTAAATTTAGCTTATTTATTTAAAAAAAATTAGAGTCTCAATGTGTACGACGAAGCAGATTTTTTTTTTTTTTTAAAAGAAACACAAATATTCCCGGGTTACGAATAACCTGACAATATTTGAAAATCTCCTACTACCACCACAGTAAGCTGAAGATGTTGCTTATGTTGTGATGGAGGACTTAGCCAGCCGAGGAATTGAACACACTACGCCTGGGTGGGACCCAAACGCGATGTCAACTCGGCCACCGACCGGTCAATCAAGATAAACAATCAGTTTCCTTGTACCGTCCGTTGGGAAAGTGGTGGTGATCCCCTAACCCTAATAGTTGAAAATATGAAGGATGTAAGTATAGGAAAAGGACAGGACTTGGAGACTGCTGTTTAAAAATCTCTCCGGATTTGCCTAGCAACAATGAGGCATTCAAATCCGTCAGCCACCAATAAATGAACAGCTGTCCAAGTAATGGAAGGAGATGTTGAATAATTATTATGTATTTTTGTTATATTATTATTAGTATGTCATTGTATTATTATTATTATTATACTACTCTTATTTATATTATGTTACCATCATAATTCAGGTTGCCTAGTTTGGGGAATTTTCAATAACAAAAAAAATAAATGCTGTGAAGATCATGACAATGATAAACACCCCAGACTTGTACATGTCACGCTTCATTTTGTCCTGATTAACGTTGCCAGTGAGATGGGCTGACGAATTTAAGAGAAGCAAAAAAAACTGAAGACATTAAAAAAAGCAAAAAAAAAACACTGAAGACATTATTTGATGAAGAACTATGTTCCTGAGTTAAATTCCATGAGGCCGGCGAGACAACGAATTGTATGATTTTGTTGTATTCATTTTCCAAAATGAAAATTTAACTTAAATATATAAATAAATTCAATAAATTATTAATTAAATAAAAATAAATTTACCTCAATTGCAAATGTGAGCAATACAATTCATTATTCAGTGCTAGCAGATTGATGCAAGCCATTACTTGTCCTCGTTCCTAAAATATAAAAAAAAACACCATGTCAATGCTGTGGCGGAGTACTTAACATAAATCAATGTTAATTTATATGCTAACCACATTATTACCTGAACAATTACATAGAAATACTCGTGTCCAAGTAAATGAGCAAGTTTTGTGACAATTTCTTGAAGGCAAGATAATGTCGTCAAGATTTCCGTACTGTCGAGCAAGAATGTCACATGTAAAAGTATAAAAAATATATAAAAGAATATGTAATGTATACAATTGTCAAATTTTACAGACTAACTTAGATCAACTTCATCAATATTGTGAACAAAATGCTCTATTTTTATAACATTCAGAAATGTCAAGTAATACGATTTTTCAAAACTCGTACTAATATCTTGAATTAACATACCTACATTAAATTAATAATTCGTGACTTCGTGACTTGAGTGTAATATTCTACGAGAACTTGAGATTCATTGCACACATTGATGATATAACTTATAAGGCTTTAAAGATGCTTGGCTTCCTTTGCAGAACTTTAACTAATTTTAAGTCCTTAGTTTTTATGAGAACCCTCTATATTTCATTAGTTAGAAGTCAAGTGGAATATAATTCACCTATTTGGTCCTCTTTGTATAAAGTTCACTCTTAACAATATAGAAAGAGTTCAGTACAAATTTCTTAGGTGTGTAAATTTTAAGCACAAAATTCCAATTGAAAACATTAATTATGTCAGTTTGATAATTCAATCGCATCTAATAACACTGTCTAACAGGAGAATTATGTCTGACCTTTTACACAGAGTCGTTAACAACTAAATTGACAGCCCTGCCATTGTTGTCGCTATTAAATTCAATGTGCCGACTAGGAACACAAGACAAAATGCAACATTCTTCTTCAATACATACACAACCAACTATCAGACACACTCACCAACCAATAGGATGCATGATCTGGGCAATAGGTTTGGGGGTACTATTGATATATTTACTGACTCCATTTATAAAATTAAGCGTAATCTACACCAGCACTTTGTTGAATCCTACAAATTATAGTAGTGTTGGTATTTAGTTTTAGTGATTTGTCTTACATGTAGTATTTTTCTAGTTTCTATATTATTTTATGTTACTGTTAACATATTCAGTTTATCAGTTTAACATTATTTCATGCTTTAAAAACTTTGTGTATAATTTTTGATAGCTCACTAGGTATATTCTGTTCTTAAAATCCATGTAAAAGCCCGGCGGGGCGTAAAACCAAACGAATTAAAATAAAATAAAAGTATTGCCTGTACTTGTCGACGTATGGCCAGTGACTTCGCTCGGCTACCAATATTACGACAATATCGCTTGGTCAAATATATTTTCTTCTTGCTCTATTATGTATAATATACATGCTTTTCTGTTCACCACCTAGCTGCTACCAAAACTATCATAAATTCGAAAGCAATAAAATTCGCAATTTTGCTTCCAAATTTAAAGAAGTTTGGTGGAGTTATTGCAGCAGATTGTTTTGTGTTGTGAATTTGTTGTGAAATGTTGTGACACGCCAATATTGACAGTCAACACCTTGCCCGGGAAAGGCTATTGAAGGACAATATAAATGTACGGCAACAGATAGTTATATGCAATTTACCTTGCTCGTTTATCTTGCTTGCTATGCTTGCTTGTCAATCGGCAATAATAGTGGATGGTAATAATTGGACAGAAACTTTTTCGAAAGCAACTGTATGTATTTCACTTGTTTCAAAATGGTTAAAATACAACAAACTTGTCTTAAACTACAGCAAAACATTTTACTTACCTTTTTATAAAAACATAAGAAACAAACCAAAAGAAAACCTTAAAATTAGAATCCATAATACAACTTGCAATCGAGAAATGTGCTTCCTGTGCAACGAACTCGCTAATGTCAAAAATATAAAATATTTAGGAGTATCAATAGATATTAATCTTAATTGGAAATCACATATTAATCAAACCACTTCTAAACTAAGATATCTTACCTACATATTTTATAGACTCAAGGAAATTTTAAACGCTGAAAAATTGAAAATGATCTACTTCTCCCTGGTGCAATCTGCAATCACTTATGGCATAATAGGATGGGGTGGTGCACCTGATACATTTATTAAGCCTCTACAAATAATTCAAAAACACATAATTAAAGTCATATATAACAAAAATAAAACATTCTCGACCGACCTATTATACAAGGAATCTAAATTATTTAACATTCGTAAATTATTTATATTACAAACTATGAAATACATATTTATTTAAAAACAAAAATAATTTCAAAATAAATGAAAACAGAATGAGCAAAAGAACAAATAATATATTTTACACCCCCCAAACCAATACTAAATTAATGCAGACACATAGCAGTTTCATTGGTCCTCGTACATTTAACCTTCTACCACTACAAACTCAAATGATAAATAAAAAGATAGAATATATTAAAGAGGTAAAATTATGGCTGAATGACGCAGATATTGAAACGCTTTTACTATAAATTTATTGATCCTTTCTACAACTCACTTGCTGAAACTTTATAAAATATTGTACATAATGTTTTCTCTTTGCTTTTTATAATAACTATATACAAAAAAAAACTTTTTCTACTAATGTATATTATACTTTAGGTACTTGAAATATAGTAATCGTTTTATATTACCCACACTCAGGCAGTGCCTTAGTGGGTTTTCATTTCTTGTGTATACTATTTGGTATTATATATTATGTTATTATATACTATCTATTAATATGTATAATATATGTAAAGAAATGAAAATAAATAAAGAAAAAATAAAAAAAATCTAGCGCTCAACGCATTCCCTGAGTGTTGCCAAAGTTCGGTTAATAATGTTACTAGCGTATACATAAATGATTAATTATGGTAGGTACTCTGCTTCAATACTATTTCAAACTATGGTTATTCCATTTTTTGTAAATAATTTTGAGTATGTAACATTTCAAATTATAACAGTAGGTAGTTTATTAACCTTCCATGATTCCTTTGAAGATCCTTCGACGCCTCTCCATAGAATAGTGAACAAGATGTTGGCTACAATATAACTCAGATTCTCTTCCTTGTCCACATACTTATCTCCCAGGTCCAAATCTCCAGGTATTAATGTTTCTGACAGCTGGAAAATAATGAAGAAAAAGTCAACTAAAATATTTGTACAGTTCGTCAAGAAATTGTAGATCACAAATAAACCACTCACTAGATCGATATCTTCGGTTAGGCTTTTTCCCTTCCGGACCGCGACTGTCATGTATTTAAAAAAAACGGACCTCTTATGAAAGTAATTGGTGGCCCCTGCTATACACCAATGACAAACGCTGAAAGTTTATTCAATAGACTTTCAGAGTTTTTCATTGGTGGATATAGTTAGACAATCATATGACGTCACAATATTTTGGTTCCAATTTTCGATTTGAGTTACACCCCCTTGGTGTAGACATTTAGCAAGTGTACTAAATTTTTCATTACCATGGCAACACCGATTATAGTATGTATATTCAAATGTGAGATTTCGATTGACTTCTGAATCTTACAGATTGACAATGGATATGGAAATGGTATAAATAAGGCACATCTTCCTCAGGGATATCCGATAGCCATGTTTTGTACCATATAGCAAACAACTTGTCGCGCACAATCCGTATACATCGCTACTGAAGTCACGAGACTAGCGTCGCCACCAGTCTTTGTTGAATTCTCGAAACGTCAAAACTATAATGCTTTCATAACCTCACTCACAACCAAACAGATGCAGTGGCTGTCATTTTTGTATCCTGTCATCTTTATTGACTGTTTTGTTACTAGTATTGATCTAAAGCAAACGCATTGTTACAAAATGACACAAATGACGCCATGTTTAAAGTCTCGACGACACGAGTGTCTGGCGTCACCGACGATTTTGGAAAATGTCGACAAAATGTGCCGTGCACTAGCGATGTGTAGGTTCAGCCGGATTGAGTCCTTGAGCCCGAGTCCTTTGCGGGAAGCGGGTCCTACTCCCACTCCTTTTCGTAATCAACCACTCCCAGAGAACTCGGTCTGGGACTCGGACCCGAATGCCTCCAATCAACGACTCCCAGAGAACCCGGACCCGAGAATGCCTCTAAGGACTTGGACTCGGACCCGAATGCCTCTAATCAACAACTCCCAGAAAACTCGGACTCGGGGTCTCGATTCGAGATCTTAC
Organism: Hesperophylax magnus; assembly: GCA_026573805.1. Lineage (NCBI taxonomy): Eukaryota > Metazoa > Arthropoda > Insecta > Trichoptera > Limnephilidae > Hesperophylax > Hesperophylax magnus. Next base: position 21,411,434 of record JAIUSX010000012.1, read on the forward strand.
TGATTTTATTTTTCAATGCTTTTTATGTCTTATGAATAATACGGGGGGATTTTGCGATATTGCTGATTCTTTTAACTGTTTGTAACAATTTGTATAATTTAATTTTTCAATTCGCAATTTAAAAAAAAAATATTACATTTTTTTATGTTCATTTTTTTTTAATGTTTTATCTTGATTTAAAAAATTCAATACGAAGATATTTTGAGTTTATTTATGATTCTTTTGACTGTTATGCCTATTTGTACATTTTTTTTTCGGATTCAGAATTTTAAAAAAAACTTACTGATTTATTATTTTTATGTTCAATTCTTATGTTTCTTTTGTTTCATGATCTTGTTTTAAAAATCAACACGTTGGCATTTTGAGATATTGCCGATTAGTTTAACGGTTTTTATGTAAAATCTCAATGATTTATCGCAATTCTTTGATGTTTTATATTTTTATTTTAGCCCCTCATATTTGTAGGCGCTAGGTACCTACTGTAAGTAAAAATTATTGTTTTATTTTAATTATCGTTCACTATTTTTATTTTTTGTGTTATTAAAAATACAAATTTCAGTGGTGTCTGTCTGTGTATCCGTAACTCTGGTTCAGTGAACTCTAGAATATGGATTTGCTTTGATTTTAAAAATTGGAACTGATTGTCAACTGGTATTGGAAAGATTCAGACAAGCGATAAATTAGGTACCAAGATTATTTTATTCAATAATTGTTTATTTAAAATGGCTATCTTTTGTTAAAATTTTTTAGCTATGTCGTAATAGTGTTCATTCGAAAGGCAAATTTCTGGCAAATGTTTATTTTTAATGATCCTGAGACATATATATGTATATATTTGTGAAACCAAAAGGAAAAATATACAAATCAATTATATAATATACACAAATCCTACAATAATATATTGAACAAAGTATGTATGTATTGTAAAAGTAAAAAAAAAATGGACTGGAATAAATAGATATTAAAACATGTTGTTAATTGTTAAAATTTTAATAGTTCAATGCTGTACCTAACTACTTCCTGACTTTGTTTTTAAAACATCTCGCCTTTACTGAGTTTCATTTGATAGAGGCTTCGACCAAGTACCTTTATCTATATCGATGGACAGAGATTATGAAAACGACAAATTCTCAACGACAACCGAAATATATGTTACTACATTTGATTTATTACTGCTTACGCGTGTGCTAAAATTATCATCTGGAACTTGGAACCTAATACTACATCCGTTACGGCCTCGCATTAGCCGTAGCCCAATCAGCTGGAACACGACAAGACACGAATGGATTTCGTTGAACTTCGCCAAAATGTAAACTGCACAACTCGCGACTCGGGTGCGATGGGTGACGGGATTGACTCCGTGTTCTCGTGTGGGTCCGAGTTCTTGTGCGGGTCCTTGTCCTGCTACGGGTCCGAGTTCTTTCGCGGGTTCTATCCGAGTCCGAGTGCCGAGTCCTTGGCCGGACCCGTGCGTCCCGGTAGTCGCCCAGTACCCAGTCCGCACCCAAGAACTCGGACCCGGGACCCACTCCAAGAACTCGAGTTCTTTTAAAAGGAAGCAGTCCTCGGATGCCTCCGGAAAAATGCAGAACTCACCCACCTCTACCGTGCACAAACCTCATAGCATATATGTGGTGGTCGATGCCAAGATACTTGAATCGTGGAGTATCGGATAAAGGCCTAACTCAATTTGACTTAATGTTTTTTTTCTTGTTTCTTTCTCATGGTTTTTATTTTTTGCTAACATCTAATAAATAGCTTTGAAAAATACAAAAAAAACATTAGCATGCAATTATCTTGTTAAAAAATAACAACTTGTTAAAATATTAAATTTCCTTAGAATATGATGTAGAATCAAATCCTTTCAGAAGGTACCAATAACTCCAAAACATTGTTGGAACTAACTAACTAACCATCACGCTGTTTCTCCGCAAAGGTAGGCAGAAAGGACGGACTGCCAAACAATTCGGTCTTGGCACACACTTCTTGTCTCATTCCCATTCATACATCGTCTCATACATACTCTTCTATTATTCTGACTCTTGACGCGGCCCGACTCAAATATCTGATTCACTCGATCGTTCCATGTCTTCCTCGGGCGTCCCCGATTTCTGCTACCACTGCTTTACATTGCTAACATTGTTTGAAGGTAATATGAAAATTTTTCTCTCATTACCTAATTCTTTTTTAAGTTACATTGTTTCTTCTATCAATCTTCTTGATGTTAAATTTAAATGACATTGCATTTAAAACCATTTACGCGGTTGCAGTGTCCTTCATGTTTATTCAGACTTTTTGGAATGACTGTGTATGTACTTACATTTAAAAATTATAATATATCTACAAGTGATGAAGACAATGTATGTACCTGTTTGGCCGCATCTCTTTCTGCTGAGGTTTTATGTCCTGAAAACTCCTCGAATGACCTCATATTGTTTTCATCATCTATACTGGATATGGAGACGGATACAGAACGGTTGGATATGACGATGGTATCAGAATCTGCGTTGAACTCTACGGAATCGTTTTCGTGGAATGTCTGTAAAAAAAGGTTCCGTATTAAGGTTGCAGTTATTGTAAAATTGGCACAAACACAATACAGGAAATGAGTCATGCATTAAATAAGACTTAAAAAGTACACTCATGTGAATTGAACAATAATTGGGCACTCAATTGACAAGTGTTATTTTTTTTTATTTAAATTTAATGTTAATCAAATATAATAATATTATTATTAAGTTCTGCAAGTATTTTTTGGTTTTTGTTATTGTTACAGCTGTTTCAGCTTTTAAGGCCATTGAAAGTGAACAATTAAATTTGATTTACATTATTAAAAAAAAAAAAATGGAATTCTACGAATTATACACAAAAACAATAAATAAAAAATACAAGTGTTCATGTTGATTTCCAAAGATTTTATATCAATATTCCGGGCACGGTTGCGCAGTTGCTATCCAAACCGATATTAACACGAAATAAATAGAAATCATTATACGATGGCAACACTAGCAGATTAGTCTATGAATTGATAGTCCCAAACGTCAAATTTAATGTTAAACGGCTATGTAAAAATATGAATAAATTGATAATGTTAAATTGTTGAGTACCAACATGAATATGGATTGGCAGTCCGCATATCCTTTTAGTACAAAAGGGAAGTTAATTAATAAATTAAATCCACAACTTGTATTTGAACAACATTCGTTTCTCCAAGCACGAGCCAATGTAACATCATTGGCCCGAAAAGAATCAACTCACCGCGATTCCAATAGCTTCGTTAGTTCAACTCCGTTCAAAAGCCAGTAATTTGGCACAACGAATGACATTATTAAAAAAGATGTGTATATTGACGGTTAACTGAAACTTATCTGGATGCCGCGCTAAAATTTGTCTATCAGTCATCGGAACATTTCTTTTGGTAACTGTGCTTGCAGATATCGCAAATTGATCATTTTATCGATCAACCGTAAATATATAACATATTATATTATCCAGTTACAAAGGCAATGCAATTCAGGCAGCGAAAAAATACCATTTTAAAATATACAGTTAAAAATTTTACAGCAATTTTATCCAATACTTTTTTTTCAATGTGAATACCGCGAAAGACTAAGGACAGATTGTTTAACAGAATTTAAACAATTCATCAAATTTCAACCTTAATTTTCAAGTTCTGTGAAAGTCCTATTCAAGTTCTGTTATTATATCATTGTGTGCCAGTAGCTTCACAGAACTTGAAAATTTAATGAATTGTTCAAATTCTGTTAAACAACCCGTCCTAAGTCTATTGTCAGGATGAATAAAATGGAGACTGGAAGGAGATAAGTAAGAAGAAATTTGAAAAGTGCCTAGCTATTCAGATCTGGTCATCAAATATGGCTTAATCCACTTAAGCAACCAGAGTATGTTGCACTCGTATTATATTCTATTTATTTTTATTTTTTACATATTAAAAAAAGTTGGAGGTATGTTCTTTAGAAGGTGCGATAGGTGCTAAAATGATGTCTGTTGTCCTAAACATATCATTTAACAGATTTAAATAATTTGAGGTTAGATCTGTTACCGGTAAATGAGGTCTGCTTAAGTGGCCCAGTTCTCCGAGGCTCTCCTGAATGTCCACAGTCTTCTGTCTGATGACGGAACAAACAGACGCGACTGCGGTGGTCAAATTGTCTGCTGCGTACTGTAAGTTGCCTGCCACGGCCCCGTGTACTGAACCTGCTATCTCTGCAAATTCATTATTCATTATTTTATGTTACAACAAGTGATTAAATTGATAATATTTTAATGAAACGGCAAGGCTTGTGGAGATCAACTGACGTTTATTTAGTTTATAGATACATCATAGATGGAGCTAGTCACACATATTAATTTTGTTATATCATTCTAACATATTTAGCACCTCTTTTATGGTGTAAATGAAAAAATATATATATATGTAAGAAGTGCAAAAATTTTTATCGCGTCAGGTGCCGGTTTGGCTTAGGGCCGGTCCTGCATTCGTGGCTCTCGACTTGAACGGACCACATCCCTATATATATATATATATATTAACTTGACTATTAAAGTGGCAACCTCCATCCAATACAAGGTGAATTAACGCCCTTAGGGTTTCGTCAGAACTTATGATTAAATTATCTTATGCGTGCATAGAGTGTGTCGCGCGTAGGACCTGGGGGGGCCCTGACTTTCCCTCGGCCAGCTCAGAGCGGGGCATGAGACGTCTCTCTCATAGTCAGGGTTCGGGGTCAGCGCGAGGCTCAAGAATCCATATCCCACCGTCTACACAAAACACTCCCATACGACTGCTATCCCCAAATGAAAGAGGTTAGGTTTTTTATGAATCAACATTGTATTTGAGCGGCAAAATGGACATTACATGGGTGAATAACAATAGAATACAGGTTGTTACATCCTAACTGGAATTATCATCAAAGGGTTCCCTAATCTCTCTCTGGGAAGTAATTAACAGCTCTCTCTCTAGACCGACAGGCAGCGTGGACGAATTTAGGTTATTAGCGGACACATTCAAGGGGTAATAGAAAGCGTAAGAAACTCACAGCGTGGCATGGTCGGGACATGGGAGTCCTCGGGGCATCCTGTTGATTGTAGGGCTGAGCGCCGTGTTTCAAACAAGCGGTGCCAGCCTGTCGATGTTCAAAGCGCGCCATTCTCGTACATTATTGCTTTTCGACCGTGCGGTGCGAAATTGGGAACGCGGACACCGGAACGCGCACACGTCCAGCTAGGTCAGAGGTCGGGCGTAAGTGGGGGGCGAGGCGCTGGGTCGCCGGGGGGTGGGGGAACTCTAGCGGATCTTTTGTGCGTTTTCAACTCCGTTTGGCCCAGCAACCAACCTGATAGTTCCCGCTACTCAGGCTAGCAACTGTAGGATCTTCGCGCCTAAAATCTGTTATATGACAAGTGTGACTGCAAACTTCAATTCTTAATCCAAAAAAATCAATGGAAAAAGGCGTTCATCTCCTATAAGTTAAGAGAGTGGAAGATACTCTCATTATCACCCTGGCAACAGACCAGCATTCAGGATCGAGGTGATGCTTGAAATTGCTTTAGCCCAGTTTGGTGGCCTGATCTGAAGTAGCCCGGTAATTCCCAACCTTCCTCTTCCGTAAACACTTCCCTACCCCACTCTCTTTAGCCTCACAACATACCCCAGTCGGAGATGCCATAATCCCACTGGTTATGTGAGGTATTCACATAAAAAAAAATTTAAAGATTGATATTGCAAAAATCTTCAACCTTTAATAATAATGATCATGATATTATTTATAACATATCTCGGTGGGTAACATGTAACATATCAGAAAAAGTATTGTTACCTTTTATTTCATGTTCTATCACATTGGCCGCCTCACTGAGCGAGGGGATGTGAGCGTGGTGGGAAAAAGAACCAGAATCCGGTTCCAGCTTGAGAGATTCTTCATCGAAGGTCATCAGATCGATGGCTTCGTCCACTAAGATGGTCTCACTGATGCATCGCTTGATGAGAAGACGGGCTATGCAGTCTTGCCAGCCAACCTGAATTAAAAAAACCAAGAAAATTAAGAAAAAAAAATTAGCTTAATCACCACCACCAAACCTTCACTGGCTCAAGTGCCCTGAAAGAATCCAGTACAAATTGTGTTTAAATCCATCTATTTAATATATAACAAAAAAGGTGTGTAGCCTCTTTTGGCCACATGCGCCTCTAGAGTCATTGGCGAAAAAAAGTCCCAGACCCTATGCGGGCGCAATCGGAGCAGTCCACTCCGAGCACCGAATTACCAAGGCGCTGATAATTACCTAACACTACAATCACAATACACAACAATCTGAATATTATTGATTCCTGTGATCACCTACCGAGGCCTCTACTGGTTTCGACAAGAAGAGTCAAAAATTTTCTCACGTCAGGCGCCGGTTTGGCTTAGGGCCGGCCCCACAATCGTGCTCTCGACTTGAACGGACCACAACCCTTCACCTTGTTTGCATTCTCGTGTATCGTTTATTCAATTTCTTGATCTAGTACATATATTATATGTGTATACCTACCTATCGATGGCTTAATGTCAAACAACTTCAGACACCATAATATGTACACTATAAATCCCTAAAGGTGCATTCCATTGATAATCATGTTACCTGCTTGTTCTTTGCCTTAATGTTGCCATTTGTAAGAAAGTATGACAACTAGGGTAAAAAGTTAAATACATACAAGGAATGAATGTGCGTGGTAGAAGAGTTAAACAACAGAGCAGACTTTCCCTCATAATGAACTCAAGACATTGATAGTGCAAAATAAAAAATTATAGTGGTTTGTACCAGTTTTGCAATGATGAATGGTGCATTGAGATTGATAAAGGTGGCTGCTAGAAGCTTCTTGGCCAACTCCAGTTTGATATCGATGCTTTCAAAGGTCAAGCAATGCAGCAGTGCCAGTATTCCAGCATAGCCTCCCTTGGTTTCTAGAATAAAACAAACAGAAATAAACATTTATTTTATACGAAGAAAAAATAAGTTATAAATTAACACTGCAATCAAATAAATCTCCGGGAATTTTCACAAATTAAGGATACCGTTAAAAAATGGGGAAGATTTAATTGTGATCATCATACTAAAATGTGTAATTAAAATTTTTGCCATTTATAGTTACTCATTTTAAAGCTTAAACCTAAACGGAATAATTTCTAAACGGTTCGAACTGACTATGACATCATTATAACATATAACGCTGTCAACGGGATTTCCATCCTATTTGAATTTCATAAACACAGTTTTATATGGAAATTTAACCCTAGATTAGGAAAATATTTGGATCGCAAAACACACCCAAAAGGCACTTCTTGTTTTATTCTATATTCTAAGTTTTTTTGACAGTAAAATACAGAGTTTTATATGGAAATTTAACCCTCGATTAGGAAAATATTTGGATTGCGAAACCCGCCCACAAGGCACTTCTTGTGTTATTCTAAATTCTATGTATTTTTGAAATATAATACCCTACTGTGAAAAAGTCAGTTGAAAAAATTATTGTTACCTCCATAGCACATGAGGTCGAAGATACTAGTGGCGAGGGGCAAGGTGAAGGCCTTGGCATCCATGTAGCCTATGAGGCCCGGGAACATGGCCACATGACCATCCTGCAGCTGCATGGCTGACTTATTCCTGGAGTGCACTCGGTCAGTTCGGATTACAGTCAGGAGGAACTGGGAACAAATGGGTCAAAGTAACAAAAAACAAATGTAACCTAGATTTAATAAGTGACCGGATATTACCGAATAACTAATCAAAATGACAATTCAACACACTTTTAAAAAGTGAAATAAAATCATGAAAAGTGATAAAACAAAAACTAGGTTAACCCCTCCGACTTTTCGCGAACTTGAAGCTAAAATGTCTTTACCGAAATGTCAATTTCACGAAAACGTTGTGTTATTACCGCCTCACAATCAAAGCTCTATAAATGAAACATTACTGAACGGAGCCGAATAGTAAAAACTGTTTTAGAAAGGTTACAAAATAGGCTTTCAAATTGTTGTATCATAAATAAATATTAACATTTGTAAATATTTAAATTTAGAATGGAAACATGAAAAAATTGTAAAAATGACTCACCTGTAATGTTTTATGTAAAAACGATACTAAAATCACGGATAATGTAAAAAAAAACACTTATTTCATCGTACAAATGTACAATAAACAATTCTGTCACTTCACTTTTTGACCATTTCATAAAAAATATATTTTTAAAAAAATAATTAAAACTGGGATATGTGGGAGGTGGGTTTTACGATTTGGCGGGTAAAATTTGCTTCCACTGAGTAGGTCTTTTTACGGGTTTCTATGGATAACTTTGAATAGAGATGTGAAGCTTCATTCAATACGAATATTCTACTTTTTGTTTTAGGGATGTCACTAGAAGAATAACGGAGTTATGACGATTTTTGTGGAAACACACGCGTTGACGTGTAAACACGCTTATTGTACTTGACTGCTATCGTTATTTTATCGTGTATATCTGCTTACGTTGCTGAAGGGTTAAGTAGGTAACTATTTAACCTAGTTTTGTTTCATCACTTTTAATGACTTTATATCACTTTTTGAAGGTGTGTTGAATTGTCACTGTGTTGAGTTATCGTGGAACCATATGTTGCTGTGCGCACGAACTACGCACCAAATGTGCATGAACTGGTCGTGAACATGGGATGAACTGATATACAACACAACATACGATGCAACAAGGGTTGCAACCAATTAGCATAGTGAGCATGAACTGCACACCGAATGCGCATGAACACTATGGTAATTTGTTGCATTGAGTGTTGTGTTGCTAATATCTGTGCGCGACTTTTTCAAATGTATGAATTCATATTGTACAATTGACTTTTATTGTAGCAAAATACGCTGCTGTCTGTAAAATTATATCTCTGTTTTTATTTTATTTTATATTATAGAAACAAGCAGTACATGATTTACAGAGATGAAACAATATACAGGAATAAGATACTTCATGTTGTGTACCTATGATATGTTTCCTTGTAATGTCTTCTAAGTGGTATGTTTATTCCTTAATTACCAGGTGACAAAATGTGTAGTATATAGGTGTGTGTGTGACGTGTGTAATGTATGCGTGAGTGTTTGTGTGCGTGTATGTGTCTATATGTATGCGCATTGAACAGTTTAAATTATTGACATGATGCCACGTTTGAATTTGGGCAGTGAATCCGAAAAAATGTCAATGTTAGAGTTAAGACAAATATTATTTAGAGTATGAAGAGCTCGGTTAATTGGCGAATTAGAAGCTGCATTTGTTTTATAGTTAAAGTGTAAAGAATTGATGTAGAAAATTTTGGTAATGGTGAAGCAATGGATAGCATAGAGGGAGCTACTTCAAACATATCAACTGGTAGTGCTCAACTATCCTAAAGAGAAAGCATCAAAATTAGGGCACAAATTTTTTATATTTTGTTGAATAAAAACAACAGTTTCTTACCTTTACTAAAATATACTTAAACTCAATTCCAAAAGATCTGTTCAGCAACAAAACATACAGAGTCTCTCCAGTGAACTTCTCATGAAGCAGCAAAAATATCTGATCCTTACAATTCTTGGCTTCCATCTGAGCCATCAACATTTCCAGCAGTTCTATCAACAACTGCTCCTCCTTCACGGACTCCAAAAACCCAAGGGCACAGAGCAACTCATTAATATTGATATCTTTGCTGATAAAATACTTAATAATTCCAAGAAATGCCAGTCTTATAGTTTTAACATCTTTTATGTTGATGTTATCGCCGTTTGCGTAGAACGTGCGAATCACGTCGAAAAAGTACTGTACACCAAAGTTCTTTCTGAAGTATAAGCGATCGTGTTTAATCAGGTTGGATATGTATTGTATGTGGCCGATTCGTATGTGAAATGCACTGCGGGACCATATCTTAAAGTTGAAGAGGATATTCTGGTAAAGTTCTTTCAGGAGAATCGGATTTGGAATGTCACGAACAGTCTCTACGAGCAATTGCGTTGCCATTAGTACATTAACGTCTATAAGGGATGGCTTGCACTGAAAAATAAAAGAAACAACAAATTAGAATGGTAGTACTTTTAAGAATCCATTATATATAGTGTGTAATCCTAGGATATTTTCCCGTCTACTGGAAATCCAGCTATATTATTCCAATATTTAAAAAAGGTGACGAGACTGACATTTCAAACTATCGACCAATATGCATACAATCTGTATTACCCAAAATCTTTGAATCTTTAGTTTTGGAAGAAATATATACCACACTAACGAAGTTAATAAATGACAAACAACATGGCTTCATTAGAGGTAGATCAACTACAACAAATTTACTACTGTTTCAAAACTATATATTGGAGTCTTTTTCTAAAAATAAACAAGTTGACTGTATATATACTGATTTTTCGAAAGCCTTTGATAAAGTGTCTCACAAAGTACTGATCCAAAAACTTCATGCTTTAGGAATTAGAGCAAATATGTTAAGCTGGTTAGGTAGCTACATATCTGGTAGAACTTTACTTGTTAAAATAAAATCTTTTTTATCTAAACCATTTTTGGCTACTAGTGGCGTACCGCAAGGTAGTCATCTTGACCCAATTTTATTTATTGTTTTTATAAATTACATAGTCAACTGCTTTAAAAATGTAAATGTTCTGCTATTCGCTGATGATATTAAATTATATAAAGAAATAACCTCCTTAAATGACTGTCAAGTTCTTCAATCTAATATAGACATGCTAAATAACTGGTGTTCACTAAACAAGTTATATTTAAATGTAGAAAAATGCAAAATTTTGACCTTTTCCAGAAAAAAAACATCACAATTTTTTGGCTATTCAATAAATAAAACAAATTTAGAAAAATGCGAGATCTTGGCATAATAATGGATGAGAAACTAGACTGTACGGCCCACATTCAACAAATTGTGAATAAGGGTATGAAAACATTAGGTTTTATATTAAGAACAATTAAAAACTTTGAATCTTTACAAATCATAAAACTATTGTACATATACATCCCTTGTTAGAAGCCAGATAGAACATAACTCCATAGTTTGGTCGCCCTTCTACAATGTACATATTCATAATGTTGAAAGAATTCAAAGAAAATTTCTACGCTTCGTCAATTTTAAACTTAACATCCCTTTAGAACACATAAATTACGAGTCATTATTGAATCTTTTAAATATTCCGACATTAGAAAACAGAAGAAAAATAAACGACCTAACCTTTTTATTAAAATTATTGAACTCTAAATTTGATTGTTGTGAACTCCTGCATTTAATAAATTTACACATACCTACACGAACAACTAGGCAAATATCAACATTTTACATACATACACCTCATTCCAACTATAGTTTTCAATCTCCAATACAACGTTTACACAGTCTTGGTAACAAATACTTAAACAATATAAATGTATTTGACAATAATTTGAACTTGGCAAACTTTAAACGGAGTATGTGCGAACTATTTTTACCTAATTTGTAAATCATTGTTATACTTTCTTATTATCATTATGGTTGATTTGGAGGATTTTGGCAGATTTTCTATTTTTCGTCTCACTTATTTGTACTCTATCCATACCTATATTTTTTAAACTCTTATATTTTATGTAACTTATTTTGTCAACTCTGATATTTTTTTTTATGTAACCTGTATTTTGTTAACACTGATTTTTTTAAATGTTATCTGTATAACTAAAAAATAAAGATGTACATTATTATAGGTAAAAGCCCTATGGGCGTTTAAATAAAATAAAAATAAAATCCCAAATAGAGGTCGTACGGACGTCATCGATGATGAGTTTCTTCCATCTCACTCGTTTTGTATGCAAACGATAAAGATGTAAGATACTAGAACGATGATGTCACACAACCTCTCGCTGGGACTACTTTAGTAGTGTGCAATAAGTTGATGAATAAATTTTACCTGACAGAGGAGCATTCCTATAGTCACAACCCCTTCATTCTTAACAAGCTCCTCTTGATTCAGGTGGCTTCCCATTATACTATTTTTTAACAATGTCAAAAACATTGATATGGGATTATGATCCAGCTTCCATTCTGGAAAATAAAACATGAATTTATATTTAAATAATCACACTAAGTAACTTGATTACCTCACATACACTAATCAGACCTGTCAGTAAACCCTTTTTTATATTAACACATTTCTGGCGGGTATTTTATGCGCTGGCGATACGATGTCCGCGTGAATTCGTTTTAAATCGCTATATCTTAATTAAAATATTTTAATAAACATTTCTACGTAGTAGCTCAGCATACCCAAGCTATAAAAGTACTAAACGAAAACAGAATATTATTTGAAATGCAACTCAATTAACCTTGTAATATGTTTATTACGGTCCACCTATCGGTATTTGCCCATACCTGCTTTTTTTAAATACGCCCGACATTTCTCGCTCGCTTGCACCTCCTAGGAGTTGAGTGGGTGCAGAACAGAGATAGAGATTCGAATCAGGTTTCACGGTCATAAAAGCCCTCATTCCAGGAATTGAATTATTACAATAACAAAATATGATATCTAAATAATATACTGTCCTTTTGTTGAAATACCGATATAAACGAAAGGCACGAAGATAAATATAAAAAGAAGACTTGCATTACGATTCGACAATTATGTACATATAGTTGGGACCTTCACAAAGAGACTGGTATATAATATTCATATAAAAACATTGAATAATTCGATCGTTTAGTGAGGCAGTTGAAGCGATTGACAATATTGAGACTTCCCATTGACATATATTTGGTTGAGCAAATAGAAGCCGAGCCAATGACACAGTGGAATGATCGTTTTCCTGTGTGATTGACAATCGTTCGTTCAACTACTCAATCTATCGAGCCCTCTGAAATTTACATTATTATAAGCAATAATTAGTCGTAATTTCTGATGTCCGGTCAGACCTCAGTCAGTCCCGTCGGCGGCATTTATTTTTACTCAGGAGATATTTTCAATTTATATTGATATTACAGGCGACTAATTATTGCTTATAATAATTTATTATCCTTTGTGCTATGCATAAAAAACCTTGTCTTATAAACATTAGTTTATCATTAAAAAAATAATGACAATTTACGTTGATTGTCTCCAGACCACTTCAGGGCTTATATCATTGATGCTGTGTGGAGGGTCTTTTTGAGGAAAGGAAGGTCTAAACCAGGGTCTTTGAGAGACCCATGTTGTAGGAGGAAGGAAACACAGAGGCCGGCAAATCATTCCACAGCCGAGCAGTTGAACACAAGAACAAATCGTAGAAGTTCTGATGTCACAAATTTTGGGCATGCATTCAGTGTTTATCGACTGTGCACAGGTGCAGAAGGGATCAATGACACTAGTTCCTCGGAGCATCTTTCATTGAAATACTGGTAGAACAAGAATAAAATACCCATCTGACGTTTGTGCTTTAAAGATTGAGATCCATTAAAATTGGAGAATCTATCAAACAAACCGCACATATCCGTACAGAGTCAAGGGTTTTATCAGTTATTTTGGGGCTCCAGACCGGAGATGGATATCAAATTCAACAATGGTTTGATGTTTGCTGACGGTTTGTGGCGAACGTAAAGAAGTGTATCAGATTGAGCTGGTTCACCGAGTACCTGTGTACGAGTTGGATGGCAGCACCTCCCAGTCCTGTAGCTGCTGTCCGGCCTGCTCGGCCAGGGGACTGGGCAAGGCACGGAAAACGTCTAGATCTGGTTCATCATCCGCAACCACCCCCACGTCCTCCAGCAGTGGGAAGAACACGTGCACGTTGGAGATGGCGTTTATCACTTCCTGAAAAGGTGGCAATTTTTTTTGATAACTATACATTATATTTCTTGCTTGAATAAAATAAAAAAAGTGAAATAAAGTAATGAAAAGTGAAAAAAAAACTAGCCTAAAAACCTAACCTAATTTTTTTTTATCACTTCATTACTTTACATCACTTTTCAAAAGTGTTCTGATTTGTCCGGTTACCGTTGGCTCATACTCCTTGCTTCATTCACATTCATACATAATTTTTTGTCACGTTGAATCTTGACCTGACGATTATAGTACTTGATTCATTTGATCGCCATGTCTTTCAGAGGTGTTTTATTCACTGACATTTTCCTCGCATTCATTACCAATCTTCTCGTAATACTCATGGTTTTACTACACCTACGCCTCAGGGATCTTATTTCTTCCACATTCAGTCTACTTTCATCCATCAACTGCCAAACATCAGGGTTGGTTTCAGAACTTTACTGTGGACTGCTAGCCTCGTTTCTTTTGACAATTTTATATTATCGACTACTTACCTAATGCATTCAGTCCCCCATTAAATGAATTAAAATCAAAATACTAAAATATCGCCTTCTCATCATCCCAAAGTAACTGCCATCCTTTTTTCTTTGTGAGTACTTACCACAAAGAATAGTGCTTCCTAATTAGTGGTACGTACCCCCAGAGGTGACTTTGAGACAGAGGTTGCTTGAAGGGGTGCGCGCATGCAAACATTAATAGCAGATTTTCAGCCATAACAAACATAAAACTAAACATCGTCACCGATTTCAGTCCGAAGATGACTTTAGACTGAAGCTCACTAAAAAACAACTTGATTTTACAGAGCTGTGCAAAGATAGACATGCACATTTGTCCTATTAAACTTAACCCCTTGTTCGCCATCGTATCCTTAAGGATGCTATTAAAAAAATCATTTTTCTGAATAAAACTACTTATTCTGGGGAAACTACTCATGGTATATTATACACTATTTTTTTATAAATATATAAACACATTACCTGGTAAGACGATAAAATTAACAAAAACATAATTTTGCAAAAAATAGGTAAGTTATAATGAAAATAGAACCAGCTGGCGCACGGCGAAAATTTTGCATCGGCAATCAAGAAGTTAAATAACAATATGTGATTTTTAATTATTATTAGAATTGTTATCCCACTAATAAGGATTAAGTTTTAAAGTTAATAAATGTCGAATAACTAATTAATTTTTTTATTTATCTTGGCTTCAAGGGGTATACAAGTTTGCACTCTTTCTAGAAGGGGTACTCAGGAAAACTAATTGGGAACCACTGTTCTAGAATATACTCAAAATAGAAGTTTCTAATTTCTTATGAATTAGATTCATATTATGTAAAGATTTAAAAACAATCATTTGTTAAACATATACATTATCTACATAAGTAATGAAGTAAAACTCACCTTCACATTGGTAGTGTTAACCCTTAACGCCATTGTGCTTCCATTATAATTACTTGAAGCACCCAAATTCATACAGCATCCGTCCCAAGTAGCCAAAGCACTAAAACAGAACACCAGTCGGTTGAACATCTCCTGACTATCAGAGCCTTCTTCCGAGCACAGGGCAGTATGGCAATCAGCCCCCGCCTCGTGCAGCCACCGGGCCGCGCTGGGCGTGAAGGTATCGTTGAATAGAGATGCGTGCGCAATGTGACCGTGTAGTGGGACCTGGTTATGAACGCCGTGCGAAGGATCCATCGTGTTGACTTGGGATTTGGGAGAACCCATTGAGCCGAAGGAGAGATAGGAAGGTGCCTGGAACATAAAATCAAATTTTAAAATCAATCTATCCCAAACTTTTTTACGGCCCCACAATCATAAAACAAATTAAAGATATCCAAAAAAGATTTTTTTTTAAACCCGTGTAAAATCATAGGATATTTGTAGGATTTATGAAGCTGAAAGTTTTTGTTTTTTTAAATGCTTCAGGATCATTGCATTTCAAAAGAAAAAATTAACCTTTCGAATGTTAGTAAACTTAAAAATTTCAACTTCAATCAAGCACCTGTCAAACATTTGTACAAAAAATATACACATTTCAAATAAAAAATTATATTGATTAATAAAATACTTATGCTTGTCTGAACAATCAGTGACAATTTTGAAAATAACTTGAGAAAATAAATAAATGTGAGTTCATTGAACTTTCACATAAAGTTATACATAGAATCGAGAATTACCTTGCCGGCGGAACGCACGTATTACGCCGCGCGCCGTTTGTTTTGAATATTTATTCGGGATACTATTACTTTGCCAAAAAATGAGCGATCTAAGTGTATTAATGAATGAGCTTCAAGTGCTCACTAATATAGTAAAAGTGTTGAGCACCAAAGTAGACAGCTTAACAGCTGACGTTAAAGAATTTAAGTCAATACTACTAGTCGGTAGTAAGTCAAATATTAATCAAAGTACCTGCGTAACGAAGCACGGTAACGAGAAGCCGACTCCTGAAATTCAGTGCGACCCGCCTCCCCGCGCCCGCGCTGTGCCTACTACTACTACTGAAACAATTGTGACTGCAGCTATTACTAACACTAGTATGGCACCTATTGCGTGTACAACTATCGCGACGGCCGGCTTGCCCCTGCCCCCCTTCCCGCCGCGCCTCATGCAGCCCGCTCCTGTTTCGCAATGCGAATTACCGCGAGCGAGAGTTACTCGATCGCAGGCAAAGGAATCGAAGGCCAAGCCCGAAGTTGCACAGATACCAGATACTGTCAAAGGTACTGAGGCCAAACCTATCCCTTTGCCATCAACATCATCTGTCCGACCACAATTTGAGGTTCAGCAAAAACTGGTACTTCAATTATCACCATCACCATCGGCCGTACCAGCTGACCCATTGGAATCGTCTCCTGCGGCCGAACCCGTCGAACCCGTCGCTCCTGCCACGACTGATAGCTCTACCGATAATACGACTCCCAACATATTACAACCTAAAGGGCTATCTGATCAATGGACAAAAGTTGCACGCAAACGGCGTGTCACCGTACGGGGTAATCAAAAGAGTGAAAAGGAGCCATCAGTATTGAACTTCTTTCACTGTTATCCCTTCCATCCTGATACTTCTTGCGATGACATGTCGCATTACCTAACGTCACTATATGGCACCGCATCATATAAGGTCGTAAAAATTAAAACTCGGGGTGAGTACTCCTCATTTAAGATTGGCGTGCCTCAGCCGGCTGTTGCCGAAGTTTTGAAAGCAAAACACTGGCCGCGCCGCACATTCATCAAGGAATGGGAAGTAAGGCTGACGGCGCCTCGTCTTCCAGCGGTTGCGGTCGGCCACAGCTGACTCAACTCGCACACAAAAAAGATCATTTACTACCAAAATGTCAGAGGGTTGAAAACGAAATGCTCGCATTTTTACAATAATGTCGCGGCCGGTGACTGTGATATCATAGCACTGACCGAGACATGGCTAAATGCTGGTGTTTTGACCTCTGAACTTTTTGGTGGTGACTTCTTAGTTTTTAGAAGAGATCGAGACAATGGCAGTGGTCACAGGCAGGGTGGCGGTTGTCTCCTTGCCTTCAAGGGTGAGGATGGGGTAAAGGTAGAGCGCATCCACACCCTAGAAACTGAGCAAGAAGATTTATGGGTAAAAGTATCTTGCAAACTGACTGTCACATTCATTTGTGTAGTTTATTTCCCGCCTAACAGTAGGTGGGAAGTATTCAATCAATTTTTTGACAGGATACATTCTAATTTCGATGCAATTGGTCAAAAGAATGTCGTCATACTGGGAGATTTTAATTTGCATTCCGCTCGTGAAGTTTCTAAAGTAGAATCTGATTTGGACTATCTGTGCGCGGCCTTTGGTCTCTCGCAGTGTAATGACATTCTAAATTCCAATTCCAGAATCCTTGACTTTGTTCTGTGTAATGCCAATCTTGAGGTGAGACGCTGTGAATTTCCACTTGTACCTGAGGACAGCTTTCATCCGGCTATTGAATTTCAGTGCAGCTTGATGAGAAAACCTTTTAAAAGTAATAGAGTCCCGACCCTTGAACGTGAAATCTCAAGGGGATGGAATTTCAACAAGGGTAATTTCATCAACTTGTATGAATCAATGAGCCGGATGGACTGGCAAAACCTCAGCACTTTCTGTACAGTAGATGAGGCGACGCAATATTTTTACAGATGTATTTATGACGTATTTGATTCTTGTTTTCCCAAAAAACGTGCAGGCAGTGGTGGTCGCAAGTATCCGAAGTGGTTCTCGAGAGAAGTCATCTCGAATATAGAGATCAAACACGCCCATCATAAGCGCTGGAAAGCTGGACGCCTTCAGAGTGAATACGATCTGTTTAGTTTTTACCGAGCGTTAGTTAGGCGCGAGATTCGAGTGGCCTATCGAGCCTACGTGTCTGAAATTGAGGAAAACATCATGCATGATCCCAAGATGTTTTGGCACTATATAAAATCTCTTCGGAAGGATGGTGGTCTCGAAGACACCATGATGAAAGGTAATCAGGAATTTCGTGGCTTGGGTGTGGCAAACGCATTTGCTGATCATTTTCAATCGGTCTACAATAAAGACCCTCCACTTCTAGACATTAATAATACGGCCACATTTAATACCAAAAGAACTTCAAACGTCGATTTAGGTATACTTACGGAATCTGACGTTATGAGTGCCATAAGACTCATGAAGAACTCGCACTCTATCGGACCAGACTTCGTTCCCGTATTTTTTATTAAAGGGTGTGCCGAGTTCCTAAAAACACCACTATGTCTTATCTTTAACTTAGCTATAAATCCTTCAACTTTTCCCGAAGTATGGAAAACTTCAAAAATATGTCCTATTTTTAAGAATGGTTCGAAAAAGTTAATCGAAAACTATAGACCAGTTGCTATACTATCAGCTCCTGCTAAAGTATTTGAAAAATTAATTCATAAATTCATTATGCCTCAGATAGACGCATACATTATCCCAGAACAGCATGGTTTCCGGAAAGGAAGATCCACTGAAACCAACCTGATGGTTTTCACCGACTATGTTGCTAGGTCCCTAGACAGGTTACCAAGTAGACTGTTCGTACAACGACTTCTCCAAAGCTTTTGACACCGTGAATCACGATATCTTACTCATAAAACTTGCCCAGATGGGTTTTTCACTTCGGATGTTAGAGTTTTTTAAAAATTACGTCAAGAACAGAAAACAATTTGTCACTCACGGAATCTTCCAATCTGCCGAATTTCTTGTTTTTTCTGGGGTTCCCCAAGGATCGATCCTAGGGCCTCTTCTTTTTTCCATTTTCATTAATGACATTGCTGAAGTCATTCGTTTTTCTCGCTTTCTGCTGTTCGCTGACGATCTAAAATTATTTCTTCTAATAAGAAATATTGAGAACTGCCTGCACCTTCAAGCTGATGTTGATAACATTTCAGAATGGAGTCAACGAAACAAGCTTCATTTCAATGTCATGAAATGCGTAGTTCTGACTTTCACCAGAGCATTTAGTCTCACATACCACAGGTACACTATGCTCGGTCATAATCTCAAACGAGTTTCAAACATAAAGGATCTTGGGATTATGTATGAGAATAAGTTGACATTTCGTCCTCATATCGAAGGGGTGTGCCAGTCGGCCTTAAAAATGTTAGGGTTTGTTCTCCGAACCGTCAGAGTATTTCGGGATACCCGTGCTCTGAAGATTTTATACTTCTCCCTGGTCCGCAGTAGGCTGGAGAGTGGTTCGCTTATCTGGAATCCTCATGAGGCGGGGTGCTCCCTCATGTTGGAGAGGGTTCAAAAAAAGTTTCTAAGATTTCTTTACATGAGGGAGTACGGCCACTATCCATGGCTCTACCCGACGAACTTTCTTCTGGGCATGCTGGGACTTCACTCCCTGCAGCTCAGAAGGGAGGGGTATGCCGCTACCCACTTATTCAGACTGCTGCGAGGCTATATTGAGAACTCAGCCATTTTGGAGCGCGTGAGTCTCTATGTTCCAGATGACTATCTTAGACAACGTCATCATAGATTATTCTATCTTCCTGCCTGCAGAACTAACCTGCCAATGGTTCTCCCGGTAGGGAGGAGTATATTGCTCCTGAACCAAATCTCCTCCGAGATTGATATATTTGGCGTCAGTGAGGAGAGATTCAGAAGGGAAATTCTTCTGATTCTTGAAAGAGTCTCTCCACATTGACGAGATCTTTCACCACTGCCTGAATTTTTTTTGGAAATTCCACATTTCTTGAAATTTCTTTTTCTATGTATAAATACTTAAAACAATCTTTTGTAAAATTTATATAACCTAATTTCTTATATGTATTAAATCCTAATTTGTAATTGTGTAAGAAATTAATAAAAAATTATTATTATTATTATTATTATATAGTGAACTCTGACACAGTTCGTAGGTAGACACGGTAACCAAGCTCTAGTGCATACGCTAGGACTATTATACAAGAGTTAGCTCGCCGCGAGTCGCTCGCGAACGTAATGGTAAAGCTCGCAGGTTAGTACACGGCTTAACAGGATAGGACAAAGAAGGACAGGACACAATCGTGCAATCACCAATGTACCTACCGCCAACAGCCAAAATTTGTATGTTTAGTTATAACTACAGGTACATTTTTAACTGTAATAAATAAACCTCCATTTCAACATTAATGTGAACGGCAATGACACTGCCACAAAAACAGAATTTCCAATTTACACCTCACAAGAGCGCCCCTGTCTGCCCAGTGTGAAGGCAGCGGTACTGCAGGGGCCTTGGGAAGGGATTCATTGATGCGAGTCTTGAAGATGTCCGGATACATTAAGAAGAAAAGACAGAAAACGGTAGCTCGTTCCACTTGCGAGCCGACTTACACAAAAATGAGTCAAGTAAACGACCCTTCTCATAAAGCCAAAACTAGCTCATGTCCATCGAGTTTCACATAAGTGCAACAGTGCTTAGAGGACCAATGCTAGCTCCTTTGAGCAGGCTCCATTTTCTGAGCTGGACTGAGTTGAGTCTGTATAACAGACTCGTCTAGGATCGAATCGAAACTGGGTAAAAATTCGCAAGGTAAGTTGAAATAATACCTGTAAGACTAATGAAGGCAGGAACTGATTGTTGAACAGGTTTTTGACTAGCGTTCCATGGAATGATTCTTTCTCTACTTCCGGCTTCTTGGTGGTCTGCCTCGAGTCCTGGGGAACTGGAGCTCCTATACAGCAGTGCATGAACACCTGAAAATAAATTATAATCAATCATTTTTTTAACCCTCTTTGATTACAACCCTTTTCACAAACGAATTTATCAATTAATTTTTAATTTCTAATATTTCTCTACCTGGAGGAGTACGACTACTATTCGTTAAATAGAATCACTTTGGATATTGACATATTAAGCATCAATAAAGCTGAGTTTAAACGGCAAGCTTTGTTGCTGTTCGATAAAAACCTGCATTTTATATGCCTATTTGTTTTTTCACTTATTTCTCTCTCGTCTACATATTTACTAAGGGCCTTACAAATAAGCTGGTTTTCAATTTTACACATCTGATAGACAACTATTAACTTCTTGAGTTCTGCATACGGATCAATCAAAAAAATCATTTCTCTGAGCTATTCTGGAAAAACTACTTATAGTAGATCATATGCTATTTTCACAAATATATGGTAAGACATTATGTGGTAAGTTGAATGAAAGTTATTGTGAAAATAGAATCAGCTGGCAGACGGCGAAAAATTGGCTTTGGTATTCCAAGAGTTAATGGAGGGTAAATAAATGGTTGTTTAAAATTTAAAACATGTTTATTTGTAAGAGGGTAGGTTTGTATAATGTTTATTAGGTTTGTTAACGAAATATCTATAAAAACACACTCAAATATTTGTGAAAAGAATAAATAACTGAATTAAGTGAGCAACAGCTCAAAATAGTTAAAAATTAGCTAAAATGCATCAGTTCAGTGTCACCGACGTGGATGAGTGTAATTTTCAAGCAATGGTTATTTCTTTTATAGATTAACCTCAGCTAAGCATTGAACTTCCGAAGTGAGGTCCTTGTATTTATGGAGTCGGCGCTATCAGCAAAGTCAAAATCGCAATTTTGCAATTTACAAAGTTAAGAATGTGTAATGTGCTAATAGTGCAAGAACTTCGAATCGCAATTGTTCACGAGAATTGAACATCCCAATAAGCACTTTCCAGTGAATTATTACAAAAAATCTATGTCACTGTTTGTTTATGTAAATTAACTGATCTAGTTTTACCATAGTTTTACTTTTTCAATACCTATTGCCTATTCCCTCAGTGAATGCAGCTAAATAAAATGTTGGTGAAATAAAATTAAATAGCCCACTACTAAGTATTTTTCTAACGGTAAATTTTAACACTATTCATTGTTGGAGTTACTTACATCATCAAAAGAAGGGAACTTCATGCTGACGGCTAGCCGCTGCATACCGTCGACATACACGCTGACCTGGTTGTGTGACAGAGCCCGCCGCGCATACGCCATACACACTGTGACACAGTGCCAACGGCCGTCGTCCAGCATGGCCGACGGCACAGTAGAGCTCATCACCGAGTTCTTCTTCAGCACCGTGACAACGAGACCACCCGCCTGGTCGATGGAGATCTCGATGCCTTGGCCAGACTGGGTCAGCAAGCTGCAAAATATTATTGGTTTATTTTATTTAAGTATATAAAACAGGCGTGATGCCCAAAAACTGTACATTCTATTTAATAATTAATTATATTTAACTGTACAATAAATAAAAGTAAATGACAAACAAGGTGGGTAAAAGGTAGAATCCAAAGTACCAACATAATAATTTATTATCAACTTGATATGATTAAAAATATCTACTTTACTTTTAGAGCAGTATAGTGTTATAATTTTGAAACTTCTTTTTTTTCATTAATACCGCACTAGAGTCCCAAGTGTACCAGAGCCAGTGGGTCTATGGCGTCCCATCATAATTGGTGGAATGTTGTAATGCTGAAGGGGTTGGGGAAGGGAAGGAGATGGAAAAGAGGAAGGTTGGAAAGTACCAGTCTATTCAGACCTAGTCATCAAACACGGCAAAAGCCATTTAACCTGTTGATTGTGATGATGTCTGTGACCATGATAAAAAAATGGCATGTCTAAAAATCATAGTTAATTTATTTCGTATTAATAAAAAGTATTTTCTAAGGTATATTTAGCTCAAGCGATTCTGAACTTATTCTTCATGCAGTTCCTTTATACGTAAGGTTAAAATCGTAAAAAAAAAAAATCCATTTTACTATGGAGGACACCGGTGTCCCATCCGCGGTTGACAGGTTAAAGCAGGTTTCGATTATGAATGTTTGTCGTTCACCGGGGCAATAATGAGAGTATCTACCACTCTGGAAATTTCGGATATTTATCAATTGGCTTTTACGATTGATAACGCATGTAAATATGCATTATTCAAAGACATGAAGTATTCTATTCCATTTGGGCAATAGGTACAAACGAAAAATGTCCTACCCATCGAAAGTAATCAAAAAAATACTAACTTCATAACTTTAATTTAAAATGTAATAACAAAATTGACTGACTTGAGTAGCTGCCTCTGTTTTCCATAGCTCTCATGAGACTCGGGAAGCTTCTCAATGCAGATCCAGCAGTGGAAGCTGAATCCATAGGAGGTATTGTTCCACTTGCAGATGTTGGGAACGGTGATGCCATCGGCCTCAGACTGCAGGTCCAGGAAAGCTTTGCAGACAAAATAGCCCTTGCGGGTGATGTTGCAGAGGATGTGCAGTAAGGGGATCTTGTGACTGAAGTCTTTCTCTTTCCGCAGGAGAAGCATTATCTAGAATTAAGAAAATATGGTTGCTTTAATTGCAAAAAATTATTTCATTGAATGCATTAGTAGTGCCATACAGTTCGTAATAACATATATTCCTTTGGACACAATTCAGATCAGAAGGGAAAAACGCAAAAAAAATTAACCCTTTCAGACCATGTATATTTGAAAATACACAGATTTCATAATTTTTTCCTCACTGTCGCTGAAAAATCAATTTCAACAGTAAATAAAGATGGGGCTAACCTGTTTAAGTTCCTGCGAAGTGATGGAAGTACAGGCCAGGTTGTCCATGAGGTTGATCAGTGAAACAGTAGGGGAGCTCACCGTGTCGCTGTGATTGGACAGGATATTGCAAATGGCCAGGATGGAGCCGTGCTGGCATGCCAACCATTTGCTGCAAATAATATTTTACATAAATAATACACATGTATCGAACATCATCGAATAGAATAGCATCATCATGGATAATCACTATTAATTAAAAAGCTAGGAAGACAAATGTGTGGTTATTGGTGGTAGCTCAGCGGATGTTTTTACCCTGATATCGGAAATTCCACAGGGCTCGCATCTTGGACCCTTGTTATTCCAAATTTGTGAAATGATTTTCTATAATATTATCAATGTTGTGTTAGTCTGTAATTAGTGATAGTATCAATCATGTTAAATTTAATTGTATTTGCGAGAGCTTTAGTATGAATCGCTGTTGACAAACCTAATTAAAAAAAAAAAAAGCAATTCTTTATTTATATTTGAGACATCGACAGCTGACATTTTATTAATTTTTACATGCGTGTAGTATAGCCAAAATAAAACCGATTATGAATTTCCTTGTGACTGTACCTCTAATAAGATAACATACCTTCTCAAGTCTTTAGTGCACAGCCAAGACAGCTTTTGTGCTATCCACACCTGATCCCCATCGGTCATCAAATTAAGACTATTGATTAGCATCAGCACCACCTCTGGATTGAAGAGTCGAGCCTCCTCGTCCTGCTCCTTCTTCCCGTCCATGGCCATGTGAAGGCACTCCAGGAGCAGCTCCCGAGACGGAGTGCCCAAGAGAAGCCATGAGGCGGCGATGTCATCATATTTGTATTTAAGTTTAATGGCTTTCTTTGCCGTGCGGGAATATGATAGTAGTCTAGTTATGGATTTAATACATTCTATTCCTAATGACTGGTCGTCTAATTTTAAAGCCTGGAAAACACAAATTCATTTATAAATAAAACATGATAATATCGACGATACCATTTAAAATTTTCGAGAGTAGTAGAGTCTGACTAAATGTGATGTAGTTTGAAACGACCCAACTAAAGAGAGATGAGTTTGAAAATTGATTTAATCAATCGTAATATTATTTAACTCAAATGGTTCAACCTCACATAGTTTCTTATTCCAATAACGTATAGTAAGAACTAAAAAGTATACTCACAATAACATTATCAGGTAGAGAAATCAAAACACTTAAATAATTCAAATCAATCAGCAACTGACATATTGCCGATCTGCTGGATTCAAAGTCTTCTAATAGTTTTCTTAAGGTCACTAAAGCAGTCACAAGCATATACGAGATCTCCCCTTTAGTCTCGGCTAGGCCCGCTGCATCTCCGCTGTCTCCCTCTACTTCGCTTTCCTTGCTGCTGATGTGTGAGGCTCTTCTCAAGGGAGTCTTGCTACGACTATTCTCTCCCAACTTATTTGATTTACTATTGCTGGATGGGACGATGGAGATAATCTTTTTAATGCTGTCTGTGTACATCTCGAGGATTAGCGATAATTCTATTTGACGCTGAAATTAAAACATATTTTAGTACATATTATTTACTATCAAAGTTTTAATGGAAGATTCTTTCAAACCATCTTAGATACGAGTAAAAATAAATTAATTTTTAAAAAGAAAGACAAAAATTCCTGGATTTCGAATAACCTGACAATAATTGAAAATCTCCTACTACCACCACAGTAAGCGAAAAATGTTGCTTTTGTTGTGATGGAGGACTTAGCCAAGCGAGGAATTGGACACACTACGCCTGGGTGGGACCCAAACGCGATGTCAACTCAGCCACCGACCGGTCAAGACTAAATTATCTGCCTGCATCTTTTTTGAGATTAACAAATTTTTTTGATAATTTTATCTCATTGAGCAGTTGAGAACTGTACAACAAACAATAGGGCATTTTCTCATATTTATTAGGTTAGAATGGATATTTAAAAGCTTCGTATCTCATGATAGAAATGAATTAGAGAGCTAAAAATAATTGCATTGACTTTTTTTCATGATGCCAGCACCCTTCGGGGGTTTTAGGTTCTTAGAAAACAGATTTTAGGAAGATAAAAATAATAAATTGTTGATGCATTTAGACTACAATAGGTATGGAATGTTTAGGTCTTATAAACATTCTTCAGTCCTCACCCAGTGAGGCCAACATTACTGGAAACTTTGAAATGTAAAAAATATTGTACCAAATAAAAAAATATAAAAAAAAAAAACATTATATTTTCTTCCAAAACCAACAGACTGATTATTTTGCCAATGACATGCAGGTAAAATATTCTATTGCTATTTTCTATGTATTTCACTTTTTAATTTATTTTCCAATATTTCAAATATTTTTGTATCATACTGGGAATTTGCGTAACTATACTATTTTTAAGCAATTTTCAGAGTGAGCCTTTATTATTTTTAAGCATTATTATAGTCTAGCTCCCCGGTTAGAACAGAAAATATCTCTCGACGGACTGGGTACTTAAATTAGTTGATTTTTACTTTATAATTTCAACAAAAAAATAGTTTGTTTTACTCATATTGCTCCCAGTAACTTTAAGCATATAAATATGATGCACATAATTTACATTCACATCTTTAGTTCTAGCTCACAGCAAGGGCATATATAAGGGGTTTCTAACCCCCCCCCCCCCCCCCCCCCCCTTCCCCATCCATCCATCCCATCCTCATGCACCATCTCTTTTATCAATGATAAGTTGTGGTAGATAGAGGTCTCAAAAAAGGTCTCAAAAGGTCTCACTTTCTAATAAATTTTTCAATCCTTCTCCCTGTGAATGCTATAGCTACGCCACTACGACATAGATGATAGAAACAAAGGGAGATATGCCGTAGATGTGTGCCAGCTATTGCCTAGCTGCAACCAAACTGGTCATACAACCAATCAAGACGGCGGAGCCAATGAAAGTTATGCGTTTGGTGTGTAGGTAGAAGAAATAAAGGCGCCAATATGATAAATGGTAACGGTTCATGGTTCATTTCCCTTGATTCCACTATCTATTTTCCAGCTAGATATTATTAATGTGGGAGATTGTAAAACAATCGGCTTGTACACGTTACCTGTTCCGGAGTAGACTTGTGAAGGACCTGCACCATAACAGTGACACAGTTCAACGCCACTTGGCGAACGTCCCGGTCAATTCCAACCGTCGAAATAATCTTTATAATTAAACTGACAGTGGCAGGACAGACCGAACGCAATGCATTATGCTGAAAACAAAGTTTAAAAAATACATTATTTGACATAAATCAATGATTAAATCTATTCATACAATTTTTTTATGAATTAGATTATCGACTGACACATTTTAATATGACTTCAAAAGTTAGGTTGGATTATGTTAAATTCATTATTATGCAAAAATTGAAAATCAAAAACATGCAAATATAATAATAAACTGATATGTATTTTAATATCTCTATTAATGTCACATACATAAATATATATTCATAATAAGGAAGTTGAGTAAAAAATATTTTGACTTATAAAAAATATGTTCATGTAGATCAAAAAATATCGATTCTAAATATATAAATATATTTCTATATTATTATTCTTAGAATTAGTTAAACGTTCTTGAAAAAGCATTGAATAGCAATTGACTATATACGCTCCACGATTGGTCGAAAGAATTCTGACGTCACATGTGTCGTGATTGTACGTACAACAGATCACCTATGGTGCATCTCTTTCTATTACATGAGAGATGGTCGGTTTAGATGAGAGAGGTGTATAGGCCAAAGATTTATTTGGGTTTGTCAAATATATGTACGTATTTGTTGTTATTATTATATGAAATGGATTTCTAAAGATACATATTCGTAGAGTGCTTTATAATAATATGTTGTTTATTGCATAACTTAGAAGTTTTTATTATTATTCATGTCACATAGCATGTGATACACTTCAGGCCGCCGGCCGCCCAGAAAAGTCAAACAGTGAACTGGGCTGTAAACCGTTATTTTACTATTGGTCTTTACTTTTCTGCGCGGTGGTCCTGAATTCGCGCGGGGAACGTCAACAAGTAGCGACGGCAATACCGTACAAGTACCGTACTGGGCGAGAAAAGCAAATATTCTAACTTAAAATATTAATTTAACTATGAAATCTTAATCAATTTTCTTTTTTTTTTAATAACATCAATTCTAATAGACGGTTAACATTGGTAAAAAAATTACTGGAATTCCTTGTTGAAGAATTACAAATTTTTCGATACAAAATGCTTATGCGACGTGGTTTTCACAGTTCTAATGACGTCACACCACACCCGCCTCTTACCGCTCGGATTCCGCTCGTTTTGGCGGGCTTAATAAAATTTAAACTTTGAGAATTAATTTAATTATGAAAACAAACTTTAAAAAAAAAAAAAAAAATACCAGTATTTAAGTTTGAATGCGAACATTGATAAAAAAAAATAAAAAAAATGGACTCAACTTCCTTATTGTCAAGACAAAAAAAAATTAACAATATTTTCATTAAGACATTTATTATTATAAGTGCATGGTTAGTAAATAATGTAATACCATAAGACACCAAGAAGAATAGTACTAGTTCATGCAATACTAGGTAATAATATATAACCTACATGCAGAAGAATATAGGCGAACCGCCGATAGATCCATTGTAACCTCTCCATCTCTCACTCTCTCCATCTCAGAAATGGAGCATGTAACAGAAAGAGAGGTTACAACAGAGCTCTCAGTGACAGGGAGTCTAGCACAGTGAAATCGATAACTTTATAATATCGGATCGCTCGCCCGCTACCAGGCAGAGTACTGACTGTACTGATGACATCAGCTGAGCACTCGGCAGGAGTACTTCAGGCATAAGAGCTAAGTTATTTATTGTTTCTTACTTTATTGTATCATTTTTTACTTTAGATTTTTTAATTGGTTAGTTCACCTCCATTCACTAATAAGCCAGTTATTTAGCATAACGAATGTCATTATCCTAAAAGTTGAGCATATTGACTAGCGATTGCCGGAATCATATTCTGACCGTGCTCGCAAATATGGCTAACTGACCATAGATGACGGATTTCGTCAATATCGTATTGATATAGGGTTTTATCAATCTACTGTGCAAGATACATATTGACTAGCGATTGTCGGAATCATATTCTGACCGTGCTCGCAAATATGGCTAACTGACCATAGATGACGGATTTCGTCAATATCGTATTGATATAGGGTTTTATCAATCTACTGTGCAAGATACATATTGACTAGCGATTGTCGGAATCATATTCTGACCGTGCTCGCAAATATGGCTAACTGACCATAGATGACGGATTTCGTCAATATCGTATTGATATAGGGTTTTATCAATCTACTGTGCAAGATACATATTGACTAGCGATTGTCGGAATCATATTCTGACCGTGCTCGCAAATATGGCTAACTGACCATAGATGACGGATTTCGTTAATATCGTATTGAGGGATTTTATCAATCTACCGTGCAAGATACCCTGGATCATGAAAATATCCTCAACCCGGAAGAATAGAAAATAAATACATAAATACATATATGAATGTTAAAAAATAACTATAAAAGAGTAAAAAAGGCAACTTAGAAGAATGCAGAAGAGCAAAACAACAATAAATTTCAAAGATATGAACCACAAAAATATATAATTACATACATGTACATATTATTCAAGGTTTTAAAATATAAATAACATATATTTACATAATTCTACAATAAATTATAATCCTTCTAAGAACCCTATCTGTGATCATAGTAAAACAAACTATTATTCATATTGTAAATAATACATTTAAATATTTAAACATAAACCTAGCTACAAAAGCACATACAATCCCACACATTAAGCAACACAAAGCAACCATTTTGTCTCCTATAGGTATATATTTTTTATATTGTTTCCAATACAAATAACAATCTTTCAATTAATCTAATAAGATTTAAGAAATTATTTGAAGTACAAAACTTACAAAATATAGATTTTTATTTCTTACAGCAAGTGCGTGAAAAATGGCAATGAAAATAAGATATTTTAATATGATTTTACTCCAAATACACTGCCCCAGTGGCTCATTTTTACGATAAATATGGGAATTCATTCACACTAATGAATCAATTCAGTCTTATTCTCCTTAATAATAATTTTGGTTTTGACTGCAAATAATAAAACATTATAAATAATGTTGAAGAAGACGAATATGATTAACTAAGACCAATTCCACACTAGTGCTATGCATTCAATTAATTTGGCATATTAATCAGAATCGATTCATTTGATTTGTTCTGTACTTTGTGAACAAGCAGATGTCACACTAATGAATCAATCCAATATAATTCCCTGTACTATTCAACATGATTTTAACTATAAATAAAGAATTTTAATGAAAGTTGAAGACAATTTATATAATACACAATATTTTAACCTGTTAATTATTAGGAAACCAAATTTGGTCCCAAACATCATATGAATTTGGTGTCCTGTTATTTGAAAAAAAATGGAAATTAGAAAAATTTTGAGTTATTACATACTTTTTTATTTGTATGCTGTTTAAAATGGCACAAAGGTGGCTGAATTCGACTGATTACGACTAATCCAATACTCCACAGTTTTCTCCACAGAGTCCCTTCTGAATTGATTCATTTGCGTCATCGGACTGTATTAATTCACTTGATTCATTCGGTCTAAAACCTTCTAAGGACCAACTAAATTTAGCGGATGTGCGACAAGTAAACCCGAGGTATATTAGTTTATTCCATGTGATCTTAACTGTGTATGTGTACACATAATATTTGAGGGAAAATAATTTGTAAGGAGACAATTAGCGATCCATACATCAAGCAAGCAGCAGTAGAGATAGTAATGTTAGTCATCCAATCTGTTAATTAGTAGTTATTAATGCTTTAAGGAGGGATCCTCCACTCACCCCTTTACCACTGGCATCTAGCCTCGCTTCAACCAAACTAACCGAACTATTTGTAGTTAACAAACTCTGAAAGTAACAGCCCAATCACCGTTAATACATCGCTACAGTGTTAAAAGTCAGCCATTTGCACCCCCGCTCACATTAGACTTTATCATTGAATCGACCATCGACACCATTCCATTTCAAAAGACGGTTCCCTTTAACAGTCAGTTTTCAGTCCGTCAACTTTTGGTCAAATTTTTAGTTGAGTTGTTTGATCAGCAGTGAAGCATAACGGTTATCAAAATTTGACTAAAGGCTGAAAGGCTGACAGTCAGCGGTTAACAGGGACCGTTATTTGAAATGACAAATGCGGAAAAATTGAAAATGGCATTGATGGCCGGTTTGATGACAATGTCAAATGTGACAGGTGTTCAAACAACCAGTTCTTAATTTAAGTCAGTATTTCAAGTTATTCATTAGAAAACTAATTGTTTTAATGCTGGTTTAATATTGTTAACATGTTTAACACGAAACAAAAAAGTTAATATCACAAACCAAAGCTTTTAGTGGAGTACTCTATGCTGTTATTTAAATAAGCTTTGAGTTACAATTAGTCAAAATTTTAAATACTATAAAAAACTTTCACAGTCATTCCAGTGAATAATGTAGATACATATTGAAGGCTTAAAGTCAAACAATGTTTTCTATACAAATAATTCTAGGCCTTAAAGTCAAATAAATTATATACAGAGTGGTGAGTTTTTGATAGTTGGATAAAACAAAAATATAAATATTAAAATTCGTTGTTGTCAATCAATATAAGCTGTGAACAAACTGTTCCCGAATAAAGTGATTTCTCGTAGAGGCACTATTAATTAACTGGTGTTTGCCTTGAGTCAGATTGTCAGAGGTCCGCTAGATTATTTTTTATGGGGATACCTAAAAAGTAAGGTATAAGAGAACAAACCGATGAATTTGAAACAATTGAAGCAAAATAATCCGATCCGAAATGGCAGCCATCTCAAGAGGGATGGGTCAACGCGTTGTTGCCAATCTTCGTTCAAGATTAGAGGAGTGCCAGCAGGACGAAGGGCCGCATCTGGATAACATAATCTTTGCTAAATAATTTTTCAGATAAGCGTCCATAAATAAAGAATAAACAACGAATTTTAATATTAATATTTTTTGTTGTATCCAACTATCGAATACCCGCTACCCTTTGGACACACTGTACAAAAAGCATACCAATAAT
This sequence comes from Hesperophylax magnus, assembly GCA_026573805.1. Classification (NCBI taxonomy): domain Eukaryota; kingdom Metazoa; phylum Arthropoda; class Insecta; order Trichoptera; family Limnephilidae; genus Hesperophylax; species Hesperophylax magnus. Next base: position 21,443,489 of record JAIUSX010000012.1, read on the forward strand.
TCGAGGGCTGGTCAAACAAAGTTATCTACAAAAAGACATATCAATAATAATTATGTAGTATGTATTGGCATGTCTTTTTGTAGATAACATTGTTTGATTTTGAGCCCTCGAATTATCGGTTTGTTTTTATGTACATAACGTTATTTGACTTTAAGCCCTCAAATCAATGGTTTGTTTTTTGTAGATAATGTTGTTTGACTTTAAGCCCTCGATACATCACAACAGTTGTGGAAAATGAATTATTCAGCATTTTTTAATCAGTGAAAAAAAAAAAAAATAAATATTGTTAAGTATTAAATTAAAGTAAATTTCATATAAAATTTCGGAAAAAAATCATATAAACGTTTGTTTATATTATGACAGAATCAAACTACTGCCTTGTTGTTACATACTTACATGTTTGCATTTATGTAGTTATTAATTTGATGTTTTTAAAATGACATTATGTAATCACCAGTGTCAAGTGTACGTAAAACAAAGTTCAAACTCAAAGCCTAGAAGGGAATATTTTAATACAGAAAACGAATTTACGCGACAAGCTGATGAATTACTCAAAAATTAACAGTGAAAATATTTATTTACATCATAAAAACCCTATTCACCACATACATAAATTGAATTGTTTTTTATTAATTAGGTGATCCGATATATTTCAATGTGCAAATTGATTGTGCTATTATCGATAAAGCGGCAACAAATATCCAGTAACAAACAGTTAATGAATCATATCTTTTATTACCTGCGCTCCTGATATCGTGGCGCCCAATACATTCAACAATTCTGCACTCAGCGACGGATATTTTGTTATCAGATTGCACTGGAAACAATCTGAAAGCGAAATCAGATTAATCACACATAATGGCATTGTACGTTTGGCATACACCCATTATAAACAAGTCGTAAATAATAACATTTGCTCTTAATTTGTGACAAACTCTAACAACTGCCGGGTACAGGCATAATAATTTTGCATACTTGGTTTATCTGCCATTGCAGAGAGGTTATTTTATTGTGATTGTGCATGCGTAAACCAATTTTGTTTACTTTTTTTTAATACGTACACATATTTGAATTTCAATTTTGTTTTCGGGAATGAATTAATGCAACTCTTGGAAGCGGAAATTAACCCACATTCCGACTTCCAATCTAACTGAAAATCGGTGGATAGACTCGTTGTTGATGTCAATGCATTCTATCAAATTGGTGGCAATCAAGTATACACACGTGGACATATACGCAATTCTGTGAAATCCGATGACATTACAGCAGTTAAATAATGTCGGTCCTACCCGATAGGCATTTGGCGAGATTGGTAGCGTTGTCGACTCCTGTTCCTGGGTAGGAAGGTTCAATACTTTTTTTAAATACATAGATGTATTAAGAATGGTGACCGGATAAATCATCACAATGATAATTCATCACATCTTTAAAAAGTTATATAAAGTCATGGAAAGTGATGAAACAAAAAATAACTGGGTTAAGTAGGTTAGGTTAGGTTAGGTTAAAATATATTTTATTTCATCGTTTCTAGTGACTTTTGATCACTTTTTAAAAGTGTGTTGAATTGTCACTGTGTTGAGTTATCATGGAACCATTAAGAATACATAGATGTAGTAAGAAACTTACTTACTTACTTTTACAGATTAATTTTTTAATGAAGTTATGTTTTTAGTTATTTTGTCCGTGCAACGAACTGCAAAAAGTAACTTTGATAGCTCAACAGTATCTTAAGTCAAACTGTACGACTGAGGGAAAGTTACACTAAGTTGGTTACACTGAGATTGTGAGTTTGAGCCAAATTTGAACTTAGGTAGTTTGATTGGTGTAAAATAGAATGAAATTTTATGAAAATAATTCCTGGTTTTCCCTTTTTATGGTCACTCCGAATTTTGTAACTATCAATAATCGGTGCAAGTGGTAAAGATATTAACATTATCAGAATAACAACAATTTTTCTTCTTCTTTTTATTAAAATATTATCACGCTCCAATTCCACTAGCATTATTCATTTCTTACCAAACACGATAGAATACAGACGACCTTCGTCATCAAGGGATATGGCTGTCGCCGGAGGTCGTGAATTCAAATCCCGGCGTGCGCAAGTAAATTTTATTTGATTGATTTGTGTTATTTCACAATTTAATTTAATTTAAAATAATATATGATATACTTGCGGCATGCTTCAGAGTGGAAGTTATTCTCAGTATCGCCCTGGTATAAGACCATCATTCAGAAATGAAACGTTGCTTGAAATGGCTTTAGCTGTATTTGGTGACCAGATCTGAATAGCCAGGTACTTCCCCACCTTTCTCTTCCACACATCCTTCTCATCCCCACTACCTACAGCCTCACAACATACCCTGATCGGGGATGCCATAGAGTCACTGGCTCCAGCAGTTACGACTCTTGTGCGGTATTCACATAATAAAAAAATACTATTTGTTTAACACGTTGAACGCAATGTAGGTCACCGGTGACCTCATAACGAAAATCGTCATTTTTATCACATAGCGCCATGACGGTCACCGGTGACCGCAGTTAATATTCTTGATTTTCATGGAAAATTTTGGTCAAAAAAAAAAAGGAATACGTTTTGATGGCCGTCGATGCCATCTGAGTTTTTTTTTTTTCAAATTTAAAATGGTAATTTTTCTTCATTTTCACAGTGGCGTTCAACTTGTAAATAAAAATAAAAAATGCAAATATGGTTGTCTACTTCATCCATTCATTATTTTTTATGTGACATCGATAGTGCGTATTTTGGCATCGATAGTGCTTATTTTAGCATAGATAGTGCGTATTTCGCCATTTTGATAGAGCATTTTACAATGTCTACATATTACTTACCATATATGAATGGGACAACTTCAACGTGCAGCAATGCCGGTTTGAAAATCAATTTGGAAAAGTCAGCAATATGATTGGAAAGGTAATTTCTCCACGTCAAGTACGGGTCATACAGACCCTCGAGTAGATGGCAAAATGACACTATGATGGATTGGATACCATCAATTTCTTCCGTTGTCTTCTCACTCTCATCCAAAAGCTGAAAAAATAATAAAACTTCGTGTAATTATTGCTACACTCCGAATACAAAAATAGTAGTGAACCAGATAGAACAAATTAACCAAATGTATTACGCATAAAGTGATAACAACTCGTTGATCATTATGCTATCGTGCCTTTATTTAGCTCTTAACCACCCGCACGATGGAAATTTCCAGGTGTTCGGTTTTCAATTCCGCTATTATTTTTAATTAGTTCCATGACAATTAAACATACCTTTTAAAAGTGATATAAAGTCATTAAAAGCAATGAAAAAAAAATTAACCAATAAACCTAACCGTAATCTATTTAACTTAGTTTTTGTTTCATCACTTTTCATGACTTTATATCATTTGTTAAAGGTGTATTGAGTTGTCTGGTTACCGATTTAGTCAATATCATACCTCCAAATATTGAACTGCTTATTGCAGTTTTAAGATTTCATCATTTATCCCATGTTTATAGGTTATATGAAATAAAATTTTAAATCATTAAATTTATACCTAAATTTGGGTAGCCATCGCTCGAGAGGTTAGAGACTAGAAATTGGCATTTATAAAATCGTCAAAAATACTCTTTGCCGTAGTATTGATTTTTCAAAATGCCATATAATTATTACCAAACTTAAAGAACATTTCTCAATAAAATACAAAATAAAACAGAAAAATATATTTATTACCAATAAAAGTACTAAAAACTGTATTTCCTATTTAAAACTAAAAGGGTTTAGGGGCTGAAGAAAAACAAATCACCAGAGATGGAATTAATTGAAACAGAAAAATGGGCCTTAATACTTATTGAGTATAAGTCTGACTACAATAGGGCATTATCAATGTTTTTTTAATTCTCGAAAATAAGGAAGAAAAAAATTACAATAATGAAGGTATTTTATTTTATATTTATGTTGACGAATAAATTTTATATAATGATTTAAAATGTACCATTTTCGATTTGTCGCCGAAACGATGTGTTCGTTTTTATTTGTGAATCCGGCGGCAAAAGAAACGCCGGGCGACGTTGGTGACAGCCGTCAAACTAGTCATTGGCATTTTCTATGTCATTATGACGTTCAGTTTTTGAAATCAATAATTAAGAATGAAAATATTAAAATTCTACATTTTTAGTTCAATGATTGGAATCAGAAAAATAAACTTCAAACACATTTTTAACTGTATTATAATAGTTTGTGAAAATACCGTATTGAAATTGCAAACTTATAAATATTATTATAAACATTTTTTTTCAATTCTTTAACGAAATGTTCGGATTCCTCCCAAAATTTTATTTTATCAGATAACAAATGCATCTGCAAAAATAACCAAAACATTCGGGTCGGGCAAAGATATTACTAAATGGTGTGAGAATACACTGGAATTTCAAGCCTTTGGGCGATTTGCCTAAAAACTAACGATTACTGATGGAACCATTATTTTAATTGTATTCTTATTGTCATGGATTTACCTTTTCAATATATTTGGCAGTAATGGGTGCTGAGAGAGAGACGTAATCGCAAGAGGCTATAAAGGGAATGTTGTCAAAGTTCCTGCAGATGATGAGCAGGCAACGGAGCAGCAGGTTAACCTCCTCCAAGTCTCGAGAACTAATTTCCGTTTTCTAGAAATAAAACGAATCACGCTATTTTGAAATTAAAACATAAATTATACATCTATAGAGCTAAACGTCAAAAGACGTCCATTCTCCTTTGGCGAAAGTACGAGGCGAACATCAAAGTAACTTCCACTTAAATTAAGTTAGAAAATATTATAAAAATGTAATTATATTAAAAAACCCTCCAAACATAGTCCACAAAGATGACTTAGGATTTAAGGGGTATTATTTTCCTCGGGGCCTTCCTTGGAGCGCCGATGCAAAATTTTCGCCGTCCGCCAGATGATTCAATTTTCGTGATAATCAATGTAGATGTATATATTTACCTAGTACTTTTAAATTAGAATGCTACCCAAGCAGCAGTTAATCTTATGTTTAATTGGATATTTTATTTCATTCTATTTCTTCTCTTTGTTATTCATATTTATACAAAATAGGTTAGTAGGCTTAGGCACCAGTTAAAAGTACATATACCTATTATTTCATTATTATTTTAATACTATACTTATCAAACAACTTATCAAAATGTTAATACTCATCCTAATTTGACTGTCCTAAAACGGGAATCCTCCTAGTTGGGCAGTCAAAACATTTCTTAAATAATGTATATAAATGTATAATCTTTTACTAAATAAATAAAAAAATAAAAAAAATAAAAATATCATCTCAGTGTTAATATCGCTAGGTGATTTCTTTGAAGAAATTTAATGGTATACTTTTAACAGTATATTTTTAATGCTAGATTTTAAATGTCAGATTTTTAATGGAAATAAAAATGAGCATTCAAGCATGGTTTAAGAAGGAATTAAACCATACAGATGATTTTATAAGATATGATAAATATGATTTAAATGTCTCGAATTTCTCTTCATTTTTTTTATATTAAATTTAAATAATATATAGAAGGCTCAAATGAAGAAGTGGTGGGGAGTCAAAAGGAAAGTAATGAAGGTGGGTGAAAACGAAGCACTATGCTGGTGGGAATATTTTTTTTTATTTTAGCTTTAAAAGTGGCATTTGAGAGAGCACCCCATACTTATAAAATATGTAGTTTAAAAAAAAAATTGTAATAAATCAAGCACATTTATATAATTTAATACACCTATACGCCTATGCAACCCAAACCTTGTCACATGTAATTTGTACAAAATATGGTTTGCATGAATTTATAAATCAGCAACCTACAAATGTTTTATTATATTCTTCAATTCATTTATTTCATTGCTATCAAAACTAAATCATTTTGCCTAATTGATGAGTAATAATATATAAAAATTACGATGGCTACATATAATATTGATAAACAATTTTAGAGATAAAAATATATACATTGACAATATTAGATAAATAATACTGTCAACAAAGAAATCAGATTTTTCTTTCATCTCCAAATTTAAAAATGATGACATCTGAAAACTGTCTTGAACGTGACTCCCCTAAAAATGTCTAAACCTGACACAATCCCATAAAAGTTATGCTATCTCATTTTGTATCATTTTTATTTTGTTTATTTAGGAAAACCGACAGATTTTTACAACCAAACTGAACAGATGTTTATAAAATGAATCACTTGTAACTGGACACAGTTCATATCAACAACATGATAACTTGCAGTATGTTATTAATTATTATTTAATAATAGCTAAGGTATCTTTTTTAAATATTCCTAAACCACACGAAAATATGTCAATATAATTAAAATTCTTATTGTATAGGGTACAAGCTCTGAATATAAAAGCGTTTCGTCTGAGATTAGTAGAACATTTTTGAAGACGAAAAAGTGATTTATCTCTAGTTCTAAAGCTCGGGACTCTAAAATTATGGTGAGAAATATGATTTAAACAGCGTTAGAAAGAGAGAATGCCGAGCTTTCAGTTTGCATTAAAATTTTTATCATAAATGCTCCCCAAAAAATTGAAACAATTGAATGAAACAACAATTAACATTTGAAAAATATTTGAAAGGTTTGCAAATAAAAATGTAAATGTTCGTTTGTTCAAAATCTTAAATCTCCGAAAGTTCTTCACCGATTGCTTTGAAATTTTGACACAACGTTAGATTCATATACGCATGTGATTTTATATACTTATATTATACAGATGTCACCTGTGACAGGTAAAAACATGCTTTTTTCAAAAACAATTTTTATCTGTTGGACTAACAGGCTTTTTTTTAAAAACAGCCCCACCTGCTGTACGTAAAAGCAACACGCGCTATTGTTTCTCTATCTGCACAGACAGACTGAGCCAGCTAGTTTTTAAATCAATATGTTTATTTAAATGAAACAAATTGAAGTCACAATAACTTTTGTATTATAAAAAAAATATTAATGTATTATAAATATTTTTAGTTTTGTATAAAGTAGTAATTACAGTTTACAAGGTAAAAACCATTGGTAAGGGACTTTTAAAACTTTATCTTAACTTGTGTTAAAATTTGTAATGTTAACACGTTGAACGCCATGTAGGTCACCGGTGAGCTCATAACAAAAATCGTCATTTTTCTCCCACAGTGCCATGACGGTCACCGGTGACCGCAGTTAATTTTCTTGATTTTCATGGAAAATTTTGGTAAAAAAAAAGGAATACGTTTTGATGGTCGCCGATGCCATCTGAGTATTTTTTTTTTCAAATTTAAAATGGTAATTTTTCTTCATTTCCGCAATGGCGTTCGACGTGTTAATTACATTATGTCGATTTGTAATAATAAAATTTGAAAGATTTTGTTATCTGCTTTCTAGAACAGTATTTTATATTTAAATATGTTCAGAAACAGAGAATTTATCTGGAATCAAATATAACGAAAAAATATTTTCCGCAGAATCTGTTTTCTGAGAGTCCTCCTAAGAGCCAGTATATTGCAAAATGTCCAAGACTTTAGGGGTTAAAAACTATTTTTCACAAATTGCAGAACCCAGAACACATTTCAACGTTAACCTGACAAAACAGAACATAATAAAATTATAGATTAGGTTAGGTTAGATTAGTTTTTTTTTTCATCACTTTTCATGACATTATATCAATTTTCAACATTGTTCTATTTTGTCATGGAACCATTTCAACAATATAAAAAATATAAAAATGATGAAAAAAATTCCTCACATATTGCACCCGGTCCTTGGATATATATAGGAACTTCCCCATGGCGGCCAAGAGTTCATCGGGGAGTTTGGCCAGGGCTGGCACACTGTCGGCACGCACCTCCGACCATAGAGGCACGGCCGCCCAGTCCAGCCGCGCCTGTGACTCCCAGATGTCCACGAAGCCCTGTACGAACTGCCAGAAGAACTTCTCGTCATTCTGCAATGAAAACAATATGAAATTTTACCATTTATCCAAAATGAGTAATTACCTAAAAAAACATCATAATTAACTTCTCCTCGTCGAATTTGAATTGAGGACTCTCGCTTCGACACGGCACCTACTGACATCCCTATGTATTAAGTCTGCTTCTTCAGAAGGCTCTGTCCATTGCAAGCCCAGCCTCTTTTGTCGGAGGTGGACAACTGAGCTTCTTCACTCTGCTGGTATTTCCGCCGGCATTTTATTTTACACTAGCGGACTCCGCAATACTTGGCTACTGCTAATATCTTTCTCGGGCATCTCTGACTTTTTTTACCATTCACTGCTGTATACCACAATGATACTGTTAAAAAACTATGTTACATCGACTTTAATTCGACTTAGTATCTCATTCTGGTGCATAGATATTGCGTAAAGTATTCCTCGGGCGCGTCCGACTTCTTCTACCATTCAAACCACTCTCTAAACCCTCTAATAAGAACAAACTTTGAAATTTTCAGCAATATCGGTCAACAACTTTTCAAGTTTTGCGAGCACAAACATCGCAGGCTGAATTTTAATATATTAAGATGTACACTTATAAAATTACATTCCAATAACAAATGTACATTACATTATTAGTCGATTCCTGTTACTTAATTAATAAAATAAAATACTTAATAATACTTTAAGTAATAATTTGTACCCTGAAGATGCTTGAGTAAAGCGAAACCGGTCGGTTCTAAAAATTATTAAAAACTCGTGGTTTTAAATCAAAAAGTATTTTATTTTATTAAATATGTCAAGCCAAGTGATTGCTTTCTACAATAATGTTACTTAATTATTAGCATTTTGAATTTAACAATATTCACATGGAAAATGTCATTATTTTTCCGAGGGGCATTACTAATGGTAGATTAGTGACAAAATATGCAGTTTCTTCTAAAATCTCAGGATTTCTGATGTGACCGTTCAAGGACATCATAAGCAAAGCAGCTTTCCGTCTGTTGGCGAGGCTATAATAATACTCAGCATTCCAGATAAGAAGGCTGGCGGATATAACCATAAAATATAAATATCTTAGAAACTTCTTTTGTACTTTCCACAACATTAAAGAGTGGGTAGCATCCCCTGGTTTCCATCTTACAAAGCCATTTTCTAAAATACTGCATATAAGCTATAGCACAGTAAGTGAACCACAGCAGAATTAGAAAAATATCTGGAATTATTGTTTACCACAAATGCCAGCATTCTCAAGGCCCTGCTGCATAATATCTCAATATGAACATGAAACGTTAAGTGTTAATCAAATCTAATTCCCAAGGCCTTTGAGAGAAGAATTGGACATCTTATAGTGACCAAGCAACCTCAATTGCGAATTTTCTATGAAGAGATGCAGGTGTTTGATATTATGCAATTCTCGGATTGCCATCCCATCATTCCTGCCACTCTCAAAAATCTCATTTCGGCAACTTATAATTATGTATTATGTTGTATATTATTGTAAACTAGTGCAGACCCGTGAAAAATTACAGAATATTATAATTCTGATTTTGAAAAAGACAGTAAAAGTAATTATCTGTTAAAATATTATATTATAGGTAGGTACTGTATTGCTTGTCTACCGAAATTAGTATATTTCTATTTTTTTATACATACTAACAATTTATGGTGGAAATCCATTATAATGATACATTGAAACATTTTTAAACTTTTTACTATTTCACTTTTTTACCGTGACCGGTTTCACTCTATTATAGCCATCTTCAGACAGGTACAATTATTCCTTAAACTATGGTTTATATACACAACATTTTGGGGGTGTGGGTTGTGTATATTAACCATTGTTTAAGGAACAACTGTAGCAGTCTGAAGATGGCTATAATAGGCTGAAACCGGCCACGATAAAAAAATAAAATAACAAAAAGTGAATCATTATACTGGTCTGAAGATTGCTATAATAAGCTGAAACCGGTAACGGTCAAAAACAAAATAAGTGGAAATTTTTTTTTAATATTATTTCAATGCATCACGAAAATAGTATTTTTACTAGCCCAGACCAGTGAAAAATTACGAATAGTCTGAATTCTCGACAAATTGGTTCCAATTTTGAAAATGATTACACTTAAATTCAAAGCAATTCTGAGTTCCAGAATTCAGTTACAGACACATAACCAAAAATAGAATTTTTAATAATTTTATTAGAATTGCGTGAAAACTAAATTAAGTTGAAAACCAAGTAGATAAGCGACATAATTATTATCAGTTTAGTATGCTTAACTAATAACTGATACTTTTGTATTAAAACTTTGGTACAGCTACCTCAAAAATATTATATATTGGTTTTAAGTATTTTGTTTAAATTATAACTACTATCAGTTAATTGATGCAATAAAGCTTAAAGAAGCCAAATGTTATAATCATAAAGATAATCAATTATTTTACACTTAATAGCAACTGGCACATTTTTTCTAAGGTAATGTATTTAATGAACGCTACAAAACCATTTTTTGTTAATGTTAATCCGGTCATTGGCTTAACTTTTTACACAGTGAATATGCTAACTTGCAAAAGAGAAAATATTAACTCATAAATCATAGGATTTATTTGGCAACAAACATGGTAGTATGATAAAAATCCTTAACTGTAGATACAGAGCGTATTCTTGGGACAACAAGGTTCTATCTGACATTTTGGCGAAAATCAACTATTTTGCACAAAGTCCTAAGTTCCTAGAATTTTTTCTTTTTAAAACCCTATCTAAAATATGTCCAACTTCTATGCAAGTTTGCAGATAATTATGTAACAGAGTTATATTTAAAATACTTCATACTTATTTCTTAGAATAACAAGGTTCTATTTGCAATTTAAGAGCAAATTAATTCAATTAAAAAAAAATTGAAACAACAAGGTTCCATTTTGTAAATTTTACGGGCAACTCAGTTCCAACTGCCATAGATAAAATATTTGTGAGGAAAATGGTTCCATTAGAATTGCGTTTGAACTCATTCGCTTGGGACAACCAGATTACATCTGCCAATTGCCTGAAACTGGGAAAATAAATGAAAAATTACATTATTTATGAAAAATGGAATATGAAAAATGTAAAAAAAAAAACTCATATATTTTTTTTTTTTTTTTACAGTAATACCGCACAAGAGTCCCAACTGCTCCCGTCTGGAGCCAGTGAGACTATGGCATCCCCAATTGGGGTATGTTGTGAGGCTGAGGGTATTGGGGAGGGGAGGGAGATGGGGAAGAGGAAGGTGGGGAAGTACCTGGCTATTCAGATCTGGTCACCAAACACGGCTAAAGCCATTTCAAGCAACGTTTCAATTCTGAATGGTGGTCTTTCACCAGGGCGATACTGAGAGTATCTTCCACTCTGGAACGTGCCGCAAATATACTATATATTATTTAAATTAATTAATTGTGAAATAACACAAATTAATCAAATAAAATTTATTTGCGCACGCCGGGTTCGAACCCGCGACCTTCGGATCTGTAGTCAAAAGCGTATACCACTAGACCACGCCGGCCGTCAATTATTATTCGTTAAAATAATCAGAACTACGTTGCTCTGAGTTGAGCAACAAGGTTCTATCTGTTTTTTTTTCCCTAGTTGTTTGGCTAAATGCCAATTTTTTTTATGCTTAGAATGTTATTAAACTTAAAAATAATTCAATTACAATACGTTCTGCAGATTCACTTTTTCATAAATTTCAAGTGTCAGTATTTTATTTGGGATTCGAACTTTGAACCTCAATATCGCACTTTCATACCAGTGGCAGAAAGAACCTTGTTGTTCCAAGGGCGCAACAGGTTGTGGATTTGAAGCTCGGATATAATATAAAGTATATTTGCAGCATGAGGGTGTTTGTTACTCTCAGTATCGCCATGGTTAAAGACAACCGTAGAGAATCGAAACGATACTTTAAATGGCTCTAGCCATGTTTGGTGACCAGATATCAATAGCTAAATACTTCCCAACCTTCCTCATCCACATCTTCTTCCCTTAGACTCACAACGTACCCTAATTCGGGATGCTATCGTTCCACTTGACCCATGTAGTTGTGATTATTGTGCGGAATTCACATTAAAAAATAATAAATTACAATGTCAGGTACATATATTTTTTTTTAATAATTTTTTACAACTGTTCAAAAGAATGTGACCTTATTGGAGTAAACCCGTTCGAAGGTCACTTTGTACATGGTTATTTGAGAATTATAAATTTGGTCAAGTTTTGTTAGAATGTTAATTTTTTAAAGTAATTTTTGTAAGCATTTCAAAATATAACAAGAGGTATATTATAAATTACATGTATTTAAATTATGATAAAATATAGTGTCTGTGGCAGGCAGCTTGACGGTATGGCTTTGTTTTCAATACAAATCCACAGTTTTATTCAGAGATTTTTCGTACACCTCAAAACAAGAGTAAGGTGACTGTCTATACGAGATTTAAAATAAAAAACCTTTTCTCTCCCCTTAGGACGGTTGTTTCGCAATATTTGAACAATTCATCAAATTTCAAAGTCGATTTTCAAGTTCTGTGAAGGTTCTATTCAGGTTCAGTTACTATATCATTACTGGCCAGTTTTTTCGCAAAACTGAAATGATGATAAAACTTGAATAGAACCTTCACAGCACTTGAAAAAAACTAATGAATTGTTCAAATTCTGTGAAACAACACAGTCCTTTAAGATGAATTTTGATTTTGATGTTCAAAATAAGAGTAAAATTGCTGTCTACATCTAAAAACTCTGTGTAAAGCTCAGGAAACTTCGGGGACTTTCGCTAGTTTATTAAAAACAACTAAAATTAAGTTCCACAAAATAAATACAAAACTCCAGTAAGAACAAAAACCATGAAATAGAATTTTTAAATATTTTATAATCTATCGACAAGTTCCATACCAACTGAACTAATATGAATCACTGACGATGTAGTAAAATAATAATAGGGATGAAACATATCAAACCATAAGTATTTCAATACGAATACCATCATATTATGCCCACCTGTATTGGTATGCAATTTTACCTAAAAGTAAACACAAAGGTGCTTGTTATGCAAACTTTAATGTGGTGTTATCAATTTTACAGAATCAAACTATAACAAATAAAGCTTTCATAACAAAAGAGCTCGGAGAATTTAAAATGAGCGAGTATTTCAATTTCAATTATAGAAGGTTAAAAATAGAAATATTTTAGCATTGATAAAGGATTGGGTTATTTACCTTCGCATTTCCAACAGAGTAACCAAATTCTCTGAAATTATTATCCTAACTAACTACCACACCGTTTCTCTGAAATGGGCAGCCAAACAACTCTGTTTTGGCACACACTACTTGTTTCATTCACATTCCTACATACTCTCAGGGCAGGCCCTGAGCCAAACGGCACCTGGTGCAAGTAACATTTTGGTGCCCATTGTAAAAACCAGTATAAATACACCGTTCCAAAAAGGCAATTAAGGTATATCTATTTAGTTTTATTTCTGATGGCAAAAAAACAACTTCTTGTTTGATTGTAATAAATCATTAGCTATTTTCCCAGTTGATCTACAAGGTACAGCTTTTACCAAAGGTGACGTTTTGCAAACGGATGATAATACCTTAGGCAAAGGGACGGACCACCAAACAACTCTGTCTTGGCACACATTACTCACCTCACTCACATTCATACATACTCTTCTATTATTCTGACTCTTGACATGGCCCGACTTAAGTAATTGATTCATTTGATTTTTCCCCTGGGAAAATAACTAAATACAGTTAACAGACGCTTACCTTGTCTGTTAACGCGCCACGTAATGAATAAATACAGTTAACTAAAATAATATTAATTAAAATAATATATAGTATATTTGCGGCACGTTCCAGAGTGGAAGATACTACCAGTATCGCCCTGGTGTAAGACCACCATTCAGAATTGAAACGTTGCTCCAAATGGCTTTAGCCGTGTTTAGTGACTAGATCTGAATAGCCAGGTACTTCCCCACCTTCCTCTTTCCCTTCCCCACTTACCTTCAGCCTCACAACAACCCCCAATTGGGGATGCCATAGTCTCACTGGCTCCAGACGGGAGCAGTTGGGACTCTTGTGAGGTATTCACAATAAAAAAAAATAATAAAAAAAAAAACTGACGCTTACCTAGTCTGTTAACGTGCCACGTAATTAATATATACAGTAAACAGACGCCTACCTAATCTGCTAACGCGCCATGTAATTAATAACTTAATACAGTTATCAGACGCCTACTTAGTCTGTTAACACGTCACCTAATTAATAACTTAATACAGTTAACAGATGCCTACCTAGTCTGTTAACACGTCACGTAATTAATAACTTAATACAGTTAACAGATGCCTACCTAGTCTGTTAACAGGTCACGTAATTAATAACTTAATACAGTTAACAGACGCCTACCTAGTCTATTAACGCGCCACGTAATTAATAACTAAATACAGTTAACAGACGCCTACCTAGTCTATTAACGCGCCACGTAATTAATAACTAAATACAGTTAACAGACGCCTATCTAGTCGGTTAACACGCCATATAATTAATAAATAAATACAGTTAATAGACGGGTACCTAGTTAACACTCACGTAATTAATAACTAAATACAGTTAACAGACGAATTTTTTAACACACCACGTAATTAATAACTAAATAGAGTTAGGAGTTAGATATTATCAGCACCTTGGCAATTCGGCACCCGGAGCGGACTGCTCCAATTGCGCCCAAATAGGGCCATGCATACTATTTTATCATTTTGACTCAAGTATTTGATTCACGTAATACGATTGTCATGTCTTCCTCAAAATCACACATCGCCACTGATCACACTAGCACACTTCGCAACGGATCACATGATACGCGCTCTGTTTCGTCTGTACGGCGCTGCTAGAAAAATGTCACCAGACAGCATAATGACATCAAAAATTTTTACTCAGAAATCGATGGTCAGATAAGTGCTAACACACCTATATAATATACAGGTATGTTATAATATATAATATTCTGTATGTGTTATACTTATTATGTATAACACATACTTTTTGTCATCAACTATTTTTGTCATTAATTTTTTGTATTTTAATTTTTAATCTATCGTATGTATGTACAGATATCAAATAAATTTAAATCAAAAATTATAATGAAAAAAACATTATTTCATAGCATCTCAGCAAAACTCTCCAACGGCAAGCCTTGCGTTATAACAATCTTTTTAATAAAGAATGTACAGGTCAACACAACTATTTTCAGCTCCCACTGTCATTTCCATCACAAGCTATGGACTTTTAAAATATTCATTTTGGTTTCAAAAAGGAAGACTAAATACCATTTGGAAATTGTTAAAAATATTTTGAAACTATTTTCATTTTCAAACATAAATTCCATCATGAGCTATAAGAGCTTTAAAACACCAATTTCACTGCAAAAAAATACCCTACACAATACCTATCATTACTTGCTTCATATTTATCAGTTATTTTTAAAAATAAATAAATAATTTAAGCGTTAAAACTAATACGAAATTTGGTAGTAAGCTATAAAAATATTTGTATGTAATTAATGATGTACACAAAAACACTGTGGCTTAAAGATCGAATGGAATGAATCATTGCAAGGCTATCGACTCAATAACAGTACTCATGACTCATATTATATTTTCCCCTCACCAAATCATTGTGCAAATTAATGAAGTGACCATAATTTGCAATGCACATGTTTATTGGTTTAACAATAAAATTATGATAATAAATAATTATTATTATGTGATTTGAGTGGTGCAATGGGTTTAATGCTAGAATTTTAGTGTGAAAGTAGTATGTTTGATATTTATCTATCAATTCAAAGACATATTGAATACTTTTTACAAAAAAATCAACCAAAACAAAAACAAAAAGTATTTTTTAATACAATAGATCTATTTTTATATAACACCTTTTTTGGTTTGACTGAGGATTGAATCTTCCTCCTCGGTGACTGGAGTCACCGCACTACGCGCGCCCAACATTTATACACGGTTGACATTTGACACATGAGAACGAGTCGCTTCTACGACTCGTTCTGAGTTCAACAGCTCGGCTGTGGAATAATTTGTCGGCCTCTGTGTTTCCTCCCTCCTACATGAGTTCTCCTAAAAAAAAATCCACCACACAGCATCCCCAGAGATTAAGACGTAGGCCCTAAGGGAAATTTATTCCTCAGAGCCTACTGTGTGCAGAAATTTTTTAAAAAAACTGAGCCAAATCCCGATTAGGTAGGACCAACATTTATTTCATGCGTTAACTGCTGTAATGTCATCCAATTTCAGAGAAATGCGTAGATGTCCGCATACGTGATGGGCACGTGACGGACATGTGTGATTGCCACCAAAAGTTTATAAAATGCATCATCATCCACAAACAGTCTATCTGCGAAGTTTCAGCTCGATCGGATGTCGGGAAAAGGGTTAATTTTCACTTTCAAGATTTGCATTCAATCATTTGCGAAAACAAACATGAATTCAAATGATGTATTAAAAAAAAAAAAAAGATTTTGAGTAGGTACCTATAATAAGTTCCAAATGTTGCCATGCTTGTGACATATACATAGGGAATAAACAAGCGCAAGATGTAAAAATGGGGAGAGTGAAATTTGAAACCAGTGAAACAAATAGGAATGTTTCATTAGGTTAAAATCTTTTATTATACACAGGTTAAAAACACTTACTCGAAATGACGAATGCTGTAAATTATTTTAATTCGATTCGTGGAGTTGTGGGTTTGAATCTTACAGCAGTGTAAAATGTATTGTTAAGTTCAATGGCTTTAAAACTGAAGGAATCTTGATTAATTTTGTTTCAAGAAAGACAAACATTAATTACGAATAACCTGCCAATATTTGAATTCCTCCTACTACCATCATTTTAAGCAGAAAATGTCGTTTATCCTCTGGAAAACCGTTTGTGCACTCTTAAGAATAATATTTTCCAGCCGACAAACCGATTGTGCGCTGGTGACATTAGAATTTCACCCTAGCTGGAATTTTCGAGTCACGATTTAAACCTCTATGCCATGAGAAAATGCATAAAAAAATATTACAGAATCACTTGCATTTGAAACACTTCACAGTTCATTTTTGATTTCACGCATCTAGCCCCTCAGAAAGGGTCTGGTGTTCTAAAGGTCATGCAATGGTGGTGGACTAAGCTAGCAGACTTAAATTCACGGCGCCGGAGTGGAAACCTGAGGCTTAACTACTCAATAAACTAACCGATTGAAATATAGAAGTCTAAAAGTGCCATACTACTTATAATATGTACACCTTTGTTTTCATTTATTGTCAACAGTAGACCATGCGTCCAAAAAATTATGTTTCTAATTTTCTCTTATTTAACATATCAAAACCAAATTTTCTATGATCATAAGATTTGTAAATAGGTACTTAAGGCGTGCACTACGTCGTGTAATATTTTAAATTGAGCCGCAATCAATAACAACCCTTACGTAGATGGCGATAAGGTTTAAATTCCCGCTTAACACCATCCGCCTGTTTTGATTTAGGCAAGAAAAAAACATGGCCAAAAAATGCCTTTTATTTTATTTTGTGGATGTTCAGGCATAAATATTAAATTTTTTTTCGATCATTTTATAAATGCCTTAATTTGCCACATTATACAATAAAATAATAACCGAAAATGAGTTCGTAAGTAGGAGATTTTGAACTTTAAAGCAGTTTTCATAGGCCTTTACTTTATTTTTTTATGGGCTTATAAAAAGACTTATCTAAAAAATACTCGATTATTTCAAAGGCCAAGATGTATTCTACTCGCAGTATTTAATTAAAGCATTTGAAACATTTCTAGGCGACCAAATTTTCAAACCAAAAACACATGATTTTGCATTACTACGTATGGCATCGCCTTAAATACTTACCTACTTAATTATAAACCAGTAACATTTTTTTTTAATTTCAAATAAGGAATTACACGATTTGTCCAAAGAAACGTCAACATCCCAAACTTCAGGCCAGTAGGTACTATAATATTGATCATTCTGATTTAACAGCTTGCAATAAGAACTACAATCGTGCAAACTCT
The DNA here is from genome assembly GCA_026573805.1 of Hesperophylax magnus. NCBI lineage: Eukaryota > Metazoa > Arthropoda > Insecta > Trichoptera > Limnephilidae > Hesperophylax > Hesperophylax magnus. The sequence goes on from JAIUSX010000012.1 coordinate 21,461,520, forward strand.
GGTGGGATAAAAAAGTAGTATCCAACACGGCAACTAATTTGAAGCGGAACGTAACAGCAAATTTACTGACAGATGAAATGCCAAATGGTCGATGGAACAGAACAACTGCTATGCTCAATCAATAATAATACTTCCATTTAACTATAAATACACCAAACCTTCATAATATCAAACACAATGTACATACATCAAAATAAAACTTCTAAAATAATTATTGTTTATTAGATTTTGACTCAAATTAAATCGTTACAGTGTGGTGTTCTACATTAACTATGTGGGTTTCAAATTGCTTCTTCTACATACATAAAAGTAATTTGCTTGCTTTACTTGGTCATAATATTATTATCAATAATTTATGATCCTAACGTGGTAAAAAACAACTATTTCTAGAAGTGGCAGACAACAAAGACTCTGACAGGGAGGAAAAATGTATTATATTTTGATAAAGATAAATTAATTCTAAGATAAAATTGATCTATAATACGTTTCACTCCTCAGATAAAATATTGCACATAAATTCTCTGAAGATATTTATTCACAAATTCTTCTTCAAATAAGGGATTGGTAATGTAAATCTAGTTGTTTGATCCCACACATTTAAACTGTGGCAAAAAATATATAAAATTGAATAAAATCTAGTTTTACTAAAATACAGGTAGGATATTTCACCTGCATACTATTTTTGTCTTACCTGTGTTGTGTATTGAATCCAGAGGTGATAAATATTCGTTTTAGATTCCATAATAATGGATTTGTTTGTCAATGGTAAACTGTCACGGGCCACATATCGTTCATACGTAGGTAATTTTGTACATTTATTTAAGAAATTATTTAAGTCTTAGTAAAATTGGACGGTACAACATCAATAAGGGCTAATAAATATACTTCCGATGTAGACAAATTTTTGACATTTTGACAGTTTCGTTATCGACAATAAAGGCCGGTTCCGTTATCGCATTAACGTCAAAATAACGCAGCAATGTCGGAATCGGAATGTGTTTGGTTCTTACCTCAATTTTATTCCAAAACATTGCAACATTGAGGAATCGTAAAACATTCCACTCATAAAAATATGTTTTATGAAAATTGATTGATAACCAAAGTCTTTGCTTTTTTCACATATTGGCATCGTTTTCAAGAATAAAGGTACTAAAGACGTTTTCATGTATATCCACTGAAGAAAGACTACGAAAGTGAGCATGTATATTCAAATTTTATCTTGTTTCGGGTGAAAATGATAGCACGGTTTCAAATATTGTTTTTTTTTTTAACAAATGATCAATTTCGTTGACCTTTTTGGGGTTTGAAAAGTTGTATATAATTAATTAACAGAACTTTTTTTTTAAATATGTATAATAGAAATCTGAAAATTGATTTTCAATAAAATTATTTGTTTTCAATTTAAAATAAGCTATTTTCAGAGCAGGTTTATACTTATACCTTTTATAGACTGATTTTTGAGTTGAATATTCGTTATTTAACTCCTTGGGCAATTGGGAGACATAATATCTCAGCCTGACACGGTCTCATAAAAATTATGCTATCTCATTTTATGTTACGTTAAGATATACATATGATTTAAACAGTGTTAGAAAGAAAAAATAATCGGCTTTCAGTTTTCATACAAAAATTCATTTATTTATTAATTCAAAAAACAGTTTTTAACATAAAAAACATACTCTGCACATCTCACTAGGGCATTCCTGTAGCAAGATGTGCAACTTTACAATTACATCATTTAAAAAAATACATATATGTAAACTTAATATAATAATAACATTAAATGTAAACCTATAATAAATAAATTAAATTACTATGTATGTTCCCGAAAAATTAGAAATTATTCTATGAAACAACAGTTAGCATTGCAAAATATTTTTCTAGGAGTGCAAATTTTTTAATGAATACTTTTATATGAAACAGTGAAGTGACGATAACGTTTAAAATACCTATGCCTAATAAAATATCACCTTTAATTTGTTGTAAAGTGGTAACTACAGTTTAAAATATAAAAATTATCGGTAAGCTACTATAAAACTTGTTTGGGTTTGAAATTTTAATATTTTTATCTTTGTTTGTCGATTTGTAATACAAATTTTTTAAATAGTATTTCAACTGCTTGGGAAAAAAGGTTTAATTTTGAAAGACTTTAAAAATGGCGAATTTATCTGGAATCGAATGTAATGCGAAAATATGTTCCGAAGAATCTGCATTCTGACAGTTATCCTAAGAGAAGTACATTGCAAAATGTCGGAGGCTTTAGGGGTTAAACTATCGAGCGTTTCGAAAAAGACTTCTTGATTATTAGTAAGTACTGGTTATTTATTAGTACCTATTTTATTTTGTCATTGATTTAATAAGACAATTTTAGTGATAGATTATTATAGTGTCTGAGTGTATGGGAAACTTTATGAATTGCGATATCAGCGACATCTATTGAAATAAATGAAATACTTTTAGAATTCACTGGACACAACCAGACACGACCCGGCTTGTGAAATATTTTCATAGGTGATTAATTTACGAGAAAAAAATCTGGAAAATATTTAAAATTAGAAATAAATATTTTTTTATAAATGGAATTGCGTCCAGGGCAGTTCTACCAGGTGTAAGTTTTTTTTTAACATGTTTACCTAGTTTTTTGGGTAACAAAATATATATACAGGGTGTCCGGGGTTAAAGTGTGATAACTTCGGGAGGTGATTCTACATGAAAGTATCATGTAGAATCATGTAGAAACAGAAACAGTAGTTAAAAATAAAAATAGCGTATTTCGAAATTCCAATGTTTATTTTCCCATATAAAACCATTGTTCCTTAGAAGAATATTTATTTTCCCGTACAAAAAATCAAACTTTTTAACCTAAAATCTACCTCAAACAAACAGTTTTTTTTTTACTTCTAAAATCATGTATTAAAATTTATCAGATATTTTAGCGTGGCTCGCGCGGGTAATATAGTAAACTTCAGTACGGGTTTACAGTGTCTCTTATCGAATTACTAGTTATGCCATTGAATAGAGAATAACGTTATTTTATTTAATCACTAGCTGTACCCCGCCACGCGTTGCTGTGGCTCAAGTCTGTCTGTGCAGACAGAGAAACAATAGCGCGTGTTGCTTTTACGTCCAACGAATGAAACTATTTAAAAAAAAAATGTTTGTAACTGTCCCAGGTTACATCTATATAATACTAGTGGGCCCGGGCAGACGATGTCCTGCCACAGACCGCCTTCTATGTAGACCGCATTTTATATAGATCTCATTTTAAGTAGAACGCCTTTTATCTGTTTTCGGATATTTTATGCATTTGACATACCTAGAATACATGCGCAAGTCACATCCATCGTAGATATTGTAGAGTAAGTTGTAGACCATAGACATTTCATTTGATGTCGATCATTTCAGCAGGTTGTAATTGTGGTTCAGTACGATATAAAATAAGTAAAAATGCGACCGTTATCGTTCTATACTCTTAAATCTGTCTAGAAGTATCTTGACACAGTGTGACAGATTGCCGTATGAATACGATCCATATAAAACACTTTCGATGCACATTTTTTATTCAGGTGGGTAAAAATTAAATGTTGTAAATGAGGTAAATAAATATTCATGGAAATCGGTTGGGCGGTTTCGGAGAGTGACGGACATATATAATGGAGTTATGCCTGTTAGTTCGATCATCTCCAGAAAAGTTCCCACAAAAAAAACTCGACACATAAACACCCTACAACAGGGGTGCTCAAACGGTCGATCGCGATCGACCGGTCGATCGCGAGTGCTTTTTGAGTCGATCTCGAGATAAATTTCCCATTTTTCATGTCTTCTTTTTTTATTATTTATTTGTAGTTTGTAGAATTAAAAATATTGCAATCGACTAACTGACAAACATATGTCATCGTGCTTGCGATTAGCACTCGGTAATTACGTACCATCGTATGAAAAGTATGCTGAGGACATGCAGTGCAACGCTTCAACATCCAAAGTCATTATTTAGTTAAGTTTAGAAACTAGAACTCGTTTGTTTTTTTGTAAGAACCAATAAACGTTTTTTCATGGACTTTTTAGTGCAGACCTCCACCTACTAAAAAAAATGCATATTGCGAACTAATTTCTGTCGTTACTCCAAATTCTATGTGGATTCGTGGCCATGCAATTATGCAACGTCCCTATATATATATATACTTATACCTGTGCCACGATACACCCTACCTACATAGACGACAATCCTGCATCACACATACTTGCAGCCTCTCAGAGTCGATCGATCGGAATCTAATAATATTGAGGTAGATCGCCAGCAGTTCAAGTTTGAGCACCCCTGCCCTACAAGGTTCACAGAAAACTTATTAATCCCAAAAGCAAACAAAACTATATTTCAAAAAGGACCACACTACATGGCCATTAAAGTATATAACAACCTTCCACGTAGCATCAAACAAATAACCGACATACTTAAATTTAAATCATCACTAAAAACATTTCTTTTAAACAAATGTCACTACACCTTAAATGAATACCTTACATAAATTAAATACCTTTGTTTTTTTATTTATTATTTACATACATTTGTTAACATGTAATTGTTGGGTTATGTAATATAATTTGTATTTGTTGGGTTAGCTGGAAGAAATAGGATTTAACCTATAAGCTATATCCTTTGTACTCTGTTTTATTGTGCAACAATTTTTTTTTGATTTAAATAAAATTTGAATTTGATTTCCGTGTACGAACACGGTGACATGTGATTTTTATATATTAAGATGTGTATATATATATATATATATATGAAAACACACGCGTATTCGAATGCAACGTTGTGTCAAAATATCAAAGCATTCGGTGAGGAACTTTCGGAGTTTTACAATTTTTAACAAACGAACATTTTTATTTATATAGATAGATTGAGCCATAAATTGGATTGAGCTTTGTATTATCGTTGTCAACAAATTATATGTTACCCACATTAAATGAATATATTATATCATGTAACTTTAATTAGGTACCTACACTGGCTTCTGTAAAATAATGTAGAAAAAATAAACGATTAGACTTATGGGAGAATTTCTTCTCCATCATTTCATGGATTTGAACATCTTTTCTTTCGTTTATTTTTTATTTTTAATAAAAGTATTATTTTATTTAAAATTGGGGTTCTACGAATTAAACTTGGTCACAATAAAACAAAATGTTTATGTTTGTATGGTGTGCGTGTTTTTTTTTTCAAAAACAGTATTTTTTATTATTCAAAGGAAAATGATGAAATTATTTTTTTGAATTAGAAATAATTTACCAAGTTCCGTTGTTTCGTTTTATAAATTCTAAATAAGTTTACATATATGTATTTTTTTAAAATGATGTCATTGTAAAGCTGCACATCTTGATACAGGAATGCCCTAGTGAGATGTGCAGAGTATGTTTTTTATGTTAAAAACTGTTTTATGAATAAAAAAAAAATTAAAAAAATTAAAAAAAAATATATTGAAAAACATGGTGTAGCAGGGGGTAACCAGGTTTAAGGGGTGAGGTTTGTCTGGGTCTTGGCGGTGGGGGCGTTTTTCACCTACTGCGTGGCAGGCCGAATCGGGAGGGTTCCATGATAATTATAAACATTACATATTACATATGTAACCTATTTAACCTAGTTTTTGTTTCATCACTTTTCATAACTTTATAGCACTTTTTGTAGGTGTGTTAAATTGTCATTTTAATGTTCACCAATCACCGTTAACCAATCGGGAGAGAATGGTTGAGGGAGACATTCTGACCTCTCCAGCCGGACTCTCTCGACCCATCGCCTTGTACCGTAGTGGGAGGGATGGATTCACACGTTCGTCACTCCAGGATACATTGACCCCAGATTCCTACCCACCCATCATACCATTTTCCTTCCCAGAACTTCCTCCTTTCTTTCCATAAAAAGACTCTCCACACAGCATCCCCAAAGATGATAGAAATGAGAAAATTTATCTCGGGGTCTCCTGTATGTAGCTTATGTAAAAAATAGTTAGTTACATTGTTTTTTATCCTTCGAAACATGTTATTTTACCCCTAAAATATTGTTTTTTTTTTTAATATGGCGTCTCTGGTTTAGGGTTAAGGATCCTTGGTCCCTGGTGGCAGTGTTAGGTTCGTACTTATTTTTTTATTATGTGAAAAATTTTCGTCTTTGCCCAACACTATGAAGCTCTTTTTTTCCCTGGTCCTTTTTTTCTAGCACAGTCGATCGATAAGGGTTTTATCGATAATGCCGGTAACTTGTAAACGTTTGTAAGCATGACTCTAGACCGCCAACGAACAAACAATGGTTCACAATGACTAATAGTATAATAAATAATCATTTGACGGCCGGCATAGTCCAGTGGTAACGCATTGGACTGCCATTCCGAAGGTCGCGGGTTCAAACCCGGCGTGCGCAAATAAATTTTATTTGATTAATTTGTGTTATTTCACAATTAATTAATTAAAATAATATATAGTATATTTGCGGCACGTTCCAGAGTGGAAGATACTACCAGTATCGCCCTGGTGTAAGACCACCATTCAGAATTGAAACGTTGCTCCAAATGGCTTTAGCCGTGTTTAGTGACTAGATCTGAATAGCCAGGTACTTCCCCACCTTCCTCTTTCCCTTCCCCACTTACCTTCAGCCTCACAACATCCCCCAATTGGGGATGCCATAGTCTCACTGGCTCCAGACGGGAGCAGTTGGGACTCTTGTGAGGTATTCACTATAAAAAAAAAAAAAAAAAAAAAAAAGTTCTTAATTTATTCGACATGAACTCATTGTTCGTACGTTAGGAATCTGCAGTCGCGCTCGTGAACGATGAGAAGTTATATGATCGATAAATCCTTTATCGATCGACTGTGCTAGATACCCTGGTCTTTCAGAATACTCAGGAATGTTGCGAGTCGGATTGTATTGGGTTATCAGGATTCCCACCTGAAAGCAATTTGACTAACGTAAATATCTATGCCGAGCTTAAAAGCAGCTGAAATACCGGCCTTTAGGCAGTCTTAAGAGGTACGTAATTTGTAGGTAGGCAGGTACTTTGAAGTCCGCTGTAAAAGAATTCTCGGCATAGCTTATCTTTAAATATTGATAAATATATCTTGTTGGACAATAATAGGTAGGAATTGAGTTGGAAGGATTACATTAAGAAGACATCGGTATAGGGTAATAAGTATGTTTATTTTTAGATTAAATTGATATTTTTTAGCAAAATATCGTAAAGAAGCATAGAGCATAATTTATGTATTTCACTGACAATTTGAAAATTTTAAGAAATTCAAACAAAAAGTTACATTATTTATTTATATGATACAAAAACATTTCATGAATAATAATTAGTCAAATGACTTATTTTTATTATTTCTAAATATATTTATATAAACAGACAAATACTTTTCTTCTTTGGACTAGAACGATTCTTAATATTCAATATTCATACATTATTAAAGATGGAAGTGTTTTTACAATATGTGTATAAATTATTATTAAAATATTATTTATGAATCAAGATATGATCCCATTTTTACACAATTATTATTCATGTAGAATGTTTAAACAAATATTTCGTTAAATAACACATATCACAGAAACTTAAATCGAAAAGTCAAACATGGAGTAGAAAAAAATTAAAATAATAAATTAACAATTTTCTTAAAACTAGTAGTTTGAGTTGAAACTGAAAAAGCTGCATTTAAATAACTTACTGTAGGTCAACAATTTGCTTTATTTTGGAGCAATATCGGGTTTTGAATTTAAATTTAAAAAAATAGATAAACACAACTTTATAAACATGTTTATAATTTCTTCTCAGTAGTGACGGCTGGTTTGTGGTGTTTTAATATATTCTTCACAAGATGTGTAATATTAGCATCTTTCTACAATAAAAAAAACAGCAGAGACCACTGCTTTTTATCTCATAAAAAGATGTTAGATTTTTTTACCAATTGTTTCCAATTTTTTTTCTACAATTGGAGTTAAAAAATCATGGATAATGTATCCGTTAATTAATATTTTTCTGGTTCTAGGTTATAATATCTTGTACCAAAATAATAATTCCAGATACCGGGGTACCGTAGACAAGAACATCGAATAATGTTATAATTGCACATGTTGTATTCAAGATTAGGTACATATTACCGATAATACCATGTGATAAATAGTTAGGTTAGGACTTGGAACCCGTGAAAAACTTCGTTTGTGTTTTGTAAATATTTTACTGTAACATATTTTTTAAAAGTATTCAAAATACGATTCGAAAATATCTTCCAATATATCTTTCAAAAAATGTTGGTATTTAACCTCTAAGGGCCGGACCCCTAAATTTGGAGTGTCGAAAATTTGTCCCTGCGGTAAGACACACTGCAATTGCAGTGTCGACATTTTACGTACATTTTATCTCTACTAGTAAAATTGTAGATAGTTTTCAATGCTGATAAATAATCTAGTTTTTTTATCTATTGTTATTGTTTTAGTACTTTAAATCGCATTTATAATAAAATATTGATATAACTGAATTGACGTATTTTTCTAAAGATGAATTAAAAAAATTAATCAAATAGCTAGGTACATAATAATATCATTTCGGAACAGTTTTCAGATTCAGGGTAAATAACATTGCAAGTAGGAAATTTAATAAAACAAAATAAATTATTTTTTTATACAAAATTCATAAAAAAAATTATTTGTGCATTTAGCTTAAGGCGTTCAAATTCTTAAATATAATTTAATGAAATAATTCTTAATTTACGAATAACTTACTTTTTACAAAGGATTAATATTTTCTTTTGGGAAAATTAAATTAATTAATTATTCTATGAAGGGTGATTAAAATTATTTAATATATTATATTACTTATGTAGAATTAATTTAATTATGTAAAAGTTTTAGTTTTGATAGAACATTGGTTGTGCTTTCATACAAACTGGAACGAGGATTGATTAACTTATCCAATCTGAAACAAAACAAAAGTTTATTAGTAAGTTTCTTCCATAATATATGACTTTTAAATTTGTAACAAACTTGAAAGTATCCTTGCCTGAAGGCATTACAGGTGAAAGCAAACAATGAATTGCACCACTGGTACTAGTCTTACTTAAACACAGAAAGATAATTTCTTTGAAGAGATCGACATGAAAATAGTTAAGATTAATTGGAATTAGGAAAAAACAAATATTCTAAAACTAAAAATACGTTGATAGATCCAAAAGTATTGTCCTACAAATTGTGTAGGTACTTAAATATGTTTATGGACCCTAACGTATTGTCTTACAAATTGTGTAGGTACTTAAATATGTTTATGGATCAAAAAGTATTGTCTTGCAAATTGTATAGGTACTTAAATTTGTTTATGGATCCAAACGTATTGTCTTACAAATTGTGTAGGTACTTAAATATGTTTATGGATCCAAACGTATTGTCTTACAAATTGTGTAGGTACTTAAATACGTATCAACGTATTTAAGTACCATCCATCCATCAGATCCATCAGGATCCAAATATATTGACTTAAAGATTGTGTAGGTACTTAAATATGTTGATGGATCCAAACGTATTGTCTTACAAATTGTGTAGGTACTTAAATGTACACGGAGTAAACTTAATGATATAAAACAGTTTTCCTGTTAAAAATGAGACTGCAGGCTTTCAACGAATGAATTGTCAGATTTCATAACAAATTATCATTGCACGAATACGTCATTATTTTGTCAGAACACCTATTCATAAAGTCTTTTGTATTTATTTGGACAAGCACAGCTGCGATGACTAAATGACTAAAATTTTATCAGGAAATGGCATGCAGTCACATATTTAACAGTATTTTAATAAATCAGCCGTACTGATTTTTCTCCGTTTAATAGATTTTCCTTTTAAAATGTTTAACGGCCAAAAAAGTTTAGAATTTATACGAAAACTTGACAAATATCAACACAAACAAAAACAAGAAGAAAAAAAAAGATTTCCCTTTTTAAGAAACTCAAAATAACAGAACTCATTACTTTGTAGAGCGGTGAAGATCTTCTGAGAAATACCGACCGATATATAAAAGAAGAGGACAATTTACTAAAATAAAAATAATTTTTTTTCGAAATAATGTTTGAAGTTTAATTTTTGCGATTTTTAAAGTTTAATTTGTAATTGTAAATACTGTACTCGGTGACTTTATTGCAATATATTATTTGATTTTATAAAAGCACATAAATAATTATTTGTAACCACTGATATCTGTAGCAGATATTTTTAATAGCTTTGCTTTTTTTTTATTATTATAAAGTTTTTTTTACAGGTGTTTTTTTTTCGGATTCTGTCTCACTAGGATAAACCTGTGTCGAGACAGACGTATTTAATACATAAATTAATGTTTACATATTATTTGATACATATAATATTTAATTACATTAAATGACATTGTGAAAATGATAAAAATAATAAATAATAATAATAAATGATAAATTGGTTAATCAGCATCTAGTTGGAGTACATACTTATGAGGGAATTCTTATAAAATTTTTGATCTTGGATCTGTCTTGGCTGATGATCCAAGACATCATGTCTGTTTTATATTTCAAAAAAAATTCGTTTAGTCTAACGGCTAGTGGGAGAGCATTATATAGCCGTGTTGCAAAATATCTAAAATATCTCTGGCCAAAAGTTGTTTTAGCGAAAGGGATTTGTAAGAGATTATGTCATTTGGTTCTAGTATCACGAGCAGTTTGGATATTGTCAAAAGTAGTTTTGTGTTTGAAGAGGTATGCTAGTATGTTTTTGGCATAAAGTTGCCTTATGTCCATAACACAGATTTTCCTAAAGATTTCATCCGAACTGCTTGTGATTGGTAGTTTGAGAATAATCTTTATTATAAGTTTCTGAGCTTTAGATATTGGATCAATGGCGGCAGCGTTTGCTCCTCCCCATGCTATGATACCATACTCTATTAAAGATCGACAAAGTGCATAGTAGATTGTTTTGAGCTGGCTTAGAAGGCTATGAAAGAACTTACAAAAAAGGTTTCATATATTTTTTGAAAATATTTATTATTTAAAATTTTGTTTCCTATAGCCTTATTGTAAATTTTAGTTCTAAATTTAGTTATCAAATTAGTATATTTAATTCTCCATTCTGCATTTAAATGTACTTGTACCGTAAATAAACGACTACTGTCTGGCGTACACAGCTTGCTTGCTACAGGGGAAGAAAGTTTACCTGTTTGTGGGGGCACATTGCTATTGGTTGAGCAGTGTGTTGGTCACCTCAGAGATGGACAGCAGAGGACTCCGGTCCGGCCGATCGTGTGGCTGGCCCCGTTGCCCGCTGTACTGAAATCAGTGTACAACAAAGAGGAACATTCTATTATTCTGCATTTTTATTGATAATTTAATTCGTTTTCTACCAAATATACGTAAAAAGCAAAAACATAGTAGATACCCATATAATAACAATATTCTAACGAGATTCTATTATGAATCTCGCTCGATTATGACATCATCGAGAATTTTCCTGATCTTGAAATATTACGTATTTCTTACATAATATTTTGTCGATCATGCAATAAAATTATAATAAAACTTGCAACACTAATTTATTGTGCTTGTTAGTAGCAAAGCGATTGAAAATTAAAAAAAAAATGATACGGAAAATGAAAAACAACACAGAAAAAATTCAACGGTGATCTCCCTTTTAATAATATGATCTAGCATATAATGTATTTGATTCCCAAATTTTTTGTCAAACTTTCAGAATTTTTTTTATGTTGTAATACTTTTTATTGATAATTTAACTATTTAGACATATTGGAAATAGTTATATAACTCATTGAAAAATATAGAACTATGCAGAGTCGTGGAAATTAAAAAAAAAACAAATGGGCCATTTTTTAGAAATTTTTGTGATCTGAAAATGCCTATCCGAAATAATTAACCTGAACACATTTAAATAATAAATTAAAAACGTTTACCAAAAAGTAACTACTCAATGTCCTCTTGGTAAATATCGTGACTTTTTTTATGATTTTGTTTATTTATGTTATATTCTTTAGGATAGGCAATTTTTGTTAAGTTTGTGATCGAAAATGTAAAATTTAATATAGGAGGTCTTATAATACGTGAAAAAAGAAAAATAAAACACTCAGTAGTGTTTCGTTCCAAGGGAATCGAGTTTGCAACCGCCCGACCTAGTGTCAAATGCCTATTTTTCCATTGAGTAATTTTTGATTAGTTACCTACGCGTTCATGCCCTTAAAATAATAAATAATAAGTAATGTTAGTAAAAATGGTAAAAAACAATAGTGTAGTGTGACTCACTGTGAGGCAGTGTAGGGATGGTAATACTGGTGTTGGTGCGGGGGGGGCCATACCTCTGGCGGGTCCGGGGGCGGCGGGGGGGGGCTGCCCCCGGGGGAGCTCCAGGGGGGTCCCGCGCCCCCCGCACCCGCCTGGCCCCCGCCCGGGGACCGCGCCCCCCACATCAGCACCGTCTGCCGGGGCGCCTCGCCGTACTGCACGGGACTCCCGCCCTTCTGCTCCTCCATTTTGGGGGTCACCATCCCGTTCATGTTCACCGGAGACCGGCCCTCTGAGTTAGACGAGGACATCGCCCCTTCTTCGTGGGGCGACTGCTTGTTCTTGCTCATTTTGATTTGGGAGTTGGGAGTCATGGGCTGCGCTGGGTGACTGACCGGACTTACAGAGTAAGGGGAAGTTACTGCCACGTTTGCTACCGTGTATCCTCTGTTGTCTGCGTACGTCGCATATTTCCCGGGAGAAGATGGGTCTAAGATCTGCTGGCAGGAATATATCTTATCTTCCATCTGCATAACGGAAGGTTTACTGGCTATCGGATAGTTGTGATGCGTCGGCGTTCCTCCAGCGTCGTACGTTGGAAGGGAGCACGTTGTACCTCGTGGCGACATGTCCAAGAATCCATTTGAGACGTACGGTGAAGTTGCTGCCGTATGATATTCTGGGTAGTACGTCCCGAGAGGACGGTATTGGTGAAACAGGTTATCGGTAGTGAGGAAGCGGTTATCGATAGCCGTAGGCGGGTAGAGGGAATGTTGGAAGTTTGTAGAGTGCCCCATATAGGACAGACCATTATCTGCTGGTCCTGGGACTGCTGTTGTAGCATAAGGAGCAGGGTACATTGTGTTGAGATTAGAATAAGCTGCCGCGACTGCAGCAGCAGCACTCGAGGAATCTGGGCACATGTACTCCGCAGCGGCCATCGAGTTCAAAGTAGGCGTAGGAGTTGTCGGAGTTGGAGCAGTAACAAGTTTGCGTTTGGTCCGACAAGTCGAAAGGAAGTCCCGGAGCTGAGTTTTGTATCGACGGTTGACTCTCTGTGGAGGGGCCCCACTAGGCGAGGTTCCTGGCCCAACCAAGGGTCCGGTTCCCACCAGTTGGTCCGCATCGGTGAAATATGAATTAGTCAATCCAGCATCTAAATAGCTTACTTTAAAGTCCATCGTTCTTTTGCCGAGAAGGTCACGGCCTTCCTCCTCCCTGAAAAGAAATGAGACGAAATATTAAAACGTTATTTGTGGAAGCTTTAGATACTAAAACATAGTTATATATTTGAATTTATTTCATTTGCATAAGTATGTAATGCAGCATACTTACATGAGGGGCCTGTGTGTACTTATAACGAAGTCAGGTTTGGAATTTTTATAAACGAGCCTGGAAGAAGTTTGTAACCACTGCCATAGGCCCTCTTTGGTCTGGAAGCGATATGCAATCATGCCGGAAGCACCAGTTTTCAACACTGCAACAGAAATATATAATTGTTCTCAATAACTACTTTGTAAAGAAAAATGACGATAATGCATTGTGTATAGTTTGGGGCATACTTACATTCTTGATGAGCACTTGCAACATACGCAAGATCATCATAATGCACTAGGTCGTACCCACCCAGGTTAGCCAGTTCCGAGTCAGAATATCCGAGTAGCAACTTTCCTCTGAAAAAAATTTAAAAACATGCTTAGTCTCAATAATTATATTATGTATCCAATAATTGTAACACTTTGTGCTAAATTAAACAGTGTTTGTGCAGCCAAAATTTTCTCGGAAGTACGTTAATAATTGGGAGAATGAATATTGACAATGGTGCGTGGAACAATTGTAGGATAAGAAAGTCGTAAAATGGATGAAAAGACATTTCGGCGAAAGCAAAGATAGAGGGGTAGAATAAATATGTAGAAGAGGTTTACATCTGGATGGGATGACATGAGAAATAAAGTCGGATTTATCGTGACTGGATCCATCGTAGAAAAGTCATTTGTGGGGGAGGTCAAAACCCATCCTGGAACGTTACGCCCTGATGAGAATGATCGTAAAATATACACAGAACGACGATAATCATAGCCAGGTGGGTGCTTCAGTAGAAACATCCAAGAGGTAGATAAAAATCAGAGCCAGAGAAGAAAACCCTCGTAGGGGAGGCCAAAAATGTAGAAAGTTGGAAAGATTGATAAAATCAAATTTTAAATGTTACTTTTGGTACAAACCTCTGGTCCATGGACACCAACGCCAGGTCCAACTTGTGCTTGCTCTTGAACATCACCTCCTTCTGTGGAATCTCCAACAGTGATGGTGGGCCGAAGGGGGTGCAGATGGCGAACAGCGCTAACGGAGGTTCTTCCGTCTTTCGGTTTTGCCCGTGAAGCACCTTCACGCGGCCCCGAATGTCCAATCTCTGAAACGATACAATATAACATTAACATTATTATGAGTATTATATGAAAAATATTTATATTAAAAATATTAAACGACAGTATTTAGAAGGTACTTCAGTTCATACGCCCACGTATTGCGCTAATAGAAGACAAAATATCATGTACCTAATTAAATAAATGACATTATCATGATGGCCAATATTGTGTCTGCTAGAACATTCAACATCAGAACTTCCAATTCAAGTCACAACATTCACAAGGTAAAGACCTCCTTTCCCACTCCTATTTTTCCTTGTGATAAACACGATTGTTCAATGGTATTTTCTGGCTAAACATTACAGTTTAATCGTCGAGTACCAAACGATTCGGTACGCAATAAAGCTTCTTCTCTCTAATTATTGTGGATTATCTATATATTTATGGAATCTCCTGTTTCAAAGTCAACAAACAATTTGTTTACTTTGTTCATTTATCTGCTTGTTTACCCAGAATGACCGAGGCCTACAAATCTCCACCGATCAAGTAGCTGGGTGTTTTGTCACATCTTTTGAGGTCCTAAATTTTAGTAATCAACGAAGGTTATTTTTTTGCGATTTTCAGATGACTCATCAGAAAGCCGGAGGTATTATCCAGCAGAGACGGTGAAGGATCTTAAGGAAGCAGCTGTCCGTACTTCGACCGTGAGGACAAGAAGTAGTTTGACTGTTGAGATGACTCACCAGAAAGCCGGAGGTATTGTCCAGCAGACAGCGGAAGCGCACGGTGAAGGACCGCTCCAGCAGCTGACAGTACTCCGGCCGGAGTGCCTCGGCCAGGGAGGCGGCCTGGCGGTCTGAGGGCAGGAAGGAGTTCCACATCAGCTGCCTCTGCAGCTCCTCGCGGTCCTCGCTGTGCACCAGCTCGTACACGGACTGGTGGACGATGTCAGACTAAAACAAAAACAAAATATATTTTAATATTACTAATTATTAAACTCCGTGCATTTACGATTCGGTAATTATTTTACTCAAAAAATATAAGCCAAAAATCTAAATTAATAATAATAATCGAAAAAATCTTTTTCTTAATTGACTGAGCGAAGTACCGAAGTTCTGATTTGACTGAACCGTTATGCATTTCATTCTGTCTGTAAATTTGTTTTTATGTTCTGTTTCCGGTTCAAGATGGTGGCTGTTTTAATGGTTTAGTACAGATTCTTTTTTCAAATGTGAAATCGTCTTATTGACTTGAACTTTCTTATTTGCATTTTTTCAATATTATGGTACCAACATACCTGATGAAAGTTTAAAAAAAGAATTATTTTCATAGAGTTTTTTGGAAAAAAAATTTAATTACTAATTTGAAATGAAAAAAAAGTTACATAAATATGTTGTTTATAATTACGAACATAGTTATTTGAGTACCTACTTACAAATGTAATGACTTCAGGAGAAATTTTTTGTTTTGATTTGTTAAGTGAAAAACAATTAGCAATATACTTTATGAACGCGAGGTCTACTGTTTTACACAGGGCTAGGTCTACACAGAACTACCACTATTGCTTTCTACGTACAATGATGCAAAGAATCGGTTATGAAGTGTAATGTGAACAGGTAACTAAATTACTTTATTTATGTTTTCACGTTTTGAAAACCTGAAAAACCTCTCGAGGAGAAATTGTATCGAGGAATTTAGGTTGGTGTATTAGAATAATTATTTGTGTTAAGTGTGCGTTGTTTTTCAGTATTTTTCTTATTAAATTTGTACATTTTTTTATATAACATCACAGATTGGGGTCTAGTTATAATTGTACTGTTTATACAATGTATTTGCAGTGATAAAAACCCTGTAAGTGCTTTGTAGGAAATGAAAAACATATTTTGATCAACTACATTTAGGAAATACGTGGCTCTCTCCACGGGTGAGTTCATGAACAAATTGGTGCGGCACGCTCTGCAATGAAGGAGGTAATGGTGACTTATGTAGATAGGGTGTATCGGCAAGTACCCGACAAACTTTAACCAGCTATTCCTCAGCACATTTGGAGTAAAAAATGTTATGGGCGCTTTGCTGTCCGGTAACATTTTTTTTCCATTAAAAACAAAAAATAAATAAAAAATCCACACTCCGTCACTGTCATTTGCCTTGTTTCTCGCGTTCAACAGCTGTTATTAGCAAGTGCGTCAAAAAGTGTCCTCGCTCTTTCGTACACACTAAATAATAATAGTTAAAAATGAGACGACGTAGGTACATTATTCAACGAAACTCGAACAAAATATTGCCAGACGGGTTTTCAAACTTTGACAAAGGATAAAACATTGGTGACATGTGGTGAAAATATGAATAGTAAATTTTTTATTAAAAAAAAAATGTTACCGGACAGCAAAGTGCCCATAACATTTTTTACTCCAAATGTGCTAAGGAATAGCTGGTTAAAGTTTGTCGGGTACGTGCCGATACACCCTGTATACACAACACTTCAAAGGGAACTATAAATTTTGATAAGGGAACTCAACTTCTCTCAATCCGACTCCTAATATAATTCGATTGCTTTGATTCACTTAATCGTGCCATTTTCTCGTGAGACATTCCCGACATCTTTTTCCATCCATTTGCGCATTATATTCTCTCCTACGCTTTTCTTTCTTTATCTGCTTTATATTTCCACATCAGTCAAATGAGAACACCATTCGAACAAAGCAAGCAAATTTTCTGAACGTAATTATTTTAAAAATCATTTCTTAACTATGCCTTCGCCTGCGATCAAGAATAACTAATTTTACACAGCATGACTTCTTAATATTAATTTATAATAAATCCAAAGAACTTCCAGAGAAATATAAAATAGGGTTGCCAAAAGTAAAATAAAGTTTGGTCGAGTAAGTTGGATGGTTGGCAGATTGACTTGAATGAATTGACGATGAATGATGAAGTTCGGTTTCGATTAGCGGCCCACGTGTTAACTGGCTACTGGGGCCTGTTTGGCACGCACCACCCACCACTTCTCCTCCATCCTCTCCCCACTCACCCACAACCCTGATGTATTCAGGTTTTAACGAAGCCTACACGTAATAGGGCTGCCAGAAAGATCTAATTAGAATGTGATCTTTTGTAGACTAAATCACTTTTACAATGCTAAACATTTAAAAAAAACATATTTGAACATTATTTATACACCTGGTCCTCGATTCTCGACAAAGTCATTCCACTCGAACAACGAGTGGTTCGACCCACTCGTCGAGTTGAACGACTTATGAAGTTTGGCGAAGAATATGAAAGACGACCAATGTATGTACTTTCAACGGCGATTGCGTGCGCCCTGGATTGGAGAATCGGTACCCAGAGATGTGTATATATTTCATTGACTCAGAGAGGCTGATTTATGCATTATGGCAGGTTTTGTAAAGTTTTCTTAATAATAATAATAATAACATGGCATTTATATAGCGCAGTTTAGTGTCATTTCACTTCAAGTGCGCTTAACTACTCGTATAACAAACTTTAAAAAATGGTAATTCAGTATTAGTGGTTCTTAAAATTATTCCTACAGTGTGCCTTACCCAATACAGATCTAATAATATAACACTAAATACACTGTTTATACAAAGTGATGACAAAACTTAGAATAACAATAACAGCAGGACAGGACAAAACACGAATATCAAAACTAAAACAATATATAAAACAGGAGGCAGTTTGTGCTCAGAAATGTGAAATGAGAATAATAATCATAATAATATGTATAGAGTCAGTAAGACAGAAGAATCTGTATGAGACGATGTATAAATGTGAATGAACCAAAGGCGTTCGTATAGTAGGGAGTACAGAATTTAATGAATGATTTGGATATTTTTGTTCCGAACCTATTAGAAATAATTACAATCTGTCATAGGTCACCCCAAGTGGTTCGCTAAGTTTGGCGACTTAGCAGAGGTGTCCGGGTTTATGGAGTGAGGTTTGTCTTGGTTTTTTGCGGCGGGTGCGTCTGCTCACTTACTGCCTGTTGGACCGGATTGGGGGAGGCCGGTTGAGGGAGACCTTTTGACCTATCCAGCAGGACTCTCTCGACCGCAGTGGGAGGGGTGGACTCACACGTCCGTTATTTCTGAATACACTGACCTTCAGAATCCTAAACACCCCCATACCATTTTACCTTCCCAGAACTCTCATTTTCCTTATATATACCTTCCACACAGAATATTTATATTGAACCTATATAGTATATATATATTACAATAAAAACAATATAAGAAACCTGGAATAGGGTAAAATCAATCAAAAGATCTCATAATTTATTGAACAATATTAAAAAAAAACTAAATAAATGTTTTGTACATCTTCAACTCTCTTTGATTTGACCGGTTAATGACTAAGTTGGCTTAATACGTCTGGCTCCCATCCAGGCATCCTGGATTCAATTCCTCTCTTATCTAAGTCCTCCATTCAAATCATTGCACGAGCAACAACTTCCGCTTATAATGATTGTAGTATGAGTTTTCTTAAATATTATCAGGTTATTCGTAACAAGGGAATGTTTGTCTTTTCTGTATTAAATTAATATTTTTCAAATAAATTTTGACAACCCTATTAGACCTGTTGTCCGAAAATTACGAGCTTTCGTACCAAGCGAGCTTCGTTAGAGCTTCGGAAGCTTAATAATTGAAAACATGAAACATGCTAGTACAAGTGGCTAGCGTAGATAACTTTAGCTTAACTTTTGGGCTACCGTAGACCCAATTATTGACGACTGCCTAAATGCTTTATTGACAATCTAGTTGGCGATAAGTCAATGATAATTCACGGTTCGTGCCACGGCGCTATTAATACGACTCCGCTAATAATTTTATTACGTTTGTAAGCAAATAAATTTTCAGGATCACTGTTATGTCAGAAATTAGAATCAATTATTGTATTTATATTTTTATTACTTATGTTTTGACGATCAGAATATAAACAAGTGTATATTTGAAGCGGTACACTTCTCTCATTAGAATTAGTTTCTTGGGAAATTCTACTTATTTTTATGGGTGATTATATTTTGATTGAGTAGAAATCTTTTTTTTTTAACGTAAATATGTTTCTTTTTGCTATTTTATGACATACCGAACTATTGTACCTATGTTGCCATTTTGTGAAACCGACGAACCAAGTCGAACGCTTTTCTTTTATTACTTTATAAACAAGCGAAGGCCCGTGAAAATTCACGGGATATTATAATTGTACCGTTTTTGGACTCTCATTGCGTTTCATGGACAAATTTGGTCAATTTTATTTAAAATATAATTTTTTTTTATTTGCATATTAGAATGGTCTAATTAATATAATATTATCTACAGTAATGGAGGTTAAAATATTGTATTTTATATTTTGATTGAGTTGGAATCTTTTTTTATTTTACGTAAATATGTTTCTTTTTGCTATTTCATGACATACCGAACTATTGTATCTATGTTGCCATTTTGTGAAACCGACGAACCAAGTCGAACGCTTTTCTTTTATTACTTTATAAACAAGCGAAGGCCCGTGAAAATTCACGGGATATTATAATTGTACCGTTTTTGGACTCTCATTGCGTTTCAAGGACAAATTTGGTCAATTTTATTTATAATACATTTTTTTTATTTGCATATTAGAATGGTCTAATAAATATAATATTATCTACAGTAATGGAGGTTAAAATATTGTAAATCATGCAATATGCAATTTTTTTAATATAGTTCTTTGTGCGTGTAAACTTGTGTCTTCTCTAGGCCTTTCTAATAAAATTTTGTTTGTTTGAAATGACTTGCCAGGTAAATCGATCAATTTAAACCAAACACGTACATATTTCAATTAAAGATTTTTTTTTAATAATTAAAAAAACCTATTTAGATATCTGTTTTATCGCTTGTCGGAACTATCAGTTCCAGTTTTGAAAATTACACTTGGATTTAAATTAAATTTGAGTTCATTGCGCAGTAATATTTCACATCACGCAAAATCACAGACAACCGATAATAGAATATGTTTGATGATCATGTAAACGTTTTTGGGGTCTATAAATTTTCTCCATACAAAGTGTTTATGACGATAAAAGTTCTTTACATGTTAAAAATATATATTTTGTGTATTATTTTAGGTTTTAATCTAAACAACAATGGCTAAAAAGGGTGGATTTACATACAAAATAAAATATCTTAACGGATATAGTATAAATGTCCTCACAGTTTAAACTAATGTTAAATACCTTTGTGTAATTTAAGTCAGTAACATTAAGTGGAAATTACTAATCAATGCAACAATAGAAAGGTTAAGAAAATTAATGTACATTTTTATTAGAATATGAAACATTTTAAATCTTAAGCTATTACGAACCATATATTTTTCACTGATTCAATCTTTATTGCAATACGGAATTGTTAGCTGGGGAGGTGCATTCAAACCTCTCTCTTGCCTTTAGAAATCATCCAGAGAATATTAATAGAAAACATTTTAAATAAGCCATATGATTACCCCACCATCAGATTATTTTAAGAATTTTAAATCCCTTCTCTGATAATCATTTATAAAAAAACATCGCTTTTACAAATTTTAAAAGATTCTTTCAACAACGAAAACCACCTTTTTCGAACAGCAACAGACCAAATGGGCATGGTTCTATAACCACCGTTGCACGTTTCCACGTGCTGCAACACCACCACAGCCCAACAATTTTATAAATATAGTGTACTGAAATGTTTTAACCAATTACCTCCAGGTTTAAGTTTACAAAAAATTACGTTAAATTCAAAAACACAATTAAAAATATAATTCAGTAGTATTTCTTCAATTATTAAACTTTAAAAATAATATCAAAATTCTCGAAAATAATATTAGATATCATTATTTCTGCTAAATTATTTTGTTCTCTCGTTTTTTCTATTAATTTTTCACAACAATTGTTGGTAAATTATAGTTTATTTTTCTAAATATAGTTAAAATAGTAATTAATTACATTTAACACGAGCGTTTGCTCAAAAAAAGGTGTGTTACGATACTGTTTATGATGTTAAAAAACTTTGTAATATGTATAAATTATAACTGTACTTTTTTAAACCAATAAATATATTTTTTAAATATATATATTATTTTAACCATTTGACGGAACTTTTCAACATGATAATTTAATTCTAAAATCCTTTAAGGCTGTACTATTAAAATTTGTTAAAACATCAATATGCGTTATTTTTACATATTTTTCGATATTTTTTTCCATTTCTGTATTTAATATTTTTAGCTACGCCGTGAAATAATTCATGTGTAAAAATAACATAGCAACTATCTGCCCTCTTTATAGATTAAAGCCTTTTATTATACCAGGAGCGCAGAAAAATTAGAATACCGCACCTTCGGGGATTATTTCCAGGGTGGACAATTAATACCCACCCTTCGTAAGGGTTGGGAATCTATTCCGAGGGGCGAGGGGCTTTCAAGCGGAACTAAAAAAACCTTTAAATATACGAAAACAAGCCTTGCTTGGTAATTAAACTGAGATACATTATATGCAGGTTTTCGGGTTATGACGACAGTCTAATAACGGTATTATATTAAGTCTATTACTCGGTTTTATGGGATTATATTCCCGGCAACGTAAAAATGGAATACGAAAGATTATTCCGCGCAACATATTGTTTTGGTTAAAAGAAGAAAACTTTATTTCTTTAGCAGTAAAAACCTTCAAACAGTGAATTCTGATTTCATGAAATTTACACAGCGTTTCTGACTGAAATATCTAGGTAAACGCAATTTTTTTCTGCTCGCAACGCACCCATTTCGCCGTTTCTATTCGACAAACCACAAACTATCTATTAATTCGTTTAACTTACGTACAATGGATGGATTTAATTATACCGTTAATCTATTATGTATTTTTAATTATGAAGATACGATAAGTATTAGGAGTGCAAATCGAAAAAAAATCTATGTGAATTATATCATATTACTAAAATCATTTTACGTGAACTCAAGATTTTTAATTCGTTTTGCAAATTTGAAAATATTTGTTTTTATCGCCTCTTATAAAGATTTCATTTTGTGGCTTGAAGGGTTTTACCAAATCACAGTCGATATAATATTCCCTATATTAAGAGTATGAAAAAAGATACTTTATTGTTATTCATATGTAATATTGCTTAATATGAATCTTTTAATTTCTGGTTTTGAATCTTTCTTCAGATGAGTGTTAATGTTATGAGTGTAAAAGTTAAATTGGTGTAATGTGACCAAAATAATATTGGTTTTACATGTATAGCACATATCCTACGAAAAGTGCCAAGACTTGAGACTTCCTTCAAGAGGAAGCTACAAGCCAAAAATGTGTGTATTCTTGGTATGCCTTATATTGTCACGAATGTAGGTAATAGGCATTAAAATCGCTTGACGTAGAAACGTTCGATTTCATTTACAAAAATGGTTTTTATTTATTTTGTAAATAATTTTATAAGAAAGCAAAAAAATAATCAAGTAAAACTGTCACAGATAATCTTAGCTATAATACTGTATTTTTAAGTTGTTTCCTTTACGCGTCCATACATTTCTACTGAAAAAAAATATTTTTAGTAGTTTTATATTTTTTATTGAGTAATTTATTTATTTATTTGTATTCTACTCAAGCGAAACGATAGGAAAACCTTTAATTTATCTAAAACATATTTGTTGGTATTCATAATGTACACCAATTCGTCATAAAGATTAATCAAAATAGTGATTTAGCACTAAGCTTCGCCTTAAGACTTTTGGTAGGTTATTATAAAGTTTTTTAGTTTGTAAAACACGCTTGTTTTGTTTGCATTTAAGTTTTTTTTTGGGAAGCCTACAATCTCTGTAACTTCTCGTAGGATAATTGTGAACATTTTCATATTACATAGTATTAATTTGCTTTCTAATTAAGAATTAGGAATCATGTTCTGGATAAGAACACAAATTTATTATGAAACATTGATTCAAGTTGCGACGAATCACAGGCTCAATTTTCTGCTAGGTAGGTAAGACGTAGGAGGAATTCAAATATTGTCATGATAATAATGTTAGTACTTGGAGGATTTATATAATGCCGTTTTTGTGAAAAATTATTTGAAGGGCAACGTTTACTTTCTAAAATAGTTTTTTTTTTCTATTTGCCGATCGTGTTACACCATTGTGATAAATAATTTCTTACCAATCGAACATAAATCACAAAGTACAAAGGTAAAAAAAAACTGTCTCACAGTTTTCATTAGATCAACTACCCTTAATAAATTTGATCGTTTTTACTTACTGGGGTTTAATAATGTACCCTTAAAGTAGTTTATTTCGCCATTAGGGCGCACCGCGCGCACCGGAACTTCCGGTCTGACGTGTGCTGCTGTTGACAGGAAATAAATATATTCTACCCTAAACTCATTTCAACTTCGTTCCATATTCAAACATCGCCGGAAAGTGAAATGGACGGATTTTAGTCACAAGAGGTTTACTTTCAAACTTTTACCTAAATGTAAGGAAATTTTTTTTTTTTTAATCAATATCATTAATTTTTATTTTTACTTGTGGTAGAAACCCAGTTCTTGCATTGTGAATCTGACATAAAGTAACAATTACAATAATAACAATTAAAATAAAACAATTACAATCAAAACAATTACAATAACAACCATTTCAATAATAACAATTGAAACATAGAGTGCCAATTGTTACCTTATCAATTGTATGCAATCTTTAACACCTCAGGCTAATTTGATTAATTTTTCTAACAAACAGCTATTACCCGTAGAGGCAATTTGTTCGCTTTTCGGAACAGCATATACGGTCTCATAGAAATGGTTGTGCCTCCCTTACTATCATCGTGAGAAATATTATCAAAATGGTGTTAGAAAGAGAAAACCGTTTTTAATAAAATATAGAAGTTAACTACAGAATAATAGGCCTCATCATGGGTAAGCCACCCAGTGAGGCCAACATTACTGGATAACTATGAAATGTAAAAAAAATATTATAACAAATTAAAAAATAAATTTACATGTGCACGTCTATAAAAGGGAAGGTTCCGACCGAATATTAGAAAAAAATATGAAAGTTAGTGAATGTTTGATGAATTATTTTTATATGAAACGTCAAAAAGTGACTATAATGTATACAATACTCGTACATTCATCTAATGAAAAGGGTATTATTTTCTTTATCCGTAATTTTAGTTCAGCGTGTAGCCAAAAAAACGAAAGGTAAGCCATT
The DNA here is from genome assembly GCA_026573805.1 of Hesperophylax magnus. Classification (NCBI taxonomy): domain Eukaryota; kingdom Metazoa; phylum Arthropoda; class Insecta; order Trichoptera; family Limnephilidae; genus Hesperophylax; species Hesperophylax magnus. The sequence goes on from JAIUSX010000012.1 coordinate 21,486,398, forward strand.
TTTAAACTTTTGTATGTTTGCATTAAAAATTTTAATATTTCTAAAATAATTTGTTTAAATATAGTTTCCTAACTATAAAATAAAGTCTTCTGACTATAAAATAAAGTATTTGATAAACTTTCAAAAACATTTTTTAGTTTTCGGATACGTTAAGAAATATCGTATTATTTTGGATTTTATTGCAATGCGGAAATACAGTCGAATTCTCTAACCTTCTGACAGCTTCCTGAAGAAATATAATGGTAAACATGCCAGAGGCCTGAGGGTTAGTGAAATATCTGCAAACGACATGTTAAATCACTTTACCTACGATTCAATTTACCTGCCTAAAAATATTCATAATTTAATTTTACACCAGTAAAAGAAATAAATACGTATACATTTTTGAATTGGAATTATTTTGGATTTGAATTGGAAATATATGTAAAAAAATTAGTATAGCCAATAGTATTATAAAGATTTATTTTTGGGGTACTATGCCGTGTTGCGCTACCTGCTTCTTTAGCCAAAGTTTCGGACACATTACAATGGCAGATGTGCAATGTGTATGTGTAATTAATGATGGTCATATGGATCACTATAAATGGTTATCAATTTATATTGTTGTATCGTATAAGGTTACAAACTCCACATGTACATGGTTCAAGTTTCGATGTCTTTACAAGCATTACGGTTCAAACGGGTCAATTTAAGAGATGGCATTTCTTAACGTAAAACAATATAGATAATTTCACAAATTAGAGCTTATGAAAACGGCTGATCTAACCTGAATTCACAATAATTAAAACTGCCACCGGACTTGACTTATCATATCCGATTGACAATCAATAAAACTAGATTTACACCCAACTTCAAATATGGGCTGACTTGTAATGCTTCCGCCCACAAACCGTGTCCGGTCCGTTAAACTCACGTGGGTTGGTATTGTTTTCCACCCAGTAACATTAAAGTAGCTTGTTCCCGGTCCAGGAGAGATTTACTGCTGCATCAGAGACAAGAGAGGGTCATTACTTCACTTGAAACAAAAGATGCAAGTTCGATACGCTGTCGAAAATCTATTTAGAAATTTTAAACTCGATGGATTGAAAACAATAATAATTGATTTATTCTAGTATTAATGTAATGGCTTGTGGAGCGGATGAACGAATGATTGTAAGGATATGACGCGGTAGCGAATGATGGAGTAAGTCGGGGACGCCTGAGGAATACATGGCCGATCAAGTGATCCAAATAGTTGTATGAATGTGAATGAAGCAACATACTTGATCCAGGCATTTTATTCAAGTTTATACGTAGGTACATAAATGTTTAAAAATAAATAATAATTTAAATATATTTAACAAACAATAATTGTGTACGTATGAGATTACGTATTTATTTATTTATTTATTTATTTATTTATTTAGACGCCGTAAAAGGCTTTTACAATATACATGATTTATGTTTACAGTGGTTCACAGGAGCGAAACAGTATTATGTTAAACAGAATAATTACTGAGAAATTATGTTGAAAGTTAAACAAGAATAACATCTGGTATACATAGGTACAATAGCATTTTTATTTTCAATCCGTACAGTAGTTTAGTATTGAGGTTATTGTTACCTTCAATATTGAATTTGGTTGAATTTGCTGAGAACTAAGAGTTAGCTCTATTGAATCAGGGCTGTCAGTAAGACATCTCATAACAATTTTGGGAAAAATTATAGTTTTGATTAAGTATGTAAAATTATTAGATAACACTCTTCTGTCTGATATCTAATTTAAGTGCATAGTTTAGGTTCTGTGATAACTTATGAATAGAATGGTATTATGCCTAATAACATTGATAATTACGACAGAGGTTTGTTATTATAGCCTTCTTATAACTATATTCCGTGCAGTTGAACACATCTACTACTTCTGAGAAAGCATTGCCAACTGCATGCAATCTAGGTATAAGCGAGTTTCTAAATGACTCAGTCCTGATATTGTTATTGAAATTAAAAAGAATTTTGGATCGAGTGGTTCTAGTGGGTATATGGAAGGTAATTAGGCTTAATATATCAGGACTGTCTATAATACCATTGACAATTTTAAAAATAAAAGTCAAATCGGAAATAAGTCTTCTATCTGAGAGTTTAAGTAAGTTTAATTCTTTCATCAAGTGATTGTAATTTATTGATTCTATAGGTAGACCGAGTTTATAGTTAATGTATCTTAGGAATTTATGCTGAATTTTTTCAATAGAGTCGGAGTGGATTTTAAAGTAAGGACACCAAATAGGAGAATTATATTCGATTTGACTTCGAACAAGTGAGGAATATAAGATTTTTAGTGTTGAAATATTTTTAAAGTCTATATATATAGTATGAATATATAGTATGAATGCAAATGAAGCAGGCAGTGTTTTATGGCGGTCTATCCTATCTGCCTTCTCCTGTGGAGAAACGGCGTGATGATTAGTTAGTTGGTTACTCTCGTAATTTTTGTATATTCATGATTTTTTTTTTAAAAAATTTTTTGACGATGCTATGCATATAATGTAAGATGGTATATATTTACGTATTTATTTAAAATACAAACGCCACAACATGTGCAATCTACACAAACATAAAGTTAAATATATAGTGTAAAAAAGTTTTAAAAATAGAATTAAAACGGTGTAGTATAAGTATAAGGTAATTTAAAAATAAATAATAATGGCGTATTAATAATATTATAAAATAATAATCTGTGATATAATAATAATTTAACAAAAAAGAAAGATTTTTTAAATATTTATACCGAGGGATCAGTAGGATTTATACGTCCAATTAGAAATTCTACCGAGCCGAAACCTCTGATATGAAAATATCTAGAGAGTTTCATCTCTGGTGATTTGATTTTGTATTATTTTGTATTCATTATGCTTATTAAATGCACTTGCATAATGTGGATTGACTAGATGATAATTTGTGGAAAAGTGTGTGGAAGGGTTTAGTTTTTCCTGTGGGGAAGATTTAACCCGGACATAATGTCGGAAAAAAAATAAAATTATAAATTATAATTATAATGATACTGAATAAATTATAATAACAAATAGAGTTATTTGCCGATGTTGCCAAACTGTACACACCCAAAAATAACCTAAATGATTATCTAATTACAGGATGACTTAAATAGCATAACTATATGTATCTATTGTCAGCTATTTATGTAGATACACAAAGAGAAATTTATCAGCTTACTATTTTAAGTTTAATGATTTTTGTAAGTTTATTCGGATAAAGAATAATTAGCTACGTGCCTACCAAATGTATGAATCATTCAATTGGAATGGTTTGTACAACATACGAACAAAATATTTTTCAATTCGCTCAACCGTACTCAAAGAAATATACTCACAGAAGATAAATCTTTGTCATTTTTGCAAATGCAAATGAGTTGTGGGTTCGATCCTAGCCTGTGCCCAAATCCTTCATCATTTGCACAAGGAATATTCTCCGATGTTAGGTATTGATGGGAGTAGAAGAATTCAAAAACAAATGTTCAAATTATTCCTGATCAGGGAATGTTTGTTTTCCGGATTGAAAAGTCATAAAATTATGGAAAAGAGGTATTATATATAAATTATACAATATAAAATAAATGTCAATAGCAGTGGCATGAAGTCGATGAAGGCTAAAAAAAGGTGTACCTACTCCAAGAAAAAGGAAACACTAAAGAAAATAAAAGGATTTTAATGTCACAATCTTCGTACATTGATACACTGTTTCTCTAATACGTCACTTTATTCGAATGCTAGTAAGAAAATGAAACTAGCAATTTCAAATAATCAGTGCATAACCAAGTTTGACAAACTACACAGCCTACATTTGGTCATGGATAGAACGCCACTGGTCAATAGGTATAAAACACCCCAAAAGTTAGTAAATAAAACTGCTTTTGAATTTAAATATGCATTATACTTAATAAACATAACAGTGGCGTAATCCAACGCAGCAGAACTGAATTATACGTTGCAAGAAACACGGCTACTCCCCTGTGTAACCTTACGCCGCATGGGCGAACAAATAAACACAATTAAAGTCTTGTGTATGGAAGACGCATGTGTGCTGGAGATGATATAGCCATCCAGCGGGACTCTGATGATTGTTACAGATTTATTGGTCCATTACTAACAGACTGCGGGGCCGGTCGACCAGACGGACTGAGGACGGGGCGACATTTTAAAATCAGGCAGATAAATTAAATTATGCCATCTTGAATTTTTATGGGAATGACTCTAATTCAAGTTACATGGTAAACGTAAGAACTGGGCCCACGTACGCAATGTACGCAACGCATTAATAAATCTAGACAATTTACAATCCATACATTTTTCATGAAACTAGATGTTACAGAAACACACTTTTACTGTTAAATTTATTTATTTAACAAGACGTTACGAAGTGATTTAGAACAAAAAAAATCATTGAAAAAAATTAAAATTTGAGTCACTCTTATTGGCCTGGTAACGTAATAATGCACACGTTGTGTAAGTGGGCCCAGTGCGTCCTTACCTGATGGGGAAGAGGAAGGTGGGGAAGTACATGGCAATTCAGATTTGGTCACCTAACACGGCCAAAGCCATTTCAAGTAACATTTCAATGTTGAATGGTTGTCTTACACCAGAGCGATAATAAGAGTAGGGATTTGAACCCGCAACCGCCGGCTTGCTAGTCGACAGCCTTCCCCTCAAAGATATTAGAAGAACGAGATATGCTATGTTGGCCGCCGGACCGTAGCCGGAGTACTACCTAATTAGGGTACTTTGAACGGTATCGGGACGTGTACGCACAGAAATCTGTTCTATGTATTAGTGCGGATACCTTAGCGATGCCTTAGCGTAAGCGAAGGTGTGCAGTAGTATTGGTGAACAAAACCGGCGACACTCGGCAAAACAATTCCACACAGTATGAACTGCTCATAGCACATCTCGTTCTTCTAATATCTTTGCTTCCCCTAGACCACGTAAGCCGTTATGGTTAATTTTAAATAAGTAAAATAAAATAAAATATGAATAACCGAAAAGTAAACATATATATTTGAGATATTATTGAAGTGCTTCTAATGCGGCCCTGCTAGATTTTTGTGACCGGTTCGTATACATTATACCCCTCCCTGTGTGATACTGGCCGACACCCCATTCATGAATCAAGAGGTATTTTAATATGGGCTCTTACCGATACCAAGATCGATAAATAATCCATTGGATAAATTATCACTGAAACTCAAGGCGCAATTACAAGACAAATACCGAATCAGAACTCACGATGGCTCGGCTCGGACGAGGAGATCGAACCCGTGTTGCTTTTTAATTATGTATTTATATTTACCACGCTTACGACTTTTTTTTACTTCTTTGTGAGTTGGTAATTTACAAAAGTAATGAATGACATATTTATTGGACAGTCCAGTTAAGAATTTTTCCTCATAAACACATTAACTCTTCAGGTTCGAGCAAAATAAACATATATTTTTTTAAATATTAAAATTTTGAACGCAAACAAAAAAAAGGCTCACTTTACGTTTTTTGTAACTAGAATTACTGATAACGAAAAATTTATAAAAAACACACTTTTTTTAGACAAATGTATTATGAAGGTTATTGTCACCTCACTTTTTGTTGTTTAGTATAAAAATAATTAATAAAAAATTTCGATTTTTTTTTTTCAAATTGCGCTTGTACCTCTGGGTTCATAAACGTGGATTTTGATTGATTTTGTGGTTAACTTCTATATTTTAAAGCGTAATGTTTTCTCTTTCTAACAACGTTTAGATCACATTTGTCACCTCAACAATAAAAGAGACACATAGATTTCTGTGAGACCATATTAGGAGTTGTTCCCAAAAGCGAATAAACCTGAAGGGTTAATGTAGCTTAAAATCAGTCAAGTACATAAATACAAACATCAGATGGTAATAATAATAAGACCAAATGAGATGCAGTAGCAGTTAGTTAAACACGTGAAAAGGAAGCGCAAGTATAATAATCAAAAAATTAATCAGGATAATTAAATATACCTACTAATTTCGGTTGTTAGTGCATGGGTAGGTTGTAAGCAATGTGAAATATTCCTGTGTAATGCGTAACATTGTTCAAGTTTAATGAACTTTTAATTTTCAAAATTGCAACTACTGATCAAATCACACAAGCGATAAGGTAGATATCAAAGTTATTTTATGAAGTAATAATTCTTTATTCGAAATGGTTATTTGTTTTTTTCAAATGCTCTACAGATGCTTATATTAATCAATAGAGTGAAGATACGTTACTGAGACAACGTGCGTGGTTTTACTGAATTGGTCCACTCTTTTCACGGGTCTGCGCTAATGACATACTTAATAATTATTGGTCACAAGATTATCTAAATCAGAGGTGCCCAAACTTTTTTGCCCCGTAGACCATTTGCCAAATATTATTTTTCCGTAGACCCCCTGCCTGCCGAATATTGAATTTTCCTAAAACTATTAACGACCCATGTGTTAATCATTTATTTTATTAGTAAAGAGATTCCCTTCCCTTGCCTGTCCGACAACCGGGTGGCGGTATAGTTGCCCTGTCTTTACATTATGCAGACAGGGGCACCTTTGTGAGGTATTACACCAAATGAAAATGAAGCAGGATAAGCAACGGGAATTTTTTTCTGTAGCTAGCCCAACAGAACTGCCCCTTAAGTTCTTTGTCAGTGCTTATTCCGGTCAGTTCTTTTTGTCACATGATTCATTTTCCATAGTCAAAATGTCCTAAAAATTAGTTTTGAAGTCTGTGTGAAGTGCATTTAAATGTTGAACGTCATTATTACCCTGGACGTTTTTCAAAAACAAGTTGGGGAACTAGGAAAATTCGCGGCTTCCAATGTGCAATGTTTTGCTTCAATATATTAATTCCGACGAGAAAAGGAATGTAGACTCTATTTATAAACCTCAATTAACAACTTTACGAAATATATAAATACAAATATCAAATAAGTAATTTCTCAGTCTATTATATTTGTGTTAGGTCTATTGTGTCATTTACGGAACTCCTAAATGTTGACTTGAGGTAAATGGGGGTTCGCTCGTATGTACCCCCATTTGAATCTCGTGGACCCTCAAATTTTTTCTCGTTGACATAGACCCCCAGCATGCCGATATTGACCCCTGGGGGTCCATATAGACCACTTTGGGAACCTCTGATCTAAATGAATACCGTATAGGTTTTGTAAATTATATTTACATTAATGTAGCGTTGGGTTTATTAAACATTATTAATATTGAAAACGCTTTTAAAATACTGATATATTTTAATTTTTTATAGGTAGTTTATAAATAGACATAGCACACACGCTGACGATTTTTACTTAAATCGCTTAAATTAGAACGCTCGCGCGCTTAAGAACCTATCCACACCTTGATAGAAAATTTCAGCTTTTAAAACACAGCGAAACTATGAAACATTGAGGAATCATAAAAACTACTATACACCTCCAGTATGTAGATAATATACCATGTTCTCTCGTATCAAAGACGTAGTTGACAAAATCAGAGTCGTTAACCCATTTAAAGTTTTAAATTACACCTCTGCTATGGCTATCATGATGTGTCTAAATTACACAAATCTTCAGCAGAAAAACAACGTAGATCATTGTTAATTATTAGGAACATTCTGTATTCTATTTACAAGTGATAGGTAAAACAGTAGAATGGTGACACCGCAAAGCTGGCAGCAATTTTGTAATCAAAGCGCAGGTGTTTAATGTCGTTTTAAAGCACAGGTAATACACTTAATATTGTATCACATGCTTTATTATAGAAGATTGCCGGTTGCGATGAAAGAACACTACAATGATTGCGTAGTCGATACGTTTTTAAAGTTGCCACAATAATTTTAAAAGATCTTCGTAATGTCGTCGAAAAGAATAAGCAAACCATTGCTGTAGAAGTAATATGACTCAGATATTATGATTCACCTTTATTACAGAATGCGTGAAAAACAATGAACAGTTGAATTTTATTCTAACTAACTAACTAACTAACCATCATGTCGTAGAGGACGGACCGCCAAAGAACTCGATCTTGGCACACACTCCTTGCCTCATTCTTCTGTTATTTTGTCTCTTTACTTCGCCAGACTCGAGTATTTGGTTCACTTGATCGTGCCATGATCACTCGATAACTGATCACCTGATCACTTGATCACTTGGTCACTTGATCACTTGATCACTTGATCACTTGATCACGATCACTTGATCACTTGATCACGATCACTTGATCACTTGATCACTTGGTCACTTGATCACTTGATCACTTGATCACTTGATCACTTGATCACTTTATAACTTGATCACTTGATCACTTGATCACTTGATCACTCGATCACTTGATCACTTGATCACTCGATTACTCGATCACTTGATCACACGATCACTTGATCACTTGGTCACTTGATCACTTGATCACTTGATCACTTTATAACTTGATCACTTTATAACTTGATCACTTTGATCACTTGATCACTTGATCACTTGATCACTCGATCACTCGATCACTTGATCACATGATCACTTGATCACTTGATCACTCGATCACTCGATCACTTGATCACATGATCACTTGATCACTTGATCACTTGATCGCTTGATCACTTGATCACTTGATCCCCGGGCATCCCCAACTTGTTTAACCAACGAAATAGATATTTTTTCATATAATTATATTCAAGCAGGTAAGCAATGAGCAATTGCATACAGTACAGTGGCGCGCAGAAAGAGTGCATGCGAAAGTTATTGAGAAAAGGTTTTTGCTTTGGTATATTCCGAGTTGACAGAATTTGTGCATATAACGTGTTACAAGCGTGTTGACACGAAACTCTTCTCAATGGTGAGGTGACACGTGAAAGAAATATTTTTTTTTGTTTTAATCGACAAAAATTCCACTCGACCACAATATTTTGTACTCCAAGTAATTAAGTAAGTAATAAGGAATCGCCGATTAAAGTCTTTCAGGTATATGCTGACTGCTGGTACACCCATTATTATGTACTAGCAATACTTTCAACATAAAAACCATTCGCTAAAAATGACTTACTTGGTGAAATCCTAGGTAACTCTCGATACTGTGTGTCGCAAAGAACACCTCCCCTTCACAGGTTAGGATCATAAGGAAGCCATTCAGAGCCTGAAAAGAAAAGAAAAAAACAACGATTATTGATTATCTGCATTGTATCCATCATAGATAAGATAAACATAGGGAGATATGGCATGGAAGCGTTCCGACTGCCGCCGAGCTACACTTACTCTCAAAGCGACACGTGGCCAATGAAAGAAAACTGCTGTGCGTAGATGCGATTTGCAATAATATTATTTCATACTACTATTATCGTTTATGGCCTATCTTTCTTATTTATTACCCGTCGTTGCTATGGGGGTTTTAAAAGGTAGACATATACCATCGAGGACTTTTCGGCCTTTTTAAGATATACAATTCCGTAGTATATTATTTTCTATCTCATGAGGTTTAGCCACCGAAATGTAAGCGCCCGACATATTTTTTAACGACTTGATTTAAGTTATTCTAATGAATGGACACCACGATGCCTTTTACGGACATTATAAATAAGTGAAATGATTCTACTTTTTTTGTATGTTTTTATTTACTTGTCATTTTGTTTCGATATTAACAAAGGTTTATTTACAGCTTAATAAGTCCCCCCCCCAAAATAACATATATTTTTTTAAATAAATTTATTAGGTTTGATTATTGCAAACGACTTTATGTGTATTTGATCCACAAAATTAAAGAAATTTAAAATGATTTCCCCTTTGTAATAAAAGCTTACAAAATTACGAAATAAATTTACTAAACTGCTGGTTCGTGTATATAACTTTTGTAAGAACAATTAGTCCAGTAAAATAAATCAATATTGTTAAAAGTAAATACAATGCTATTATTATAAGCTATAACTGCTCAAATTTTGATGGACTGGCCGATATTAATTATAGTTTAATCAGTCAAATCATTATAGCGATTTATACCTTAAAATAATGTTTGAAAACCTTGTGGATTTTTATAAGTTTTTTTTCTTCTTATTTGAGTAGGTAGTTGAGTATTTAAAATGAATTATTTTACCGTAGAGATATGATTAATACTTTTATGGGAAAAGTTTATAACTTTACTCTAAATAATTTGGTATAATTAATCATAACAATCAAGTTCGTAAAAACTGCGCAGGTTTTGGCTACACCCTCTTTTAAAATTCTCGCCGAATCAGGGGTGTCACATTTATAATAGAAGCATTACGTAGGAAGGAACGAGTTATAAAAAAGTTTGATTCTGCCCATCTGATTCCGTTTTCGAACTTTCGTTTTTTTGCTAAGTGAATATTTTTATTAATTATGCTGTCTTGCCCGATTATGTGTAAATATATTTATAATCTACCCAAAATATCTAGTTATATTCAGAGAAATTATTTTTTAAACGTACTCTGCGAAAAGTGAGTATTGTTGATTTATTACAAATCTCTTAAAAATATTAGTTATCGGGTCAAAAACGGGATTGCTGGCTGTTTCCTGACAAATTTCCAATAAATTCGTAATAATATTAAAACACGTGTTCGTGCTCCTTTATCAGGAAAACCTATCACTTCATTCCTTAAAGGCCTGCAATCCCGTTTTAACCGGAATAAGAACAATTTGAAGAGATTCATTATTATACAAATTAACTTTTTATTAGTGAGTTTTCTCCTTGTACCCTTAAGGTTACATTGGCTTTCAAGAGATTGAACCAGTAAATTTTTATTTTATTTTTTTATTTTTTACAGTAATACCGCACAAGAGTCCCAACTGCTCCCGTCTGGAGCCAGTGAGACTATGGCATCCCCAATTGGGGTATGTTGTGATGCTGAGGGTATTGGGGAGGGGAGGGAGATGGGGAAGAGGAAGGTGGGGAAGTACCTGGCTATTCAGATCTGGTCACCAAACACGGCTAAAGCCATTTCAAGCAACGTTTCAATTCTGAATGGTGGTCTTACACCAGGGCGATACTGAGAGTATCTTCCACTCTGGAACGTGCCGCAAATATACTATATATTATTTTAAATTAATTAATTGTGAAATAACACAAATTAATCAAATAAAATTTATTTGCGCACGCCGGGTTCGAACCCGCGACCTTCGGATCTGTAGTCAAAAGCGTATACCACTAGACCACGCCGGCCGTCAATGTAAATGATGGAATAATGCTATGAATAAAGAATTTAACGGATTTAAGCTAATTTTGTTTCGAAAATAAGATTATTTTTACCCATTTTAGTTAAAGCTTACGATATTTAGGAAAGGTTTTTGATGTGTTATTTACATCTTTGAAACTCGGGCGTGATGACTGAAATTTAGATGAAAAAGTTTTTTTATAAAGCTTTTTTATAAATGTTAATTTATACAGGTTGTTTCGCTGTATTCACTGTACAAAACGTGAGTTGTCCAACATGTAATTTAGTCTAATTTCTAATATTATTTGCTTACCTATTGATAAACGTTGTTTGTGATTTGAGATAAAATGATGGCTACATTATCACAAAAAAATGTTTATAACGTAATTTTATTCCTTCTTGGGTTAGTGTGGATAATATGTACCAACAAATGTAAGTAAGTATCTAGTACCTACCTACCGACCTTTTTTATATTAAACAGTTTTGAAAATCTAGCATGGTGAACCCACAGTTGCGAAAAATAATACTTTGTAGGTATATATACCTATATAAGGTTTTTCCAGATTCGTGTTTTGAAGATTATTTAAACTTTCTGCAATCATTTTCACAAAATTTTCCAACAAATAATATTTCTATACGGGCAGGCATATTTCGTACATACTTTAAAATGTACACTTTCTGCGCTTCTAGGTTAAAATTATGAGAAAATAAAACTTTTAAATGAATAATAAAACGTATAATTAAATTAATAGTGTTTTGTCCACGCCTCATATTACGTTCCTAATTCTAACCTTGCTCCGTCGCCACAAACCACTAATATAACTAACTGTTATCCGAGTGTTGCAAAAAGTGTGTTTTTCCCGGGATAATTTATTTCCTTCAAGTGTTCATAAACAACGGCGAAAGTCGGCCATTTTCCCGCACGCCCTCCATAAAAATATTTCCCGCCAGAGTCGGTGAATTATCGGGGCGGGTTGTGGCGGGCGCGGCCCAATTCACGCCTTCGTCCCCGACTCTAAAGGATTATGCCTGCAGAGAATTAGCCATACAACGAATAACGACACAACAAATGATAATACATTATAATATAACTTTTATACAACTTGTATTATCACGGTAAAGCTCGGGGTTTCCACGTGGAGAGCCTTCGTTTCCATAGGGTGGAGTAGGTACTATTAAAACGAATGTTATTTTCGGTAGGCACCTGACTTTCAGTGATTTCTGGGGTTATGTGAAGTAAAAAATGCACCCGAGATTTTAATCGATTTTTTAACGAGATTTTTTGATGAAATAAAAAACTTTAAGCAAATCAGTAGGTATGGGATTATTGGTATCGGTTCGGCGGTTATTTGGCTAAGTATAGATCACGTTGCTAAAATCATTTCAAGCAAATTATTGTCATCATAATCTTTTGCCATAGCCGTATACAAAAAAAAAAACATTATAACCCCTTACGACAAATCGAAAGGCACAGGACCAAAAAGAGTTTTTGTGTTCTCTATTACTATGTGATGTAGATACCAATTTTCCGCATGTAATAACAATATCCGGAACTTGCGAGAAGGTAGGTATATTTTAAAGATTTCATTTAGAGTCTCGAATAGCGCCTGAACCGAAATATCAAATATTGCAACCGATATTAAAAATTTCTAATTAGTTTTTTTTAAATTTTATTTACCATCTTATTTGACCCGAACTGACTGCTAAGATTCGATATTATTTTAATTCCTACGCTTCGTCTTTCTTTAATATGCTTTTTAGCTTGTTTTACTATCAATTATAAGAGTTAATGTTTATAATTGATTGCCTGTCTTCAATTTTCTACCATTAATTTAATTGTTTAAGCATGTTTTTTCTTGGCAAACGAAGATATCATACTAAAATACACTGAGAAAATATTAGACACGTTTGATCTATAGTTTTATTCATAGGGTGGTTTCGAACGCATTTCGTAAATTTATTGTACTAAACTCAATTTCCAACATACAAAATATTAGTTAAACGTGTTTTAAAATGGTATTATAGATTTCTAAAAATTAAATTAAATGATGAAGATTTCTTTCCATCTTAGCTATTTTCAAGAATCAAATGGTTCAGGGTATCTAGCACGGTTTATCGATAAAAATAATCAATTGATCGATTATGTCGATGACTTGTCATCGTTCCCAAGCCCGACTGCAGATCGCTAACAAACAAACGATAGTTCATATCAAATTAATTAAGACCACTTAGTCGTTGTTTGTTGTTTGTTTAATAGCGACCTGCAGTCAAGCTCAGGAACGATGACAATTTACCGACATTATCTATAAAATATTTATCAATCGAACGTGCTAGCTATACAGGTTTGTAAATTTATGTCGTTTTTTCGGTAGAAAATGCTAAAAACGCCCTTCTCAAAAAAAAGTTGTAACAAAAAGTAACAGTAGTATGAAGTTTTTTGTACAACTAAATTTCATGCTATTTTCAAATATGTCATATTAATTAGAGCATACTGAAAACAGAACTCTTTGAATTTTTGGAAAATACTTAATTTCACGTAAGATATTTGACATCAAAACGTTGATATTTGCGGCCGGCCGAAAAGCGCGTGGCGTCACGGTACATGGGTGGCAGTACTGCAACACTGAAAACTGATTTTCGTTACGAGACATAATTGAATACACATTTTGACAATTTTCGAATGAAATAAAATGAAAAACTAATATGATTGTCGATTATGTCTCTTTAAATATAATAACTTTTCATCAAAAAAATAAAAATAAAATAAGAGACAACCAAAAAATACTACTTCCAAAAAATCTGCACTTATCAACATTGGAATGATTTGCTTGCCTCTGTGTTTTATCCCTCCTACAACATGGGTTTTTCAAGACTCAGGTTCAGTCCTTCCTTTCCTCACAGCATCTCTAAAGATGTCAAATAATTTCCTTCAGGGCCTCCTGTGTGGAATTAATATAAATATATTTTTAAATGGGACGGTCAAAAATAATTAAACACACATTAAGAGGAAGCTACAAGCCAAAAATGTGTATATTCTTGGTATACCTTATATTGTAGGTAATATATGCATTAAAATCGCTTGACAAACGGAGTCTAGAAACGTTCGATTTCAAGCACAAAAATGGTTTTTATTTATTTTGTTACAGATAATCTTAGCTATAATACTGTATTTTTTTAAAGTGGTTTACGCGTTCATACATTTCTATTGAAAAAATATTTTTTTTAGTAGTTGACATTTATATTTTTTATTGAGTAATTTATATTTTTCTACTCAAGCGAAACGATAGAAAAACCTTTAATTTATCAAAAGCATATTTTTTGGTATTCATAATATACACCAATTCGTTATAAAGATTAATCAAAATAGAGATGTATTGTCGCTGTGTCCTCTTTTTTGCATTCAAGTCTGTCTGTTGTCTGTCTGCCATTATCAAATATTATGTACAGTAAAATATGTGCCCTATCCTAAAACTTGCCTCTTTGTTAATTTATAATTATCTTTGAAAAACATCGACTTAACAAATATATCATTTAACAAACCGATATTATTCCCATAACCAGTATAAAGCAACGTGATACTCGTATGTAAATACAAAAGTTTTTTGTTTATTTGTTTTCTATAAGAAAAAAACACACACACTTTGTATTTGTTTGGTTGCCGGCAAGGCGTATATGATTTATAAAACACTCATTGATTTAAAGCGCTCTGCTGGAACAAGCCGTTCGATAATTATTGATCTCATAACTGGTTTGGAAAACCAATAACTTTTTAATGTTAGTTAAGCGCCTGTAGAATATCACAGAGCGAAAGCATTGGGAATCAGGCAGTTCATACTACAATTATTTAAAAACGTTCTTCATTAGATAACTTCCAACTTCCGACGGGCCAAGTGACCATATACATCAGACCTTGCGTCAAATCTGTTAGTTCTGATTTTTTGCTGAGTTGTTTATGATGTTGGCCCAATGAATAATCCAAGTTTTTGACATCGAACGCTGAACGCAACATTGATATAAATCTTTTAAAAAAACACATAAATTTTCTCCCTTTCTTCAGTTTTAACGAAGCTACCTTGCGGTTATTACGTTCCTTTCCTGTAATTCGTCGCTCAGCTCTCACGTTTTTCTCACATCTATACTAAGCATAAGATTGTTAATTGCTTGGTATTTATGGTGCGTCTTTGTTGAAACACTTTAAAACTTTGATTGATTCATAACCAATCCATTAAAGCCTAATTTTATTCCAGACTCTAGTTCACATTCCGCTCTAATCTAGGGAAGCATCAATGACAAGATTCACAGACTCTTGACGCCTGCGTTATCATAGAGTAATGTATGTACGTAGCGCACCGGTGACTGACTGTGCTGTGACTGATGTGACTGTGACCGGTGACTGGTGATGGCGTGCCGGCACGCGTCCGCCCCGCAACGGCCCAAGTTCAACAGTTAGGGGCGCTGCGATCCATCAATGGAAAGGGAAAGCAGAGCCCGGTCTCGGGCTTCGTGACCCGCGGCAGACAATGCCTGAGCCGTTACGGGAACGCTTTGGGATCACGCACGTTCTTGGCGTGACTGGCGCTCACTAGGTCCTCGGTCCTCTGCACCTCGGAATCTAGTTCCAAAGACACCACGCGGGCGGGGCTAGCAACCCTGCACGCTGAATGCTAAACACTCAACACCCAACCCTAATTAATCTAAGCAATGATCGACAGGTGTTTGAAGATTACCGGTGAAAATCTATTAGAAATAAATTTTTTTTCTTAGGAACCATAAACGTACATGAACAATTTAAAACTAAAGGCAAAACATGGCTGAGAGAACTGAATGATAATTAACTTGCAAATATTACGAAGATACTAATACAAAAATATAAACACTACAGGTCGCCTCGGAACAGAAAATCCTAGTTAGGAGTACTGTGAACACTGACATTATTCTCAACAGTGCTGCAGCTGGTCCTTTAAACTTACTAATAAACTTTAACACGTAAATTAACGTAATAATTATCTCTTAAGGCGACACAACACTCCTTTAATGGGGGTTCGATCGATGCTCACATTGAAGAATTGCGACGAATTCGTAACTACAATACTTATTTTTCGAATATTATGTAATAAAACAGGACCTTACCATTAAAACATTTTAAGTAAAACGATTCGAAAATTTTATAAAACATTTTTCAACTGTAAAATTAGCGGTAAGAACCAGATTTTATTTTTTTAGACGGTGAATTAGTAACTTTCCGAGAGATTCAATTGGAAACATCTGAGATTTTAGTAATGCATAAACCCCGCGGAAAGGTCAATTTTCTGTGCCTGCTAGAAATTTGAGCGCCGAATATCTTTTTACACACCTTCCTCACTTACGCCGTTAAATTCCCACTTTATGTCAAAACCTTGCATAAATAGAAACAAATAATAGAAGTGCGTATTGAAAATTTAAAACAGTACTATATGAAATGGTAGCAGAAGTCGGGGACGCCCGAGGAAGACATGGCACGATCAAGTGATCAGATACTTGAGTCGGGCCATGTCAAGAGTCAGAACAATAGAAGAGTATGTATGAGAAGATGTATAAATGTGAATGAGGTAAGGAGTGTGTGCCAAGACCGAGATGTTTGGCGGTCCGTCCTCTCTGCCTACCCTTCCGGGGAAACGGCGTGATGGTTAGTTAGTAAGTTAACAAATAATTATAAGCATTAATTAGTCGAATGAAATATCAATACAAATTGAAAACATCTCCCGAGAAAAAATAAATGCCGCCAACGGGAATTGAACCCGTACCTTCTGATGTCCGGTCAGGTGCTCTGAACCACTGAGCTATGTCGGCTTATTGTTATTGCTTATAATTATTTGTTATCCTTTATGCTATGCATAAAACCTTGTTTTATAAACATTAGTTTATCAATAAAAATAATAGTAAGTACAGATAAAAATATCAAAAGAACATGCAAGAGGTGATATTATTGTGTTATGTTAGGTTGACTAATGAAACGGTTGATAGGAAATGGAGCAAAGAAGAAGTATAAAAAAGTCATGGGGCAGTTTTATTATCTTGTGACATCCCCTCAAAAGATAGTTGCCGAGTGATGTTGAAAACATCAATGCTCAAAATCGCTCTGTAGATTGACGCGTTCTGATAGACAGAAGTCCTCGCTTTTGGAGTATAAAAAAATTATTTCATACAAGTCTTTTGAATGCCAATATATCGACTTAAAAATAAAATAAATTAAAAGTTACAGTGAAAAAATTGGAAATGATAATGCATGAAACACATTATCTTATATAAAAAAATTGTTAAATAAAAAAAAAAAAAAAAAAAAAAGAAAAAAAGAAAAAAAAAGAAATGAGAGCTGGACATGGATTGATTGTGAATTGAATCACAGCATCTCTGATTACATTTCAATTGGGAAAATAAATACTACGTAACTTAATGTGATGTAAAAAAATGTTAATGAATTAATTTAATGGTAAATGTGTTGGAAATGAATCTGAATTGAGCTTGATTTGAATATGAATTTATTGACAGTCAAAAGTCTATTTTTTAACGTTAATATAAAATATCCACAGAAGTCGTCTTTCGTGTTCATCTTTATAAATAATGAGTGTCTACCTGAACAATGTTTAGCTTCTTTAACATTAAAATTGGGTTATGTAAATCTTATGTCCAACTGATTTAGATCACGTTACCTACATTTGAAGAAAAAATAAGTGCAATGGTTTTATTTGCAAGGAAAACAGCAGAAGTTTTACTGTGAAAGTCTTTCACTAGATTTGTAATAGAATAACTGAATTGTTTACATAGACGTGTATGCTCAACGTGCGCATGTTGTTGACCATTTGTAGCAGACGCGCGTTAAAGTCGTGAGACATGGCCTAATCATGACCACATTTGTAGCGCACGCGTGTTAAAGTCGTGAGACATGGCCTAATCATGACCACATTTGTAGCGCACGCGTGTTAAAGTCGTGAGACATGGCCTAATCATGACCACATTTGTAGCGCACGCGTGTTAAAGTCGTGAGACATGGCCTAATCATGACCACATTTGTAGCGCACGCGTGTTAAAGTCGTGAGACATGGCCTAATCATGACCACATTTGTAGCGCACGCGTGTTAAAGTCGTGAGACATGGCCTAATCATGACCACATTTGCTTACCGCGAGAAGATAATTATACAAGCATGCCGCACGGCCTTGACACATTACAAGGATACTGAAAATTTTGGATTGGTAAGTAGAATAGGAGCTATATTTAGAAAAGAAGATGAAAAGAAAAATAAGAAGCGGGATCAGACGACAGTAAAGTAGACCTTCCCTTTTTTTCGATTCACCTTGCCCTACTCATCCTCATATTTCAGAACGCTAATAAACGGAGGATGCCATAGTTCCACTGGCAGTTTAACCCCTTGGGAAATTTTGTGAGATATTCTCCACAGGCAACAAACAACCATAAAGTCTTTTTGGAAGATATACAACTTTGTCTGATACCTGACACGATCTCGTAAAAGTTATGTCACCTCATTTCGTATTACGGTTAGAAATATAATTTAAACAGTGTTAGACAGAGAGAACAAACACTCCTGAAAATTTTAAAACAATTCTTTGAAACAGCATTTAGCATTTGAAAAATATTTGTTTGCAAATCTTTAAATTAAATATTTTTAGATTAAGCGAAAAAAAAAGAGGTGTGGAAATAACTTTTATACTACGTTTATTTAATTAAATATGTTTTTAGGTTCGTGTAAATTCGTAATTACAGTTCACAAGATAAAAATCTTTTCAATTTAAAAACTTTATCATTGTTTGCTGTCAAAATTTTAATATTTTTAATTGAATAAATATGTCGATTTGTAATACTAATATCTGAAAGAGTTTTTCATCTGCTATCAATAACAGCATTTTATTTTGAAAAACTTTCACAAACAGCGAATTTATCCAGTATCAAATGTATTTCGACAATATTTTCCGTGGAAAATATTGTCGAAATATTTCCAACGAAATAAAAAATATTCAATGAGATAATTAAATAACATCGGTTTTTTTTTTTTTTTTACAATAATACCGCACAAGAGTCTCAACTGCTCCCGTCTGGAGCCAGTGAGACTATGGCATCCCCAATTGGGGTATGTTGTGAGGCTGAGGGTATTGGGGAGGGGAGGGAGATGGGGAAGAGGAAGGTGGGGAAGTACCTGGCTATTCAGATCTGGTCACCAAACACGGCTAAAGCCATTTCAAGCAACGTTTCAATTCTGAATAGTGGTCTTACACCAGGGCGATACTGAGAGTATCTTCCACTCTGGAACTTGCCGCAAATATATTAAATATTATTTAAATTAATTTAAATTAATTAATTGTGAAATAACACAAATTAATCAAATAAAATTTATTTATTTATTTGGTTGTATTCATTCTTCGTCTTTGTCACTTTGTATTTAATTATTTATTTATTTATTACACGCCCTAATGGGCTTTTAAATACTACATAGTTTAATAGTTGAGTATCACAGTTATTATAAATTCTACAAAATTAAAACAATAAAGGCAACATAATACAACGAAAAAAGAAAAAATATTAAATGTTACAACAAAAGCATATAATAAAATAAGATCATTAGTAAAAATGATAAGAAGTCACACATAAATAGAAATTCAAAATAAAAAATAAAAATATATATATTGCGGAAATTATAGATGTCTATTTGTGTCTCGATATATAAAAGAATTGAAATAAACAATATTTATATTAATTATTTTTAAGATGAAATATATCTCCCAGATCAGAATATTAATTTCCGAGACTGTGAAGTCTTGGAATCGGGGAATTTTGATAAGACAGTGTCCTGGTGTTGTAAAAATTAAAGGGTAGTAAATTTCGGCAAGATCTTTTGGGTATGTGGATGTTTATTAATTGGAGTAACTCAGGACAGTCAATTTTGTAATGAAGTATTTTATGTAATACTATTAAATCTGTGTTTATTCTTCTTTCAGAAAGTTTTAATAGGGACAATTTATCTAGTAAGTAGTTATTAGTAGCAAAATATCCGTAAAAATCTTCTTAGGTAGAAATATAATATGCAAATTATGCAAGTATGTTCTATAAATACCCTAAAGAGACTCATACATCATCTAACGGCATACGGTTTTCGGCTATTGGAACAAAAAAATTGAGATGTCTTACAAATTGAATTAAATGAATCGGCAATTCTTTTTACAGCTCGACGCTACATCATTTTGTCTTGTATTTACACATCAATAAAACGTACATATATCTACGTAGAAATGACTGTACATTTGTATTAATTGAGGCTTTATACCATATTCCAAGCACAAAGAATCATGCAATCAAATACAAATTATTATTGATGGTGTCGTCATAAACATGGCCCGATATTTACACGGCAAAGCTGGCCATAAAACGCAGTCAGAGAACAGGAATAAAGCCATAAAGCTAAATGACTCTGGTTGCCTCGTACATTGTTTTCTGCGCCTCGGAGAAATCATATCCGCCTGCATTCACATCGCGGGACTGGCATTTGATATCTGAGAAATGTTCTTAACTACGACATTTGGTCTTATCAAAATTATAGAGGCCACAGGCGTTGGTTTGGGCAGGGTTGTGGTATAAATGCAGAATTTAAAGATATTACAACTATTATATTTTTTTTTATAAACTTTGTAAATAAGACAATCTGGTGGTAGATGATCTGTTTTGGATTTCTCCTTGTTTTATTGAACAAAAGTTTTAAATAATCTAATGAAATTTGATGATCTTATAAGTTTATTGCTATTTTATTATAGGTTGTCTGATACTTTATCACTCTATCTGGGTAAATGGTCTTAAGAGAGGGGCTGATTTGACTATACGGAGGGAGTTTGTGTATTTGAGACAGTTTGCAAAATGTCACGACTGGTAAGAACTTTGTGTACTATGTTATTCACTTATACAATTGCGAAAGCATTTTTAAAACTTTTGATGGACGCTATAATTTCCAAGCACCAATAATTGGTTAAAGGTAGTGTTTAGTTACTAATTTCAGAAGACGCCATCTAAGAATATTAGTTCTATTAATTGGCTTCTTTCCAAAGGCGTCAAATTCGTGCTATTCAGGCACCATCGGCTCAGAATTGTTTGTATTTTTGCATCCCGTAACCCGGACAGTTGAACAGTCAAATTGTACGATAGTCGAACAAACAAACTGTCAGACGTTTGACAGTCGGACTTTCGGACATTCGGATATTAGAAGATTCGGACATTCGAACTTTCAGGTTCTTCAGACATTCGTACATCCGAACATTTGATCATTTAGAAATTCAGACATTCTAACATTCTGGAATTCCGTTATTTCAACATTCGGACATTCAAACTTTCAGACTTTTGGACAATCAGAATTTTGGACATTCGAATATTCGGGCATTCTGATATTCAAACATTCATATATTTGACCTTTCAGACAGTCGGAATTTCGGACTTTCGGACATTCAGGCAGTAGACCGGCTATAGAGCAGAGCTCACAGCGCACTGGAGCATAACGACGGCGCGCATTAGCCGCGCAGATCACACTTAAAACAACATTTATCTGTAATGAGTGATTGTTATTGACAAATTACACAGATTATCCTCCGGCGCCGCCCCCTCTCCCGCCCCGCCCCGCCCCGCCCTTGCCCGAGCCGCCCAATTATCCGCTGATAACCTTATTAATTTCCCACCGTAATGCGGACGCGAGCAGCAGAGATTGATGCAATAATTCCTCCGATAAATTAACGCTCCATAGGTTATGCTCACTCCTATAAGTTTGCAAGTTATATATAATAATAATAGTATAGGATACTCTATTCGTAGATGAGATTTAAGATGAAATATCTCATCAATTGCCAGAATTAAAAGTGTACGTTAAAGATACGATTCAAATATTGTAATGTTAATACTACGTACGTAGATTAAATGGGGCATTATAAAGTAGAGGCAATAATATTGTATTTAGGTACAATTATCGTTATTTTTCTTTAGGGTACTACGCCGATGATGGACACCGTATAACGATGTCCGAAACATTGGCTAAAGAAGGAGGAAGTGAAACACGACATATATGCGGAAAAAAATTACTGATATAAAATATTATATATGTATATTAATTGATAGATTTCCTGTTAAAATTTTGGTAAAAAAAGGAATGGATTATCGCGAGGTCAGTACACGTGTACATAAAAATCATTATATTTTCAAATTTCATAATTACGTATTATCAGTGTAAATGCAGGTGCAAGAAAACGTCTTCAGATATATTACGAATACTACAAGTTTAAAAGGACACGGCCTGCAATCCCGTTTTTAATGGGATTTTAATAAATCAGCAATGCTCATTTTTCTCAGTGTACTCCAAAAATAAACCACGGTATTTATAGTTTTCGTTATATGCGAGAGGGTTAAAATTTTGGGGATAAATTATTAAGACAAGAAAATTATGATGACAATGAACACATGTAAAAATTCGTGAAAAGGGGCATAATTTTATTTATCATTTAAAGTTTCACTATAAAATCTGTTTTTTTTTTTTTTTATATCTTGGTTCAGTTGGAATTTTATTCCAACTTTTTAAAGCCTGTTACTGAAGACGCAATCTCAGTTATAATTTCAATAGCGGAGGATTCCAATGAATATCTCGCGATTTATCGACAAAACCAGAAAATTAGATTAACCTTATGTCCAATAATCTTCCTAAAATGTCCCATTATCATGTGTTTATTGGGACGGTGATGGTATCGAAAATCTCATTGAAGTGTTCATATTTTCATCCAAATGATATTCTACAAATACGCTGGATATTTTGGAATAAAGCTTCCTTACACAATAAGTGCTCCATGGATGATCAAATCAAGTAATTTATTTATGTTAAAAGTGCTATGAACTGTTCAATCAATAGCTTTTAAAGATTTAATATAACCTATCTGGAACCTGCATTTCGATGGCCTAGTGCACACTTTTTTTAAGACGATGCACTACGTAGTAATTTAAAATCATGTGTTTTTGGTTTGAAAATTTGGTCGTCTAGAAATGTTTCAGATGCTTTAATTAATTACTGCAAGTAGAATACATCATGCCCTTTGAAATAATCGAAAATTTTTTAGATAAGTTTTTTTAGAAGCTCAGAAAAAATAATGTATAAGGCCTATGAAAACTTTTTTAAAGTTTAAAATTTCCTACTTACGAACCCATTTTCGGTTATAATTTTACTGTATAAATTTTAGTTGGCAAATTAAGTTATTTATAAAATGATCGAAAAACATTTCAATATTTGTGCCTGAACAACCACAAAATAAAATAAAAGGCACCTTTTGGCCATGTTCTTGAATAAATCAAAACAGGTGGATGGTGTGAATCGAGAATTTAAGCCTTATCGCCATCTACGTAAGGTGTGTTATTGATAGCGGCTCGATTCAAAATATTACACGACGTAGTGCATCGCCTAAAGTGCAATTAGAAAATTCAATTTATAAGAATTCTCCAGGTTAATTATGTGTGTGCTAATAGGCTATCGATATATGAAGGGAGTTGAAAAAGTGCAGTAAGTTTGATAGTAAAAAGGAGGAGTGTATTTTTTGAAGCAGAAATAAGCTTTCCATTGCTTGATTCAAAATGTCGTAGAGTAGCAAATCGTTTCAACAACTGGAATTCCTCCCCATCGGCATGACCATTGCAGACTACTTCTGCCTTCTGCAGTCCGGGACATAAAGATATAGCAATCTATGCTGTCCACGTCGATGATATATATGATCCTCGTCTTTAGGTACCTAAATTCAAACGTAATTTATATCTCTGCAATTATTTTTATAGGGTTATCAAATGATGAAGTATACCAATTAAGGTTAAACGCGACGTTCGTTATACATATTACACTCGTTCATTGATGACGTTAGTTAATTTATTCAATTAAAATACGCTTTTTGCAAGGTAACTTTACAATATTAAGACGAATTATTAATTTAATCTTCGACACAATGTTGTATTTGTATGCCTTTCTCGAAAACATTGAGTTTTTAAACGAAAAACACTATTTATTCATTTTCATATTGCGAATGTATGGGCGCAAACAAATAATTTGTCTAAATATTGTAATGCAATAAGTGTATTTTAATAAAATAAAATAATTAACGCTATCTATGAATGCGTAGAATATTTTAACCTTAAGCCCCCGCATACTCAATTTCTATCGATTTATAACAAGTTTCTCGCTCTTTCAGTTAAGTTCCAAAAAATATATGTGATTTTTGAAGATAATATCTATACATTTGTTATGTAGAAACGTGAATTATATGAAATTTCCTCGATTGAAAAAAATCGTAAAGTAAGCTCCGAAACTTAATTAAAACACGTTTGGTTCAGTTATTTAATATATTATAGTCATGAACAAATTCGCAGTGTATCTATAAATGCCACTAAACCATTTGTCGAAAATTTTTTGCTCTATTTCGAACGAGTAGTGTTTTATTTTCAACATTTTCGCTTAATTATTATTGCTATTCAATAAGTATTTAATTTTTTTTTATAATTATGTCACTGACGTACATGGTACAGTTACACCGAGCCAGTGGGATTATGGCATACTCGGTTGGGGGGGATGTTCTGAGGCTAAAGGAAGTGGGCAGAAAAAGGATATAGGAAAGTGAAAGATTGGTTACGTATTTATTTACAGAAATCACACTAGATAACACGTGCTGACTGCTGATACGTTATGTTCACTACAGACATGTGCGGAATATTAGACTCAAAAATAAATTCGCATGCTTTCATCTTGGGAGATAATTTTTACGTGTTTTTATTTGTTTTATCCAATTGTTGAATGTCCAATATCCAACATAATCAAACAGATGTAAAAAAATTAAATCATAAGTTATTAATCTGATGATGGAACAATCATTCACGACAAGGCTCCTGCCACAATACCAACAATATCCACTGATATCCGTAAATTCCAAAGTACTCATGGCATGGGAATAGCCCCGAGATGAACCCTATGGAACATCTGTGATGGATTTGAAGAAAGACAACTATATAGAAAAATCTCACAAAGGAATTCGTTAAATATGGCATCACAATCAAGATATGAAAATAATTGGTTTACAGCTTGCCGACTAAGATTAAATAACTACTTAAGAACAAAGGAATTTTCACCATACCTACACTAAGCAAAATGAGTATTGCTAACTTATAAAGAGTCCCTTATAATTATTGAAAATCTGATTAAAAACGGGATTGCAGGCTGTTTCCTGAAAAAAATTTAATAAATTCCTAATATATCGGAACACGTGTTCATGTACCTGCATTTATTACCCTGATAGTATATAATGACGAGATTTTACAAACATATTTTCCGACATCGTGATATATTCGAATTTTACTAAAAGCTTATTAGGACACTTATCAATTCATTCGATAATGGCCTGCAATCCCGTTTTTAACCGGATTACGAATAATTTTAAGAGATTCTTAATAAATTAGCAATACTCATTTTAAAAAAAACATTTTTTTTTATAATGGCGTGATCAAAAAACATTACATAATTTTTTGAAAATATTTTCATAATAAATTTATTTCGCGGTACTAACATGATATACCTACGGTGTACATTTATTTACCTTCCAAACAAAAATAAATAGTATCCTACCAAAGCAATTAAAATCATTTCTGTTCATTAATAAACCCATTCGAGCCCAATTAAAACGAATGCCGTTACTTGTGCACTATCCACTGCTCATAATCATTAATATGATTAATATTATAAACAAATAATAAAAATAATTTCCGACCGATGTTAATAAAGCGATGAGAGAAATGTTATAAATAACCCTACTTTACCGATAAACAAATAATGTTGACTTTGAATTAAATTTACCCAGCAGGTACGAGGGGTAAAAAATAATAAAAAAATTGTTTTCCCATATTCATAGGTAGGTACCGGTGCCTACCGAAGGTTTACATTATTTACTGCTGCCAACACCGAACCCTTGTCGGGAACAAATTATTACGGCTGCACACACATGTTTGATACTTGGCGGGAAATTAAATAGTGTTAGGTACCTACTTGCCTGGATTTGAATTTGACGGCATTTGATTTGGCAACACTATTTTACAACGAATTATATTTGAATATATCGAATACTGTTTTGCCATGAACATTTTTTAAATTTACCAAAAATTATTTACAATCGGCCATTTAATTTTTCTTTTTTTCGTACATTGTTTTACCAGGGACCCATTCTTATAATTTGAATTTTAAGTAATTAGATGAAGACTTTTTACTACGAATGTAATTATTAATTACATATACTAGAATTTGACGAATATTGTTTTATATGTAACATTATTTGAATGTCTTAAGTAGGCACCTACTACCTACTAGATTTTTAATTTTAAAAATAAATTAAAAAAGGGTAAATATAATCAAGGAATTTTTATTTTTATGTTGACGAATAAAATTACTCTATTACGATTTAAAATGTGTAATTTTCGATTTGCCGCCAAAAAGACGTGTTCGTTTATATTCGTGAATTTGGCGGCGTTCAAATTATGCCGGCAGACGTTGGTGACAGCCGTCTTGGCTGTGGCGTTTTCAATGTCATAATGACGTTGTAGCCAGTTGGAATCCGTTTCGGAGTGTGCGGTTTTGGATCGTTTTTAAAATCAATAATTATTAATGAAAATTAAACCTTTTAGTAACCGTTTAGCAATGATTAGGATGAGAAAAATGAACTTTGAATTTTCCACACATTTTAACGGTATTCAGAATTTATGAAAATACCCCCTTTTCATACTCAAAATGATATTTGTCCAAACTCAAACATTGCCATTTTTTCGGATTCACTGCCCAAATTCAAACGTGGTATCGTGTCAATAATATAAACTGTTCAATGCGCATACATATACACATACTCTCACACATACATTACACACAGACACATATATATGTACAAGTGACCTGGTAATTAAGGAATAAACATACCACTTACCAGACATTAAAAGAAAACATATCATAGGTTCCCAACATTAAATATCTTACTCCTGTATATTGTTTCATCGCTGTAACTCATGTACTGTTTGTTTCTATAATGTCAAATAAATAAAAAAATATATAAAAAATTTAAATTAAATAAAAAGTAAACAACTCTGTAAAAGGTCCAGTTTAAAAACCTGCGAAAAAAATTCAAATTTTTGGCCTAAAATTCCTGCATAGGCATATTTCCTTTATTACCTAAATATTTTTCCTTTATTTATATCCTAAACAAAACCGCACCATTCAAAAACACAGCAAATCTCAGGCAAAAATACATGTTACCAATTCCGATTTGTAAAAAAACTTTGGGTCAACAAAACTACAAATACTTAGGAAGAAATTTCTTCAATAAATTGCCAGATAATATAAGATCACTTAAAGATAGATTCAAAGAATTCAAAACACAATTAAAAAAATATACTGAAAACCTAAACTAAATTTAAAAAAAAAAATTAAATTAATGAAAGAAAAAAAAAAACATAAATTTAAAAATTAAATCTAAGAAACTAAACAAATAATACCTCATCCCATACACACAAGCAATTGCTTATTATGGGAAAACATTGAAAATAATAAATAATAACCATATCTATCATAATATCTTTTATCTTATACTAGTGAAATATAAATGTATATCATACATTGTAAAGAATTTTCTTGAATAAATATAATTTTAAAAAAAAATACATTTACAATTCGAGAGCTTCGTGTACATATTGATTTAGAAAAAGTTCTCTGCATCTCTCCACATATTTTTTTACATCATTAGTAAGGATTAAAAACAATAAGTTTTCATCCCAGACGAAATTACCAAGATATTTCAAAGCCCCGCAGTAAGCCTTCAAAGATGGTTTGAAAGGGAGATATGTAATTGCGAATATTAGAGGGAGCGCGCTAATATTAAAAAAACGATAATACTTAATCGAAAATAGTAAAAATATTTCATAAAATACGACTCGTTTGAAATAGAGCAAAAATCTCTAAACAAATGCTTAAGTTGCATTTGAAGAAACACTGTGAATGCCTATAACATATTATATAACAGAACAAAACGCGTTTTCAAAATTTTCGAAGCTTACTTAGCGATTTTTTCTATCTAGAGAATTTCAGATAATTAACGTTTCGGCATAACAAATGTATAGATATTATCTTCAAAAATATATATATTTTTTGAACTTAAAAACATAAAGAGTTAACAAGAAACTTGTTATAATTTGGTAAAAATTGGGTATACGGGGGCTCAAAGTCATACGTAAGAGGTACATTAGCTGTGTATAAATAAATATTTAGTACCTACTTTATAACTTGTAGTAAAATGTACTGCAAATGTCCAAATTCATAAATATAGACAGCAATAATAATTAATAATAAAATAATAAATCCACTTTGACTGGGAAGTAAATTATTGCTAGAATTTGAAGTAAATTAGCATTATTTAATTATTACGACTATTTCACTTTCAATTTAACACTTCATTTCGTGAATCCATAATAATTAGTTGGGTTTGTCAAGAAAATTATTCCGAAGCGGAAAAGGAAGCTAGTTTAGGCTTTCAGTTGATTTATTCGCATTAAAAATACAATTATTCCTGCGGCCCGCACGCTTTCTCCCGGAATTCTGTTTTGACTTGTGTAAAATGCTTGGATACAATAAAAATGGATGCCATCAGTGCATCTATGAACTGTGAATATGCTATGTTACATTGCAATGTGACAGGAGGTAGTAACAAACTTTCTATAAAGTTAACTAAGTACTCTTTTTACACATGCGTAATTTTTTTTTTTTTTTTTTTTTACATTCAAGATGACATTCGTCCCCCACATCGATGCAATCACGAATAAAGCACTTAAATGTCTCGGATTTGTATTAAGAACGTCCAAAGATCTAATGTATACTAATACACTCAAAACATTGTACATTACACTTGTCAGAAGCATTCTTGAGTATAATTCCTCTCTCTGGTCATCTCTATACAATGTACACTCACACAAAATTGAAAGAATACAACACAAATTTTTAAGGCATATAAATTACAAATTACATATTCCATTAGAAAATTTAAATTATAATTATTTAATGCACCTGCTTAAACTACCTGAATTATGACAGAGAAGAAAAATCTGTGATGCTTTATTATTATTTAAAATTTTCAACGGTTATTTGGACAGTCCTGAACTAGTGAATATGATAAATTATCAAGTTCCCAATAAGTACAACACTAGACTTCATGCTCCATTTAATATAGTTGCTTTTCGCACTAATTTTATGTTCAACTCTTGTCTTCAGAGATTGCATCGTGTGGGGAATGAAACATGCTCTGTTGATATATTTTTTAATAAAAACATCGCAACAATTTGACAGTAACTACTAGTCAAATGTTACTGCTAGTAGGTAATAGGATGTTGACCTATGTTGGTTACTAATAATATTTGGCTAATTTATATAGCGCCGTTTTCGTGAGAAATCACCTCAAGGGCGCTGGAAAGAAGAGGGCCAACGGCACGCGGTGTTCCCAAGCGGTCACCCATCCAAGTACTGACCGCGCCCAATGTTGCTTTACTTTACTAAACAATACAAAAGTGGTTAAAACTAAGTGATTATTATTTTATTTTTATTTTTGTAAGCCATTCAAATCGCTGTATTTTTTAATTTATGTTCTTTTATTTATGATATTTCTTTCTCATGTTTCAAAACTGTCATTAAAATTGTACCACTTATATGTAAAAGCCCTCTGGGTGTTAAATAAATGAATGAATAAATAAATAAATGAATAAATTATTTATTTTGAATTATAATGGTGCCACAGAATAAGTTTGTTGTGTTTGAAAAGCGAATTTTTATTATTTGTGTAACTCATTTTTACTATTACATAATATTTATTGTATATTTTTTAAGTTTTTATTACTGTTTTATAGTATGTATTATGAACTTCTTAATTAATGGAACAAAATTGGGTTTTTCTTATATTTATTTAAAACTGCAATTTTTGCATTATTACTCTTTGTTTCCTAAATGCAATTTTATTTATTTTTAAATACGGTGACATGCAGATATTCCAGACGGAAAATGCTTTGCAATGTTCGGATAGGGTTTTAAACAAAATAAAAATTAGTAATCTACTTTAAATGGCACGAGGACAATGAAATTTCACATATTTTTTAGTGTTCCTAGTATCAAATGGCATAGTTTTACAAATAAAAATATTCTAGATGATTAAACTCGCTCAAATGCACCAACTTGTGATTGACTGGTTCCTCTTTGTTATACTTAGTGTGTTCTTCTGGTAGAGATTAGTGGAAGATCTTTACTGACAAAATGATGGGTAGATTTAAAATAATACAGAGTTATTTACACTTTACTGTCGCACTACTAGTACATGTTATTTCAAGGAAGGTTACTGGTAAAAATATTTGATACTAAAGCAGACATACCCATTTATTTGAGTCGTCATAAACATGATATTTCTTCGATACACGAATGTCTCTTTTTTAATTACTAATGATACAAGATTATCTCAAAACACTCTTTAACCCTTTAGTACTTTCAACACATTTGTTTAGTTTGCAATATTTTCGGTGTATTTCTAATGATCTATTTACATATATATTTTTTTTAATTTTCCGTAAAAAAATAGTATTTTAGAAACTAGATAAAATTACCTTACCGGTAACATTACTATTTTTAAATAATAAAATTTTAATATCAAACGTGAAAAACTTTGTCAAAAACGCTAAGCACATTTTTACTTCATTTTTTACTCCAATCCTAGAAAAAATGAGAGAAATCGGTATTTCGAAAACACATTTATTTTGAAAGATAACTGAAATTTCACTTTTATCTCGTTCATATAATAAAATTAAGAAATAATTTTTAAAGTTATATTGTTACGATAGCGGCGCGAAATATGAATTATTCATTTTGGCTATTTTAAGGATTTTATTAATGACATCCAGTATAAATATTTGAGGCAAACTGTAAAGAATTATTATATCTCTTTCCAACGCCAAAAAAAAGAAAAAAAAGATAAAAATTCTTTTATGAAATATGGACGCCCGTTCATTCATATAGTATAGGGTCAACCTAAAACGCTGGAGGGGTTAACAAACGGATAGTCTTAACTAACGACAACCACTGTATAATAGCTCCATTGTAAAAAAAAGTTTAAAAAATTTAATTCAGCTCCTTGTATAGGCTGAAGTTAGGTAGTTGGGTTAGTACTGTTGGTTGGGGCACGCAACGGAACGAAACGAAACGAAACGTTTGACGAGTTATGACTTATCTAATACTTTATAATTTATATTTTCACAGGGGAATTTATAATTTATAACTTTCAGAACACGAATCGGCGCGTTCTTGGATCACACTAATTATTTATTATTTCAATTCGTTCCAAATAATATGCAAATTAAATTAAACTTTGTCGTTTTTCGAGAAAACAATTTATGTAGTTTTTTGGTTAAGTTCTAATTTCTATTTGTAATCAATACTGAAGCCCATTTTCCCAGTCTCAGTTTATCAAAATAAGAAACTAGTCAAATAGGTACAACTAAAAGATAATGTTATATGCAATTCTTACTTTCTTATTAACATATTATGTATCTATCGGTTCCATGATAACTCAACACAGTGACAATTCAACACACTTTTTAAAAGTGATATAAAGTCATTAGAAATGATGAAAAAAAAAATTAACCCTAACCTAACCTACATAACCCAGTTAATAAAGTTTTTGTTTCATCACTTTCCATGACTTTATATAACTTTTTAAAGATGTGATGAATTATCATTTAGGTGAGTTATCACCGCATCTATCAAAGAACCGCAAGAAAAGTTATGATACCATAAAATTTATAAATGTGAAAGAAATGACAAAAAACACAAAATAAAATTTTAATCGCAATCGGAATTGAAGTATTTTTTTCCGTTCTTCCTATTAAAACAAATTATTTTTACCGCCTTCCTGGTCAAGAGGTAAGAATCTCGATTACGAATCCGGAAGTCGCGGATACAAATCCCTTTGCGGAAGAAAATTTGATTTGATTAATTTGTGTTATATCACAATTTATTGATTCCAGAATGAAAGATACATTCAATACGCTCTGGTCAAAGACCACTATTGAACATTGCTTTAAATGACTTTAGCCGTGTTTGGTGACCAGATTTGAATAGCCATGTACTCCCCTACCTTCCACTTCTCCATTTACCTTTAGCCTCACAACATACCCCAATTGGAGATTCCATA
Source organism: Hesperophylax magnus (assembly GCA_026573805.1). Classification (NCBI taxonomy): domain Eukaryota; kingdom Metazoa; phylum Arthropoda; class Insecta; order Trichoptera; family Limnephilidae; genus Hesperophylax; species Hesperophylax magnus. The sequence goes on from JAIUSX010000012.1 coordinate 21,518,879, forward strand.
GTCTTACTGGCTCCAGACGGTTGGGGGCAGTTGGGACTCTTGGGCAGTATTCACATTTAAAACTAAAACAACAAATTTCAACCAAATTAGTTCATTTTGGGAACATATTATAAAATATCGACTTTGATCCAATAAAACCCTTTAAGCCACAAAATGAAATAATTAATAACAGTGAGAAAAAAGTGGTTATTTATTTTTCAAAATTTTGACGTAATTAATTGAAATTCTATTCATAATTATGAGAAATTCGAGGGTTGAGTAATTTTATCTAAAGTTTTCTCGGAATAAGTTTTTGAACAATCCCAAAATTTGGTTTTTAATATTAAAAATGCCCTAAAAGAAAAAAATTATTTTACGTGTTGTACTTAGAAAACTATTCTATAAATATGAAACCACTGAAAAGTAACATCCTCAAAATATGTGGCTTGAAAGGTTTTAACAGACCACCAGCCGATATATTATAATATATTGAGTTGATAGTCGATATTAGCTTTATATACTAAGAGAATTCTATTTGTAGGAATGGGTTTAAAGAGAAGCAAACGTTTTATTGGCTGCCCACCAATTTATGTACAGAATCCGGTACACCATTATTATATTATACGTTCAGGAATCAGGATTGCCTACTGCACCCACGCATAATATAACAGCATTGATCTTGTATACTGACGCGATGTTTGAAGAAACGTAAAGCGTACCATAAAATGGTTTTTAATTAAACGCTCTCAGCATGACTCCTGTTATCTGTGTTTTTTTCCTGACATGCATTTCATAGTAGACATCTTACAAGGGCTACCAAGTGATTTAATCGCTTTGTTGTAGATCCTAACACCTACGTAATAAACCTTACTTTTCTGGGGTGTAATGCCCAAATTCACTTCCTCCAGATCGCTCACGACGGAAGACTTTTAGAGAATTTCTTGATAAGAAAATGAGCTGAGTGGTATAAGTGATAGGAAGTGGATGATTAAAGGGGTTTACAATGGAAAATCTTTTCACATCTTATTTAGTTTTTTCTCCTTTATCAAGAGTGATATGTCGATATAATCAATCACCGTTTTTTTATGTTTTTCATCAAGGTTATATCGTATATTGCTCAATAACTACGGCAGTTCAATTTTTTTTTTTCTTCGAGACTCATTTTCATACTTTCCCCTCCACAGAGCATCCTCCTGTGTGGAGTTAATGGAAAAAAAATCCATGGTGGCAGAGGTTTTTCCACTTCTCGCTGTTCTGTGCGCTGCGTGGATAGCCAAGGACACTGACATACCGGACGCTGGTGATACTCAGAGGGAACACCTAGATCTGCGAACCAAATCTAGGCGTCTCACCAATCCCGCTGGGGAATAACAAAAGCGGACATTCATTGAAAACATTTTTAGTAGTTTTCCAGACATTTCCAACTTGATATTGATAGATTTTTGAAGAAATGGCCAAAAAGAGGTAATTAATTAATTTTTATTTTTTTTGGTAAACTAATGTTTAAGACAAGATTTTTTATGCATAGCACAAAGGGTAACAATTGTTTTACAAGCTATAATTATTCGCCTGAAACACTCATCCACATTGAAAAATCTCCTGATAAAAGATACACGATGCCAACGGGACTCGAACCCGTGTCCCTTCGATTTCCAGTCGACAGCTCTGACCACTGAGCTATGGCGGCTCAAGTATTTCACCTAAAAATGTAGACAATTTGTCTCGACGCCATCTAGTGAGAGAGTTAGCACTTACAATGCCTTTCTCAAATAAAATAAAGTTGGTTGTTTTCAGGTGAAAAAATGTAACAAGCAGTAATTGTTGAATGAAACGCGGATAAGAGATAAGCCGCCATAGCTCAGTGGTCAGAGCTGTTGACCGGAAATCGAAGGGACACGGGTTCGAGTCCCTTTGGCGTCATGTATCTTTTATCAGGAGATTTTTCAATGTGGATGAGTGTTTCAGGCGAATAATTATAGCTTGTAAAATAATTATTAAATCTCATGTATCATATTTGCGACGGTCACTTGAGAAACTTATTTTATGTTGTTTGTCGTCATTGACTACTTTAATTACACGTGTAATGCATGAATTATATATAATTGCATGACGTGTAGTATAGATTAAAACAGTATTTGCTAGATCATCGGCAATTTACAAAATACTCATAAATATTGCCTTTTGTTGCACAAATGTTTTGACCGAGGCTTGTTTAACTGTGTTGACTCCCTTAACATCTACGGTGACGATATGGGGAACGATGTAAAGATCTCATAATGCATGACACAGCTTGGATTGTGTTAATGTTAAACCCTTTGCCATAAATTTCGTGTTTTTGTTTCGTAGAAATTTTTGATGATCAAGAGAGACGTTTTTCCAATGTTCTTTTTTTCAATACTATTACTAGATTCATGAATATTAGAAAAATTACTTAATACCTGCTTTTCAAAAACAATTTTAAATCAAAATTAAAATATTCTGCAATAAATTCATCTAGCGATACATATACTTTCACCTAAATCAGTAATCAGTGAAGTAGTTAATTAATTCGATTATCATGTTAATTAATGTGACACAATAATGAAGGTGCCCCTCATTACCACTGTAGGAGTTTGTGCGTTGCCAATAATATGATTGCAGCTCCCTCTAGGCAAAAGTTCAGTAGTCACTAAGACTTGCTCTAGACTACGAAGCCCGCAGCGGGTAGCCTTATATTTGTTTCGGCGATTCTCAACATTCGATAATGTATCGAATTTAAAAAGGCTTTCCACCAGGGACGTGCAGTTCATGGAAACTTTTAAGCTGTGAATTTCGCAGAAAATAATAAAGAAAATAAATAATTATTAATAAATTAATTACAATTTTTTTAAATGAATTTTAATATTTTTCGGTTCTTTTCTTGAGGAATTCACAGCTTTATAGCCTATATGCGCAGCATGTCCCTGTTTTTTTTACATACGTAAATGCCTAACCAAAAATATGGAATTTTACCCACACGCCAAAGTTTTCAGTTCCCAAGTTTTAGAACTTTTTTTAAGTAAGCTAAATCAAGAGATTTTATAAAAAAAATATTTGAGTGTCCACCTATTTGTGAGTTTTGTATTTATTTTTTGGAATAACTTTATTGAGTAAAACCTCAAATTGTAATATTTAATTATTGAAGACAATATTAGCGATTTCTAAACGTAAATCTGAAACAGAAAAATCAGAAAAGGATACGGTCACATCTAGGACTCGAACCCAGTACCCTTGACTTGCCGGGGCACTGTCCTGGGTTCGAGTCCTAGATGTGACCGTATCCTTTTCTGATTTTTCTGTTTCAGATTTACGTTTAGAAATCGCCAATATTGTCTTCAATAATTAAATATTACTTATTGTATTGTTGAAACATCTTGAATTTTCTACCTATTTGCGACTTATTGTCTTGTAGTAACATCTTCAATTGTCTACCTATGTGTGACTTATTGTCTTGTAGAAACATCTTCAATTGTCTACGTATTTATGACTTATTGTCTTGTAGAAAAATCTTCAATTGTCTACCTATTTGTGACTTATTGTCTTCTTTAAACATCTTCAATTGTATACCTATTTGAGACTTACTCTTGTAGAAACATTTTCAATTTTCTACCTATTTTTGACTTACTGTCTTGTAGAAATATCTTAAATTGTCTACCTATTTGTGACTTATTGTCTTGAAGAAACATCTTCAATTGTCTATCTATTTGTGTCTTGTTGTCATGTAGAAACATCTTCAATTGTTGACCACTGCTCTAACAAACCATTTCGTCATCTTTTTAAAACACCCGTGTGAAGTAGGTGCTACATCGTCACCAACTGTGATGTCCTCAATCGCCGAATATTTCATCCGGTCGATGTTGCCATTTGAAAAATAATATTTTTTTATCTAAATCGAAAAAAGTGGTGACAGTAATAACCTTTATAATACGTCTGTCTAACTAAATGTGTTTATTAGATTAGTATAAAGCGGAAAAAAATTACAAAAAAACCATCGGTAAATAATTTTCAAAACGATAGCTAGATTAAAAAAATAAATTTTATTGTGTTGGTCCGTTTGTAGTATTATTAACATCTGAATGAGTGTTTCATCTGCTTTCAAAAACAGTAGGTATTTATACTTTCAAAACAGGATGTATTTCATTTTGGGATACTTTCAAAAATACTATGTATATCATTTTAGGATAATTTCATAAACAGTGTATATTTAATTTTAAGATACTTTCAAAAACGGTATTTATTTAATTTTGGAATAATTTCAAAAACAGAATGCATTTCATTTTGGGATAATTTAAATCGAATATCAAATAGGATTATTATTTGATGACATGCTATTTCTTTGTCTACACTCGAGGGGAAGAAAAATGTCTATTTTTTGCATGATTTAGATAGGGTATAAAAATTGATAACACTTTGAGGACCTTCGCTGCAGCAGCGGTAAAAAGTGTGTGCCGATCGCCGCGTGAGCCCCCAATAAATAAGTGCCCTAGCGGCGCCCAGCGGTGCCCGACTTCTCGGCACGATATACGGTCTCCGCATAATTCCCTCACAACCACCCATAAATAACACATATAAATATATGCAAGCCATAAGGCCTTCATCGACACAATGCGCTGCCGAAATTTTTATTCCCGGAATTAACAGCGTGGTCGATTTTATTCGATCGAATCGAATGTGGTCGTATTTTATCGGGCACAGTGTAAATTGTAATGATAATGCGAATTATCCAATGTAATTTATCAAAAGATCGCTGCACGCTGTACGCTAACAAGGTATTGCAGCCTTTAAGGCTTTTAAGAGCTTTATAGCTTTATTCTGTAAAGTACCTAGTCACAGACATCCTGTGACAAAGTTCTGAACGCCGTTTTTCATTACTCGAAAGAGAAATATTCCCGGATATCCTGTGACAAAGTTCTGAACGCCGTTTTTCATTACTCGAAATAGAAATATTCCCGGATATCTCCAATTACATTGCGAACTCCCCAATACAACGGTTTCACACTATGGAAACCAATACTTAGGTGATGTCGATATATTTAATATTATCTTTGCGAATTTTGTGGATCACGTAAAAGATTTATTTCAACACTATTCCTAAATGGAAGTTGTATTTTGTAAACCAGTCAAATCGCTGTATTTTTTAATTTATGTTCTTGTTCTTTTTTTTTGTTTCTTGCACATATTATTTTTTTAATGTAATTTTTTTTTTATTATTTCTTTCTCATGCTGCAAAGCTGCACTAATAACACATTTTAACGCCACTTATTTTAATGAGGTCACTACATAACAGGCTATTGTCATTGCTTCTTTCTTTAATGTTATTTTATTTGTTATGTTTTAACTAAATTTAATTCTTTAATTTTTCTCATCAAAATTTGATACTGCACTATGTATATGTAAAAAAATAAAATAAAAACTTTGTACGTAAATGGCACTTGTGCCGTTCTAATTCTAAATAAATAAATAAACTCATGTTTCAAAATTGTCTGTCATCAAAATTGTACCACCTCCATGTAAAAGCCCTCTGGGCGTTAAATAAATAGATAAAAATAAATAATAAATAATTACCTACTTAACCCCACACAGTGTAAATACTACATAACATTCTATATACCTGTATCCTATGTATGTAACTCATATGTAAACTATGTAACTTATTTATTCAAACCACATGTTTAATGATGTATTAACTTAACTATTATTATGATGATTATTGCTACCCGTTACAGAACAGACTTCGTCTAGTAAGCTGGGGTATTTGCATTTGTACCTATATTAATATAACCGTGCGGTTTGCCGGCAATGAATGCGTATAAAAAAGTAAAGAACCCACCTGTAGAAACATGTCTCCGTCCAGCAGGGTGTGGTCGTAGGCAGCCATCTCCCGCGAGCGGAAGCTGGGCTCGTGTTGGTGGTGTAATCCATCCTCCTTCTCCTTGTGCATGACCACTGGAACAAACAAAACATATTTTAATCACAGAAAAAATCATATCGAATGTCATCTGAAAAAAAAAAAAAATTTCTGCCGTTAGGTGTTTGTAGTTGACAGATGTTTTCACTTGAAAAAAAATTACTAACATTATATTAATTAATAATATAATTGGATAAAAGACAAATAAGTAAGCAAAAAATGTGAAGAGATTTGGTTCATATATGTCAAGAGACGTGAATGTCATTTTTTTAAGGACGAGTCCGGGAAAAATTGCAATATTTAAAAGAAAATGTATAAGCAGTTTTTCAGATTATGCCAAAGATTTCATTATAATTCTTATTTAGTGATAAAAATTCATGCATCTATGGATACGAATTGAATATGATGAAGAATGGTTTTCTAATAAATAATGCTGATTGATACATATAAATATTAATTAATTTAATGAACGCTCGTAAGGCTTTTACAATCTTATACAGAAATAACACATCAGTACAAAAAATGCTTATCATTTTATAAACATAATGTAGAAATATACCTGTTATATTCAGAACTAATTGCTTTTGCTTTGATGCAGACGAAGGGGTTTTAAATATATCGAAGAGGTCTGTATGTATATTGGCAGTTAGGTGAAAGCGCGCTAGTGGGGAGAGATATGAATTATTAGAGGTTATCACAGTGGAAAAGATGGTGGAGTCAATTGGATTATACATATCACCGATATTTGTAACACTGAGGACGGATTGTTTCACAGAATTTTAACAATTTATCAAATTTCAAAAGTGAATGTTCAAGTTCTGTTGAATTCCTATACAAGTTCTGTTAGTGGTCAGTTGATACACAGAACTGAAATAATAACAGTACTTGAAGATGACTTTCAAATTTGATGAATTGTTAAAATTTTGTGAAACAACCCACCCTCAACATTTAAGGGGAAGTTTATGAAGTTATTCAGTTATTTAAAAAGTGTAAGAATATCATTAATAGTCCTTCAAATAGAAAGTGGCGGTAGTTTTAGATTAGGCAAATATCAATTACCGGTTGTCTCAATTTCTGAACATATCTAAGAAACTTCCTTTGTACTTTCTCCAAGCGGTGAAAGTTACAAGCATAAATAGTACACCAAAAAATTTAATTAACATAACCATTAATTCAAATAAATGTATAAATGACATTACATGTAATATGGATTGCGATAAACTAAATCATACATCTAATGTAAAATTTTGGAATCTAGATAAAAATGTTAAATGGAAAGACCATACCAATCTCACTGAATAAAGATTGAGAAACCTTATCTTCTTTAACATATTTAACAAAAAACTATCAAAATTGTCTATTATCCAGTCCCTAAAGCAGTATGGAATTAGGTGGGGATGGGCCCTTAAAGCTACCTTACGGCCCAAAATTACAATTCAAAGAATGATAATTCAAATTATCCTTATGAAACCATACGATTTTCCTACTTTATAGATATTTCGGAAATTTAATGTACAATATATCACAGAATTGTATAAAAGAAACGCCTTATAGAATATTTCATCAATAAAATTTACCCCTTAGATAGCATAAGCAATAGACTCAAAACAAATATCTTAGAAGCCATCAATGCTAAGAACAACCACGGCTCAGCACCACTACTTGTATTTAGGTGTTAGATGGTACAATATATTTTTGTCCAAAAACGAAATGAATTGACAGAAACTTAAAAAAATTAACAATTCAAAACGCAAATCAACCCCCTGAAATTAGTATATTAAAACCATAATGCACGTTTACTTTATCTATCACGTTTACTATACTATAAATGTAGCATTAAAAAAGCTTTGCCTTAAAAGATCTGCCTTACTTTGCAGATTTTGGTATTGGGAACTCTTTGTAAAAAGTAAAAGGTTCTACTTATAATTGTGTTTATTTACTTTACAATAAATAGGTCTGGATTACACTGTTCATTACCCGAGGGTTGGTAATTCTCTGGTTCGAGAAACTTGTTCCCTGTCAATATTATCATCTCACAAGTACTTGATACACTCTAGCGACATCTGACGGATGGAGTAAGCTTTATGCCTAGCGCCATCTATCGATTAAATACTCTACCTTATTACCATACATCACAGTTATTGTCATTATTTTGTAAAACTAATCCTCTAAAATTGTGTATACGGAATTAAATATTGAATTAGTTTATGTATGTTGATTTACGTTTGTTGTTATTAAATAATTCTTTGAATATTGCTTACACATCGCCTATTAAGCTTAATTTTATTTACACATCGACAATTAAACATTATTTTATTTACACGTCGCCTATTAAGCATTATTTTATTTTTTGTATATTAATACTCCTCCCATAAACACGAGCTACTGGACCTCACCTTCGAGTAGTAGTATAATTAAGAAAAAATATTATATAATTAGCATGCTGTTATAATTTGATTTATTAAATTATTTTGTTATAAATAAATATGAGACCATATAGGAGATGCATATTCTATCTGCAATCTCATAAGGGAGCAGTAAAGTAGTATCATTCACTTAACGTTATGAAAAGTTCTTGCGTTACATATTACGAAACCTTAAATTTTAATGGCGTTATAGAATATTATTTTGCAATTACGATCAAATATAAGTGTATACTACTATAGTAGTTGGAATATTTTTGGTTTATTATCAGTGACTACGATTTATAATTAGCGAAACGAAGTCATTTTTTGTAAAGACATTTTCTGATTATGGAAAGGAAGGGTGGACAAATAAAATAAAATGCTTGAAATAGTTGTTGTAACGCGTCCTATTACACATTAAAATGAACTGTAAATGAAATTTATATTAAAAAACGACAATAAGGAGCTCATTCAATTGGTTCTGAATAAATCACGAGAAAAGTGGAATGAAGGAAACAGACTACCTGGAATTCCCATGAATCCGGGCAATAAGGGCTCTCGATGCACTTGCACTGTTCGGGTGAATTTCCTCCACAACGAGATTAACGAGAAAACGAGAGAATTTTGATATTTGCATGTGAATAATACAACGACGAAATTAAGGTGGCACCTTCTTGTTATACGACACGAATTCGACTGACTTGCGACAATTTAGATGCAACATAAATCTTCCTAATTTCTCCAATTTGGGTAAGGCTGTTTTTAAGGAAGGAGATGGATAGTATATGATGGGAAAAATGGTAGGTAATATCCAAAAAACTGTTTCAATACTAAACAGTTGTGTTTAGCAATCATAAACCCAAACCATCAAACCTAGCCAAAATTTTATCAGAAAAATACAAAATTACCCATAATTCTTATGATTCAGTCCTTAAGTACCAGTCTAATCCAATAGACAATGCGTAAATAAGCGAAAATCTTCCGTAATAAAATAATATTTCCCTTCAAACTAGACATAAATTATAATCACCATGTGGGGATGAATCCGGGGAGGAGGGTGAAATATAGTGGACAGGTAACATTCAATACACAATCCCCGTATAACGTTAAATATTGTGGATAGGGTGGGAATCCGGGGTGGGGAGGGGAGGGGTGGTAGACAGAGGGAAGAATGAATCACCAACCAGCACAGGTGACGCTATGGAAGCATTGCTCGGAAACACTTTGTTTACAAATAGAAAACAATTTTAATAACTTATTTATTTAAACGTCCATTGGGTTTTTATATATAGAGATATAAAAATATTCTAGAGACATAAGTTATAATGATCTGATTATCATAATAACAATAACATAATAAAAAATTGATACATTTAAGTATTATTGCATATATGCATGTATATCTGCTTTTTAAATGATGCAATGTTATTAACATTAAATATGTCGGCAGAGCAAGTTCAATCTCTGTGAACGAGAATTGCACATAAAATGAGTGCGAGAAGTGTAACTACACCATTGATGTATTATATTTAGATGAGACATGAAGCGAAAAAATAGGTAACGCTTTTTGACCTCCAACTGACCTCCAACTCTCCCAACGCTCCCAACCCAACTAAAACTACCGAATACGGCTTACGCGCACCGTTAATATCGTTCTTGTAGTTTCGACGAGATATTAGTACGCAGTAACGCATCTAATTGTAATGTTGCTAATTTATAGAATCTCTTAAAATTATTGGTAATTCCGATTAAAAACGGGATAGTAGGCCTTACGAATGAATAAACAGGTTTCCTGATAAACTTAGTAAGTAAATTGCATACTCATGGAAATCCAAATATGTCATCATGATATATAATAATAATAATAATTTTTATTCCAGGATGTGGGGAGGTTAGGTTAGGTTAGGTTAGGTTAGGTGCAATCCCACACGTCCCATATATATATATACATATTTTTTTTTACAGTAGGTATGTGAAATTGAAAAAATATATGACGAAGAATAAATTAACAACAAAGTAATTAACAACTATGCAGGACGTGGTCTTATATTATCAAGCAAATCGATAAAACATTCTTAAATTGATGTTTTCTGAATAAGGACTGTTAATTTATTGTGAGGGCAAAAATCTAGTTCTCTCCGTGTACGGTGTATGATATACTTAATCATACCTACTCCGCAGTACTTTTAATGTATCCTGTAATAATTCCTGTAAGATTTCATTGAGAAAGATTACATTTACTTATTATTATTTATTAATTATAAAAATCAAGATATCGGATAAACTACACATGACTAAGCAAATTAGGTGAAGAGATGTGGTCCGTCGAATTCTAGATTCGCGACCTCCCTTGTTTTTGTGAGACGCGTCTCGGACGGTTTTCCGCTAGGTTTTGGCGCTACGCTGGACCGGCGCTGAGCTATGAAGATTCCAGGTACAAGTAAAATTTTGGGCCCTTTGCCAAAACCAGTTTAAACCTACAGAAAAGTACCGCAATGGACTGTGCTGCAGACCGTTTTTTGCAGACTTTTCTGCTCAGGGTCTTTTTATGACAAACCCGCAGAAGAGTGCCGCAATGAACTGTGCTGCAGACCGTTACCTTGCTTTCGCGAACTTCTATGTTCAAGGTCTTACAGCACTCGATTTCTGACAAAACCAGTTTAAACCTGCAGAAAAGTCCCGCAATGGATTGCGCTGCAGACCGTTACCTCGCTTTAGCGAACTTTTCTACTCAGGGTTTTTCAGCACTCGATTTATGACGAAACCTTACCGACCCGTGGAATGACGACCTGAAATTTTGGAAAAAACTGTCTATATACATATAATTATGCACCTTCGGATTTTTTCCTAAATAAATACTATCTATTAAGTATTATTAATTAACTGGAAAAAGAAATAGGAGAAGGTACAGGATAAATTTCGACGAAATCTCCAGTATACAACATTTTGAAATACAACATTTTGAAATCTAAATTATATATATTTTCTGAAATGGTTTTCGATGCCATCGCTACTAATCTAAGTCGTTCGCTGTATTTTATAATGGCAATAAATAGTCCTGTAGACTATAAACCAAAGCTCCGTCCATTAATTCTTAATAGGGGAATATTTTTCTCATAAATATTCAATACGACATGTACCATGCTACTCCTTGCATAATACTCTACTTTATTTTTAGTTATTATAAACTCTTATACATCGAGATGTCATTTTACTTCAAATGTCATGTAAATTTTATAAACCAGCGATATCTACATAGTTATTGTGAATTGAAAGCGATGCGAATGAATCGATTGATGATACGTAGAAAGGAATACTAACACGTACTTCTAAATATAATAAAATTAAAAAAGGTTTCGGTCATTTAATTCAATTATTATGTAAACCTTTAAGTTTGTTTAGATTTCTTATTAATGTTAATATGTAACTAATACAAATAATGGTTATTTTCTTTGATTTTCTTGACAGTTTTTCCTTCATGTGTATTAACTTTTTAAAGCATCACAGTAAAATGAATGAGATATTTTATAGCTTTATGGATAATTATAATAAATAATTTATTTCATTTGTCCACGTGCAGAAAAAAATTCCGATTCCCCATATATGTGAGCAATATGACACAAAAGTTCACTATGTAGACATTCTTAACAAAATAACTTCAAGAAATATCGAATGGAAGTATCGCCTACCATTATAAATTAATATGTGAGTTTGGAATGTATCTGGAACATCTCCTATCGTTATCCTATATTCCTCCTCCCCTCTCCCTTACCTAAACTCAGTCTATTATCTTTAAGTTACATTAACTTATAAGCCATTTGTTTCTGAAGAATAAATAAGGAAGTTTCCTTAACCTTAAAGATAACGACTTTTTCGTTAACTGCGATTCTAGTTCTCTCGGACAACAACAAAAAAGACCGTATTTTTAAGGTTAAGGTTTCTTTCAAATCAACTCTTGTAAATAAAGTAATAGCAATGGCTGGTGGCTGAGTTGACATCGCGTTTGGGTCCCACCCAAGCGTAGTGTGTTCAATTCCTCGGCTGGCTAAGTCCTCGATCACAACACGAGTAACATTTTCCGCTTAGTGTGGTGGTAGTAGGAGATTTTCAAATACTGTCAGGTTATCCGTAACAGGGGAATGTTTGTCTTTCTTTTAAAAAAAAATATATAAAATGAATTGATATTTTTTCTTTCAATTGCAAATAAAAACTATGCTAGAAATAGAAAATTAGTACTAAGGAAAGTAATTAGGAGAAATGGGCGGAATGGAGCAATTACTTCATGAGAATGTAACTGTCGTCTATATGAATCGGATAAAACTAATGTGTTTTAGAACAAGCCTCCGCCGGGCCCCTTCAAAGAAATAGCTGGAAATTAGCATTTTCATAACAGGAAGTATGAAAATATTAAGGATTTATGAATAATTATTTTTAATTGATGACGTTGAAAGTAAGAATAATTAAAATTTATTGCTTTATTTTCTTTGTTTTTTTTGTTGTTTTCTGGTTTTTAATTGATTTATATAAATTAATAGTTTATTTGCTCGTTAAATTGTTCGAAGGTTCATTCAAACAATCAGAGCAATGTATCTATTTTTGTAAAATTTGTGCTTTTAATTGAATACCCCAAAAGAGTCCCAGCTGTCAAAAGTCATTGGGAGTATATCATCCCCACTTGGAGTACTCTGTGAGGCTGATGGGTAGGGAAAAAGATTGGGAAGCGGAAGGATGGGAAGAACCAACTGTTCCCAACCGTCTGAAGCCAGTGAGACTATGGTCCCTAATCCCTAGACTAATCCCCAATTGTGGTATGTTGTGAGGCAGTGGGTAGTGAGGAGGGAATGATATGGGTGAGAAGAAGTACCTGGCTAATCAGATCACATCACCAAACACAACTAAAACCATTTCAATCAATTCAAGTCTTTCACGAGGGCGGTACAGAAAGCATTTGCCACTCTAGAACGTGCCGAAAATATACTATAAATTTACTTGAGCATGCTGCGATTGAACCCGCAACCTCCAGATTCGTCGTCAAGGATCTTCGCCACTCAAGGAGGAGGCTGTCGATCTACGACTATCAAATTAGAAAATATAACTGAATGTGAAGAAGAAACGGGATTTTTTTTGCTTATATAAAAATATATTTATCTAGGTGAAGACTAGGCTGGTATTAATATTGCTGGTATTACCTTTCAAAGTTTACTTTTAGATTCATTCATATTGTTCCCATAATAGTTACAAATCAGCCTGTAAAAACATAATAAAGAAACATCCCTTCACTTCCCTCGGCCAACCGCTTGGGGTGAGAATCACCCCACCCAATGAGATATGCCCATTTAAAAAGTAATCGGAAAATCAATGAGTGATGTTCCACAGCTGGTGATGCACATAAAGCCTGTTCATACCGAATCCACGCAGCAGTTCATTAGGCTGGGCCGACAGTATAAATATTTAAAATATTTGGTTATATACAATATACAACTGTATCGACCTATAAGCTAATTTTACATCTTCAAATTCGATAGTGCGAGCGGGTACATTTGGTGGAAGCGAAGGATGCAAAATTTTTAGTATTGCCTACAACATTCAATTATAGTTCGTTTATATTTTTTCAATGGCATCCTGTAAATTTTTATTGGCTATGTATAATAATTTGTCAACAGTGGACTAACATAAAATGAACAACAGTGAACTTAAGACCGAACCCTGCGGAACGCCTTTATAATTATGATGTGGTTCAGATGTGTGGGTAAAAAAAGATAAAATAAATATATAAGAATTAGTCAATTATTATTACGTTACAATCTTTAAATATGTATAAGTAGAGTTAAAATATGCTAAGCCAAAACACAAATGTACGTGAATTTTCGAGTAGTTAGTTAGTTAGTTTGTAGAATTCATCATTTAATATTTAAAAAAAAAACAGCTAGAATATAATTGAAATATTGAAGTTACAATATGTAATTTGAAACATCATTGTTAAATAAAACATAAAAGTTTACACAGAACTAATAGCAATAATGTTTCAACATTTAAATAATTCAGTGAAAGAAATTGATTGTTTTTTTAAGAAAGTGTTTCGGTGTTAGAAAATTTTTTGTCAATTTCATTCGAAGAAACGGAAAATTTTACATTGAAACAACCTGCAGAAAACACCAACACACGAAATGTTTCAGTCTGGATCAAAACAAAATGAATATACACATTTTTTCCAGAACTTAATAAAATAATAAATAATAGAGCTTTGCTGGTCCAACCTAAGGCCGACCTTTTCAAATTTAAAAAAGCTAAGTGAGCTTTTTGGAACATTCATACACAATACAAATCGCTACATCGTCCGATGCAGCTCGTCACGATGACGCTGCAATAAGCCTCACTCAGTTACGTATTGTTGGTTCACTGAGCCATTAGGAACACGCGCTTACCCCGGGTCAATTAAATCCTGTTAGCCAAACAAAGAAGGCGCCCGGGTGTGCCCGGGTCGCAATCAATTGACGTGCTTATTTAAATGATAATGCAAATAGAGGGTCTGCTTGATGCCTTTCTGATGTATAAATCTGAATGTTTATCGGGCTTTATTGATTATAATGGTTTGTTAAAAGGTTTACACGGCGGTGTGTTAATTAATAGTAAATATGTCATAAATTTTTAATTATTATTTGTTTTGCTGTGTGCATATGAATCAATGGTTACGAAAAACAGATGTAATTGCAATGCTTTATTGAGTGTGTTTGATTACAGTAACGTTACGTAGATGAACTGTAATAAGGCGAAGCTCTACGTAGTAAAGGATAAACGTGTGTGTTTCGTTTATAAATTGGATTTCTTAGAAAAAGAATAGATTTTTTAAATAAATACAGCGAGTAGAACACATCTTTGCCTTTGAAATAATCTAGGGTTTTTTCAAGCAAATCTTTTTATAAGCCCATAAAAAAATATCATGACTATAAATAGTTCTTTAAAAATCAAAATCTCCTGCTTACGAACCCGTATTCGGTTGTAATTTTATTGTATTATGTGGTAATTTAAGTTATTTAAAAAATATAGTAAAAAAATTAAATTTTTGTGCCTGAATATAGCAAAATAAAATAAAATTTTGGTGATGCTCATTTCTTGTACAAATAAAAACAGGCGAATGATGTTCAGCGGGAATATAAACCATATCGCCATCTACATAAGGAGGGTTATTGTTAGCGGTCCAATTCCAAACGTTACCTACACGACGTAATACAGTGTTTTCCAATAAGAGGTGTTATTTTAACTCCCACTATTTCGGTAGATGTTACTTTTGAAGCTGTCATTTTTTGACGTTTGAGAAGTAAAAACTACGCCATTAATAAAAATGGAACGATACACGCTTTAACAACGCAAAAAAAATATTAAAATTCACTTGAGTGAATCAAATGCAAATCATCTTGAGTGTTGAGGCTCATTTCCACCTCGGTGGCTTCGTCAACAAGCAAAATTGTCGCATCTGGGGCTCGGAAAACCCAAGAGTTATTGTTGAAAAGCCTCTCTTTCTTCAATGTGTGACTGTTTGGTGCGGTTTATGATCCGGCGGAGAGATTGGACCTTACTTTTTCGAAAATGGGCTGGAGCAACAGTTACGGTGAATGGATTACGCTATCGAGAGATGATTAATGATTTTTTATGGCCGGAATTGGATGGTATTGATCTGGACAACGTTTACTTTAAACAAGACGGCGCTACGTGCCACGCAAGCAACGAAACCATTGATCTTTTACCATTGAATATCAAAATAACACCTCTTATTCGAAAACCCTGTACATCGCCTGAATCATGTATCATTATTGAGTTGTCAAAGGTCATTATTCAGCAAAGATTCGTATACTAACCACCAATGGTTTCGAAAAATGTCGATCATTTTGATTAAATAGTGGCGTAATTTATTTTTATTTAATTTTAATTTTTTTTTTTAATTTAACTGTTTTAATTATTACTTCGATGTTTCCAAAAATGACGAAGTTATGAGCTTTCAAAATGAACATTGGTAAAATGAATCTAACCAAGTGTGTCTCGTAAAATTATAAATTTACATGTAGATAAATTCATAATTCGGGTAGCAGTGCCGAAGTTCTTACTGCCGCGCATTTACCGTGATATCACACGCTTTTCGGCAGGCCGCAAATATTAAGGTTTTGACCGCTTATATCTTCGATATTTCAAAAATGCAGCATGCTAAGAGCATCTCAGTGACGATAAATTTGATCGGGATAATCTTATGATCGATAATTGCTAAGCATGTCACTGGCGTAGACCCGTGAAGAATCAGGGATAGTTGTAGAAAAAAAAGGTGTTTTTAAAATATATATCTGCCTCAGGATCGTTACCTTTCAAAATAAGATACCTTTCGAATATTAGTAAACTGATTTCATAAAAGTACAAAATACGTCATATTAATAATAATCGACCAAAAAATGTAGCACCGCTTAATAAGTATGTCCACACATGTTGTCTCAGTAACGTATCTTCACTCTATTGATTAATATAAGCATCTGTCAAGCATTTGAACAAAACAAATACGCATTTCGAAAAAAGAATTGATAATTCATAAAATAATGTTGATATCCACTTTATCGCTTGTGTGTTTGATTAGTAGTTGCAATTTTGAAAATTAAAAGTTCTTTGAACTAGAATAATGTTACGCATTACACAGGTATATTTCACATTACTTACAAACCTACCCATGCACTAACAACCGAATTGTTTTTATTTATTTTACGCCTATTAAGGCTTTTACATACATATATAACAATATTTAAGAAATTATACTCGTAAATAGTGCAGGAAATAACTGTTTGCAACACATATATACATATAAAAAAAAAAATTGTTGAATTTGATCCACACAGTATGTAGGTACAAAATATAAATATAAAATATTCAAAATAATTTTTTGTTTCAGCCGACAAAATACTGTTAACGTGCAAAATACCGTAATACTGTCAATTTAAATAGCTTTATCAAAATATTCCCCCACTTGATGAAAAAAACTTCAATAAGGTATGCTTATATAAAGAAATTGATGTACTAAATATATCAACAACATCGGAGTATTTGTTTCCTAGCTGTTGAATCCGTCGCATAGGAGTGTGATATTGGGACGTTGATATAGAATTGCTACAATAATATGGTAGGTACTGTCTTGTAACTGACCTGCTTGGAGTATGAAAAGAGATTACATATAATAAATCAGGGGTATCAAACATTGAATTAATGATTTTATACAAACAGATTAAATCGGAAATCATTCTACGATCAGATAATTATATAAAATTTAATGAACAAAGTACGCTATCGTAATTTGAGTTTTCTCTAGGAATGACCATTTTAAAATTTACATATATTAAAAATTTATTTTGGATTCTTTCAATCTGGAATGAACCTCATAGTTTGGGGACCAAACCGTGGAATTGTATTCTACATGACTCTTTATTAGTGACATATACCTATAATGTTTTTGCAGTATTGACATTATTGAAATCACTAGATACCCTTAAAATAAATCCCAACATTTTCAAAGCTTAATTAATAAGAATTTAGTAGGTATATTTAAATATCCTGGTTAATTTATGGGTTATTAGATCGTGTTGCGCTTCCTCCTTATTTAGCCAACGTTTCGTACAGCGTTACAGTTTCGTACACAGGGCAGATATGTAGATTGTATTGAAATGTGTGTTGATTCTCTTAGGGCCGATATAAATGTATCTATAATAATTAATTAGTTAAATTAATGTGGTTTTCAGATTTCAGTTTTGATGTAGCTGTAACAATAATTATTCGTAAAATGACACCATTGTATTGACGATAAAAAAAAATTTAATTAACAAAAGTTTTCACTTTCACCTTGGGTCAAAACTGTATTCCTAGAAAACAAATGATGACGGTAGAAAGGGCAATCTAGATAGTTCCTACATTAAAGCAATTTTAAATAACCAAACAATGTGTAAATTAGTAAGTAATCACCACCAGTTCAAGATACCACACGGCAGAACAGATTTTCTAGCGCAGCCACTAAAACCGTGATAAACTTTAATGCCTGTGAAAGACCACGTCATAAGCGCGCTATATTTTCGTGGCTTGGCCTATTTCAGCGTATCGCTCGCCATACACTACAATATGCTGAAATAGGTCAAGCCATAATGCGTAAAGCGTGTCGCCACCCTTAAGCTCTTTTTGTATGCCTATTATTCAAAATGTTTAAAATATAAATGGTTTATCTATCGTACAACAATAAAAAATAGGTATAACTTAATCTACAATTCAGAACAATTAATATACACATCTTAAAAATAATTATTTATTTCGCTTCGAAATTACCTTTTCACATTTCCGAATTAATTCAAAACTCAAAACGAAAGTTTAAATTAAAGTTCTGCATTATAGGAATATTCCATCTGAAAATAATTATGCACGGGGAGTGTGGTGGACATTAGGCACCGGGGCTTTACCGGGGCCAATAATAATAGTTGGGGGAAGTCGGGGTTAATTGGCCCACCGGGTGATCGTCTCACCTGTCATTATTCCCCCAGCCGAATCTACATATTTCACTTTCATCCGCGTATCTAGCCCCAGGGGGGGAGAATTATACCCATTGTGGAAAAACACACATTCGTATTATAATGATTGCAGTTTATTGTAGTTGCTTAACCACGCGGTATCAACAAAGTTATGTTTAAAATTGTGTATAGGCATGTTTAATATTATAATTACATTATTTTTTATGATCTTTCACTAGTAAAATACTAAAAATTACCCACATAAAGCGTTGGAAGTGATTACATCGGCGCTGCAGAATCACAACGTTGTGTGAAATGGTAATAGCCATATTTAGTGACCAGATAGCCAACTTTCCAAAAGTATTTTTTTTCATTTCCCTCCACTCCACACTCAACACACTCAGAATGGGCTTGCCATAGTCTCATTGGTCCCGAGCAGTCTGGAGTCTTGTGAACTGTACATATGAAACAAATGGGAGATGAGCGCCAGAAAAATATATATATTACCAACTAGTGGTTGGAAGTGAGAGCTTGTGATGCCTCACGAAGACAGGCCATGATCAAGTTAATCGAATACTCAGGGTCTGACGTACATAATTCTTCTTCGGCATGGTTTTTGACCCGAGTTCTAGAGTTTGTAATATGCGTGTTGGTTTTTATTTTCCGTGTTTGTATTTTTGTGTAAAGGAGTACTGTTTTCGAATAGAGTTCTTTAATTGACATTACGTTAAGATTGTTGAAGATTTCGTCAGTGCTAGTTCTTATAGAGGCTATCACTACAATCAGTATGATTTTCGTGACATCTTTTTGATGGTTCTAATGAGGAAATTTAAAGTATTATCATCTATACAGAGTGTATCGGCACGTACCCGACAAACTATAACCAGCTTTTCCTTAGCACATGTACTGGACACCTACGCCAGTGACATCGACTGTAAATGCCGGTTTCCTCTGGGGGGTACCTTGGGTAAGGGTTTACAAAGAAACACAACTTGCGAATGTCGTCGGACAACTGACTGGTTGTGCCAGTTGTTTGCATATTTATTGAGTTCAAATTCAACACGTGTTAATGTAATTCTTATCTCTAAACAGGATGCATGAGAGCATTAAGGAACCAAGAAAAATAACTAATTTTTAATTACTACGGTTAAATCCCATTTGACACATGATACGTGTCCAGTGATAAGCTTCAAAAGGGATTCGGCGTCGTTAAATGCGTGATAACAGTAAATATTCATTTCCCTAATTATTTTAATAATTATGTCCATCCACCTGCTGTCCGGTACAGCACATTTGGAGTAAAAAAAGTTATGGACACTTTGCTGTCCGGCAACATTTTTTTTCAATTAAAAACAAAAAATTATAAAAAAATCCACACTCCGTCACTGTCATTGGCATTGTTTCTCGTGTTCAACAGCTCTTATTAGCAAGTGTGTCAAAAAGCGTCTTCGCTCTTTCATACACACTAAATAATAATAGTTAAAAATGAGACGAATGGTGCCGTGCCATTTCATTGTGATTGTAAAAGTGCGCCAATGTAGGTACGTACGTATATTATTCAACGAAACTCGATTAAAATATTGCCAGATGGGTTTTCAAACTGTGACAAAGGGTAAAACAGTGGTGACATGTGGTGAAAATATGAATGATAAATTTTTTATTAAAAAAAAATGTTACCGGACAGCAAAGTGCCCATAACATTTTTTACTCCAAATGTGCTAAGGAATAGCTGGTTAAAGTTTGTCGGGTACGTGCCGATACACCCTGTATATATTATCTGATCGATCCCCATCTGATACTAGCCTTTTCTAATAGTGATTTGCAGACGCATTGGCGTTGGCAGATTGGCATTATTGTTTAATAACCAAGTCTTAAAATATTTGAGATTTAATTTCTACTTCAATATTTCTATCCTACATCCTAGCTGTTGAAATGGTGTAGAATTTCTTCTTCTATCAAATAAATCAGAAATTCCTGAAATTGTTGAAAGTTGTACCACGGAATTGGCCTAAGAACCGCCTGAACTATGTCTTGGAAGCTATGCATCACCATTCAAAACATTGGATACATTTTGGGCAATTTCCCCGTCAACATAGCGGCGGTCTGGTCCGTATTTTCATATAATAATAACCTTTAGCCCTCGCCATTAAAGCAAGTTGAAAATTTAAGTGTGGAATATTTCTAAGAGAAATTACCGAAATAAGCTATAAATCTCTGCCGGTGAAATACGTTTATGGCGTTGATTACGGTGACGTTTCAAATGCGTATCTGAAAGCGTTCTCAAATATAAATCACGGTTAATTTTTGCGGATCGCGTGTGTAAAGAAATTAAGATTATTAAAAAATATTTTTTTGTTTAATAATTGTTATGGGAAGTTTTAATCAGTTTTGTTTATTGTGTTCCGCGCTGCAGGCTACAAAAATGTTATTTTATTTTATTTAAAATGTTTAGTTATTTGTGCAGCAAGATAACTGTGAAAATATCCCTTTGATTAGGTGTATCCTACTGATATAAGTATGTTATTTTCCATATCTCAAAATACCATAACTATTTATTAAGTGCGAAATTTAAAAATGGATGATTACTGCTTAATACGAGTGCAGCTACAACGAGTATCTTCGGGGCTAAGGTTGTTCTGATGAAGGCAAACCTGCGACAAATAAGGGAACCTAAAAAAGACCTTTATCTTATACCACTTAGAGATCATTCCCACGTCATATATATTGCTAAGAGGATAGAGAAGAGAGTTAAAACATAAAGGGAAATTTCAGGAGACTTTCAGGAGAACGTCACTGGAGGCCTGAAGATTTTAGCATAGATATAGGATTTCTCAAAAAATATTGGTTTGCAAAAGATTCAGGATATGTAAGCAGAGTTTTTTTTTAATCCAGGAAAGTAGGCATACTGCATAGGAATCCACAAGAGCTCTAATTTCTCCCATGATGTCTTCATACCGGATAGAGTGGAGGTCCCGAGTTCGTGTCTTGAAATTCTTTAAATTGTGTAATAAATCCTGGGAAATAGAAAATAATATATTTGGTTTGTAATTAAATAGATACAAAGGTATGTAAGTATCTAGCTTCTTACAAATCTTTTGAATACATACAAATTTTCAATTTTGATTTATTTGTACGCGAGTTCTACTGTTGAGAGAACTATTAGTATAAAAATATGAGCAACGGAGGAGCTTTGAGAAATCGCATTATAATGTTCAGCAAAACGTTTTTTTTAAAATCGCTAGCTCGGTGGCCGCCCGGTCGATTAAGAAAACTGCCTTCATTTTCCCGCAAACACATTAAATTTATGTGAAAAATAATTACGTGCTGAACGTTTCTCGAACACTGCCAAACACGTCGTCCGGGGGGTGAGAAGGAGGGGGGGGGGGTGGGCATGAGCACCGTGTGGCAGTGGGCAGTGGCCAGTGGGCAGTGTGCAGTGGGCAGTGGGCCGTCTGAGCACCCTGCTAATACGAGCCCCGTCATTACTACGTGCTAAATTACTTATAAGGGCGTAATAAGCACCTGGTAATCACCCCATACTATTGGCTATAAGTTATACCTACTCGTTCGATAACACTGTGAACTTGATTAGAAATATGAAGTGATTTGATATTAATGGGGTAATGATGTACATCATATCTTCAAATAGCGATTATTGAAAACATTGTGTAAATGAAAGTCTAAGCTCATAACTCAAAATGGGATTCATTTTTTGAGCTGAAAATAGTTGCACTCACCTAGAAATTTCAGACAAAATTTATTGTTTTATTTTTATTACGTCACACCTTACCGTCAGAAATTTTTTTTCTGCTTCAAATACGTGAACAGATTTTTGCTTCATAAGACAAAGTCTTCACACTTTGCCTGTGAAGTGCTTGTGTGGCTAAAGGGACCATGTAAGAGAATTACATGAGGTAGATGGAGATTAGAAAGTACCTTCCTATTCAGATCTAGTCACCAAACACGACTGAAGCCTTTTCAAGCAAACTTTTGATTATGGTTTGTGGTGTACAACAAAACTAGTATTATATGCTTAAATAAAGATCAGAAAACCCCTTAAAAATAAAACATAACGCGACATAATTCCTATGTACATATCTACTTCCGTGAACTGATAATGTTTTTTTTTCAGCGGGATGGGGTGAAAACTACCCTTAAGGAGGGGGTAATATAAATGCAAAGTGATGTCACTGGCCGGCACTATTCTCTTCCCCTGTAGAAGAGATATATTACCATGTTGTATATTTATAACATAATATATACATGTAAAAATGTATTTTAAAATTAATTTTTTTAACATTGTATAATTTGAATGATCACAAAATGACTTCATAAACATAGATAGCTTTTTACGGTAGGTATGTGATAAAATTTAATTACTAGGTAGAACTCCTTTTTATTGGATAAAAACTATTATTTTAGTCAAAATTTTCAATGATTTTAATAGACAAAAAAAATGATTTGTAATAAGAGTCGATAATAAACATTAAAAACACGAAATTAGCTATTTTAGTTGGTTTTCCTTTAAAAGTGATATCATGGTACTAGATGCTCGGACATATAGGAAGCGCAAGAGTAGAATTGGCTGGTTGGGGGTGTAAGCTTTGTACAAACATTGCTGAAGCTATTACAAAAAACTTTTTAATTTTGTAATGGTGGTCTCTAATTGAGGCAATATTGAGAATCTCTTCCATCCTCATTCATTTACGATGTGATAATTCTTAAAATATTTCTTTTTAAATTTTGAATTTGTAAATAAATAAAATTATCACTATACCACGAAGGTTTATGAGCTCATTCTACTTCATACAAGTGTTGAAGACACTCTCAGTATCGCCGTGGTGAAAGACAGTGAAAATGTGATAATATTTTCCCCAATCTCCTCCCTCTCTTCACTCCCTTAAACCTCACTTAGAGTTTTATTAGAATTAGAGTTTTATTTTTTTCTTATAGCGACATTTAAACACTGTATCTACGTACAAAATATGATAGTGAATATATGTATAGTAAATTGTATTACTTAGTCCTCCTAAGTATGGTGAACTGTGCTGAGGCAAACTAAAGTTATTCAGTTTTATTTTATTTGTTTTCTTTGTCATTTTGAATGTTTTTTTTCTGACTTTTCACATTGATCTCTATCAGCCAGATTTTATATCTTATTAAATTTTTGATTCGCTTTATATCTGGGGGAAGGATGTTGTGGAGTTTTGTCGCAAAATAAATGTAGTTTCTTTATCCGAATGTGGTTTATGTCTTGAATTATGTTTTTTTGTGTTTTGTAATTTGATCTAGTGTGATGAATACTTGGTATTGTAGAGGACTCAGTATTTCGAATGGTTTCAAAAGTATATTTTTAGCATATATTTTGTACATCAAAACTATGGAAAATTTCAATCGAAGGCTTTTTTATGGGTATTCCTTTTTGAATTGTATTCAGGTTATGTAGGTACTTAGATACAGCAGATTCCCATCTCCATTCCATATTCAATTCCATTATGACATAAAGCGAAATAGACATTTTTTAGCACATATCTTAGATTTAAAAAAAAAACGTATATAAGTTGTGAGTTTTTCCGTGATACCTTCGACATTTAAGTCCCATCTAAGATTTTCCGTGATACCTTTGACATGTAAGTCCCATCTAAGATTTTCCGTGATACCTTTGACATGTAAGTCCCATCTAAGATTTTCCGTGATACCTTCGACATGTAAGTCCCATCTAAGATTTTCCGTGATACCTGCGACATGTAAGTCCCATCTAAGATTTTCCGTGATACCTTTGACATGTAAGTCCCATCTAAGATTTTCCGTGATACCTTTGACATGTAAGTCCCATCTAAGATTTTCCGTGATACCTTTGACATGTAAGTCCCATCTAAGATTTTCCGTGATACCTTCGACATGTAAGTCCCATCTAAGATTTTCCGTGATACCTTTGACATGTAAATCCCATCTAAGATTTTCCGTGATACCTTTGACATGTAAGTCCCATCTAAGATTTTCCGTGATACCTTTGACATGTAAGTCCCATCTAAGATTTTCCGTGATACCTTTGACATGTAAGTCCCATCTAAGATTTTCCGTGATACCTTCGACATGTAAGTCCCATCTAAGATTTTCCGTGATACCTTTGACATGTAAGTCCCATCTAAGATTTTCCGTGATACCTTTGACATGTAAGTCCCATCTAAGATTTTCCGTGATACCTTTGACATGTAAGTCCCATCTAAGATTTTCCGTGATACCTTTGACATGTAAGTCCCATCTAAGATTTTCCGTGATACCTTTGACATGTAAGTCCCATCTAAGATTTTCCGTGATACCTTTGACATGTAAGTCCCATCTAAGATTTTCCGTGATACCTTTGACATGTAAGTCCCATCTAAGATTTTCCATAATACCTTTGATTTTTAGGTAAGATCAATTACTACTCTGTGATAATTTAAGCTTTGTGATTTTTCTATAACTGGAGATGACATATTCCCACTGACTCTGGAATGTGGGGAAAAGTTGGGACATTTTATATATTTTTATTTATTATAGTTTATTCACACAAACACATGTGTGTAATTTGTGAAGTAAGGCAAAACGTATTTTGCGAGAATTGTACAGGGAAAACTTCGCTTGCAACCTTTTTCATCCTTATTTTCTCCGGGAAAACCTAAAATATGTGTTGTCAGGTCGATAGGATAGCAGCCCCTCTATCTGTGAATTTATTCAAGTTTCCGTTCTTTATTTCGTAGATAGCTGCTGCCGGTAAGCAGGTATGCCAGTAAGCCGGTAAAGTAGGTATAGTAGGCTGCGCACTATACCCACCGACATAATTGACCGCCATTAAAGCTTATGAACTAGATTGAGCGCCACAAGCCCAATGAATGTTTAAAAAGCTTCCATTGTTATCGTTGGGAGTAGTTAGATCAGGGACTGTCAACCTTTTTTAAAATACATTTTGAGAATCGTTTCCAAAAATATCCCTCTGCCAGAACACCGCTAAGAGATATTTTTATTAGATATTATTAATATCCATCAATTCCGAATCACTTATTCTAAATCAGTTGCATTTTTCGAATCGGCAATTCGTATCTACAGCTTGCGCTGCAGGCGAATTTTCTACAATGTTTCATGATTTTTTTCTCTTGTATGGAATTGAATATCTTATTCTTCAAGTTTTCGTATTACTTCCTTCTCTGTGTAGTGTATGTTCCATGCGCCACTAGCGGATTTTTTTGTCTATGGCCTGGGGGAATGACACAATTTTAAAGAATTCGGTTTTCAATTTCAGTAACTTTAGACCTCGTTTATTGAAATATTGTTTTAAAAATTGTTGTAACTGCTAGTTTCTTGCACAAACTCTTTGAATAAAATTCCGGGGTCAACAAAACACTTTAGACTTTATTTTGATGGATACGAATAGACTCTGATAGCTTCTTCAGCAGGCGATAGGAATTATTCTGGACCTCGACGTTAAGGTTGCAATTGTAATTACTATAGACTCAATCCCTACATTATCGACTAAACTCTTTTCTTCTTTCTAGTGCCATCTATAAGTAAACTCTTAAACTACTCTCTAGGATACCACAACGATACAAATATCTACGAGAGTTTGC
This sequence comes from Hesperophylax magnus, assembly GCA_026573805.1. NCBI lineage: Eukaryota > Metazoa > Arthropoda > Insecta > Trichoptera > Limnephilidae > Hesperophylax > Hesperophylax magnus. Next base: position 21,545,316 of record JAIUSX010000012.1, read on the forward strand.
TACATAATTTAATTTACCTCATTGGGTGAAACCTGTAACCTGTAACTTGTAGCAGGTAAACTGTTCTGAGGCATTTACATTGCATTATTTTTATGTTACATTTTATTGATTTTCTTTAATTGCTACTCGGGCCTTGTTATATGTAGCAGGTAGTAGGTATGTGTAAAACTTTTTTGCAACTTTTGTGCAAAAAAGCTTCTTATATCATAGTATTAAACTCTGCAATAAAATACCACTCTCACTCAAAAACCTCAACATTATAACATTTATATCTCAAATAAAAAGCTGGATACTTAATATAGGGAGATCTGAAATAGAAAATATACTGATATCAAACACAGACTAAAACCGAATCTACTAAACTGAACTATACAAAAAAACACTATCTTACTTATTTTAAAATTACTTAAAAAAAAAAATTATTCCACATGATATATGTTTATAATTAAATTCATATGTTACTTTGTTGTAATATTAATTTCTTATAATTAAATTATAATATGTAAATGACATCCTCAGCACGGGAGATCCCAGTAGGATATCATTATCTCTATATATTACTAAGAAAAGAAGACAATAAATCATTATTATCATCATCATGTATTAGATGTCTAGAACAGCAGTGCCATAAAGTAACACTCTCCATCGACGGAAGATATTACAATCTTTATTCTCTTGTATTAAATACATTAGAAAAAGAATCCTTGAAGTTTTCATTTGCTATGGAAAATTCCATTGCTTTTTACACAAGCACGTGAACACGGGCGCTGCAACAAAGCGCGCGTTCACTTCACTGCGAATAATTAACAATTTCTACCTATACCACCGTTTGTGTACCCCTTCCATGGAGCTTTTCGTTAACATGAATAGGGCCATTACCCAGGGCTTTCTTTGCCATTAAAATTCTAACAATGTCGCCATTTTAACTAAACACATAATTACTAATAATATTTGGGTAAATGGCCGAGCAGTAGCCCACATCGGTGGAATAATTTTTAATGTTTGTATAAACACAGAATAATGGCGGTTTTCCTGGTAGCACACTTCAACCACTGGATCAAAGCTGTTAAAAATAATAGTAGCTATTAACAAGCACTAGTTGGCACGTGCTTAAATTTATAAATAATTAACTGAAAGATCAATAGAATTCAAGGATATATCTAAAACAATATAGTTTTTTTGGTGCAATTTAAAAATATATTCACTTTTTGTTATTTTGTGTACCAATGGACAATAGACAACATAAGGGAAATGGAAAAATTAACTACATTTAGTATGAAACAGCAAGCACAAAAGTGGTTGCCAACATTATTCACCCATACTTCTGCAAGAAATTCCGCCATTGTTTCTACCTACACAGCAAAAGTATTATTTATTTATTTGGTACAATATTTGTTACATTTTAAGTTTTCCAGTAATGAGGCCTCACTGGGTAAATTTAAATTAAATTAAAAATATATTAAATTTCATAGGCTTCGCCGCTTTGATAGTACGTGCAGTTTGGTCATTGCTCGGAAACATTCGACACACATCCATGCCACATTTCCCTATTTTTCTAAGAATTTTTTTTTTTTAGAAACTTAATTTTTTTAAAGACGAATTTTTAGAAATCTTTTTATGATGGCGCTGACTGTATTTAAAAAAAATCTGTTTTTAACAAAGATTGTGCCAACTAAAATTCGAACCATTCAAATTATATGACGGCCTCCGTGGTTGAGGGGTAAGGCTCTCGGCTAGCAATCAAGTGTTCAAATCCCGGCGTGCGCAAGTAAATTTTTTTGACTCATTTGTATGATTTCACAATTTTTATAATTTAAAATAATACAATGTATATTTGTGGCATGTTCCAGAGTGGAAGATACTCTCAGTATCGCCCTGGTGCAAAACCACCATTCAGAATTGAAATTTGCTTAAATTGGCTTTATCCGTTTTTGGTGACCAGACATGAATAGCCAGGTACATCCTGACTTTCCTCTTCCCATATCCTTTCCCTCCCCACTACGTTCAGCGTCACAACATACCCCGATTGGGGATGCATTAGTCCTACTGGCTCTAGAAGGTTGGGAGCAATTAGGAATATTGTGCGTTATTCACATAAAAAAATTAAAAGTATTATTACAATCTAGTACAATTAACATGGGTAACAATTTATTAAAAGAAAAAGATGTTATAAATTTAAATAATGTCATCAAAGCGCAGTAATCAATTATTATGAATCTAGTACCATTTATAAAAACTCAATCGTAAACCGATAACTTACCACTTAAATAAAACATAATTATTCAATCACATCAAAGCGTGGACTTTTTATACTATATCACGTGATATAAAAAACACACACACGCGTACTACGATCACGCACATCATTGCAAACACATGCACATAATGTGTAGTACAAACGAGGGGAAATCATGATAACCTACATACAAAGGTAGGTACGATTTTTATATGCGTAAGTATTTGTTAATTTCATGGAATATTATTTTCTTTATTTCGTCATGATGTCAATTAAACAGTTATGCACCAATATATTTGAGATATATGTAGGTAAGTATAACGAGGTCATGGGGCAGTTTTACTATTTGTGACATGCCTCAAAATATAGTTGTTGAACTGTCTGTAAGTGACGTTAAAAATGTCGATGGTCAATGCAGATCTGTTGATTGGAGCGTTCTCGCTCTCTCTAAGTCCTCGCCTTCGGAGCAGAAAATGTGCATGGGATCTCCCACGAGTATACTTGTTAGGCACACGTAAGTTAACCTCTTTCAACATATATGTATGTGGAATAAGTAGGTAGATCCAGAGATTAACTTTTCTAATATTTTCCTAGAAATGTTTTTCGCCGGGCTTGTTGATATCGAGCATTCCTATTAAGAAGATGGATGAATACAGAAATAAATAGTATGTATGTTCTTTCGTGTATAGATAACGCATAAACCTCTTTTGTACTTTTTTATTTCCAGGATATGGTTCAGAAGGGATCCAAATAATGGAGCTACATTCAAGGATACTGCGAACAGGTGCTTTATATGTCCTCGTAGTAAAACTAACTAACTAACTAATTAACCATCACGCCGTTTCCCCGCAGCGGTAGGCAGAGAGGACGGACCACCAAACAAATCGGTCTTGGCTCACACTCCTTGCCTCATTCACATTCATACATACTATAATATTATTCTGACTCAATAGGTTAAGGTGCTCCCATAGCTGCTGTGCCCACATGATGCACAGATGGGGCCTTAAAGAGTCGGCGATGTGTGAATGTGGTGCGGTGCAGACCACCGAACATGTGGTCAACGGATGCCCGCTCCATTCATTCCCCGGCGGGATTGATAAGGTCCACATGGCGACACCTGAGGCCCTAGACTAGCTCGCAGACCTAGATGTCCCCCTCTGGCCCCCACCATACGAAAGAAGAAGAAGATTATTTTGACTCTTGACATGGCCCGACTTGTGGTAGTATGACGTATATTATAGCAATGGTATCAAATACACTCCTTTCTTTATTGATCCGCTCTACATGTCCAAACCGTAAAACCTTCACTTACTTATTCGTATTAATTTCATTACGCTTACACCAACATTGCATCCTTTCCAAATATACAAATTTGTAATGTCATACCCATATGGTTTTACACACATACGTCTCAGGGATATCCTACACACATGAGTGTATGTATACATATTCTTTCTGCCTACCTACATGGTACATACCCAAGTACTTACAATATTCTGATTACATAACAGATAAGGCGTTCTATTGAATTCCTTTAAGGGGGAAAGAAGACCTACAAATGATAATGTTCTCCCCTTCGATTCTGGCGCAGATTTAAGGGTGGGGGTCCTCTCGGAGTGAGGTGATCCCCATGGCAACCGGCGCCCTCCCCGCCCCCTGGTTGACATGGGCGGGGCTGGTCGGGGATTGGGTGACTATGGATCAGGGTTCAAGTGACACATAATGTATGACGTAATATGTAGGTATTATTCATTATACAGAGGGAAGGGTAACATTTGAGATCGGTTAGCTGTGATTTCTTCGAAAAAGCTATTAAATCGATCGATCTTTGATAAAAAGTTATGAAAAATATAACCTAACCAAACCAGTTAATTGATCATGTTCTCTTTTGTCATTTTCTGCCATATCCGGTTACAATAATTTTCTTATATTAGTAGCAAATTACAATATTCCCATCCATACACGTTTCCCGTCTGGGCAAATCTATGTATATAAAGATTAATATATGTCGCAGACGGCGAGCAGGCAGCGCGGCGGAAGGGCGGCGTTTGATTTAAATAAAAATCTACAGTTTTATTTACAGATTGAAGAAATTTTACACGCTTGATCTTCAAAACATGAGGCTCACTGTCTATATGTGATTTTTGAAAAACTACCTCACATCTCCTTTTCCCACACTTTAAAGCAGTATAAAGCAAGGGCAACGCCGGGTGCTGCAAAGAATATTATATATATTAGAAACAATGGAGATGGGTCATTAAACTTTCTTAGTAAATAACATCTATACGCACAGTGGCGCTACACCTTTGTTTCTGCCTACATACCAATCGCATAACTTTCATGTGTTCGTGCAGTTTGATCATCAGTGGGCACATATTCAATGCCACATCTCCAATTATTTATATTAAGAGGAAGCTACAAGCCGGAAATGTGTATATTCTTGGTATACCTTGTACTGTAGGAAATAAGCATTAAAATCGCTTGACAGACGGAGTCTAGAAACGTTCGATTTCAAGCACAAAACTGGTGTTTATTTATTTTGGAAATAATTTTATAAGAAAGCAAAAAAGTAAATGAGGTGAAACTGTCACAGATAATCTTAGCTATAATACAGTATTTTTTAAAAGTTGTTCACTTTACGCGTTCATACTTATCTATTGAAAAAATATTTTTTTTCTACTTTACATTTATATTTTTTATTTGTATTCTTCTAAAGCGAAACGATAGGAAAACCTTCAATTTATCTAAAACATATTTTTTGGTATTCATAATGTACACCAATTCGTTCTATAGATTAATCAAAATAGTAATTTAGCATTAAGCTTCGCCTTAATCTATGGGTATTAATGTAATTCTTTTCAGTTTTTTTGACGATAACTTAACTCTAACACTTGGCACAATACGAAGTACAAAATAACATGCAAATATATGTTAATACATTTCAAGAGCTACGCTCACAGAACAAATAGTATTTTTCTATCTTTCTACCAACCTTTACGTACCTGAAGGTAAAATCGAAAAAGAGGGGTCACTAAGGTCCCCCATATATCAAGGAGTGATCGTGTCTCTTAATATCTCAAAAATGTGCCTTTTTAACGCTTAGATATTAGTTAGTATTTTTGTATACCTTCCATTTAAACCAGTCATGGCTCATCTTCGCCCAGCGGTCAATCATTGTCAAGTAATGTAAACGAGAAAATACAAAATCGAGCGTAAATCAAATATGCATTATTGTAGCCCTTTCTAGTAAATGCACGTTTTACATGTGTTTTTGTGGTTTATTTTATTGGGGACCATTATTATTTTTAATAGGTTCCGTGGGGGGAGGGGAGAGTACTTTCGTCGGAGATGGATAGATTAGAAAATAACACTAAAGGGATATATTTTTAAATGCAGATCAAATACCGAGGAGTTTTTTTAGGATTACTTAAATTAAAAAGTATATGATGTAAAATCAGCTAGTAAAACATTAAATATTAGTAAATATTTAGTGGGTTCGGAACAAAGACGTTATTGTTCTAAAAGGTAAAATAGCAATAAAGAGTTATGTATAAACAATATAATTACACTCCTCCAAAGAATTCCTCTAGACCCTCATCAACCTCACTGAAAGGGACGATACATCTCGCTATCAGTATCAGGAATTCAGCGTAGGATATCTCTAAGACCTCGCTAGAAGGGACGACACATCTCGCTACTAGTATCGCTAGATTTCTGCTTGGTTCAAGGCCGTGCACTCGCTTATATAGGTCGTCCGTGGTACATCGTTCGGTAAGTAATGGGAAGTCGAACTACTGACTGGTGAGCTGTGAGCTGCATGTCCAATAGGAGTTCTAAGATGACCTCCGTTTGTAGATAAATATTTGAGAAAGTATTCGGGCTCTCGCGGTTCAGTCTATGGATATCGCATAAAATTCTAGTTTGCGGAATGTGTATTACCCCTCTCAGGTATGGGAAGGTTAAAACTTGAAGCATCTACCTACCAAACGAGTGCTCTAACTATTCTATTTATTACTGCCCCAAGGGCCCAGATGTACGGAGCATTCGTTAACAGGGTCATTGTGTGCAATTTGCATTGCAGGACTATTAACTTAGGTTTTAATTGCTGCTCTAGCGTCGGACATTCAGCGGTCCCCAGTTGGAGGAGAAATTTACAGCGTCTGCCCGAGCGCTATAGTCCATTGGTTGTTCTGTCTTCTGGGGCTCTATTCCTGAATCGAGGGCGCTCGTAATCGCCGTCGAAAGTACGTACGTTGGTCGTCGTTGCTATTCCCGAAATTGGTCGAAGGTACATACTTTGACGCCAAACGTCAAAAGTCATTCCACACAACATCTACTGGGTGCAACCAGTAGAAACAGGGCAGCGAGTGGTAGGTTGTTGGCGTTTCTATGGAATTGGCTGTCAAAATCTAGTCTAGCTGTAAATTTTTGTTTTACCGCGCGGATTCCGCAAATGTAAAAGTGGGTGAAAATTTCCCATTTACTAAGTCTTTATCGGAGCTTACAAGCTTAATTAAGAGTTGCTTTTGGCAATTTGTAATATGCCCCGCAGCCATTTCTCTTTTTAATAACGAATAACTGTTGTCTGTTTGACAGTCACACCATAGAAATCCCCAAAACATCAGGAACATAGACAATATTCGCAGGGGTGCCAATATAATCATCTCTTCTACCAACTTCGACCGTTCGACGCTCAAGAATACGTAAAATTGAAACATTCGAAAAAGTTAGTCGCGGCGACTAGTAGTTTTTCACTCGAAGACGGCGCATACGAAAACGATTGATCGTTTAACTCCAGAATCGCAGGCCTGGTCGTCAACCTGTCAGAACTTGGCTCCGGGCAGGATTGAAATGAACACGTACATTATACTTTGGATTATTAAATATGGTTCGGAGATTATAATGATGTTATTCTCTCACTAGCCACTAAAATACGAGAGAGTTCCCTTGAGCTAAAGTAATTTTGATTGGGTACTTATTTTTGAAAATTAAAAACGACATATACCTAAGTACCTGAACACAAAATGCATTTACACACCTTTTGGGAAATTAACAGCGAATTTTTTTTACATTATACCAAAAATCAAACCAATTATAGATTTCATCTTTGTGTTAGGAAACAAAGGATTATATAAAACCAAAACCCGTAATATTTATAAGCAAAACTAAATTAAAAAATTAAAAAATTCGTGGTCATTAACAAAATTGTTGTTTTATTTCACTGACAGAAAAGTTACCCGTGACATATAAGAAAAACACACCTTTATGGACTTTTTACATTTATTCAGTTAGCAACTGAAAATGTCCACTTTTGACTTTTTACTTGGCTTGATAAGAAAAATGAGTATGGCTGATTTATTGAAATCCTATTAAAAACGGGATTGCAGGCTGTTTCCGAATAAAATTTTAGTACATTCGTAATATACCAAAACACGTGTTCATGCACAAAGCACAGAAAAAATAAAGCATCGAGCCTTTTAAGAGGAAGCTACAAGCTTAAAATGTGTATATTCTTGGTATATATTGTAGGTAATAGGCATTAAAATTGCTTGACAGACGAAGTCTAGAAACCTTCGATTTCAAGAACAAAACTGGTTTTTATTTATTTTGTAAATAATTTTTCTAAGAAATCAAAAAAGTTAATCAAATGAAACTGTCACAGATAATCTTAGCTATAATACTGTATTTTTTATAGTTGTTTTCTTTACGCGTTCATACATTACTATTGAAAATTTTTTTTTAATAGTTTACATTTATATTTTTTACTGAGAAATTTATTTTTTATTTGTAGCGAAACGATAGGAAAACCTTCAATTTATCTAAAGCATGTCTTTTGGTATTCATAATGTACATCAATTCGTTATAAAGATTAGTCAAAATAGTGATTTAGCATTAAACTTCGCTTTAAAACCGCTTTTAAGTGCTCGCTTTTTTGCGATGTTTTTTTCTTGCTTCAAAACAGGCGGATATTTTTACGCGGGAATTTCATCCTTATCGCCATCTGCACAGGGAGTGTTATTGATATTGATGCATTGCCTTATAGATCTGCCTCCCTTGTTTAGTGTGTTATAGAAAGTAGGTATAGAGATACTTTGTATAATGTCAACAATGTTATGAAGTGCATCAGCTAAACATGAACTCAATTTGGCGCAGCTATAATAAATACGAGGCACATTATTTAATAAAGGCATAAAGCAATAAAGGTGAAATTTGTAATCCACCCGGAAGCATTCGGGGAGTGTGGGGTGCAATGTGTCATTAATCAAGTGGCGCGGGTGACGGTTTACCATCACAATGGCGCACTCGCCCCCGCCTCCCCTCGCCATTGTCAACTGGATGGGGAGATCGGGCCACAATGGAGGCCAAACAAACATAATACTTTTGTAATATAACCGAGCCTAAAAGATTACAAAAGATGACTATTCGACTGTAATTAATCAATTATTGGTCAATATTGGAGGGGACTCCCTGCCTACTCTATTACTATTGAGTGTTATTTGAAATTGATTTGCGAAGTTAGTTCCTATATCGTACAGAAAAGCTCTCTCGCAGGTGAAGTAATTTGTAATTCTGAAGTCATATTATAAGTTTAAAAAAATGAACTCGCAAAAAACAAAGTTTTTAACAATAAAATATTTAATTATTATTAGCAATTAGTCGCTTGAAATATCCATACAAATTGAAAATATCTCCCGAGTAAAAATAAATGCCGCCGACGGGAATTGAACCCGCGCCTTCTGATGTACGGTCAGGTGACCACTGAGTTACGTCGGCTTATTTCCAACACACCAAATAATTCAATATGTACTAGTATTTCAATCAACGCTTATTATATTTTTTCACCTGTAAACAACCGGCAATCTAGTGAAATGCAAATTTCACTGGATTTCCGACAAGGAAAATCTTTTATATACCGGGCCGTCCAACTCTACATTCTCTCAGACCTATGTCACTTTTAGGGATGCTGTGTAGAGAGTCTTTTTGAGGAGAAGGAGGGAATATGGGTCTTAAAAATACTCCTGTTGTAAGAGGGGGAAAACATACATGCCGACAAATCGGATGGTAAATAGTGCGAACGGTGTCCAATATTTTCTTTTCGTCACTTTTTACTTTATAATGTGTTAATTACTGTATGTTGACTGTTATTCCGCCACCCCAATCATAGTATAATTAATTTTATAAAGTCATTGGAATAACAAAAATCAAAAAGTGTCGAAAATGATGGTAATTTTTATAACGGTTGTATCAATTGATCAAAACGTCGCTTGGGGATTTTTTCACTCCAAATATGATCTGGACGGTTCCATGCTAACTCAACACAGTGACTATTCAACACATATTTAAAAAGTGATATAAAGTCATTAAAAATGTTGATAAAATAAATTAAACCTAACCTAACCTAACCTACTTAATCCAGTTAAAAAGTTATTGTTTTTATTTTTTTGGTAAGCTAATGTTCAAGACAAGATTTTTTATGCATAGCACAAAGGGTAACAATTATTTTTATAAGCAATAATTATTAGCCTGAAACACTCATCCACATTGAAAAATCTCCTGATAAAAGATACATGACGCCAATGGGACTTTGACAACCCGTGTCCTTTCGATTTCCGGTCGACAACTCTGACCACTGAGCTATAGCGGCTTATCTCTTATCCGCGAAATAATTCAATATATACTAGTGTTTCATTCAACAATTACATTAGATTACAAAAAGACTCTTGTCTTAAACATTAGTTTACCAAAAAAATAATAATTAATATTTGACAAGTTCAAGTATCTTCACCAAAAAATGTAGACAATTTGTCTCGACGCCATCTAGTGAGAGAGTTAGCACTTACAATGCCTTTCTCATATAAAATAAAGTTGGTTGTTTTCAGGTGAAAAAATGTAATAAGCAGTAAACTAATGTTTAAGACAAGAGTCTTTTTGTAATCTAATGTAATTGTTGAATGAAACACTAGTATATATTGAATTATTTCGCGGATAAGAGATAAGCCGCCATAGCTCAGTGGTCAGAGCTGTCGACCGGAAATCGAAAGGACACGGGTTCAAGTCCCGTTGGCGTCATGTATCTTTTATCAGGAGATTTTTCAATGTGGATGAGTGTTTCAGGCTAATAATTATTGCTTATAAAAATAAAAAGTTTTTGTTTCATCACTTAGTGGGGACAATCCCCATCCATATATTTCAGAAAACTACTAAGAAGTAGATACCTGAATACTTTAAACATAAAGCAAGTAATAATTTCAAAAAGAAAGGCAACCTCTCCGCTCTTTCTTGGAGCAGTTGAAGCTCACTAGCGACAAGCGACGCGGGTGGACAATCCGAGTTCGTCCTAGTCCTTGGATGAGTTTCTCAGCGCGCATAACCTAGCGCGCACGTGCAGACATTTCTCCTTGAATTTCTTTCGCGATCTTAGACAATCCGCAGAACCCCGCATGCCCACTGTATGACAATTTCGTAATCAAGAGGACAACTCCAGATCCAGTTGGGATCGCTGGGTGTAGAACCCACTTCTTCTATAAAGTTCTATCTTTTAGTTTTAAGAATCATTTACGCAGCTATAAAAAGGTAAAATATATTACGTTTTTTCACACTATTGTCATAACGAAACGTAAAATAAACTCTTAGAAAAAACAACTTTTAGATTGAATCCATTTCATTTGCCCATCCGACGGACATATCAATTATTAGCAATAGTGGCGCCACCTGAGAATATATTCAATAATTAAAAATGTTGTTATGCTATTAAAATATTAGCGAGTAATTACTACACGAATGAGACAACGCTTTTTGTAAAATAGAGTGGATCATTATTATTGATGACTAATTATATAACATTGTATATTATACCAAATGATATGTGATTGTATTATTACCAAACTGCTCAACATATCTTGCTAAATTCTCATTTTAGCATAATAATAATAGTAAAAATGACTTACAAAAAATATATTACAAATTTAATGACACCAGAGCTCACCGTTTTAGCGAAATGAATCACGAACTGCCGCGGATTTGATAGTTTTCTAAAGTAAATCATTAACCTCAAAATATATTTGTTCCAAACACAACTCCATCAATCATTTTTTCGGTTAATTAAAATGCGGCACCAAACAAAATGTAGTAGGTACCTACGTATATAATGACGTGTAATTTGGTGTACACGGTATCTGGCAACTAGTCGTAAAATACACGCGGAAAATTGCATCACACAGAGAACCCGAAAAAACTACACTTATTTCAAAAAAACTATTTTTCTTATTTTAGGCAACTAAAGGTTTATAAAAACCTTTTAAGCCTGATCTACAATTAGACGCATTTAAAAAGACAACAGCTTTTTCACTTTAAAAATGTCAACTTCGGAATCCCCTTAATCGGAAACGAAAGCTCACATAAAAAAAAATTGTAGCAAAAATCAACTTATAACTTATAAAATAATGTGATATAGTTTCGCCAGCGTTCCCGCTTCTACCACTAGTTTCCGGGCGTCTTGTATGGACAATATACAATTGCATTAGTTATTTCATTTTAATCAAGTCGTTTAGGTATGCATTTTCCCAGCGGGCATACCTACTGTTATTGTTCGACTAATGAAGTCATCAGTTTAGACTAAAGGCAGAAGACAGAATGCACTGTAAGCTCTGTTAGCACCGTAAGCAGAGTAAGTTCTGTAAGCAATAAGGCAGTTAAACCGTAACACTGTACCCTTGCCTCGTGGCGCCCGGCAGTAGATAAATAATTGTTAATAAAACGTGGAAAATAACTCATCCGTAATACGTGATAAATAATAATTCATGATTATTCATGATCAGGGATTATCAATATTTTTTTGTAATGATTTTAACATTAAAATTAAAGCACTAAATAAAGTTAAAAACAACAAAATAAGTAGTCTTTTTTAATTTTTCCAACATTTGATCATTCAGAATATATTGGAACACGTGTTGATGCAGCTGCGCTTTTCATCATTTTATAACCTAGTAACAAATTCGTGTTTTATCTACAGTTTGTTAGGAAGTCAGTAAACTCTTTCGTTAAAGGCCTGCAGTCGCATTTTTAACAGTGCAGTTCGTGATGAATGACAAAGACAATTCAGATGGGAAAGTAAAAAAAAACTCTTTTAAATTTGTTCATGAGCGAAACCGGGTTGCAAAGCTACATTAAAATGTAAGAAAACTTGTCCCTTGTGCGACGTCACTTGATTGGATCAGAAAAGTTTAACCGGCTTTGCGAGATTTACATCAGGTACAGCATAAAATTCTTTAAAATTAAATGATAAACAAGAGCCGATGGTAGATTGAAACGATAACGTCGTTTTTATTATTAATTAAATAAAAAAGGACTTAGAGATTGGGAAATCGCTAACCACTAACTAAAGGCGAATCGCTGTTGGCTCCAATATACCTAACATCTCCCTTTGTCTTATAAACAACTCACGTAACAGAAAGAGAGCAACCTATTACGGTCCTGCCAACGATAAAAGCGTTATTCCATCTCCTTTCGTTGCAAGCGTCTTAAATGAGAAAGAGTGAGAGATTATAACGGAGCTATCAGCGGTGCGCCAATACCCCAAGGCGTCGAGAGCCCGCGCCGGATAAAGTATAAACCTCGGGATTGAAATATCAACATTATTTATGGCTTGCTGAGTACACAGGTCCAAGTCTTAAGGCCGGACCGGCCCGGGCCTATATTCATTAGCCATTACCCTGTAGGAATCATCAAGAGTAGGGCCATTCATCACGCGGTGCAATCAGCGTAAAATCAATTATCAAAGTTCTCCGTGAAAAATCACACGCGCCCTCTGCCGACCGCTCCCGCCATCGCATCGCTTCGCGCCAAGCGGGACGGAAAGCGCGGGAACACCTCACACTGCGCCCATATGGAAATCAAATAATAAACCTTTCGTGCATCTTTTAATAGTAAATTGTTGAAGAGATTTTTGCGTAGTAATCGGTATGTAACTAAAACGTAGGTCAATGTAAACGTGAATATGGTTCAATGTCGATGTTTGATATCCGTTATTTTTTTCTCCAACGGCGGCACGTTTAAAGGCGATGTTTTCTAGTGTCGAGCGTTGATACCCGAGTAGGTACCAACCTGTTTTATTTGTAAATATTATTCAAATACTTAGCTATTGGTTACTATGCTTTTTAAAATGAATGAAAACCTGAATTTGGATATGTCGCGGGTTGTCTAAGCATACCTACAGACGTGTCAAAAACTGCAGAGCAAAAATAAAGACAATCTTAAAATATCATTTTTGAATGCAGGTTTTACGTGCTATTTCTGAAATTTTGAAAATTCTACGCTTAAATGAAAACGACTAATATAAAATTAAAAAATATACGTAAACCAAAAAAAAATTATCACAAATAGTATCTGGGGATTCTATAATATCACCACTTAAGATCGGAGAGATGATAATAAATATTACAATTTTGGTCAGTCAATAAATAACGTTGGTACAAATAATCATTAAATGTTACCCACATAAAACATTTATGTTCGTGCAATGTATAAGGGATTGTTAGGTATGCATCCACAGGCTTAATGGACAAGTGTAATGTCAATACAAAATCCTGCAAATGTCCTACCTACCCTTTTACCCATCCCAAAATGTCACCATAATGAAATTATTGTTGCGACACACTTAAAATCGGACAAGTGGTGTCAGTTGCTCATCAGAGTTCGTAGTGATAATTAATGTCAGACAAGGCGATTATACATATATTTGTGAAGTGAAATCAACCAAAACTCCTGGAGACGTGTGATAATCATCAACGGGTGAGTCCATCTTTCCTGCATTCCAATCTGGGCTTATCTTGTGCTCCAGAAGCCCAGATTTATACCTTTTTGATTATTGCACTGTCCATCGGGTTTGTCGGATGCATAAATCGTCCCATCAATCGGTGTAGTTTGGGACTGGTCCTTTGGGCGTGTGGCATAAGGCTTTGCTCTGCACCACCTCTAAAAATATAGTGGAGTCGCAGCTTCGCGACACCAATTTCCATGCAATTATTTCGAGTATTATTAGGTAGACATTACTTTACCTTAAATGCATGACTAATCATGACAATCACAGGTTTTTTCTACAACAATATGTATGCTGGTAATATTTTGAATACAAACAAATTCATAGACTATATGATATGTAGTTTGTTATAGTTCTATCACAAGATGCATAAGGGTTAAGTTTTTATTTAAACTGTCCGAACGAAATAATTCCTGATGAAAAATACTTGCGAAGATATAAATACCTACACCCTTACGAATAGTTATCTACATTGGAAACTGTTTATATAGTATAGGCAGATGTGTGTGTTACCTCCGGCCCTGTAGACAGAAGTGATTGAACTGAAGTAACTGAATATAGAAGCTGGTGCAGTCGAGGCCATGACAAAATTTAAATATCATCCAATACCAATTTATTAAACACTTATCGTATCGCTTTAGTGCTCATCGGTTTGACCCTACCGCTTTATATAAACGTAGAAAAAATTCTGATGTCCTATTCTTATACAAAATCGTGAACAATCTTTTTTATTCATCATATCTCCTAGAAAATATTGCATTTCGTTGCCCTGAACACAACACCAGATCGAACGACTTATTTAGAACACCACACTGTAAAGCCAAATATGTGCAAAACTCTAATAGGACGCATCTGTAAAACTCACAATGCTTCTAGAGATGTAGACATTTTCAACTATAACTGAAAACATATAAAATGCAACTTACTAAACTGATAACTTAATTTTTTTATTTTGTGAAATAATCCTATCATCTTAGTTTATTTTATTGTTTTTATTATAATCATGTGAAAACTGTATTACTACTAATTGTCCTTAATTGTTTTATAAAATTTTGTAATTCCTTATAACGTTAATTTTATTTTTATATTTCTTTGTCATTTATAAATGTATTGTATAGGTGCAAATATTCAATCAACGACTAGAATTAATGGAACATTACTGGTCTAATATTGTAAATAATTGCTGTTTATGCTAAATATATAAATGACTGTTTGTTTCCTAAAAACAATTAAATAAAAATCATTTTGTAATCAATAAACAAATATATTGAATCCAATATTACCATCAGAATACTACCGAACAAATAACGCAACCTTAGGGTGTTATAATTTCGTTAGAAATTTAAATAATATAGTTAACGTATTAATAAACGTCTTGCGTGTATAAAATCGCATAGCTTCCTTGTGTACGTATAGCTTGAAAACTTAATCTATATTAAACACGCCCACTTATATTTACGTATTATTTTCCTCGTGTGTAAGTACATTAATTCAACAGCTCTAATGTTAAGCCCGTAATATGAAACTTTTCAGACGTAGAAATGTATAATTTGGCACCCTCTTAGTCTGGCGCCCGGTGACCCGCACTATACTTTACCACCTAAATACGGCCCTGGGCGATCCCTTCTCCGCTGATCAATAATTGAAATCTTGTTATTCGATTAGCATTTTAATCCGCACAGACGCCGGAGATTTGCATAGATATATTATTTTATTATGACCCATTCCGGTGGAATTATGTTGCAACTTTAATGCCATTCAATTCGTTACAAGAAATTGTTCCAGAATGTTAACTTTTTTGTATAACCACCTGCAAATTTATTTCTTATATTTACTTCGTCTATACATTCCTTAAGATCTGCCTCTTTTCCGTTCTTCCAGTTTTATTCACTATATCGTATCAGTCTAATTTATAAAAAAATAATAACTTATAAAAGTTCAAATGGGGCTTGACCATAGACATAGGTTTCTAGTGTCTATGGACTAAATACATAAATAATTATACCTACTTTCTTCCTGGATTTAACTGACTTTAACGGTTTTAACTATTTCAAAGCTACATAGCTAATAATGGAATAAAGTAATGCGATGAAAAATTGAGTTGCTTTAGAATATCCAGAGTGGTATATACTATCATTATCGTCCAGGTTAAAACCACAAGTCAGAATCGAAATTTTGTTTGAAATGACTAAAGCTATGTTCATCGATCAGATCTGACTAGTCGGTTACTTCCCAACCTTCCTCTTTCCCATCTCTCTCGCTTCCCCAATCCCTCCAGCCTCACAATATACCATAATTGGGGATGCCATCTTCCCATCGGTAATATCAAAAAAGATCAAAAGTTTTTGTTGCTTCGTATATACTCAACTATATTTAAAAAATATGTCACTCGAACACTCGATCGGTTCTGTTTTATCGGTAAAGGTAAAAAAAGAGTATTGCTAATATTTCGGCACACGTGTTCATGCACTTGCTTTTGCCTTAATAATATACAATGACGAAATGCGAAAATATTCGGTTTTTTCTGAAAACTTGTTCCGACATTGTGATTATATATTCGTATCTTACGAAAAATTTATTAGAACACCTATCAATTCATTCGTTAAAGGCCTGCAGTCCCGTTTTTAACTGGAATACAAATAATTTAAAGAAATTCTTAATAAATTCGAAAATGTTTTATATCGGTAAGTTTCGTTCGTGCACGCATTTTAAAATCATTTGAAAATAGGAAAACCAATAAGAAAATAATCGAAGGACGAGTATATAAGCAAAATAATCGAAGTACGAGTATGTAAGCAAAATATGTTTTAAGTATGTAATCAAAATGCCTAATGCGAATAAATGATGAAGTTAATTTGCCTAATGTTTAATATCTGTATTGATTTTTAAATAATGCAGTAGTAACTTTTCAAAAACATTCCCTCGGGTAAAAGTCCTTACAATGGCAGAAGCCCGAGCTTTCAGTATAGAAATCAAACTTTAGCTGCGATGTATATAAAAAGGTAAAATTCAGAACATAGTTTCAAATTTTATTTTAGTCATTGTTACGTGCCTTTTTACTCGTGAGTGTATATTAGTAGGTTTGCTTTGAGTTGAGGGTTGGGGAAGAAAGATATCGCGTGACAAATGAACTTTGCAATGGCTGCCCAACATCGCTTTTAAATTGTAACATAAATCAGAGAGATGGAAAAGCAATACTAAGATGCAAAACCAAGGAAAATATCATATGTGAGCTTTGATAGACCGTAGGATCAAATAACTCAGCATATCAAATAACTTCAAACGAATTTTCATTACGCTTATGAATACCTCTTAATAATAATAATAATAATATTTGGCTAATTCATTTTCATGAAAAATCACCTCAAGGGCGCCTGAACTACATACTTTACGTAAAGTCTATAAAAAATACATATATAGTAATGTATTTGTGTATACCGATAGTATTGAAAGTTTCAAAAAAAAATTTGAAAATAGTTTGGTATACCTCCCCGCAGTCCCCTCTTACCCCTCAAGTTCCCAAGGATACTGTTGGACAATGTTCTTATAATGTTTTTTTTTTGTTTAAGTACATCAATACACGCAAGTTCTTTAAAATAATTTACCTGTACCTTATCTTTTAATATTCTAATTAATTCGTCTGTTTATAACAATCACATTTTTAAAACGCTCTTAAAAATTTACCCAAATTTCACGACGCGAGAGCTCACCGTTAGAAACTGTTTGATGCGTAAGAAAACAGATATGTATTTCAAAATTTAAATTTTGATGCCTTGTCTAATCGAATGTACCTAGGTACACATTTTATACATAATATATAGATGGAATGCGAAACGAAACGAACACAATAATCAGATAATAGACGCCATTGTAGAAACAAGTTTAGGTACCATTTACCCTTTTTAAGCAAGCTGATTATATACTTTCAGGTGCCTACGTTCTTATCAGTCGATTGTTTTCCTAGTCCAAATGGGGGTCTCAGTAATAAAATCAAGCGACTTAACTAGCCAGTAAAAAGTTACATGTTCCGTATTACGGGATCTACCTGCGCGAGTAAAGTAAATCCCGCCAGGGGCTTTAGATAAGAAAAAAAAACCTAACCCTTAACTTAACAGACCCTTGATATATAAATGACAGGCGGTAACTTGAGGGCTGATAGGGATCTGTGCAAAGGTTGGAAAAACCTTCAAAACAACTTTATCAAATAATTTTAATACACGCTTGAACACCTTGATATATTATTTTGACAATTTTAATTTTCTTTTACAACATTGGAAAATAAATATACTATTTTCTTTTTAAAGACCATTATATGTTTGGTATTTAAATATTCTTTTTTAATATCACGTTATTAATTGAGCGTAGTGAAGTTCTTTTTTAACTCAACCGTTTGGCCTCTCATCTGATATCAAATCGGAAAAATTAATAAAATGGTAGGTACCTACCGGCCTGAAGAAATTTGTGTGGGAAAAAAAGAGAATAGTACTCGCACATTAGACAGGGAGAAAAATGAGTATTGTTAGTTTATTAAGAATCTCTTAAAATTATTGGTAATCTGGTTAAAAATGTGATTGCAGCCTTTATCGAGTAAAATAACAGGTTTTATGTAAAGAATGTCGGAACATGTTATGTCTTATTGAAGGATTTCGGAACACGTTTTCTAACATCGTGATAATACTTTTATATTAATACTTGCAGATTATAAGGAAACCAGTAAAATCATTCGTTAAAGGCCTGCAATCCCGTTTTAAACCAGATTACTAATAATTTGAAGAGATTCTTAATAAGAAACTCTTTATTCAATGTGATGAATTTAATAAGTTGTGGGAAAAAGAGGTCCCAAAAAACTTTCTACTAATTTTCCAACCCTTTTTTTCTTCCTTGCCGAACTTTCACCTTAAGGTCAAACCCCTTATGTGAATGCTATAGCTACCCCTTTGAAACATACCATATTAATTTTCTAATATGACCCCTCTTACGCAGTAAAATAAAAGCTGTATTTCCATACTACTATCAATACATTATGAACACATTATTATGTTGTAAATAACAATTGAGAACCATAATAAAAAAAACAGAATAATTAAAAACTGACAGACGTCGGCATATTTATATAGGTAATTAATATATCAAAGCTGACAGGATAATAAAGGTTGTTACGTCTGTTAATTATTATGGAAATATTCAGCATTGCGTAGTGAAAATTCTTATTATGGTGCTTTTATGCATTCAACGCGTAATACGAAAATATTATAATTTTTGACTGAGCGCAGCGAGTCCCATTTTAACTAGACTCTTTGGAATTTCATCTGTATGTAGGTAATTTTATTTGTTGCGTTCCGGTTCGGGTCAAGATGGTGGAAGTGTTGGATACTATCATTTTATACCGCCAGAGTTCAAATCAGTTCGAATTGGTTCGAATGATCGTGGTTCCTTCTATTAGCTGTCAAATCGGAATAATCAATTTTTTTCAATTTTGAAAAAAGACTTGTCATTAAGATGTTTTTATGACAATATTATGGTTTTTATAATTAAGTACTTGTGTTTAAGTACCTACTTAGAAATTTTATGATTTCAGCGGAAAATTTCGTCTTGATTAATTAAAAGAGAGAAATTTATATACATAGGTACTATTTTGGACGCGAGGTTCACGGAACTACTAGTTAATAATGATCTATGTAAAGCTTAAATACCTTTATTTTAAGAAACATAAATATTATTATTTCAATATATTGGAAAATAATATTATATAATATTGACAAATTAAGATTAGGTAAAAGGAAAAAGAAACGTACAAATATTATAAATTTATATAAAAATAGCTTTAAACTATTTTCAAACTCTGTTTGCCGAAAATAAAAAGGTAAGTTTATTAATTTATTTCGAAATGTGACAGAAGTTTAGAGATCCGAGGAATAAATAATAAGGATGACGTTTACCATTATAATGAAAACCTACAAAATTATTTAAGTAGTCGCAGAAAAATGTCCACCAAATTGTTTAATGTTTTCACTTTTGGCATATGAGTCTTTGGTCGTAGAATTACAATAACAAAAGCTTCCCAGGCCGGAGACCAATAAAGGAAGAAAAAGCTCGGTGACGTGCAACCAAACAGTTAGTGCAGCTTTACTTTCAGCGGGTATTCTTGAAAGGCTGATATAAAATGTTTTTTTGGGGCTGCTGAAATGGGCCTCGTTAAATTTCCCGGAAACGATTAGATTTCTTTTGAATACTTGTGTAGGTATATGAAAGGTGTATGTATGATGTATAGGATTTTCCAATAAATGGTGTTATTTTGAATAGCCCGCTATTTCGGTAGATGTTACTTTTGAATCTGTCATTTTTTGACATGTGACAAGTAGAAACTACGCCAATAAAAAAATGGAACGATACACGCTTCAACAACGCATTGAAATTATTAAAATTCACTTGAGTGAATCAAATGCAAATCATCTTGAGTCATGAGGCCCATTTCCACCTCGGTGGCTTCGTCAACAAGCAAAATTGTCGCATCTGGGACTCGGAAAACCCAAGAGTTATTGTTGAAAAGCCTTTCTATCCTCAACGTATGACTGTTTGGTGCGGTTTATGGTCCGGCGGAGTCATTGGACCTTACTTTTTAGAAAATGAGGCTGGAGCAACAGTTACGGTGAATGGATTGCGTTATCTAGAGATGATTAATGATTTTTTATGGCCGGAATTGGATGGTATTCATCTGAACAACGTTTACTTTAAACAAGACGGTGCTACGTGCCACACAAGCAACGAAACCATTGATCTTTTACTATTGAATATTGAAATAACACCTCTTATTGGAAAACCCTATATAAGTACCAAGTTGAATATGTAACTAAAAATATTCACTTTATTACAAATTTTTGCAGTCTAATATATTGTCGTAGGAAACTAACTAACTAACTAAGCAATACATGATAATGACACTAATATAGCTGATAGACCGCCATTCTGTCTTATCAGATATCTCTTGCTTCATTCACATTCATACATCCTCTGATGGTGAATGATGAATGATGCGTCTCATGACGAATGTAAGTAAGTATTTGAAAGAGAGAGTACAAAAACAGTGTGCAATATGGTTGTGAATGATGAATACTTGGGTCATGGGGATGAGTTTGTGTATTTGGGAAGTATGTTCAAGAGGGATGGAAAGCTGGAGATATTGAAAGGATAAAGGGAGGTCACCTAATTAATGGAAAACTGAACGCGGTTGACGCTAGCCAAAAACTGTCCAAAGTACCGAAGCTAGCAGTTCACAATGGAGTGCTAGTATCTACCCTGATGTATGGGAGTGAGGCATAAAACTGGAATAGGAAGGATGAAAGTATCCTTTGGGAGTGTGTGTGGTATAACCATGTGTGAGAAATGTGGAGATCCGTAAAGAATGCAAGACTGATGTACGCGTAATGATTAAGGGAGGGACGCTCAGATTGTTTTGGGCATGTAGAGCGAATGAACAAAAAAAGGAGTGTAAAAAGAATATACGACGCAAATATGAATGGTAGAAGAAGTCGGAGAACGCCCGAGGAAGACATGGCACGATCAAGTGAATCAGATACTTGGGACGGGCGATGTCAAGAGTCAGAATAATAGAACAGTAGTATGTATGAATGAGGCAAGGGGTGGGTGCCAAGACCGAGTTGTGATGGTTAGTTGGTCCGTTAGTATCATGCACGCTCTTCTGTTATTCTGAATCTTTGATTTTCAAGAGTAATAGCAATAATGAATAAGTAATAAACGAACTAAATACACTATATCAATGCAGGGAACGCAGAGCGAATATAATGCTACACTATTTCCTTATTCACACAGAACCTTATATTCTCCATGAATCAATTCTAACTCTTCAGTTTATCCAAATATTAACCTTACTGAGTAGTGTAAGGTGTTTGATCTTTTCCTGGAAGATATCAAACTTCTTCTTTCTCAATCTTTCCCATCATAAACCCCACTGCCACTCCTTACGAAGTCTTTCCTCTATAAATGCATAAAACATACAAGAGTTCTTTCCTTAATCCTTAGCATTAGTTTTGTTTACAGGTTTCGGTTCTTACCACATCTCTTTATTTGTAAATCGGTAATACATTTATCTGTCACACTTACAACTTACCACATCTCTTTATTTGTAATTCGGTAATACATTTATCTGTCACACTTACAACTTACCACATCTCTTTATTTGTAATTCGGTAATACATTTATCTGTCACACTTACAACTTACCACATCTTTTTATTTGTAATTAGGTAATACATTTATCTGTCACACTTACAACTTACCACATCTCTTTATTTGTAATTCGGTAATACATTTATCTGTCACACTTACCACCTATCACATCTCTTTATTTGTAATTCGGTAATGCATTTATCTATCATACTTACAACTTACCACATTTATTTATTTGTAATTCGGTAATACATTTATCTGCCACACTAACAACTTACACCTCAGCGATCTCAGTTACATTTACTTAATGTTCTATTTAGCAAGCAGTAACAGTTATTAATTGAAATGAAAAAAAAGGTTAAGCTTGCTTTGTATTATATAAACCGACGTTTGTAGAAAACATTCGTCTGGCTTTCAAGTTCCAGAAGAGTGTACTCTAGTTAATTAATTTAAGTATAACAAAGAGCAAATATACAGCACGTTTAACCAAGTATGCACCACAACCCAGTCCCGCCTCCCGCCGCGCGTCACATTTAATTACTTTTCAAGACCAGCAGACTATAAATTAATATTTTTTTTAATTTCCCGAGTAGAGCACCTACGTGAATGTTCCATTAAGTCCAGTCGGGGGCTGTTAATGTTTGGTCTATGTTTTATTAGTCGGTTACTGAGCGAGGGGTGGTTGGGATATTATCTGTCCATCGGAGATAGCATCACATGGGGTAGGTGTGTACAGTGTGCGGTGTGCTGGGGGTGTTATTATATAGGTAATAGGTAGTCGCAGGCTGCAGACGGTGGAGTGTAGAGTTTGGAGGAACACACGGTGAACTATGGGTAGTAATGATTGGGGTTGTCTGGGAACCAAATAATCAGTCTGCGAGCTTACAGGGTATTCAATTAATATTTCTTTAACCTGTGCACTAACATTCGAAGTTTACCACAACCATCGAGAATTTATGCTTTCTTCGAGAAAATACTATTAATACTAGAATCACAACTCTCCTAGGCCTGTGGAATAATGGCAACCTCGTTTGGAAAAGGCTGTGAGGCTTAAGGAAGAAGGAGGAGAGGTCTAGTTACCATTTAAGGCTCCGTTGTAAGAGCTCAAAGAGATGAAGAAGATTACAGAAGATGGAATCACAGAAAAAAGGTAAATATATGTAAATATAAATGAGAGAGGGAGCTCGCTATTATTAAAAAAAACCTTCTTCAATCGTTGCAAATTACTTCGTGGAGTCTATTTAAGTTATATGTGTGTCGGAATAATTTAGGAATGTGGGGTCTTAAGTAACGATGCTTTAATCGAACCCTTGCTACGAATAATCCTTTATGTTTTGTGACTGGATCTGAAAATCCAGGTAATTTCTAACCCTTCCATCCTTACCCTACAATGTCCCCTCTTTCCATCCCTTCTGTTTCATAACATTCCGCAAATGGAGATACCATCGTTCACTAGTTTCGGGCAGTTGATACTCCTGTGCAGTATGACGTACACATACAAAGTGAGGCAGGTAATAAAACTCAACAAAAATAGCAGCAGGTCTCCGTGGTTGAGTGGTTATCATCCTCGGTAACGAATCCGGAGGTCGCGTGTTTAAATACCGGCGTACACAAGAAAATTTCAATTGATTAATTTGTGGTATTTTACTTATTTTAACATAATATATGTAGATAGTATATTTGCGGCACGTTCTGAGAGTGTTATACCTTCAGTATCATCCTCGTGAAAGACCTCTATTTGGAATCGAAACATTGCTTGAAATGGCTTAAGCCGTGTTTGGTGATCAGGTATGAATAGCTGATAGCCTCACAGCATAACCCAAATGGGGATACCATAGTCTCATTGTCTCCAAACGGTTGAGATCAGTTGGACTTGGTACAATTACAAAAGCGTCCACTTTGTAAAAATTATATAAAAATATGTAAACTATTCGAAATCCAATATGGAGTTTTTTTTATTTATAAATTGAATTTTTCTTTGTATACTACGTGGCAGGAGAGAAATGTGTGGCTACGCCGCCTTTTTCATAAAAAATTTAATTTGGACTTTAGACCAAAATACTAACAAAAAAGTGTTTTTTTTTTAAGTTTTTATTCTTAACATATAACAAAATATCTAGTCCAACGTGTGCGTAGTCCAAAGTTATTTATTTGTATTTTTAATTATAAAATATAGTCCATTAAAGTTAACGATTTTCGTGATTTTTAGGCAATTCTTTAAAAATAAAAATAAATAATCCCTGCATTTTTTAAAAATAAAATGAATTAAAAAATATTTGTAAAAGCAATTCAATGGGCTTAAATTTAAGTTACAAATGATCAATTTATTTAGGAACATAATTTTTCTAATATAAAATTAAAATTTTAATTCAAAAACATCATTTTACCCATGTTTAAATTTTATTTATCATTATATTAACATTGTAGATTGGTTTTTTACTTAAAAAAATAATAATTACGATTAACTCAAAAAAAAATTAACTCTAAAATCTTAAAAAAATTAGAATTCACCGACAATTTATAATTTAACACAAGTAAATAAATTATCACGTATACTTAATAGATATTTGATTTGATTTAAAAAAACATTTTCGTTAAGTATTTTGACCTCAAATCCTAATTTAAGTTTTGTATGAAAAAGGCCTCGCAGCCGTTCTTGTTGAGAACATTCCACTTATATTAACTTTTTTTGATATATAAAAAAATATAAATTGAAAATCGTATAAATTTGTTGCATCGTTGAGTTTCAAAGTATAACAGTAATACCTAGCAAAGGTGAGTAAAACGAATGGCAAAGGTAAAAGAGTAAGTGGGGGAAAGTGAGAACACTGACACCACATCTGACGATCTGCCCCGTGGCAGCTGGCGAAGGGGTGGGCGTGGTGGTGATATCTCTAATATGGAAATGCTGCCATTGCCCATTAGTCCCCCTCGCGCTATCAAAGGGTGCTTTATGGATCTGCTATCTGCTGCTTTCATATTTGGAAATAAATTCACCTTTAAAGGTACCAAAGTTTTATCTGTTCACTTGGTGCTTTCTTGTGACCCTGACACTGAGATCTTCGTTGTAACGCTTTTTTGTTACAGGAGTCGTTTTTTAGAAATTGGTGATGTTACAATTGATTTAATCTGATGCGTTCATCTTCTTTATTAATTTCACTTAAAGCGATTCACCTCGATGTGTAAATTCGAAATTGGGCAAAATCACACACTCCTTACGCAAAGGGCAATAGGTTGATATTAGTAAAACAAAATCACACACTCCTTACGCAGAGGGCAATAGGTTGATGTATATAAAACAAAATGACACACTCCTTACGCAGATGGCAATAGGTTGATGTTAGTAAAACCAAATGACACACTCCTTACGCAGATGGCAATAGGTTGATGTTAGTAAAACAAAATCACACACTCCTTACGCATATGGCAATAGGTTGATGTACGAGATGTAAAACAAAATCGCACACTCCTTACGCAGATGGCAATAGGTTGATTTATGTAAAAAAATTGCTAAAATACATCTTTTATTTTAACGTTTGCCGATCATAATTTAAAGAACTTATAAGGGGTTCATAAAAAGGGAAATTTACACTTACAAAGTATTTTTTAGAGGCTTGATACATTCTTTTTAGTATCAATAATATTAATTTGTAAGCGGTCAAATTTTCAAATGAAAAACAATGAATTTGTATTATTTTACATTGCCATCGTAAGTTTAATGAACTTTTGTATAATTACTGATTGTAATCTCTGTTGTAACATAATTATTTTTCCGTTATGGAAAAGAGGGAGATGTTACAATTTATTTATAAGCGGTAGGTATGCGTTTATCTATTTATTTATTATTATTATTACCCGATCATCCTATGGCTCTGTCTATCATCGAAGGTAACATGATTTATGGGTTGCATTTGTTAATAGCATAACAATAATATACTTTATCCACGTTTTAGTTAAATTTAATTAAATAAAAATATTATTTTGTGTGAAAACGAATTTTGGAACAAATGATATTTCTGAATTTTCTTGGTCAGCGCAAATAATTTTATTTCGAATCAGCATTTCTATCATGAGCTATACAGGATTTCCGGGGGTAAAGTGCACTAACTTAAGAAGGTGATTCTACATGACAGTAGAAGTAAAAAAGATAATTCAAAATTTTCTAAATTCCATTTCTTTTATCCATATACGCTATATTATATAACATTAACTGGTACCTAAATGTTTGTTAAAATTGAAAATCTAATAATTATATCGATTGAACAGAACTATAAAGCATGCTCATTTGATAGCAAATTGACATCATTAAAATTCTCCTCCGGCGCGGCAGATATTTAACTTTCTGTGTTATTAAATAACCAAGGCATGCGCGACCAGCCACTAGCCATTACCTACGTATGTAGGTACTACCAGGGGCATATGCCATGAGCCTGGCAGCGGTGGCGGTACTAGTCATTTATTTAACGAAGAGACTGCTGATAAGATTATGAAATGGAATAAAAATAAATAGTACATTAAAAAATCCAGTAGGTTAGGAGATAATATGCAAACCAATTTATCCTCATTTTACATTTGATCTATAAAATTGGTGTGAGTCAAATGTTAACCCTAATTTGGGAGACGTAGTGACGCTGAAGGAATTGGGGTAGAGAAAAAGATGTGCAGGAAGTTTGGGAATAACTAAGGTATTCCGATTTAGTCATGAAATACAGTTGCAATCATTTCAAATATATAAACGTATGTGATTAGATTCGTTAAGACGTGGTAGAAATAATTTTTCGTTTTTTGTATGTATTACATACACTCATTTAAAAACTAAATAATGAAAATATATATATTTATTTTTTGTTTCTTGTCTTCGATATAATTAAACTTGAATATCGCGCATCATTAAACAGTTATTAATTGCTCTGTATGGAGCATTATTACCAATAATTGATTAGACAGTGTAAATTTCATGGAAAAAACCTTTTTTTTACCTATTTCGATTAAAATCTACTATTTAAAAGAATCATTCACGTGATTGCAATATTTTCCCTGAGTGTAACTTCAATATATATTATACAAATAAATAACCCGAGGATTACCTCAAAAGGATGGATATAACGCAAAATTCTGCCTCAATACAATACAAGGATCAATACCAAACCAACTTGTATTGTTTTCTGATTGTATGAATCCAATTTTGATGGAGATTATTCGGGTATGACAACTTGTCTAAAAAAAATTTTTTTCAGTAATGCCCAAATAACGATTTTTTGATAAATTTATAATTTTAGTGTGGTTTACATAGCGTTCGTATAAACACACCTTTATAAGTTATTATTTCTTCCCACTCAGTCAGCTGTTCTATTTAAGATTTGAAATGTTAGGGTTGCCATTTTGTTATTTGAACACGTGCATCATTGCAAAAATAAAGCAACGATTACACTGGACTATTTTTTTTTGTAAAAATAATGTTTCTTTGTTTAAAATACTTCAAATTCAGTCCCGCCTTAGTCTTTGAATGTAAAAAACACTTTCAAGTCCAAAAAGCTACTTTAATGTATGTCGGTATAATGCACAGAATAGCATAACCTATTACGGGTAGAGTGAAATGTTACTCACGATTACCATCTGACAGTTTGGCTTGAAAGATTAAAGTATTGTTATTTAAACATTGTATTATTGTATATCTTTCGATTACGTATGTTAATTTTGGATCCGTAATTTTAAATGGTGCAGAAGATAAAGCATACGAACCGAACTAATATGAAGTACTATTTTTGTCAGTAATTTCAACTTGTTCGCTGGCCTATGGATTGACAGTAGGCAACTAAGCAAATTACAAAAATTTACCACCGCCACTGATAAATATATAATTACATAAATACAAGAATTAAATACAGTGACACATCAACTTTTTTTTTTGACAAAAGATTTTTAATTTTTTTTTGATTTTTTACGTGAATTCATCAATTTTCTAGATAGTTACCAATATGTCACAAAGTGTTATCGTGTTCCAAGAACATTATTCATCCCCAAGTAGAAAACTTTTATTTTACAACTTATTCAAATACTCTTTTATTTCAAAAGCATGCCTTTGTTATTCGTTAAGAATATTCGTTGTTACTGAAAAAAGAGGAATTCAAACATCATTCTAAAAATAATAAAACTAAAACGTTGCACTAAACATGCTCGTAATGACCGAACGTTAATTTATGCAAAGCATTTAGCTTTTATTGTTTTACTAAATAGGTATAAAAACATTAAAAGACTTAAGAGAAATAATTTAATAGAAATTCGCAACATAACTCTGAGAAATGTGAAAGTTGTTAAATTATGGAAGCGATCAATCATGTCGTATTTTGTAAAAGTTATTCCATTATAAAAAATAGTCAGTATTATTGGAACAATAAGATACGTCTTACTTAATCGTATAATAAGTCACTTGGCGTTATCACCAGTTATGATAGAATGCCTCTGCTCACGGAGGGGGAACTTCCAACTTGCTGTTTTCAGCTTTCGGCTATGGCGAGCACCAAAACGATTTATTGAAAAACATAAACATGCCACCGAAACAATATGATTTATTCTACGTAGAAAGCTCAGAAAGCTCACTGCTGTTCCTATTGCCGTTTGTGTATATAATTTTCAATAAAGTTTTCAGGATGGCGAGGTGTTTCACCCCGGTGAAATGGGGGTTGATTAATAATATGATCGATTGATCACAGAATGCACTTAACCTCTGACTTGTATATGGTTTATAATTTAATCCGACAAAGCCTAAGTTCTGGGGTAGGTACGAGTAGCTTACGCTGCTAAGTCTATTTTCAACACATAGGGAATTAGAAAGGTGGTTATAAGGCCGGAAGAAAGTAACTGATTCACACAATTATTCTAACCTCAAAGTACTCCTTGAAGTAACAAATCTCTTTATTTTTTTTTTAATTTTGGTTGTCACTTCTGGTGTGGCAACCAGCCTGGCAGAAATAATGAGAAAACATTTTTGGGAAAAAACGCTTATTGTTGGCCTAACTAATTTTAAAGGTGCAGTAAAATGGTAAAACATGTTTTGTTGGGTCCGTAAAAAAAACAACATTGAAGAAAAGTGAAGAAAAACTTTAGTTCACCTAACCATAAAAAACCTAACATAATCATGTTCTGTTTTATTATAATATTATTCTATTATATATCTATAAATAAATGCCGCCGACGGAAATTGAATCGGCACCTTCTGATGTCCGGTTAGGTGCTCTGGACCACTGAGCTACGTCAGCTTATTTCCAACCCGCCATATAATTCAATATGTACAAGTACTTCCATCGACAATTACTGCTTATTATATTTTTTCACCTGTAAACAACCAAATTTATATTCGTAGGAAAGGCTTTGTTAGAGCTGAATTACTCACTAGATGGCGTCGAGATATATTATATCTACATTTGTTGGTGAAATATTTTGACTAGTAAAAGTATCTAAATATCTAGATATTTTCAATTTGTATGGATATTTCAGGCGACTAATTAATGCTTATAATAATTTGTTATCCTTTGTGCTATGCATAAAACCTTGTCTTATAAACATTAGTTTATCATTAAAAAAATAATGTTGCGTTTTGTTTATCACGCTATTTACAGTACGTTCTCATTCCTTGCATTTCAGTTATTTTTAACAGTTGACATCAAAAGCAAATACCTTCAAACTAGGTTGAAGAAGAAACTATGTACATCAAGCAGTTGATTGTTGAAATGGTATTTCTATTAGTAACTTGGCACTGAAACATTCTGTAGAAATGCAAAAAATAAACAATGAACAGTCATCCGAATTGTTTTTAATTACTAAAACTGCTTGAAATCATAATTCACCTAACGGCATACCTGATGCAGACTGCAGATCATATAGTGTCGGCCACCAGGTAGATAGGTAGTCAGGTAAGCAGGTAGGTACAGTTGCAACCTGCAATGTTATGGATACAGGGAAAATGTTCGAGCTAGTTAGCTGCTATTTGCTAATTAAACGTTATTAAATAGAGATTCAGTTGTGCTTCAGCGAGCAACAACGCAGCGGGCTTCCGAGGCACAGCAAACCGTTTTCATTAATAATTATCTTCAGCACAGGGCGTTGCAAGGGTTATGCTTTTGGTACTCATGTAAAAAATAAGATGTTCACTCTTTATTCGATTTACAGACTTATTGACGATAAATTCCTTATGTTATAGTTCGCTTGGGGATTTCTTGATGAGTGAGTGGGATAGTGTCGGTAACCTGCTTCTCGTACTCGTTTTATTGTGTGAGGAAGAAGATACATGTATGTAGGTATATGTATGTTGTGTGTATGTATGTATATGAATATGTATATATGTATGTATATATTTGCGTGTGCATGACTATGTATGTATGTACGTACATATGTGTGTTTATTTTATAGAAAACTTTGGCAATCTTTGTGAGTTATTGAAAACATCTTTTTATTACCAATTTTCAATTTTTTTTTATACTTCAACCAAAATATGTTTACACTTGAATTAAATTCGAACTAACCATTCCTCCATTGAGCACCATGAAACAGGCAGCTGCCTAGTATGGTGCTCTAATGTATCTTCTCTAAATAAATGTATTAATCATGTAACATGTACTGATAAATATCTCGTTTTTTTGGTATGGAGATGCTTATGGCATTTAGTCTAAGCACGATTTCACCAAAACTAAAAAGAAATTTTTATTTTTTTTTGATATCCTATTGGAAAAAAACTGTAAATCATTGACACGAAAATGTAAAAAAAAGTGTCTGAATCAGCTGATA
This sequence comes from Hesperophylax magnus, assembly GCA_026573805.1. Taxonomy (NCBI): domain Eukaryota; kingdom Metazoa; phylum Arthropoda; class Insecta; order Trichoptera; family Limnephilidae; genus Hesperophylax; species Hesperophylax magnus. The sequence goes on from JAIUSX010000012.1 coordinate 21,576,340, forward strand.
CCGTCGAATGGTGAGCTCTGGCGTCATAAATTTTGTTTTCTAGAACAGCGCAAATATTATCATGGTCAGCTCGCAACGTAATTTCCATCGTGAGCTGTGTAGCTTTTAAAAAGCTATTTTACTGTATTTTCTTCATAGCGGTTTATCAATTAAATTTACAACATATCATTTTTACAATTAACTGTTTTAAAACTCTCGGTGAACTGGTTTTAGGGGGTAGAAGTTTGATTATTGTATTTATTTACGCGTTAGTTATTAATGTATTTATTTACGCGTAACTGAACTTGGTCCGTTAGACCAAGTCCAATTACCAATTTACATATTACACGAAGTTAATACTACAGAAATTTACAATAAAAGATTCTATGACAAAAATAGGACACAAAAACGATAGAGATAATGTCAAGTCAAGATAGGATCAAGGTTTTGATGTAGTTCACGACTTCAGCCATATCAATACAAAATATTACTTGCTTAATAACTGAGACAAATCATTTAGGCTTACACCAAAAAATTCAAGGTCCTGATTTGAGTTCACAAGTCTGGATATTCTGGACATTGGTGAATGGTATCCATAATTTTTGGAATGTTGATTGAGGTAAAGCAAATCATTATTTCTGATCCTACGCGAAGGGATATTGAAAGGGACGAGTTGCAACAAAGTAGATGAGTCAATCATACTGTTAATAATTTTGAAGATGCAGATGAGATCAAAGTCTTTCCTACTTTTTTCTGAAGAAGAAAGATTTAATTTTACTTCAAGTTCATCGTATAAGTAATCGCCTCTTTCTAGCCCTAACCTCCAAGCAATTCCCTTTAAGAAATGATATTAAAAATAAAAATTCGATATGATTAATGTGAACATCACAGAATGGAGACCAAATAACGCATGCATGTTCTGGATTAGGGCGAACCATCGAACAGTGAAGAGTTTTTAGGGTGATAATATTATTGTAGTCAGAGGTGATTGTATTTATCAAGCCAAGTAGCAGATTTATTAACCACGTTGATAATGTGACCACGAAAAGACAGCTTGTAATCTAAAGTGACACCAAGGTCCTTAAGAGGAAGCCACAATACAAAAATATGTATATTCTTGGTATACCTTATATTGTAGGTAATAGGCATTAAAACCGCTTGACAAAAGGAGTCTAGAAACGTTCGATTTCAAGCAAAAAACTGTTTTTTTATTTATTTTGTAAATAATTTTATAACAAAGCAAAAAATTTAATCAAGTGAAACTGTCACAGATAATCTTAACTTTAATACTGTATTTTTTACAAATTGTATCTTTTACGCGTTCATACATTTCTATTGAAAAAAATTATATTTTAGTAGCTTACATTCATATTTTTTATTGAGTCATTTATTATTTTATTTGTATTCTACTCATGCGAAACGATAGGAAAACCTTCAATTTATCGAAAGCATATTTTTGGTATTCATAATGTACACCAATTCGTTATAAAGATTAATCAAAATAGTGATTTGGCATTAAGCTTCGCCTTAATAGACTGAAAAGTACATAAGCAAAGATCATTTAGTTCATTAATCAAAAATAATTGGTTTCTTCGCTCGGTAAAATGACATAATTTTGCATTTGTCAATTATAATGCATATTCATGATGAGACTACCTGTATTGTGACTAAAACTTCCCTAGCAATCTTACTATTATTTTCAAAATTGTGCGTAAACATTTATTTGTAAACCTTTTGTTTTTCTTTAGATCAAGCAATAACGAGGATAAATTATGTTAATTTTTTATTTATTTTTATATACATTATTAACATTAATATCTTATTAATTATAAATATGTGTACTAACAAATTAGTACTTTTACTGAAATTAAATTAGTAGTTTTATTAAGCAAAATAGAGTCTTAACGTGTACGACGAAGGAGGTAAACAATTAGTTTCTTTATACCGTCATTGGGAGAGTGGAAGGGTCCCTCCAATAGCGGTTTATCAAAGCAATGCATTAGTAATCGTACCTATTATAAGGGTACATTAATTTTTCACGAACAAGAAAAAAGGCATAATGTTCCATACCTTTATCAGAATCTTAAAATTTTCTCAGTAAGATCAATTCTGTAGTATAAAATTATATTTCAGCATATAAATAGCCCTACATACATAAATAGACTGGACCACACTTACAATACTCGTTTTACGTTAAATGAAGGACTAATTGTACCTAAGCATTTAAACAAATATGGACAAAAAACACTAGACTACATGATACCTAGTTGCTTAAATATGTTACCTGCTGAAATAAAAAAATGTACAAATGTAAAAACAAATATTATGTTGAAAAATTGGTTCGCTGAAAGAAATAGTTTGTATTAGAGTCTAATACAAACTACAGGTAGATACTATCACTGTTGTGTATATGTTTTTATATTTTTAAAACAAATTGTTATTTTTTAATGTTATCACTGTTGTCATTAAGTAAAATAAGTTTTATATTTTTTATGTGAAAAGTTGCCATCGACAAATTACTGAAAAGTAGTTTATTGGAACTTTTCTGTTTTTTTTTCTGTATTTTTATTTTATTGTTTACTGTAATATATATTTTTGTCTTGCTTTCTTTAAAAAAAACAACAAAAAAAACTTTAAAGTGTTTTAAAACATATCATTTTAACAAAACAGTATCGTAAAAGTCTATTAAATGCGTCGCAGCAATGAAGATGTTCTTTTTAAATCAGAGTTTATATTATATATGACGTACCTACTGATAATGCAGGTCATAAACTAAGTAGAAGAGTTATGTAGCATGACCTTCAAGCAGTCGTATAGCTTGTAAATCTTTTAAACTACGCGTTTTTACATAAAATATGCATTAATTTTTCATTTCCTTTGAGGATGTTAATATTTTAGAGTTCTGCAACGCAAATTGTAGGACTTGTTAGAAATGCGCAGAGTTTTCAACCTCTCGGCAAATAATGCAGAAACTTCTTTACGTTTATGATATTTATTTATTTTTATTTATTATATACTAAAAAATACAATTACAGGATAATGAATCTTTGAATTCATATGAAGTAGGTAATTTAACACAAATACAAATGTTAAATTCATATCATTGGAGAAATTACATTTTACATAACATAGTTGAAATTACTTTCATATATACAATTTAAGAGATAAGTTAGCTAAGCATCTTCATTTTTTTCATTGTTTCTATGATGTGTTATAATTAATTTTTCAAACTGATTTAAGACGTGTTTATAGTACATATTATTCGAGTTTGTGAAGTGCGGTGGGAATTTTAGGTCTAGATGCCAAAAATATTAGATTTTTATATAAACTTACTATACATCTGTTGTTTATCTATAAGTTAGCATATGTTTGGTCTCAACTCTCCCTTAGTCCAGATGCCAATTGTTAACTGTTGCAGAATGCGGTACTTTTAGATTTTCATGTATCGGATATGATATAATATACTTAATATTTCAGTAAAATGATGTAATTCTATTGGACAAGAATGAGAAATTTTGATTGATTGAACTTGTACAGCGGATGGACAGAGAAAAGATTTGTTAGGTGAATAAATTCCACGCTAAATGGATGGACGAAGAAGTCGCGAACGCCATGGGAAGATCTGTCCAATTAAATCAATCAAATACTTGAGTCGGGTCATGCCAAGACTCGGAATATCAGTAGAAGATGCATGATGCGATAATGTAAAATTAGTAAATAAAGGACGGCGTTGTAAGACGTTCCATCATATCTGACTTACCAAGCTGGGAAATGGTATGATATATATAATATTATTTAATTATAAATAGAATCCCTATAAAGCCCTAACAAACAAATATTTTTGAGTAAATGAGTAACTGTGTAAATGATTATTAATTTTTCGTAAACACTTCTCTAAGAAAACCTTTAGTATTTATCGAGGCGTTCAAGCTATAATATTGTACTAGTACATTTTGAAGAGAAACATTAGTTTTTATCGTATTAGTTACTTATCACAAGTCAAGTATATTAGGTACAATGGTATAGTGGGTTAACTTTGCGTCATTTTGCACTTGACGTATTACACCTTTGCTATCATAAAAATCTTATAGATGCATCGCACGAAAATAACAAAGCAACAAATAAGCTTGTCCCAGTTTACCGCACGTGTCCGGAAGCATTTCCCGAATCATTGCCATGGCGTTTCCTCTCTAATCCCCCATCTCGCCTATCGCGTCTCGTCATGCCGTGACGGCCAACATTACAGTATCATAGCCTACTATTAGAACTATTATAGCCTTTACAATTCGAATCAATCGGTTTGTATGTTGACAGTAAAGACTGGGACGACATCGTCCGTCGCTTGACAGTGAAATTGAAATGCCACCGGCTAACGAGGCACCTGCCAACTGAAAAGCGATAAACTCACAAGAGATTTAACGGTTGAGTTACTTTTGATTTACACGCATAGCTTTGCTTGATGTGATTACCCACTATTGGCAGTTAAAATTTTAAATCTATTCTCTTATATACCATCTGTGTTATGTGGAAAGAATGAAATTGAATAAATAATGAATGACAAAAACCAGTTATTGACGCCAAGATTGTTTCCGACTATACAATTAATGTTTTTTTTCTGGAATAAAAGTTTGTTGCGAGGAATTGGAGATCGCAGCAGTCGCTAAAAATGTCAAAGGTTTGACGGCGGTTCACAATGTAGCTCTGATACCAATCCTGATCTAGACACAACATTGAGGGTCGGAAGAGAAGACTGAATTCAGTCAAAATTAGACCTCATAAATTAGAAATTAGAAGTGTACGTAGGATTGTGATAAATTTGGGACAGAAATGGGAATCACAAGAAGCGAAAACATTTTATTTAAGGCCGGTGTTAGCATAATCTGATGAATAAATGGGTAAGGTTTTAGGTTTTTGTTTATGTTTTTATTTAGTAAGAAAAAATAACATTTTTATATCTAGTATAAGCCTTCAATAATTACTTGAATGTATAACTTATTTCAATGACATTTGGGCACACTTTACACAACATCTAAAACTTAATCTTGAGTGGCTGGAAGGAGATGGGAGGATCAGGAGTATATATTATGAAGTTATTATGAATGAAAGAAAAAATAAATGACAAGGTGAATTAAATACTAATAAATAATGCAAATGTTTAGACAAGAGGTCAAAATTATCGTCGTAAAAACCATTATTGCAGGTTCAAATCCTCCGTTATTCCACAAGAAACAATTTTTACGGTGAGAATCGGGGGAGATAAAATATTAATTTTCGAAGAAAATTTCCTCTGAAAGCTTATCACTTTGTGATGGCATTATTTATTTTATTAAAACAAAAATAACTTTGTTTACATCACTTTATTATATACAACCTCTACATGTTTCGTCAACGAAGTTCACCTCATCAGGAGTAAGTACATATACACTGTGTATACTTACTCCTGATGAAAACACAAATAACTTTGTTTACATCACTTTATTATATACATCCTCTACATTTCTAACTCTTTATTATATACTACCTCTATTACTCTTCACTGAATGAAGTTCACCTCATCAGGAGTAAGAATACACTGTGTATACAGGGTGTCCGGAAACTCGTAGTACAAGCGGGAAACTGGTGAATCTACATCACATTTGGAGTCGATTTTGTACTATATTTTTTTTTGATTTGAGCTTTCGTTATCGAGTAAATCGAGTTAGAAGTTGATTTTTTTTTTTTTTTTTTTTTTTTTTTTAATCAAATTCTTATAAAGTATTACTGAAGATCAAGGTACCCAACTAATTAAAACTATTTGAAAGTAAAACAAATGAAGAAACTCGGATTTGAAGCATTATTTTGAAATCACCCTTCATTTAACCCGGTGTAATCATAAAATATTTCTGCTCTGCAGGGTTAAAACATCTGTTGTTCAACCCTAAACACCAGAAAAAACTTTAACCCTAAAATAGCCGAAAAATATTTTTTTTTGGTTTTTTTTTTTTTTTTGTGAAAATGCTCAAAAAAAAAATTTTATGTTTTTTTGGGTTCCCCATGTGGTGTAGATTCTCCAGTTTCCCGCTTGTACTACGAGTTTCCGGACACCGTGTATAATAAAATGATATATAAACTGTATATACTTACTTCTGATGAGATGAACTTCCTTCACGAAACATGTAGAGGTTGTACATAATAAAGTGATGTAAACAAAGTTATTTGTGTTTAATAAGATAAAATATATTCAGGTTATTCGTACCCTGTGACGTTTTTCTTTTTTAAAAGAATCAGGGAATGTGTGAGAGAAAATCGTATGGGTTTCCAAACTCTCTGCCTACCTCTGCAAAAACTAACGCCACAGTTAGAGAGTTATTATGTTAGTTTCTATTGCTTATTCAAAATTATGGACGGTTTCTCTCAATCACTTATTATTACCTACCATCTGAAATTAGCCAGGTATTTTGCAACGTTTCTACTTGACAGCCTTCACCGAACCATGTCGGCAGAGCCGGACTTCCGCTAGAAGCCCGAAAGACCCGGGCCTAGGGCCCAAACGTCGGGGGAGGTCTCCGGCTAGGACCTTTTCATAGCAAATGTTCAACACAGTTCCTAGGGACCCCAAATTGAAGGGGTCACAGGTAGGTGCCAACGTGGTACACATCAAAGACATAGAACAAAATGGTTCACATTGAGGACACAGGTCTCGCTGAATAATATGTCAATTTTTCCTCATATTTAGGAGATTTTTAGGATGCCAAAATGATACAAACTGAGGAAAAATAAAATAAGTCTTCCATTCCCGAAAGAAACCAAAATCTCATCAATCGTTGCTATATAGGGCAGTGTAAGTGTTTATTTATAGTGGTTCTTCGAAGTAGGTACCTACGTTAAACCCATCGTACACAATTGTACTCGTCCAAATAAAAATGATATTATATTTTTTGAGTCCAAAAAAGCGGAGGATGTTTTTTTGATAAATTTCCTAAAAGGAGGGGTGACTCAGTAAGTGCCCAGGGTCCTTGGGCCTCTAATTCCGGGCCTGCGTGTTGGATTGACCTCTACCTTGCATTCAGCACTACACTGCCTCTACTCCACGTCTCTTCTGTTGCCCGGGTGCAATGTGCAACGGGTGCATCCACCATTCCATTGTCTCACCGACATCGCGACAGGTAGAGGTAAATTCTCCCGCGCAGAAGTGTCCGCACGGTCAGCGCGCGGGAGGAATTCTCGAGATAGTGTTGCCAACCGAGATAATATTATTATTTTTATGCCGCGATTAATTATTATTCTTTGATATTTTCGCATCACTGGACAGAGTGGGGCGCCGCGTAATGCGGTGGCGGCCTCGTGAACTGGGTTGGTATTGATGTATTAGGTTACATATTTCAAATGCCCTAGAATAATAATAATTTGCTCAACTCCAGTAAAATGTTTGCAGAATTTTTACCCAACGCTGGCAGCTAGAAGCACTAGAGTAGCATGTTGACATTCCTTCTAGACAATGGCGGCAAATAATCGAATCTACTTGGTACTTGGTGGCGGTGTTTTACGCTTCCAAATTTGAATTAAATAAATAAAATATTTTACATAAAATCCATTAAAATGTATGGAAGCATTTTGCAAACAGCAAAAATCGCGTCTCTAGGAGGCGCAAGGGTAGCCTGCCATCAGAATGAATGGATAGTGAAATGTCGGAAGTTGGAGGTATTTTCTCTATTCTAGGGCATTCATTAACAGGCACTTTTCACCTTCCTTCATTTTGGATGCCTTTTTTATAAACTTATATATATATCTATGTATTTATATACGCATTTTTTTTTCAAAAAATACTATATTACATTAAAAATAAGCGGCTCATCCCACTAGAGAATTCCCGTGTCGAGATATGCAGCTTTACAATGATTGTAGTAAATAATAAAAAAAATTCACGTGAAATCAATTGTTGAAAATATAAACATAAAAAATTATGAACAAAAATAAACACTACAGTTATACAAACAAAATTTACAGCTGGACACTACGTTTAAAGTAGGCAACAATAATATTCTACTGACTTACTAAGTATTACAAAGTAACAGTGTTGGCTACGGCCACAATCATAGGGTGATCATACTGAGAATGACAAGAGCAATAGTATGAATATCTGGCAGATAAAAACTCGATGCCGTTCAAAAACTTCAACGGTTCTTTTTAACAATAACAGAGGGCGTCACTTACGTTTAGAACAATTTCGATCTGTAAAGTCATTAGGATAATAATACTATCAGATTGTTAACAAAAAATAAATGAAAATAAAAATAGGGACATACTAACATGTAAGTAAATAAATATTCATAAAGTATATAAATATATATAATATTGTGAATATATGTATGGTAAATTGTATTATTTCTTAGTCCTCCTCACTAGGGTGACCTGTGCTGAGTCGAACTAAAGTTATTAATTTCTGTTTTATTTGTTTTCTATGTCGTTTTTAATGTTTTTTTCAGAGTTTTTTCATTAACTCTTTTAACCAGATTTTTATTCTCGATTTGTAATCATTCAAATTTTCTAATCGCTTTATATCTGGGGCAAGGATGTTGTGGAGTTCTGACGCATAATAAATGTAGTTTCTTTGTCCGAATGAGGTTTTATGACTTGAAATGATACTAGACTGCGCTATATAAATGCCATGTTATTATTATAAAAGAAAATTGAGTACATAATAATAAGAAAATAATTAAAACATAACATAATTTATGTAGATAATTACAAATACATTAAGTACATAATTATTTAGAACATAATATAAGAATCAAGCTATAAAATGATTCAGCGATGTAAATAGTATACAAGGTATTTACTTAAATTATCTACTAACATTTTCTGTGGATTCCTATCAGTTCGATAATATTAATATGTTTGAAAAAAGGCAACCCCAAAGTAAACCTGTGTAAAGGGGTTTTGATATGTGTAGTAATTGGACCGGAAAGGGGATGTCGGAAAGTTATGTGATTTGCAATGATTCGATAATTTAAATGATTTGAATTTGAATGATTCGATGATTCGGAAACGTCCGAAGAATGACCGGTTCATTGTATCTTTTTCATTTACCTATCTTAAAAATTGTGATGTATGGTAATTAGGTTGAGTAGTCAATCGGTAGATGGCGGTAGACATAAAGCCTACGCCAGGGCCCGCTAGATGACGCTAGTGTATAGAAGCTACTAGCGATAGATATTATCGGCAAGGCAAGCATCTGCGCGCTCAGAGATTTACCTACCCTCGGGTAATGAACAGGTATAGCTATCCAGACAGGTTATTGTAACATAAATAAACAATATAATATTAAGAACCTTTTACTGATTATAAGAGTTCCCAACACCCAAAAGTCTGCTTAAGTAAAGGCAAACATAACAACAATTAACAGTACAGTGACACATCTATCTTTAATATAGATGAATCATTTTTCTAGTTGTCAATAAACGAAAGGTAATAAAATTAAGCGTATCCATTTAACCCTTACAAAGCTCAAACGCGTGTAAGTAGAGCTTATATTAAAGCTCCACCGCAAAAGCTCGTATTGCCAACAGGTAGGAAAGGGTTGATGCGATATCTCCGATGTGATTTATGTTTCAAACAACCCCCATCCCCGTGAACCTCAGGCTTTAGTAATTAAGATCATATTGAATTACTGAGTTCTGAATTGTTTACAAAGTTTATCAAAATAAATTGATGGAATCGTTGACATTTATTTATTGTGGAAAATATCGATGACCTGTTTTCATGTAATGTTGCTTAGGTTGGAATATCAATGGAGGAGGCTATTTAATAATTAATGACCTTTTTATGCAGATCGATAGATAAAGACAATTATTTGATTATGACTGAACCGCAAGCAAAGAGAGGTGCGCAGACGCTCTTCTCTTGTCATGTCTTGTAAATAGGAACTTTAATTCTGTTAAAAAATGCATCTTACATACTGAGTATTGTTTTATTCCTGGTCATTTCACGGCTCTGCACTACTCTGCAGCATCCGATTAAGAGAAACGGAAGCTCCACTCTCCCAGCAGTAGCGTACATATGCAATGGGGCAGGAGTTTAAAGGATACTTTAGAGATAAACCCAACGCGACACGAAGCGTGGTAGAACAAACTACGGCCAGAGAATAAAATTTATCATTTCAACACCTCCCACTGAACGACCACTGAATGTCCACTGCAAGTCCACTGCACGTCTACTGCAAAACCACTGCACTCTGCTCGGGTCAGGGGAGCAACCCAATTAATCCGAAGTCTGGGGACAGTAACGCACGGACAGGGATGCAAGGCAAAGAATAGTCGGTAGACTTATTGTAAAAAGTTCCAAGTCATGTTATTTTAGTATTTTTCAAAATTTTATAAATTTTCACGAGATGGACTTATCTTTGAATGAGATTTTCGGGACGATAGAATGTTTCATATAACGATTGCATTCATCATTGATTAAGAAATCGTTTCTTTCACGTGTGTAAGTCTTCTTCTAACACCAATTGTTGACGCTACACTATGTGCATCTCTCGTTTGCTCCTGCATTCTTCCATCCAATTACCTGTCCCTGTCTGATAGTATGGAGTACGTCAGGGTCATTACAACAATAAATTGTACAAACCAGTAAGTACAATAAAGAATTATGTGTAGTGAAAATCCTAAGTGCTCCCTCAGTGCGTTTAATTCGATTCTCTTAAGATTGTGCAGTGATTACCAACCGCAGGCCATAATATCGATTCGTTATAAGGCTATACCCAAGATACATGATATGTTATCTTTAAATTATGTATAATATTTCGTAGAAACCATTTAATCTTAATAGTCTATTATTAGGTTAGTCATTATTACAGTACAGACTTTTTATAGAAAATTGTTACGAGTAGTTGTCAGTCACGTGACATAATAAGTTCTTTTTTATAACTTAGTAGTAAATACGGATTGACAGATTTATTTCCGAATTAATCATTTTCTTGTCGTTTTGTTGACTAAGTTCCACCAATTTACCAATAGGTTCATGGCTACACTTACATCCTCGTGGAGTTAAATCAGTTTTCCGATCTCCAGAGGTGCGCAAACGAGGTGCGAGAGACAGGGATCGCGAAAGGAGATAAATGTTAATTTGGACATCGCTACCACATTCTGTATAATGCGGTTACGGTAGTTAAATTCCTACAAATAATTGTTTGTGAAGAAGAGTAAACGAATACACTAATTTTAGAATTATCATAACAAAAGTATCAAAAATTATTTTTTATTAAAATTATGCTCTTCCAACTGACATTTGTTACACACCCTGCCGAATTCATTGCTTAGTGGGAGATTGTATATTTTTGCGATTTTTGGCACATTATTGCATGTTTGCAAAAACGTTGTAAACGATCATAATGTTCGTAACGTGTAAAATTTATAAAACCTAAAATAAAGGGTGAAATCTAGGTGAATTCGTTGTCTTTAAATCGCAATAAGTAGTTTATATGTTTCAATATTAATATTTTGAGGAATAATGTTAATTAATCATTATGGTAAATGTATATATATATATACAAAACAAACAAACGCTCATAAATATTTAAATGCATGATAATATGTTCAAATGTACATATTGAATTGTAAGTTATTCAACTAAATTTTATTTGATTGAATTGTGTTATTTTTTCACAATTTTTCATAATTTTAAATAACATGAGGTATAGATTAGAAAAGATTTTCCGCTTACTGTGATTGTAGTAGGAGATTTACAAATCAATGTTAGGTTTTATTTATTTATGTCTTTTCGTGAATACACATTTTACAAATGATTACAGTGGTTTATATTGTAGTACAGAGAAAAAAGTACAGAAAAAAGGTATAAAAAATAACATAGGTTGATATAGGTAAAACTGTGTGTGGGTGATATTGTATGTTACGTGAACACCTCACTAGGAGAACCTGTGATGAGGTGTTAACGTGTTTGTGATTAAGTATGACAGGTATTTATGTGTTATAGTAGAAAGTTTTTTTTTTTCACAGACTTATATTGAAACATGAAAACACACATTAATATGTGAGTGTATGTATTTTTGGATAATTCTTGAAGAACGTGTACAATATTTAATTTTACTTATCATATTTTGGTTATGTTTGGTTTGGAATTATAATCTTTTGAATAAAGTGAATATCTTGATTTTTTATCCAGGCTACGATATGTTTTTTTGACAAAGTTTGTAGATGTATTTGTAGTCATTAATTGTTTCAAAGTAATGGGCATACTGTTAAAAAGTTTGGTTGCGTAGTATTGAAAGTGTCTTTGTCCGTGTGTGGTGTGTGTTATCGGAATGTTCAGTGTTTTATTTGTTGATGACCTGTTTTTTATTATGGCTTTTGGTTGATTTGTAATATGAAGATTATTATGGATGAGAAGTAGGAGAGCAGTTTTGAAGATTTTTTTTGAATCTGTGTAGAATGGTACTGGCAGTATGAGTTTTATTATTGCCTTTTGAACTTTAAATGGGTTATTAATTATTATTATTTAATTTAGGTTAATCGTAACCTTTATAATTTTTAAATAAAGTTGTATTTTTTAATGATCCTATGTAATATCTATAATTCACTAATTATTTTTACACTTTCTTAATTTAGAAAATTGTTATTAAAGTTTCTGAAAACTTATATTTACTTAGTTGATAGTTTTTTAGAAAATCAATTTGAATTTTGATTTCGTTTTGGTGAACGAACAAATGCTAATCTTGGAAGTGGAAATTAATCCATTTCTCGACATCCGATCGAACTGAAATTCGGCAGAGACTCTTTATCAATGACAGTGCAATGACAGTGGTTTTAAAAAATAAAAATAAAATGCTAAATTCTTAACCCAATTGCACATAAAATAGATCCGTAACTATCGTGAATTGAGTTGTATAATGTTGCTAAGCAACCGAAATACGTAGTAGTTGCGGCGTTCTATCTGTATAACCCCTCGGAGATAAACATTACAGTAGCCAATATCAGTCTGTCCATTCCAGGTAGCGACTAGCGACCCAATACCGTCCCTCACTCTATATCAGTAGCCCATCTGCAGGTCTGCTGCTACTACACTACCAAGAGAACATATGGCCACATACGGTCGACAAATCCGTTGCAGTCTGCAGCAAATTGCAATCCGGATTTTCAAATATGAAATCCGGATTTCTGATATGTAAAAAAAATTTAAACAGAAGAATCAAAGTTTTTTTTTACTACTATAAATGTTTTTTTTTTTATTAAAATTCGTATTTAAGAATACATTTGGTTTGACTTAGAATTGAACCTTAACAACGCTAACACCTAAGCCGAATTCTAATTGGATAGTAGCGACATGTATTTCGTATATTAACTGCTGAATTGTCATTCAATTTATTTCACCAAAATTGTTTGATTTATGATAGAATGCACTGTCATCGACAATGAATCTTTCTACCGAGTTTCAGCTCGATCGGATGTCGGGAAGTGTCGTTCACTATATTAACTCATCTAAGCATCTGTCAAGCGTTTGAACAAAAGAAATATGATTTTTTAATAACGAATAAAATTATTAATTCATGGTACCTACTTTATTGCTTTGTCTTATATGCAAAGTAGGTAAAATAAGTTATTCCTATTTTGAATTAAAAGTTCATTGAACTTGAATAATGTTACACATTACGCAGAAATATTTCACATTTCTTACCAACTTACTAATGCACAGATTTTTGGGATGTTTTTGAAAATCCGGATTTTGTGCTTGAAATGATTTGAAAATCCGTATTTTGTGCTTGAAATGATTTGAAAATCCGGATTTTCAAAAATTGATCCGGATTTGCAATGTCTTGTCCGTTGCAGTCTGCAGCGTTAATACTGCTTATAGCCGGAGAGAAACTCTGTTGTTCATTAAAAATAATTAAAGATTGGCTATCAGTAACGTATTGTCCCGAGTGTCGACAAGTGCTTGGCGGTTATCGGGAGCTTTGACTTATTTGGGGTCGATAAGCGGCTGCCGTACTTTATTGAATACCTATCAGATTCCGAGGCATATTGGCTCGATTAAGTTTATTAATTTCATGATCGGTTTATTAATATTATTTTGATCATTTTCATAAAGAAATATATTCAATTTTTGATGGTGTTATAAAGGAACTGTAAGCCAAAACTAGTTAAAGGTTTTCTAAGAATGAGAAATATACATCATTCCAGTGTTCAAATACAATGATACAAAATATTGATAATTTATTAAAAATCTCTTCGAATCGTTCGTATTCCGGTTAAAAACGGGACTGTAGGCCTTTAATTATTGATTTGACAGGTTTCTTATGACGATGTTGGATTACGTGTTCATAAAAATTCTAATATTTTCTGTTTTCGTCATTTTTTATTATCAGGAAAAATGTAGGTGTATGAACACGTGTTCCGATATATTATGAATGTAACAAAAAAATATTTGGAAACGGCATGATATCCCGTTTTTAACAGGATTTTAATAAAACAGCAACACTTATTTTTTTCCATGCACTTTTTTGCGATTATTTCATCTCCAATTGATGTAGGTACTTAGTTACCTACGTTGTACGGTAAGGGAGTGAAGGTGGAAACGAAATGGGGTAGAGGAAGATAGGATAGGGCTTTGCTCTTCAGATCGAGTTACTAAACATGGCTAAAGTCATTTCAAGAAGCGTCTCTTCTTAAAGGTGGCTTTTCACCGCGGCGAGCAAATATGGCTACCAATATCGGAGAAATTAAAAAAAATGTGATTTTATATTTATAATTTTCAAAGACAGTTGTGATTAGAAATAATGACAGTTTTTAAAAGGGTTTCGGTAGCTCAGTTGATATATTTGTTATTTTCGTATAGAGTAGAAGTTCGAGTTCATTCCCAGTGTAACAATTTTATTATTTTTTTTTTTTTATATTAACTCCACACAGGAGGCCATGAAGAGTGACGAGTGAGATTGTCTGTGGAGTGGAAATTAACCCGAACTGAAACTGTATACACACGCGGACATATAAGCATTTAACTGAAATTTGACGATATTTCAGCCGTCAATATTCGCAATAAATGTCGTTCCAATCAAATCATCCCATTGGGATTTGATTTAGTTGGTAGAGTTTTCGACACCAATTCCTGGGTAGGTTCAACCAATTAATTTTTTAAGTTTGAAAAGAAATTTGAAAATAGATGCCTTATAGTAAAAAAAACTGTCTTTTTTACACCATGATTTAAAAAAATGTCAACTCGATAAAAGGTTTTGTGCTTAAATAAAAATCATTAACATTAGTATTTTGGCTAAAACAATAAAGTAATTAATCATTGAAGAAAGTAATATCAACAGCTCTAAATGAAAATATGAATGAAATGACACAGAATATAAAAAAATAAAAGTCAAAATTGGGACTCAAACTGGATCTTTTAATCTTACCGGGACCGGTGTCTCTACCAATTGAGCTACAAACACCTAATTACATTCCGTCGTATAGTTATCATCTTCATATTTTCATTTGGAGTTGTTGATATTATCTTCTTCATTGATTAAGTATTATAATAATCTTTAATGTGTGATAGTATTTTAGCTTTTCAAATATCTTAAAGACTTATGCGTGGAATTCACACTCGGCGGACAGATCCATCAGTCCGCTGTCCGTCTATCCGTCACGAGCCCGTCCGTTTGTGAATGTACGCAACGGATCGGCTCGCCGAGCATGACCTCATTCGCTGTTGATGAGCATGAGTTCATTCGATGATGGTATGCCCAATTTTTTTTTCCATGATTTCAAAATAAATTCCTCTGAATATTTCAATATTTCAAACGATTGGCTTGAGATTTTTGACTACAAAACCAAAATTTTGATAATTTTATTTAATTTTATGCATTTTACTTTTCCATAAAAATATTTTCCCTTGATGTAGAGAAATTTCCAAACACATAGCATCATTTTATTTATTTATTTATTTGTTAAGACATACACAGTACAATAAGATACAGTTAGATATTTTTAGTTATTACATAGTTGTAGTACCTATTACGTATGTCCATAAAATATCATTACGTAATTTCGCCTGAGATTGTTATAAAAGAAAGGAAGTGTATGGATAGATAATAATAAATGAATTGAAAACAAAAATTATAATAAGCTCACGAATTGTAATCGACTGTTAATACATAGGAGTTTTGAAAAATGATGTGAAATTATTTTTGAAATATGTCATGCTAAGAAATTTAATAAGTTAGTTTTGTATGTTAGAAAGGAATCATGAAAGATGTCTAAATGTAGTAATTTTTCGTAATGGGTGTATGTTGTGATTGCTCGAGTAATTACTGGATTGTTGTTTGCTGCATTGGTATTGTTGGCTTCAATGTGAAATAGTGTAGTGTGCCTGGTACGCCTCGTTGGAACATTTAAACCAATGACGGATAGCAATTCGGGACTATCTATTTTATTATTTAGCAGATTATGTAGAAACAACAGGTCTGACAATGTGCGTCTTTTTTGTAAAGTTAACATATTATTTGTAGTTTTGTTGTATTTCTTGAGTAAATGTTTCGAAAATTTATGTATCATGTATTATGAGATGCTAGCTGCTCGAATGTCCGAATGTCCGGATGTCCTCGTGTGTGTTGCCGTCGGCGAATTTGCTCGGCGGACAGATCCGTGTGTGAATTCAGCGCATCACACAATATTATGTTTGTTTTACACAGTAAATACTATTCAAAATCTATTGACAAAACATTTGTTGATGAATAAAGAAAAAAACAACATCAGTAATAATGAGTGGGTCGTAGTGGCGTGCCGTCCAAGCGCCAGCAGTTAGTCACATTTCAAAGAATGAGTGTTATTCTCGTATTTATCCAAGGAGGCAATTGTTTCATTGAAAATGTAAAATTAAAGTGGGGTGTTAATAATTAACTGAATAGATACGATGGCCCGATAGCGATGTGTGGGGGTGACTCCCTCTCACACTTCAAATTCCTGTGTTGCTTTACTGCCGCCAAACTGTATAATAATATACTTTCCAATTCCTGTACCTCAGTCCAAATACAGATATGGGGTAGACAACCCTTAGCTGTTCCCTACATTGTGTTGTCCATGATTTGACTATGTTTATTCATTCAAATTCGTAAAATTAGTTCATATGGCGAAAGAGAGTTGATGGAGGTTATTCAGCCAGACGACGGTATGGTTCAGCACAGTTGTGCTTTCAGGAAATTGGCAACATTCATTCATTTTTCCCATTTCAATTTTTATTTTTGATTGTGTTCACGAAGCTTATGATAAACGCTAAGATTTAAATAATGTGTTATTCAAATGAATAAGTATTTTAAATTCAACTTCTCATTTTAATAATAAATTAAATGTGTTATCGGCTGATATATTGGTACTTCGTCTATTTGGTTAATTTGTTGAAGCACTTTATTTTAAAAAGTCGAGGGTCACTGACTAGGTGAAGAATTAATATGGCAAACGGTTATAGATACAGTTTTGGTAATTTTTAAGTTTCTTCCAAAACAATTATTCCAAGTGGTATATTATTTAATGCGTCAAAAGTATAGAGCTGCAATTTTAAAATTTACGAAATTTTTAGAAGATGTCACTTAATGCCTTCTGAAAAATTCATTAGACGTTTTATAACAAAATAATAAAAGTACAAATGAATCTTTTCGCCATTACAGATATTCATGATGGCTCTGACAGATATACATAATTAACATAGTTCCCATCTGCCACATGACAGAAACAATATATTTGGCAGCTACACACCAGAACTCTCACTGATAATGTATGCGAAATTTCACCTTAAGCACAGTAGTCTGCAGACAAATTCTCAGCATGTTGCTATAAACATATTAACCATCCTTGTTAAATCTTTGTTCAGTCGGTTAAATATTAAAAATACTAAAAAAAATACTGATGGTTTTCAACCACTCAACAACTTACCCCTTTCTCGCCCTGAACCATATGGTATTTTACCTCCGAGCGCCAGCTTACGCAGCAATAATTAACTATTTATATTTCTATCTACATTTTTGATAAGGAACGTGACACGTCTATGAATCTATTTCCCAGTTAGGGTAACTACTGACAATAACCACTAACTACCGGGCCACGAGCTACCAGTGGCTAAATAAAAGGTAGTTACGAGAAATGTACATATTATTTGAAATGAAGTATTAATTAGCGTCATTAAGACTGTTGGGGCGGTTTATGTAGATAAATTGGACGTTAAGTAACATTTATTTCAATGAAAATTACTTTCATTTCGGAATGATCGTTATTAGCTGAAAAAATGTTTCGCTACATTGTCTGTCTTAAACGCTACACACAACCTATCTACAAATCTACATTAGTATTTAAAATTAGTTTTTTAGTGCATAATATTTTTTAAACTAAAGTCCCTGCTGAGCTCAAGACCGATAGGGAGAAGGAGCCTGGGAAGGCCAAGGTTAAGATGGAGCGATAACGTCCTCAAAGATTTGTCTGCCTTGGAGCTTCGAAACTGGAGAGAGCTGGCGCGGGACCGAGATGAGTGGAGGAAGGCTCTTGAGGAGGCCAAGACCCACAAGGGGTTGTAGAGCCAAAAGTGATGATGATGATGATGATGAATATTTTTTAAATAAACTCCATCCATGTGAATCAAGCTGTTCCAAATTACGATATCACGCTATTACATGACTAATAAGGTTGTCACAATCCTGTTATTTTTTCGCCAGCCATTCTAGTTATGACATATTATGCGTATATGCACAAACAAGTACGTGAATTTCAATTAAAGAAAAGATATGGCATTTGGATTAAAAAATAACTGGAAACTCTGGAAGTAAAATAATACAAAACAGTTATATGTATTCATTAATCTGTTTCTATCTACAGTTTTGTTAGATAATAAGGAGGTTTATTATAAAGGGTTCCGTAACGTTGTGAAAATAAATACAACGTACCTTATAATTTCGGAAAGTTAAATGAAATATTTTGAAATTTTAAAAGTAAAATATTTATTAAGTCAAGAAGTTGTAAGAAAATCCAAACCAAAAAGATCTAATTGCCTTTACCGTAGGCGTAGGTTTGAGCCTTTTTTTACATATTGTGTCTTTGAAAGCACTCTGTAATTATATAAATGCTCATGTGTTTTAATGGAAGATACAGGCGATTAAATGCGGCAGCAAGTCAACCAACTTTTAGTAGTAGATACTATCTGTATCGCCCTGTTGAAAGAACCATCATTTGAGATTGAAACATTGCTTGAAATGGCTTTACTACTAACCTGGTACCATTCTCCTTCTCCAATCTCTTTATCTTCCGCACTACCTCACAATAATATACCTCAATTGAGTGGCTACAGTCACATTGACTCCATACAGTTGGGAGCAGGTAGTACTAGGAAAAAGTCACCAAATAACCCTTCACCCCAAAAATATGACTCATATTTTCCTCAAAACTAGTTGTTAAATTTTTAAATATAATTTATATTGCCGACATAATATAATATGTTATTATACCAAATGATAACGTATGTATAAGTTTGGACTATTCGTGTGTGTAATAAAATTGTAATCCTAAAAGTAGCTACTGTTTATAAAAATGTAACTTTATTACGTTTTTGTAAAGCGCAATTAACACGATAAATTCAAAGCTACACAAGTTTTATATTGAAATTCGTTTTGAACAAACCTTAATAATGACTCAATTAAGATTCCAATGGTAGATAGTCGGACTACTTAATACACTTTTAATTGATCCACAGAAATGACCCGGGCTCGGAACTTCTAATGTGGACAATGTGACAGAAATCGTCAAACTGCGGCGTAATAATAACTTATTTTAATTAGATTTTATCTCCTCTTGTGTCCTGTACTCCTGATACAACAGGGGGAAACTGTCATCACATCATCCGTCATATAATATAATTTATTTCACTCTGGTATACATCAAGCCCTCATGAAAAACAATAATGTAAGCATTAGCAATAATTAAGAATCTCAACAGCTTCGAATATTCGAATCCAGTGGACTATGGTATTTTGTGAGGCTAAAGGGCGAGAAGAACGAATGGATACGGGGTAGAATAAGGTTGGGAAGTACCTGGCTATTCATATCTAGTCACCAAACACGGCTGAATCCATTTGAAGCAAAGTTTTATAATTATTGTGAAACTGAGAGTATTAACCACTCCGAAACGTGTCGCAAATACAAAATGATGTTTTATATTATTTACTAAATGTGAAAAAACACCCAATCTAATAACGAAAAAAATAAATTTTCGCTTTCCGGGATTTGAACCGGCGGCATTTGAATTTGTCTTGTCTTTGTCTTTTCCGCCAAAACCAATCAATTAAATCTTGATTTCTCTCGGTATTTCGCTAAAACACCATAAAAACAAAATAGCGATAACTCAACAAGGAGCTCTGAATCCTTTCTAACAATTTAAGCAGCCACTGGCTCTCAGGTTCCAATAATACTTTGTCCTTTATCTTAATGTCCTGCCCGTGTGGGTTCCAATAGCCCATTGAACAACTAATAACACATTTATATAAAAACTTATCGACCGAATTAAATATTCATCAGCTAAGTGTTTTTTCTACACTCGGTGGAATGATAATATTATGACCGTAAATTTGATCATCGAGTATCTTTAGTAATGAATGATTTTTATGATATTAGGTAGGTACTATCGACCTTTGTCTCAAAAATAATATGGATATTCGAATGTACGAAAACGGCGCTATATAAATTGGCCTGAAATCTACGATTTCAGGCTAATTTAATTGAGACGGAACGCTGTGCTAAATGGAACAATTGTTTCCATTCTAATTTTTATGGCATGCACTTATAGTGGTATATTCTTTATTCTATGGTTAAATGCATAATTTAATGTTCAATTGCTCATGATGGAACAAACGTTGCGACATAAAATGTATAATGTATTCCAGAAAGAAATCAGTGAGCCAATTTAATTAAGCAAGAACTCATCGTTCGCTGCTTCAGAAAGTTTTTCAGCTCTAATGCTAAGAATTTGTTTTTTCTTTTTGTTTGCTTGTTAGTTCCGTCTTTGGCCGCCAGTAAACAGCAGTCAAGAACTATAATAAAATTATTGATACGCTACTGGAAATGTTGACTGTACTACCATCTAGCGAAAAACAACCACTAAATTTTCCTGCAAAATTCTTTAATGTAAAAAATATTACAAATTGTACATCACCATCATGACATTATGAATACATAATAACTTCATGATGCTACCGTAATCACCTCGTAAGCAAACACTAAAAAGTCTAATAAAAAAACATGTTCTTTAACTGGGAATCACATACGATAAATGCAGGTTCACTTGGTCGTCTAATTACATACGCGCGTTGCAATACTACACACTCGGACGTCATATGTATTCATATTATGAGAATATTAATTCAGACTCATCAACCTAACGACATATCACAAGCTGGGAGCAAGCTTAATGCATTTTTAACACACGTGGAAAAGTAAGTTAACTTAATTGTGGATGCATGCAAGCTGCATGGTATCAACGCCCTGCTTATTACATTACTTCATCTCCTATCTCGTGAGAATAAAGGAAACGATACATCTTATGTCATCACTATCAGAACTACTATAATACCGCAATTGGGAGGCGGATATGGGTACCGCCACCCCGGGAACAATCAACCAACACCTTTGACATAGGTCACCCCATCTCGTTCTAATCAAAATCAAGATATTTAACCCTTCAGGCATCTGGCATATTGACGTAAGTTATATTTATTAAAGATGTTCTCAGAAATCCGAGAATTTGTGTGTATTTTCAATAAATTCAAACAAATTAGATACTTCTGAACATATCTAAAAATTTAAAACTGTTTTTAATTTTCAAACATAAAAAGAAGTTTAAAAAATGTCTCACTGAATTAAAATGTATGTTACCGAAAAAAAAACATTTATTATTAGACAAATTTCTTAACCATTATTGCCACCACGCTTTTTTTTCGTTCACATAAAAATAATTAGTAAAAGTTTCATCAATTTTTCCCAAATTGCTGTCGGAATCTTTGATTTGATATAGGTTAATTATTCTGTGGTTAACTTTTATACTTAAATATATAAACGTTGGTATTTTATTTATCTAACACCGTTTGGTTCATGATTCTAACTATGGCGGAAAGGGAGACACAACGATGTCTATAAGACCTTACGAACTGTTCCTAAAAGTGAACAAATTGACTCTACGGGTAATTGCTGTTTGTTTCCCAAAACCGAACAAATTAGCCTGAGGTGTTAATAAGGTTAAGCTGAAAACTTTTTGAATTTGTGCGCTTATAATTGTATAGTTTGTGTAAAACGAAAGAAAGAAGGTGACCTCTCAATCCCACGTCAGAAGTCGGAATTACATTGAATTCAATGCTGCAGAGATGCAACTTTTGATAACCCAGGTATATTTGATAATTAGTCTGTGAATGAAAATTATAATTTATCTCGAGACACTTATTATACTTAACTGCCTCGATATTAAGTCAACATATTCTTGTCAGAAACATCTTAAGATAAGGTATCCAAGATAACAGTGACAATTCAACACACCTTTAAGAATTGATGTAAAGTCAGTAAAAATGATGAAAAAAAAATTAAACTATTAACCTAACCTTAGTAACTTATTTAATATAGTTTTTGTTTCATAACTTTTCATGACTTTATATCCTCTTTTTAATGGTGTGTTTAATTATCACTGTGATGGGTTATCCGGTCAATGAAAGTTTGGTGCGCAAAAATAAAGGCGGGGCGCCGCTGTGCGTAGATGCGATTTGCAGTTTGGTACAGGTGAATGTCCTCAGGTACTTTTCTGTGCGCTGTTTCATTATTTTACGTTTCATAAGTTTCTTTGCTGTCTCTCTTGTTTCAATTATCCATGGTTGCAACGCATGTCATGCACATAGTATGGGGATATTGGGATATCAAAGATATCACATTAATATATCAAAGTATGTTTTAATTTATAGAAGAAGCTTATTCACGACTGAAACCTTTTGATCTCTTTTATTTTGATGACTTTTCAATGTGTTATCTTAGAAGCCTCTTAATATGTAATAAAAAGTGGAAAACAAGTTACCACCTACGCACCGTACTTAAATATAATTTATTTTTTTAATTGAACACCTTATTCGATAACATAAATCTATTCCGACAAAAAACCGCACACATTCGCTAAGTGGCAAAAAGTTGATAACGACATGAATGACAAAATACTCATTCACACTTTCTAAAGATACCCAGTCATGCTGATTACAAGAGGTAGTATTATTTGCAGCGCAGAAAAGGAACACATAAAATCAGTCGTTCAGTTGTTTAGTTTACCGATTATTGAGATTGTAATAATTACGCCCGTTCATAGAGGTACAATTAGAGACGCTACTGCGTGCTAATTATCTCGTCGAAACTTGTTCCACTATTAGAACGTGATAAGCGGTGCGCGTAGACCGGATTCGGTAGTTTTATTTAGAGCGTTTGGAGAGTTGGAGGTAAAAAAGCGGAACCTATTTTTTCGCTTCATGTCTCATCTAAATATAATACATCAATGCTTCCATTCAACTTTTTAATTCTTAGGGGCCGTTACATATATTAGTTTTTTTTTCTCGAAACTAACTAATGTGTGTAGTGACTTTCGACAAAATTACCAATACGAACTACAATGTAAGTTACTTACTGTAAATTATAGTAAGTTACAGAAGTCGTGAGAGGCATGAGTTCTTGATAGGTCTGATCGCGTCTGGGCGAACTTAGGCATAAATAGCCTTCCCTCAGCTTATGAAATTAGTTTGATAAGTTTTTACGCTTACTTTAAGAAATGTCGAAAATTAAACAACAGATTTTTATGGTTTTTTTTGTAAGAACTTGAATTATTGTTACTTTAACTAAAATCTGATTAGGATAAGTGAAACAGTACGTTATTATCATCTGAAAATTATTTTTTTAATTCTAAAACAGAAATACAATTTTCTGATTGCAAAACCGAAGAGTTTAAAGATCATTTAGTTTTTAGGTGGAAAAAAGCTTTCCGAAAATAAGCATCCTTTTTTTTGATCAGCGGTCCGATAATTTCTAACCTCAATGTTTCTATTTCTAACATGGCGTTTTTGAATCCTATGTTTTCCAGGTTATGTTTGCATATACAATGACCTTTTGTAATCCATATTACAGTATCTGTCTAAACGTGTCCTTGATGGTTATTATTCCAAAACATGAGATCAAAAATACCTTTACCATCTGACCTAGATAAAATGACGTACACTCAGTACAACATTAATTAAAAATTTCATAAATTATGCTTAGAAAATACAATTAGTTATCACATGAAAATATTGCAAAATTTCGTTGGAAAATATTTGAGCCCATGTCCAATTCTCCAAGGTTGGACGCCAGAAGTCTTCTGGCGTGCAACAGACGGTTTTTGTGAACAGACTGTTTTCGATTGATTAGTCGTTTTGGGCTCATCTATACTGAAGCATATCAATGAATGGGTCCATTGAAGGAAGGCACATTATCACATGTGATTGTGGCCAGATTTAATTGTGCCCACGGGGAATAAATCTACGGCGATGAGATCGGGGTACAGTGGTGAGACGGGCCGGCCGTATATCAGAGCGGGGCCGTATATTAAGCGCGCCCGTCACAAATTATACCGGACCGGGCGTTAATTGTGAACTGCCGATATCTCGTATTCAAATGAAGGAGGAACCTAAACTTCAAATTGAAGAGGTATAGTAGAGTTTATACAAAATTTATTCTATTAGTGTGACGCAAAACAAAATTCGCAAAAAATCTACCGAGTTTTTCAATTTTCTTTCAGCGGAGGCAGTCATCAATAACATTAGTTTGATTCGCTTTTACATACATCTATTTTTGATTTTGTTTTCGTGAGTGATTCTTAGAAGCGGAATTTAACCCACTTTCCGACATCCGATCGAGCTGAAACTCGGCAGATAGACTCGTCGTCGGTGATAATGCGTTTTAGTGGCAATCACGCACACACACGTGGACAAATACGCATACACGTTTGATTTTTTATTATGATAATATGAAAACAGTAGGAACCAAATAATGCATATTTGGATTGGGTTAGATTAACAAATCAATGATATTATGAAATTTTAGTTTTTATTTTTGTGATAGTTGTTTCGGGGTGCAAAGCCATTATCAAACTGTCGGTTTGATCGTCATTTAATTTGATAATGGTTTGATAACTGGACTATTTAATAATGGTTTTGATCGCCGAAACAGCTGTCACAATTTACAAAAATAAAACTTCAATGATTGCAGAGCCTCACAATAATTAAAATAGATTTTTTGGTTAATAATGAAATGTAGAAAAACTTTCGACAACAGTTTTTTTCAATTGTCAAAAAACAGCAATATAATTATAATATGTATCAAAATATTAGCTTTTGCTTTTGTTCCCATATTCAGTTGGCAAGTACCAACTATTGTTCCAATATTCAGATAACGAGTACAAAAGTATCAATTACTGAACAAAACCCAAGAATATTGATAGTTCCTTCAAAATTCCTGATTTGTTTCTATGAAAAAATTCATAGATTCATAGGTATGTTGGAAAAATTAACATTTTTTTTTAAAGTAGTGATACTTTATTTATTTTTTTACATTTCACAGGAACGAAAATAATTTCCCTGAAATTAAGGGCCTTGTCATCTTTGGGGATGCCGTGCGGAGGGTCTTTTTGAGTGGAAGATGGATTGAAAAATGTTCATAAAGGAAGCCATCTAGAAGATCCGCTCTGTAGGAGGGAGGAAAGACAGAGGTTGCCAAATATCGTTCCACAACCGAGCTGAAAAACTCAAGAACAAGTCGTAGAAACGACCTGTTCTCGCATGACAAATGCCAATCGTGAACAAATGTTGGGCGCGCATTTAGCGTGTTTCCTGATAGTATCAATGACGCTAGTTCTTCGTAGCATCCTCCATTGAAATAGCATTAGAACAAGGACAGCATTCCCACCTGACGCCTATGCTCTAGAGATTGCAGTCAGTTTGTTTGTTATATTTCTTATAAATAAAATAAATTGACGAGCAATTCACCTTACCAACAACGTCTCCATCAACTGGCTACAAGTTTAATCCAGCACATATTCATCTGTTAATCTTCATCACCCCTCCTTGCGAAGAAACACACATACCTGGCTTGATTAAGACATCAGCTCGGATGCAAATGAATTTGGGATGACCAAGCCACTAAACCTGTTAAACAAACTAACTCCATACACCTACCACACACATTTATCTGTAAAACAAACTAACTCTGTGCACTGTAGGGTGGACCGATAAATAATACTTTTTTTTCAAATATGGATACGTAAGTTCTGATTTCAAATTAATACTGAACGTGTTAAAAATTTAAGAAAAAAACCATTCCGCCTTTAGCCATGTATCAGCTTTTTAAAATATTATGTATGACTACCATGATAATGGCTGTAACTCAGAACAGAGGCAATTCGACACACTTTTTAAAAGAGATATAAAATCATGAAAAGTGTTAAAAAACAGTAGATTCAATAGATTACGATAGGTTAGTTTTATAGGCCACTTTTTTTATTACTATTAATGGCTTTATGTCACTTTTCAAAAGTGTGTTGAATTTCCACCGTCGTGAACTGTCTTGGAACTTTTTTAAAACTTTTAATTTAATGTAAATCAAATTTAATAATATTATTATTAAGTTCTGCAAGTATTTTTTGATTTTTGTTATTGTTACAGCTGTTTCGGCTTTCAAGGCCATTTTCAAACTGTCTTGAAAGCCGAAGCATCTGTAACAATAACAAAAACCAAAAAATACTTGCAGAACTTAATAATAATATTACTAAACTTGATTTACATTAAATTTAAAAAATAAATAAATGGTTTTCTACGAATTAAACACAAAAACAATAAATATGTCATGGAACCGATTAGTGAATAAGTCTGGTATGGTAGTCGAGTGAACCCAAATAAATTAAACAGAAAAGTAAAAAAAGTTCTTAAATTAAATCATATTGGTATATATATAATTTGTTTTATTATTTTAACTTCAATTGTTGTATAATTATGAGCATGCACATATATTGTACCTTCATAAAACAATATTTTATTTAAATAAAGACAAAAAATGATCTTAAATTTGATTTTTAAGTGTATTTAAATGCCAGTATGTAGATAGTGTGGTAACTAATTTTTGACAAAAAGTGGAGATACAATGTCTGCGTTCCGAGTTTAACCGCGAATGTACAAAAACATCATCGACAACTTGAACATGCCTTGAATGTACTCATTATTTATCTTTTTTAGTATATTAGAAATTACTCGTTTTTAACTGAGACTTTTGATAGCATCCGCCAGTAAGAGATTTTAAGCAAAACTGTCGTGAATAGGTGAAAAACGATATATCTAAATGAATGTCTAAAAATTTCCATGCATTGAGGGCCCACCCTAATACACATACCTGTGCCTGTTACAAACTGACTCTGCGTGTTAATTAATGCGCTACTGTCCACACTGCGCGATGGATTGGTGTGAATATGTGGATATGCGGCGATGTTCGCTAAGCGTGGACAAAGATTATTATTTTTTAGTCCGTTTGTAGTCCAATTGGGGTATGTTGTGAGGCTGAAGGTAGTAGGGAGGGGAAGGAGATAGGGAAGAAGAAGGTGGGGAAGTAACTGACTATTCAGATCTGGTCGCGAAAAACGGCCAAAGACTTTTCTAGCAACGTTTCAAGTCTGAATTGTGGTCTTACACCAGGTCGATACTGAGAGCATCTTCCCCTATGGACCGTGCCAAAAGTATGCAATATAATATTTTAAATGAGTAAATTTTTAAAAAACACAAAATCAAATAAAATTAACTTGCGCACACCGGGATTAAATTCCGCGACCTCTGGCTTGCTAGTCGAGAGCCTTGCCCTATGAATTATCAGAACATTTCAAATGGGAAAACTTTTAACAAATAATTATAAGCAATAATTAGTCATCCGAAATACTAATACAAATTTAAAATATCTCCCGAGTAAAAATAAATGCCGCCAACGGGAATTGAACCCGTGCCTTCTGATGTCCAGTCAGGTGCTCTGTATCCACTGAGCTATGTCGGCTTATTTCCAACTCGCCAAATGATTCAATATGTACCATCAGAAGGCAAGGGTTCAATTCCCGTTGGCGGCATTTATTTTTACTCGGGAGATATTTTAAATTTGTATTAGTATTTCGGATGACTAATTATTGCTTATAATTATGTGTTATCCTTTATGCTATGCATAAAAAAGCCTTGTCTTATAAACGTTAGTTTATCATAAAAAAAAAATGGGAAAACTTTTCCCTACGAAAAGTAAATATATGCAGCTATTTTATAAAATACCTACATAAATTATTTGAAACAATTTTCAAAATGTCGTGATTTATCTTTGGGGTAGTATGACGGCTAAAGGAGGACGTAGCGCAACACGGTATAGTAAGTACAGGCTTCAGCACAGGCTTCGCCTTTGTGGGATTTTTTTGTTTCTGCCTTATATTTTGTATAATTATATATGAACCTGTATGTATCAAAAAAATTGACAACAAAAAAAAAAAAATTTAAAAAAAAGTTCCCAAAAAATATATCACGATAATACTTTTGGCCGTGAAAACTAAAATGAGATCAGATTTCAAATCGTTTTTTTATCATAGTTTGTTTTATATGTACAAGGCTTTCTTTATAACCAAATTATTACTTCCAATGAAATAAAGTGTGAATTCTTATAAACCCACACATTTAATTGATTGTAAGTTTAGCAAAATTAAAATGTTATTTTTATTCATACTTTAAATTTGCTAACGATAGAGAGTACCTACAATGTTCAGTGTACAATTATAGTTCTAACAACGAACTATTATGCTACGTATAGGTACATAAGCAAGCCGAACTGCCGACCTGAACCTCAACTTATGGGAAAGAAGCGAAGCAACCGCAAATGGCGCGAAACACCGCTTACAGTTGATTCGTTCCTTTCCCGTAATTTGTGGTACGGGTTGCGTTTCGGATCGCAAATGTATGTAAGTACCTGTAAGTACCCGTAAATGTAAGTACCCGTAGACTACAAGAAGAAATATTGAAGGGAGCAGAATTATGGCTAAAATAATTTATTCGCTAAGCCATCTAATAAATATTTCATTTTCAATCCTGAAAGTTAATTAAAATATCCACATAATCCCGCATATAGTAAAAAATACCTAATAAAACATACGAGTACCGATTAACTACATAAAAAAATCGTAGAAATTATTACCTGTGTTATTTGAATTAATAAATTCAAACTCCAATTCATTCCACCACAATTTAGCGCAATATTCACTATTTCAATGCTGATTTCAATGTTTTATTGCTAGGCCTGAAAGAAAACCCACTCATTCTGCCCAACAAACTCTAATAAAATATATTTTCCACTTTGTTGAGTTACAAGGACTAATGCTTTGGTAAAGGGCTAGTATTAATTTTATTTGAGGGCTGGCATAAGAAATTACAGAGGGTACCTAGGTATATCAGAGAAGGCGAAGGTATTTCACGAGTTTCACCATAATCGGGTGTTGGGAAGTGAGTTAGCTAAGAGCTTCACAGATGCACTCATAGAGGGCAGTGCACAGAGCTTGCTTGTAAGTCCGCAAGATGGCAGCTAGTAGTCAGTAGTCGCTAGGACCAGTTAGGCTGCTTCCAGACAAACATGGTGTTTGCAGATCTCAGTTAGCCAGCTCCTAGTTAGGTCGACCATCGAAGTCACTCTTTTAATACGCGAAGTATTGAATAAATCCCTGATTTAATATAAAGAACTTATTCTCTAAAATCTCCTTCCACGACGAGTTGGAGAACTGTTTGTGGGAACACAACAGCCTGATTTTGAACGATGAACAGCGACATCTTCTTCCACTGCGACTTCCATCAATCTTCTCCCGTTGTTTGATCAGATGGGTAGGTACTGTCATATTTGCCACTTCTCATGACGTAATCAAGATAATAAGGAAGTTGAGTGAAAAATATTTTGACTTATAAAAAATATGTTCATGTAGATCAAAAAATATCGATTCTAAATATATAAATATATTTCTATATTATTATTCTTAGAATTAGTTAAACGTTCTTGAAAAAGCATTCAATAGCAATAGACTGTATACGCTCCACGATTGGTCGAAAGAATTCTGACGTCACATGTGTCGTGACTTGTACGTACAACGGATCACTTATGGTGCATCTCTTTCTATTGCATGAGAGATGGTCGGTTTAGATGAGAGAGGTGTATAGGCCAAACGTTTATTTAAGTTTGTCAAATATATGTACGTATTTGTTGTTATTATTATATGAAATGGATTTCTAAAGATACATATTCGTATAGTGCTTTATAATAATATGTTGTTTATTGCATAACTTAGAAGTTTTTATTATTATACATGTCACATAACATGTCACTTCAGGCCGCCGGCCGCCCAGAAAAGTCTCACAGTGAACTGGGCTGTAAACCGTTATTTTACTTTTGGTCTTTACTTTTCTGCGCGGTGGTCCTGAATTCGCGCGGGGCAAGTCAACAAATAGCGACGACAATACCGTACCGGGCTTGAAAATCAAATATTCTAACTTAAAATATTAATTTAACTATGAAATCTTAATCAATTTTCTTTTTTTTTTAATAACATCAATTCTAATAGACGGTTACCATTGGTAAAAAAATTACTGGAATTCCTTATTGAAGAATTAATTTTTTTTCCATACAAAATCTTTAAGCGACGTGGTTCTTACAGTTTGAATGACGTCACACCCACACCGCTCGGATTCCGCTCGTTTTGGCGAGCTTAATAAAATTCAAACTTTGAGAATTAATTTAACTATGAAAACAAACTTTAAAAAAAAAAATACTCGTATTTAAGTTTGAATGCGAACATTGATAAAAAAAAATAAAAAAAATGGACTCAACTTCCTTATTACAAACCTTTAACTATGTGCAGATACGGTCAGACCGTTTGATAAATTCCCCTCGATAAATGAATTGACGATTAATTGAAAATGTTCTACCGGTATTACAATGAAAGATACTCCGAAGAACTATTGCCAATGATGTCTTCGGCATCAGTACATAAAGAAAAACTCGCCCAACATTTGTATACAGTTGTGACATTTATCAAATAAGAACGGGTCATTTCCACGACTCGTTTTTGAGTACTACAGCTCGGCTGTGGAACTGTTTTTCTTACCACCTAAAAATAGGGTCTCTTCAAGACCCATGTTCACTCCTTCCTCTCCTCAAAAAAGCCCTGCAAACAGCATTCCCAAAGATGATATAGGCCCTGAAGGAAATTATTTTCGTCAAGACCTTCTGTATGGAGTTAATCTAAAAAAATACTGGAGAGTTCTACTTGTTTAGTACGATTTAACATTTTTTGAATATTCGATGACGAATTTCTAAAACATTGTGTTTTTATATCCTGTAGCTAAGTTACTTCATTAATTACGTATTTTTTACGATCAACACTTTTTTATAGCCAACATTGTAGAGTGTATTGGTAATTATTTAAGAGCATTTACAAATTACTGTTTTTAAGCTACTTAAGGTTTAATTTCCCCGCGAATAAAAAAACAAATAAAACCACTTAAAGCGTCCATTTCCTCGGCCACACTCGGCTTTTAGTGAGGTGGTTTGGGGTGGCCATATCACCAAATATTAATCTCCGTCTCTAGGCTTATATTCGCCGAGTCAGCAAGTGTTCCACTATCGCCCAACGGGTGGACCCCATAAATAACAAAATGTGACAGAGTCCCAGATAAAGTCTAGCGGAGGTACACTGCGCTTGCCTCTAATTGACGCTTTATTTCTTTTATTTCTCGCTATTTACTTCAAAAACATAAATAAAACGAAAAATCGATAACATATTTATTTTAATTATGTTGTAAAACCTTTATTTATGCAGTTGTAACTGTGTTTTCTGTTTTGCTCTTGTTTTGTGACAAAAAATCCTTCACTGTAGAAACGGTCTTCACAAGCGGATTGCAATCTTTATAGCACAGGCATCCGGTGGGAATGCTGTCCTTGTTATACCGGTATTTCAATGGAAGATGCTGCAAGGGAGTAGAGTCTTTGACCCTTTCGGCACCGGTGCATAGTCGGGAAACACGTCAAACGCGCGCCTTACATTTGTACACGGTTGACATTTGTCACATGAGAATGAGTCGTTTTTACGACTTTTTCTTTTGAGAAAGATGACATAGGTCCTAGGGTAAATTATTTTCCTCGAGGTCTCCTGTATTTTCAAATGTACATAAATATTTCTACACGGTGGTAAGTACATGCGGGGCTGTTTTGAAATCTTTCATTGATTCGAATACACTCACAATTACCGTAGAGATACCACATTATATATTGAAACTGTTTTAAATGACTTTTTACTATGTTTAATGACAAGATATGAATAGCCAAATCTTTCTTTCTCAATCTTTCCTTTTCCACATTCCCTTCCCCACTTCTTTCAGTCCCCTGAACTGTGGGACAAAATAAGGATGTCACAGAACAACTAGCTGCACGTGGTTGAAGTATTTTTAAGGTACACAGGATGGGTAACAAAATTTAAAAAAAATCACATTTATATCGTATAAAAAAAATCATGTTCAAAGTTTTCATTCTATGTTACATATAATACATATGCTTCATAAATACATCTGGGTAATATATAATTCTGTTCTAAAACGAATGCCAATTACCTAATGCATGTTTCTAGAATTACGTTTTGTAAATTCATAGATTTGCATCACAATTATTAATTACTGGCAGTGAAAAATCAAGTGTTATTATAACTGTAGGATTTATGACGATTAAAGTTATTGGTGAAATATTTGCTTCAGGTTTAACAAATAATTAGACAGACGATTAGAGATTTACCATTTATCTAAACTTCAAAAATCATTCGTGATTTTGATTTATATCTGTCAAATTTAGACAGATATAAAGTTGTCAAAACTTTAATCAAAAGAAATACACGTATCAAATAAAGAATAATAACTATTTAAAAAAAACAGTGTTGGTACACACTTTATCGCTTGTTGCTACAACAATCAGTTCCAATTTAGAAATAAAAATTCCAATTCCAATTTAGAAATGAATAATTATACGCTTTGCATTAAACAGGAATATTTAAAATCACGAACATCATTACAGACAACTGAAGTATGTGTGATAATGTCTACCTCCACAAAAATAAACCACACTTGTTTCAAAAAGCTTATTAAATTTTAAAGCAACTCAACGGAGGTAGAAATCACTTCAAACAAAATTACATATAATTCGCTATCATTAAATATCACTGAGAAGCTACACAAAAAATAAAAACCAACAGAGTTACCGCTTAAAAACAAACGCACGTGATAACTACTAAAAATCACTCAAAGAATCAAAAATAATACATGTGTCAGTGAAATCCAAAATCTATCCATCTATGTATCGCCAAAATCATGTCAAAATCATTACAAAATCACGTCAAAACCACTACTAAATAACGTCAAAATCACTCACAAATTAGGTAAAGAATCAAGTATGTAGTACCAACAAATACTATAATCAATTTCCATTAAAATCACTTAACACTTTGAGCGCAGACACCCCAATACCGATAATAGTTTGACAGTGTAATCGGATGTCACTCAATGGCGTACATTTATTTGGTCGACATGGATTGGATCACGCGAAAGGTGTCGATGGCCTGATAGGGTTAACCAAACCTGTAATCAATGTCAACTATGACAAATAAATTGTTTGATTCTGTTAGCGTGTCAGATAGATTGTTAACAATTTATTAGTTTTATCATAATATAATTAATTGAATCGCCGGAATTGATGCCAAACATTTTGGCAGCCGGTTATTTGTAACTAATTACTAGGTGGTCGTCATTTTGTTTAGTTTTGCGTGTGTATATAGAACTCAATTTACTGCTTTTTATTGCAGCAGTTTCATACAAAATTTTATACATATTTTTAAGTATGCAATCGTCGGAGGAAACGAAGCTAGCTATCCACAGTGAAGCTCTGTTTCCAACCCTAATGTATCAGACGTGTAACTAGCAGATCAAGGACGAAATCACCCAGTAGCGTGAGGCTTTTGTGCTGGAAAACTCAGATAAATGAAAGTTAAGGTATGTAAGTGAAAATAGAAACCGAATCAGGATTTTAAACTTTACTTGTTGCCAAGGGGCCAAGGAACCAAGGTCCTGATAATAACGTAATACCTAACAAAGCGCCTTTGAGGTTTTTACCCTCGCCTCGGCCGTTCGTCAGAAGTCCGGCCTGATACAACAAATTTGTGCAGTAACCATTTCTACACTGATGCACCAAATAACCATAATTTTATGATAAATTGGACCAATGAAAACCCCTTTGAGTTTAGCAGTAAAAAAACTATTCCAAATGACATTATGATAGTAGTCAACTTTTCCACTATATTAAAAATGGTTAATATATTAATTGCGGATCTTTGTACAGATTTAAATGGTTTTCTTATAACTAAATAACGCAGTGAAAGAATTTTTTGTTTGACACCCATTTTTACTAAAATTTCCGCCTTCGTAAGCGTTCCAATGAAAGATCTGTAATAAAATATCTTCCTTTCTCATGAACTTATAACAATACTTTGTATTCTGTGATCTGTGAGGTAACAGAATGGTTGTTGCAAATACATTGACTTTTATCATTCTTGTAAGTTTGAAAAATAGCAAGCAATGATGATGACGTCGGAATGCTACGATTGAGGAATGATAGTATCATGAGGCGAGCGTACATTTTTATTTGAGCTTGGAGAATTCACAAAAAAAAAATATATACATGGGAAGGTTCCGTTATTAATGACTGCTGATGATTGTCAACATGTGAGGTAAAGGCGAGTATACGTGTGCTATAAATCACGCTTTGTTTTACTGATTTTATTGCGTGTCAGAGACAGCTGAGCGAGGGGCGTGGTGCAAACCCCGTCACTAGTGTCAGTATGAGCAGACCTGAGCTCATTCGACTATTCACCTATTCAACATAGTTTCTAACTAAATATTGTACCAATGGTCATGACATCTACAAATGAAATATTGAAAAAAAAACTATAGTACTCTTTCAAGTTTAATGTCTCAAATTACAGTTTGGTTAGAAGCATCAAGACTTCGTGGGTTCAATTTCTCTGCTAGCTAACCCTCTAGCTAAAAAAGTTAATCCGGAATGTGCGTCTTTCTCTATAAAACAAATAATAAAATGCAAAAATACCTACTAGTTAGGTCAACAGCGTGAAATCTTCGCAGTACCTACTTTGAAAAGAAAATTACTACTGAAGATACATACATATTTATAACAACACTTTACCCTTTTTGAGGATACTAAATAAAGCCTAATACTGACAGTAGTCCAGAGTAATTCAATTAAGGCGAATATTAATGCCAAATCACTATTTCGATTAATCTTTATAACGAATTGGTGTACATTATGAAAACCAAAAATATGCTTTAGTTAAATTGAAGGTTTTCCTATCGCTTCGCTTGAATACAAATAAATAAATAAATTACTCAATAAAAAATATGAATGCAAACTACTACAAAAAATATTTTGTTCAATAGAAATGTATGAACGCGTAAAGGAAACAACTTTTAAAAAATACAGTTTTATAGCTAAGATTATCTGTGACAGTTTCACTTCATTAACTTTTTTGCTTCCTTATTAAATTATATACAAAATCAGTAAAAACCAGTTTTTTGCTGAAATCGAACGTTTCTAGACTCCGTTTGTCAAGCGATTTTAATGCCTATTACCTACGATATAAGGTTTACCGAGAATATACACATTTTTGGCTTGTAGCTTCCTCTTAAGGACTTTTTTCGTGAACACCATAAACTATAATTCTTTAATCTTAATTTATTCATTTTATTAATCACTCTTCAATTTGAACCCTTTTTAGTGTACAAGTTCAGAATAAAGTTGTTAAACCATTGTAGTGTGTTCCTTGTGACGTCCGAATTGCCCGCAACCATCTAGTAGCTAGCCGCTTAGCTTCTGGTTGCCAGCTAGCAGCTACCGATTGGCTATCGGCTGCCCGTGTGACGTGTGACCTGTGTGTATTGGTAGACTATCACTGGACAGCCGGCAATCGGGACAATTAATCGCGGGCACAAATCACTGCGGGCAACATAAACAATCATTAGGGTGCTTATTGGTCGCCGCGCTGAGTTAGATTTGCTATATTACTAAGTGTAACATTAAAGTTTTAATTTGTATTTCATATCATGTCTTAGGTACTTGGTAGACATAACTGCTACGATTGGATCGATTTTCACCATTAAAACAGTTGAAAAACATGGAATAGACAATAATTATTAATCATGGCGAATTGTTTAAATTTTTTTACATCTTAATGGGTTTTTTAAAACTTTATAACTCATGATAAAAAATGTATCGAGTTTTGAATAAACGTGTTGATCTAGTGGTGATTTCATAATGCTGGAGCTCACCGCTCAAGAGTTTTTGCTGCATCGAGATAATGCAACAGATTTTCTGCTAAATAATTAACAAATTGCATCTTATAAAATAACCGATAAGCAGAATATTTAAATTTTATTTTATGTACCTGTAGGTATCTATCTACATGGTTTATTTTATAGTAAAGTAAGAGCTTCATAGGTGCACGCACAGATGGCAGTGCATAGATCTTGCGTGGAAGTCCGCAAGATGGAGCCACTGGCCAGTAGTCGCCAGGGCCAGTGGTAAGGCTCTCAGAGAAACTTACTGTTTCAGATTCCAATTAGCCAGCTACTAGTTAGGTCGACTACCGAGTCACCTATATAATACGCGGAGTATTAAATAAATCCCCGATTAATCTAAAAGAACCACTTATTTATTAATTCCTTCCATGACTAGTTGGAGACCTGTTTGTACGAACACAACAAAATTCATTAAAGAATTATTTTAATACACAATAAAAAAGTATTATCTCTCTATCCATTTCGCTTCCTAACACTCCTTGAGTGTGTTATTGTAATAACTACTGAACTATAAAATATTGACCCTATGAATTACTGTCAGTTGCAGCCTAGTAAATGTATTCTACAATACCTATATAGAACGGAATTTATAATCATAAGAAAAAAGACATTACCCAGCCAGGTATCATACTATGAACCTAAATGCACTTTCAATTAGGTAGATACATGTGGAGGTAAGCGGATATATTATACCCGCAGCATTAAACGCCATCAGATAACGCTAATGATCAGATAAGCGTACTCTGGTTTTTGCCGGATTATTATTGTTTACCTGCAATGCAGAAATCATTTGGGGCAGGTGTTTACCTTATCCAACATCATTTGGGATTGTTTTTGTTTTTAAAATAAAACCTAGCTAGATTTAGGTTAACTTTTTAGCTAAGCGATAGTTTCAACGTTGCAAATGTAAAGCCGTAACTGTTCTCTCATCGTAGTGATATAATATATATTATAACAGACAGAGAGTTAACTTTAAAACTACAATGAATAAATACCAACCGTTTAACAACGGTGTAAATGTGTAAGAATAAACCAATATTACGTAAAACAACGAAACAAGAGACGATAAAGTTGGGGTCAAATGATACCAAGTGAAATCAAGAGATTCGAGAAGTTTTGTGGACTGAATATGTCCTAAGTCTAGATACTTCAGTAAATGTTTTATTATAGTCAACACATTAGCATAAGAGGCTGGGAGAAGGTTAAGTTGGTTCTTTGGAAAGGAACATGGAAAGTTTCAGGGTTACTTAGCAAACGGTGATATTGATTTTGATTATGGCCAAAAGGGAAGATTCTACATGGTTATTTATAATTTTTGAAAAGAAATATGATATGCCAGTAGTAAAAAACATTTTTGAATATATGAGGAAAAAGCAACTGCACCGTGAAAGTAAAATTGTTTGCAGCAAATGTCACGATAATTTCTGTCTTAGGTATACAAATAATTTGTTTTAAAAAAAGTTGGTTTATCGCGCTGTACCTTTTTTAATGTGAAACTGCGCAAGAGTTCCAACTGCTCCCAACCGTCTGGAGCCAGTGAGACTATGGCAACCCCAATTGTGGTATGTTGTGAGGCTGAAGGTAGTGGAATGATATTGGGGGGAGGAAGGTGGGGAAGTACCCGGCTATTCAGATCTGGTCACCAAACTCGGCCAAATCCATTTTAAACAACCTTTCAATTCTGAATGGTGGTCTTACACCAGAGCGATACTGAGAATATCTTCCACTCTGGAACGTGTTGAAAATATACTATATTTTATTTAAATAATTAATTTGTGAAATAACACAATTTAAATACATAAAATTTACGTGTGCACCTTGGGAATTGAACCCGTGACCAACAGCTTGCTAGTCGAGAGCCTTATCTCTGGACAACGGAGGCCGACACCACCGTACCTATTTGCTTATACTAGCAGAAAACATAATGTTCACTGAAAACGAAATTCTTTTCATGGCTTGCATTTTTATAATTATTTAATTATTAATAATAAATATTTCCTATTACAACATGTATGTAAAAAATGTTTTTTTTATAAAAAAGCAGTTACAGCTTTGTTGTTATTTTTACATATGGCAGCTGTTTTGTTTTGGAAAGGCACATTTTTTTTAAAAGAAAGACAAACATTCCAGGGTTACGAATAACCTGATAATATTTGAAAATCTCTCACCACCACCACAGTAAGCGGAAAATGTTACTTGTGTTGTGAAGGAGGACTTAGCCAGCCGAGGAAATGAACACACTACGCTTGGGTGGAACCCAAACGCGATGTCAACTCTGCCACCGACCGGTCTTGACAATGAAAGCACATTTGTATGCAGTAAGTATACGTGATATTCGTTCTACTTTGTGATAATTTTCCGTTGAAAAAATGTTCATCTATTCCGTCGTATCATTTTCGTGATACTTTCCACAAGCTTTTCCTCGAAATAAGTTCTTTGAACTCAAAAAGACAGTGAAATGCGTCACATTTTCAATTTTAGAAATATTTACTCCCGAACAGAACTTACAAAGAAAAATGAGTTGAAAAAATGTTTGTCTATTTCGCTGCAGTATTCTTGTGAAGCTTTCGTTCCACCACCTTTTCCCCAAAATAAGTTCTTGGAACACAAAAAGACACTAAAATGCTATCTGCAACGTTATTCAAATTTTATTTGTTCTCTAGTCTCGACTCGTAAAGGAACAAAAACGGCGATAAAAAAGCTACGAAACTTTATATCTCCGGAGGGATAAAGACGCCCGGAATTTTTATATGCAACAACGTGTATGTATTTAGTGTTTATACTGCTTATTGCCTATGTATCTAGCTCCCACTGTTACAGTTACAGCTAGCTCCATGGTTCGCCCAACTCTATTTATGTAATATATAATATGGGAAGGTACTATTAACCCACCCTCTGCCGGAGAAACCTCCCCCACGCTGGAAAATTGTCTGTGTATATTATTTTATTTCTCGGGGTTCTTTTATACAGCAGAGCCGAAAGTCGCAAACTCGTTGGCTTTTTTTTAAGTCGATCTATTTTTTTAATAATACCTACATGATACTAGAACGCCCGATGTTTTAGCACTGTTTTCAACAATTTTTTTCTAGTTGAACATTTGCAAAAGGTGGAAAAATTCATCATGGCGTGTTCTCTTATTTTTTTTTAATATTTATTAGTTTTACGACTTAGTCAACGAACAGATTATTTATAAATCAAATTTTATAAGAAGTAGTTGCCTTCTGTGACAGCTATGTTGCCTTTAGAAGGCAAAAGTTACGCTTTCTCCAGTCATTTTTTTTTTGCAGATATTTTAAAATAAAAGATATTTTGGTGTTCCCATATGAACTTGCAATACAAATTTTTTTTTTATTTTTATTATTTATTGAGTTAATTTATACATTTGAATATAAACTAATATAAACAAGATCATATTTCATTTTGTAATTTTACATAAATGGCAAAAGATGTATCTATTAATATGTGAAATTAAATATCAGAATTAAATATCTGGTACTATTTTATTAACAACATGCTTAAAAAGTATAAAAACGTAACGGAACTTCCGTGTCACTCCGGGTAAAGAAATTAGATCTACCCGACAACAAAAGGAACAAAGGAAATCCCAAAATCCCCAATCGCCGGTGAACTAAACATTTCCTAATCTATATGGCCAACCAACCAAGACATTGCGGACGTTACTGAGACAGGGAAAACTTTCACCTTGTACTTTCAAGCTCTTAAAATATTAGTCTACGAATTTTAAAAAGGCATTCGTAACAATTGTAAGGATATCAAATTCATTATATTTGCAAGAAAATAATATAATATGAATTTGATGAGGATTTTAAAATGTTTTGTAATTATTGGTGAAAAATGGTTCTTAGAAAACTTTTTTCAAATTCATGAACTCCAAACTAATTTAAGCTTCAACCAACTTTATACTTTGGAACTTACAAAGTTTAAATGACCTCATTCCCAATTCCAATTTCGCGAGCCCTGAATGAATCGGTTCAAAGTGAATATTGGCTAACCAAAAACAAAGGTGGTAGTCTATTAGATTTTAATGAACCACAGGAATTAATTTAGTTTGCGGGACAAGTGAATATATGCTTTATTCATTGAAGACAATAATCTGGTAGAATCTTGCAATCATACATAAAGGTAGCAAATAATGAAAATAATGACGGTAGCTCTATTTCGACCAATGAAACTGCTAAAAATGACAAGTTGATGAGGTCGAATTAGCTCAGTGGTCAGAGCACTTCCCCAGAAGTAAAAAAGAGATAATAATGACCTAGGTTGGATCCGGTTATAAATATTTTTAAAATATCAATAAAACAATATGGTGATTTGTATTATTTTTTGTTTGTTAAATGTTAATTTCAAAGATTTCGTGAAATTTGAAAATAGTGCCTAAGCAGAAAAAAACTGTGCAAATGTCATTACGTCAAATCTAACCGCTCGATATTTCTTACTGTTTAAAAAATTTTCTGTTGCAGGTACTGTTAAGTTTTGTTATTGCTATATTACCTCTACCATGACATGTTCTCATAAAACTAATTCTATTTCGTTTTCTATTATGGTCAGACATATTTGATTTGCACAATCAAATTTCTAGGAGAAATTATTGAAATAAATCGGAAATGAAAGAACAAAAATAAATAAAAAATTAT
This sequence comes from Hesperophylax magnus, assembly GCA_026573805.1. NCBI lineage: Eukaryota > Metazoa > Arthropoda > Insecta > Trichoptera > Limnephilidae > Hesperophylax > Hesperophylax magnus. Next base: position 21,617,487 of record JAIUSX010000012.1, read on the forward strand.
ATACGTATTTTTAATAATCAGTAATTTTTTGTCGTTATAAAACCTATATTTAATATACTACGCCTTAGTCCAATCAAATTTACAATACGCTATCATTAGTTGGGGTTCCGCATATAAAACTAACCTTCTCCCAATAGGAGTCGTACAGAGAATAATAACTAAAATCATATTTTAAAAAAAACCCAGCCTCTCGAGTACCTTTATTTAAATATCTGTACGTTAAAAATGCAATAATTCAAAACATAAAAGAAAAAGACATGTACCAATTAATATATTTGATATGTTATTAATGTATATATTTTAAACCTTAAATTAAATACTTCAAATGCCCAAAATTATTATACTTACCAAGGAAGAGCTTTTTTCAATCGATTGATTACCAGAAGACGTATTAATGACCAAATCCAAACAATTAAAACTGTGAAATAATATTTAAAAAAAAAAAATTACAAAAAAAATCTTTCCACATGAATTACTTTTTAAAATAACCCATATCATTCATTTTCTGTATAAAGTATATTACTTATCTAATTTAACTACTTAAACTTATATCACATCTACCAAACGTATAATGTACCTATTTTTTTACTTTTTCACTGTAATGTACTTAATACTTATTTTATCATGTTATTAATTACTTATAAATAATTAATTAATTACATATTTATAAATTGTAATTAATTTTATTGTATTGTTTATTTATTGCAATTAATTTTATTGTAATTAATGAAATACCTATTTTTTACACTCTCACTGTACTGTACTTAATCCGTTATAAATATCATATTATTAATTACTTATAAATAACTACAATAATGTACTGTGCACTCCTCTTCCAAACACAAGCCAACGCTTCTATGGAAGAGTAGTATTCAAATCTCTTAACATGTAAAAACCCAATGTAAATACGATTTCATATGTAATTACTATAGTTTTAAAATAAAAATAAACAGAGATGGTAGGAGAGAACACTAATCTTTCTCTTTTCATATAAAAGTTTACCCTAGACGTTCCCGTACTTTGAGAAAATTCTATGAAACAGAAAATCACCCAAAAGTAAAACTAAAAAAAGTTAATTGAACATGATCTTTATACCACGTTTGTCTAAATAAATGTCTTTTTGTTTCGTTTAAGATGCTCAAAACATTAGCAATGTTTGCATTCAAAATTTGAATATTTTTAATTACATATTATGTCCGATTGTAATAATAAAATCGAAAATGAATCATTCATCTGCCTTCAAAAACGTCATTTTGGGATACGTTCACAAATAGTAAATCTATTTGAATTTGAATGTCAACCGGGAATATTTCAATGATATGACATTATTTTGTGTAAGGGGTTAAATATGTCTAATGCTGCACTAAAAGCAAAAAATCAAATGTAGGTATTGCAGCTAATTCCATAACTCTGCATAACCTAGCCGATAAAATAATGAATAAACCTTCTAATTTTGATTTCCATACAATGATACATCATGTTTGCAGTGTGCCATCCACATATTCAGTAAATTGAAATGAATGGTCGGAGTTTATCAGTCAAAATTACTGCTATTCACCCGGGGGAGGGGGAGGGGTGCGTGGTGGGTGAATGTTGGGGTGGTTCCTAGCCAGGCTCAGGTGAAAAGAATTCCCTAAAAGAGAATTAGGACAGAGTTGGCTTAACTTTTGCAGTTAAGATGGTGAATTACTTTATTGGATAACTATGATAACTTATGTGAATACCGCACAACTGCTCCTAACCGTCTGGAGCAAGTGAGACTATGACATCTCCAATTGAGGTATGTTGTGAGGCTGAAGGTAGTGGATAGGGAATGAGATTGGGTATATAAAGGTAGCTATACAGATCTGCTCACCAAACACGGCAAAAGCTACTTTCAAGTTTCAAGTCTGAATGGTTGTCTTACACCAGGGCGATACTGAGAGTATCTTCTACTCTGGAACGTCCCGCAGTAAAATTCACTTGCACACGCCGGGATTTGAACCATGACCTTCGGCTTGCTAGTCGAGAGCCTTACCCCTCGACCACGTAGGCCGTCAAATTGTTTTTAATATCACAGAGTCTCAGAGACAACGGTTCAATCCTGATAAGCGTAAATAAATACAGATTTAACAAAACTACCTACAAAATAATTATCTTAACGTTGATAAGTACATACATAAAATGCACAAGTAATTAATGAAACGCTACATTTTTGATAGGGAATCTGAAATAAGGTTTTTTTTGTAATGCATTAAAAAAGGTTAATTTCGTAGGCACCTACTCAGAGTGCATACAGAATAAGAATAAAAAAAACCGTTTGTGGTAGATATTTCTCTTTGTGGAAACGCTCCTCAATTGAAAACAATCGACATTAATTTGTACTTCATTCAGGAATGGATGTGGTTTCTCAGTTGGGTTTTGATAGAGCACTGAGAATGTAATAATTTGTTACTTTTATTTCTTGCTAGAGCAATCTCTTTGAGTTATAAAACTCATTTTTTGACGAGAGGAATTTACAATATATTTTTAGTAACTAGATTTGAAAGTCGTATCTACCTATCTTCTTTCCAACCTATGTGTCGTCTTCCTCTATTACTTCTTACAGCCTCACCACTTTCTTGCCATCATTATATTGTGGATCTCATAGTTCTTATATTATATTTATTGGTAACAACATTTGTTTGTTTGTTTCATTATAACGCATTATCTCTGCACTAAAATGAGATACGGTGTCGAATTAATGTATATTAAAAGTAGATTTTTTAACAGAATCTGGCACACAGTGGATGAAAGTCAAGGAAGATAATAATAATTTGTGGTGAAATGAAGAGTGCGTGATGAACAAAGAAAGGAGTATATGGAGAACGTATGACGTGGAAGTGAATGATATAATAAGTCGGAGACGCTCGAGAAAGATTATGACACGCTCAAGTGAATCAAATATTTATTTGTCGTAAAATGAGTCGTATGTGATGAACGAAGAAAAAGGGTATAAAAAACACATACTTAATAAACTTTTTCTATTCTAAATAATAACATTATTTCCACCATAAAATACTACACCAAGTTTTCAAGTATTCACAACCCCAAAACTTTACTCCAAACCATTAATAACCCAGAGCAATGCCGGGTACATGTCAGCTAGTAAGTGATAAATAAAGTTCTAAATTTTTCAACAGACTTCTAAAATGATGTACAGTAATTTCCAAACAATCTATGGACATCGAGAAAACAAGATCCACCATACGTAAAAGTATCAAATTCCTGGAGCCACCTCTGCAATAGGGCCGGTGATATATTCACAATTGAATTTCGTACAAACAACGCAGGGAGCACGATGGCAGGCCGGTGCCTCCCGACGTTGCCCGGGAGAGAAGGGGTTTGCAGAGGGTGGCATCAGGGCAGGGGGAGGTTGGGTGGTTCGTTGCCCAAATGGTCACGCGATGGCGCCATTAAAACGGGCATAAAACCGCCGTCGGAGCTCCCCGACGCCGCGCCGGGCGGAATGCGTCGCTTGGAGAATGGAATACAATTTGGAAATAATAATGGAATATTTTTCTAGATGTTTTTCGAATAACACAGAATGCAGGAGATATGACGTTAATGGCAACCAATTACACCCCTATTACGGTTACTAAAATTTATTAAATTTGTACAGAATTTACTTCATTAAAGCTACAGGTAAAAAACATTTGTTTAGAGAACTACTTTGTGTTCATTTTAGAACTATTCTGTGTTCATAACAAAAACAAGACAAGAACGCACTTCTAAGCCTTCATATCCCGTACGATAGCGTAAAGATATTCATATAGGTATCTACAGGTAATGTACTTAATGCTACGTATACCTCCGCGAGCCGAACTGCCGAACTGAACCTCAACTTTTGGGAAAGAAGCGAAGCAATCGCAAATGGCATGAAACGCCGCTCACCGCTGATTCGTTCCTTTCCCGTAATTCGTGGTACGGTTCGCGTTTCGGTTCGCAAATGTACACGTACCCTAATATAAGACGCAGAACAATATTTATTCTAGGAATCCACAGACCAAATATTTATGCCCTGCAATATGTTTCAAGTGATTATTCATTGAAATAACCTGTCCAATAGTATAATGTAAATGTAAATAATAAGTGGGATTATTATTGTCTTACATTATAATTATTACAAAAACAGATTATTATTTTAGAATATTATTAAAAATTATGACGTCATTATTAATAATATTTATTTGTCTTACCTTTTGCACTTATACTACGAGTATATCTTTTTAGTTATACTATATTTAAAACTTTTAAGAATCGTGATTATGCCACATTTTAATGTTCTACCTTACTTGCTACACTAGCTCAGGCCGTATTGTGGCAAAAAAAAAAATAATACTGGCAAATATAAAACAGATAATATAGGTAAAATTTAATGAATGCGTTGTATTTTATCAAGTTATTATAAATAATTAATTAAATGGTTAACTATCTAACTAATGTGAGTATAATTATGAAAAAAGGTATTAAAAAAATAAAAAAATAAATAAAAATACTTATTACAGTTTAGCGAAAAAATAAACAAAATATATTTTCAGCAGCTGTGAGATCACTCAATAAAAGGTTTTATTAAATCCAGTATTGATATTATTAATTATATTTAAATAAATAAATTAAATATTCCCTTCTTCATCTGGGTTGGGGTTAGGTTAGGTTCATCTAGGTTAGGTTGGGTTAGGTTAGGTTAATTTAGGTTAGGAAAATACATCTACAATTACATGAGATATTCAATTCAAAAGAATCGTAAAAATATCTACATACTTAGAACAAGTCGCCACGTGAATTTAGATAATCGAAGTTGTGGGCAAATATGCAGAATATGCTGCAACATTAGGGCTTTGTAGTCAATATGTTAACGTTTTCGTGAAAACTGTTTTTTGTATTCCTAATAAGTTTTAATAATAGCAAACAATCAAGACTTTCTAGTTCTAATACTCGAGTCATAAAAGATTTAGTGCAAAACTAACATTTTACTGATTAATAATCTTTATGGTAAGAACCGTAGAATTCATTGCCGTTTTATTTAGGTACTGGTGGAATAAAGTTTTGGATATTAAAATAGTAATACATTAATAAACTTGCATATTGTCGTAATAAAAGGCATGGTCGTTAAATGCGGAGATTTGGAGTTATTATTCGACTCCAAACAAATAATTTACTCAAATCTTTGACATCGGTGAAGGGCCAACCAAACATTCCTAGAATTTGGTTTTAATTCTACCAGATTTTAGTGTTGTGCTTTTATTTCCCTATTATAACGGAAATATATAACAGTTTTAGTGTTTTTCAGGAAATATTTTGAGCATAATTTACATAGGTAAGTATTAGTTTTATATACACAGGAAAAATAAATTGATTAAATTTCTATCAAAGAAATCTTCAACACTAGTAGAGAAGAATGAATTATTCGTCAAAAAGACGTGAAAACATGAAGCAAAATATTATGTAGTAGATAAAAAACATAATGGAGTAGTTATTTCACTTTGCTATTGATAGCTTATCCATAGGATAACGTATTTCTTTTAAATTTATTTATTTAAAAAGTCGATTATTTATTTATTTTAAAAGTCCGCCTTTAGTATTCGGTTCATGAATCGACTATATAGTGGAAGTATACCTATCGGATAAGTTACCAGAGTTTTTGTATCTATTGCATTGAGATATCTTTATACCTCATTGATATATGTTTCTATTTTTATATGCGTTATTCCATAGATAAGCTATCTAGAGGATGGTGAAGTGCGCCCTAAATATAGCAATAAAAACATATGTATTCTGTATCACATGAATTCACTTTCCACGCAGATGTATCATGTGTTTTTGGTATATTAAAACTAGGTATTCCTATTGAAAGCATAAACTACAATTACTTGATGAAAGAAAAAAAAAATGTTAAAACTCGCATATCGGATAATTATATCCGACTTAAATGGTAGAATAGACAGCCCTGATTTATTGAACCTCATCGAATATCATATACCCACGAGAGCTATTCGTTCCGAAATCGAGTTTAAATGTAACAATACCGGGACTGAGAATTTCACTCGCTGCTACCTATATTAAATGAAGTTAGTTTTAGATACGAAAATACAGCGGATCTATTTAACGTTACACGAAGGCTGTACCTAGTATCATATGTTTTCAATCAATTCTCTTTAATTTTTTAAATTTATTAGCTTGCAATTTCTGTGACGTTCCATTACTGTTTTTGGTATATTAATAATATAAGTATGTACCGTTAATATACAGGTTGGTTTAAAATTCAGTCGTTCGCTGATAACCATTAAACAGACCCTTAAATATCAACGAGGGCCAAAGTTTGGGTCGTTCGAGTAGTGGTTATATCAATATTACATGTAGGGAAATATTGGGAACAGTTGACAATTGACAGAATGTACCTGTTATTTTCTTCTGTATATTTGTTTTAAAATATAATAACATTACTTAAACTGAATAATATCTACAATCTTAACGGAATTATGACATGTAGTTATTTGATGAAAACTCAATATGTAGGTAAACCAATCCTTAACTGCATCGTAATACATGCAGTTGTATAGTAGGTACTCAGCACAGTTAACCGTTGTTTGTCTTTCCCCACGCATTCATAGAAGAAACTGAAACCTACTGCGGCTAATTCAATGAAATTTACGTAATAACATGGGAAAGTTAACGTAAATGCAAGTAATTGGCATATTTGCTGTAAAAAGGGCAGAGGTTGACAACCTTTAAAAGATGTTTAAATATTTTATTACTATTGAGACGTTGACTGAGGATATTAAAATCATAGCTTTATAATTTTTTTAAATCTCCAAATTCAAATCTGACAATGTCACCGTAAATAGGTACATTTCTAGATATAAAATAATTCGGTATAATTTTTCATGTATTTTAATCATAGTTTTAATATATTATTTTTTAAGTATTTTTGTGTTTGTATGTAGTATTACTTTATGTTTGTGATTACTCTATATTTGCTTCTCTCAAATGTAAATTGTTAACCTGGATACAGGCCTAGTCCTAGTGAGGTTAATTTTTATGAGAAAAAATGTGATTTATTTAGTGAGATTCAATAAATAAATAAATATTATTATTTCGATTTTCTAAAATATCTTTTTTATCTATCATTTTATCTTTATTTTATTTCAAATATGGTTTCTATAATAATATGCATTTTGTTAATTTCTGTTTTACCATGACAAATTTCCTTATTATTTATGGTATTCTTACATTAATCATATACGAATACCATAATACAGGCATGTGCATGCGTATTTTTTAAAAATTTATAATAGAAAAAAGCTAAAAACCAGAGTAAGCGGTGAAAAGCAAAATGTTTTATGACATAGTTATGTCTGAAGTTGTTTTAAAAATCTTGAAACTGAAGTAATATAAATACTATGTAATATTTGTTTCCAATTATTCCGCCAATAAACCTATTTTAGTCGTCACATTTTTGACCAAAACAACAAACACAAAATCATTAATAGACCAGTTAGACAAACGTACAAAAAACATAACAATTTAAGCTCAATCTTTGGACAAAGACAGCACAAACTAACTCATCAAAATAACAACACACCTTTAAAATGTGATAAAAAAGTCATGAAAAGTGATGAAACAAAAACTTAGTTTAATGGGTTAGGTTTATAAGTTAGTTTTTTTCATCGCTTTTAATGAATTTAGATTACTTTTTACAATGTGTTGAATCGTCATCATGTTGAGTTATCATAGAACCATCTATGTGCGGAAGACGAAAACCAAAACGAAAAATTTATTTGCATAAACAGAATATTTTTATTTTTCACTGGTTCCGCGCCCCTGTTAATTGTTTCCCAACAATTTGATACAATAACCGTCATTACTGTTTAGTAAAGTCACTTTTAATACTGTCGCTTTGTACCCAACCAGTGGTGGTCGACTAGCAGTCATTGGTAGGCACAATAGGTATCTAATGTCCGTATTAGCGAGGAAACGGCGACCTCTAATGCACAACTAACCGTACTGCACTTTGCAAATCATTTACAGTTGTTTTTGCCCGTGATTATTTGCTACTAACCTGGTTCGGTTCGCTTTGTCCTCGCATTCCCCCAACGAATAACGCTGGACGCTTTTTACTGGATTCATTAACTTTTAATATCTGCTAAATGCAGCGATATAAAGAAATCACCGGTAAAAAAAGCATAGCCAATTAAAAGTAATTGCCAGAGATTTGGTTTCTCGCTGACCTCAATGTGATGGGAAAATCATTGAATATTGAAAAGTTTTAGTATTTATGGAATTAATGATTTGATGAATGATAGAATGATTTTTTAACCTTGCTTAGTACCTAACTGGGAATGCGCGAGTACTTCACAGAGAACTGTAGTTTCACCGATTCATATTATTAATTATAATGACTTTTTGTCAGTAAACCACTATGCAGAAAAAAGTGAATAACGCAATGGGGTCTCAACTGCTCCCAACTATCCAGATACAGTGGGACTATGACATCCCTAATTGGGAAAATGTTGTGAGGTTGAAGGGAGTGCGTACACGAAGAGCAATTACTAATATATAATATTGTTAATTTATTAAGAATCCCTTCATTTATTAACTTTCCGAAGAAAAATAGCAGATTCGGTAATGTTATTTAAAATTACACACAATTTAATCGATAGTCCTGATCTTCTTCAACGCCTATTATTCCATGTTCCCAATCGCAACAGCAGACAGTCGCGTACTTTTAATCTCCTCCATCTACAGATCCACACATTCATTTAACTTAAATTATTACCATATTGACATTTTTAACTCGACTTTACGCGACATAAAACAAAAACTCAATAATCAACAAAACTCAAACTAGAAGTTCAATTCCTATATATTCCCGTCCTTTGCCTCTTAATCCTTATCCTATATTTCCCCCTCCTCCCCCCCACCCTCCTTTATTTTAATATTTTCTAACTAAACAATAAATTAATTTAAGAAAACATCTCTATGGCATTGTACACCTTACCATTAACTATTCATCAGTGGAATGTTCATAATTGGCATAATTAATTATATTATTATTGTATCATTGTATAATTAAAGATTTGTTGTCAACTTTTCCTAAAATGTATAAATGTATAATCCTGTTAAAAACAGGATTACAAGTTCTTGATGAATGAATTGATAGGTTTCGTAATAATCTTTCAGTAAAATACGAATGTGTATTCACGAAGTCGGAACACGTTTTCAAAAAAATTTCAAAATTTTCGCATTTCGTCATTGTACATCATCAAGGCAAGTGCAGGTGCATGAACATGTGTTCCAATATATTACGAATTTACTACGTTTATCAGGAAACCAATACTTTGAAGAGTTTTTTAATAAATTATCAAAGCTAATTTTTCTCCGTGTAAGAGAAGTCGATAGGGAAGAGAAAATTTATGAAGTAATTATTTAGCTGTTCAGATCTGGTCACCAATCACGCCTAAAGCCATTTAAAGGAGCCATTTTCAGTTCTGAATGTTTGCTGAACCTTTCACCGGGTCGATGCTGATAGTATCTACCAATCTCTACATCGGTGTTCTAGCGTCCAGCTTTTGTTTAGGAGATGTAGTCACACAAGCACATCGCTTTACAGAAGAGACCGTTGTTGACAGGTCGATGGCTAAGTTGTCCCAGACCCAGACGTAGCGTGTTAAATTCCTCGGCTGACTAAGTCCTCCGTCACAACACAAGCAACATTTTTCCGCTTACTTTGGTGGTAGTGGGAGATTTTCAAATATTTTCAGGTTATTCGTAACCAGGGAATGTTTCTCTTTCTGTTTAAAATTAAAAATAATAAAGATGTATAAAATAATGTTGTACTAAATTATGTATCACGAGATTGATATCAACACTACATCCACAAATGTCTCCAGCTTGTCAACGCTCAAATATGGGTGATTTTGACTTCTCTACCAATATAATGGACATCATTTGATGAAGTTTGATTTCCAACTGACATCCGTTAGCTCTGCTACGTGTTCACTGTTCAGCATTCCCTCTTGAGTGCTGAGATTGTGTCAGTAATGTTGACTACCTTTGTTTTGTTCTAATCCGCCCATTAAAGTCATTAGTGTTTAATCTCCCAAGAATACACCTAGGTCTTTGTGTGACATTTTTTCACAACTTTCATAGTGAGAGTCCCCATGCATGCGCTATAAACGTCAATGGGAAAGTACTGGAGGTACACATTTATTGGAATGACGCCGTGTTCAGTTATTGAGGAATCTTCAAGTCTTTTAAAATACTGAAGGCAACCCAACATAATATTCTTTGCTTGTCTGGTTTATTTTTCTTCTTTTTTGAAAGACTATAAATATGAAAAACGCGTAACAACGTACCTATGCTATGTATGAGAATCTATACAATTGCCCTCTCTGTTGCGATATAGAATAACTCGGCCTACCTATCTACATAGTACTTATATGAATACAAATTAATCTTTCCGTATCAACATAGCAGTCTCCTTTAATTAAATCAAAATACTTCGTGAACCAATGAAGAAGAGTGCAAGGCTGATTTAAGCGTAGTGAGAAAGATCAAGAAAGAGACGCTTAGATGGTTTGGGCATGTAGAACGAATGCTTACGAAATGAGTGCAAGGAGAATATATTATACAAATGTGAATGGTAGCAGAATTAGGGGACGTCCGAGGAAGATATGGCATGATACTTGAGTAGAACCATGTCAAGAGTTAGAATAATATAAGAGAATGTATGAGACGATTTATGAATGTGAATGAGGCAAGGAGCGGTGCGTCCTCTCTGCCTACTCCTGCGGGGAAACGGCGTGATGGTTAATTAGTTAGTTAGTTGATTTCTTCATCAGGATACAGCGTATATGCCAATGACGAAACCATTGGTTTTCAATCATGTCGATTATTTGTTATTAAATATTATGGTGTAGGCATAGTGTTTTTATTTTCATTAAATTAAAATGAAGACAAATAATTGATCTATTGCGCTGCCCAACTCAATATACGGTGTAAGATGGTAGAACCTACACTTTTCAAACAACTTAAAAAATTACATACACAAACAGCATAATAATATGTATTTGAGGAACACAACGCATCGGAAAATTGCCGCAATGGCAGCTGTCTCCCGGATAGCGAAAATACGGCCGTTGAAATCGCGTTCGCCGCAATAACCTTTTTTATTATTTTTTAATGCACACGATTAGTATAAAAAAATTAATAATCTTAAATAAAATAAACAAATAGGGCAAGGAAGTGTGCCGACTGTAACCGAGCTACGATCAAACCGCGCGGACTATCAAAGCGGCGGAGCCAATAAAAGGTATGCGTTTGAAGTGTAGGTTCAAACAAGGCGTGGCGCCGCTGTGCATAGATGAGATTTGCAGTAGTGTGGGTAAATGCTATTTGCAGCACTTCGTTGCGTGTGTTATCATATCACTAATAGTCGTTCACGGCCCATCTCAATCGTTTCATTATCTAACTAATATTAATTTAAGATTTTCCACATGTAGGCACGGTACCGGGCTCACCAGATATTGTTTGTTCTGAGATGGGTATTGTTGGCAAGTGAGTTACCTAAGAGCTTCACAGATGCACTCATAGAGGGCAGTGCAAAGAGCTTGCTTGGAAATCCGCAAGATGGCAGCTAGTAGCCAGTAGTTGCCAGGGCAAGTTAGAATGCTCCACGACAAACTTGGTGTTTTCAGATCTCATTTAACCAACTCCTAGTTAGGTCGACTTTCGAGTCACCATCGTAATACTCGAAGTATATAATAAATCCCTGATTTAACACAAAGAACTTATTCTTCATAATCTCCTTCCACGACGAGTTGGAGAACTGTTTGTGGGAACACAACATGTTTGTACGGATAAAAAACTCATCAAATAATTAACGTTCTTACCTTGAAAGTAGCTCTTCGTTCTCAGGTAGGATACAGACAGCCTCAGTATGGAGAGGCGGTCCAGCTTGGACAGGATGTTCTGCTCGAAGGGGAGCAATGAGGCGAGGGTGTCGAGTTCGGCGTTGAGGCGCTCGCGATGCCGCTTGGAGGGGTTACTCTTAGTCACTCCGTCCTTTGGGGGCGGTTTCAGGCTGGAACAAAACAAAGGGAACAAAATCAGTCAAAGGTTTTCCAGTGATTCATATTTTTATTTATAATATATTATAAGTATTTATCAATAATAAACAATTTTTATAGCGCCGTTTAGTAAAGAATGTCGTCTCAAGGGCACTTTTTTTCACAGTTTTTGTTTAATCTTAGAATAAAGCTCATAATGAAAACATTTATGTTTTATTTAAATGTTGACGTCACATCGGCCAACGTCGTTGACAGCAGTCTTACAAGCAACTCGGCCAGTAGCGTTTTCTACGTCATAATGACATTATAGCCAAATAAAACCGTTTCAAAATGTTCGGTTTTTAAATTCAATAATTTTGAATGAATATATTGTAATTACGCAGTTTTATTACAATGATTAGAAACAGAAAAATTTAAGTCTTCCGCCCATGTTTTACGGTATTTACAGTATGTGAAAATAACTCATTCCGTATAAGTTCACGTTTATCGAGACTATGTTACAAATTCCAAACGAAAAACTATCTCACTATAAACACGTCAAAAGCGCATAAACAAAAACGCCAACTCGATTGTTGAATTCAAACCCGCTACGGATACTAAGAAGTTATTAACGTTTTTTGCAACCCTGCTTGTATGTTTTTCACACCGAATTTCGAGATCATGATATCATTGCCCAGAACAAAAGCACTCACCATTCTATCACTAGTTAAACAAATCTTTGGCTTGATCTTTGATGATGACATTATCACAAACCATTAATAATATCACTACAACGTAACTATGTAGATGTTCTTCAATACTCAGCTCATTCAATATACCTTCTCGTAGACTCAGAAATGAAGAACTGCTCTTCCTCAATCAACACTCGACTAATTAATTATGCTTATAATTCACCATTGTCCAGAATATGTAGAATGGTCAACTCACATCAAGACCTTGAAATTTTTGGAATAAGTTGAATGTTTTTTGTCGCTCACTATGCAATTGAGGATATTTTGTATCACTTTAGTTTTAGCAAGGTCTTGACTCGACTTGACACTTCTATTTTCTTAAGGTTTCCCTGTTTGTCTCTACTTTTATATTTATTTATTTATTTTATTGATACATGATTTAGAGAGTACGTGTGGTTTTTTGTGATATTTCACCCTCCATGCTAGGGGAATTTTACAGTTTGCGGACATAGAATCTATACATTACTATAATATAAAAAATAAAAATAAGAAAAATGATGTATAGCTAGTTTGGGTTGCAAGGAGAGGATGGAGAAGTTAGAGAATTATAAGAAGATGAAAAATTTGAGAAATTATTAGTAAATAGATCACACTAATTAATTATGTACATACTATACCGCTAAGTTAGCGAATAAGGATTTATTATGTTTTGTCTGAAAGGTGATTAAATTGATTGAGTGTAGAATGAATGGGTATTGTAGTTGTAGTGTATTCCGTGTGTAAGGATCCATTTCGTAATTTGTTTTTGTTTTTTAAAGGAATGGGGTTGACTCACGGTAATTAGGTTTTCATGGATAAGGTTAAAGATTTTAGGAGCTAGGAAAAAAAATCATACCATCCTTTACTCTTGCATTGTACATTGTCACAAATCTTGTGTCGCTTTGTAATATATTGGACGTAAGTCCGTTAATGAATTAATAAATAAATAAATAATAATACAATCCGTACAATATTTATGTTCAAAATTGTATATTGTGGTATAGATAGCCCTGATTTACTAAACCTTATCGAATTTCATGTACCCATGAATTCTGTTTAAATGTAACAATACCAGGACTGATCATTTCAAATACTCGTTCTTACTTAGATAACATTAAGTAAGTGATAGATACGCAGAAGTGGCGGATCTATTTATCCGCACGGAAGTTAGATACAAGAAGGCTATACTATCATACCTTTTCAATAAGTTCATTATTATTTTAGTAGCTTGTATTTACTGTGTAAATACATTAATGTACCGTTGAAAAAAAATAATAATATTCCGAAAATAATAATTCAAGTTTGTTTCCCCCGCCTCTGTTCCCTGTTACAGTTTCCGGGTAGCATTACAGCAAATAGGATTTACTTCCCTATCACGTTCCATTCATGGGATCGTTAAACTTGACCAGTGGAGAAATGGCGGTCCCGTGCACGGCGTATAGCGTACCCCGTACCTACTGTACCGGGCATAGCCGGGTGTTATTACCCCCAGTACGGAAACAGTCACGCAACCGGGAGATTCACTAAATGGCAGGGCACACTCGGCATTAGATACAGGGTCTGAGTTCCTACGCCTACACTTAACATACTGCTTGCAACGAGCGGTGGAGGTCATCCACTCGCACAAATAATTTACAGTCGGGATGTTATTTAAATACTAATTCTGCATTAGCTAGATAACGCAGCATCCTATATTATTATTACTTATTTTCTCAGACTTTAGACTAGATCTGAATGGTATTATGTTGGTAAATATATGTAGTTTCAACACCGCTCAACAGATGTCGTTAGAATGTGTAGATTTATGTTAGGATATTTAGCTTATGTAGTTTTAAGATGTCTCTATGGATGGCAGTAGTATTACCACATGACAGAGACAGCATGTCGGCCGTTTAAGTCTAATACCCTTATGGTTACGAGTACTATTTAGTAACTGATATACAGGCGAGCATCTCAGTACGATTTCCCTCCCACAACAGAATTATTGATTGTTTTGGTGTTTAATTCGTAGAACTCAATTTAATTTTTTTAAATAAATTTAAAGAAATTTATTTTAAATAATTCAACTCCATACTCCATACAAAAATTCAACTCCATACTGAATTTATTTAAAAAAATTCAACTCCATACTCCATACAAAAATTCAACTCCATACTGAATTTATTTAAAAAAAAAAATTTAAAAAAAAATCAGAATTACTGAATGGTTTATTTATGAAAGTTACATAGAACCTCATATACAACGGACGTATGTCCAGTTAGATAAACATTATAAATATCTAACAATAATAAACTCGTAATCTCAGACAAACCGAAGTAATTATTTTTAATCTCCCGATTATCAAGTGTAATGCTATATAAGAAGAGAAATAACAGTACACCACCGTCAAGTACTTCCCAATTGAGTATGCAATTGTGTCAGAACAGTTGGTAATAAATGGAGTAAAATTAGTTTTAAAAATAATTATTTCTATGAGTTATTGAAACTAAAGCACTACATCAGAATGATGTATCAATTTACTTAAACTATTTATAAGATTTCCAATTTATTACTGCCTGCAAAAAAAAATATTTATGACATTCATGTATCATGTAAAACTGAAATGTAGACCAAGGGAAAAGCATTGAACTGGAACCATTAATTACATAAATTCACTGTTATTTTGCTTTTGAATTTTCAGCCAAATTAAATAATATTTATAAACCTATTCCACGAATTAGAGAAAAGTCAGTGTTTTACTTTAAATTGATTCAAAATAAAACGGATCTGTTTCTAAATCAAACTGTTCTCTTCGATGATAAATTAGAATCATTAACTGCAAATGATATAAATGCCGTCTCAATTCGATATAGATTACTCTGCTATCTAGGGGAGAATGATCCTGCTGCTTAGAGCTCAGTTAAAACGTTACTTTTTGTTACATGTGCCGTGTATGAAAGAGATGTAGAATTTACAACTGATCAGCAGTTAGTTCGTCTAGGTATATGAATAATGCCAAAGCTGTATTTGACCCAGCTCCATTAAAGCCTCTCTTTCTGTTATCTGTGTCGTTTATGAGAGAAGGGGAGAAGTTACAACGGATTTATCAACGGTGCGTCTATATGAATACTGCTAGGGTTGTATTTGGCCCAGCTCAGAGCCCCGTTAAAGGCTTTCTGTCTGTTACATATGTTGTTTATGAGAAAGAGGGAGAGATCACAACGGATGTGTCAGTGGTAAGACCGGTATGGCTGTGTGTATGGTAACATGATTGCAGAAGGGCGAGGGGGTGGGTAACCACCTGGCGTCGCACAATGGAGTTCAGGAGATGATTAGTGTCTACTGGTGTACATATTTCCTCTAGGGGTAGACCACTAGAGGAATACCTTTGGCAGTGGTCGTCAACTAACACGTTGTGATGCATTTAGCGTACCTATTAATTTACTCGATATTAAAAAATATATATGCTGATCGGGATTCTTCTACCATTTCGCTTTTGTGAAGCTTACAAAATTCTATTTAACTATGGTGGGGAACATTGGTGTATAAACAACTAGTAAAAAGTAACTCATAAAAAAACTCACTCAATAAAGTGGTGGTAAAGAGGATGGTCTGCAACCCACATACCCTAAATTTTCAGTTTTATGTTCCGGGCTTACTCCCGGTTCCATCCGAGATTTGGATCTACAGGATTTTCCAATAAGAGGTGTTATTTTGAATAGCCCGCTATTTCGGTAGATGTTACTTTTGAAGCTGTCATTTTTTGATATTTGACAAGTAGAAACTACGACATTAATAAAAATGGCGTAGTTTTTGCTTGAAACGATACACGCTTCAACAACGCATTGAAATTATTAAAATTCACTTGAGTGAATCAAATGCAAATCATCTTGAGTGATGAGGCCCATTTCCACCTCGGTGGCTTCGTCAACAAGCAAAATTGTCGCATCTGGGGCTCGGAAAACCCAAGAGTTATTGTTGAAAAGCCTCTCTATCCTCAACGTGTGACTGTTTGGTGCGGTTTATGGTCCGGCAGAGTCATTAGACCTTACTTTTTCAAAAATGAGGCTGGAGCAACAGTTACGGTGAATGGATTGCGCTATCGAGAGATAATTAATGATTTTTTTTATGGTCGGAATTGGATGGCATTGATCTGGACAGCGTTTAATTCAACAGGACGGCGCTACGTGCCACACAAGCAACGAAACCATTGATCTTTTACGATTGAATATCAAAATAACTCCTCTTATTGGAAAACCCTATATATTATAATATTAATTCACATCCCGTTAAATTTCACAGAAACAATATTCTGTCCCTTCTTTTTGTTAACATATTTTAATTTCTCTTTTCTTTATGAACATTAAAATATAGATCACACAATGCGGCGTCTTGGTATGTTGACTTCTTAATGGGCATTTCTGAAAACTCTATAGCTCATTATAGAAGAGACGTTGCTAGCTAGTTTCATTAGCCATAAGGGTAAATCTGATGACGAAATAGTTTTTCTGATTTATATAAAAGATTTAAATAAAATAATGGTTAGAAAATGCAGCTCAGAGTTTACAAAGTTAGAAAGACTGGCGTCCCCTATCGAGATAGCCCGCGAGGGATGGTTTAGGATTCGGGGGAGGAAAACGATTCATTTATGAAATATTATGAATGTTTCGGCATGATAGGATTGATTAGCGTTTTTATCTGGCTGCTTTGTCAATAAATTCAGTTTTCAGAAGCACAATAAGACAATAAAAAAAATTTAAATACGAAAAATACGCTTTGAAATCGTTGATTTCGAAAACGCTTAATTTTCTTGTAATAGGATAATTCTTACTTTATTGTTAATTTTACTAATGCTTAGTTATAGTTCGACGCACCGTAGTTCGATTAAGTGTAGAATGGGAGGCGATGCGGCGTGGCAAACCACCAACCAACGCTAGCGAACTACTATCAAAATCACGCCCTTTCTGCAAATAGCAAAAGATATGCGTCTGCAAAGCTTTGCTTACAATTCAGCTATACTACCTGTATTCCCTTGTCTACCAGCACTATTTTTCTTATGGAGTGTTTGGAAAACGCGATAATATGGCATCCTGTGTTATTTTATTTTTTGATATTAATGTTTTTTTTCGATCTCAATAACTCAAAATCGTTACATTGCTCTTTAAATACGAAACAGTTTGTATTTCTACCGAAAAGAGATTTCTATTTGGACTTGCGATACATCGTTAACTATCATGAACAATTTCAATAATTCGGAAATCATTGTATGATTCGAATTCTGCGTCTTACGTCAAGAGTTTGTTATGTTTAATAAAAGAGATTTTTGTTTTTTTCTTTTTGATATCCGTTGTTGAATATATTACAAGGTAAGTAATATATTCAACAGGTACTGCTTAAAGGAAATCATTTGGGGCGTGTTTTCGTTACTTCATTAATACCTATTAGTGTATTAATAAAATATATACAATTAAGTATTATGCATTATCCTTAACCATTCTCAGAAAAGGGGTTAAAATAATATCATGTTACAAATGAAACGATAATCTTGCCTTTATCATTTTTAATCCCTCGTAATAACAGTCCCGGGTATTTAATTGTTATAAATATAACAATTAAAAGTAAATTTTCTCTTTCGATATAAGAATACAATAATAATTGTACGTGGCAATCAAACTTCACAGGGATCATAAATTACACCTACCGTTGTTAGGGAGACAGGGAAACCTTCCTATAATCAGGGTTGCCACCTACGAATTTTGGATGACCCGGAAACGCAATGAGTTTTTATGTGACCGATCACAGAAAGGCTAGCAAAATTATGCCATATCATAAATTCACTGCAAGAATGGCATATTTTGAACAATGATCGCTTGCTATACGTGCATCACAATGATCCGAAAATCTTAGACAGATGACTACTAAGAAAATAATATGTTAATTTTTTTCACATAAAAAGTACTAACATTACGTGGATGCTAAGTCACTTATTAGTGATAAGTATAAACGCATAATAATGCGCAAACTTTAAAGATTTCAAATAAGGTTCGGTAGCCATGATTTTGTCTCATAAATAAAATGATATTTTAGTATCATCAAATACTAATGGTTTGCTCTGGCAACATGACGTTTGTATGTGTTTCTTTATAGTATTTCTAGGTCAACTCTAGGCTGGCGACGGCATTTCCATCATTCGTCACGATGCTTTTTAATGTCCTTTCTTGTTTACGAAATAAGACAAAAGTCCTTAATTTTTATAAAATAATTATCCAATTATAAAAATATTTCGCAAACGAGCGTTGAACTCAGTTGAATCTACTAATTTTACGTAAATGAAAAAAACCAAGTCAACCCTCAATTAGCTAAAATTCAAACGTTCTTACATACTATTTAGCAACTAAACCCAATTTCAAATGGAATGGTTCCGGAACAACAGTGGAAAAATAGAACATGATGAAATAATATGCAAGATGAGATTAGATTCAGTGTTTGTGTGTTATTTTTCTTCAATGTTCTGTTATGTTTGAAACCCGGAACATTATTTGTGCTCAAACCTGGAATCTGTGGCAGCATTGCCTCTGTTTTTGGAATCTACAACTTTTAATTACTGAACAATGTACTGCTTTATTTCTCAAGCCCATCGGCACTAATCTGTGTGACTGATGATGCCTGATTTTATATATATTATATTATAAACCGACATATATACAATTTTATCATCTATATGAAATGGTAACGGAAAGATTTTGCTGTTTTGTTATCAAAATATACGAAACATATTGCCCGGAACTTGTTATTGTTCTATGACCTGGAACCTGTGGCAACCTTGCCTTTATAACTGGAATTTCCAAGTCTTAATTATTGAACAATGTATGGGGAGCTTTATTTTACCAGCCTCTCGGTACTAATTTGTGTGACTGATGATGTCTGATCGTAGTATAATATTTTGATGGCCGCGGGGCGCAGGTAGTAATGGGCGGCCATTAAAGGAGGTACTGATTACTCCGAGGAGATGTAATCGAGGCGCACATCAAAATACACATGAAAAAATCGTGATATTATGTAATGCACTTATGTACTTAGGTTAAGAAATCATTGACTGTAGTTTTTTGAGAGATTATTACTGATACATGTGTTCTGATTTGATACCAAAGAGGTTTTGAAAGTTTCTAAGAATTTGTACAAGAAAACTTTTCGGTTTATTTGTGCCTGTTAAGACCCTAAAATAAATTCGGAATCTTAACGACGTAAGTGAAGAAGCCGTGTATAAGAATATCCGACGCGCGGCCCCGGTGTATTGGACGGACCTACGGTCGAATTTTCCCTAGCAGGCCTTGAAAATTGATCTTTCCGTGGGGTTCATGTTAGTTTATTCCGACAAACAAATTACTAAAATCTCAGATGTTTCTAAACGAATATCTCGGAAAGTTACTAATTCATCGCATAGAAAAATAAAATCTTTTGCTAATCGCTAATTTTGTAGTTGAAAAACGTTTTATAAATTTTTCAAATAGTTTTACGTAAAATATTTTAATGGTTAGATTCTGTTTTTTTTTTAATCTTAAATATAAATAACTTACATCCGTGGGTATCTGAAAAAGGGATATTATATTTACGACTTAGTTGGAATTAAATAAAATTGGAGCCTGGAACCAACCTCTGTTATTAGAATATTGTGTCGCCTTAACTGTTCGTCTTAGTTTCACGCAATTGAATAAGATCATTGGTTCCCGAAACCTTGAATACCGTACAAGAGGCCTAACTGCTTCTAACCGTCTGAAGAAAGTGAGGTTATGTTATCCTAAATTGGGGCATGTCGTGAGGCTGAAGGTAGTGGAGAGAGAAAAGTAAGGTGGGAAAGTACCTGACTATGCAGATATGGTCACCAAAACACGGCTAAAGTCATTTTAAGAAACGTTTCAATTCTGAATGGTGTATTTTTACCAGTACGACGCTGAGAGTATCTTCCACTCTAGAACATGCCGCAAATTATCTGATCGTAGAGTAATTTCCGATTTAACCTGTCTGTATATAATCATTAATTCAATGTTTGATACCCCTGATTTATTGTACACAATATCTTTTCATACTCCAAGCAGGTCAGTTACAAGACAGTACCTACCGTATTATTGTAGCAATTCTACATCAATGTACCAATCCTACAGTCCTATGCTATGGATTCAACAGCTAGGAAACAAATACTACGATGTTGTTGATATATTTAGTACATCAATATGAATATATAAGCATACTTTATTGAAGTTTTTTTCATCAGGTAGTAGAATATTTGAATAAAGGTAATTAATTTTAGTAACACATAATAATTTTATCGATAAAGGAAAAAAAAAAAATGGATTTTTTATGTTTTGTGCCTGCATGCTGTGTGGATCAAGTTCAGTGATATTTTGTCTTTCTATTTATTTTTGTGCAATTGTTTTAAATAGTCGTAAATATTTTTATATAAACAGGGTGTATCGGCAAGTACCCGACAAACTTTAACCAGCTATTCCTCAGCACATTTGGAGTAAAAAATGTTATGGGCGCTTTGCTGTCCGGTAACATTTTTTTCCATTAAAAACAAAAAATAAATTTAAAAAAAAAAAAAAAAAAAAAAGTTAAAAATGATACGAATGGTGCTGTGCCATTTCGTTGTGATTGTAAAAGCGCGCCAACGTAGGTACGTACGTACATTATTCAACGAAACTCGAACAAAATATTGCCAGACGGGTTTTCAAACTTTGACAAACGATAAAACATTGGTGACATGTGGTGAAAATATGAATAATAAAATTTTATTAAAAAAAATGTTACCGGACAGCAAAGTGCCCATAACATTTTTTACTCCAAATGTGCTAAGGAATAGCTGGTTAAAGTTTGTCGGGTACGTGCCGATACACCCTGTATATGTATGTAAAACCCTTAATAGGCGTGAAATAAATAAATAATATTATTTTTAATGAATTTATTGTGAAACAACACAAATTAATATAAAGATTACTTGCACTTGCCAGGTTTCTATCCTAAGACCTCTGGATTCGAGTTTATGATAAAAGCACAACACTGAATCAACGTTCCGTAACGGTTTAGGCTGATCATCAGTTTGATAAATTTATTATAAACGTGTTGCCAAAATTATAAATCATTCTGAATCATACTTATTCTCAATTTATGCGGTGTTTACAGCCAATTATTATTTTTAAAACCGTTGATTTAACGATAACGCGAAATCTGCAGATTTCATAATGTCGATATGTGATGAAAAACGCGGGCGATCTTCAAAATGGCGTTAATTATTCGCGTCCTGATTGGCGGACGTAGTTTGCGCGGGAACCCGTGAAATTAATGACCTGCTACAGGATGTCGCAAATTCCTCTACAGCCTTTTGAGTAATTACTATCAAATAATTAAGAGCAACTATAAAAATAAATTAATTAAGGTTTTGAAAACTGTTTGCTTTTGGATACAATAAATTATGAGCGACAATGTTTGATATGGTTCGCCAATCCAGAATCCAAAAAAATATGTTTAGTTTATTGGCATATTAACCCCTCAGGATTCTGGCACATTGACTGTTATGTTAAGTCGCTGTCAGATTTCAAGGGAGTTTGTTTGTATTTCCGCTTTGCAATAAATTCCTTATAAATTGAATATTTCGGAACGTATCCAAAAACTAAAAACTGTTTATGAAAGGTGATATTAATTTTTTTTATAATTATTTCCGATTTTATGTCGGGGTTAAATCTTCCCCACAGGAAAAACTAAACCCTTCCACATACTTTTCCACAAATGATCATCTAGTCAATCCACATTATGCAAGTGCATTATATAAGCAAAATAAATACAAAACAATACAAGAACAACAACACGTCAACTCACCAGAGATCAAATGGGAAAATAATTCACCCACTCCAGATATTTTCATATCAGAGGGTTCGGCTCGGTAGAACTTCTAACAGGGCCTATAAATCCTACTGATCCCTCAACATAAATATTTAAAAAATCTTTCGTTATCCTGTATTTATTGAATGACTGATTTTTGCATTTTTATATATAATTTTTTTTAATAAATCTAATAAGACTAAATTTTTAATGAGAGAGCTTCGTATAATGCCAGTAGCCGAAATAACAATAATTATTTTTTAAGTATTATAATTTTGAATGCAA
The DNA here is from genome assembly GCA_026573805.1 of Hesperophylax magnus. Classification (NCBI taxonomy): domain Eukaryota; kingdom Metazoa; phylum Arthropoda; class Insecta; order Trichoptera; family Limnephilidae; genus Hesperophylax; species Hesperophylax magnus. The sequence goes on from JAIUSX010000012.1 coordinate 21,640,426, forward strand.
ACATGAAAAAGTTTATAAATGGCTCACCTTACGTATTTTCATCTGAAAAATGAATTAAATTTACTGATGACAAAAAACACAAATCTTGTCTGATTACATCTAAAAGGGATCGAAATGACAATATAGTCTCCTTCAACTGAAGCAATCTTCCCAACACGCCTTCCATTAATATGATTGGTGTAATATAATTATATAAAAATTACTAAGCATAAAATATCTCGGGGTAGTAATTGATGAAAATATTAGATGGAATCTACATTTCAAAGGTATCACGGAAAAGCTTACAAAATTTATATATTTCTTTAAAAATCTAAGAAATGTGGTAAATAAAAAAATCTATTAAGCCTTATGTCATTTTCGTATTGAATATGGAATTATATGATGGGGATCTGCTGTATCTAACTTTATACATAACCTGAACACGATTTAAAAATACCGTACTGAAAGTACCCTTAAGAACCCCTTCGATAGAAATTTTCAATAGTTTTGATGTACCAAATATACAACAAATATATGCTAAAAATATACTATTGAAACAATTCAAAAATACTGAATCCTCTACAATACCAAGTATTCAATACACTAGGTCAAATCACAATGACATAAAAAATATTCCAGTTCGTAAAACCACATTCGGACAAAGAACTTACATTTATTTTGCGACAAAACTCCACAAAATCCTTACCCCAGATGTAAAGCGAATAGAAAATTTGAATGATTACAAATCAAGAATAAAAATCTATTCATCTCCTCAATTTCCAATGAACTTTAACATAAGAAACTTCTGTGGCTTGACTTCAGTTAACTTGTATATTTATATCTATCATTGTATATTATATAAAAGCAGTTTGTTTCGTACAAAATAAATAAATAAATAAAAGACCATCCACATAGCATCCCCAGAGATGACATAGGCCCTAAGGGAAATTATTTTCCCAGGGCCTTTGGTATGAAGTTAATGTAAAAAAAATCCCAATCAAAATGGATACAATATTTCAACTGTACAATGCAGTTCGCTTTGAAATCGGATGCATAACGAAGAATCTTTAATGAAAAATCAAATCAAATTAGAGCTAATGTGCATAAAAATAATGAAATAATTTAATAAGACACCTCCATACGCATGGCATCCCGCAAAAAAAAACTAATAATAAATGTAGCACAAAAAAGTCAATGGAGAGAAGCTCGCGAGGAATAAAGAAAAAAGAAAGATGAGAGATTTCCAGGCGACAATAAATCGGTGAAGTAATTTAGGCGTGTCACCGCTCGGCTGGGGTCGGTGTGAACACAGCTGATTTATACGGTGGCGATGCGACTAATGGATAAAGTGTTACCTATAATACCTGTGTCTCTTCTCGCAGCCTGGTATCCTGGTAGACGCGAGCTTTACGTGCGAGCTTTCATTCCTTGGAGAATTGATTAACTTTTCGAATTAATTGATTCATTCATTTTTCCTGTTTCACTATGTCAAAATCAATTACATTGTGTAATCTTTCTATGGAAAAGGTATTTTTTTGTATTTACTTATATCCAATATTATACATTTATTTATTTGTATTCGCTGGCAACTCTGGCCGCTAGAGGCGAGGCATGTCTTGGAAAAAATCGTGTTGGTAGACGTATCTACAAAGATTACAAAAATGCTACTGTAGAAAATTAGAAACTTTCTGTATTTTTAGTAATAAAATAAACAAATCCGTTTTTTTCTCTAATTATAATAATTTGTTTTTTAATATTTTTAAATAAATTTTTTCCGATTTTTTTTGTTTAAAATGGCAACACTGGGACTTCCGTTGACTTTTTAGTAGAAGATTGTCAAATATTGTCAGGTTATTAGTAACCCGGCAATGTTTGTCTTTCTTTTAATAAAAAAATACAATTTATGAGTATTAGTAAAATTTAAATCTAGACAGTTGGATAATATCCAAAAATCAATAAGAATAATAATGTTTTGATAATATATCATTTCAGAAATCATCCTTGGTTTTGATAATTTCCACTTTTTGGCTATCTTGTTCTACCAAATGTCTTGGTATTAATGACCTCCGTAACATAGTGGTCTAAGAATTAAACTTCGGTGTTAGCTGTGACGACCATGCGACTATAATTTAGTATTAATGAGAGCGAGAAGAAAGAACTAAAAAAGCGCGTGAACGGTTATTCGTTTGTCCAATGCGTCTTTGTCATAATCGGTTATACTAACTAATATTCTGTCGTCCCAATGCATAGTAGGTACAAATAATGTCTTAAAGATATCAAACAAGGATTACAATAACAAGGTCTCAAGTTATCAAAACGCTTTGGGTGTTTTGTTCAGCTTTATTGCCAATGTTTTTATGGACATCTCAATTGAATTTCAACCTTTTGTGAGGAAAATTGTTCAAAAAATTTATTTCTAATTTGTCTATAAGTAAAGTAAATTGAAAAAAATGCATACTTACGTATCTATCTATATCTACTCCCATTATTTTTGTAATGTGTCTAGGTATCCTTGTATCTCATAATTTATAGCCTGTTAGAAATAAAGAAGCGCTCCGTAAACTAAGTGAATTGAGTAAAGTAATTCCGTTGAAAAATCTCCGAGGTAACCCCAAAAGACAAAATACCCGAACCTGCCGAAGTTTGTTCAATAAAAAAGAGATAATTCGATAAAGGTACACAGTGGCTCGAACCGCACCGAATGAAGACATCAGGGACCTTTGAATATATTAAGGCGGCGTAATTTAGGAGCCGAACTTATCATCGCCTGATATATTGTGGAGCATTTAATGGACAAAAGACAGGACAACAAACACCACTGTGCATTCCTTCGGCTGATAAGACTGACAGGGTGGATGTGTACCCGTGGTTATAAAGCCTTAGTGGTATATAGAGCCTTCCCGACAACACACGGCCCAAACACCTCTGTCCAATTGAGAGACACGGCCGCGGCCATTAAAATAATTACCTTTTGATATTGGTGAATCAACGAACAAATTAATGAACTTCGAGTCCATGAGTAGTTTCTTGCATTCTTTAGCTAAATCGTGGGTGTATTCGAGATAGGTTTTTTTAATGATATGTGATATTTTGTAATTATTGTATACTTAAAAATCTATATAATTACAGCAGAAAATATTTTTATGTTGCTTAGCAAAACTCACAAAACATTATGGTTCCTATCTTTAACAAACAATTTAGTATGTAGGATGTTTATATTTCTAGAAAATCTCACAAAAATCAAGCAGATATTGGAAATAGCAATAACTCTCGATCGAGTCATGAAATTTGCACAGCTTTCTTTAACTGAATTTTCCAGGTGATCGCGACTATTTTCAGCACGCAGGGGCACTTCAAATTAATTGCAATAAAAAATTGAGCTAATGCTGGTAAAGCCGGAAGAATAGTACTCCTTTATAAATGCATGCGATCTACCACATGACTACCGATGAGTCAAATTACGATGACTATTACCTCACTCCGTGTTCCGGAAAACCAGAATTATTTCAGAAAAAATGCAAATGTTTTCCAAATGAGTTGTCTTTGTTTATTAACGGGTTTACGCTGATACTACATCATAATAATAAATATTAGTCCTGTTTTCAGCTGAAGTAAAATAAGTCGGAAAAAACCATTAGCTTCACACTTACCAAGCCGTAAATGTTGAATTTAGACACGCTTGATAAGGTCATGTTACTTCCATGTCACAGTCAGCCAAGTAGACAAGGCAGCAACAGTCATAGTCACAGGCAGTAAATCATCCAGGTAACAGGCAACAAGTCAATGTAACGCCTGCCAATCAGATCGACTCTGTACCTGCTACCTACCTATCGTGAGTCAATTATTACTGTGACTTTAATATGGTGACTCTCATGTACAATATACACGAATCCAAGTTTCAAAGCAGTGAGCACTTGCAGTAAGCAGTGTCACGACTCTCACAAGTGACTTATTACTTCGTGGGAGTGTAACTGTATTAGAAAGGTAATTTAAAATTTGATAATTTACATTGATTGTAGAAAGTAGGAAGCTATGAATTATGAAAATAATGAGGCTTTCAACCCTTATTTCCTCATCGTTTGTAGGGTCTAGATATCTGGTTTACCGGCGAATGAAGGTACATCGCAAATACATACATACTAGCATGTTAATTGGACGGCAAGAATTGAAGTGGTAAGCCAAAGTATTTTATCCGGTATACCACAGGGCTCCCGCTTAGGTCCTGCGTTATATTAAGTTACCTACATAATAATCATCTTATCCGATATATTTTAATTTGATCAAGGGCCGAAATATTGATTAACTGGTAAAATATTTTCTTTTGTATATAAAAAGACCTCTTTTTTGAATAGGTAGTGATTTTCAGAAATTAGGTGTTTGAAACCACATCCCTTGGGCCCAGTCTTCGGGATCTTACCTCTCTACAGCGAAAGCCGTAAAATATCAATCGAAAATTGATTTCAATTAAAATTACTGGTAGATACTATGAAAGTTTGCTCGTGCTAAGTTATGAATCATATGAAAACGAAAATAAAATTCGGCGAGAAAGTTATCAATAAAATAGTAAGTTATAACTAGGAAAGCTAAGAAAATGTGGAAATCTCAACACAATAAAATACCTGGACTAAAACTTTGACATTCTTAAAATGTCTGTGCGTCATCGGTAATACTATACATCCAATTTTCATAGTTTCACAAGGTTTCAACACATTATGTGGTTACATAATAATAATGTGTCTTATATGTATATACCTCGTGCATCAATATATTTGTAAAAAGTAGTTACTTGTTATGTATCTGAAATCAAGTCTGTGCATTATGCACTGCCTCTGCACGGTCGTCAAGCACATCTTGTGAACGAATGCTTAAATTAAACAAAACCAGATCAAATAATGAATATGAAAATAAATGAGCGCTCTTACAGGCATTCCTTCAAACGTCGTGACTGTTTCAGCCATCTCTATCACTGGCCTCCGGCAAGAGTCTGCACTCCTGGTGTATGGTTGTATTGCCCTGTGTGTTCCGGGCAAACTTCGTATGCTAATCATGTCCAATACGGTAGCAGACACCTTAAATAGCAGGACTGTATTGAGACAATAATCATAAAAATTATAATGAAATTGAATTTCAATATATTCACGAAAATTCATTATTTTTAAGAGGTTGCGGGTTAATATAGTTGGTTAAACCAATTTTGAAGATCGTCTTTATTAGAGGAGATTTCTCTGTGATTGTTCAATTCGGAGTATTATGGGGATGGGGAAAGGATGGGAGATTGGGATGGATATAGAAAGTCTCAAAACGAAAAACTATTATTGAATTGTCAGCAATGCCAATTGCATCTCCATCTAACTTTTAAAAACAAAATATGATGCACCACGTCGTGAAACATTTGAGATCGAGCCGCTACCAATAACGCTCCTTATGCAGATGGCGATAAGGTCCCGCTTAACAACAGCCGCCTGTTTTGATTTATGCAAGAAAAAAACATCGTTACAGGTTTAATATAATTTTTCGAAATTCCGGCACAATATTTAAATTTTTTACGATAATTTTTCGAAGAACTTATTTTCCACATTACACAATGAAATTCGTAAGGAGTTCGTAAGTTCGATATTTTTAACTTTAAAATGAAGTTTTTATAGGCCTAATTCTGGAAAAGTACTTAAGTAAAAAAATCTCGATTATTTCAAAGGCATCTAAATATTTCCAAGCAATCAAATTTTCTAACAAAAAACACACGATTTTTATTACTACGTAGTACTTCGCCTAAAGTACCAAATTTTAGTGAGATTTCCAAAGCGCATGCTCAGAAAGCTTCCTTACCTTAAAGCCATTTACGTTCTATACCAAGGCTGTCCAACCCCAGGCCCGCGGGCCACATTGTGGCCCGTGAACGAATTATAAGTAGCCCGCGTGAACCATTTTCAAAATACCCGCCAATTTGAAAATTACTTGGATCGAAAAATATTTTCCTATCATTGTTGTGTGCAAAGAACATAAAATTGAATGATATAATGGAGCCGGTAGTACGCTACATAAATTACATACGTCCAAAAGCTCTTCACAGACGTAAATTCCCCATACTCAATATACAAGTACAATAATTTTTTCTCATACTCAAAGATTTGAAAGAGAAGCTCAATATTGTCACCAAAAAGTATGAAGCTAAAATTGGATGCTTATTACAGTCGTTTGAAAGCAGTGTAGCGTCGATATTAATCCATTGAATAATTAATAATAAAACGCTCGACCTACTTAGGTACGTACTTGCTAATTGCTACTTAGGTACGTATTTGCAGCCGAAATCAAAACAAAGCAACCTACCTGTTTCAAGACCTACTTGCATACTCGCGACAATACTAACGCGCACTCAGTCCGGGATACTACGAGAACTCGCCAGAAGGTTCGAGTCTACGGCCTATGCTTAATCGCCGCAATGTCGAAGGTTCCCGAAACACACAGTCTGTGCGAGCGCCTAGAATTTAGTTGCCATCCATCTACCTACTGCCGCCGTTGGCCGAGTAGTATAAATAAGCCCGACGCAGCGAGCCAGTCAGTCAGTCATAATTTTGCCGCCAGTCTACAAGGTTCAACGAGTGATCACCCGCGTTCTTCTTACTAGCGCGAGGGACACGTACCCGGCTTCGCCCCTATCATCATGGACTCTATCGGGACATCATCATAGCGCCTCGGCCACGTCCGCGGCCAGCGCTACTCGGATTACAAGCGCCCTGGTTCCAGCGTCTCTGACCAGCGCTTCTTCCACGCAACCATGACCACCACGAGGACACGCAGCATCCTCACTGGTCACGCCGTTCCCGTTCAACTGCCCACAAGGTCCGCCGCACCTTCGGCCGTCTCGTCAGCACTGGAGTGCCTGAAGACCTACGTTCTTCGCCAGTGCCTGACCTCCATCGAGTCCCGGTCACCAGCGCCCGGCGTCGACTCACTGACCCGCGCTTGACCTGCCAACACATCACAGCAGCAACCGGAGTATTCTACATCTGTCCTTCATCATCTCCTTGTCACGGCTACTGACTCACCAATAAAACACATGTGACCTTCAACACCTTCTTTCATTTCGTGCCTCACCATTGATCCCCAAAGCAGATTCCAGGACTTTGAAAGTACAAAACATTTTTTTTTTGTTAATCCTTTCACAATCAGTTTGACTGAAATAATTAGTTATCCTGCCAATATCCAGTTGGAACTCACTGAACTGCAAAATCATTCTGCACTGAAAAACCTTTTTGCAGAAAAAATATTTTCAAATTCACAAACTTCTTCAGAAGAATTTGGGGAAGAACGTACGAGTATGTTTGTGAAAAGTTTTTTTCTAATCTTAATTTTCTAAAAAATAAATACCGCACATCTCTAACTGGGCAAGATATGTTCGATTTTTTGCTACTGTCAACATCTGAACTGACTCCTAACATAGGAGAATTATAACAAAAACGATGTCAGAAATCACATTGATTCTACCAATTACTTGGATTTAGATTTTTGTTACGTAAAATTATGCTTCGTTATTTGGCAGTAGATGCTATTTATTTTATTATTTTAATAAACGACAATAAAATTTCAATATGTTTATTTGTTTGTTGCATAAAACAGACATTAAAAAAGCTTAGGTAACAAAAACAGTAACCGTCAGTAGTCAGTGGCCCGCCAGTGACTTTAAAATCGTCAATTTTGCCCAACTGTAAAGGTTGGGTTAAAATAAATTAAAATAAAGTTCCAATAAAATCGTTGCTTATAAACTCAATATTTACAAACAAACTAAACAATTCTTTACTAACAAAGTATGAACCGAACCGATCAAATGAGTCCGACGGAGGTGTCTAATGAATCTTCCCCGCGGTACAATTAAAATCCATCCAGTTAAGCTTAATTTCTCGATGGAAATCTCCAGTATAATCCGGTCAATTAATTAAGAGATAATTTTGAAAGTCTGTGCACATAATTACACTGCATCTGAGCATATTTATATGCACCAGGGAAATAATAATTATTCTCCGTTGCACTCAGTGCAAGCAATTATTATGCTTCGTTCACACGGCACCGGAGAATCAAGTTTTGCAACGAGAAGCGGAACAATAACACAACTAGTTGCACCATGCACCATGCACCATGCACCTTGTATTCAATGGCTTTTTGTTCGGACATTTATTAAAAAAATAATTATTTAAAAAAATATTTCAAGCATGATAATTAATCACAAAATGACAATCGCCATTGTATCTGGTTTTTAATACATATTCATATTTAATATCAACGTTGCTCACTAACTTCAGAATAAAAATAACAATACAACCGTTTTTTTTTAAATCTGATACTTTGTTTTTATAATTATTTCTTAATGCAATAATTTATTGAAAATTGAAAATTAAAAACAATTATTTAATAATGAAAACGAAAAAATAAGAGGGATAACCTTTTTATGATGTAGGAGTACATTGTTATTTTTTGGCAGATTAATCAGATTGGTCCGAAAATAAATGCATATTTCATGACGCCAGAACTTACCATTCAAGAATATTTTGAAGAAAAGATACTAACAGGAGTACTTGAAAATAAGCAAAATTATTTTTTTTAAATGCGTGAATATTTAAAAAAAATATTTTTTCTTTATAACCTCAGCAAATAAACAAACTTCTTGAAGACGTTAAAAATTAAATATCCATAACGCAAATAAACAGCGTGAATTTGCGTTATTGTGTATTTTATAATTTAATCGCTTCGGAAATTACACTGAATGTGTTAAATCCCCACTATCACGCAATGCCAATTTGAATTGTTGGCAAAATCTAACCAACACACGCATACGAACAGATTTATTTTATACAGATCAACTGAGTCACATAGCGATGAAATCAAGAAATGAGAAAAGGTAAAAGATACCTACTATATTCTAGTTTTTTATATATACCTGGGTATTACAATACCGTTTCGTTTAAAGAATATCTTTCAGTTTTCAGAATACCTATTTTTTATTGAGTACGGTGCAGATATTGACGCGTATTTAATTTACGACGGAATCGTATGGTCTTCCATTTTCTAAACTGACTAAGTCTAACCGCTGATTATGTGTGCTTAGTAAGTTGAATCGAAATGTTGTTTCAAATGGTTTTAGTAGTGTTTGGTGACCATATCTGACTAGCCAGGTTCTTCTCAACCTACTTCTTCCCCATATCCCCCTCCATTTGAGATACTGAGATTTGAGGCCAAAATACCCAACCAATCTGATTTTTTCTTTAAACCAATGGTTTAGTACATATCTTGTATGGATGTGAGCTATTTGATTAATCTGTTAAATTATTAAATATGAGCCATTAATAATTTGACATTTAATATTTTTAGAGGCAACTTTCGCAATTATTTTTGAGATAATGACAATAATTTTGAGATAAATTATTATTTTACAAAATAAATAGTATTAATAGTCATATTAATTTTAATTCCAAGATGTGTGGAGGTAAATGCAATCCCACGCGAAATACATGATCTTTTTTTTTAATTAATTTGTAAATTATAAATCTCAACACAGGCTTGTCCTAGTGAGGTTAAAAATTCTGTCGTAAAAAATTAACAATCTTAAGAAACAATAAACAATATAGGTATACATATTGATTGTATAATAGATATGTGAAAATAATAATTTTGTTGGAAAAACAAGCAAGTAAGTAAATTTAATTTTCTACCTAAAAACGACTTTAAGATCTAATACTTTATTACTCTACAAACTTAGTAAATTGGTTAAGATAATTTTTTAAATAATCATGATTAACTTGAAATAAATTTCCAAAGTTGCCTCTAAAATCATGAAAAATCTTTAGTGGCCCACACGGAGAAAAATAAGTAACTAACTTACCATCACGCCGTTGCTCCGCAGGGGTAGGCAGAGAGGACGGACCGCCAAACAACTCGGTCTTGGTACACACTTCTTGCCTCATTCACATTCATACATACTCTTCTATTATTCTGACTCTTGACAAGGCCCGACTCAAGTATCTGATTCACTTGGTCGTGCCACGTCTTCCTCGGGCGTCCCCGACTTCTGCTACCATTCACAATTGCATCGTATATTCTCCTTACACTCCTTTCTTTGCTCATTCGCTCTACATGCCCAAACCATGGCGAAAAATGAGTACGGCTGATGACACTATATATTAAATGTGACTGCACGACCATTTCCTAGTAAATATATTAGTCATTCAGAATATATCAGAACACGTGTTGAACACAGGTGACCTTGTCCAAATAAATATAATGAACGTGATGCGAAAAAAATATTATTTTGAAGTTGTTCCTTACTGATTTTATTTTTATATGAAATTTGGCAATTCATTCGTTATAGGCCTCCATTCCCGTTTTTATCAAAAAACGAATAATTTGACCAGATTTTTAATAAATTAACAGTATTTAATGTCAGTAAGTTTTCACCGTGTATATTTTATAATTTTAAATAAATAAACATTTCACATCCTAACTAGAAAATTGCTGTGCGTTTTCTTATTTTAAATTGTTCAGTTTGTTTTGGCCTCAAATCAACAATTAAGTTTTCTTAATTCCTCTTAATTCTCACAGTATACCCCAATTATTGGGAGTGTGATAATCCCACTGGCTTCGGACAGTTGTGAACAGTTTGCGCTCTTATGCAGTATTCACATTTAAAAAATGCTTACGTCTCATTATGCTGCGTATACATTTACGAGCCGAAATACAAGTTGAGCCTCGAATATGGGAAAGGAACAAAGCAACCGCAAGCGGCGTTTCGCTGCATCTGCTGTTGCTTCGTCGCTTTGTCATATGTATTTGCGCCATTAGAGACAAAGGGCATTAATTTATCTCAATATAAACTACAGGTAGGTGGGAAGATCTGCCTCATCACGTCACCACAGATCAAAGAAAACAAATGTCTGCAAGTATACCTAGATTAACCTACGTGTCAAGCGCTTCCTGCGGTCCGCCAGGTGAGATAATCATTAACATCACGTACCGTAAGTAAGTAAGACGTTTGAGTTCTATTACAGGTAAACCACATATTTAATTACCTACTATTCAATCATAATGCACCTGCAATTTATATCTCACTATATTGCCGTAGTTAATAATAGTAACTAACGGATAGTTTTACAACCAGCAATATAATTATTATTAAATACTTGCGCAGACCCGTGAAAATCACGAGAAAATTAAACATGTTTTTTTTTTTAAATAACCGTTTTCCTCGTTAAGTGATTTTAAACAACTACTCCACTTACCAATAATTAGTCGCCTGAAATATATATTACGTGCTGACATAGCTCAGTGGTTTCAGAGCACCTGACCGGACATCAGAAGGCACGGGTTCAATTCCCGTCGGCGGCATTTATTTTTACTCGGGAGATATTTTCAATTTGTATTGATATTTCAGGCGACTAATTATTGCTTATAATTATTTGTTTTCTTTTATGCTATGCATAAAACCATGTCTTATAAACATTAGTTTATCATTAAAAAATAATACTCCATTTACACTTCACTAAGCAATAAATGTTTATAATAATTATAACTAAATGGAAATACTTCATCATATTTCTGTTCCCCTGGTATTTTTTTGTTGTTGCAGGATCACGTTCTGATGTTTATTTTTGTATATTTTATGCACAGTTAAATTATTACATCGCCTTTGCGGAAATTCACGAATTCCCCTATTACATTTATGTGCTCCTGGTAATTTGTTAATTTCGACAGGTTCACGTTTTGACATTATGGCTGGCGCAGGGACCAGTGAAAAATTACAGGTTTTCTGAATTCTCGACAAATCAGTTCCAATTTTTAAAATAATAATTTTCGTCAAAACATATTTCATTAAAGGTACATAATCGTTTGTCTGAATTCTCCAAACAAAATAGTTACATCTGCAAACAGACAGTGTATTTACCCAAACTACGTGACACTTAAAGCGGGAAAGGAAAAGTAGAAAGAAAGATGAAGGTTTGATAGTATGTTGCTATTATTCACAGAATAAAGAATAACACTAGAAGTGACTTCCATACAAATTCGAAACAAAACAAATCTTCAATTTAGCCCAATAGCTCAGCGCTCCATCTCACTTACCTCCATCCCATTTGAATTTCGCAAACATTTCGCAGTTTTGTGTTGGAAATTTTAGCCTCGATTATGCAAATATTGAATCTCGAAACACGCCCAACAGGCACTTCTTATGCTATTCTTTATTCTATGTAATTATTACAGACCGAGTTCATAAATATAGTAAAAAACCGTTTTATACCACCAGTTGACTATGCTGAGAGTAATTTCTGCTTAAATAGTTATGCTCCATAAAATAAATTATGTAAAATTCGATGTAATTGACGGCTCCAGTGGTTGAACGATCTTTGGCAACGAATCATATGGTCGAGAGTCCCGGCGTGCCTAAGTAAATTTTAGTTGATTAATTTGTATTTTTTCACAATTTTTATTGTTTTAATTTGAAATTTAAATTATTCTACAAGATTTCTTAGTTAACATTCTTAACGTTTTGGAGGATAGGTAGGTATACAAAATAGTTGACTAATTACCGTGTATCTAATGTTTTAGAAATATCATTCAAAACTACATTTTCTCTTGTAGTTTGTCTTGCTATGCTGTGCTAGAACTTGCATTCTGCCGTGTGGTATCTTGAACAAGTTTTGCTGACGACTTCTTAAAATATTATGTAGTAAATATCACCCTGGTAAAAAAACACCGTTTAGAAACGAAATGTTGCTTTTTAATGTAATCAGTCATGTTTAGTGACAAGATAAGAATAGCCAGGTACTCCACAATTTCCTCTTCCCCGTCTACCTCCCATTCGCAGTACCTTAAGCCTCACAACACACCCCAATTGGGGAAGACATAGTCTCACTAGCTTCAGATTGGTCGGAGATTGGGAGTATTTGAACTCTTATCTTTACCACGTCGTCAAACGATACTCGCTAATTGGGGAAGACATAGTCTCACTAGCTTCAGATTGGTCGGAGATCGGGAGTATTTGGAACTCTTATCTTTACCACGTCGTCAAACGATACTCGCTAATTGGGGAAGACATAGTCTCACTAGCTTCAGATTGGTCGGAGATTGGGAGTATTTGGAACTCTTATCTTTACCACGTCGTCAAACGATACTCGCTAATAGTTACACGGAGAAAACTTACTGATATAAAATATTGCTAATTTATTTTTAATTGCAATTATTCGAAATCCAGTTAAAACAGAATTGCAGATCTTTAACAAATGAATTGGTAGGTTTCCTTTTTGTTTTATTTGGTTTTACGCCCAGCCGGGCTTTTTCATTTTTCCAAAATAACTTAGTAAAACACGAATCTGTTATCGTGATGTCGGATCAAGTATTCATAAAAATAATAATATTTTCTTTGAATATTTTTAGGACAAACACAGGCGCATGAACACGTGTTCGGATATATTATGAATGTACTAAAAGTTTATTAGGAAAAGACCTGCATTCCCGTTTTTTAACAGGATTTATTAAATCACTAATACTCATTTCTCTCCGTGTACCATGAAAAGGAATTCATGTTTTCACTTAAAATAATTTAAAATATCGTGAGATCTAGTCACAAATTTTCACGAAAAAATAAACAATCTATAATAAAGGTGTATTAATGTAGCCACAAAACGATATTTTACTATTCTTGTTCATAAGGTCAGTAAATGTACAATCGATTTAGTAAATTGAACGACTCAATCAAAATAATAACTTGTTGAACAATGAATCGATTTCAGATCACGCACCCCAGATCAGCGATTACAAATAATTCGATTAGTACCACTCCACTGACCCCTCGGGGAAAACATCGGACTCTGAAATTATTTCAAATGACCCAAAACACTGTCCACTTTTGTAATGTATTTCTGAACGATTACCTCAACACGGGTAATGCTATACACTCCCAACCCTTACTCCGCTGGGCCAAACACCACGCACGCGAAGGCGGGGGTGGGGTGGGTATCAATATCACTGCGTGGATAAAAACTACCCTTCCGCTGTGGTTGAGCAAAGCCTTCAATCCCTTAATCCTTTCAGGGTTTTGTAAGCGACGGAAACTAGGCGGAAATTAGCTGAAAGTGTAATTTTTAACCAGATTCTAAAAAATCTTATAAAATTCTAACATCCTTGATTTCATCCCTAGAGATAATTCAATACTTTATTTTTTCAATCGCTACACGCTTGTATGAGTAGATTACTGTCATTTGGTGCTTGAAAGTTAGATAACTTAGCAAGCCAATTGCAGGCATCGCAGTGCAAGGTGGCAATTTATAAATGGGAAGGTAGACGTTGCCCTGTTAAACGTCACACGACGAGGTTTAGTTGCAGCAAATCCAAATCAACTGCCAAGTCAGCTATTTAATAGTGTCCAGTTGAGTAAACCAATGGCAGAGTCGAATAAGTGGTTTGCAGAAGCCAATAGCCGGGTTGGCAAAGTGGATTAGCGGCTAGAACCACGCCTGTTCAATTATCTCTGGTGACTTGTTGAACTTCTATAAGCTTATTATGTACTAGTGCAAAAATACATAGAACTCATATAAAAATATAAAGAAATTCTTTATAAACAGACAGAGTAGTGGGTGGTGAGCATAAATTGCATCAATGTTATAGATTTTCGTAAATTATTTGTCATTATTCTTCTAATAAGGTATGATTTATTTGCACAACATTGTCTTCTTATGGTTATGGTTATGATATGATTTATATGCACAACATTGTTTGTATTCTTATGGTTACCAATGTATCGAAAATCTTTTATTTTATATAAATTTTAGTTTTTTTTTTTTTCCCCTTTATTTTTGTTGTATTATTTTGTTCTATTATTTTATACAATTCTTTTATTTTATATAATTATAACTTCACATTTCTCATAAATATAATTATTTCTTCTAATGCTGTCTTACGTAAAGTCACAAGGAGGAAATCCGTAATTGGTTTTATTTTGGCTATTTTACTTATGTACAATCTGTAAAAATGTAACTGTTGATTTCCCAAAAATGAATAAATGAATAAAATGAATAAAGTAAAGGAATCCATATTTTTAATGTTTTTTTTAAAAATAACATTTTTATGCACCTACAAAATTAAACTAATCTAGGGAACATCGCACATTTTAATTCAATAGCAGTTTCAAACTGTAAATGACTGCCGCGCAAATATAAAAAAAAAAAAATTCTACAAAAATTTAGTAATTTCCTTTACATGTTTTAACCACCCCTGTTCATTATCCTGTATTCCCTATACTTCCACTATATAGCACGCATTGATTGCAGTGGCTAATCTAAAGTACAGCGGTGTTGATAGTGCAATTTAACCTCTGCACATAATTTGCCCTTATCCGCCTGCATAGCTAATTAACCAACATAATACACTCTAGCTCATTAGACAGCTTCTGGCTGAATGCTCCTATATTGGACTTACCTAAGGCTCGGCTACCTACTGCAACCTGCTACTACGTTCATGCAAAACTAATCTATTGATCGGACTAATAGTCTGTTTTTCCGCTTTCAATAATTTTTAGTATGAATCATTCAAAATATTGATAAAACTGTGATGAAAAATGCGGAATCAGTCTAATTTTTCCATATTTCCATTGAAACGTATTCAAATTTTGAAATTAGATACCATAAAATATAAACAACTAACGTTATTAAAATATAATTCATAATTACGTAAAAACTACGGCAATATTAACCTAACATGGTTTTTGGAGAGCCTGTTATTTACTGAGCAAAGTCTTAAACCTTAAAAGCGACTTTGACATCCACTCAAAATATAGAAGGTTTTATGTCACAGATTTAAAAAAAAAGTTTTTTCAAGCGTACGTTGATTTCTACGCAAGTTTTATTTTACATCATCATTAGAAATGTCCATATTTTTTGACCTGCAAAGATCACTTTGACAAGGGCTTGGAATCCAAATAACTTTGATTTTGTAACATAACTCCTCTATCAACTCATGTATTCAATAATTATAATCTCAGAGTTAAATGAACTTCATATGCACCGAAGCTAATCAAACACTAATCTAATTGTGCTTCATTACAATCGAAAGCTTTAACGGTCAAAGCTTTCAGACTAATCTCGGACTGAGCCAGGAGCATATGACCAACCACATTTCTAATGTCTACTTAAACTAAAGCTTCTGCACTGAGCAATTAATCATATTAAGAGTTCATCGAGTTCCAGTAGCGGTACAAATCACCGCGTAATTAATCCTTGGATAAATCGGACGGTATTTAGAATTTCTCTTTTTGCTGGCGTTTCATAAATGCAGTTAATGCAATTTACAAACAATTAATTGGATTTGCCGTAATTGCATCAGACCGGAGCGTATTGACTTAGCCTGTACGAGGATTAGAGAATCACTTCCGTAAAAAAACTACTAAACCAAGCGGTTCATGAAATAGAAAAGCACAATATACATATTAATTAGTTCTAATGTTAATATTCGTGTTATTAGAGATATGGCACTGTTCTTAGGTCTAACACAGTGTAATAATGTTCATAATATAGGAGGTCGTACGTTGGATTTGGCACTGTCAAATGTGTCTGACATCTGTGTTGTGAGAAGTACCGAAATTCTATTACCTGTCGATGTTTACCATCTACCACTAGAAATATGCATGTCTAATCTTAAACCAATTCCTATCGTAAAAAAGGTAGTAGAAACTCGAAATTTCAAAAAAGCTGACTATGTTAAAATTTCAAATTTCCTTAAACAGACTGACTGGTCATTCTTTGATAGCGACGATGATATTAATGTACACCTTAAAAAATTTTACTTCATCGTTAATTCTGCAATTGAACAATTTGTTCCTTTAACGACTTACAGAGAAACTCTATACCCAAAATGGTTCTCAAAAGACCTGATAGACTTAATTTACCTTAAAAAATTATCTCATAAGAGATTCAAACAAAGTCGCCTGGCCATCGATTATACTGCGTTTCAAAAATTGAGGGCAGAGTGCAATAAGCTCTCCGCAAAATGTTACAAAAATTACATTAGTGATGTCGAAGGCTCTATCATGGACGACTCAAATTTCTTTTGGAAATATGTTAAATCCCTAAAAGAAAATGGTACTTACATACCTAGTAGTGTGTCATTCGATTCTAAATTATCCCAAAATCTTCAGGAAACTGTTAATCTTTTTGCTGATTTTTTTAGCGGCGTTTACATTAATGCAAGTGAAGACAGCAATATTTCGTGCTTTGATTTGGTTGAAACTCTTGATATATCTGACTGTAATGTAACCATAGACGATATTATATCTAAGCTGAAGAGTCTTGATTCCCGAAAATCCGCAGGACCTGATAATGTTCCGCCCAGGTTTTTAGTAAATTGTATGCATACATTGTCATATCCTATTCATAAGTTATTTACAAAGTCACTCTCATCAGGTGTATTCCCGGACCTTTGGAAGTTTAGTCTTTTAACGCCCATTTTCAAAAAAGGTAATAAGAGCGAAGTAACAAATTATAGGCCAATATGTATAATGTCTACTTTACCCAAACTTTTTGAAAGCCTAGTACTAGATAAGTTGATATCCCGAATCAATCGAACCATCTCTCCCCTTCAACATGGATTCATTAAAGGTAGATCTACTCTTACCAATTTGATATTGTACACGAATGATATTGTTAATGCCCTTAATGCATCACATCAAACTGATTCCATATATACTGACTTCAGTAAGGCATTTGATAAAGTAAACCACAAAATATTATTACGTAAACTAAAATTGTTGGGAATAAGAGGGAGTATGTTGGAATGGTTTAAGAGTTATCTATTAGGAAGGTACTTAGCAGTCAAGATAGATTCGTTTACTTCTTATACATTTGCTGCCTCGAGCGGAGTACCACAGGGATCTCACTTGGGCCCAATATTATTTTGTTTGTTTATCAATGATATTGTTAATATTTTTACTAATGTTAAAGTCCTGTTATTTGCCGACGATCTGAAGATATACAGAATAATCAAAGACGATGACGATCGCGCAATTTTGCAGTTGAACCTTAATAAACTATGTGCGTGGTGTTCTGTCAATGATTTGCAACTAAATTTAGGTAAATGCCAGATTATCAGTTTTTACAAAGGCAAAAATCCACTTAATTTTTCCTATTTTATGAATGGTGCTAATCTTCTTCGTGTATCACAGATTCGTGATCTTGGTGTTATATTCCACGAGAGTCTACAGTTTAACGAACACATCGATGAAATAACAAGCGATGCGATGAGAATACTAGGTTTTATTTTGAGAATGGGAGCAAATTTTAAAAGTATGTCAACATTAAAACATCTGTATTGCTCGTTAGTACGAAGCAAATTAGAATACAATTCTACCGTATGGTCACCGTACTACAAGGTCCATTCTCAATCATTAGAAAAGGTACAAAATAAATTCCTTCGGTACATTAATTTTAAAATGAAAATTCCAATCGAATTTATAAATTACAATAACTTGCTTGCTGAAACTAAACTTCTTAAATTATCTGATAGAAGAGTGTTAATTGATTTGCTATTTTTATTCAAAATTATTAAATCTTTAATTGACAGCCCTAATTTGTTGGAACTTATTTGCATTAATGTTCCTGCTAGGCAAACTCGCAGTAAAGATACTTTTAAATTTAACAAGAACCTCAACACTAATTATTCTATTTTTTCACCAATTCCTAGAATTCACAACCTTGCGAATAAATACTGTGAACTTATAGATATATTTGGTTTTGACAATTTTGTGAGCTTTAAAAGGCAACTTATTTCGATTCTATCGGCTAATAATTAACTTTTATAGCTTTAATAATTTTATTACATCTTCTCCCATTCGAAACCTTTCAAGTAAATTATATCCATATTTGTTTGTTTTTTATTTGCTCTACTATACACTTATAATTGTATGCATATACCTACTAACTACTTTTTATACATAACACTATGTTCCATCTCAGATCTTATTATTTCTTATTCATGTCGATATTGCTAAATTCTATTAGTTTTTGCTTTTTACAGGTGCAACTCTTATTTTGTTATTTTTTTTTTTTTTTTTTTTTAAATCTCTGTTATAATGTTCTTTACCTCACGAGTAAGTTACACTCTAATTTATATTGGTTTATCGATTTGTTAAACACTCAATTAATACTGGGTTTAAACACACCCACTTACTTACTTTTTATGTTGAACTTTCTTTTACTTACTATTTCATGCTTGGGTATATTTTATATTGAATCCATCTTATTAGTGTTTTGCTAATTTGCACAAAATTTTATTATATGTGTTGCTTTCTTACAATTAACTCCATTTATCTTCTTATGTTCAATTATTGTAATCAATGTTAATGTATATTTTCATGTAAAAGCCCATTAGGGCGTAAATAAAATAATAAATAAATAAATAAATAAATAAATACATATATTAAAATAATACATTTTACTGGTAGGCATCTGAATAATAACTAGAAGTTTTTTTTACTTACACATTTACATTCATTGGTAATTCTATAATAATAGGTGCATAATAGTAGCTCTTTCAGATAGGAAAATTAACGTTAGAAATCGGCTTTGATTCATTGAAAATTTTACTAATGATAAACAAGCAGTAATGATTTTTGCTTTCAATTCGTACGAAATTTATCTGAAAATATCGCTATATTTTTTCTTTGTAATTGGTGCGGATTAAAATCTATCTTCTATGTGTCCTGCCTAATGAAGGAAAATATGAATGTTCACACCTTCCTTGCAAGATATATAACTAACTCAGACATCGATTTTCGACTGTCTTTCCTTTCGCACATAAAATGTAGTTAAAATATTGTTACCAATAGCCTTTTTTGCACATTGCCTGACTTTCTTGCATTTAGTTTAAAGGGTCATTTAAAGATTTAATTTTGAAATATACAGAAATACTAACAATTCTCTAAAATTTACTTGGCAATTCTAAGTCTTAATCTCAGTCTAAGAAAAGCTCCTGAAGTGGTTTTAAATTGAGTCGGGTCACGCTGCCAAAAAGCGGGTCGTGCCGTTGGTTTTTCAACCCATTTTTTTTTTTTTTTCATTTTCTAGATTCTTATATTCCATGAAGTGGTGAATCATTTAAATTTACTGAATTTAAAGTTAATGTTCTTTATACAAATAGAACGGCGTCATATGCGCCTCACAATTTTTACCTCATATGGGTTTATTCAAATGTAACCCGTGCAAGACATGCATAAATCACAACCCAACAAATACCGTACCGCGGCCTTCCGCTATCATCACGGTACAGAGCCAACAAGTAGTCGAGAAGGTAGAAGGCAGAAGGCGGTAGGCACTAGTCAGTAGGCAGTGGAGAAGTGGATGTCCGTGACGAACCCGCTGACGTCACCGACTCCCGGGTTCGCATGCCGGCGGTCAGTTACCACTCTGCACGCAAACAGGCAAGCAGTCAGCCACTCCGCCTGGGATGTCCTACGTACTCGTGCTACGTCTGCGTAAGGTATTCCTACGTTGTTATTACCGCTCACGTGAGGCCCACAGATCTCCACGTGAGAATCCAACACGGACACTTGCGTTTTCAGCCAAACGCTGGTGCTCTTCACATTCAACTTGATCCTCGACATGTTACGTGAATGTGGGCTAACACAAGGTCAAGAGCGGCTTTTGGAAGGGATGGCAGAAATTGTCACGTTACAGCTCCGTAGTAAGCTTTCAAAAAGAAGAAGAAGATAGTTTTAAAGGGGAAGGGGGTTTTAAAGAAAGTCATAAAATTACAATATCGTATGGGTGATTCATGTATAACTTGCAAAAAGCGTATTTTAGTAAAAAATAATCCAATTAACGCCATCTATGAACTCGTAGATTATAACATAGTTCAACATTCGGAATGCAGGGTCTTAATAAGCAGGCTTCGAAAAGTACTTGACATACACACAGGGTTGTGAAACTTTGCATGACCTATAAAAGAATATGGATAAAAAATATTGATATTAGTCATCCAGAAGTGTCAATTTTAATCATTAATACTTTTTTCTCATCCACAACTTTAGAACCGATACTAGCAATTATTTGCCCTGACTTGCCTTTGATAATAGTTTCAATGATAAAGCGCTTTCGCAAAATGCTAGGTGCTTCCATTTTTAAAAGCTTTGAACTATTTTTGTACTGTTTCATATGTGAAACTTATGATTTTGATGTCAAAATACCAAGGTAAAAATGTACCTATTGACTCCCAGCTAAGTTCCTCTCGTCCTACAATATGTTTTGTAACTCATGGAGATTGCTCTAGCAAGAAATAAAAATAATAGAAAATAAATAATACGATTTTTTCAAACCGTAATAATTTTTGCAATAATTATATTCTCGGGTGAATCTGAGGATAAAATGCGAACTTTGTTCGATTCACAGCAGAAGATTGTGTAATGGGTCATTAACCAAACTAACAGGTTGTCCAACATTTACGTAATCATCAACAAAAAGTGTGAACAAGAAACGCCGAAAAAAAGTAAATAAATCAACTGGTCATTCACGGCCAGTAACGCAGGCTAACGGGCGATGCAGCTGGTATAGAAATAGTGATTTAGAGCAGTTGGATTTCGGTTTTGGCGTGCGTGGAACAACATCTTCAGACACGCAGGCGCTCTGTCACGCAGCTCATCACGCGCGTGCAGACGTGACGTGGACCACCGTCACCACTCCACGCCATCGCCAGCCGTGTTACACGCCAAATTCACTGTTACTATAATAGTAGTTAGTAGTTCCTACTTCCCCGTGTCCGCGATATTTCTATTCATTCATTCAGCATTTGCATACACAGCGAGCTGCGGTAGTACTAGAGGTGTTTGGTTTGTTCTTGGGTCGGGGATTCACCTTATCGCTACTGCCATCAAACAGCGGCATGCTACGCCGTATCACCGTATCAGTGCTTTAGACGTGGAGTGAGGTACTTTGAAATATTTTTGTATTATTATGTTTGTAAATTTAGTTATATAGAATAAAGAAGAAAACTAGAAGTACTCTCTAAATAAATTTGAATGGATACAAATGTCGCCACAGACTTATCACCTTTTTCTAAATCTTTAACATGCACTCTGTCTCTCTTACACTTACTTGACATCGTAGATCCCATTTCAATTTAGTAATTAAAAAAAAAAATATGTTTTATTTATTTTATAACATACAATATAATTATTTAAATTTTCATAGTAAGAACATATTTCAAACTATAATTAAATCAATTAAGGAGTCACTCGTGTGTAAAGGCAAAAAAATTAAATTAAAACTTAACAAACATATATATAAATAGAAGAAAAAAAAATAAAAAACATACAAAGTGAAGATATTTTTTGTTTTTTTAAATAATAATATATGAAATATTATAGTGAGATTTCATCATGATTCTAATGAGCTAAATTATTTAATATAGTAAATTTTATTTTATTTTTAAAATTATTATAATCCGGTTCTAACCTCAGCTCTGTCGCTAGTTGATTAAACCAAACCACTCCAGTGTAAGTGTAGTGGTGTTGTGCAAAACTGGTGTGCATTAATGGGGTGCATAAGCGACCCATTGTATGTTGCCTATTGCTCTCAACACGAACCATGGTATGGTGTGACTTCTTATAGAGATCTTTGTGGATTTGAAGAAGCGTATTTTTTAGTGGTGGGACTTGAAAGTCTTGGAAAATTTGTGAGGTTGTAATTATGTAATTTTTGTAATCACGGTGAAACACAGTTATTTGAAATGTCAAGCCCGATTTTAAAAAAAAGTTTGGATCACGATACACGACCACATAGCATGTTTCGTGTTCTTATTATTAGTATATGTTACTTTATAAATATACGTTTTCAAAGAACTGCCTAAATTGTGTACCAAAACTACCAAATTTCTGCTCAAAGCAAGTTTCTTTCTTTTATCGTTGTCAAACATATTTGGTTCAATCTTAAAATGGTATAGTCTAATTTGAGCTTACTTCCGGAAAAATCGAGAAGGTGAGTTTTATGTCTGGAATTAATAGGACAGCAGGACTGTTTCTGTAATTTCCATATTGATCTACGGAGCTTTGAAACATCATTTTAACTATCACAAAGTAATACATTATTACTTAATTGAATTATTTAAGGCGATTCACTACGTCGTGTAATATTTTAAATCGAGCTGCTATCAATAACACCCCTTACGTAGATGGCGATAAGGTTTAAATTCCCGCTTAACACCATCCGCATGTTTTGATTTATGCAAGAAAAAAACATGGCCAAAAAGTGCCTTTTATTTTATTTTGTGAATGTTCAGGCATAAATATTTAATTGTCTTCCAATCATTTTATAAATAACTTAATTTGCCACATTATGCAATACAATCATAACCGAAAATGGGTTCATAAGTATGAGATTTTGAACTTTAAAGCAGTTTTCGTAGGCCTTATACATTATTTTTTTCTGGTCTTATAAAAAGACTTATCTAAAAAATACTCGATCATTTTAAAGGCCAAGATTTATTCTACTCGCAGTATTTAATTAAAGCATCTGAAACATTTTTAGGCCACCAAATTTTCAAACCAAAAACACATGATTTTGCATTACTACATAGTGCATCGCCTTAAGATGTCGCAAAAGCAATTCGCTCAAAGCATATCGAATATCAAGTTGAATGTTGTGTTTTTACCACCATCCACAACTCTTTCGGTGACAACAGCTGGCATCGTGAGATGTTCAGTATATTGTTCAAAGACCACGTGCTTGCAGGCAGAGTGGGGGAGACTTGGGCATCCGGAGTTGCCCGGGAGGAGGTTACGGCGGTGTTTACGTGCGTGAGGTGCACAGCCAACTGCTGACTATCATGCAATCACTCAACCGTCGGGAATTAGAGAGGTGAGATTGCTTTACCACTAGCACGCGCAACAATCTACTAAAATAATGATGCTCCAGCTAGCTGTTTCATTCAACAGTTCAAGAAAACATCCACGATCCTAAATTTCCTAATGTGCGTGAAAATAATTTCAAGATTTTTTTCTTAGCATTGCTATGGGACTATTATCAACCAACTGTTTACTGATTCAAAGATAAACCAAGATGATTTTTAGTATATTTTATGATGTACATGCGTAAATATTGTTTCATCCTCAATTTAAGAATACATTTAATCTGTTTATCAGTTCATCGCGTGCTGACCATTTCAACAAGCAATGGGGAATTATCGCTGTTTTTTTTTGTTATAGTCGAAAAAATTAAACTAAAAAATCACGATAAAGACAGCATTTTTATTTTTACGATGACGATTTCAAATATGCCATTTTTGATTTGCCGCTAAAATGACAAGTTTTTTTGTTCGTGAATATGGCCTTGTTGACGTTACTCCGGCCAACGTCGGCTAAACGTAAACGTAAACTGAGACAACTTACTGCTATAAAATATTGTTATTTTGTTAAAAACCTGGATAAATCATTCATTTTCTTGTTAAAAACGGTACTAGAGGCCTATAACGAATGACCTATACGCGTTCATAGAGGGCGCTAATTTAATTAGTTTCCGAAATAAACTTTTTGTGAGTAATGCTTTCAAATATTAAGATGAACTATTTTTTTTTTAATAAAACACAAATAACTTTGTTTACATCACTTTATTTCGATACAAAATCGCAACATGTTTCATGAACCAAGTTCACTTCATCAGGTATAGGTACTTGTGCTCCTGATGAAGTGAACTTGGTTCATGAAACATGTTGAGATTTTGTATCGAAATAAAGTGATGTAAACAAAGTTATTTGTGTTTTAATAAAAAATAAATAATGCCATCACAAAGTGAAAAGCAGTTGGAAGAAGTTTTCTTCGAAAAATTATGAACTATTTGTTTGCACCGTACACAATATGAATATGAATCAATAGTTTTGTACGTATAAAAACACAATTATTTCTACAAAAGCATACAAATAAAATATTGCATTGTATGCCTTTCTTCAAATAATTGAGTTTTTACACGTATAAAACTATTTATTCATTTTCATATTCCACACGTACATGCGTAAACTAATATTTTATCTTGATTTTTAAAGCATTACTAGCAAAAAAGTGTTTTTTAGTAAAATAATTAAACTAGCGACACTATGAACGGATAGATTATAATTTATGTTCCGTTTATCATTAATCAGATTCGCATCGAAAAACATTTTATGAAATTAAACTAAATACACGCAGATTATAATAACATTGAGTACACTGCGTAATGTAATTTTAAAAATCAAACGCCTTAATAAACATAAAGTATGTAAAACCATAATTTTACTTTGAACAAGAAAGACCACAAAAAATATACACGTAATTTTGTGTAGTGACATTTTTTTCGTAAAAATCTCGAATCAAT
The DNA here is from genome assembly GCA_026573805.1 of Hesperophylax magnus. Taxonomy (NCBI): domain Eukaryota; kingdom Metazoa; phylum Arthropoda; class Insecta; order Trichoptera; family Limnephilidae; genus Hesperophylax; species Hesperophylax magnus. The sequence continues at coordinate 21,665,769 of JAIUSX010000012.1, forward strand.
ATTCCAGAATCAAAACATCATAGCTTTACCGATCACAAAAAGTACAAAATAATGTATTGTATTTACTGAATAAATACGTCATGATGTAATTTAATCATATTGAAAGGTGAAAGCTACACCAAGAATACACATAAAAATTTAATTCCGCTATTATTGAATTTTTGGCAACTGTTCATTCAAGGTGAAGTGACATTTGTTTCGTTAGAATCGTGAATCAAAAATCAAGAAACGATACATCATAGCTTCACCGATCAAAAGAAATAATGTATTTTATCTACTGAATAATTATATCATGATGTTATTTAATGGTATTAAAAGGTGACAGTTACACGTTACACCGTTGAAACGTTGAAATGAAGTTAAATTATTTCTTGTTGTGTCCAGTGACCTTTAGTACAGTGTTGTGGTTCACATTATTCTGTCAAGAGCTCTGAGGACAATCATAATTAATGTGTGCAGTGTGCATTCATCTTGTTTTGCATTTTAATTGTCTGGAATGGGAAAGGGGAGGGTCGTTTATACCCCTCTTCATGAACACAAAGTTGTTTTTTCGCGATGTAGGTAAAGGAGCGCAATTTACATCCTTGTAACCGAAAGGATACATATCTTTGTAATAAATCGTAATTATAGAGTAATTTAGTGCGAGTTAATAAAACACGTTATTTTTACTTTGTATCAGGCAAAAAATAAGGAAGAATAGGCAGGCTATAAAATATTTGCATATTATCAATATATCCTGTTATTTTAGATTATATTATAGCAGTGCAATATGATATGCAATTTTTTTTAAATATTCATAATATTTTAATATGATATAAAGTCAGAATCTTAACGACGTAAGTCAAGAAGCCGTGTTTAAAAATATTCCACGCGCGGGCCCGGTGTATTGGACAGACCTACGGTCGAATTTGGCCTGACAGGCCTGGAAAATTGATTTTTGAACGTATTACTAAAATCTCAACGAATATCGCAAGATGGTGCTTACCGCTAATCTCAGATTTTAAAATCTTTTTTAATTTTTTTCAAACCGTTTTAAGTAGGTACTATATTTTAATGGTAAGGTGTTGTTTATACTAAACTAAAATATAAATAACTTACACCCGTGGATATCGGTCTGAAAAAAGGGTATTGTAGTTACGAATTCGTCGGAATGAATTAATATGTTAGCCTCGAGCAAACCCCTAGAGTCTTGTTTAGATTTAATAAAAAAAATTATCTCATTACTAGTTGAAGCCCCCGGCGTTGCCCGAACTTTGCAGAGAGCTTTTTTTTTCTTCTTGTTTTGAAGGTCAAGTGTGATTTCATAAATATTCGAATAAAACCATAAATTTGTAAAAAAAAATAAAATACACGCCCCCCGCTAGAAACACACAGACACATTATTTTATAAATAGATATTCTGTTATTTTACTGTATATTATACCAGTGTAATATGATGACAATTTTTCTTTGCTGTAAATAAATCATTGTACTAATCGACCTCGCCAGATATTTCTTTATTTTCGTCTTACTGTATTTGAAAAATATGAATAAAACAAAATAATTACCTCTTTTTTGTAATTTAAAAGCTCCGTAGCTTAGTAAGAATTACATTTCGAGCTGAAAGGCGTCGACCTAGAAATACGACACAAAAAAGTTTTGCATATTTCACTACGCCGGTACTCACCATTGAAGTATTTTCTGTTTACATAATTGATAAGAAGATGCTTAAATTTTGTTCCGAATTCTATACCCTAAACCTGTCTTTATACTAAATGCCATATTGCTGTAATATTATGATTTTTAATATATTAGATGAAACTTACCCACATGTACATCTTATCTTTTTGAAAACACTCGGTTACCGTTTCATTGTCAACTTATCACTTTGTTTATTCCATCACCGAAAATAGAATTTATGAAAAATACTAGAATTTTTTTGCTGTCAGAAAAAAAGCAATCAAACTTCGCAATCCGAAAGCGACGCCTCTAAGCAGTACATGCATTAAATTAATTTAATAATCGCATAAAGCGCTCCACACACATCGGTCACGCCAGCTGGAGAGCCAAGTGTTTGCTTCGGCAGGAGACGACACATCGAGAAAGACAATCTCCGTAATGATGGGTGCTGTTCCACTGCGTTGCGTCGATATCATGTTATTATATTATTCTTTTGTCAGTTAGGTACCTGATTACTTGCTCTCTGCTCTCTGGCTCTTATCAAACTGCGCTCGATCGTGTATGGCCTCCTTTACTAAAGGTCTGTTTACCACACCTGAAGACTGTTTTCTACGAGCATTTGAGTTGTTTTATCTGATAAGATGTTTATTTCATGAGAAGAGAAAATACACTTATAGTTTCTGAGAGATAATAATAATGATAATTGGATAATTTGTATAGCGTCGCTTTTCATAAAAATCACCTCAAGGGCGCTGTACAATTTATTACATGTTCCTAGGCTCTATTTAATTTTGTCATTTACAAACATACATAAAACATGCTTTTATAGCATGTCACTTCAGATGACTTTTCACGCAGAAGACACTATGGTAAAAACACAGAAATTTATTTTAAATTTTCTATTTTACTCTCCATTATTATTACATTTATCAGGAGTTTATTGGCAAAAGTAGATTTGAAACTTATTTTAAAAGACTTGAGAATTGTGAACTCTGTAGGGTGTGCTCAAATAAGTAATAGGCACACCTACTTAAATAAGTACTGCATTTTAAAAAACACACCAATTGAACGTTTTTATTATTTTTTTATTTCGTTGATATTGATATAACTTATGTAAATGAAAAGTCAAGTAACATTTTTAATATCTGTCCGATCTATAGGAACGACAACTTCGTCCACCATAACGGAGGAATATATCAAGCACAGAGAGCGAAAGATATAAACAAAAATTATACACGTTGTTTTTTGTTTGAAAAAAATTTAATGATCCTTATAATCGGTTGAGCATCGCGCGAAATTTACACCGAATTTTAACTCGAAAGCATCGTTTCAAATCGTTAATTCCACCGCTGTTAAATTAATTCGGCATTTAAACAATCTGTTAATAACATTATGGCTGTTTAATACGATCCCATAAACAATTTATTCACGAGTTAACAATGAAAAGTTTAAATGAATATTATCTACAGGAAGGTTTATGAATCTGATGCTTTGGGTATACAAAATTGAGAATACTTAATTTTTGAAGATACCGATTTGTAAACCATCTAGTATGACCAAAATCGGTAAAATATTAAGAAAACGTATTATACTCACCATAAACTGTTACCATAAAGCGTAGGCGTTACAAATGTGTTGTTCATATAATTAACTAACTATTGCGCCATTTCTCCGCAGAGGTAGGCAGAGAGGATTGACCGCCACATAACTCCGTCTTGGTATCAACCATCACCCCGGTCCTCTCGATCTGTCGCGGAACATTTTCGCGGCTCTGTCGGGACATTTTACGTTTTGTCGCGATAAACGGCTTAATAACGATGACAGTCCCAACATTTTGGGATGGATGGCAAACCTACACTTGGCCAAATTACACAAGCGTGAATTTGACGGAGGTAGGTACGGTGCCAGAACTACACACGGAAAGAACGAAATTATACATGGAGAGAATTACACCTTACCTAACCTAACGTAATCTAAATTAACCTAATTTTTTTAGTTTGTTTGTTTTTTAATATAAAATTTATTTAGCACTCTTGAAAAAATGTTTTCAATTCCAGTAGATGTAATTTAAGCTACGTGAAATTCATGCCTGTGTAATTTCGTTCTGACACCGCCGGGCTCTGTGTTTCCTCCCTCCTACAACGTGGGTTTCTACAATTTTCACTCCTATATCTGACACTTCAAAAAAATATTTGAATCGAATATATCATTGAAATATCGTACTTTCTACCAATACCACTAATATCTATTTTTGTAAGTGGGTACCTAGTTACTTACCCACATTTAAACTGCAATAAAAAGCATATGCAATTTTTAACCGACTTCCACCGATGCAACAAAACTTCAAAGATTTTTTTAAATAAAAAAAGTACGTAATTAATAGGAAAATGAGCGCCGCCTTAGCCCGGGGCCATTATTATTTTATTGTAATATTGTTATCCTTTACCCTCCCCTGGCGCCGACCACAAGAAGCTCGCGTATTAATCTCAATTAGCCAAGAACAAAACCACTAATTCGGAAACCTGAAAGCTAATTTTAAATTTTGGATCAATGAGTTTAATTTTGTACGCTGAAATATTAAAAACGTATTTTTTTAAATTGAAGTAAACTTAGTCAGTACCTAGGCTATAAGCTCTCCCGATATGAATCATTAAAAGTCGTAGTTGGTTTCAAACTTTCCAACGGCTTAGTTAAAAGCTGTAATTTATGGTTCAACGTGAACATTAGTTGAAAACTTAAAATGTCATGAATCCTCTTGCGCCCAATAAATATACATTTTTACTGGAAAGTATTATTGGTACCTCGGGTTGTTGCAATAATGAACTAGGGTGGTCTTATTTGCGACAACGCGAAAAGGCGGAATTATGAAATGGCTTCCTGGCGACAAGGAAACAAGTTGACAAGGTAGCTTGGTGAATTAGCGACGTGGCGACAGGTCGAAGAAACGAGTAGGCTAGAGGATAACAGGGCGACAAGCCGACAAACCAACAAGCCGACAAGCCCATAAGTCAAAAGGCTGACAAGCCGACAATCTTTTTTTTTGTCATAGCACCCTACAGTAGCGAGCAATGTTTTCTCAAGATAACATGATTTTTTTCAATTCTTGTCTTTTCTCATTAGTAAATATTTTTAATATTATAAAAACAGAAGCATGGACAGGAAAAAATTGACTAAAATACTGAGCAAGCGATGCTAAAAACAGTTGCTAAAAAAAGATAATTTGAATATTGAATATTCAAAAGCAGGTATACCTACGTCGTATTGTAACCCGATGAATAAACCTTTGATTTTGAAAACTTCCACACGATGCGCAAAACAGCTACTATACACATTTATATTTTAAATATGTAATATCAATGATCTTCTATACGCCTGGGAATTAATTGTATTAAAATGGAGCAATTTTCAATATTTTAATATAAATAAATTTTTATACGACTATTTTTTCAATGATAAAAGAAATTGTAAAAAAAAACACTAAGCATTAAAAACGCATTTTGACAAAAATTTTATTGCATATCAAGCTTACACGAACAATGAGGGGTTGCAACCCTTTATAATACATTGATACAATACTTTAAAAAAATAAAGTTAACAATCTTTATTGTTGTTAGTAGAGCTCTTCTAGTGTGAGATTTGTCAACGGAGTATCTACATTCGACATACATATGTGCGACTAGGTAGAGCAGGGTGGTTGGTGGCTAGGTAAAAGGGTGGTCGGATAGAGGAGAGGTGTACAGAACCTCCCCGAGGCAACGTTAATAGTCGATACTAAAAGCTCGCATTTCCCCGCTCTGCCCCCTGCGCCGGATGTGCTTCTATCGCCGGCGGGAACTGGGAAAGCCATTTCCGGGGCGAGGATTGGAGCCAAGGGCACACACAAGATGGCGTCCCGGATACCTACCACTCTCATGATAAAAACCTTCACGTTCAATGATACGTGTTATTCGTAACACAATATTAACGAAAGAGAGTCAAAAGGATTTCTACTAGGAAGCTACTCGGCTCAAAACTCTTCAGAAGATCAAATTCACAAATAGATCAGAGAAATAAAAGATTATTTTCATCACTTTTATTTTCTCATATTTTATGAGAATACCGCACACGAGTGCTGTGATAGCTCCACGGAGCTATACGGATAAAAAATAGTACGGGTTTTTATCAAGATACGTTACCATTTCCTAGTAAAATTTTAGTCATTCAGAATATATCTGAACAATTGTTCACACAGATGGCCTTTTCCGAATAAATACAATGGACGTGATGCAAAAATATTCTTATTTTTAAGAACACGTATTCCGACTTCCTCATAACATATTCGAACTTTACTGATTGTTATAAAATTTTTCAATTCACCCGTTTTCACTCCGGTTTCGTTTTCAACAGAAAAAAACAAATAATGTGAGCGGATTTTTAATAAATTAACAATAAATCATAAACAGTAAGTTTTCTCCGTGTAGTTGGGCCATGGTTTTCCCAATTTGGGTATATTGTGAGGTAGCGTATAGGAGAGGAAGATTGAAAAATACCTGGTTATTCAAATTTGGTCACCGAACACGAGCCTATTTCAAGCAAAATTTGTATTTTAACACCTGTTCTTTCACCAGGACAATACTAAAAAGTATCTACAATTCTGGAACGTGCAGAAATGTATATATTTCAAAGGAATTAATTGTGAAATAACGCAAAATGAATAAAAAATAAAACATACAATAATAATGGCAATTATCGTTATTTTAAATAATCTTGTAAAATCTATATTAATAAGTATTACGTACAATGGCTATTACAACAAAATTAAGGTAGAAAGGGCAATGTGCTCCTACTTTTTACAGAAGTTAAAAAAAAATCTAGCCTCAAGTGTATAGCCAATCTAGCCAGTTAGCAAAAATGGTGCTCTTTCTGTAGCTTGACTTTATTTCAGTCTGCCAAAAAAAACCATGCAACGCTCGGACTCGTTTATTTGAAATCAAATTTATTTATCTACATCCCTAACTACGAAGTTACGTGTGTCGATTGGTGAGCATATTAATTGGCTTATTCATAGGGTAGATATTTATAAACAAATTTTACTGCGCTTACTTACCCACATCCTAAACGAGTATAAATTCTTGAAAGTCTTTGAATTTGTTGACAAGATGCCATGCATTTAAGTTTGGTATTCATGTATTCTTGTCAAGCTGCAAAAAGCCAACAGAAAACCATCACCTTATTTGGCAACAGGAAAAAAACAACTCTTGGGCAATGTGGTCGCAATGCAGTAGTCATTGTTAACACCCTCCGAAACGAATATTGCAAGTCAATAACTTTTGCCTTTAAATGCTAAAAGAATGTGCCCATAAATAGCTTATTTTTTGATTAACAGAACACAATAACTTATGTACCAGGTCTAGGAGTTAAAAAATCGCGAGGGTATAAACACATCTGTTGTTTGGAAATAAAGTAACATAGTGTCTATATCAAAATTAGTTCTACTTCCTCTTTGTGGTGAAGTATTTATGTAATCGTCAATTGTATATAAATCTAGCGCAGGCCAGTGAAATATCACGTAACATTATAATTATAGGATTTGTGAAGCTAAAGGATTAATAAAAAAATATATTAACTCTGGTTTCAGCATTTCAAAATGTGAAATTTACCAATCGAATGTTGAGAAATTTTAAAAATTACAAAGTCTATCCAATGACATTATAAAAATACAAGAGACGTTTTAATATTAATAATTGGATAATATCCCCGTTTTTGTGAAAAATTAAGGGCGCTGTACAAATAACCGATATATTTCTGCATTGTTATTTTATTACTAACTATAGACTAGATAAACTATTATCAACTTATGGCTACCAGATTGTATCCACCAGTTCGTCGATCACTAACTAATACATAACTATTATGTACAATGCATTTGATCAATTAACGTGATGCTGCGTTAGAATGTACATATATTATTATTTATTTATGTTCTGTACAGGCAGATAACATGCAGAACCATACTTACCTGGTAGGTCACATGAGATTAACACTGTTTATTGTTTATCAGAGAAATGTATATACATACATTCATGTATATGAACGGGACGCTAAAGTATGTCCACTGGACCTAAATCAGTGAAATCACACGTGTTGTTTGAATAATGTATCTTCACTCTATCAATTTATCTAAGCATTTGTCAAACAATTGAACAAAACAAATACGTATTTCAAATAAAGAATTATGAATTATTTGCTACCATTTTTATCGCTTGTTTGATAGAATTTAAAAGATTACACTTTGAGGATGTTTGTCAATGGAAACCTAATACATTTTCCTAACTACTCGTGCAGAATTTACAAATAAATTATCCGTCGTATTTCTTACGTTAGCATACAACAAAGTGTGTATTTTGAATGCTAACCAATAAAATCATTGTTTATACCTTCATTTGATTAAAGTCACGAATCCGATCGAAAAAAGCTTAATTTTAGCTTTTAGGGGGAACTTAATGATAAAAAAAACATTAATCAAAATTAGTGTCATCTACATAATGAGTATTAGAAAGAACTTTACTTTTACTTGTGAATATTACTGAAAATTAATGCGGTAGATGCCTACCTACAGAGTTTTCCAAATAATCGCAGATTCTAATATTTCTTTTACCATGATGAATCGGTGTTGCCAGCTGCTAGGGGCCGCTATTCCCGATAAGCCGGGAAATTAATTTCCTCGCGAGTGGCCACACTCACTATTATTATTGGAACGCGGGATTTGGGCTATTTATTAATTACGGTGCATAAATGAACACGCGTCATTCACAGTTTATACTTCGCGGCGTACGTTTAATTAAATAAGTATACACTGTTCTAATTTAATCAATTACTGAAACTTCAAAAACGATTTATTTGGCTTTAGATGGCCGTTAATATTCTTGATTTACCTACTGTCGGAGGGTTTTTAAAATGTTGACAACTCCTACCCGTTCTGAATGATATTTGCTTTTTTGGGCTTAGATCAAGCGAGGCGATATGTAAAATGATCGAATTGAAAATTATGGAACCGAAATTTAATTATTGCATACTACGAGTAGTAAACATTTAAACTATATTTTAATCAATAAAACATTGGGTAAATGCCAATGGGCTGCTTTGCCATATGACCAAAAGCAGGCTGGGTGCAGTTTTTGAAGTTCGAGTAAGTATAAATACCAATACCAAATTCAAACTCTATGCAGATGACACAGTGATTCTTTATCACAATAATGATTTAAACGAACTTGAAAAGGAAATGGAAAGGGATGTAGCTTGCCTGGCAAACTGGCTGCGATTAAACAAACTTAGCCTAAACATAAAAAAAACACATTACATACTGTTTGCAAATAAAAAAAATGTTAGTCTTAATATAAGTCTTGATAATAACCGCCTTGAAAGGGCTGATGTTACAAAATATCTTGGCCTTTTCATTGATTCACAACTCACATGGAATCACCAATTTAAACATGTTCTATCCAAAATTACTCCTATAACTGGTGTTTTATATAGACTTCCTCCCTCTCTATTAAAATCGATTTACCATGCTATGATTCACTGACATCTAATATATCTCGCCGGAATCTGGGGATTTGCTACAAAAAAAATGATTTCAGAAGTCCAAGTCGTCCAAAATAGAGCCCTGCGAAATATTTTCAGTTTACCTTGGGACACACATGTCAAAGACATCTACAGAAACACCCAAATACTTCCTTTTAATACCATTCCCACTTTTGAAATAACGAAAACTATATTACAAGTAATTCAACACTCGGCACATTCCAACACTACACTCTATTACAATTACGACGTACACCAACACAACACAAGAAATCACAACAAACTACATATACCAAAAATCAAATCAAAAAAATATAGAATAAGATCCCTAGAATACATAGCTCACACAAAATATAATCAACTACCCAACGAGATCAAATGTGCAAGTCAATGTAAAAAGACCCAAACTAACATGCTCAAACTTCATCTTATTAATGACTATCTGAAATAATAATGTTGTGTATGTCCCATCATATGTCCATTTAATACATACAGCTATATGTTTCATGTAATTCGTATCATTCCCGCAATGAGTTTATTAACTCCTGGGAGTACAATGCTTTATATAATATACTATATTCTGTATTGTATACTTTTAATAAATAAAAAAAATAAAATAAAAAAATAAAATCATAAATATATTTTGATCAGATTTCTCGTACATATTTAAAATTTTCTTTTTGTGGTTCGCTTTTTTCACCACTTATTTAAAAAGTGATATTAAGTCCTTAAAAGTAATGAAAAAAAAAACTTTAAATATTTAACTATGTAACCTAATTTACCTATTTTTGATTTCACCACTTTTCATGACTTTATGTCACTTTTTAAAGTTGTGTAGAATTGTCACTTTGATGAGTTATCCGGTCACCCAAAAACTTTTATAAATCAACGGAGTTATTTAATTGGTTATTTATAATATTTAATTGACTATTAACGCTTTTATTAATTCCTAAAATTTCAAAGTTATTACCTTCATCAAATTAAAATATCGCCACAAAATGAATTTGCGATTAACAAAGAAAATAATGATTTATTCAGTAAATCTCAATAAATCATGGCTATTCATATTCACTGATAAGTTAGATTAAGCACGGCTGAAAAGTATTAAAACTCATGCGAAACCGGTGAGTAAAGCTTATTATAAAACACACCTAACATGAAAAAAACTTTTTTTTCCTTTTATCTCATTCCCTTCACCAAAGTAAGAGGAAGTACATATTTACCTAATTTACATATAAAAAGGAGTAATACATTATCATTTAGGAAAAACAAACGTAATTAAAATATTTAAAAAAGACACATAAATAAATTCTTATGGCCTAATCTAAAGCATCAATCTCGATTAATTAGGACTAAACATATCCACTATTAATATAAAATATTACGTAGTTAAAACTTTGCCGAAACCGGTTAGTAAAGGTAACCATATTTGACTAACACACCTAATTGTCGCGACAAAACCAGCACCTGTGAATTAGGGTGAGAGAAATGTGAACACCTATGTGCCAAAATTAATATGTTTATGAAAAAAATTTGAAATTGAAAAATCTTATTGTTTTATGAACTGCCCCAGTGAGTGTACGGTATCAGACTCAAATAATTGGGCCTATGCATGTCCAGTGTCCAGTGAATAGTAGCCTCGTTCTGTTCAGCTTTGCTGCTCGCCGTTCCGAGACCGGGCGACAGCTGTGCGCGCTGCCATATGCTCTTTTTTCTGCCCATTCCCGAGCTTTGTTCTGCATTAATATGGATATTTTGACATTTTTAATATTTAATTATAACGTTTCATCATTAGGGGCCAGATGCCGGCCGGCGATCCTTATCGTCGATGTAAAAACCGGTATTCGCGTATGCATATTTGTTGAGCTGACTGCTTTGTTAATTGTTACAGCGGCTAGCCGATTGAGATGCAGACCAATGTGCAACAACAAGTGATTGAGAATAAGATAACTAATTTGATCAAACGTAATAAACGAAACATTCAAATATTTAGTTACATGGCTAGTAAGTACCTACTTGCTATTTCGGTTTTAGATTCAAATTACATTTGGCAGGAGTTATTCAAATATTGTTAGATATTCGTAATTTTGGAATGTTTGTCAATCTTTATAATCAATGAGTAATAAAATTTCAGTTTGCCCAGGGCCTTATTTAGGACCTGTAGACCCCGAATTCGAATCTGGGGTAGTCAATATTCCCCAGTAAAACAGAGGATCCACCACTCGAATTTTTTTGAAAAATTAACTGCAAATATCGCATTTCAGACCAGAAGTTGATGAAATGTTGAAACAAAAATGAAAATAATTCAACACGAATTATTAACATTGCTAGGTATGACAATAAATCATTAAAAATTAAAAACATTAAAATAATATTTTAAAAAGAACGCAAAGTTAAGATTCACGTCTTTGCTCCCAAATATGCAAAAATTCGGATTCAAAAATCTCGGTCGGTGGCCGAGTTGACATCGCGCTTGGATCCCACTCGGGGGTGGTGTGTTCAATTCCTCAGCTGGCTAAGTCCTCCATCACAACACGAACAACATTGTCAGCTTACTGTGGTGGTAGTAGATTTTCAAATATTGTCAGGTTATTCGTAACCCGGGACTTTGGTAACCCGGTGTCTTTCTTTAAAAAAAAAAAAATCGGTATTTTACTTTTAAAAATAATTATTATACTATATAATTTCGGTGATGATATGATGTAAGTACGTAAAATTCGAAATTTAAAAATCAAAAAATACATAATAATAATGTTTCCAGTACACATAATCAATTTATGCCGCCGTTCTTAAAATACTTGTGAAATAGTTAGCAGTTACAATCGGGGTTCGATTCAATTTTAATAGTTGTTTTTTTTTTTTAAATGATTCTTTACTGGTCTAAGCTGAATTGAAACAAAATCCATTGATAAGAAAATACATTCATAACACATAAATAAACTTAAAAAAATAGCTTGGGGGCTAGCTGGTTTGCACTTTCACTTCAGTGAAGTAGTGACTGATAACGCTTCTTATATCTTCACAACATAACTATTTGCGGGCCCCTCTGTTTTGGGGGCCCATAGGCAGCAGCCTAGACAGCCTGCGCGGAAATAAAACCCTGACTATAACACAAGCAGGTTGAATCAGCAGCGCCTGAAATGGAAGCCGGCTGGATCGAACAACTCCACAACTAACCAGTCTTACTCCTGTAGAAGATGTGCCAAATTAAATCATTCGAGCCACACGTTTTCCTCGCGACACCGAATCTGTCTCCATTAATCAATCTGTCTGACAGCCGACGTCATTTTGATGTACAGCGGTCGGTGGCTTAATAAAGTTTTGTGGAAAAATAATAAAATAAAATATACATCACAACCCTAAAACCTACGTCCTAGAAGCCTATCGTTATTCCAAATAGTTTTTTGTTTGGAAATCCACATAAAAATGAAATTTTTCGTGGACTGAAAACGTTTGAAGAAAAATGTAAGTTTGGACTGGAATTTTGATAAAATACTGGTGCAGGCGTCCGACACGATCAAGGTATTCAATTTACACCTATATATTGCTGTATATTAAATGCTTCTTTGAGAACATTTGACTTGTTAGTCAATCGTTATACTATCATACTATCACTACTAAGTGTGCGATATGTCGGCTTTAGGCGTGGCTTGCTTAGTGATATGTTAATGTTGAAGGTAGGTGATAATATTAAGTATTTATTGAATTGTAGGAAAAAATAACAATACATAAATTGTTAATATCGGGCGCTATAAGCTTTGTTAATCACAATCTTCTATCAGACTTGTGTTAACGTGTGATCTGGAATCAAAGTTACGATAATCAAAGTAAAGTTAACTTTATTTGTTTATATTATTTCCATATAAGAGGCTCTGAGGACAATAATTTCCCTTAGCGCCTGTGTTGTAGGAGGGAGGAAACACAGAGACTGGCAAATTTTCGGTTCAAAACCCAGCCACAGGTCTTAGAAAGGTCCAGCGCAACCATACATCGCCCCCAAACATGCATACGCGAGAAGATCACCGCACAAGCGGTTCTGACGGGATCCGTTATGACGGTCGTTAAAAATTTTATTCCTCGTGAGGTATATGAATCATTCTGCAAGACTGTCTAACCTTAGGTTGGCTTAAATTAAAGTTAACTTAATCTAAAGTTAATTTAACCACAAGTTAATATAACCTAAAATTGACTTAACATTAAGTCAATATGACCTAAAGTTAACTTAAAATTTAGTATACGTAACCTAACGTTAACTCACCCAAACTAAACAACCGACATTCAAACCTTTGCAATCCTTCAATCGCCTATTTCCTTTCTACTAACAATACCAATAAGTTCCCCCAGTGCGGTTCCACATTACCGATCTCTGGCCTCACTGGCTTCGGGCATTAAGACTTGTGATATTTTCACATAAATAATGTTTCTAAATTGAAAAATGTCAAGAGAAAGTGTTGCGCTAATTAAAATATTTGTCCTACGGTGGCAGAATCGGATAAATAATCAATTAGACGTATCTGAATCAACGTTTTAATTAATATAGCGTGACGATACTAAAAAAATCAATACACATGAGAGTAGAAAGCAAGCTGCAGAAACCACTGCCCGAGAAGAATTCAGAGGCAGGAATGGCTCCGTGTTCATGAGCATGAAAACATGCTAATTGCCACAACTAGCCGTTCATGGTCCATAGTCCGAGGTCCATTACAGGTATAACACATTCTGCCACGTGGCATAATCATAGGTAAAATAAACAAAGGATATGGGCCGTAAACCACTATGGAACCCGCGCGCATAAAAGTGTCACCAACATCGTTCACTCATACTACTGCAAATCGCATCTACAAAAGGCGGCGCCAATACACACACACCAAACGCATCGCTTTCATTGCGTAGTCGCTTTGATAGTCCGTGCAGTTTGGTCGTAGCTCGGCGGCATTTGGCGCGTTTTTTGTTTCTATTATCTATTATTTACTAAGATAGTTTAAAATATATATTCTCTGCATAACCCTCCAAATTACGTGGTGGTTACCTAGTTAGTAATATCATTAAGGCGATGCCATACGTAGTAATGCAAAATCATGTGTTTTTGGTTTGAAAATTTGGACGCCTACAAATGTTTCAGATGCTTTAATTAAATACTGCGAGTAGAATACATATTGGCCTGTGAAATAATCGAGTATTTTTTAGATAAGTCTTTTAATAAGCCCAGAAAAAAATAATGTATAAGGCCTATGAAAACTGCTTTAAAGTTCAAAATCTTCTACTTACGAACCCATTTTCGGTTTTGATTTTATTGTATAGTAAGGCAATTTAAGTTATTTATAAAATGATCGAAAAACATTTAAACATTTATGCCTGAACATCCACAAAATAAAATAAAAGGCACTTTTTGGCCATGTTTTTTTCTTGCATAAATCAAAACAGGCGGATGGTGTTAAGCGGGAATTTAAACCTTATCGCCATCTACGTAAGGGTTATTATTGATAGCGGCTCAATTTAAAATATTACACGACGTAGTGCATCGCCTTAAATCATTTATTATCGATTATTAAGAACTGGTTTGTTTCACAGAATTTGAAGAATTCATCAAATTTCAAAGTAAATTTCCATTTATAAAATAAATAACTAAAATTCGAAATGAAGGTTTTATTCAAGTTAGCTCTGTGAAGAAGTAACAGAACCCTCTCAGAATTTTAAAATTAACTTCGAAATTCTTCCTTGTTCCTCTCAGCACTGGAGCTAGTAAGGAGGACTAAGTAAATAACTACATCTCTTTAATTTTTGTTTTCATATAAATAAACCTTATTAAAATGTCATGTTAATTTTAATTATAAAATACTAATTAAATGTTGAAAAATAAAACATTCAAAATAATATATAGATAACTTTAAATGCATACTTGAATCATAAAAATAAAATAAGACACTGAAAATAAAAATAAAAGATTAACGGTCGTAACTAGGGCTCGAACCCAGAATGGCTTTTGTGAAAAAATAATTTCCGAAAATATTATAAATTCGTACCTATATAACTCTTGGTCCCTGTAAGACTAGTGGATCTGGGTTCGAGTCCCAGTTGGGACCGTTAAACTTTTTTTTCATTTTCTTATTTATTCGATTTTCATATTTTCAATAGTTAACCCCGCAATGTAACTTCCAATTCTTCCAACATTCACTACTGTATACTACAATGTTACTGTTAAAACACTACATCATTACATCAATTTTAATTCGACTCCGTATCTAATTCCTATGCAGAAATATTTCGTTAAGTATTCCTCTGATGTCCCCGACTTCTTATACCATTTAATCCACTCTCTAAACACTCCTGACGCAAATAAGAACAAACTTTCAGCGATATCATCACAAACATAAGCAGGCTGGATTTTTATGTATTATTAGCTGACGTGTACCCGGCGTTGCAGGGGGTTATTCTTAGGAGATAGACATGTACCATCACTCACTTTTCTGTGGGCTTTTTAAAGATATACAATTCCGTAGTAAATTATTTTGATCATGTAAGGATTGGCCAGCGTTAGCAATGTGAGCGCCCGAATTTTTTTTACGACTTGATTACAAAACATCGTCTTTTCTCTACTTTTTATAAATATAATATGCATGTATTTTATAAATAAACCTTTCGGAAAAAAATTTCTAAATTATTGTGAAAATCCTATCAAAATCCGTTGCGTAGTTTAGAAGAACAAGTTGCACAAACAAACGCGTAGAGCGACTTTATTTTTTACTATGTAGAGATTTAAACGAGTAATTTTTTTATGACTTGTTTACAAAACATCGACTTTTTCTCTACTTTCTATAAATAATATGCATGTATTTTGAAATTTAAACCTTCCGGAAGAAATTTTCTAAATTATTGTGAAAACACTAACTAAGGGCACAAACAAGTAAATAAACGCGGATAGCGACTTTGTTTTATACTAATCGTATTTGGAGAAGAAGATTGAAGTTTTTAATCATTAAAAATTATCGTTGATTAGGTATGTAATGTTTAGAATTCTTATTTTTGGCATACCATTTTAATAACCGTCACATATTTCAAATATTTTCAACAGGTGGAATTCCACTGATTTGGAAAAAGTGGGTTAGCAATTTGATTGATATTTATCACGATTATCTTTTGATCTTTTCGGACGTGTCTCGCGTGCATCCATCTCAGACTGTGCTGAGAATCGAGATACCAAGGTGCTATATTAATTAAGTTAATTAATGAACGGTATTTTAAAAAAATCCATCGGAAAACGGAGAGGAAAACGCCTCATTACCCATTGGTGGATGACGGACTTTTTAAGGCCATTTCAACTGGTGGATAATTTATTGGAAAACTGTGTTTGCACTTAACGGCTGTTGGCTTGAAATAACACTATTACTACTGTTTTTAGTATTGTTTGCAGATTATGCAAGAGTACCTAAGTAATAAACAATATTTCTCTACTAAGAAACAGAACATATTGCGATTTTAAGTCATCTAGGAGGTTTTTGGTAAGTAAGTGTACCTGCATTATTTTATTTAAATTGCTGCATTTGAACCCGTGACCTCTGTTTTCGTAGAGGTCGTCTAGTCTCCTTATGACCACAAATCTTTAACATTTTAAATTGTATTATTACAAAAACATATAATAACATTTTGATCGAAAATATTTGAAAAAAAAATTAAATCTCTCACTTAACGTTTTTTTAAAACAAAAATTACTAGTGAGGAAAAAATATATAAAAAAAACAGGCAATTTACAAGATAAATATATCAAAAACGTTATTTTCACCTCACTTTTTATTTATTTTTTAAATTGCGGTCGGAATCTTTGGTTTCATAAAAGCGCACATTTCAAGTTTTTTGCAATTAACTTCTAGATTTGACTATGAAGCGTGGTGTTTTCTCTTTCTAATGCCGTTTAGACCATATTTCTCACCATGACAATAAGGGAAACGCAATGATTTCTGTGAGACCATGAGTTGTTGCCAAAGGCGAACAAATTAGCCTAAAGTTTTGATATAGTTGAGTAAATTTATTTTCAATAATCCTCATCAGAACGCCTAATAAATATTTTTTTTATTTTTTATTATGTAATAATTAAACAGTTTACAATGTATAAATATTTGCTAACAATAATGATATATAAAAATTAGTAATCACAATTTTTTTAAAATTTTTTTGATGTTTCTCTTTTATGGAAGCAGACGCTTGTGTTTAAAAGAGATGCTGAGTATCGAGATGAACATTATTTATGTAAGTATTCTTATTAATAATTTAAGGAGTTAAGAATATTAAAAATATAAGTGTATATCAACAATGTACAATTTAACGATTTATAACGTTACATTAACAATGTTCAACAATGTACAATTTAACGATTTATAACGTTACATTATTAAATTGACGAATTTCGTTATTTTGATTTTTTACCTTGAAATGTTCTTTGATCGCTTTGAGAAGGGTTTTGTCGTCTTCGATTTTTCTGATATTATCAGGTAGGTTATTAAAGTATTTTTTTGCCTAGAAATGTGTAATGATGTTGTGCAAATGAGGAGTTACATTTTTGTATTGGAAATATATGTTTTTGACGAGTACGTCTTTCAGTTGAAAAACATACATAAATAATCATACATAAGGACCTAATTCAAACCATATTCCATATTTTAGGATTGTCTAAGCAACATAAATAAAAAGCTTTTTTAAATGTTATGCAATTCACCAACAATCTGTTTAGGCGTCTAAATCCGAATAGTTAATATACTAGATCTCTCCTACTGCCATATATATATAATATATACTTGAAGGTACATTTGCATTTAAAAGCAAGTGCAGTAATTATAAATGTTTCGCATCAAACCTTCTGACTGTATTAATACCGCAACGTCTGCGTACACACTAGCTCCATGTGCCAGCTACAAATGAACGTGCTGCCACCTATAACATTCGCAGAGAACTGTTGAAGTTTTTCTTACAAATAAGTGTAGTAAACGTTCTGTGTACCGTTTTCCTCTTTGATTATCATGCAATAATTATACATTTTTCGCATGAAACATTCATATTATATGAGTACTTCATGTCCTAGCTAAATTCACCTTGAGATCAGCAGTTTCGCTTATGATCTTTTTGTCTATTGTTTCAGATTGCTGTGATAATATTTACAACAATAATGGCCAGTTTCCCTTTTGCTTAATGCCGAGGGAATAGGTTTTATTATTAATTATTGTGTATATTGACAAAATAATGCACTTTCAGATGCAATTATAAATTTGCATGAATGCAATCAAGCACATTGCAGTCAAGGCCTGACAATAAAAAAAAACATATTATGCACGTAAAAAATGATTGCTGATGTGGAATTTAATTTTTATATTATCGTTGTTGTAAAATAAAATTCTTAAATGCATAAATGAAGTGATTACGGTTTACTCAGTTCAGTAAATAAGTTAACACTCTTTTCATTTGGTGTTATAATGCAAAGTTTGATTGAAGACAATTTCTAGGTAAACTTTTTTTTGACATGTTTGACGACCACGTGGTCGAGAGGTAAGTCTCTCGACCGGCGATTTGGCGGTAGCTGGTTCAAACTATCTGTATGGCCCTGGTGTTTAGACCACTAATATATTATAAGACCACCATTCAAAATTAAAATTGTGCTTGAAATGGCTTTAGCCTTGTTTGATGACCAGATTTTCCTCTTCCCCATCTCCTTTTTCTCCCCACCATCTTCAACGTCACAACAATATACTATATTTGGGGATGCCAGACTCATTGGCTCCAGACAGTTTGGATCTGTTGTATTCTTGTGCGGTATTCACATTAAAGACAGGTTAAATTTTAAAGTTTCGGGCTTGAAACTGCAGGGTAAAGCCTGCGATGATAGCCAACCTCCGATAGAAAAAGTAAAAGAATTAATTTATCATGAGTGCATTTTGTCTCTTGAAGACAAGTTCTGTTAATAAGTACCCCCCATTTAAAACTCTTCATATCTTTTACTACTGCGTTATCAAATAACAATAAACCGTAAATCACATTTCAATTCATGACATTTGAAAGCAGTAATTCGTGTCCGATAATAATATATACTAACATTGACAGCCCCAAGTACTACGACCATAAACCAGCGAGTATTATTACTTCGTAGCAACCGCTACGTGGCTACTGTGCAGGTACCGTATTGGTACCTTCAGAGTGGTATTCTTGCTACTTCACCTTATACAACAAAAAGTGGTGACCTCTAGCAAGAAATTAAGGAGATAAAATATAGGGGAAAAATATTTTTGAACGTGTTATTAGTGATTGTATTCTATTGTTGATCTTATTTTTAAATGAACTTAGTGACAGAAAGATCTGAGCTCAGTAATTTTTTTTTTTTTTTCTTTATTTTTTTCAGTAGTTCCCCCCTATTAAGAGTGATACTCCATATGGGGTGGGATAGACCCTGTCCCTGCATTCAACCAGGTGACGACGCAACGGAACAGCGATCTTAGCATCCGCCCGCGCCTCCCCCGACGTCATGAATGCGCCAGACCGCCTCGCCTCCGGTTTTCAGGTATTTCCCCTATCTTCCATTTACGGTTTTTCAAGGGTCTATTGAGGAGCAGGCTAAAGGGCGCGGGCACCGGGCCTCGCTTGCGATCAGACCGATCGCCACGTGTTAGATGGGACTGCCGGGTGGATGTGGAAGTCTGTTTTGGTTAGTTTCATACATTATATCCTTTGTCTTTACTTACAATGTAATTTTTATTTTTCTTTATTGTATTTATTTCTTACTATCTTACTTTCTAGATGGCTCCACTGAGATATTGTCAAGTTTTATCTTACTATGTTACTTTGTAAGCACTTGCATGCTGCTGAATAACTCTTCTGTATATTCGATGAGCCGTAAATTTTAATTCCTTACCTGCAACAAAAGAGAAAAAAATATCCGTTAGTTAGAAGTAATCAAATCAATTGCAAGTTGCACTGAAGTGGTATATTGATTTGAGTTATGTTGCAAGGGTAAATGAAGTAATCAACGGATGATGATTAGGTTAAGAGGGGGAGGAAGAAGAGGAAGGTTGAGAAATAGCTTGTTCTTCAGATCTATTTATAATAACCATTACAAGCAACTTTTAGAACCAGAATGACAGTCTTTCATCGGGGTGATATCAGGGGTATCACTCTAGAAATAGTTTTAAATAGTAAACTCAACCTTAATTCTATGTAAAAAAACTCATTGGTATATAATAGTTGGTAACCAGAAAAACGCAACAGTGACAAAACATAAAATGATAAAAAAAATAGGTAGGTTTGTGTTAGGTTAGATTAAGTTATATTAATTTAGGTTAAGTCAGGTTAGGTTAGTCGTTTATTGCTATTATATTTTTCAATATTTTCTTCAAATTGTATGTCTCATAGCTGTCTCTGACGCAGTTTTCTTTATATTTCATTGATAAATTAAGTACCTGCTATTTGAATAACCAGACATATTTTGAGTTGGTTCGAAAGTTACCTACACAAAAAAATCAATTAAACTCAATTCACGCTTTTACACTATTTTAAAATGTTGACCGGCGTTTCAGAGGGGTCATATTTGGGACCAGTATTGTTTTACTCGTTGTCAATGGCATAACTACCGTTTTCGATGGAGTATTGATACTTTTTTGCTGATGACCTTAATATTTATAAAATTATTATGCCATGTACTATGCACTTCTTCATAATGTAAAAGCCTTAAAGGCAAGAAAAAATAAATATATTTTTTTAAATAGTTGTATGAACAAGGTTGGTTATTTCAATTTTTGTTAATAAATTTTCTGTTTTGTCGTGGAACCATAATAAGTACATATTTATAAAAACTATCGAAATCTAAACACATGATCTCTGGCTCCAGAACCAAATTCTTTAAAATGCCGTAAAGGTTGATTGGGTATGGCACAAGCTACACAGTAATGCTAGAATAAAATCCTAAATAAAATAAATAACTCAGACACCATCACTCCTTTGGCGGACACTGCTACGTGATATTTGCTCACTGCTACGATTACAGTAATAGAGAAAATCATGACAAGTGAATGGCATGCTAACAACGCCATTTCTGAACACTCACTGTTTGCCCGCACATAACTCACAATCAAGGGGCAAATACTTCCTAGGAATTAAATGACTTTAGGGTTAGTCAATTTACTGCAAATATATTCATGGTAATAAGTTTCATAAGACATTCAAAATCTGTTCAGTCAACATCATTTTAACGATTTACTTCTACTCCTGCTTGCTGTTAAAAGTATCTGTTACGAGAGATATATAGAACGAATATGCCTTAAAATTAATATTTTTCTGTCGGTATGTACAAACCGTGAAAAATTAAGTATTTTAATGTAAAATAAACTAATAAAGAAAAAAAAAATTCAGTGTAATTTGAAGTGGGATAGTTAAATAACTTTGCTTTTAGACAGTATTATTTATACCTACTATAGACATGGGAAAAAGTATTATTCCTATAATTTTAAATATGCAAACCATTAACTTCTCATCTAGGCAGGTGGGTAAATGTACTGTATGTAGAAATTGCGTTCTGCAAAACTTTTGACAATTTGCAGAACTTTAAATTTTAATAATTACATAATTAATTATACCGTTACATTTTATTTATTCCATTCCGACAAATTTGAATATAAATGATTCTTCAGTTATTTACTCAAATTGAAATTTTAAAAATAACTTGGTATACACCACTATTTATTCATAAAGAATCGACTTGTTTCGAAACCAATGGTTTCTTTGTCAGGAGAAATATATAAATAATTTATTATTTTTAAGCAATAATTATTAGCCTGCAACACCTATATTTCTCAGGAGATTAATCAATTCAATATGTTTTTCAGACCAATAATCATTGCTTAGAAATAATATGTTATACTTTGTGCTATGCATAAAAAAAATAGTCTGGAAAAAATTGGTTTATAAAAATAATAAAATAATTGTCTAAATCCTTAGTGGGGATAAATAGAAATAGTTAGAATGAGTTTCAATCCATTGACTGTAAGACTTAAATAATAATACCTATTGATTTTTAAAATTCTGCTATAATTTACAGTATTCTCGTATAACGTAATAAATCATTCAGCCCGTGGCAGTCAAAGCATGAATCGCTTTTCCATAAAGCTCTAGTCTGTTTTACATGAGCAAACACTGCTCCCCGCCGTCTATAGACGTAAAGATAGGTAAGAACATAGCTATAGGATATAGGGCTGCACGGCCTGCAGGCTATGTTCAATAACCAATGGTTCCCAAACTCATTATACCCATGGACCCATTCTTGTAGCAGAAACCTGACCAATTACCCCCCAAGCGTAGTAACTCTACACAATGGCTCGCGGCGCGACGCAATGGCAAATTTAACTTTGACGGAAAATAAGATATAAATAAAAAAATTGAATATCAAAATAGTTTTATGCAATGAAGTTACTCCTTAGAACGGATTTATCCGAGATTGTGGGTATACTTGCAAATGGGTAGATACTACACCCAATTATGAATGTGAAGAATGTCTTCAAAGCTTTAGCTGAGAACAGAATGAAGAGCCGTTAAGTGTTGACAACAAGCAAGCAAATTGTCATCTCGTTATTGCAATTTTAAAAGATTTGATGACAAAACATCCCCATCTCCGCAAGTTTTAACTTTGAAAACGCAGATATTATACTTTTAATTTAAGTGACCTTAATCTTGTAACTTCAAATTACAACCTATACTTATGTTGTATGCAGTAAAAATTTCTTCCAATTCATTTATTTTTATATTTCATAATAATTAAAATGGGTCATAAATATATTACTCTATATCAAACTTTCGCAGAAACACCGTTGTCCACACACCTCCAAATTATTTTTATGGACCTCCTCAGCGGTCACGATGACTGAGACACTTTGAGAACCACTGCTATAGACTATAGAAGCTTTAAGGTAGAAGCAGGTTGGCCACCCCATGCAGCGCAGCTAAAAGGAGACCGCCCCTCGCTATTGTCGCCGTCCTTTGTCCCGCATTGACGAGGTAATAAAACGTTTATTTCGGAACAACCCAGCAGCCATATGACGTGAAAGAAAACCACAATTTTAAAATATGGTTGATAACATTAAGTTAACCGTCTGGACATATGAACATTTACTGTTCAGGCCATTCTATTAAAACTGGTGTCTGCAAAAAATATAAGCTACAGCTACCGTTTTATCGTACCTAGTATCTGGGAATGAAAAACAAAATGCTTAAGAATTCGGTTCCTATGAGTGCTATAAAATAACATTTATGATGATTGACAAAAAGGAACGTCCGTCTACTGTAAATAATAAGTCAGAAAATTGTCTAACTCGCATACAACGAATTACGAGTATGCTTAGAAACTAAGAAGACAACATATGCGATGAATTGAAAAGATAGTTCAAATCAGAATTACTAAACCAAATATCTGTTGAAGTGTCATGAAAATATCACCTGGTTATCTGACAACCAAACCTTCCGCCAGTAATTTGCTACCATCTGCATGCAGATATCTGTACATTAAATTTTGTCTACTTGGGAATCACATTAAAATACACAATTTTTTTGGTAACAATTTGCCAAATAATGCGGCGCATAAATATCTATGGTAGTTTATCTACCCAGTCTACAATCTACGACTATGAGAATATTGGAAAGAATATGTAATTTTTGCGGTTTTATTTTAATTTCTACTATCAAGAAGCTTCTTGATCGTAGAAAATAAAATTGGAGTTATAACATTTGTTTTCTTGAACGAAAACTAATTTGTGTAATGAAGAAGCTGACTTTAAGGAGTGTAATGAGAATATATAACGCAAATGCGAATGGTAGCAGAAGTCGCGGACGCCCTAGGAATACATGGCACGATCAAGTGATTCAGATACCTGAGTCGGGCCTTGTCAAGAGTCAGAATAATAGAAGAGCATGTATGAGATGATGTATGAATGTGAATGAGGCAAGAAGTGTGTGCCAAGACCGAGTTGTTTGGCGGTCCGTCTTCTCTGCCTACCCCTGCGGGGAAACGGAGTGATGGTTAGTTAGATAGTAAAGAAATTGACTTTTCGATCTAATACCTCTTAAGAACAAAACGACTATCAATAAAATCCGTTGTTAAACATACCTAATGTTAATTTTTACTGTGGGCAGGTATCAATACTTTTTCTTATTTTCTTTTCTGTGCATTTCTTGTACCTACGATTATTGCGTTGATTCATTTTGTTCCCATCTTATTTTTTTATATTCTATTGTTTGCTATACTGCAATTATGGACAAATTGAATTGCAAATTCCATTCATATAGCTGGGAATTAAAATATTATAATTTTAATATTTTTATGTTGATTTTAATGCACTAATGTAATTTATTAATACTTGTTTTATGTAAAAGCCCAAACAGCATTAAAAAATTAAATGATAAACTTTACTCACAACAGATGCATATATATATTTTTTTAAATATTTTTTCACAAACAAAAAATTACACTATTTACAGAAAATGTAGTAATTATTTCATTTAATTGTAAGCATAAGATGTACCACTATAATAAAGATAGACTTGTGTGTATGGGGGTGTGTCATTTTATTCGTTATTTTAAAGTAATATGCCAAAGTATTCAGTCAATATTTTCGGTCTGTTTTTTAACTTGAAGTTTAAAATCTTTGTTGTTATTTATATTTCGGATACTTTCTGGAAGTGAATTAAAAAAAATTACTCGGAGATATTTATAATTGAATTGCCCAATTGTATTTTTACATTTCGGAGTTGGGAGTATTGACGTTTGTCTGAGTAATCTCGTATTTTTAAAAGGTTCATTTTTATTTAGAATATTATCTTTGTAAATTTTGTAATGAATGAAATATTATGTGTTTAATTTTCTGACTTCAAATTATCTAAACAAGTACAAGGCTTAAATAGAATTGTCTTTAGTATTAATTTTTTTGCTATATAAAGCGGTTGTGTGTTTTTCTTATAAGTTCCACCCATCCTATATTTTTTTCCTTCTACGTATTGTTATTGGGATAGTAAAGCATGCCAGTAACTATTTAAGACTTGTGCCGTTTTTAAATCATCATATTAGTATTACAGCAGCCAATATTGGACCTTCCTAAATTTCGGTTCGACACCCAATCCTTGAGGTAACCCAATCAAGCGAGCAATTTGGAACACCTCTCTTTTGAAGGACGACCTTCAGCATAAGGTAAACTTCATTTTTTGTTTGTTCTTCTCGCCTATACAATCCATACATATTACATACCTATAATTTATCTTTAATTTTACCAGCTGATTCAAGAACAAACCAACAAATTATATTTTGAATTATTATTTTTTTAATAATATTGCACCATATGTCAAAAATATTTTATATCAAAACAACAATATTAGCTATGAATTTCCTGTGCCTACACGGTCTCCATTGTCGAGGGTTTAGCTCCCGACTAGCAAGCCGAGGTCGCGCGTACAAATCCTGGCGTGCGCAAGTAAATTTTGAATGAATTCAAATTATTATATGCTTGTATTGTATACTTGCGGTATGTTCCAGATTAGAAGATTACATATTATACTTGTGGCATATCTCAGAGTGGAAGATACTATCAGTATTGCCCTGGTGTAAGACCACCAATCAGAATTAAAACGTTGCTTGAAATGGCTTTAATCGTGTTTGGTGATCAGATCTGAATAGCCAGGTACTCCCCCCCCTTCAATTTTCCTTATCTATTTCTCACAACATACCACAATTGGGATGGCATATCTTCACTGGCTCCAGACCGTTGGGTGCCATCAATATAGGACATTGCCACCACGGATTTGAAGATTACAGAAGAATAAACGTTTTGCAAAACTTTCCTTCAGCAAAAAATATTGTTGTATTGCTCGATTCCACTATCAACAGATACATGTGTCTCCTGAGGTAAAAGTATTCCGTTCGTCTTACCCTCAGTTAGTTTAATCCAAATTGAGTAGGTGCCTGGATATCTTGGATTTAGGTCTGATTAGTTGTTACAACTTTCTGTACAATTAGAAATTTAAAAAAAGTGATATTATTCATGAACAACTTATTTTTTTGGTGTTATAATGTAACATTAAAGAAAAAGATAATACTAATAAATCTAAACAAAACATGAAATATATCAAGATACAGAAAAATAAAACGATAAAGGTCCCAACAAGGATTCGAACCCAGGATCTCTTGTCACTTATTAAACGTCGTATTTATCGATATTATATTTCAAATTCATAGTTAAAAATATCAGCTTGCAACTAATTTTTAAACAAAATTGTAATTTTGAAATCCGTTTGTTACCTAGACAGTGTCTTGGATAAACATATCCTATTTCTATTTATATGGAATAAAAGTCTAGATGAATATTCCGGAACAACTTTTCTTTTAACTTATTTTTAAGGTAATACTCACCAATATAATAT
Organism: Hesperophylax magnus; assembly: GCA_026573805.1. Lineage (NCBI taxonomy): Eukaryota > Metazoa > Arthropoda > Insecta > Trichoptera > Limnephilidae > Hesperophylax > Hesperophylax magnus. The sequence goes on from JAIUSX010000012.1 coordinate 21,692,421, forward strand.
ATTGATTTGATATTAATAAATTTGGTTCGCTTTCTGTTGTGTCCGTTATATATTTTTTTATTTTTCAGTATCTTGTTGTATTTCATGTTTCGTTTAAATTTTATCAGTATATTCTTCTTCAATGATATAAGGTGATTTGTTAATTATTCTTCGATTAGCCACCTCAAAATGTTGCATGTTTTTAAAACCTGCCAGAAGAGAGTTTCGTTATTGTTGACGTCCAAAGCAAGTCAACGCTATTTTCAATTGAATGCTGTGTGTGTGTAAAAAAGTGGTTCCGGCTTCACTGCAAAAACCCGTGTTATTATTCATAAATATTAATATCACACCCAGGTCACTCCAGTACACAAAAGATGGTCGCCATCGCTGATTTAAAGGGCATCCGGGGGCTACATCCCCCCGGTCAGTTTACCATCCCCCCGATCTCACAGGCAATAGGTCTTTTCTACCTAACAGCAGTTACTCTGCTGTGTTACGTTAGGGGCAGGAGACCAAAAGTGGGTGGGTACGTAAACCTGTGTTTTGTGGGCAAAAAGGAAGTGTCTTTTACTGGCGTTAGGTGGAGATAGAGAGAGACAGCTGTTGTAAAATAAAATTATGTAAATCTATTTTAACTGGCTTTTCCTTCGTTACAAATTGATATAGTTTTACAATGAATTAAGGTGATGCCATACGTAGTAATGCAACGTTTTTGCATGTGTTTTTGGTTTGAAAATTTGGTCGACTAGAAATGTTTCAGATACTATAATTAAATACTGCGAGTAGAATAAATCTTGACCTTAGAAATAATCTAGTATTTTTTTATATAGGTAATTGATTTTATAAGCCCAGAAAAAAATAATGTAATAATAACCCATTTTCGGTTATGATTTTATTGTATAATATGGCAAATTAAGTTATTTATAAAATGATCGGAAAAAAATTAAATACTTATGCCTGAAAATCCACAAAAAAAAGGCACTTTTTGGCCATGTTTTTTTCTTGCATATATCAAAACAGTCGGATGGTGTTAAGCGGGAATTTAAACCTTATCGCCATCTACGTAAGGGTTGTTATTGAAAGCGGCTCAATTTAAAATATTACACGACGTAGTGCATCGCCTTAATGAAGGTTTGCATCAGTTACCCGATAATGTACCTACAGCATATTTGTTATTAAACAAATTTAAAAAGAACTTTGATAACTTTCCGTTGACTAAGCGCTCGATATACATTTCAAAATTTCGATTTCATTTCTTATCTCACAAAGAGAAGTATCTGAGAAGACAATTTTAGCAATCGTTTAACTTTGAATAGGTACCTAGTAACCTGTCTATACTGATTGTTTGTACTACTTGTTTTAATTGTTTTACTTAAATGCAAACATGGAGAAAAATAAGTTTTGCCAATATACACGTGCATTTGCCTTAATAATCAAATATCATGACGAAATGCGATTTTCGTGAACACGTGTTCTGACAAAGCTAAAATATGTGTCCGTTATTTATAAAAAAAATATCATGAAACCTTTTAATTAATTCGTATTCCTACTCGTTTTTAAACGCATTATCAATGATTTGAAGAGATTCTTGATAAATGAGTAGTACTCATTTTTCTCCTTGTAGGTATGAAACCTTTTGCGCTGTATCGTTGAATAATTATGTTTAATGCAAGGGGCAAGGATGCAGATACCTCCCGCTCCGATTACACTAGCCTTAAAAAAGTTCCAAGAGTATAAGTACCACCAAATAAATGAGTTTCCCTCGGCATGATAACGGATTACATTCCGACCCCTTATATTTTGGTCCCGCGCCTCTCTGGGGGAGAAGGTTGGGCGGCCAATGGCGGCCCGCCCTTGCACCCCTCCCTCTTTCACCCCCTGCGCCCTCAGCCACCTCCCCCCGCCCTGACCACGTCTGCCGACTATCGATCGTCCGAATTCAGGAGCGCGCAGGAACCTCCGTACAAACCCCAAAGAGAGACATAGAACAGACGATGATACTACGGGCTTTTAGCCTTCTGAAACTTATGTGCTCCGGGTATCGGTATGGGGATTCAAGTAATAATATAAAGAAGATTTATTCTAGAAAATGGCGAAAATGCGTGGAGCAGATCAACGGAGCATGAAGTGTTAAGCGATTATATGACGCGATAGTGAATGGTTAAATAAATTGGAGACCCACCAAGGAATTGGGGACCCATGGCAAGAACAAGTAAATGTAATACTTGAACGGGCCGTGCCAAGAGTCTGAATAACAGAGAATCATTTAGGTATGAGACGATGCATGATTGTGGTGAATTTAGCAAGGAGTGTTTTCTATGACGTGTGTGGTGGTCTACCGTCTCTGCCTATCCTTCGGATAAAACGGCACGATTAGGGAAACAGTTCAAAATACAATTTATAAAAAAAATTACACCTTTACTGGATTGCATAAACTACTGTGAAGTTTCTTCATAAGATACATATCACACACAAAAAAAAATATATTAAGAAAAAACTGATGGAGAAAAAAATCCTTAAAAATACATGTATTTAAAGTATACAATTAAATAAGAAAAATTAAACTAAGTACAAATTCAGCAATACAACATAAAATAATTTATAACAAAGGTAAACAAAGTAAAGAAAGAAAAACAACAAAAAGAAAATTAGAAAAAATAACATAACGATGTTACACACAGCAAGAGTGTTCGTAATTAAACATTTGATTTTTTTTTTTAATATGCATTTAGTAAATTGATCTGAGGACAAATAATAGAAAATATCAGCATCTGAAAAAATATTATTGTATTTGTGCATGTCGTACTCGAAAAATGAATATTGCATGTAGTTTTATATTTTAAATTTATTTAACTTTGTTAAAGTTATTACTTTGAATCGTGGAATACTGGCGCTGAGTTGACTTTATACAGGCATAACTTTGTTGAAGTTATTACTTTGAACAGTGGAATACTGACGCTGAGTTGATTTTATACAGGCATAACTTTCTTAAAATTATTTCTAATACTGGCGCTGAGTTGATTTTATATAGGCATAACTTTGTCAAAGTTATTACTTTTAACCGTAGAATCCTGGCGCTTAGTTTATTTTCAGTTAAAATCAAGGAAAGGGTAGTTAAAAATACGCAAATTGATTTATATTTATTCTCAGTTTAGTCGCAAGCGGACAGAATGAAATAAAATGGGTACATATATAATATATAACTTTAAATTGTTGTTTTTATTTAATATTTATTAGTAATAAATTAACTAAATAACCAGAACTACACTGAGAGAGACTGGGAAACCTCATATTAAGATTTTTTAGAATAAATCTACCTTTCATCTATCAATATAAAATTTGTGATTTTTCTATTCGTTTTCGAATTCAATTTTCTTTCTCACATCAATACAGTAACACATATATAATTAAACATGCCTGGCTTCATTATCATTATCAACAGTAATGGAAGAGATTTTAAATAGATTTCAATTTTAAAAATCTTATATTCTTCTTTAGTTCGAAGTAGAGTTTAATATAACACTTCTATCTTGTCACCTCACTTTAAAATCCACACCCATTAAATTTAAATAATTCAACATAAATATCTAAGATATATTAACTATAAACTCAGTCTACGTAGGTACAGAAATTATAAATTCAACCTTTTTATGAACATATTGAAATGTTATTCTCAGATAGAAATTGTATCCAACTTGACTTATAGTAAAACTGCAGTCCTAGGAAAGGTTATCGACCCTCCTGTAGAAACGTCCGTCTCTTTAACCTTTGAAGTATATTCAACTATAATACTCAGCTACAAAGAAATTAAACTAAATTTATTAAGTGCGACCATAAGCTATGTTTATCTCTTAGCTATTATATTCGGTTTTAGAAGTGCATAAATAAAATAATGACTATAATATAATAGTTTTGCAGCAAAAGTATAGAAATAAAATGCATTCTTGTTGCATAAAAAAAATATTCGCAAAATTTTTGCATATCATGGGTTCGATGTATGTTAATTTTAAGACAAGTAGCGAGTCACTTAATCAAGAGTGTTAAGGTTATAATGTAAAGTATATGATAATAATATAACCTTTTTTAGTAGGTGGCTTGATTTATTACATTATTTATATTTGATTCATGAGACTTGTGTTGGAATACCGCTAAAATCGATAGTACAACCGATATTTAGAACGAATTTGTAAGGGAAAAAGCGTAATATTAGTTCTTGAACTAGCCATGAATTATGCAAATGCGCAGGATTCAAAACCAATACTTTAACAACGTTAATACACCATCCGAAGGAACCAATGATAAGGAAAACTAAAGATTGGCCAGTGCGGTTAAAAAATTATAACATTTTGTTAAGGCGTGTAGGCAGTCATTTTCATCATTTTGAAATTTCGCGTGCAAAAAAACAGAATTTAGTATTATTTCAAATCCCGCACGTCAAAATCGCTGAAATATTGCTATTGATGAAAAAAACGTGAATAGAACACATTTACTTAAAAAATATTAGTCAATTCAGAATATATCGGAACACGTGTTTGTGCAGGTTTCCTTTTCCTGATAAATATAATGACGAGATGTTACAATATTAGATTGTTTATGAACACGTGTTCTGACACAGTAATAACATATGCGTTTGTTACGGACAGTTTGTCAGGAAACCTGTCGATTCATTCGTTTAAGGCCTGCAGTTCGTTTTTACGAATAATTTGACCAGATCAGTAAATTTTCCGTGGGGGGTGTGGGATTGCAAACCTTAGATGCTACAAAAGCGTCGATATTTTGTCGCTGGCATGACGCCTAAATATTTGTTACCTTGATTAAACAATTCTACGCTAGTTTGAAATAATTAAAAAAATCAAAACCAAAATGGAAACAATGTAGAATTGTCATGAATTATTCGTCGGTACGCTTCTATGCCATAACTTCATTTATTTCTAATTATTGAAGACAATATTAGCAATTCCTAAACGAATATTAGAAACAGAAAAATCAGAAAAAGATAGGTTCCTGGCAAGGGTCCTGGGTTGGAGTCCTAGATTTGACCAATCTTTTACTGATTTTTCTGTTTCAAATATTCGTTTAGGAATTGCTAATATTGTCTTCAATAATTAAATATAAATAATTGAGGTTTTACTAATTAAGTTATTCCCAAAAAATAAAAAATATTCATCCTAGACTTGCAGATAAAGTCAATATATGTCGCCCATTAAAATGAAAATAAAATATATTTATCTAAGACACTGTCTAGATTGCATTTAGTTCGAGTTGAATCTTGCGATCATACATAAAGATAGCCGCCAATAAAAATGTGCGGTGAGAAAAATGAAAGCAATGTCGGTAGTTCTTATACGAAGTACGATACAGTTAAATATGACCGAAGCAGATTGGGTCCCATTAGCTCAGTTGGTAGAGCGGTGCCCCGGCAAGTCAAGGGTACTGGGTTCGAGTCCTAGATGTGACCGTATCTTGTTCTGATTATTCTGTTTCAAATATAAGTTTAGGAATTGCTAATATTGTCTTCAATAATTAAATATTACAATTTGACGAGTTTTTATTTTTTAATTTTTTTATTTATTTGGTACAATATTTTTTACATTTTAAGTTTCCAGTAATGTAGGCCTCACTGGGTGGCTTGCCCGTGCTGAGGCCTTCATTTTATAATATGAACATATAATCTACATAATACATTTAAAGAGAAAATAATACATTTAAAATTAAAAATACATAATAATATATTTAAAATTAAAAAATAATCTTGTGTGTTTGTGAGTGATGTGTGTTTATATTGGTTTTGTGTGTTTCGTTTAGGTTTTATTTTTATTTTATGCTATGACATTTTGGTAATATTGTCTTTTTTGTTCTTTAATCCATTTGATAATTGTGTGTGTGAAATTATTTTTATTTTCCTCAATTTTAATTTCAAGTTTTACACTTTTGAAAGCTTTTATAGCATGATATTGGTAGTGTCTTTGTCCAAAGCTTGAATTTACTGTCTGAGTTTTTATGTTTTCTTTGTACGCTTGTCTAACTGGTCTGTTAGTGTTATTTTGTGTATGTTGAAATTTATTTTTTTTTTGTCAAAAATGTAGTTTAGTAGTGTTTTAACGTATAATTGGCGTATATCTAGTACGTCACAGCTGTTGAATATTTGGATAATATTTGTTTACTCATTAAGTTATTCCAAAAAATAAAAATATTCATTTATTTCTATTATCTTCGGTTTGTTATTCCTCTTTCAGATTCCTCCGCATTTATGTTTTTAAATCAGCCCTTCAATTTATATTACATTCCTTAACTTGCAAAGTCATCTAAGATATCGTATATCAATGAACTGTACAATAAAAAATAACAAATATTGGCATCGAGGGCACCTCCCTAGCCATGGCCCAAAATAAAGAAAAACGAAATAAATTCTAACATTTTTATTCCTAAACAGCCGATTAGTGATCGTAAAATGATCCGACTTATCATTTATAGCCGCTTTTCAATTAAAATAATATAAGGGTAGCCCGCTTTGTTACCAATTCCTAGCAATGGCCGCTCTATGGGGAATATATAATTTCGGGCAGGGTATTAGCTACAAGGGACGCCATTGTTTTATTGCAAGGCTGTTATTCCGAATGGGCTTTTTATAATTGTAGATTTTATATAGGCATAACTTTGTCAAAGTTATTACTTTGAACCGTGGAATAATGGCGCTTAGTTGATTTTATAAATTTTATACACAATCAGAATAGCAAGGAATGGGTAGTATAAAGTTCGCACCGTAAATTTTTATGTTTATTTTCAGTTTTGTCGCAAGCGGATTAATATTTATTATCATTAAATTAGGTAACAATTATTTTTATAAGCAATCATTATTAGCCTGAAACACTCATCCACATTGAAAAATCTCCTGATAAAAGATACATGACGCCAACGGGACTTGAACCCGTGTCCTTTCGATTTCCGGTCGACAGCTCTGACCACTAAGCTATAGCGGCTTATCTCTTATCCGCGAAATAATTCAATATATACTAGTGTTTCATTCAACAATTACTGCTTGTTACATTTTTTCACCTGAAAACAACCAACTTTATTTTATATGAGAAAGGCATTGTAAGTGCTAACTCTCTCACTAGATGGCGTCGAGACAAATTGTCTACATTTTTGAAGAAAATACTAGAACTTGTCAAATATTAATTTTTTTTTTTTTTGGTAAACTAATGTTTAAGACAAGATTTTTTATGCATAGCACAAACTTTGTGAAACAAAAAAATAATAAAAATAATAATTAAATTAGGTATTTAATTAACCAAAACTAAACTCTTATAGGCAGGCACTCTCTCACGACACATACTTCTTGCTTCATTCACATTCATGGATAATATTCTGTTTTCTGACATTTAAATGACTCGACTGAAATAATGTGTTTACTAAAACGTGCGTCGTGGGACAAGAATATGGGAGGAAGGAGTGAATGAGATGAGGTTTTTGCACGACTGGAAAATACCTTATAATTCATATCGAGTCACAAAACAGACTATATACATACTTTTTATGTGAATACTGCACAAGAGTCCCAACTGCTCCCAACCGTCTGAAACTAGTGAGACTATGGCATCACCTATATGGTATGGTATGTTGTGAGGCTGAAGTTGGTAGATAGGAAAATGAGATGGGAAAGAAAAGAGTGTGAAAGTACATGGAAATTCAGATGCAGTCACCAAACATGGATAAAGCAATTTCAAGCAACAATTCTGAATGGTGTTCTTACACCAGGGTGATACTGAAAGCAGTTTCCATTCCAATAAGTTGTGAAATTACAAAAATAAATTTTACTTGATTTTACTAATAAATATAAATTATTGAAGTTCGTCAAATAATATCTAATAATTTCACAGTAGTTTTTTTTTTGTTTTACTTAGATAAGTTCTACACTACCTACACGCTAAATAATTTAAGGTTATTATAGTAAAAGCTCACATATGCATATCTCTTGGACATTGTTCTTCCAAGTACTAGTAACGTAAAAAGGGAAAACTCCTTAATACTTTTAAAATTCCCGATGAGAAAACATCCATTTCCTTTCCACTAGTTTATCCTGATTGCCTGCTATTTTCTACACAACGTCGAGCCAAGCAATGATTGACCATCCCTGACTCCAGGTAACTTCCTCACGTGACCAATTCGCACGCGACTCCGCGGTGACGTAAACATTACACCCTACAAGCAAGCAAATCAAAGGCTCCTCATAAAAACCTCGCAACTAAATGTAGTTCATTATGTTTAATAAACATTACATAATATATCGCTTTTTGTTGAGGTGGAAGGTAATGTAATATAATTATTTGCAGTAATGCGATTTGTTTGTGTTTTGGTATAAAAGAAGAATTATTATAAAGCGGTTAGATCAATGGTTAGGTAGTAAAATTACCGTTGGTTTAGAAAGTCGCTTTATATTCATGAGATATCCATGCTACTTGTTGCAACCATCGAGAGTTTTAACCACTTTCTGACGTACACCCGGTCCCATTTATATTCACTGTAAAGACACGCTAGGGCATGTGACAGTTACGTGACGTTGTCACTAAATGTCTTTAGATGTTTCAGAATGCATGATGTTTAACTGCAAATCAGTTGTTGTATTCAAAAGCCCCAATTTATATAGTGATGCAATGTGCAAGTATATCCAAGAAGTGCCAAAGTATGTATTTTTTGTAGCAGTTTACGAAATAATTGCACCTAAACCAAGCAGCATGAGACACACTGCAAGCTATTTTTAGGCCCTGCTTGCGGCTTTTCATCGCAGACATAAGTGATAAACTAATTGAAAAAAGAATAGATTAGATTCGATTGGTTTTTTTTTCCAAAAAATGTGTTTAAAATGTCATATTTAGGTATCAAATGTTAGAAAGACATGGAAAGTTTAAAATGTAAGCTTGATCAAGGCTGTGTCAAGTGTTGGAACAATAGAAAAATTAAATTAGGTAAGATGTCTGATTTTGAATGAAGCAGGAATATTGTCTGTCAAAATAGAGTTACGTAACGTTTCTTCTTTGTCTAAAACTGCAAAGAAATGGCTCTATGCCATCCTGAGATATACCACAATCATGACAACGTCTGTTCAATTCCATATGTTCATCGTGTAGATAGGTAAAGAACTTGGAGCAAGTAGAGAAGCTCTTAGTACTCGTATATACAGGTTTTCCAATAAGAGGTGTTATTTTGATATTCATTCGTAAAAGATCAATGGTTTCGTTGCTTGTGTGGCACGAAGCGCCGTCTTGTTGAAAGTAAACGTTGTTCAGATCAATACCATCCATTTTCGGCCATAAAAATCATTAATCATCTCTCGATAGCGCAATCCATTCACCGTAACTCTTGTTCCAGCTTCATTTTCAAAAAAGTAAGGTCCAATGACTACGCCGGACCATAAACCGCACCAAACAGTCACACATTGAAGATAAAGAAGCCCCAGATGCGACAATTTTGCTTGTTGACGAAGCCACCGAGGTGGAAATGGGCCTCATAACTCAAGATGATTTGCATTTGATTCACTCAAGTGAATTTTAATAATTTCAATGCGATTTTGAAGCGTGTATCGTTCTATTTTTATTAATTACGTAGTTTTTACTTGTCTTGTTTAAATATCAAAAAATGACAGCTTCAAAAGTAACATCTACCGAAATAACGGGCTATTCAAAATAACACCTCTTATTGGAAAACCCTGTATATGTCAAGAGTTCAGAAGCGACAAGCTACGTAGCATCTACGACGCCGTTCATCTGACGTCCGACGCCTTAACGTAGACCCAGTAAGCACAGCCTACTTCTATTTGCCTCATTGCGTGGCAGAGCGTCATAACGTATGTCCGGCGCAGTTTTCACGAACGGCGTGACACGAGATCCCCGCCGTGACTCCAGCGCAGGATGGAAAGTGAATGGAAATAGATTTGACAAAGTGCATAATGCGGGCAAGGCACACGACCATTGAGGTATCTTAACTCGCTCCCTGCGTGTACATATAAATGTGGAACAGTGATCTTGACCGCTAAAGAGAATTGCCGGCTTCAGTTGCATGGAAAAACCTCAATATTGCATAGGACATTGATAAGATTGAGAAATTGATGCTAATTGCATCATTACAGCTTTACATCGTTTCAATTTCAATCAGGAATAAAAGATATTGAAATTGAAATATATTGTGAACGTCTGTGATATCGAGCCGTATTGTGATCCTCCCATCACCGAAGTTTCAGACAGCAGTGCAAACATACATAGATGAACCCGGCGAGGTTATCAGAAAGATTGGTTTAAGAAAGTAGAAGAAGTAAAGCACGGTTCAAATACCATTATTGTCATTAGTAAAAATAATTAAATATAATCTTGAAGCTAATTGTAATTTGCCTTTTGAATAAAGCAATCATAAATTAAGATTTTCTATGCCTTATGATAGTGAAGAGATACCGGACAACCATGCAGTCTTCAAAATATACCAACAGTACCTATGTCGTTTCGCTTTCATACCGCCTCTCTCATACAAGACTTCAGTCGCACGTTCTTACATCATATCGAATAGCAGGTACCCATAATATGGTTTCAGTTAAAACGAATTTTGGAAAATTATGGAGTGATTACATTAAATTTCTGTACAAAATCAACATTTCATATTCGTCAGGAATACGATAACTCTTTGCAATGGACGGGCTTTCGTTAAAGCTGAAGTCAGTAACCTCATTCCCACTAGCTCCTGGTCCCTGGGCCCTGGGGGAGAATGCAAAGATCGGAACAAGCAATTATTTGTGCAGATATTGCTTCCATAAAACCTTCGAGGAACCTTCCATGACGCCCTCTGAGTCTGAAATGCAGGCCATATATTTTTATTGGCTCATTGAAATTTTCAAAACAGATATCTCTGACGGAGGTAGTAATTGGCTCTGAAATCTGAATGGACTGGTGAATATCACTAATATTATGGGTAGTACCTACTTAATATGCAGAGAACCAAAAATCTTACAGTAAGGAATTTTTTTTTCATTTTCACCTTCTAACTTATATACCACTATTTTTTTTACAAACGTCGATTTCATGGATAAAATAATTTTCAAAAACCGCCAAAACGATTAAAATCTGGCATAGTACGCGTTACGTCATACGTACCTGGGTTTTGTCATTCAGTGAGATCAATCAAGACCAAGAATCAAGTAAATTGCCTTCGGAACCCGTCGACCAATCACAGGGCGTTTGAGTCTCACGGCTTTAATCGTTTCTATGTGACAATTTATGAATTTTACCTTCTCATTATATATAATTATAAATATTTTTGATCCAAATAAATATTTATAATTAAAGTTTTTTAAGCCACAATATTTTTCACTCAAGTTCCTTATTGCGAAAAACAGTGATTTTTTACATTTTCGATAAATAATATTTTATTATAAAATATTGTTCTCAACACAAAATGCGTGATTATTGACGAACGGGTAATATTACTAGTAAGCCTTGCTTCAATCACATTCATACACATTCATATACCTACATTATTTCTATTCGTTTTATATTTTAGTTTCATGTGTAAACATATAGTTTAATCACGCTTGCATCAGCTTTATTTTTTAAGCACTGCAAAAAAGTTTGATACTGATGTTGCCTTAATTGCAGTAATTCTATTTCTAGAATTTACAACAATAATATTTATTCACTTTCCCAAAGTTTTTCTATAATTTGTTATATGGGTTAAGATAATAATATATTACTTAATCGAAATATCATTTAATGTGATATTCTTTAAAAAAAAACGATACGATGATGTTAAGATTTTTACCGTATTTTCTGTAGATTTAGTAATAATTCCCTCTCTTCCTTTTGGCTTCCGCAGCTATTACCAAGTCACCTGTATCGTAATGAATTTCTAGAAAATATCCCCTGACTTGGCAATTTATCCTACGGTGCCCATATCACAGGGCGGGCGTCTCATTGACTTGACGTTATTTTACGCGCGAAAAAACGTAACCCAGGAGTAGACTGTTGTCTTGGCAACGGCGATTGAGGTGACCGACTATGAAAATAAACCTTTTCGGATTTTAGTAAGGAACTACGTCATCAAATAACATGGGTATGCATGGCAAGAAAAATCAAATATTCTGTACAGATTAAGTCAAAATATAAGTTTGTTTTTATTTTATTTAAAATACCGGTCTGAAGCCAATATGACATCCCCTTGGGGGTACATTGTAAGGCTAAGAGTGGAATAGAGAAGAAGAAAATGCGAAATAAGAAGGCTGGGAAGTGTTTGGCTATTCGGATCTGGTCACCAAACACGGCATAATCCATTTCAAACGACGATTCGATTCTGAAGTTTTTTACCAAGAGTATCTACCATTATGTTACTACAGGGTGGGGCAAAAGTAATTTTTTTTTATGATAAACTTTGATACTGCATATGAATTTTTTTTTTTTTTCGGTAAACCGATTCATGTCTTATCGATGTGTATTCTGCATTTTTTTACTTCACAAATGTCGAAACCGAATTGACATTTGTCGCCATTTGCAAAAGTTATAGCGTTTTACAATAGGGTGATTACCTTTGCCTCATCCTGTACAAGACAATAGGGTTTATGTGATGGAAAAAAAGCGCAAAAAATTACTTTACCACTGGGTTAAAAAACATCTACCAAATTATCTACTTTCTATAAAAATTATATGCATTTATTACATATATATAAACCTTCCAAAAAGAAAAAAAAAAAAAATTTCTAAATGATAATGAAAACCCTTTCAAAATCTGTTACGTATCTTAGAAGAACTAAGCGCAAAAATAGACAGACGAGGATAGTGACTTTCTTTTATACTATTTGAAGAAAGGATGCAGTTAATCCGAGATTGATGAAATTTTACACACCTACCTTTAAAACAAGAGAAACTTTAAAACAAGAGTTCGAAATCTAACGCTGTTCGCGTGAGATTTCGAACAAACCACCCTCTTCCCCTTTTCCAACTCTTTAAAGCGAATTTTAATTATTGATGAAAATTTTAACGATAACTTTCAGAATAATAAGAAAAACACTGGGCAACGCCTGGAACGAGAAACGCCGGGAACTTTAGCTAGTTGTTAGTAAATTACCTATGAAAATGCTTGTTCAAATCTACATATTGTATTTCCTAAAATTAAAAATTTAAAACGTTATTTTTTATGACAAACATATTTTTATATTGCAAAACCTAAGCATTAAGTAGATGTTTAGATAGATAGATGATGCCACCAAACATTAATATAATATGATATTTTCTGTTAAAATCAAACTTCTGCGTACTTGCGCAAACATAGTAATAAGTACTTGCCTAATAACAAACCTCCCTAATTACAAAGAAGGCTAGTATTTGTTCTACGTAATGCGACAAAAATTTTTCTTTTATATATTATAAGTCTATACTATTATCAGTTAAGTAATAGTATGAAGTAAGTACCTACGTATTAACAAGTACTCGAATGTATTATTTACATTATATAGCGCAGGTTAAGCAACCTATTTACGATATAAGTAGATACGTACGTCTATGAAGTAATTTAAAAAAAAACTGCTCATAAGAAGCAAGCTTTTCTAAGTAATAATGCATTATATACATGTTAGGAACATTAAATTATTAGGTTCAGATATGAAATAGGTAATGTGTTTTTGTATTCCTATATAGTACCATTGATGTATTATATCTAGATGAGACATGAAGCAAAAAAAAATTGTTTCACTTTTTTACCTCCAATTGATCTCCAACACTCTAACTTAAACTACCAAATCCGGTCTACGCGCACTGCACGGAAAAAAATTATTGATAGGAAATACTGTTAATTTACATATAATTTAAATCTGGTCAATTATACGTTTTCCTGTTAAAACGGGGCTGCAGGTCTTCAACGAATGAATTGACAGAGTTCCTAGCAAAGTATCAGTAAAAGCGAATGTTTTATGAGGACGGCGGAACACGTGTTCATACAAATATTGATATTAATATTGACATACTGATATTGTCGCATTCCGTCTTGATTTTTACTAGGAAAAGAACACATCTCGATATATCCTGAATTACTCATATTTTATCAGAAAAGTGGCATACACTTTTTTAAGAGTATCATTTTTCATTTTTCATCGTTCTAATAGTGCAATATGTTTTTACCAGATTTTAGTACACTACAACGTACTAATTGTATGGCTCTATGTATAATACTAGCTTATACATTCACCAGAAAACTGTTATTCAATTTTGGAAAGTTAATAAACTTTAATTTAAATCTAAAATATTATAAATCTTAAAAGTAGGTGATCTACTGATTTTAAGTGATTAAACTGTGTCTCAGAAAAGATGTGCTTTTTAAAATACAAAATTTATGATATAAATAGTAGGCGAATTTATATTTTTACGCCGCTTTAAGAGGAAGTTAAAAAATAATGGTAAATATTGTTACGAAATTGAGACTAAAAAGAGATATTGACACGGGTGAAAGAAATTAAGATTTAGGCGGACAGAAAATTATGCAGGTATTTGTTTCGAATAGAACAACCCAGGAAAACGTTTCGACATAAAGACCTCAGTTGTACAATCCCAGATAAAATACCTCGTAAATAATAAAAACAAGGTAGATGAGACCATCATTAATATAAAACCGCAAGTACAACGCAAGTCGCTGACATCATAACCCGAACTGCACTAATATGCCTACACACCAAACGAATATCCTTCATTTCCTCCACCGCTTTTGATGCAGTCCGTACAGTTTGGTCGAAGCTTCGTGACAGTCTTCACGCTTCCATGCCATTTGTTCCTTTGTTTCAATTTTTTATTCGGTACCTAACTGCTCGATTTTGTCGTAGAATCACAACCAAGCAAATTAAACACACATACATGTTTACAACAATTAAAGTTGGTCTTAAACCAGGTCCTTGAGGAAAGTCTCTTGAAAAAACAATTACTAACATTGGGAAACAGTTGTATAGGGTTCATTTAGAAATATCCGTGGGGTTGGTAAAAGTAATAATGATAATATCCTCATTCCGCATCACTTCCAATGAGTTATTTTAGTTGGCAAATACCTTTCGACAAGCATCCCCCGCTTGTGCGTGACTGTCAATCAGGACAGATGTCATTGCACAGTGCCCAGTAGCCAAATTGAGATCTCCACGGAACTCACGAAAACAGGAAAAGAGCACAGTAATATCAAGGCACCTCATCAAAATTTTATATTTAGCTACTGTAGTAAAACATAGCAACACACTTGCGTATTTTAAAGTGTAATTTGTTAATAATGATCTAAAAATCAAGTAGGAATCCAACACATTCAAAATAGTTACATTCATATATTTTCTGACTTCTCACCAATAAAATATATAAAATTAATTGTTAACTCTCACATTTCATAATTTTCAAAGTACCTACATCTGCGCTAATATGTATTGTTTTTGTAGCAATAACTTGGAGCACAAGTATCGTGCGAAAGTATCTATTCGTCGCTTGCATACCCTGGGAAACGAATTAGCATCAAACATTGACAATCTCAGTAATCTCACCCTGTATCCGGTTTTTAGGAGACATTTAAGATACACGTAATTTGTTTCTATTTAATGTGTTATCTACCGTTATAATAATATGTACGTAAGATATTTACGAACCTCTGGGTGTTTACTACATTCAAAGGCCTACTTTCATACGTGTATTCAGAAATCCCACTTGCCTAGCTTTCCAATATAAGCATGCTCAAGAACTAAATTTTTGTCCAATTCCTCCCCCGCTATTGCGGCCAATGGTTTCCCTGCGGATTTGTTCCTCCAGTAATTCCAGTGTCGTATTCCTTCCGTCCCATTAGTTTGCCAATACCCGTTTGACCGACAGTCGAAAATCAGATCGCGTGACGTCACGCGAACGTTAGAATGGATTGAGTGTTTGGGAACATGTGTCCAGGAACGGAGATGGCCGGAGCGTTCAGTGGCACATGAAATCGGATTGTTTAATACGCTGCACACCAATAATTATAAGGTATTGAATAAACATGAAATGAATCGCATCTTAAATTATGCATTGGACAAGCGGTCCAGAAAACATAAGACAAAAAATACAAGATGCGACCAAATTGTTATTTAACAACGTTTTCACAATATTTCTAATTTGAAACCAATGCCTTTAAAACAGCTCTAAGATTATGTTCAGCTTTGAATAGTAGGAACCTACCCTTAAGGGATATTATTTTACGTATAAAAAAACTGGCAATTGTAGTGTTTTTAATTTTAGTTTATTTTCTGTAATTATGAAATCAATTGGGGTCTAAATGGATTTATTAAGGCGATCCCATACGTAGTAATGCAAAATCATGTGTTTTTGGTTTGAAAATTTGGTAGCCTAGAAATTTTTCAGATGCTTTAATTAAATATTGCGAGTAGAATACATCTTGGCCTTTGAAATAATAGAGTATTTTTTAGATAAGTCTTTTTATAAGCCCAGAACAAAATAATATAAAGGCCTATGAAAACTGCTTTAAAGTTAAAAATCTCCTACCTACGAACCCATTTTCGGTTATGATTTTATTGTATAATGTGGCAAATTAAGTTATTTATAAAATGATCGAAAAAAATTTTTATATTTATGCCTGAACATCCACAAAATAAAATAAAAGGCACTTTTTGGCCATGTTTTTTTCTTGCATAAATCAAAACAGGCGGATGGTGTTAAGCGGGAATTTAAACCTTATCGCCATCAACGTAAGGGTTGTTATTTATAGCGGTTCAATTTAAAATATTTCCACCAAGCCATCATTCAATGCCCAATTAGACATCCCTATTTGATTTGCGGGTATATAATATCCAGTGGCGCCGTGTTTTATTTGCTTTCTAATACAAAAAAACTTGTGTACAAAAAATAATGAAGGTAGTTAATGTACAGAAACTGTACATACGTCGTTCCCTACACCTCACTAAAGTTTCATATACAGATAAATAAAAATGACTTGTATTCTTTTAACATCATCAGTGTATTTCGTTTCTACTAACAAGCTCGCAAGAACCAAATCTCCAAACGACAATCGTGGGTCCCGGCCGCGCAGATTGGTGAATCGGATAAAGCTCTGATTGTCGGACTTGATAACCGGTTTCGCCTTTAATTATCCTCACGCATCCACCACCTTCGACTGCACCAACTCAGCTCCAGTGGGAGGCTGGCTGAGTGAGAAGAGACGTGATAACAATCATCTGATATCTCCGGGAAGCTGTGCAGAGGAATTGCACAGAAATGTTATCATTGCTTATTACTGAATTACTCGCACTTATCAGCAGAGTGGATGCGATACCTACAACTTACAACCGACTGCTTGGACGATAATGAGTATACGATTGCGAAAAACGCTACGTTCTTCAATCTTCAAATTGATTGTAAAAGCACTTTTAAAAAAGCCAATAAATGCACATAAAAGTTGTAAATGGTGAATGCTTCGGAGATCTTTTGATGCACTTCTTATTTGGCAATAGTATCGAAGACCTGCAATCTCTCTCGCCTAGGGAAAACAAAGTATGTAAGCATAGCGACCAAACTATGAAGTCCAAAGTCATTTAGATTAAATCGAATTCAGTTCATGAAAATATCGTGAGTTAATGTAGAGTGAATTCTTGGAGACAAGTAGACGAGTCTGTGCACTTCTAAAATATGTTCGCAAGAAACTGGAAGGCTGTGCTGCAAAAGATTTTTTGAAGGATTTAACTCAACAGTCCTCAAAGTTGTCAAATTATGTAAGGCTAGCAGTCCACAATGGATTTCTGAAACAAAACCTGATCATGACAGTGGTACCATAGCACTAAGACTTGAAATAGGTAGATACAATACGAAATTAGATTGAATTCAGTAGAAATGGTGTATTGTAAAACAATGTACTAGTTGTTCCGAAAAGATTGCGAGTGTAATAGACATATTAAAAAAATGGAAACTTATGGGGATTGGACGTGTAGAGTGAAAGGATTGAATGACTAGAGATTATAAAAAAATTAAGTGTATGTAGATGAATTCGGGAACCCCCAGAAGACATGGCACCAACAATGAAACGATATTCTTGAATCGGGTCATATCAAGAGTCGGAATAGCAGAAGAATTGGTTTGTATGAGACCGAGCACAATAAAATTGGGAATGAAACCAGGAATGTGTGCCAAACAGAGCTGCTCTATCTTCTCTGCCTACCCCTGTAATAAAATAGCGTAAAGGTTAGTTGACTAAGCGCAGAGAAGTCCTGTTTTAACTCAACAATTCGCATTTCATCCGCCTTGAAATATGTTTTTTACGTTCCGATTCTGGTTCATTTTTATCTCGCCAGAGTTCGCATGATCGTGGTTACTACTTGGAGCTGTCAGATCGAAAACAACATTTTGAAAATCGAATAAAGTAACGGCGATTACAAAACAAAAATAATTTTGAAATTCGATTCTTGAATTTGCCACTGGTTCACCGGGGAAGTTTTTTTAATAAGTATATAATTTTGTCCATGGATAATAGGTTCACACCTGGATGACTCGATTAGCCACAGACAAGATAAATAAAAATAAAACAACGACTATCCCATAGATTTCCGTAACATTAGATAGGTAGGCACTGCTAGGCACCAGATTCCACGGAATATGTTTTTACGTCAAATTTCACCTACGGCAATAAAATTATGGTAGGCATGTGTCTTTGATAAAATGAGATGGGTCAAAGAAAACACATAAGCGACAATTTTAATTTATTACGAATTTGTTAAATACATTAATATTATTCACAGAAATACTAGCTTTACTATTCTGTTTCACCAGAATTTTACCTTATTGAACATTTGAAAAATGTGGAATAAATAATATTGCACGTCGTTATTTCTTCTTTAGAGTTTTATGCTTCTTTGAAAGCTTCGTAACTCATGATGCAAATTTTTGCGCAATAGATGCGATAGTATTACACGTAAAACAGTGTAAATTTAATTAGGTCAAAGGCACCGATCGTGAGCTTTTTCGCGAAAAATTAACAGATTTTCTATTTTATAGTAGGATTATATCAGTGGACTAAATTTAGCATGAACAAAATATTTCCTTTTACGCTACATTTAAAATCAAAATTTCGGTTTTGATTTCTAACCAAATTAAAAAAACACGAGTTCAAACTTTTTTGCACCAATTTTACTAATCATTCCATTAGCTGACGTAAGAAATATTTAATATAATTTAGTAAATCGGTTGTAAAACATAGATTATTTCATAAATCCGCTTTAAAACAGCGATAAATTCGTAAATCAGTTGAAAAAAAATGATATACCCGTAAATCAATTGTAAAACGTTGATGGATTCGTAAAACAGTTATAAAACGTTGATAGATTCGTAATCAGTTGTAAAACGTTGATGAACTCGTAAATCAGTTGTAAAACGATGATGAACTCATGCATCGGTTCATAAAACACTGATAAATTCATAAATCGGTCGAAAATCATAAAAATTACATTTAATTCTTAATCATGTAGGTAGTGCCTGCACACGTTAAAGTTCATTTTTAAGACTTACGATATATTCAAATAAATAACGCTTACAAACCAAAAAAAAGACATTAGTTTATTTAATTACAGCCAAACGTATAATTACGTATTATATTATTATTTATCAACTGGCGTACGCGTTACGGTGTTTTTGTCTAATGGCTATACCCGAAGTTAAACCGACATCCCTGACAAGTTGATGAATGTGGAGATGCCACGTTTTTCAATTCCTCCCCCAGTTGGATGCAGCTGACTTTATGGGTTTTTAATAGCGTTTTAAGAGGGGCCGACAAATGAGGCGGGAAAGACCGGGATTTGGGCTGTTCGGATTATTTGTCATTCCACATGTGATAGTACCCAAGTAATTGATTCGATTACGCTATTATTTTAATTATATTAATGAGCATGTTGGATGATTTCCTTGAGAAAGTTCATGTTTACTATAAATAATAATTGAGAGGAATACACAAACTTGACATGTGTACAATTTAGCGTGCCTTATGGCAAACGGATACTTGAAAGGTCGATTTACGGGCAAAAGTGGCTTTCATGCTTTTTTGAATAATTTTTTAAGACATAAAAAAGTTAATCAATTAACTTAATAATAATAATTTTTTTGGTAAACTAATGTTTAAGACAAGATTTTTTATGCATAGCACAAAGGGTAACAATTATTTTACAAGCAATAATTATTCGGCTGAAACACTCATCCACATTGAAAAATCTCCTGATAAAAGATACATGACGCCAACGGGACTTGAACCCGTGTCCTTTCAATTTCCGGTCGACAGCTCTGACCACTGAGCTATGGCGGCTTATCGCTTATCCGCGAAATAATTCAATATATACTAGTGTTTCATTCAACAATTACTGCTTGTTACATTTTTTCACCTGAAAACAACCAACTTTATTTTATATGAGAAAGGCATTGTAAGTGCTAACTCTCTCATTAGATGGCGTCGAGACAAATTGTCTACATTTTTTGATGAAAATACTAGAACTTGTCAAATATTAATTTTTTTTTTTTTTTGGTAAACTAATGTTTGAGACAAGATTTTTTATGCATAGCACAAACTTTGTGAAACAAAAAAATAATAATTAAATTAGGTATTTATTTAACCAAAACTAAACTCTTATAGGCAGGCACTCTCTCACGACACATACTTCTTGCTTCATTCACATTCATGGACAATATTCTGTTTTCTGACATTTAAATGACCCGACTGAAATAATGTGTTTACTAAAACGTGCGTCGTGGGACAAGAATATGAGAGTAAGGAGTGAATGAGATGAGGTTTTTGCACGACTGGAAAATACCTTATAATTCATATCGAGTCACAAAACAGACTATATACATATTTTTTATGTGAATACCGCACAAGAATCTCAACTGCTCCCAACCGTCTGAAACTAGTGAGTAACTAACTCTCTCACTAGATGGCGTCGAGACAAATTGTCTACATTTTTAGGTGAAATACTAGAACTTGACAAATATTAATTATTATTTTTTTGGTAAACTAATGTTTAAGACAAGATTTTTTATGCATAGCACAAAGGGTAACAATTATTTTACAAGCAATAATTATTCGCCTGAAACACTCTAGTGCCATCTAGTGAGAGAGTTAGCACTTACAATGCCTTTCTCATATAAAAATAAAGTTGGTTGTTTTCAGGTGAAAAAATGTACCAAGCAGTAATTGTTGAATGAAACACTAGTATATATTGAATTATTTCGCGGATAAGCGATAAGCCGCCATAGCTCAGTGGTTAGAGCTGTCGACCGGAAATCGAAAGGAAACGGGTTCAAGTCCCGTTGGCGTCATGTATCTTTTATCAGGAGATTTTTCAATGTGGATACGTGTTTCAGGCGAATAATTATTGCTTGTAAAATAATAGTTAATAATAATTAATGGTGTTCATAATGTACACCGATTCGTAGTAATGATTAATCGAAAATAGTGATTTAGCATTAAGCTTCGCCTTAATCTATCTTTGTATTGTTTAAACGACCTTGCAGACAATATTTGAACAACATATCACTAACATAACAAATGGTTTACTTGCTCTGATACAGTCGCTGTTGCAGTATGGTGTAATTGCATGAGGAAGCATTTATAAGACTAACTTGTATCCGAAAGTAGGTAATAAGATGATTAATAAAGGTATTCTAAAAAAGAAACAAGTGATTTTCCAACCAATTATTGTTTTATACTAACCCCACACGGGAGGTTCCCAGGAAAATACTTTCCCTTAGGGCTTGTGTAATCTTTGGGGGTGTGTGCAAGGTTTTTTTTAGATAAAGGAAAGAGAGTAAATTATGGGAATGAAAAGGTATGAGGGTTGGGTAGGATTCTAGGAATCAGTGTGTCCAGGAGTGACGGACGAATGAAAAGGTATGAGGGTTGGGTAGGATTCTAGGAATCAGTGTGTCCAGGAGTGACGGATGAATGAAAATGTATGAGGGTTGGGTAGGATTCTAGGAATCAGTGTGTCCAGGAGTGACGGACGAATGAAAATGAATGAGGGTTGGGTAGGATTCTAGGAATCAGTGTGTCCAGGAGTGACGGACGAATGATCTATCCCTCCATCTCTCTATCTAAGAGAGGCCAGTTGGAGAGGTCAAGGGGTGTCCCCAAACCAGCCTCTTCCAATCTGGCACGCCACGCAGCTGGTGGACAGCCGCATACATCCTGATCAAACCTCACTTATGTGGTGACCTATGGTAGTGATTTTGGTTATTAAATAGTTCCCGGGCGGAGGTACCTAAACACGCCTCCCAAATTGAATATGTTTGATTTTTTTGGTAATTTTAAGGTCTAACACTTTGTGATTGATGTAACAAAAATTGAAAAAGGCTACATTAATATATTCTTAATTAAAAAAAAAAAAAACTGTTTCATTTTTATCCAAAACCATCAGAAATCAATAATTATGAATAAAAAAATTAAATATAATCAGGAAAAGGCTTCCACACATTTTTAACGGTATTCATAGTTTGAGAAAATACCCCTTTATATTTCAGTACGAAGTATTGTCTCTACGAAGCTATTGAAGACATTTCTGAAATTCCTCCTACTTGAAATCAAATCATTCATAGAATCGTCTCGTCAGTGGCGTTTCAGCTCGCCGTCTGTGAAAAGTGTTTGAAGGGATAGAAAAATTAAAATATTGTGTCATCTCTTGTGATCCGATGCAGAAGATAAGGATGTTTGTTCTTGCGCGGCTTTGAGAATAGAATTCTTAGAAGTTGTGCGGCTCTTTGAAGTCTAAATAACATAATCGCTCGATAATTATTATGATTGTAGGAAGCCGACCGACATATGCGCATGCGCGATGTGAATTGAACAAATTAATTCATTCGTCTAATTTTAAATTAGGAACTGAGACAAATGAATTATTTCAGTTTCTAGAAATTACGACGCCATCGCTGGATTCCTGCTAACGAGCTTTGGGTGAAGTTTTGAGCGTACTTGCTACGTGCTTTTCAATACGGGTAACCTTCCTTTCAAAATTTTAAATTACTAGTGCAGACCCTATCACTGGAATATATAATATCTTAGGATTTGTAAAGCTGTATTTATAAAATATTTATTTGCCTTTCAAAAACAGATAATCGCATTCTTTTTATTATGTATCAAAAATTTGTACAAAAGAAATACACGTTTCAAATGTAGATTTATTATTAAAATAAAATAATTTTGATACTTACTTTATCGCTTCGTTCCCACAATCAATTCTATTTTCGAAAATTAAAAGTTCATTATGAATTACGCAGAAATATTACACATCACTTCACGCATGCACCGATGCACCGACAGCTAAAATTAGTATGTTTAATAATATTTTGGCATAAAAATTTCTGAGTTGTTTTTGTCAACGTGTTGTAAGTTAAAGCTTAAAGTGATGCATATTTTGATGAATTTCCGTAATGTCTTTTAATAATTACATACTCCCGGTGAATGACTTTCAGACCACCCAGTTTAGTTTGCTGTGCAATTTGATTGGGTAAACATTGATGATCTACTTTTAAGTGGACGTGATAAGTATTCAAAAATTAGTACAAGGCCCTCGGTAACATGGTGACAAGGAGGCTGACTTTGGTACCGGAATTTTTGGGTTCAATTCCGATTTTTTATTAAACAACGACTAAAATACGTAAGCTAATTTGTAAACGATTTACTTAGAATGTTTAAAATTAAAGGGATATTACTGTCTACATCTGATGTAGAAAACTTATTGTAAAACTCGTAAACATTATTATACTCGTATATATTCTAGTTCAGCTGGTATATAAAATCATATATAAAGAAAAGTGTCTGTGGGCAAGTTCAGAGATTGATGAAATTTTGCACACTCGACACTCAAAACAAGAGGAAGAGTCTACATGAGTTTTTAAAAAACCACCTCCATACCTTTTCCCACCCCTCAAAGCAGAATAAAGCCCGGGCAGCGCTGGACACAGTTATCAAACATACTCATTTCGGTGTCTGTGATGTGCGTTAATTATTTCTGCGTGAAATCTGGCGCGATGAACTAATTTCGCTTTGAATTTAAGTGTCAATTTAAAAAGTGGAACTGTTTGTTTCGAGATTTCAGAAAAGCGATAAAGTGGGTACTTCACTCACTACGATCTGTGGTACAGACCTATAATATAATATTTTTAACAGAATTTATTTTAATTGCCATTTTAAAAATTGGAACTGATTTGTTGCTACTATTAAATATTTTGAAATACAGTTAACTAGGTGTATCATGTAGGTGCATTCCTACATACAAGATAAATTGTGATTTTTTACATTTCTTTTTAAACAAAACACCATAGTAGTTGATCCATATCATTATTTTGTTGTTGAGACCAGACCAGGAGGTAAGTTGAGGTTAGGTTAGGATATCAATAGGTAGGTTTTATAATAGTACCGGCTTGAAGAGTGTGTTGACTAAGCGCCCTATAATTAACATGTCTGGTGTCTGGTGGGCCGCGGTCGGGTTCGGGCCGAGGGGCCTAATCGGGCCGCGGGCCCTCAATCAAAGTCTGTCCTAATCACTGAGGTCATTCACGTCCCAACAGTTTAATACGTGTTCAATGTTTACCATGGGAAACTTATATCTAGTATTTAGTTGTATCTGATATATGGAGGTACCTACTCACCATAGGATGCACCACGTAACAGCATAAGTACCTACATATATATTATGTTTGTTGTGAATGCATCACAAGAGTTCAAACTGCTCCCAATTAACTGGAGTCGATGGGACTAAGGCATCCCCTGTTGGGGTATGTTCACATGTTGTGAAGCTGAAGGCGCAATGCGTATGAAGCAGATACTGAAGAGAAAGCCGGTGAAGTACCTTGCTATTCAGAACTGGTCACCAAACACGGGTCAAGCTGTGTCAACGAACGTTTCGATTCTGAACAGTTCAATAAATGTTTCAAAGCTACTCACAGTGCCGGCCGTGAGCCAAACGGCGCCTGGCGCTAGTAAAAACCTCAAGGGCGTTGTATTAGGCTTTAGGTATTATCAGCACATTGGCTTATTTTTGGCCCCTTGGCTGCTTGGCGAATTGGCAAGTCAAAGAGTAACACAAAGAGTGATTTAAAAAGCGGAGCTGAAAATAAGAGTTGTTAGTACATATATAAAGACCTTTTCGACTTATCAAAAACCTTTCCATCCTGCATCAAAGCAAAAATAATTAGTTGTGTAATGATATCTATATATTTTTGTATTATGTTTGTAACACATGATAAGTATTTTTTGTAACTACTGATGTATACACGGTATCCGGAAACTCGTAGTACAAGCGGGAAACTGGAGAATCTACACCACACGGGGGACCCAAATAAACATAAAGTTTTTTGATTTGAGCATTTTCACAAAAAAAAAAAAAACCAAAAAAAAATATTTTTCGGCTATTTTAGGGTTAAAGTTTTTTCTGGTGTTTAGGGTTGAACAACAGGTGTTTTAACCCAGCAGAGCAGAAATATTTTATAATTACACCGGATTAAATGAAGGGTGATTTCAAAATAATGCTTCAAATCCGAGTTTCTTCATTTGTTTTACTTTCAAATAGTTTTTATTAGTTGGGTACTTTGATCTTCAGTAATAATTTATAAGAATTTGATAAAAAAAAAAAAAAAAATCAACTTCTAACTCGATTTACTCGGTAACGAAAGCTCAAATAAAAAAAAAATATACTACAAAATCGACTCCAAATGTGATGTAGATTCACCAGTTTCCCGCTTGTACTACGAGTTTCCGGATTGTATTACCAATAACAGTGTTTTTTTTTTTTTAACATTTTGTAATTCCTTATAATGTTTACTCTTTATATTTCTTTGTCATTTATAAATATATTGTATAGGTGCAAATATTGAATCAACGACTAGAATTAATGAAACATTATTGGTATAATATTAATTGCTGTTTATGCTAAATATATAAATGTTTGTTTCCTAAATAAAAAAAATATAAATATAATAATACATTTAAACATACAGAAAGTTTAAGACTAATTACAGAAAGCCCTTTTTTGATAAAGTTCTAGGAAGGAAAAATGTAATAGGGGTGGAAAGTAATCTGGTGGGAGATCAGTATATCCAGGAGTGACGAACGGATGAATCCATCCCTCCCACCGCGGTGCTAGGCGATGGATCGAAGGAGTTCTGGTGGCGTTCTCTCCTGACCCGACCCGCCACGAAGTAGATGAGTAGATGCATATGTATGGACAACCTCGCCCAATGAACCCGGACACCCCTGCTAATAGCAGAGTAAAATGATTCCCGGTTGGCGGTACCCATACCCGCCTCCCAATCACCACCTTGTGATTCTATAGCGTGACCGTCCAATATTTTTTGCTACATCAAAACAGGTTGCTTACTTTTAAAACTACTTCCTATCATTCCAGCGTTTTCTACCTAAGATTATGATCTGTTATTCGTTGTTATCTATTATTGTTGCTTCATTTCTCCGTAGTGATTTTCCTTGCAGTCTTTTATCTTAGCTGGAATATGCACCATCTTTTTTTCTAACTGTCTCATTTTGAAACTCACAACGAGTAAGTAATCGTAGCTGGAAAGAAGTCAAATAATGAATCAGGATACTTCGATGAATCCCTTTTTCCCTACGCGTCATCTAATCATCTCATAGTGGACCCACGCAGCATCCCAAGGTTGCAGAAGAGAGAAGAGTATGAACACCCGCCATAAACACAAAAGCAGCCACTGTGTTTTACGCCAGTTCCAAAACCGATCATTTCACCGGAACACCTGATTACTGAGAGCAACCGAGATGCAAATTTAAGTATCCGAGATTTCAATACTCCGGCATCATTCTGCGGCAGAGGGCAACGATCATTACCATATCATCCTTATGATTAAATATTGGCAAACAAATTACAGAAGCTCGCTGTGTAATTTGGATTATGATGTTAAATTTTATGTTATTTCGCTTTATCGAATTCGGCTTTTTCGGGGCATTCTAGACGTGAAGTTTAAGTAAAGTAAAAAAACATGAGATCGCATTTTTAGTAAGATGAAGATAATTGGTGTACAACCGGCGTTATGTCATCAGAATTAAGTATATGAAACATATTTGACATATTTATTATCATAAAGCAAAAACAAAAAACAGCTTTTTCAGTCTATGAATTACAAAGTCAACGCAACTATCTTCATAAAAAAAAAATTATTGTGAATTGTTTAACAAACATTTGCGTTTTTTTAAAATATTTTATCTTTAACTCAACTTGTTACGTATAGTAGCTAGGTATATGAAATACTGGGCAAAGGCCTCAGAAAGCACTTGCTCATAGGTAACATTCAACCCATTTAAAATGCTGCATAATATTAACCACACTAATTTTGACTGTCCTTGCATGATCGTGATTTTAAATTGTATTCCGATATAATGTGTAACATTATTCTTTCAATGAATTTATCATTTTCAAAATTGGAACTTATAAGTACAAATCATATTAGACGAGAGATAAAGTAGGTACCAAAATTAGTTAATTAATTAATAATTCTTCATTTGAAATGTGAATTTCTCTTGTTTAATTGTTTGACAGAAATTTTTCAAGTTTACTAACATTCGAAAGGTAAATTTCTTCATTTGAAAGGCATTGATCCTGAGACAAATATTTTGTTCACAAATACTTTCAACATCACAAATCCTCCAATAAATGAATTTTTAAAATAATTATAATATTTTTCTCTAATTCAATTTTTCTTACCAATACCAATCTGATTTAATTATAACTAATATTTTTGCTTCTTACTTATTAAAAAAAATGTACTCGTCTAAATTAACCTTAAATGTACCTGTTGTAGAAATAATATATTTCTAAACTATCTTATCTCGACACATGATATCCATAGTAAGAAGTATAAACCCTACTTATATAGATGTACCCAATAAATATATTTAAAAAAAATATATATGTATCCCATGATTTTTCTCAGGTTTGCGCTAGTAACTACAATAAATCTGATACCACTCGCAGGTAAACAACCTGTCTCAAAGAACACAAGATCTATGAATAAAAAATAAAAATAATTGATATTATTCGTACTGCATAAATTGATACAACCAAGAGCTTCAATATTATAAAATTAATAAAAATGTTAAAACAAACAAAGGTAATTACAATTGAAGTCATATTTTTCGTCGTGCTTTTCCTCGAAAGCCTTCTACTAATCGGTATTTAATGAGCGATCGTGCCAGGAGCGCAGAAACCGCAGACAGGTAAAGAACATGATACCATCAGCTTGAGAGCTGCCTCTAGCCCACTTCGCTGGCCGCAGATAGTCACCCATCCAATGGCGAATATTTATTGTGAGATGGGCGGAAAGGAGACAGAAGAACTTTTGCTTTCATGGAGTGAAATTTTATACCGTGGATTCTGGATTGAAAATTACATTCCACAGGATTAAATATTACGACTGATTTTTAAAGATTAATGTTAATAATGTAAATTTGTATTATATTTAGCAGTGCAGACCATATATTATATCTTTGCGGGATTTACGATGCTGGAAGAATTTATTTATTAAATGGATACCTCAGGAGAATTGCCTTTCAAAAGAAGAAATTTACCGGTAAAATGATAGTTAACTTGAAAAATTACGACATCTATCATGATGACATTATAAAAATACAAGACATGTTATATTCGGTTCCATGATAACTCAATACAGTGACAATTCAATACACTTTTAAAATTGATATAAAGTCATTAGAAACGATTAAATTTTTTTTTAACCTAACCTAACCTAACCTACATAACCCAGTTAATAAAGTTTTTGTTTCATCATTTTCCATGACTTTATATAACTTTT
Organism: Hesperophylax magnus; assembly: GCA_026573805.1. Taxonomy (NCBI): domain Eukaryota; kingdom Metazoa; phylum Arthropoda; class Insecta; order Trichoptera; family Limnephilidae; genus Hesperophylax; species Hesperophylax magnus. Next base: position 21,721,235 of record JAIUSX010000012.1, read on the forward strand.
AAAAGATGTGATGAATTATCATTGTGATGATTTATCCGGTTACAGTTATATTCATATTAATCGAATAATAATAATAAATTTATCAGTTTTTATTTACTTCTGAGAAGGATGGCCCTTCGGAATTAGTTAATAATTTTTATAAAAAAATACAAATAACTTAGTGGTGTCGCGAAACTGCAATTCTACTGTACGAGTTGGTATTGGAAGGTGATAGCGAGATAAGCCCTTTGCAACACACTCAAAGGACTAATCCCAAAACTATGTCAACTGCATTAATTATATGGGACAATTAAATATCTACGCATTCGCTGAACACGAAGGACTCACTCCCAGACAATTTATTAGTTTATATTATTTTGTTTTTATGTATACAATTTACATACCATGTCAAGAGTCAGAACAATAGAAGAGTATGTATGAAACGATGTATGAATGTGAATGAGGCAAGGAGTGTGTGCCAAGACCGAGTTGTTTGGTGGTCCGTCCTCTCTGCCTACCCCTGCGGGGAAACGTCGTGATGGTTAGTTAGTTAGTTACAATTTACATGTTTTTTGTAAGTACCATTACTAGAGTGGAAGATACTACCAGTATCGCTCTGGTGTAAGACCACCATTCAGAATTGAAACGTTGCTCCAAATGGCTTTAGCCGTGTTTAGTGACTAGATCTGAATAGCCAGGTACTTCCCCACCTTCCTCTTTCCCTTCCCCACTTACCTTCAGCCTCACAACATCCCCCAATTGGGGATGCCATAGTCTCACTGGCTCCAGACGGGAGCAGTTGGGACTCTTGTGAGGTATTCACTATAAAAAAAAAAAGTATATTTAATTTACTTTAACTTTAGTGTACATGAAGCGAACAGTGTTTGCGAAACATATATATTGTGTAAATAAAAATAAATTGATGTAAACTAAGTTATGTGTCTTTTTAATGTAATAAATAATGCCGTTACAAAGTGCACCGATTAGAATTTTCTTTGAAAAAAAAACTTTCTAAATTCCTGATAAAAAGTAAAGCTTTTGAAATTGCAGGTATTTTGAACTTTACTTTTGTGTACTGTGTATATTTTGTACTTTACTTTTGCGTACTAAGTTTATTTTGTATTTTACTTTTGTGTACTAGGTATATTTTGTATTTTAATTTTGTTTACTAGGTACATTTTATGTTTTACTTTTGTTTATTGGTATATTTTGTATTTTACCTTTGGGTACTAGGTATATTTTTCATGTTGTTTCATCGAGTTAAAATCGAATAAATTATTTAATTATGTACCCTGTACATCTGAAGTCATTTTATAACAACATTAGATATAGATGAATAAATAACAACAAATTAATGGAAGATACTGGCCAAAGAAATGGCTTTAACCTTGTTTAGTAACCAGATACGAATAGCTAAGTACATACTTATAACTCTCCTCTTTCCCATCATGTTCGCTTTCCACGTTATTTAGCCTTACAGCTACTCAGAGTAGAAAAGCCATAATTCCACTGACTTCGGGTGGTTAGAACTTTAATTCGTTAATCACATAAAAAATAATTATATTTTATTTTTATTTTAGCGCGTCCCTTCTGTGTTCTAAATTACATGAGATATTATCTCCCTTTCAAATTAAAATTAACTTCAGTAATATTCTTATTTTTTACCGCTTATAACAGGCTCATACCAATAAATTAAAAAAACCTTTACATTTACAGCAAAGTAACCTTTCCCTACCCTAGATAAATTATTCAAATAGATTTCACCAAAAACACAAATTAATAATTCATTAGTGTTTTTCTTCACTTATTTGCAAAACAATAAACTTCCCCGACAGGTACCAGAAGACATTAGGAAACGTTTAATTCCATTTAACCCTTCCTAATCCACTGTGTACACAAATGTACCCAATAAATTGTACCGGTATATATATGTACCCATGAGAATCGCCTTTCAATGCACCGTAGACATGGCGTGATCATTGTTCGATACCCTTGGGTTTATGGTTTCAAGTGGTTTAGTACACTTGTATGGTTAAGCATTAACATGAAATCGATTATATTCATTTTGTATTATTTACAAAACGATGGGTATTTGGTTACAATTACCATACGATGTACAATAATACAATGTAAAGTTAGTGCAGTAGATTCCAGTCAAAGGGCAGCCTTTGCCATTGGTCAGAACCAAATCGAATTGCTCGAATGGCGACTATAACTACATACGTATCGATTACAGTAGTACGTAAAATTTACTTTTCTTATTTTTATTTTACGTAACAGTTATAATTAATGTTTTCAAATGCTTACTCATACATTTTTGAACAATTAAATGAATTTACTGATATGCTAAAAACTTTCGAGGTGGAATAAAACTTTTTTTTTCATTTGGGAAATGAATAGTTGAATTTTATGACTTCTTACATCATACCAATCATACAACCGATAATAGATTTTCTCGTTGTGATAAGAATTTACAGGACAGAATTATATAAAACAAAAACCATAATATTGTTACAAAATGAGAAGACAACATATAAACAAATTAAATTCATAACAGAATTGTAAAAACAACAACAGAAAAGTTACTCTTGAATCATGATATTTCAGAAAACATTATTTTATGATTTTTTATGTTTATTCCGCTTGCTATTGAAGATGTCCACTTTTGATGACATGTTAATGTATTTGTTACATAGTTGGTTCAAGCAAGAATGTTGTTTAGAGTTTTTTTTACATTAATTAACTTAGAATGGGACGCAAAAGGAGTTTCTTTAAATTTAATTTAATTTATGCAGGCATGTCCTCACTATCCACCAGAAAATCTAAAGGTGATGCACTAAAAACTCTCGAATTGTAATATCTGGCTTCGTAAAATTATCTCAGCATTTTTAGTCTAGAATTTCCAGATTAATGCAACTATTTTTCAGCTCAATCGCTCCCCTGATTTTTTCAATATCTTTCTTTTACTTTCCCTTCCTACTCCGGGTAAGAAGAAATCAACAAGTGTTGATAAGTAGGTACGTAGGTATAATTTATTTTTTGCCTATTTACAGCATTCCTAATTTATTGGAAAATGAAATTTTGCCTTCTTGTATTTATTTGTTTTATATTATTGAAACAAACAATATTATTATATCATTGACATGATGCTCCTTTTAAATATGGGCAGTGAACCCGAAAATATATCGATGTTAGTTTTTGGCAAATATTATTAAAAATATTAAGAGCACAGTTAATTGGCCCGTCATATATTTAAAGGCGTATTTTTTGCAAATAATATTTATCACTTTATAGTTTAAAAGCTCGCTGTCAAAACTTTAAATGTGTATATCTTCATTATTGGAGAGAATTTCAGCTTGTCGAAACTTCGCATTCCTTCATTACGGCCATCCATATTTCCTGGTGTCTGGAAGCAGGTTTCTCCAGAACAAACAAGGTGATATATTTGCAAGATGGCAGATACGGAACATAAGTTAACTAAGTCAGAAGATCCCAACTTTATAAGATTTTAAAAATTTATTTTTACACTGAACATAGCTACATACATTTGGTATCTAGTATATGGACATTATGACGCCTGCAACTGAACATAGCTACATTCATTTGGTATCTAGTATATGGACATTATGACGCCTGTAACTGAACATAGCTACATACATTTGGTATCTAGTATATGGACACTATGACGCCTGTAACTGAACATAGCTACATACATTTGGTATCTAGTATATGGACACTATGACGCCTGTAACTGAACATAGCTACATACATTTGGTATCTAGTATATGGACATTATGACGCCTGCAACTGAACATAGCTACATTCATTTGGTATCTAGTATATGGACATTATGACGCCTGTAACTGAACATAGCTACATACATTTGGTATCTAGTATATGGACACTATGACGCCTGTAACTGAACATAGCTACATACATTTGGTATCTAGTATATGGACACTATGACGCCTGTAACTGAACATAGCTACATACATTTGGTATCTTGTATATGGACATTATGACGCCTGCAACTGAACATAGCTACATTCATTTGGTATCTAGTATATGGACATTATGACGCCTGTAACTGAACATAGCTACATACATTTGGTATCTAGTATATGGACACTATGACGCCTGTAACTGAACATAGCTACATACATTTGGTATCTAGTATATGGACACTATGACGCCTGTAACTGAACATAGCTACATACATTTGGTATCTAGTATATGGACACTATGACGCCTGTAACTGAACATAGCTACATACATTTGGTATCTAGTATATGGACATTATGACGCCTGCAACTGAACATAGCTACATTCATTTGGTATCTAGTATATGGACATTATGACGCCTGTAACTGAACATAGCTACATACATTTGATATCTAGTATATGGACACTATGACGCCTGTAACTGAACATAGCTACATACATTTGGTATCTAGTATATGGACACTATGACGCCTGTAACTGAACATAGCTACATACATTTGGTATCTATTATACGGACATTATGACGCCTGTAACTGAACATAGCTACATACATTTGGTATCTAGTATATGGACACTATGACGCCTGTAACTGAACATAGCTACATACATTTGGTATCTAGTATATGGACACTATGACGCCTGTAACTGAACATAGCTACATACATTTGGTATCTAGTATATGGACATTATGACGCCTGTAACTGAACATAGCTACATATATTTGGTATCTAGGATATGGACACTATGACGCCTGTAACTGAACATAGCTACATACATTTGGTATCTAGTATATGGACACTATGACGCCTGTAACTGAACATAGCTACATACATTTGGTATCTAGTATATGGACACTATGACGCCTGTAACTGAACATAGCTACATACATTTGGTATCTAGTATATGGACACTATGACGCCTGTAACTGAACATAGCTACATACATTTGGTATCTAGTATACGGACATTATGACGCCTGTAACTGAACATAGCTACATACATTTGGTATCTAGTATATGGACACTATGACGCCTGTAACTGAACATAGCTACATACATTTGGTATCTAGTATATGGACACTATGACGCCTGTAACTGAACATAGCTACATACATTTGGTATCTAGTATATGGACACTATGACGCCTGTAACTGAACATAGCTACATACATTTGGTATCTAGTATACGGACATTATGACGCCTGTAACTGAACATAGCTACATACATTTGGTATCTAGTATATGGACATTATGACGCCTGTAACTGAACATAGCTAAATACATTTGGTATCTAGTATATGGACATTATGACGCCTGTAACTGAACATAGCTACATACATTTGGTATCTAGTATATGGACATTATGACGCCTGTAACTGAACATAGCTACATACATTTGGTATCTAGTATATGGACATTATGACGCCTGTAACTGAACATAGCTACATACATTTGGTATCTAGTATATGGACACTATGACGCCTGTAACTGAACATAGCTACATACATTTGGTATCTAGTATATGGACACTATGACGCCTGTAACTGAACATAGCTACATACATTTGGTATCTAGTATACGGACATTATGACGCCTGTAACTGAACATAGCTACATACATTTGGTATCTAGTATATGGACATTATGACGCCTGTAACTGAACATAGCTACATATATTTGGTATCTAGGATATGGACATTATGACGCCTGTGCCCGATAAGCACTCATTTTGGGACAACTTAAGAGCAATAATATGTAAGTTAAAACATTTAACCTTCGGGTAAAATAAACATGAAATTATAAGTAAATGACAAGTACCTGCTGAAATGCATTTGTTGCTTGTTTGAGATTATTTTTGTGCGAGTATGACAGTATCTCTCATTATATAAAAGCTTAAATCATTCCTTTAATCTAATAAAAAGTACCCCCTTCCACCTCCCCTTTCCACCACCCCTTCTTACTTTCCTTAAACCCCAGTCCAAAAGTTAATCCTTATTGAAATTTAATTTAAAAATATAAATTAAACATCTATAAGTTAAAAACTAAACTTTCACATTACTTTAATTCATTGACTATGTCATCACAAAGTAAAAACCTACCTTTGAAACACTATTATTCGAAAAATCTTATTATGCCATTTTTTAAATTTTATTTATTAAGTTAAAAGATATTTACATTTCACTTTCTTAACTTAAATAAGTACATACAAGTAGTTATCTAATTTTGTTATGATAACTTAAGATTAAAAAGTTTTTTTACCAAAGACTTTCAGTGAAAATATATTATCTTAGTTTGATTTTATCGAATACGTTAAATTATTACATAAAGTTATAAAAAAATCAACCCGTTCAAAACAAAGTTATTTTGCTATAAAATGTATCTATTTGATATTGTCTTTGAAAGCTCAAAATTGTGTGGCTGAGGATTGTACCTTCCTTCCCAGGGACTGGAGTAAGCCGCGCTAAAATCCTCGATAAATGCCGAGCGGGTAGGACCGAATTTATTTAGTATATTAACTGCTTAATATCATCCAATTTCAAAGAAATGCCCATATGTCCGCTTGTGTGTACGTGAGAGTACAAAGAGTCTATCCGTCGATAGTCGATCGGATATCAGGAAGTGGGTTATTATCCGTTTCCTAGATTTGAATTAATTCATTCCCGAAAAAAAAGTAAAATTGAAAAAGATGTATTTAAAAATATTTTATTTCCGTAATTCTATCAAATTTATAAGATACAGCTTGATGCGGTTAACTCTGCAGTTGTCGTCGTCGCTAATGTATAAGATACAGCATGATAGGTTAACTCTGCATTTTGTGTTGTCGCTAATGTATAAGATAAAGCTTGATACGGTTAGCTCTGCAGTTGCTGGCCTCGCTAATATTGATTTTGTTGATAATGATAAACGAAAAATGTGAAAGAGAAAAATCAGAAAAAGATTCTCATCTCATCTCGGAATCGAAGCTGAAGATCCTGTGTTCGATTTCTAGATTCGATGGATTTTTTTTCTATTTTATCTGTTTCGTTGGAGAATTGTTAAAATTACCTTTAATTATTAAATGTGTATTACAATTTGAGGTTTTACTCGATAAGTTATTTCACTAGTATTGAGTATTATTAAATTATTTAATATCTCTTACAAAAACAAAGTCCCAAACCCTTCTAAATCTGATTATATATGTTTTACTGTAACAAATTTAGAAACAAATCACTTTTATGCATTTAATATCCATAGATATCGATTTAACCGTTGAGAATTGAGAATAAGTCATACTTGTGGGTTATTCTTGTCAAAATATTTATTTGTTTATCTCTTGTTTCCCGCCCCAAGGCATCCAGAGTCCAGGGCCGTGCATCTTCTAACTGTCAGTGGCGTAACAAATCCTTCATGAAATATAATTATTATTTTCTCGGCAAACAGCGCTGAATTTATGTAACCTCTCGGTTTTTTCTCGTCCACCGCATACCTACGCGGTGTTTCATAACTGTTTTAATATTATTATACTACTCTGTCGCGGCACAAACGTTTCCGACAGGAAATTAAATTATAAATAATATATTTTAAATGTATATCTAATTTTTGGGTTTAAATTAGCTAATATTTTCTTTGTTATATAATAATACCCGATGATCCGGCTTTGCCCGTGTATTAACGGTCTCCATCCAAAAACTATAAAAATGGAAAATGCAATATGGCAACTTGTCTTATTTTTTCGTTGAGAGGCTGAGGAAATTGAGAGAGATAGGAAACGAGAAAAGTTGGAAAAGTACCTGGCACCTAGCTAATCAGATCTGGTCACCAAACCTGTTCTCAACAAAGTACGAGTATTAGTACCTGTCATCAAAATATCCCCGCTTGACATTCAATTTCAAATAAATTCACTGTTTTTTTACTTATCCCATAGTGAAATACTGTTTTTAAAGGCAGACGAAAGATATCAAAATACTCAATGAAAAATAATAAAATTTTGGACGCAAAACATAGTTAAAGTATGTAAAATCACTTATAAACTGTTTTAACCACTTCATAAGTAACTAAAAAAAAATTAACTGGACTAACGTATTATAAAAAAAATTGTCACTTTACTTTTTTTGTTTTAGATAAAAATAATTATTTCAAAAAATTGGCAAACCTAAATGGTTTGGCGGTTTTCTGTTTTAGAGAATAATTTCAAACTATACGAGAGTGTCCATACCAAACTTTTAGATGAAAAGTCAAGGCATGGTGTTCTCCCTCTGTAAATGTTTCTATTAGGTATATACATCTGGTATTATATACGTCTGACCTTAATATACAAGAAAATAGAACGAGTTGTAGAAGGACCTATTATTTGGTGACAGATAATATACTAGCATTACATGGCCCGAACGTTTAAGCGACATTTTTTTCTGAATTTTGTTACCGTGATATTACAGGGTTGTATATCATGTGAATCTACCCGTACAAATGAAATCTAATTTGTTCGTGCACTGCAACCTTTGAATTTTGTACCAATGAGATAACTACATTACTACTGAGATCTGTCTGGCAACTCCATATGATAAATTTGTATATGTTTATCTATATTCTGACGGTAAAAAAGTAACCTGTTTTACCTCAGTAAAAATAATTAAACAATTATTTTATTTAGTAGGTACAATTGGAACCAACACAACATAGAATGCAGGTAGTGTGTGAAATACTACAATAATTGTGTTGAAATACCTGTTTACTCAAAGACAATGTAATTTGGGATGTTGTTTTTGCTACAATGTGTTATTTGATTGATGGATACCGTCATGAGAAAACTCTTGTAAACTTATAGGAAAGGGAAAAAAACCCTTACGATGTAAAGTACATCATGAGTAACTTTAGTTGAATTGAATATCAAATTAAAGTATCTGGTAAGATATATTTACTACATTGTTTTTTTGTAAAAAGTTTAAGAAAGGAAATTCATTGGTAACTTTGAACAATACTCAAAGCATTGTGATGTTCATTTTAAAAATTACGAATAAAGACGAGAAACGAAAATTCAACAATAATCTATCTACCATATATAATACGATGCCAAGGCATAAGGCGAATCAAATTGCACAACTGAACTCTAAAATGCTGAAAAAATGGTTAACAGGTCAAGATTTTTTACATCGAATTCGTTATGTTAAAAATGTCGATATTATTTCAATATCCGTTTGCTAAACTATGTATATATGCTACATAATATATTTGTAAACAGTGATATTGAAATGGGTTCTTATGCCTCATGTCGAGTAGCTACTCTTATATTAACTAGACTTAAGAGTTTGCCACAGTAATTGTATCCATTATTCATCTGTGCAAATCACACTGTGATTTAATGCTACAGAAATAGATTTTTCCTCTATTAGCACCCATGACATACTGGCAGATGAAAATAATTATACAAAAATGTCATCAATGGTTAAATGATATTACTATACGGGTGAGAATTAAATTCGAACGCAGCCAGGTACGAAATATGGTGAAAAATAATTATATAATAATAAAATCAATAATGCACACCAAAACTTAAATTAACTCTTGAACCGTTGATCAATTATCAAATCTCGTAATTAAAATTTAGGGTGTTCCTTGGTTTATTGGTATCAATTTGCTTCAAAGTGTTAAAAGCTGCGTTGTATGTTGCTGTCAAAGAAAATAACCTAAAATGAAAGCATTTTATTTAACTCTCGATCAGAACATTACTTAAACCTTCAACAGTAAGTTTTTTTCCATACCAGAAGTATTGAATCATATCACTCCACAATTCTAAAACATCTCCGAAAGAATAGACGAAATATTCGACCTTTTGAAGCCACCTTGAGGCAGCCCCGGGCAAAGGAGGATGCTGAGACGAACGAGAGGAAAAAAACCACCGCGATAGAGCTATTTCTTAAACATTGTTAACAAAAAAGGCCAAAGTATGGGATATCACAGTTATATTTAAAAACGCATTAGGAACGGCGCAGCGGTCCATCGAGATGCTGCTGCAGGTGAATGATCTTTTGGTCTTTGACAGTAATGAGGTACTAGACGGAATTATACGTTTGATTACTTTTTTCGAAACATTAATCAGTAATATTTTTAGAAACTGATAAAAAAATTCTGTGATGTTGTTATTCAATGTTTTAACTTAATGCACAAGTAATTCTTAGGTACCCATTGGCTCAAAAATGTTTTTAATATTAATTATATGTCTTTTATTAATTGATGAAATAAGAAACATTATATCAAAATATTTGGTTTTAAATCTTTAAAATCATTCACATCCCAAATATTTAAAATGCCTGTTCAATACATAATAGTACGTAGGAGGGAAAAATGGCAATATATTTTCGAAAATTTATAATTAGACACACTTTTTTAGTTTGATATTAAAGTGATTTATCTCGTTAAAATTCGCTAATAAGTAGGGGTGGAAGCTCCACACTTGCAACATCACGAGATTTGACTGAATTTTTTTTTTTTTCGGAAAGAGTTATGTAATTTTTTTTAAAATCTTTATTGAAATTAAATATCTCTAGTTCGTTAAAAACTGTAATTATGTCGTATATGAACCTAAAAAAAACAATAGTCCCAAACGAGTCTCCTGTGGAACCCCGCTGGAAATCGTTATGGATAGTGTGGCTTCAGCACGGATAAGCCACCTAGTCAGGCCCACTTTATCAAATAACGTTTTTAAATGATCAACTTTATTCAATAAAAAAGTAAATAAAAATACAGTATACATTCTCCTTTGCTTACAAATCGTTAATACCAACCCTGAACCGACAATTGACTGTGCCAATTGTCCATTTAATACTCATGTCAAGCATCATCTTTGTATTTCAATTCGTAAAATAGCAAATGAATCGTACCACTTCTTCCGGATTCGAGTTAAGTCATGGGACTTTCTCTCCTCCACTTACCTGAAACAAACAAAATGATCTTGTAAGTTAGATGTACTCCTGGACGACCCAGGGGCCAGCGGGGCAGGTAGGTGCAGTACGTACATAGTGAAGACAAAGACTGATTGAAATTTAATTGCACGAAGCCGGTGTATAGAGGAGCTAGTGAGCAGGTACCTACATGTGTGTAGATATGTGGGTACTTCAATACCAAAATCAACCAGATTTCTTGAGGTTTGAACGTAAAATTCGATAGTAATAATATGTTTCGAATGTATTTAGGTCGATTTTTAAAGAATCTGATGGTTTTTAGGGTTTTGGTTTTTGTATTAAACTTTCGTTAGTTAATATTACATTTCACCTGTCTACCAAAACATTTATGTTTTATGGTGCAGTTGAAAATATGCAACCAAGAATATGGCGTCTTCTCTTATTTTTTACAGTTAAATTGATAATTCTAAGCTCCATAGCGCATGAGAAATTATATGACAATCTTAAAATAGCATTGATCTTCAAATTCCACACAGAAAATTTTGTGATAATTTCATAATCTTGAAAGCACAGCATTCAAGAGTTTTTGGTACTTAAGAAACAAACAAATTTCTGCTTATAGTAAATTTTTAATTCATATTTCAAGCAATTAGGTATAGAAAGTTTAGCATAAAAAACGTAAGTATCTGATCTTGTAAAACATTGCCATAGATTATCTTTATTTTTTTTAAACATGTCATTTAACAAAATATGTTCATTAGTTCCTTAAGCTCGTATAAACATTTGTATTTTGAATGAAAAAATTGTAATTATTATCATGAAGAGTTTTTATTGTATTGTGAAATATTGATTCTTAGAAATTAAAAACAAACAAACAAAGAAGAAGATATAATATTTATTTCCATGGATTAAAACTGTTGTAAGTAAAATGATACCATTAAAATGTACAGTTATTTTTCTATTAATTTAACAACATGTAATCACGATGATTGGCGTGTTAAACGTATGTCTAAACAGTTCTTCCCTTTCGTATTGTTTTTTATAAGAACGAGTCAAAACAGGGCCAGTAGAGTACCTTCCTTCTCGTCAAAATGTCACGTCAAATGTCAGAAGAGAGTGATTCTAATTACTAAGAAAATAAATTTACATTTCTGTTTTTCAGTATATTTTTTACTAATTGCACTATGCCCCTTTTTACATAATGTGGTATATTTGAGAAATTATAATTAATTTCTTCAGTTCTTTGTGCTTTCCACGAAAAGCTTTGATAGATTTACAAAGGTAGGTACCTACTTCAAATGGGTTAAGTACATAAATAGTAGGAATGTAATACTTCAGTTTTTAATAATCAACTAACCATTAATAGAAGAGTGAAAATATTTTTATAGAATGGTTAATACATGATTCATTTTAGCCTTAAATATTTATATCTTCGTATATTCAACTAACAAATTTAACATGAACTAAATGGCGCCCAGAGCAGCATTTTGGTGTCTTTTGAAATCTAATATCTTTGAAATCATCGCTAGTAAGCAACTAGACGAATTATCCAAAGTCCTCACTGTCCTGAGCCTGTGAGGTATGTATGTTGTGGTTGGGGCTGAAAGGAGCGGCGAGAGAAAGGGAAAGGTTGAAGAATATGGCAAATCATATGTAATCAATAAACACGGTTAGTTAGAACAATGTAATATGTATTACTTTTCACCTCAATTATAATCTATTCAAAAATCTGTTAATGAAAAAATAAGAAAATACACAGCTTTAGGAAATGAGATAAAAAGAATTTGGCATTCTCAGACCATAAAAATATTACCATTCGTTATTTCGGCTACTGGCATTATACCTAGCTCTCTCATTCAAAATGTAGGCGTATTAGATCTATCAAAAAATTTATATTTAAAAATGCAAAAATCAATCATTTTAAAAACATGTAGGATAACGAAAGATTTTTTAAATATTTATGTTGAGGGATCAGTAGGATTTATAGGCCCTGTTAGAAGTTCTACCGAGCCGAACCCTCTGATATGAAAATATCTGGAGTCGGTGAATTATTTTCCCATTTGATCTCTGGTGAGTTGACGTGTTGTTCTTGTATTGTTTGTATTTATTTTACTTATGTAATGCACTTGCATAATGTTGATTGACTAGATGATCATTTGTGGAAAAGTGTGTGGAAGGGTTTAGTTTTTCCTATGGGAAATATTTAACCCGGACATAAAATCGGATGAAAGAATTTCAATAAACACCCAATCACCGATAACATCAATGGCTACGTCCTGACTAGAGCCGCTCCTTATTTGCAACACGTCTAGTTACTCGAGCTACAATATTAAGAAAAATATTATCCACGCCAAGCAACTGCTTGCGCATTCATAAAAAAGCAAAACGAACACACTATCGGTGATGAATCGCTTCATAAACCACTTTGACCCTTTGCCGCAAACGTATGCAGCCACTTTAGAAACAAAACACCTCGGTGCGAGCCACTCCGAGCGGATCACTTCGAGATCGGATCAAGTTAAGAGTACGGAGTTCCATGGGATCAAGCATCGATAAGAGGTTATGTAGCCCGCTTCTAAAGGGTCAAAGCAATCCATGAGGCGACTCATGATCGACAATACAAGAGTTTTGGACTTTTATATATGTGCATAAAATTGTTTGGCGCGGACGATACTTTCTTCCAACAAAGCAGCTCGAATAATATTCAAAGGGCCGATCCTTTGATGGGAGGGCCCAAATACAATGATGGTTACAATAAATCGATTTCACACACTTAATGTTGCCTTTTCGCCTGCTTACGCCAAAACCTCCTAGATCACAGACGTTTTGCTTACGCCCGGTATATCAGTTAAATTTGAGCTCGGCTTTGTTGGAATGTCGAGCTTAGCGCGGATTGGAACATGCTCCGTATACAGGGCGTAGTCTAGATATCACTAATATTGCAATTATTGTCTGTCATTGTAATAAAGGAATGTGTTTCTTTTTTCTTTGTAAAACCAAACTACTGTCTACTTGAGTTATATATATGCTATAAATAAGGAATTTATTAACGTGACGTCGGAACACGTGTTCATAAAAATCATTACATTTTCGCATACCTTCATTATATATTAACAGATCAAATTATTGAACACTTGTTTCGATATATTTGGTATAGCACTAACATTTTATTAGGAAACTGCCTGTTGTCTCATTTTTAATAGGATTTAAATTAATAAGCAATACTCATTTTTCTCCATCTGCCAACGATAGCAGTTTGTTTTTAGACGCGTTTAATAACAGTATGGTGATGTATGGGAGAATACTAATTTGAAATAGTATTTATTTTGCTGGAAGCAGTGCACTCTTCATAAAATTATGACTAACTAACCGCTGAAAACATACTATTTTCACGTTGAAACTTTCTAAATCCCTCTTATAATACCTACCTTAACAGACTATTTTTGATTGATGATCAATTAATAACATAAAAATTCCTAATAATTCGATGAATATATCAGTCCATACTGATAAAATAGGAATTTGCGTAAATTACGGTGAGATAGAAGCATTCTATTATTTACGTAAATGTCAAATTTGAGAAGTGTTACTGCTAACTGCTCGGCGTCTAAAAAATTAACTATTCTGCGGCTTATCAAAGAATAAGCGGCCGATATAGCCCGCTTAAATTTGAGCGAGGAATGTCGTACACAGGAAAGATGCGGACTGACTGATATACCGGACCTTCAATATTAATTTGATATTTAGGAGTGGCTTTGTGCGCCAGTGTGTACGAAGCTATTAACTCAATCCTACTAAGGTCATTCACCTATTGTTTTTATTACAGGACGTCCTATAAAATATAATTTACGTCTTCTTTCGCGGGAATAAATTATTATAACGTTAGCGCTTTCATAAGTAGTACGAACTCGTATAAATACTTGTCATATAAAATTCACCGAGGCAACTTCATCGTAAAACATTTCGTAAAAAGGATTCCTTGTAAACCAATAAGGTGATTTTTCGATGACGTGCCGTGAGAAATATCTTTGTTTGAAAAGCGTGTTAAATTTAGACCCATTCAGTACTTGGTAATAAATTATATATTTAACTCCCTTGATACCGTATCTTCTGCATTAGGTAATTTTACGATTCTTCCAGAAGTACCAAAACGTGATGGTTCATAGTACAGTATTTTCAAGTACAAAGTGTTTTGTTAGATTAATTTCATCAGTTGTTAATGATACATGGAAACCTGAGACTGTATATGTGACTACCACACAAGAGATTCAACTGTCCCCAAAAAGTAACAGGCTCTTCAGAGCTGGTCATCAAACAAGGCTCAAGCCATTTCAAGTAACTTTTCAATTCTGAATTCACTCTGAAACGTGCCGAAAATATATTATTTTAAATTTCTGAATTGTGAAATAACACAAATTAAATTAAGAATGGGTAGCAAATAAAATCAAAGCTTTCAGATTAGAAGGTACCCTAATTTGTCGTCCTGGTGAAGAAATGAATCTTTCTGAATATTGCTAGAAAAGGTTCTTCTTCTTCTTCGATGGCGCTACAACCCATATCGAGCTTTGGCCTCCTGCAACAGTCGCCTCCAACTCCTCCTGTCCTCAGCGGCTGACTTCCAGTTTGTCACCTGGAGAAGCTGTGCTGCATCCCCTCTTACCTCATCTTCCCACCTCAGTCTGGGTCTTCCCACTTTTCTCTTTCCACCTGGGTGACCAGTCAGGATTCTTTTTGGGACGCGTGTATCCGGCATTCTCTGTACATGCCCAGCCCATCTCAGCCTGAGGAGTCTCATGTGTGCAGAGATGCTAGGGGCCTTATATATATTAGAAAAGATTCTAGCCATAGAATAAAGATCCTTTTTTTAAAGTGATACCTCTCAAGAGCACCCCTGTTTGTACAGTGTAAAGGCAGTGAAGGTAGGGTCTGTAGAAGTGGATTTATTAATGCGGGTCTTGAAGAGGCACGGATTGTATAAAGGAGTAAAAACAGATGCCGGTAGCTCGTTTTACAAAACAACGAGTCGAAAAAGCGCCGCGTTCTCATGAAGCCAACATCAACTGTGAACAGGTGTTCCGGTCGTGTACGCCGAGTTTCACACATGTGAACCGGTACACCGGGAATCAATTCTTGTAGCTCCATAGAGCAGGCTACATTAAAATACCTGTAGAACAGACTCAGTATGCCCACATTGCATTAGAGAATGCAATCGGTTTGTTAACAATGGATTGTCAATCGGACTGTACAAGAGGCCTTGTTTCTTGGAAGCCAGATATACTCGGGCTTCTACAGAACTTCGATACTTGAGCCGGTCTTATATACTTACTCCCAGTATTACAATGGAGTCTTGATTGGGAGGGTGATTCGATCAAATTGCATCAGACAGTTATTGATATCCCTCTTAGCTGAAATCGGAAACGCTTGTGTTTTTGAGACATTGAAACTGACCAGGCAAGAACCTTCTCGAGATGATGGTCAACTTTTTGTCTCAAAACTTCTCGTGCTGTTCGGACATCAATAACCATCGATATATCAACTCTAGATATGGCGTTTCTTACAAATTCGGTCGAATAATTCGGCCTAGTAATGGGTAATTTCATAAGTAAAGTCCTCATCGTATTCTGTCGCCTCGCTTTAAAAGCATAATATCTTAGGAAGCAAAATTGATCTTTGAAGACCAACGAAAGACAAAAAGCAATGCATCTTTAGATCTTTTGAGTGCGAAATAATGCTATTTATTTTTGATAAATGTTTTCGTAACCCAACTTTTTGAACCAATAATTTTGGTTTCGGTGTCATTTTTAACATCCACAAGCCCAGTCTAGACTTGGTTGGTCGATTTCAATAACACAAGAAATATCTTGTGGGCGTGTTTCGTGATAAAAATATTTGCCTAATCGAAGGTTAAATTGTCAATACAAAACTATATTTACGGAATGCAAATGGGAAGGAGATCTACAATGTCAGGCGAGCGTAAGTGAACGGATCTTATCTTTATTATTTCTGATTTTATTAGACAACTCACAGCAGCTTTAATCTCGGGCCTGAACAAGTTGTTTCATACTCGTATAGTAAAGTTAGTGTTTTCCAGTTAATGATCATAAATCTTATACATGTCGGCGCCTCCTAATGTCCAATCCAAACACGGCTTGTTACGACCTTTTCCAGACTTACTCTTCGAATGATTCCATATTTTAATTATGCCGGGTTGGGAATCGAACCCGTTACTCTTGGATATACATATCTCCTGTATTATTCGTTATTTATGACGACCCCGTGGCACAACGCATAACTGATCAGCTTTTAACTTAGAAATCCCGGACCGATATCGAGATATCTTTATGTTGTTCAATACTGTAGAGATTTAAGTTATTTGGTTACATCGTTTTAAATGTGTAATTGATTTATTGTAAGCTTCGTTTTACATGCAGAATAACACGTATTAGATACAATAGGTGGATAATGTAATTGTTTGTATCTGTACAAAATTTAATGTTTTATAACGGTTGTTTTGATAAAATAAACTCTGGACTAGCATGCCGAAGGTCGCGGGTTCAATTACGGCGTGCGCAAGAAAACTTTATTTTATTAATAAATTATATCATAAGTAAATTCAAATTTAATTAATTTAAAAAAATAATAAATCGTATATTTGCGGCACTTTCCAGAGTGAAAGATACTCTCAGTTTCGCCCCGGTGTAAGACCACCATTCCGAATTGAAACGTTGTTTGAATTGGCTTTGGCTGTGTTCGGTGACCAGATCTGAATAGCCAGGTACTTCCCCATCTCCTTCCCCCCTCCATTACCTTCAGCCACACAACATTTCCCAATTAGGGATGCCATAGTCTCACTGTCTCCAGATGGTTGGGAGCAGTTGGGACTCTTTTGCGGTTTCACATAAAAAATAAATAGATATTCATTAAATATCTTGCAATTATTGATTGGTCACATTTGATCATTGATTTCTTTGACTATAAATCGTAGTTACATGTGGGTAGTTTCCTATATAGATTAAGATACATTATATAATTAATTGGCGGCGTAATTAAAATATCGATAATTATAAATCATTTCGTAGAAAGCACATTTATTAGATAAATTTATCGGTTTGTTAAGATTAAATCTCTTCGTTAAAGGTAAATAATTTTAGGAATTTAATTAACCTGTCGAGTGACTACAATCCAGGCACAAAACTTAGGTTAAGTGGACTTTATCTAAGATTAGCGACTAGATTTGGATAGCCAGGTACTTCCCAAATCTACAAAAGGTACCATTCCATGGAACATTTTTCTTATGACTTGACGGTAATTCTAAATACAAGGTGGGGCAAAAGCAATGTCATAATGTGAAAGTGCCATAATTTTTGCAGACTAATATTAGACAGATAGAGAATTAGTTGACAACAAGCGATGGAATGATACGCATCTGAAGAACGCGGAATTATTGTTAATGCTTATTTGACCAATTTCCGGTCTGTTGTTTTAACGCAAGTGGAGCAAAAGTAATGTCAGTATGTGAATTGGCAGCCATTTTGTTAGAAATCAACAAAATTAGGCTCTGTTTTCGCGGAAAGTTTATTTGAAGGTTTGCAAGAGACGCTCAGCCAAACGCTTAGTTGTTCAAATTGGTAAGATTTTAGGATCTTGCCAGATAGATATACTAATAAATACGAACCAAGTAGGCAGTTTGAGCCAATCATTAGATGTTTCTATTACGAAGCATTTATGATATTACAGGCATTGCAAGCAATCATATCCACCGGCTACTTTAAACTGTTATAATGGCGGTAATCCTCGTATCCTCTCCTAGATACAGCAAAGATTGTATGAAATTATAGGAAGGTAACTTAGGAAGTAGGTATGCAAGTAGGTCGGCGGTGAGCAGCCGAAGACGCCCATTTTTACCTCGACCAAACAAACTGCAAGGTGCATAATTGCAGTATTCTCGTATTGCTGTCGGCGCAGCAGGAAGGTGGTAGGTAGGTTCTGCGGCGGCGCATCGTGGTAAATTGAATTATCTGTGTATGTTTATTTATTGGATTCCAATACGAGAATTATTGATAAATCTTATATTTTGTCTTAGATAAAAATCTTTATTGAAGCCGTTTTTTTATATTAGTAGGTAACCAAATAAATGCATTTTAGCTAAAAATAATATAGAAATGCAATAAGTTATCAATTTGAAAATAACTTATTATTTTTTTCTGTTCTTTTAATTAGTTTAAAATAACCCGGCGATTGATGCTGTAAAGTTGATTATTTTTTTATTAAATATTTAAAATCAAAATGCTATCCAATAATAACATTAACATTGCTAATGGCATTATACTTAGCTCCCTCATTCAAAATTTAGGCGTATTAGATCTGTCAAAGAATTTATATATAAAAATTAACTATTTTAAATACATGTTGGATTAAGAAAGATTTTTTAAATATTTATATTGAGGGATCAGTAGGATTTATAGGTCCAAATAGAAGTTCTACCGAGCCGAACCCTTTGATATGAAAATATCTAGAGTCGGTGAATTATTTTCCCATTTGATCTCTGGTGATTTGACGTGTTGTCTTGTATAATGCACTTGCATAATGTGGATTGACTAGATGATCATTTGTGGAAAAGTGTATGGAAGGTTTTAGTTTTTTCTGTGGGGAAAATTTAACCAGGACATAAAGTCGGAAAAAATGTGATTACATAGTGCCTATTTTTAAATAGCCACATCAAAAAATTATATATGTACATGCCGATTTGCAATAGACTATCGCACTCTTTTTTAAAGTAAAATAAAAAAATTATATTGTTTTAACATTTGGATAATAACTATTATTATTTATTCCGTTTATTCGTAATTGCAGCACTACTGCAATTTAATCAGCATCCCGTCCTAAGAGACTTAACACACAACGTCACGTAGAGCGATTTGAAATACATAGACAGATTATCAGATAGGGGGTAAAATAGAATCATATAAATAAGTCGTCTAAACGTGGTTATAACCACAGTTTGAAAATTGCCTTGAAAGCTGAAACAGCTGTAACAATAACAAAAACTAAAAAATACTTGCAGAACTTAATAATTATATTATTAAATTTGATTTCAATTAAATTTAAAAAAATAAAATAAAAAGTATGTCCTTGTTCTAAAGGTATTACAATGGAAGATGCTCTAAGAAACTACCGTCATGATCCCTTCAGCACCGTCAAATAGTCAAAATAATGCATAGTCATAGTGCATAGTCAAAATAATAATAGGAAATACGCAAAAACGCACGCTCAACATATGCACACGGTTGACATTAATTTGTCACATGAGAACGTCTAGCTTCTACGACTCGTTCTTGAGTTCGCCAGCTCAGCTGTGGAACGATTTGCTTAGTCTCTTCAGACCAATGTTCACTTATCCTTTCCTGAAAAAGCTTCTCCACAGGATCCCGAAAGATGACATAGGGAGTGAATTTACTGTTAAAAAAGATACCTATATAATACTGGGTGCGTAGCGACATTTATTAATTCTGTTCTTTTAGGCTCGCGATTCAATTCAACAATTATGTTCTTTTTTTGTTTTTTGTTACATTTTTCAGCTTCCAGACAAACAAACATTTTTTTCCACCCAGAAAACCGCAATATAAGCTAGGGTCTCTTTTAAATTATTTACCTGTACTGTACTATTAGCACAAGATATCTAATACTATCTTCTGTTCTATCTATCCACTGTCCACGCATTCGACGCACTCGACCTATAGAAGGTGCGCTCAACCGGAACATCTCCCTGCCAGTAACAAGTAATAACTATAATGACGTCCGAGTACGCAACTATACTTACGTATATCAATACATATCTTATATTCCATACAGTGTTGGTTAAAAAATAGCTTGTGGGATTAGCTTCACGTATACATACCAAGAAAGAATTGAAGACTTTTGGCTTATTTTTTGGCTTGGCCGACTTATTTTCCAAACCTTTTAAATTGAGTGAAAACCACCTTGTTTTCTAACATAGGTGTAAAACAAAATAGAAGATAGGTACCTAAGAACATATGTATTTAACCCTTAACTATCTACCCCCGGTCTCACAGACACCAGCGATATTATTTCTGTGAATAACTAAGCGTATACGCATGTACCTTTTTCCTACGTGCGCGTTTGCATTTGTTGAGAAAAAAACTTATGTCACCGGTCTGAGAGACCGTAACAAGGAAGTTTTAATTACAATTTTGTAAAAGTAAAGAGTTTTTATTGAAATTTGTGTTTATGTAGTTGATTGTCGATTTATAAAAAATTGTAATTTCTAATTCATGATCCTATGATCATGGATCTCATTTTCAAAACATGTTGATTTTTCCTTTTTTGAGTTTATGAAGAGATTTCGATTTACTTGATTTACTGTAACAAAAACCCTTAAAATAATTAGTTTTATTTCAAATTGTCTACCACTGCCATAGATGTTTTTGCGAGAGCGATAAATCGCAGACGTCTCACAGACCGAGCTTAGGTAGTTACGTGACTAAAATATGGATTAAGTAGTTAAGAGTTAAAAATAAAACTAAATCGCATTTACCTACAATTTTGAAGTTATTCGATTAATAAAAAATTATGTAAAAAATGGTGTTTGAGATTTTGTTTTGTGGTGCACTGCAATACATAAAATAGATTTTTTACTAGACATGAAAAACATAAATAATTCAAAAGCCAGTCATTTGAGAATGCAAAAATACAAGCCACAATACACTTTAGCATGTTAAAATTATGTGCGAAAATATTAAGAAGGTACTTTCTTAAATAATTTGCACTCCTACAAAAGCTGGGAAAGGCGTTTATTTTGAACAAATGTCATCACATGCGGAGCCGCAAACCGAGAGAACTCACGACTGTGGATTATTAAATTAGTGGTAATAAGCTCTATAATACTACTCAATACCAGTCCCCGTGGAGTTTTTCAGACTCTTTCAGCTCTGAGAAGCTCGTCACTATGCGGACATCGCGAAACACGGTGTGCTCTCAGTTTTCTAAAATCTTGTTTCCGTAATTACATGTGAATGGTGTAGGCCGGCAATACCCTTTTTTCTTTAGGAGTAGTATTCAAGAGAAGAAAAAATAGATAAATCATAGCTTCTTACGTATTTTATATACGTCTTAAATGTGTACTTGTTGATGCAGAAATCCGTATACTTATGACATTACGCAATAAACAGCAAAGTTCTCAATCTGACTTGTTAAACCCTGCGCATTAAATTCAACATGTGTTCTTTATCCTACTGTGTTATGTGCGTGCTGTGTTAATAGTTAGCCGGAGTTTTTCTTGCAAATTGAAAAGAAAATCTCACGTGCATTGACCTGATTTGCCATCATAACCGATTGTTGAGTTTCCCTTCGATTATACAGATAATGGTAATTAAAATAGCATAATGCCGATATTTACGTGCACATATTTTTTAGCACATATTCCTTATAGTCAAGGACGCTTTGTTGTATGTTGAAAGATTTAAGTATTTATTTACAAAATACGATTATTTTCTTTGTGTGTTTAATTATCAAATGTCGTTGAAAACAATAGGCAAACATATTGGAACCTGCCTATTTGGATAAGGTTGAAGCCGATTTCAGATTTTCACGGCCAAAAGTATTATAGTGATTTGTTTTTGGGGTATTATGCCGGGTTGCGCTACCTCCTTCTTTAGCCAACGTTTTGGACAGCATTGCAATGTCCATCATTAGGGCAGATCTGTAATCACACGTCTGCCCTAATGATCGACACTGCAATTCTGTCCGAAACGTTGGCTAAACAATGAGGTAGCGCAACACGGCATAATACCCCAAAAACAAATCACTATAACGGTTGAAGCCATTTCCAGCAACGTTTCAATAACAACAGCTGTAAAAATGGAGAAAAAAAAACACAGTGAAACAATGAAAGCAATCCAAAACATAATTTATGTTAAACATTTAGTGTTCTAATTAAAGTTTGTAAACAAGAGGAATGTGTAGACATTTTCTGATTAAATGATAAAGACACCCATCACTCCCGATGCTACGAGTATATCTGCCCCAATTTATTAAACCTTTAAAAACTAAGAAATGGTTAGAGGTTTATTCATGACGCATTTAACCGTAAAGGCAAAGTAAACCAGTTAGTCAGAATAATGCGTTGTTTCCGGTCAGTTTAAGTACGTGTTAAATACATGTGTATAATACCTACATATGTTTATTTATTGTTTTACCGTTCGACTTGTTTTCAGAAAAAAAGATTATATCTTATGAAATTAAATAATGTCTCATCATAAATTTTGCTGTCTTTACAGAGACCGTTTTTTTTTTAAATCAATTAATTTAATATTTTATCAGATATTATTACAGCACAAACGCCAGGTGGGAACGCTGTACTTATTCCACCGGTATTTCAATGGAAGAAAATTAGCGTCATTGATCCCTTCAGCATGTTTGGGAAACTTTAACTGGGTAAATTTCAAAAAATAATGTGTGAACGCGTCGCGTCCACGACTTGTTCTTTTGATCATGTTCAATTTATAATATCCCCCAAAAGACCCTTCCCAATTGAATGCCTCAAAAGGAAAAGTTACTTTTAGAAACAAATATTAGAAAATACCGATTTTAAATTGTATTGTAACTGTAATATTGTGAGTGAGTTAGGTTTTATCTTAAAAACTAATGTAATTAATGGGCCCGTTCTTTTTACTATTTACATAAATGAACTTTGCAGCATGAAAATAGACGGTGAAATAGTTAGCTATGCTGACGACACAGTTTTACTCTTCAAATCTAAGGATTGGAATAATGTATATAACATAGCGAATTTGGAAATCTCGCAAGTGAAAACATGGCTAGACTCAAACATACTTACACTTAACATATCAAAGACAAAATTCACAACATACAGTATAAATAGCACGGGACAGCCAGAAAACAACACAAACACCATAAAAATACACGAATGTTTAAGCACCAACATCTGCCATTGCCCTCCTCTAGAAAAAACAGAACAAATAAAGTATCTAGGAATCGTAATTGACCATAACCTTAGATGGATACCTCACATCAAACAAATCACAAATAAACTTCTCAAAACAATACACATTTTCCTAAACATAAGAAACATATATAAAATAAATCAATTGAAAACAATATATTTTGCACTCTGCCAATCAATAATAGAATATGGAATTATTGCTTGGGGAGGAGCAACAAACTCGGCTATCAATTACATAGAAACTGCACAGAAAACGATCTTAAAGGTAATACTAAAAAAACATAGACTGACTGATACAGACCAAATATTCAACAGCTCTGACGTACCAGATATACGCCAATTATACGTTAAAACACTACTAAACTACATTTTGGACAAATAAAATAAATTTCAACATACACAAAATAACACTAACAGACCAGTTAGACAAGCGTACAAAGAAAACATAAAAACTCCGACAGTAAATTCAAGCTTTGGACAAAGACACTACCAATACCATGCTATAAAAGCTTTCAACAGTGTAAAACTTGAAATTAAAATTGAGTAAAATAAAAATAAATTCACACACAAAATCACAAAATGGATTAAAGAACAAAAAAGACAATATTACCAAAATGTCAGAGCATAAAATAAAAATAAAACCTACACGTAACACACAAAACCAATATAAACACACATCACTCACAAACACACAAGATTATATATTAAATGTATTATTTTATCTTATATTGTAGATTGTATTTAGATTATATTTTCATATTATAAAATGAAGGCCTCAGCACGGGCAAGCCACCCAGTGAGGCCAACATTACTGGAAAACTTTGAAATGTTAAAAAATATTATACCAAATAAAAAAAAAAAGTTTAATATGAGGATTTAACCGGCATAATTTTCGTAATATATTGATGTTAATGTACTCAAGATGAATTAATTCGTGTTAATATCAGATTAAACATTTATCTACTAATAAAATCACTTTGAGAGGCACATTACAAACGCGGTAATTGTATTTGCATAAAATTAGAATTATGTGTCTAAGCACATTTGTGCGATATGCTATCGAAACTGGAAATCTCTTATTTGTCGATGAAAATTCTGCTGGTATTACAGTTTTCCTATGCGACACCTCACAAGCGCACGTCAGTACAGTGTAACTAGGTCTAGCCACCCAGTTGGGCAGCGTTATGAGGCGGGTTAAGGTGGGGGCTGCAATAAGGAATTTATTAATGCAGGTCTTGAAGATGCCCGGATCATATGAAGGAGGAAAAACAGATGCAGGTAGCTCGTTCGACAAACGAGTCGAAAAAACGACCCGTTCTCGTGAAGCCAACATCAACTTTGAACAGGTGTTCCGCTTGTGATTCATCCAATATCGTATAATGTTATACCAGACGGATTAAGGTAAAGACACACCGGGCCCACGTACGCAACGTACGCATTCATTACAATTGTCAACGTACACACTTGTCCTACGCACGCAACGCAAATTTGACTTGTAGTGTCACGTTATTCAATATATTTTACGTTATAAATCACTTCGTAACTTCTTACTAAATCTATTAGTAATTGTTTATATCAACAGAGATAAGCAACAAATGTCAGTAAACACCAAGTGCCAAAAACATAACCTTAAACGTAAAATCAGCGGGTTGGATAGGCCTCTCACCAACGTCAACTTTTTTCACAGATCTAAACAGCGTAGATCAGCATTGCGTATGAAGCGTAGAATTGCGTTGCATGTGACAACTGTGTTTCTGAAGCACCTATTTTCATAGTATGGATTGTAAGTAGTCCAGATATCTTGTGCCCAGTGTATTCTTACCTTTACCCTATGTCTTCAGTATTCCAAATAGTAAGTTATTTGTGTTCAATGACATCAGAGAAAGAGAAGGGTGAATGGGGGGCGGCGGCCAATGGCTGAAGCGAAAGAGTCAAGACATGACGACCGTTTTCCTTTGTAAGATTGTTGGATCAATATTACAAATGCTATCAACAGACATATTATATAACAAAGTTATATTTACCTGCAAGCTTATAGCTTTTACAGAATGTTTAAGATCAAACTGACCTGATGCGTAAAAGCTTACGGAAATCATTTATCATTTACAAATATTTTGCTAAATTGGTTAACTTAAATTATTACGTTGTCTCATTCTTAGATAAATGTGTAGATATAGTTTTTTTTTAAATTTGATTTAACCTAACCTTATTTATTATATTTATACGTTCTATTCTTGTATTGTTGTTCTGTGTTGTCCACATACCGTTTAGCACTAATTTTGATTATTTTGTTAAATACCTCGCTACAGCTCCCCTGTAGGTTTACAGGTACTGTGTGAAGCCAGGGGAACTCTATATCACCACAATGGTGTGTGACGTTATGAGACGGGTTAAGAAAGGGCTGCAAGAAAAGATTTGTATATGCGGGATTGAAGAAGCTCGGATTAGAGGTGAAATGAAAAAAATTGCTACGACTCCTTCACCGTGTGTAAAATTTTATAAAATAATTACTCGAATGAACGAGTCTTGGTGATGCTGCCGTCAGCAACTGGAAACGACTGCTCTTCTCAATTTCTACCGATTTATAACAAGTTTCACTTTTTCAGTTTTTAAGTTCAAAAAAATATTGAAAATTATTTTTGAAGATAATATCTATACATTTGTTTATTTATAACGTTAATTATATGAAATCACCTCTATAGAAAAAAATCGCAAAGTAAGCTGTGAAAATTATTGAAAACATGTTTTGTTCTGTTATGTAATATGTTATAGGCATGAAAAAATTCACAGTGTATCTTTAAATGCAACTAAAGCATTTGTCGAGAGATTTTTGCTCTATTTCAAACGAGTCGTGTTTTATTAAATATTTACACTATTTTCGCTCGTTTTTTATTATATTAGCGCGCTCCCTCTAACATTCGTATTACCATATCTCCCTTTTAAACCATTTCTGAACGCTTACTACGGAGCCTTAGGGGTTCTAGAGTTTAAATTGCAGTACAGAGATTTCAGATGAGATTCAAATTATGGCACCAAATGAGAAGCTGCTATTGTAAATAAACTACCAGACACGAACATTCAGCTACTTCCCAACCTTCCCCTTTCTTATCTCCTTCCCCACCCCTCTCTATTCTGCCGCTCTTATACCAACACAAACCATACTACAACTAAACGTCATGGCCACCCTATAGTTGGGAGCTCCCACAGTCTTCTTCGTAAAAAGCTTCCAAAAGGAATTTATTGCTCGCATTTCATTTTTCATGGGTAAACTTTTCGTCGCCATTTTTCTACATAAATCACTGCCCAACCAACTGCCGCCAAATATAAATAATACCACGAGTCGCTGGAACAAAATAATGCTCGGTAACCAATTTAAATATCCAATAGGTTAGGTTAGCTACGGAGAAAGGAAAAAAATATACTGGAAATGTTTTAGATTTATTCCAGGCGAAGAAATTTAATTTACAACTAATTTGGCTGGCGTATCCTGGGGTAGATTTAAACAAATCTTTAGACGAAATATTTAATAATTCTAATCAATAAATTGTTGAGAAAAAACGGTATGGATAATGCCTACTTTTCTGGATACTTTAAATCTCTATAGCTCAAGATGGAAGGATTTCAAGTTGTAAATCTTTGAAACCCGACTTGTAAAAGTATTTTGTGCTTCAAAACATACGTCATATTTAATATTTTTTTAAGGTAGGGACCTACCTAGAGCCTTTAGAAAAAATGTTATTCGTACCTATTATTTATGTAGGTATTTGTAACTACATATTGAAAACATTCAGGTTTAGTTTAAATTATATTCTGGTTTAAATTTTATTAGTTTACTCTATAGATCGATTTTCAAAGGTTTTGTCAATGGTCAAATGATGTAGTACATTTAACTACCCTTGTTGCAACAAACCCCCCGAACAGTCAACCGATTTCAACACAAATGATCCTCTACTAAAAGCACATTACATTATTATTTGTGTAGTAGACCGCACTTGATGTAATTATTGTCCGCAGACTGTGACGGCACCGGTCATCGAACACAAAGCCCTTAAGTGGCAAGACCAATCCAAACATGTCAGCTCAACTACCCCTAAACTACATAAATATCCGGAGTCCTTTCAGGAGATCATCCCCCTGATGTTGTGGGTAGC
Source organism: Hesperophylax magnus (assembly GCA_026573805.1). Classification (NCBI taxonomy): domain Eukaryota; kingdom Metazoa; phylum Arthropoda; class Insecta; order Trichoptera; family Limnephilidae; genus Hesperophylax; species Hesperophylax magnus. The sequence continues at coordinate 21,749,223 of JAIUSX010000012.1, forward strand.
TACCTATACAAATTTAATCATGCGTCCCATCCATCCATGAGTAGGAAATAAATACCTATAAAATTATCCCTTGTCAAATAAATAAATTTGGTGTTTCAAACCTAACCTAACCTAAACATTACGCTTTTCCTGAAAGGATAAGTATATTAGAAGAATGTATAAAGCGCCAAACCTTCACTGGGACGTCCCGACTTTTTCTATATAGATACATTTGTTCTACAGGTATAAACAATCTAAGATAGGCTATTACCAATATAAGAATAATTAATGAAATGAAATTAAAACCCTAACTGTTGGAGAAGTCAAATTCTTTTTTTTATGTGACACGCACCTCATAAGAGCACCCCTGTCTGAACAGTATAAAGACTATATCGCCACCCTGTTGGGCAGCGTTGTGAGGCAGGATAAGTCAGGGGCTGTAAAAAAAGGAGTCTAAAAACAAGATCAATTATTATTAACGAGTGACCCGCTGGTGTCCATCGAGTTTTCACCGGTGTACAGGGGATAATTTGTGCAAGTTCATTAGAGCAGGCTCAATTTAAAAACTTGTAGAACAGACTCAGCATGCGTGTATTGCATCAGACGGACCACTCTTCTTTGCACAGAATCAAAAAGGTTTATCAGATGAGTCTCTCATGTTAAATTGTTGGACTACTGAAGGTTTGCACAGGGTTAGCAGATGGCCATTATTGAAGAATCTGCTTGCCCTGTACAAAACGTACTAGAAATACACAAATGATACTAAAATTTTAATTTTAAAAGTACTAAACTTATTCCATCTGTAATTAGAAAAAAATACAAATTTAGATACCTATACATTTCCATATCATTATAAATCCTAGAAATTAAAAGTATTTTTTTACCGAGCGCCTTGTGTTTTGTGTTCCGAAAAAAAAAACATCAAAATTATCAAAGAATTATTATTCGACTTTCCGTTCCAATATTATTTATTGCTGTCTGACTTTTGCAATTTCACAGCGAGTATATCTCTAACTTACATCAGGAAAGATTTTAATTAAAGCATTTCTTTGAGCTTAGAAATGGACCCTATTAAATCACCAGGTTATTGCTGAAGCCAGGTGATATTTTTGAACGCCAGAAAAAGTCAATAACTACTTAGAATATTTGTAATAAGTTAGCAGCAGCTGTCAATATTATTGCAAATAGTTGGAGGGATATTTAAGTTTAGCATTTATCATTTTTTCGCAGAGCTATTATTAAAATAAAGTAATGCAAGATGGTTACAAAGCGATGTATTATAGAGAAATAGAAACGGATTACGTATTTGTATCTGAAAGGTTGCTATGTAGCCAAATTATTTTTGTTATTGAGTAGCTTTGGTTGCTATGGATGGGGTGGTTCAGTAATGATGCAGAGTTGAACGGGGGATAAATATGTTTCATGCGATCTTGGTGAAAAGAAAACTTTAAAGTTATGGAAGCAATTTTAGTTGAAAGCATAGACAATTGAAACAAAGGGAGATATATAATAATAATAATAATATCTTTATTTAAGAAATTTGCAACTACAGGGTTTTCCAATAAGAGGTGTTATTTTGAATATGCCGCTATTTCGGTAGATGTTACTTTTGAAGCTGTCATTTTTTGACATTTGACAAGTAGAAACTACGCCATTAATAAAAATGGAACGATGCACGCTTCAACAACGCATTGAAATTATTAAAATTCACTTGAGTGAATCAAATGCAAATCATCTTGAGTGATGAGGCCCATTTCCACCTCGGTGGCTTCGTGAACAAGCAAAATTGTCGCATCTGAAGCTCGGAAAACTCAAGAGTTATTGTTGAAAAGCCTCTCTATCCTCAACTTGTGACTGTTTGGTGCGGTTTATGGTCCAGTGGAGTCATTGGACCTTACTTTTTCGAAAATGAGGCTGGAGCAACAGTTACGGTGAATCGATTTGTCTATCGAGAGATGCTTAATGATTTTTTGTGACCGAAATTGGATGGTATTGATTTGGACAACGTTTACTTTCAACAAGACGGCGCTACATGCCACACAAGCAACGAAACCATTGATCTTTTAAGATTGAATATCAAAATAACACCTCTTATTGGAAAATTCGTATTATTATGTTGAGGTTGTTCATTGTGCTTATTTTACAGAATTAAAATTAAGTACCTAATTATCGTTAACTCTGCAATGTCAAAACTTGGTCACGATAAGAATAGGGTGATACTTTTTTATGGTTGTGTTTAATTTGTAGACAGTTCTGCTTGGTTAGTCAATATTAATAATTGGTTTTTTTAAGGCCAGCCACGGTTCATATTGCTTTCGTCTTCAAAATTGCGAACACATTACATAAATAAATATTTTAAAAAAACTAATCAAATGCACCTATCTAGCAGAACCTACTAAAAAAGAATTATTATACTTTTTTTAAGAATAGCAAACATTGCCAGATTACGAAAAACCTCACATTATTTGAAAATCTATTACTACCATCACAGTAATAATATATTATAAAACATATTTATTTATAGTGGTAGAAGGTACCTACTGTTATCTTTATACCAAAATCTTATTTTACAACATTTGGGCAAAAAAGCTTCCTATATTATGGTACTCTACAGCAAAATCCCACTCTCATTCAAAATGCGCAACAATATAATTACATTTAAATCTCAAATAAAAAAGCTGGACAAATAACATAGGGAGATCAGGAATAGAAAATATACTGACACCAAGTAAAGACTGAAATTGAAACCACTCAACTGTAATAAAAAAAACACCAAGTATTATTTCAGAAAAAAAAAACATAATATTATATTTATAATCAGTTCATATTATCAATACTACTAAATTTTAATAATATGTAAATGATATCCTCATCACAGGAGATCGGGGAGCGGAGATCATTATCTATATGTTTACAAAATAAAGGAAGATAATAAAACATTTATTCAGTAGGTAATAAACAAATTCATTTAAAAATACATACAAGAGAAGTATCTTTATTTTAATCTCGTTTTTAGTAGTGAGTAGATAGCAATAATATTGTACATACCTACGTAGATATATAATTGAAAAATAGCATTGTATCTACATATTAAATTTAAAAAAAACACATGACACGTTTACACATTTTTCAATATGAAATCAAACTGTACTAGTTAGGTACATCTCTAATTTTAATGTTTTTATTGTTTGCCCACAGTCGCAACTCCGATTCTGTTTGCATAAACCATTTGCCACGTGGCATATTGCAAGCGAGCAAGGGCAATTATTTTTATAGTGTTGAATCAAAACGTTCGCGGGTGCTTGCCTACCAATAATCTATCAAATCATGTACCACTTCATACCTACCAACCGTCCGTACTGACTATTGGTAGGTACTGACTGACGTGTGCGGGGTAGGTACCCACCTATACCTACAGCCCGTCAAGAAAGGGTGCCCATTTATTTTAAAAATTAAACTATGTCTTATTGTTATGGCAACACGGAGCAACCCTGAATTTAGAACATATTTATACATAGATTCAAATGTGAGGTTATGATAGACTACCAGATTCGGTATCCATTATGATATTGAACAGGAAAAATTACAACTCAAATTTTCTATGCGTTTTCGTTTTTCAAAATGCTGAAAGTGCTTGTTTATTTCACAGAGTTCACAATTGCATAATAAAATAACTTGATAGAAGAATAGAAGTGGCCCTAAGTGTTAAAAAATCATAAGTTCGAGTATTAAACTATAATGGACGTTCTACACGACGCTTTTTTCATACCGATACTCTTATGAAAACTATATCGGGAGATATATGAAAAATCATTGCTTGATTATTTTTTTTAATAATTATGATTTAATTCTGATAGTAGCCATTAGAGAAGAAATAATATTTTGAGACGGTGGTAAATCATAAAAAAATGGGAACACCTTGTGAATTTATCATTTTCTTTTACTGTTGCCGTCAACAACAACAACAACAACGTCAAATATACACTCAAAATAAACAATACCGAATTGTAACACAGCTCACAATCAGTAATAAGCATATATAAAATAAAACTCAATAAACAAGCAATATTTCCACATAACATGGTTATATAAAACATGGTTGGTCGGTGGCTGAGTTGCCATCGCGTTTTGGTCCCACCCAGGCGTCTTGTGTTCAATTCCTCGTCTGGCTAAGTCCTCCATCACGACACAAGCAACATTTTCCGCTTATTGTAGTGGTAGTAGGAGATTTTCAAATATTGTCAGTTTATTCGTAACCCGGCAGTGTATGTCATTCTTTTTTAAATAAATAACAAAGTTGACAGGCGACAGATGTCAAATATGTCCGCCATCTTAAATTGGTACCAAACCATATAACGTTGATTCTGTCATCCCGAATCCATATGAAAGGATGACTTATATGAAAACTGAAAGAAAAAAGCCTCGTGTAAAACCACCGATTTTTTTACGCGTTGCTGGTATAGTTGTTCAGATTCCCTCTCTTTTTATTCTTAAATAGGTTGATCTAGAAGGGTTAACGCCTAGCTAGGTGTGTTCACATTCATTTGTAGATATCCAATCCAGTATTTATCGCGCTATGGGTAAAGAAAACGTATAAAATAATCAATTTATAATTATAAATTTGAAGAGAAAATCCATAAATACAGACATAGTTCCTATTGTAGATAGTATAGTATGTGTCTACCATACGATCTACCATATGATAGTATAGTAATTATCTACTAAATTCTAAAATAAATAATTTAAAACTATTCCCAACCGCCTGGAGCCAATAAGATTATGCCAACCCCAATATTGGTATTCTGCGGAGCTGAAGGTAGTGGGGACGATAGGGAGATGTAGGAGAGGAAGGTGGGAAAGTACCTGGTCACCAAACACGGCTAAGGCATTTCAAGCAACGTTATAAAAATGAAATGCTTCACATTTGTATAGGTAACTATTTTTATTAACGTATTTGTCGTATTTTAAGTAGGTAGTGTGGCGTAAAACAGTCCTTATAAATTCAGAATTTAAAAAGAAATAATTGTTTGTTTTATTTTTTTAATGTTTTCTTTTAATTTGTCTCTTCTGGTAATTCGCAATATTGCTCCGTACATCAACGACCTTTTAACTGCAAGTTTTATTTTTTCTGAAGGGTAGTCTTATTTCATTCCATCATCTCTTGACATAGTGTGTATAGATTTAGCTATAGCTACGTAGAGTGTGTTCAAGTGCTTTTAAGCTCTTATGTAACAAACTGGTTGGGCTCTAAATGTTTCAATTAAACAGTAGCAACAAACAACTTTGTAGACATAAATAAAACTTTTTGTTTCTTGCCCACTTCGTCCACAAACTTGTTCCACAATTGATTGATTATTAATCAGCGATATTCGAAAAAGAATCATTCGCATCCTTGGTCCGACGCTCCGTGGGCGTAACATTAGTATTTACCGACGGGGCGGTTCTGCCATAAACCCCGGAGCCCGGGGCTGTCCAGTGGCGGACGATTTAATTACTAATGTTTAATTAAAAGACACCCCGGTCCCGGCAGAGTGTAATATTTCACAAGGACTCACTCGGCGGGGCGGCCATTGGATTGTCAATAGACGATTTATAAGAGGATTGCAGACACTGCCTACAATACCTGAAAATACAACACCGAGAAAACATCCTGATAAAAATTATTGCCAATTTATTAAGAACATCCTCAAAATATTCATATTCCTGTTAAAAACGGGATTTTAGGCCATTAACGAATCAATCGATAGGTATCCTGATAAACTTTTACTAAGAAAACAATATTTTGTCGCGATGTCCGAACACGTGCTCAAAAAATTGTAACATTTTTGCAATGTGTCATAATATATTAGACAAACCCATGTGCATGAGAATAAGTGTTCTGATATTATTATGAATTTACTAACAGATTATCAGGAAGCGGCTTGCAGTCCCGTTTTTAAAAAGATTCCTAATTACTTTAAGAACTTTTTAATAAATCAGCATTACTCATTTTTCTTTGTGCGCATTATTATTTCTCGTCTTCCATTGTATGGGAAAAGGCTACATGGAATCGCTTTGATAGTCCGTGCAGTTTGGTAATAGCTCGGCGACAGTCGGCAAGTTTTCATACCATATTGGTATATTGATGCATATCTTCTTTGTTTCTAATTATCTATGCCAACCAGAGTTTCAACTATTCAAGTATTTACGGCTAATTAAAACACCAATTCATTAACTTCCTACCTCTACTCAAAACGTTTTTAAAACCACTAACAATCAAAATATAGTAATGTTTTGCCTGGAAGCACGATAATATCATTTTGAGTTTTTTTTTACGATTTGGCACTTTTAATTTATAAATACTACCTAATAACATTTTTTTCACGTATTACCCATTTCACTAGGTGTGTAACTATTGGGTTGGGATGGCCACTAACAAGAATGTTTGTTAAACTAGATTTATTTACTGTACTAAAGAACAAACAGATTCCAATTCACAAATTATTATTTTTTACAAAAACTATTTTTAAAACATAAAACATTGAAAAGAGTTTTCAACAATTGAATTTATTTTATTTTATTTTATTTTTATTTTATTTTAAATATATATACGGCATAATTTAAAACAAATAAAAGCATAAAATGTTAGAATTTTGATAAATGACATTTTTCCTCTAAAGCACTCACGAAAAAACCTCTTAAAGGGGACCTCATTGCTTGGAAATGTAAATTTATAATTAAAAATTAAATCCACCAAATTTCAAACAATCTTCCCAAACTAATAGAACGATATATTTTTTTAATTTATACCAAAACATATCAGAAAATCAATCGTTAATATTTTTTCTATAAAATATTTTATCTATGAAACTATGAAATTTCGTAGGGTCACTACAAAAAATTGTAAATCTTGTAAACTAAACAATTTTTTTGAGAATTAAAATAAATACATTTGGAAGAGAAGCAAAATCTATCTAAATACATTTATTTTCTAAAAAAGGGTGGCATTTCTTTAAATTGCTACTCTACGCTTGGGGTAAAATCAACCCATTTAATTTTCACGGTCAGTAAACCCAGTTGGCACTTTTTACAGCGACAGAAGGCCGAAGTAGGTCCTAATTAGGTACCTACCTTTATTATTAGGGTAACAGATAATATTAGGTATATTTATAGGTCGTCACCGTTAACTGCACATAATAACGACAACACTTCTACCTCTCTACTACTTCTGGTCGCCTGGTACTCCAAACCACATGATGAGGCGGTGCTCTCATATTATTAACTTAAACTTCCCACGATAAATCAACTTTAATACCTCAATTCTCAGGTAGGTACCTACTGTGAAGTAGGTAGACACTTCCTTGTTTCAGAAAGAGGACAGTTTTATAATAATTTCTGACATTCTGGTTGCGGATGTTTTCAACACATAATTGAACACGACCGTATAATTTGGCAATGACTGTACCTTAATTTATTTGATTTTTCATTAGATTGGTAAGAATTCTTTATAAGAAAAAATAATACCTACTCATCAAAAGGGGTTTTTGGTGTCATATGGAAACACGGCTGTATCAATTAGAAGAATGGGTTTGACGTTGTATGTTTCTACCTACATAATTTTAGTTTTTGTTTCCGTATTGCTATCGAGTATCACAAACATTTTTTCTCCGTGCACGGAAAAAAATGATCCTCTTATAAATAGTGATAGAATGTCAATTAACCGATAAAATTTTAGTCATTCAGAATATATCTAAACACGTGTTCTTTCCTAATAAACATCACGACGAAATGCAACAATAACAGTATTTGAATGAACACTTTTTCCGCAGTTCTCATAAAACATTTGCTTTTAACTGTTATTTGGTTAGGAACTCTGTCGATCAATTTGTTAAAGGCCTCCAGTCCGGCTTTAAGAGGAAGCTACAAGCCAAAAATTTGTATATTCTTGGTATACCTTATATTGAAGGTAATAGTCATTAAAATCGCTAGAAACGTTCGATTTCAAGCACAAAACAGGTCATTATTTATTTTGTAAATATTTTTTTAAGAAAGCAAAAAAGTTAATCAAGTCAAACTTTCACAGATAATTTTAGCTTTAATACTGTTATTTTTTTAAAGTTATTTCCTTTTACGCGTTCATACATTTCTATTGAAAAATATTTTTTTTAGAAGTTTAGATTTATAATTTTTATTGAGTAATTTATTATTTTATTTGTATTCTACTTAAGCGAAACGGTAGGAAAACCTTCAATTTATCTAAAGCATATTTTTGGTATTCATAATGTACACCAATTCGTAATAAAGATTAATCAAAATAGTGATTTAGCATTAAGCTTCGCCTTAACAGGAAAACGAAAAATTTGACAGGATTTTTAATAAACTAACAGTATTTTATATGGTAGTAGTAGTTTTATTTATTTCTCCATGACTAGGCTGATGAGCGGGCAACTAATTTATATTTAGTATCCCTAAATATGCTTACTTAATTCAATGAAGATTGACAAGGGATGGTAACAAGGCAATAAGTTTTCAAATAAACATGACAATATGTAATTCTTATCCACGCGTTACCAACAATAAAAAATGATTCGATCTCGCAAACATCTCTCCAAGAAAGTTTTATTTTTATTACCATACGTATTGGGTGTTAATTTTTTTATAGAGTTTTTCTTGTTAGTTACCTATTGGAATATTCCTATTAGAAGTTTTTATTCCGTATTTTTATTAATGTATATTCCATATACCTTCCCATTAGATTCTATCTCAGAGGTTTATTTCAAAAGCGGCATGTTGTTACTATTCAAATCCCGTTTACCAAAAATATCTCTTCATTGGTAATTGAGTACTATTTTTACCTGCTGCTACAAATTGTCTATTCGAACATCTTAAAACAAAATAATATCTTCCAACCAATGAAAAATCTGTTTTTGTTTTCGCTTAAATATCTACCTTCTTCCATTGTAAATTGCACATATTTAATAGGCAAGTGAAACTAATATTCTATAAACAGTTCATGTAATATTTGGATAAAGTGTTCAACGCGTGGTTAACTGTTAATATATTCCTGTCAATATCGCAAATTAAAATCAGTTTTTTTTCATTTAGAAATCAATTTTTTATACAACTGAAAAAGACAATCCATTCAAGAGCGTTTAGACTTTCAGACATTTGTTTCAAATACTCGCTGTGAATTTAAGTGGCATTGTCAATGTACCCCTGAACTTTGAGTATAAAACACGGAAAGTTTCCTGAAATTACTGACAAATCCTGAAAGAAAATGATAAGGCTGAATATATACCATATATTAACTACATACGAAAGCTTCTAGTATTTCAAAAATTTTCAAGGTAACTTATTGTGAATTCGGTGGACTTTTTTATCACTGCTAATATACCCCTGAAATGTGAAAACTGCACGGAAAATTGACCTGTAATTGCTGAAAAATACATTCATATATTAAGATACCTCCGATTAGGTAGATGCTTGTGAATTTAGGTGGAAATTGCTATCATTGCTAATTTAAGTTTATATATTCTCCAACTCACCAGTAAAATAGAAAAAAATCTTAAATCATTGTTATTCTCGATTTTGCACTTGTAATATGAAATATGTTTCTTTCCTCCTCTACTTTAGGTAAAATGGAATATAATTATAAAAAATAAATTCAATGCACCATGAGAACATTTTCTAAATTGGTCTAAGATTTATTTTTCTTGTATTAAAGGCTACGCGTTATTTTTCATCTTTCTGCTAAATATTCCTTGTAAATAATACCCCTAAATTATAATTAGAAAACGGTTCTGAAAAAGCCTGAAAACACAGAAAAGGCTGTTTGGTCAAGTAGGTATGTGATGGACCCTTACCTTTTTCCGTTCCTTCTCCGCCGCTTAGTGGCGTACACGGTGCCCAGCTGCGTGAGCGCTGCCGCCGACAGGTGCTGCCCGGGGGGCGCGGGCCCCGGGGCCGGGGCGGCCGGCGCAGCCCTAGGCCCGGGCGCCCCCGCCCCCGCGGCCAGCCCGGCCACGGCGGGGGCCCCGAGCGCGCCTATCGCACCGAGAGCCAGCCCTGCGAGCCGCTACGCTTCATTGGAAATACGCGCAAGAATCCATTACACTGGATAACAAACTATAGTCTTCAATTACTAGCGATGGGGTATGATTGCGGCAGGTATACGAACTTCAGTTTGTATGCGCTTTCAATTGAATTGGCGTTCCTCTTATTTACTTTGTCAGACAATAACACAGTGATTAACTATTGAGTAGTCTTTATACACTAGCGATTGGCTGCGATTGTTTTCGAACCGTACTAATTTTAATATAAAGATCACTTTTAGAACTTCAGATCGTTATGGATTGGTTTAGATGGTTTTGGATCAGAATTTAAATGGATTCTTAAGGTGCGATTGTGTTCAGTGTTCGAACAGCATAACAGAACAAGACAATTACAAATTTTGCATTTAGAACTTATCGTTTTTGGATTGGTTTAGATAGTTTTAATCAGAATCAGATGGTTTTAGATCAGAAAACAGATGGATTATAAACGAATATTAAGAAAATTGATATATCTCTTATTTTCAATGCACAGCATACTCAGCAGTCGTTATTGCAAAAAACTTGTTACATGTAATGTAACTTCACTTATTTAATATTTTAATTGTCTTTTCGCAAGGTAATGGCATGGGCTGAATAGTAATATATTATTTACACGATTTAGTATTCAATTGATTGTTTGGATTATTATTTGAAATATTTAATAAATAGGTAAAAAATATTTGGTTTTAACGTTGGTAATAATTTTGTGAAAACGGAAGCTATGTGGAAGAGATGATTTTGTTTAAGACTTGATCACTTTTCAAAAATCTAATCGTTTGTGTGTTCAATTTGATATTTATTAAAAAATCAATAGACGAATAAACTTTTCGATGGACGCAAAACACATTTGCATTGAAGAGCAAATTTTATTTAAAACACATGTTCGTAAGAATTTGTAAAATATGGAAATTTTGACATTAAATTTAACTGTGTTATGGACGCGAGCCCCGTTACAAACACTGAAGAAAATCACGTGGAAAATGGGGCATTTGTTTTTCACCAAACTTTAATTTACCTATTCCGTATTATTTTTATAACTACAGTCTATAACCTGATCCAGACATGTTAGTATTTCTTTCGCACTGAGAGGTTGAAAAACAATTGATTTGTTTACTTCAACACAAAATTTTATTAATAAGTCACTGTTTTTGGTTAATACGTTATAAATAATGTCACTTAGTGTTATTTGTCTTGATTTTTTTACGAACGTGCATATTATTTTTGCTTCTTGTGGGATTATTGCATAAATCGGCGTACTCTTTTTTTAATATTTTTTTCGCCGCGTAATTTCGAATCGATATTGTCGATATCGGACCGGCCGAGCTCCGTCACTCGCTCGTTCAAGTGCTTCGCGCGACTGCCGCGGGGGCCCCGATCAGTGGCGCCCCCACCCTCGCGGCGGACACGCCCCCTGCCCCCCTCAGCCAATCAGCGCTTGAGCTGCACCTGCAAGATGGCGGAGCGACACCAGCGCCGTCGGGAAATACGCGGGTGGCGCGGGAACTAACCCCATACAACAACTGCGACGTGAAAATTTTCCAGGTAAAACAATGCCACGACATCAAAATATCGACTTTAGTCTGTGTATTATTTTGGGGATGTTAAGGTTTTGTTACAAAGTTCGTCTCAGGTAAATGCTTGTAGGATTATAAGGCTCGTTCCAGACGTATATTATAGTTAGGTTGTATTTGAAGACGCACATTGCTTTGTGGAGACTATGAGTCATGACGTTTTAGGAACTAGAGAGTTAATTTGGGAAGGCACTAAAATCTTATCTTTGGATTGATTGTAATTTTCCATTAGATTTTTGACACGTTATTAAATTATGTACATATCTGCATATTTGATTTTCATATTTCTCATTAATTACACATCTAAAAAGGCACCTTTTACTGATCATAAAAGAACACAGGTGTATTTATACGTACCTAGTTTTATTATTTTGTCATACAGAAGATGTTCAATAGAAATGAAAAATGGGAAGCCCTGATTCGGAAAATTATAAATTGTGTCCTCTTCATAGGTAACTACCTACCTTCTCAGTTAAATATTTTTAAAATTGTTTGGGTAACAAGTCAACTGAAATGATAGATTAATTTTACCATCTATCGAACAAATGTATTCGTCTCATTTTCACAAGACAGAAAAATCAACATTTGAATTAAAACATTTGAAGAATTGATTGTGTTTTTATGCAATAGTTTGGGTAATTAACTTGACAATCCCTGAGGGAAGTAATTTTCTTTAGACTCTAAAAAAATAAAATTATACTTTTCTACTGAAGATATTTTATAAATTAAAATTAACTTGACTTACTAAGTATTAGTAATCAATAAAGAAAACGTTGATAAATAATATGTTTGTATTGGTATCTACATAACGAGTCGCAAATAATTCTATAGACAAGCCTCAAAATCAACCCTTCGCTAGCACAAGGGTAGCATCTGGCGGCGGGCGGCCGAACTACAATGAAACAATAGAAACTCACCTGGATTCTTACCTTTTCTTTTGACGATGGAAGGGTGGGGGGGGAGTGAGTTCAAATCATGTACCTTTAGTGCTATAGAAACGCGCGTGCGCTATTCGTATCGGATACATATCGTTTTTGAATAATTTTAATTCTTCAATTAATCGGAATATAATGATAAAACTTTTCAGTCGATTTTTTTCTTACCAAAATCCTTGGTAAATATGGAACAAACGATAAATTAAGTGTCTTGTATTATGAGTGAAAGAATTACGGCATACCTACTTTTTATTTATTTAGTTAAAAATATTTATATTTATTTATTTAGTAAAAAATGTATTTTTAAGAAAAAAATCTTCATAACTCATGGTAGATGATGTTGCAAGCTTAAAATAGTTACATTGGCATAGAAATTCAGACCAGAAAAGCAGTGCAAGTTTTAGATTATCGGATATCAGCGTTCGAGAGTGGTTGCTCAGAAAAAAATAGGTATGTTAGGTTTCTACCTAACAAAACATTGGCTATGATATGTACCTAATTATAAAATAAAAACATTGAGAATGTAATGTACCTAGTTATCAAATAAATAAAACATTGGGTATGTTAACCTAGTTACAATAATAAATAAAAAGATTGGGAATGTTTTGTACCTTGTTAAAAAATAAAAACATTGGGAATGTTATGTACCTTGTTAAAAAATAAAAACATTGGGTGTGTTAAGTACCTTCTTATAAAATAAATAAAATAATGGGTATGTTATGTACCTAGTTATAAAACAAATAAAACATTGGGTATGTTATGTACCTAGTTTTAAAATAAAAACATAGGTTATGTTATGTTCCTTGTTATAAAATAAAAACATTGGGTATGCTATGTACCTAGTTAAAAAATACAAACGTTGAGTATGTTATGCACCTAGTTTAAAATTTAAAAAAACATTGTGTATCTTAACCTAGTTATAAAATAAATATAAAAAACATTGGGTATGTTAACCTAGTTGTAAATAAAACATTGGGTATTTTCTGTACCTTGTTAAAAAATTAAAACATTGGGTGTGTTATGTACCTAGTTATAAAACATTGGGTATGTTATGTACCTAGTTATAAAATACAAAAATAACTAGGTACGTAGGGTACCTACCTACATAGTGTAGTTAAAAAGAAAAACAATAATGATAAAAATGTTAATAACTAGTTATAAAGAGGAGTGTTATTAGTTCCAAGCTTTTTGTTGTTACATGTTACTAGTTGTTTTTTGTCTCTGATAAAAGCAAGAGGTATAAATAATTTATGCAGCTATTCGCAAGTATAAACCTTAAGTGAATGTTTATTACGTACAACAAAACAGCTATTTGAAAAGACAATTAATATTTTTTACCTTGTTACCCACAAGTTATGCGTTACGAGAATTCTTTATTTAATGAAGCTACTGTAAGTTCAATAATCAAAGACGTGTAAGTTTCCAATTTTTACAACTCCGCGTCGATTGAGATGATCCAAAAATAAATTAGTCACACAGTTGTATTAAATTTATTTATTATGTACCCAAAGATAATAGAAACAAAGGGAAACGTAAGTGTTCCGACTGTCATCGAGCTACGACCAAATTGCACAACGGCACAATTAATTTGTTTTATTTTGTTTCAATTATCAATAACACACCTTAGGTAGATGACGATAAGGCTTAAATTCCCGCTTCACACCATCCACCTGTTTTGATTTATGCAAGAAAAAAACATGGCCATAAAATGCCTTTTATTTTATTTTGTGGATGTTCATGCACAAATATTTAAATTTTTTTCGATCATTTTATAAATAACTTAATTTGCCACATTATTCAATAAAACCATAGCCGAAAATGGGTTCGTAAGTAGGAGATTTTTAAATTTAAAGCAGTTTTCATAGGCCTATACATTATTTTTTTCTGGGCTTATAAAAAGACTTATCTAAAAAATACTCGATTATTTCAAAGGCCAGGATATATTCTACTCGCAGTATTTAATTAAAGAATCTGAAACATTTCTAGGCGACCAAATTTTCAAACCAAAAACACATGATTTTAAATTATTACGTAGTGCATCGCCTTAAGGAGAAAACAAATAATTATTATGCAAAATTAGTAACTAACAAAATAAAAATTAGCTGAAGAATTCACCTTCATCCTAAGTTATTTATCACGAATTCACATTAGCAGCAAATAAATAAACCTTTAATAGTTCGTAATATCATTGACCTTTTCAAATCGATGGCCTAGCGTGCACATGTGTTAAGTGCAATGTGAAAATTCAATATTTGATAACTCCAGCTTGAATATAAGATATAAAGCAACAAAATGAATCAGAATATATACTAGTATATCCATTCTAGTTGAAATAAGTAATATAAATATCGTAAGAAACATCTATTTACAAAGTCATTAATCTTGTTAAATGATTTTCAAAATACGTAATTTTAACTGCACTAAACACATGTGTATATATATATGTACGAAATATCATTTACATAATAAACGAAACATGAAACAGAATAAAACAAAGAAAAATATAAAGATAACTGTCTCAACTCTAATCAAGTCTAGGATCTCTGTCATAAGTTTATCCCAATGTTCGAGTAGTTAAAGACGTTGTCCCGGTAAGACAGAGATCCTGAATTCGATTCCCGGTTGAGACCGTTATCTTTTTATTTATTTTTTTTGCATTTTCGTTTACATTTATTAGTTTTATCTTCTTCTTCATTGATATATTACATTGATAGGTATAACATATAAGAGAGTTATTAAATAAAATTTGTTCCATTAAAAAAAATTTAAAAAAATTTATTAATTAAAAAAATGCGTTACATTAAGCTACTCAAAGTAGTAAAAAAATGTTAAAGAGAAAAAAAATAATCAAAAACAGTGCTATGCAGAGAAATGAGAAAAATATGTATCGAAACATGTTTAGTACCCACACTTTAAATTATGTTACTTTGATTTTTCTAATTTTTATTCTATTTTTTTATAAGATTTTTCTTGGTTAGGCCGAAGTAGGATTACCATTAGCTAAACACTTTGTAGGTGATTACATAATATTTTTAATAAATATGAAAGTAAACTAATTATGAAGAGATCTCTTCTAATATTTTTTATAGGCGCTACTGTTCAACTATTAGCGGTGCGCGTAGAACGTATTCGGTAGTTTTAGTTCGAGTGTTGGGAGAGTTGGAGATCAGTTGAAGGTCAGTTGGAGGTCAAAAAGTGGAACCTCTTTTTTCGCATCATGTCCCATCTAATTGTAATACATCAATGTTTTTTAAAGGGTTTGTTGTGCAGGGATTGATATTCCTAGATTTTCACAATTTTTAATATAACCTACCTATATATCTATACGAAGGGTTCCTTGTAAAATCTTACCATTCGCCTTCACCCGCATTCGCCATGCTCTCAAACCATGACGAATTCCAGTTTTGCGTAGATTTACTTGACTAAAAAAACCGTTTGCTATTTTGCGCCAATTATAATGTTGTTGTGGGGACCATTATCCAAAACAGGCAACAATACCAATTGCCTGGAAGGCTGTGTTATTATTCCGGCCACCTTGAAGTCAAATATCGGTTTCGGTTAGATCCTAGATCAGGGGTAGAACACATTTTTTGATTGTTGAGATCTGTGTTTAAAAGGTTTTCTGTTTTCAAAAGATGGAACTTCTAATTAATTTGAAAAATCTAACCTAACCTTGCAGACTCATACAGCGTTTCATATGGTAATTTTATGCGTGTTCGACTCTTATTACTATTCTCGGATTCGAAAAAAAATTCTTCATTTTTCTACAATCTTGACAATTTAATCTTTATGAGCACAGGACCATGTTATCATAATTTTTCCTTATCGAAAGAAGCAAACACTTTGTGGCTTGACATTATTACACAAATGAAAGAATATCTTTGTTTTAAACCACTTTATTACATTTATATACGTCGACCGGTTTCGGTTGAACTCAACCTTCATCAGGACAGTACAAATATAAACTAAAATATAATACAGAGGAAGAGTATTAAGTAAACAATAAAGAAAAAGAAAGTATATAAATGTGAGGGAGAGAGCATCAGGGCAGCGGAGTAGGTAGTGGGGTCGGGGAGGGGTGGGGTTTACCCAGGGAGAAAGGAAACATCTTTAAAATAGGGCTTTTAGTAAGTTCTATCTGTTTGTTTAAAATTGGGTAATTATTTTTTTTATTTTATGCTTCCGATTTTGTTGTCCGTGTTAAATCTTCCCCATAGGAAAAACTAAACCCTTCCACTCACTTTTCCACAAATGATCAGCTAGTCAATCAACACTATGCAAGTGCATTATATAAGTAAAATAAATACAAAACAATACAAGAACAACAACACGTCAACTCACCAGAGATCAAATGGGAAAAAAAAATTCACCGACTCCAGATATTTTCATATCAGAGGGTTCGGCTCGGTGGAACTTCTAACAGGGCCTATAAATCCTACTGTTCCCTCAACATAAATATTTAAAAAATCTTTCGTTATCCTACATGTATTCAAAATATCCGACTTTTGCATCTTTATATATAAATTTTTTGATAGATCTAATAAATCTGTAATAATTTATCAGATCTAATTTTATTTTATGCTTCCGATTTTGTTGTCCGGGTTAAATCTTCCCCATAGGAAAAACTAAACCCTTCCACTCACTTTTCCACAAATGATCAGCTAGTCAATCAACACTATGCAAGTGCATTATATAAGTAAAATAAATACAAAACAATACAAGAACAACAACACGTCAACTCACCAGAGATCAAATGGGAAAAAAAAATTCACCGACTCCAGATATTTTCATATCAGAGGGTTCGGCTCGGTAGAACTTCTAACAGGGCCTATAAATCCTACTGATCCCTCAACATAAATATTTAAAAAATCTTTCGTTATCCTACATGTATTCAAAATGACCGACTTTTGCATCTTTATATATAAATTTTTTGATAGATCTAATACGCCTAAATTTTTAATGAGAGAGCTAGGTATAATGCCAGTAGCCGAAATAACGAATGGTAATATTTTTATAGTCTGAGAATGCCAAATTCTTTTTATTTCGTTTCCTAAATCTGTGTATTTTCTTATTTTTTCATTAACAGATTTTTGAATGTTACAGGAATTTGGAATAGCGACATCAATGATATAAGTTATTTTTTTAATTTTGTCATGTAAAACTATATCGGGTCTATTATGACTAATCGTTCGGTCTGTTAGTATAGTTTTATCATAATATATTTTATAAAATTCGTTTTCTAAAAATGAATTTGGTTCATATTCATAATATGGTACTATATTACAGCAGTCAATCAAGTTATGTTTAATTACCAAATTTTGGTGAATTATTTTTAAAACTTGATTGTGCCTAAATGTATACTCGGACGGTGCTAATATAGAACATCCCGATATAATATGTTCTATAGTTTCCGGAAAAGCCAAACATTTTCTACACAAATCATCAATTTGATTTGTATCTTTGATTATATGCTTTCTATAATTTTTAGTATTAACGACTCTATCCTGAATAGCAAGCATAAATCCTTCTATTTCTGCGCTCAACTCTCCAATACTCAACCATTTGTTTGACGAAAATTTGTCAACATACGTTTGGTTGAGATAATTGAAGTGTTTTGCGTGTAAAATTTTATTTGACCAGGAATCTAATAGTTCCTGGTTGGGATTTATAAAAATGTTGGCATTCTCATCGTATAAATTTAAAGGTGTAATATTTCTATCTGCCTTGCAAATTATTTTGTGCATTTCTGAGCTATGAGCTTTCCTATGGAAAAAAGTTCTTAGCATTTCTACCTGATTATGTTTCAAAGAAGTTATTTTGACTATGCCTCTACCTCCTAAATTTCTAGGTAAATTAACTCGTTCTATAGCTGAATTTGGATGATGGCAATTAAATTTTGTTAGCGTAGTTCTAACTAATCTTTCTAAGTTATCTAAATCTGTATTAGACCATTTAATTATGCCAAATGAGTACGTTAATAGAGGTATTGCCCAAGTATTTATTGCTTTTACTAAATTTTTAGCAGATAGATTGCATTTTAAAATTTTCCTGATCCTAGTTTGAAATTTAATCCTAATATCATTTTTAATACTAGTATGGTCTAATCTATTTGATTGTGGGTATCCTAAATACTTATAAACCTCATCCCTTTTCATACTAGTAATTTGGAAATTTCTAAATATACTCTCGTCCCCATCTACAATTTTGCCTTTCTCTATATGGATCGTTCTACATTTATCTAAACCAAAAGTCATTTTGTATCATCTGAAAAGTTTTTAACTACCTCGATCATTTTCTCTAAATTTTGTTCAGAATTCGAAAATAATTTTATATCATCCATAAATAATAAATGCGAAATTGTACTACTCTCCCTTGTATTACCCTTAACTTTTATTCCAAACTTGCTTCTAATTAACATTTTAGATAGAGGATTCAATGCTAAGCAAAACCAAAGAGGACTCAATGAGTCTCCTTGAAAAATCCCTCTTTTAATTGAAATTCCCGGTATTACTATTTTCTTACCTTTTAAATTGATAAGTAAATTGGTATTCCAAAAGGACATAATATTTTCCAAAAAGCTAATAATAATGGGGTTAATTTTGTATATATTTAATACTTTGATCAGCCACGAGTGCGGGACACTATCGAAAGCCTTTTGGTAGTCTATATAGCAAGTATGTAAATTACGTTTTCTAGTTTGAATCTGTTTTAAAATTACAGAATCGATAACTAATTGTTCTTTACATCCCATATGTTTTCTGCGACAACCTTTTTGTTGTTCAGATAAAATATTTTTTTCATCTAAATGAGTATATATTAAATCTGTTAAACAAGAGGTTAAAATTTTGTATATTGTCGGTAAACATGTAATGGGTCTGTACTGAGAAGGATTATTAATATTTTCGCTTTTGGGTAACATATAAGTAATGCCCTTAGTTAGAAAATTTGGAAAATTTTGAGGTTGACTGACAAATTTTGAAAGATTTTTTGCCAAAAGAGGATGTAAAGTAGTCAGACGTTTGTACCAAAAATTATGTATCCAATCGCAACCCGTGGCTTTCCAATTATGAGTATTTTTAATAATTTTGGATAACAATTCAACCGATATATTAGAAAAACTCATTTGTTCAATACCTGAAAAATTGAGTTCTTCATTTTCTATCCATGGAGTTGACTCGTTATGTTTTATATCTTTACTCCAAATTTTAGTCCAAAAATCGCGCATATCTGATTCAGATGGCAACGGAATATTATTATTCGAAATAATATTTTGTTTATCGTCAAGTTTGGAATAAAATATTTTTTCATTTTTCTGGAATAATCTATTATTATTTTTTTTATTATACGTATAATTATATCTTTTTAATCTACTAGCTTTTACGCCTAATTTTTGTTTTAATAAATCCAATAAATCATTGATTATATTTTCATTATTATGACTATCAATGTTACAACCAAATTTTCTACCAATTTCATCTACATGTCTCAAAATTTTCCTACTTCTATTTCCATTTTTATATTCTATTACTCTAGCTATGTTACTTCTTAAAAATACTACATCATTTTCTAATCTGATCTGCCATTCTGGTTTACTATAACTATATTATCTATCGTCAGAGGATGATAATTTAATTCCTAACTTATTACAAACAGTAATCGCACTAGCGTATACTATTGTATGAAGATCTAAAAAACTAATTTCGTCAAATATGATTTTTGGTAAAATTATGTTATTTAATTCAAAAATTAATTTAGATAATTTCTTTGACGTATGCAATTTCGGTAATTTTGGTCTAACTGTTGGCTCTACATCTATATATCTGTTTATATTATTATGAAGTAAGTTAGCTAATTCTAGTACATTTTCATCAACAAAGTTTAAATTTGCAATGTTGATTTCTCTAAGATTATAAATAACGGCTAAGTTATTTGAATCTACTGTAATATCATTGGACATTTCGACCAGAATATTATCCAAACTATCTACATTCAATGCATCTGATATGACATTATTACTTGTGTTAATTTGTTCTAAATTATTTCCCCTTTGCAATCTATCTGCTACTTCTCTTTTAATCTGTTCTAATGTGACTACAGAAATTAAATTATTTTTGAAAATAGCTCGCTTTTGGTCTGCTAATCTTTGTTCGCTTACTTGGGCAATCGGATAATTTTGTGAGAAAAGTAAATGTAATTTTTTCCTGTATAACAACATATCTGTTTCTACTTTGGTTACATAAAAATATGAACGAACAATGAACATATTGACATCGTTCGTCCATTTCATACGCTGTCTAGGAATACCTGCTTTTTTTTTTTTAATTTTATTATTATTACTATCAAAATTATTATTATCAATAATTTAGAATCATTGGAAATCTCAAAAGCAAAAAAAATAAAAATAATTACCCAATTTTAAACAAACAGATAGAACTTACTAAAAGCCCTATTTTAAAGATGTTTCCTTTCTCCCTGGGTAATCCCCACCCCTCCCCGACCTCCACTACCTACTCCGCTGCCCTGATGCTCTCTCCCTCACATTTGTATACTTTCTCTTTCTTTATTGTTTACTTAATAATCTTCCTCTGTATTATATTTTAGTTTATATTTGTACTGTCCTGATGAAGGTTGAGTTCAACCGAAACCGGTCGACGTATATAAATGTAATAAAGTGGTTTAAAACAAAGATATTCTTTCATTTGTGTAATAATTTTCCCTATTTTCTGGAAATATAAAAAAAAATTGTTAACTGATTGGTCAAAATGTGTAGTGAAGTATTTTCTGAAAGAATCTTGCATTTTTCTTGGCACTTTTATGAGATATAATTTATTTTTAATCTTTAGTTTTAACGCGGAATTAACGACTGTAGGTACCCTAATGAAAGCACATAACTTGATTCTCTTTGTGGAAATTATTATTATTATTCAATATTTTAATAATACCTATCGCATAACAGTCCCAACTACTTCCAACCATCTAGAGCCAGAGAGACTACAACATTTCTAAATGGGGAATGTTGTCAGACTGAAGGGAATGAGTAAGGGAAGAAGATGGGGACGAGAAAAGACTGGCACTACCAAGTTATTCGGATGTTGTCACCAAACACATCTAAAGCAATTTCAAGCAACGTTTCAATTCTGATTTGTGTTCTTTTACCAGGGAGATACTGAGAGTAATTTCCACTCTGGAACCTGCCACAAATGTACTACATATTCAAATGAATTACTTAATTGAGAAATAAGAATAAAATTGTTTTTTTTTTTTAAATTAAAGATTGCCCTTCCAGATTAATGTATTATTCAGTATTTGGGAACCTCGATGATACTAGTAGTTTCTCTACGTGAGTTTTTTTGACAACTAATTTTTTTGATTTTTAGTTTCGGTTTCAGGGGCCGAAGGTTGTCGACCTCGCTAGATCTCTTCCGAGCACTTATCTTGTCAAGAAAAATACAAAGAGTAACACCGCCTTTGACTTTTCACACAACGAGAATAATGCTGAGCTAATTTAGTTGGTAATATTATAATGACCGCAGATTGTATCATCTAACTCATCTGTTATTCTTTTATTTATTTCACCATTTGATCTGAGAACAAAGGTCACTTCTTCACTTCTGTCAGAATTGTGAATCCTGAAGAGATTCTTTTTAATAAGCCCAGTTTCGATTGAATTAGAAATCTACAACCACTAGAGATAGTTAGCATCTGAAACGATTTGTTAAGTGATCTTTGTGGCAAAGCGGTAAATTTACGTGTGAAAATGACTATCAATAAACATAATAAAATAATGTAATAACTACCAAGTCTCTAACAAAGGCATACAAATTTTGAGATTTATAACTAAATCAATAATATACGAGTGTATTAAACTGATATATTTGCCATTTTAGAAGTCAACTTGATTACAATTTTCCTGTCTGGAACCCACATTACAATATTTATGTACAAGATATTGAAATAATACGAAATCAATTCTTACGTTGTCTAACTTTTAAAATGGGTATTCCTGTAATTGTGTTAAACTACTCGTACGTTTTAGTTTTAATATTCTTGTTTTGTCCTGTTCTGCTGTTATTGTTATTCTAAACATTGTCATCACTTTGTATAAACAGTATATTTAGTGTTATAATATTAGATCTGTATTGGGTAAGGCACACTGCAGGAATAATTTTTAGAACATGACCAATAATACTAAATTACTGTTCTGAAGTTCGTTATAGTAAAGCGCACATGAACTGAAATTACACTAAACTGCGCTATGTAAATTCCAAGTTATTATTATTATTATTATTATTATTATATACTCTTTTACGAAATGAATATGCTTAAATTGTCTGTCAGGGGGCTTTTCACTAACTTGGTATTTATATATAAAATTCTAAATGATGCATATAATAGAGCAGTATTGCTCGCATTTTTAAGCTTTCGGATTCCACTACGTAAAATTCTGGTACTAACTACCATATCTATTCCTTATCACCAAGAATACTTATGGAGGGAAGTAATTAGACCGAGTCAGTGGACTTCTTCAATTTTTCACTTAAAAAACACAGTTACTCGGGCAGTTTAGTTATGCATAATAAATATTGTATAATTTTTGCTAGATATAAAAACCCCTAAAAAGGGCGTCAATTAATAAATAATTACTTCAATCAAATGTGAATTCAGCATTTATGGGACAATCAACACGCCTTTAATGGCACAAAAAGAGTAATAGAAAATGAAAATTTCACAACTGGAAACATGATATTGAACTTTTTCAATGAATAGTTAGATTTATCGAAGATTTTCTTCTCCTGTTAATTATTATCTTCTTCATTGCTCATACTTAGCAGTACTCACTTTTTAAAACCTTTTTTATATAAATAATATTTTTTGTACATTATATACTTTTACATATTTTAACATTTGTATTTGTTACTTTATACTTTTCTTTGAGTTGTTGTACTATTACATTTTATACTTTTCTTTCAGTTGTTGTACTTTTACATTTTATACTTGTTACTTTATACTTTTTTTGAGTTCTTGTACTTTTTCATTTATTTGAGTTGTTGTACTTTTCATTTAATACTTTTACTTTTATTTGAGTTGTTGTACTTTTACATTTTATACTTGTTACTTTATACCTTTCTTTAAGTTGTTGAACTTTTACATTTTATGCTTGTTACTTAAGACTTTTGTTTGAGTTTTTGTACTTTCAATATTCTTACTTTTGTTTATGACAAGGTTATGCCGTATATATGAAAAAAATAAAATTTAAAGGTGAATTGAAATGGCAGTTGCTTTCTATTATAACACGATCTGAGTGGTCAGATACTTACCCTCATCTCCTTGAATTCTGCATCTGCAATAGATGTAGGCAGTTGAAACTCGTGTTTGATTTCAAGTATATACATGTATACCTACTTTGTAAAAAGCTATTGACAATTTAATGTTTCGACGAGGGGAAAAATGTGAATTAATACGTTAAACCAAATGATGTGATTCAGTATTTGAGAACACGGTAAAAACAATTCGATAAATGTACGTACTAATTCTGTTACAAAAATATTTGAAAAATTTTCTCTGCACTCTACGGTTCCTTAATTTTTACCAACCCTTATTTGTGATACCACAAACGATATTGGGTCAGAATCATTACCAAATCGAAAACATAAACACCCCCCTAAAGCTATTTACGAATTACAATGATTCCGCAGCAATTTTCATATCATCCCAAGAACTTCGATAAGAAACAAAATAATTTAAAAAAATTTCACAAAAAAATCAATAATAGTTCGTTCAATATTCATTCAAGTCAGCCGACGTTTCGGTGAATTGAGGTCCGATCAGTCGCTTGGCGCCGAACGAAAAGATTCGGACCCAGTCCGTCGGACCTGTCACTCAAGGACCTCGAATACGCTTATTAGCTTATTACAGGATCAATGTGGAGAGAGCGGGGTTCTTTGATGCTTGATGCTGCCTTACCTGGCCACTAGCCCTGCTGCCTGTGAACTCTAAAGGATATTCTGCTTTCTCGATTTAAAACATGTTAAAGCTTGTTTTGGATGAGTTGCGGGGGCTTTCTTTGGAAGTTTTGGTTAAATTTAACTATAGTATTTCTGTGAACCTGACTTTTGAAAAGTTTGTCCGTAATTGTCTCATATTCAATAAATCAAAACTTTCTGTGAAATTATAAGAACGGGTTATTTCAGAAAATTTGAACAATTCTTCAACTTTCAAAGTTAATTTTCAAGTTCTGTGAAAGTTATTTTCAAGAAAGCCTATAATGATATAATAACAGAACTTGAATAGGACTTTCACAGAACCCGAAAATGAACGTTGAAATTTGATGAATTGTTCAAATTCTATGAAACAACCCATCCTAAGATTTTCAAGTCGTTACTCAAATATCTACCTACTTCATTATAAAACATTAAAAAATATTTTACGTTACATTTTTTTATTTTTTACTAAATTCAAATAAGCAATAATTTTCAGGAGGCGGTTATGGGTACCGCACTCTATTGGATAACCAACACCTCTGACCATAGGTAACCCCAAGTGCTTCGCTGTGTTCGGTGACTTAGCAGGGGTGTCCGGTTCATGGGGTATGATGTATCTGTCCACCAAACTGCATGGTAGGCCGGATCGGGAGATTCTGGTTGAGAAAGACCTTTTGACCTCTCCAATAGAACTCTATCGTAACATCGCCGTGGGAGGGATGGATTCATTCGTCCGCCACTCCTGGACTCACTAACCCCCAGATCCCCATCCTTACTTTCCTGTAAAAGACCCTCCACATAGCATCCCCAAAGATGACATACGCTCGGCGGAGAATTCTCAATGATAATTATTTTTTAGAACTTTTTTCAGACGGGAATTTTGGAGAAAAACAATTTAACTGGCGGATGTTTTGATTTTTGCGATAATGATTAGTGGAAGCCTTCCTTTACGTTGATAATATAATAATTGCACGTGTATCCTATATCTAATTGAGGTTCCTATTCATCAAGTATGACTATGAGATGGGTCAGAGCTTTCATAAATTACGAAACAGGTAGGTCTTTGTGCTTTCGGGCCAATAATTATGTGAAATAACTTCCCTTCGTCTTTCTTCAACCCTGCTGTGTACCTACCTATTTAAATCTCAATTTTTCTTCATAATTATTAATCAATACCATTGTCTTTCGTTTCCTACCTACACAACTTTACAAATGACACTATATTATTTATGGTCTTCTGTTGGTCTTATTTCTTGTAGACATGACCTGAATAAACTATTTGATTCAGTTGATCGTCCCATGTCTTCCTGAAGGTTCTCCGATTTGATCTTCTATCCACTTCCGGGTAAAATATACATATAAACCCCCCCCCCCACCCCTTTCTTAATATTGCCTACAATGCTTACATTCGATTTGCACGCTTTCCTGATGTTCTCAATCGTAGAGGAACTGTAGATTCAGTTCTAGTGCACAGAAAAAACTGATCCTGGTAAAAAGGTGATATCATGCCGATTTACTGATAAAAGATTAGTCAATCAGAATATATCGGAAGACGGAATGCGACAATATCAGTATGTCAATATTAATATTAATATTTGTATGAACACGAGTTCCGCCGTCCGCATAAAGCATTCTCTTTTAACCGATACTGTTTTAAGAACTCTGTCAATTTATTCGTTACAGGCCTGTTGTCCCTTTTTTAACAGGATTTTAATAAATCTGCAATACTCATTTTTCTCCGTGTACATTTTGAGGCACCTATCTTAAAACGGTTCGGTAAAGTGATGGATTCCCTCGACTGTACCTATTCAATTTACTTTAGTTCTTCTACTGAATTATCTATAATGTATCTTCCTACAACAGGTATCAGTGGCAACAGAACCTTAGAGGTAACCTCTTCTGCATGAGTTGGCTAGCATCACAGAAATGCACCTAACCTTTAGAAGAACAGTTCACAAACAAATTTTGAGGCAAACTCACCGTTTCATCGCCCAAATACAACAAAGGAATACTACTAACTACAAATGAAAACAATATTTTTAACATAACCAATTCAATGTTTAAAACACAACTTAACACTTTTTCATGTCAAAATATTACTGCTGATATTTTTAGATTTTTACAGTTTTAATCTAATTGTATTTAAACCATAGTAATGTAAGTAATTACTGTATGCAACAATTGCTTATTAATTATAATTAAATAAACTCATTGAAAAACAAGTAGGTTAAATAAATTATGCTTTTTCACATTTTTTTAGTTAGTAACATAATGGCATAATACGGTTTATGGTAGGTTTATTGCCAAGCAATTACAAAATACATGCATATATTATTGATGATTACGGCATACCGGCAAATGTTCAAAGAACAGTAATTCATTATAATCGGTAGGTACCTACCTAATGTACCGAGTACCTACCCTTCCTGGCAAAGTTGTACAGAGTACGAAATGGAGGGCAGATACCGTGAAATAATTACTGTAATTAACTGCCTTCTTGAGCTGAAAATTCCTGTTCATTGTTCCACTAAGGGCTGGTGCGTTGGCGTAACAGCCGTATGTGCAGCCCCGGGATCGGGTTATTCAAATTGACGAATAATATAAAAATTAAAAACTATTACAGGAGCATACTATGCATCATTACTTGACTCTCACACCTCAGCGGTTGCCATGGCATAAATCCACGAATTACAGTTTGAACTGCTTGACCATCCGCTTTACTCACCAGATCTAGCCCCAAGCGACTTATTTTTGTTCCCTAATCTAAAAACTGCGCTCGGAGGACAGAGATTTTCGTCAAATGAGGAGGCAATCACCTTTGCGAACAATTATTTTGCAGAGAAAAACGCCGAGTACTATTTGGATGGGTTAGAGAGATGGGAGCATCGCTGGGAGAAGTGTGTAGAGTTACAAGGAGACTATGTAGAAAAATAAATAAAAAAACTTAAGAAAAAAACTCTTGTTTCATTGTTAGGTCGGAAACTTTTCATACCACCTTCAAATAAAATAAATAAATAAATATAGGACAATTTTTATAGCGCCGCTTTTGTGAGTTATCACCTCAGGGGCGCTTTACAGTTGATGCAGGTATTAAAAAAAATATATAAATATTACCAAAATAAAGTGAAGTTAAGTAAAGTAAAATGAAGAACAGGAACAGTTGACATGAAGATAGAAGATGGAGACTCTGCAGCAAGAATCCTAGGTGGTGAAGAAACTGGACCAGCTGCTGCAGCGAGAGAGTCCACCAACAGTGCCAACAGGAGGTTCGTTATCCATCCAGGTATGTGTCTACTGCTAATAAAGCGCTGACACAATATCCTCTCATAGATAACACACCTTGGCAGCACCGCTGTGACGTTCGACGAAGATTGAAGATGGAGACTCTGCTGCAAGAATCCTAGGTGGTGAAGGAACTGTACAAGCTGCTGCAGCAAGAGAGACTACCGCGTCCACCAACAGTGCCAGCACGAGGTTCGTCATCCGTTTAGGTATGGTATTATACTGTTAAAGTTTTTTGCCAGACAATCAAATTATCTTATTTTCATTGAATATTATAAAACTTGAGTTTTATGCTCTTTCCCAAATATTAATTTTGCTGCTCACAGAACACAGTCAAATTATTCGCGTGGTAATTAACTTCACTAAGACTAATAGCCTGTATCGAGTTACATTTCCGAGTGAAGCAATAAAAAACTAATCACTACACGAAATATTACAAGGAGAAAGAAGAAAAAAAGTTCCATGAATAGCCAATAGTTGAAAATATATTACATTATCTGAAAGAAGACATTAAAAAATTAATGGTTACCAATGTATAAACGGACCTTTAATCTACAAGGCAGAAAATAATTTGAAAACAATAAATAATAATTGTTCAATTTTTTTTTACTATTTTTTATACGTGAATACTGCACCTGACCAGAGTCCCAATTGCTCCCAAACGTCTCGAATCAGTAAGACAATGGTATCCCCAATTAATAATAATAATACTTGGATGACTTGTATAGCGCCGTTTTTGTGCAAAAACACCTCAAGGGCAAACACCTCAATTAGTGTATGTTGTAAGGCTGAAGGTAGTGTGGAGGGGAAGGATATGGGAAGAGGAAGTTGTTGTAGTATCTGGCTATTCTGATCTGGCCACCAAACACGGCTAAAGCCATTTCAAGCAATGTTTAATTTTGAATGGTGGTCTTACACCAGGGCGATACTGAGAGTATCTTCCAATCTGGGACGTGCCACAGTATGTATTATTTTAAATTTATAAATGGTTAAATAACACAAATTCGTTAAATAAAATATATATTATAACGTACTCGTAGATACCTAACCTATAATATAATATTAAGAACAGAAAATTATTTTAATTGCAATTTTCGAAATTGGAACAGATTTGCTGAAAATGGGGTCGTCCGAAAGGTTCGTCCCTTATGACGAAATATCTAGTTTTTTTTTAAATAATGATAGTGAGGATAGAACTTTTTTAATTTTTGCAAAATATACCGAAAGGTACCGAAGATGTGCGCAATCAAAATGTTGATATACATCACGGTACGTACGCGGTGGTACTGCAGCATTACTGAATTGTACTGAATCGTGTCTCATGTGACGTCACCATACACCATTGCATACATTTTACCTTAAGTTCACTTTGAAAGCCCACAACGTAATTTTTTTATTTTTTTTGTTTTTTATTTGGTACAATATTTTTTACATTTCAAAGTTTTCCAGTAATGTTGGCCTCACTGGGTGGCTTGCCCGTGCTGAGGCCTTCATTTTATAATATGAAAATATAATCTACATTATACATTTAAAGAGAAAATAATTCATTTAAAATATGATATTGTGTGTTTGTGAGTGATGTGTGTTTATATTGGTTTTGTGTGTTACGTGTAGGTTTTATTTTTATTTTATGCTATGACATTTTGGTAATATTGTCATTTTGTTCTTTAATCCATTTTGTAATTTTGTGTGTGAATTTATTTTTATTTTCCTCAATTTTAATTTCAAGTTTTACACTGTTGAAAGCTTTTATAGCATGGTATTGGTAGTGTCTTTGTCCAAAGCTTGAATTTATTGTCGGAGTTTTTATGTTTTCTTTGTACGCTTGTCTAACTGGTCTGTTAGTGTTATTTTGTGTATGTTGAAATTTTTTTTTTTGTAAAAAATGTAGTTTAGTAGTGTTTTAACGTATAATTGGCGTATATCTAGTACGTCACAGCTGTTGAATATTTGGTCTGTATCAGTCAGTCTATGTTTTTTTAGTATTACCTTTAATATCGTTTTCTGTGCGGTTTCTATGTAATTGATAGCCGAGTTTGTTGTTCTTTTTTTTGATAATCTTTGATAACTCTTCAAATATGATACATTTTTATCAACAACAAAAAAAAACGAGACTGCCTCATTCAGAATAACAGACTATCCCTATTTTTTCCACTGTCTGCGCTAGTTTTTTTCGTAAGTGTTTAAATTACTGAGTTAGTTTCGATTTTTCAAATAAAGCGTTCGATAATAAACAAACAAAAGCGAGGAGCTGGCTCCTTCACCCAACTTGCCTAGGCATGGAAAATATTTGTTTCTGATGCTATGCGATGAATTGGGACTCCACTTTACAAGTTTGCTCCGGGCCAGGAAAATTGCCGCTACGCCACTGGGATAACCTGTTTGTAAAACAAGCTGGTAACTACTGAGTTACCTAGATCTGATGTAACTAAAACAAAGGAAAATAGTGTAGTGTGCAATGAAAATTGATCGTAAGAATTTAAAAAAAACTGTTTAATAGGGAGACCTAATGGAATATACACTAGCTATAGGTAGGTAGGTACCCAACAGTTTTTGTGAAGGGGATGCTGCACTACTAATTACTATTGCTAATTACCTACTACAAGTATTACCTATTGTCAAATATACGGTCTAGCCCACGAACAAGATGGCATTATTGACAAAAATAGTATTTCAAATTAGCTTCGTGGTCTAGGGGAAAGGTCCTCGACTAGCAAGCCGAAGATCGAGGGTTCATATTTCTGCGTGCGCAAGTAAATTTTATTTTATTGATTTGTGTTTTTCACAATTTACTCATTTAAAAATAATATTTGCAGCACGTTCCAGAATGGAAGATACTGTCAATATCGTCCTGTTATAAGACCAACATTCAGAATTGAAACGTTGCTTGAAACGATTTTGGCCGTGTTTGGTGACCAGATTTAAATAGCCAGGTACTTTCCCTCCTTCCTCTTCCCCATCTCCCCCTCCCCTCCTTCCTTTTCCCTCAGCGTCACAACAAACCGTAGTTGGGGATCCCATAGTCTCACTGTATCCATATGAAAAGAGCTCTATAAATCCTTTACGGTTCGCAACATCAATTACAGATTCTAAATTAATTTGATAAAATGACTGATCGAAGGGTTTCACTGTTTCAATAACGTTCAATAACAGTTATTCATACCAAACTGTTAAAAATGCATCTCGTTAACACGAACTAAGAACAATCCACTTTGAAATATGGTATGCTATTATGTGCATTATACGCATATGCATTAAAGTCGCTTTTTGCATGTTGAATTATTCTAGACAAATATATATGTATTTGGCGGTAACCGCGTAAATCATCAAAATGATAATTCATCACATCTTTAAAAAGTTATATAAAGTCATGGAAAGTGATGAAACAAAAACTTTATTAACTGGGTTAAGTAGGTTAGGTTAGGTTGTGTTGAGTTATCGTGGAACCGTATTTGGCCTAGGCAAGCGAGAGTGAAAATATACGCAAGAGCGAAATTAGAAGTCTTCGCAGCTTTTTAGATTCTGGGGACAAGATAGCATCCAAACTGTTGCTGGTATGTGTGTACGCGGTTCATATGATTTGAGCATACTACCAAAACCTCGTAGAGATACTACTCGCTCCGTGGCTGTGCATCGTATCGTTGTGTGTGTTAAACGCAGCGAGTTTGAGGACGCTGTTGCTGGTATGTGTGTACGCGGTTCATATGATTTGAGCATACTACCAAAACCTCGTAGAGATACTACTCGCTCCGTGGCTGTGCATCGTATCGTTGTGTGTGTTAAACGCAGCGAGTTTGAGGACGCTGTTGCTGGTATGTGTGTACGCGGTTCATATGATTTGAGCATACTACCAAAACCTCGTAGAGATACTACTCGCTCCGTGGCTGTGCATCGTATCGTTGTGTGTGTTAAACGCAGCGAGTTTGAGGACGCTGTTGCTGGTATGTGTGTACGCGGTTCATATGATTTGAGCATACTACCAAAACCTCGTAGAGATACTACTCGCTCCGTGGCTGTGCATCGTATCGTTGTGTGTGTTAAACGCAGCGAGTTTGAGGACGCTGTTGCTGGTATGTGTGTACGCGGTTCATATGATTTGAGCATACTACCAAAACCTCGTAGAGATACTACTCGCTCCGTGGCTGTGCATCGTATCGTTGTGTGTGTTAAACGCAGCGAGTTTGAGGACGCTGTTGCTGGTATGTGTGTACGCGGTTCATATGATTTGAGCATACTACCAAAACCTCGTAGAGATACTACTCGCTCCGTGGCTGTGCATCGTATCGTTGTGTGTGTTAAACGCAGCGAGTTTGAGGACGCTGTTGCTGGTATGTGTGTACGCGGTTCATATGATTTGAGCATACTACCAAAACCTCGTAGAGATACTACTCGCTCCGTGGCTGTGCATCGTATCGTTGTGTGTGTTAAACGCAGCGAGTTTGAGGACGCTGTTGCTGGTATGTGTGTACGCGGTTCATATGATTTGAGCATACTACCAAAACCTCGTAGAGATACTACTCGCTCCGTGGCTGTGCATCGTATCGTTGTGTGTGTTAAACGCAGCGAGTTTGAGGACGCTGTTGCTGGTATGTGTGTACGCGGTTCATATGATTTGAGCATACTACCAAAACCTCGTAGAGATACTACTCGCTCCGTGGCTGTGCATCGTATCGTTGTGTGTGTTAAACGCAGCGAGTTTGAGGACGCTGTTGCTGGTATGTGTGTACGCGGTTCATATGATTTGAGCATACTACCAAAACCTCGTAGAGATACTACTCGCTCCGTGGCTGTGCATCGTATCGTCGTGTGTGTTAAACGCAGCGAGTTTGAGGACGCTGTTGCTGGTATGTGTGTACGCGGTTCATATGATTTGAGCATACTACCAAAACCTCGTAGAGATACTACTCGCTCCGTGGCTGTGCATCGTATCGTTGTGTGTGTTAAACGCAGCGAGTTTGAGGACGCTGTTGCTGGTATGTGTGTACGCGGTTCATATGATTTGAGCATACTACCAAAACCTCGTAGAGATACTACTCGCTCCGTGGCTGTGCATCGTATCGTCGTGTGTGTTAAACGCAGCGAGTTTGAGGACGCTGTTGCTGGTATGTGTGTACGCGGTTCATATGATTTGAGCATACTACCAAAACCTCGTAGAGATACTACTCGCTCCGTGGCTGTGCATCGTATCGTTGTGTGTGTTAAACGCAGCGAGTTTGAGGACGCTGTTGCTGGTATGTGTGTACGCGGTTCATATGATTTGAGCATACTACCAAAACCTCGTAGAGATACTACTCGCTCCGTGGCTGTGCATCGTATCGTTGTGTGTGTTAAACGCAGCGAGTTTGAGGACGCTGTTGCTGGTATGTGTGTACGCGGTTCATATGATTTGAGCATACTACCAAAACCTCGTAGAGATACTACTCGCTCCGTGGCTGTGCATCGTATCGTTGTGTGTGTTAAACGCAGCGAGTTTGAGGACGCTGTTGCTGGTATGTGTGTACGCGGTTCATATGATTTGAGCATACTACCAAAACCTCGTAGAGATACTACTCGCTCCGTGGCTGTGCATCGTATCGTTGTGTGTGTTAAACGCAGCGAGTTTGAGGACGCTGTTGCTGGTATGTGTGTACGCGGTTCATATGATTTGAGCATACTACCAAAACCTCGTAGAGATACTACTCGCTCCGTGGCTGTGCATCGTATCGTTGTGTGTGTTAAACGCAGCGAGTTTGAGGACGCTGTTGCTGGTATGTGTGTACGCGGTTCATATGATTTGAGCATACTACCAAAACCTCGTAGAGATACTACTCGCTCCGTGGCTGTGCATCGTATCGTTGTGTGTGTTAAACGCAGCGAGTTTGAGGACGCTGTTGCTGGTATGTGTGTACGCGGTTCATATGATTTGAGCATACTACCAAAACCTCGTAGAGATACTACTCGCTCCGTGGCTGTGCATCGTATCGTTGTGTGTGTTAAACGCAGCGAGTTTGAGGACGCTGTTGCTGGTATGTGTGTACGCGGTTCATATGATTTGAGCATACTACCAAAACCTCGTAGAGATACTACTCGCTCCGTGGCTGTGCATCGTATCGTTGTGTGTGTTAAACGCAGCGAGTTTGAGGACGCTGTTGCTGGTATGTGTGTACGCGGTTCATATGATTTGAGCATACTACCAAAACCTCGTAGAGATACTACTCGCTCCGTGGCTGTGCATCGTATCGTTGTGTGTGTTAAACGCAGCGAGTTTGAGGACGCTGTTGCTGGTATGTGTGTACGCGGTTCATATGATTTGAGCATACTACCAAAACCTCGTAGAGATACTACTCGCTCCGTGGCTGTGCATCGTATCGTTGTGTGTGTTAAACGCAGCGAGTTTGAGGACGCTGTTGCTGGTATGTGTGTACGCGGTTCATATGATTTGAGCATACTACCAAAACCTCGTAGAGATACTACTCGCTCCGTGGCTGTGCATCGTATCGTTGTGTGTGTTAAACGCAGCGAGTTTGAGGACGCTGTTGCTGGTATGTGTGTACGCGGTTCATATGATTTGAGCATACTACCAAAACCTCGTAGAGATACTACTCGCTCCGTGGCTGTGCATCGTATCGTTGTGTGTGTTAAACGCAGCGAGTTTGAGGACGCTGTTGCTGGTATGTGTGTACGCGGTTCATATGATTTGAGCATACTACCAAAACCTCGTAGAGATACTACTCGCTCCGTGGCTGTGCATCGTATCGTTGTGTGTGTTAAACGCAGCGAGTTTGAGGACGCTGTTGCTGGTATGTGTGTACGCGGTTCATATGATTTGAGCATACTACCAAAACCTCGTAGAGATACTACTCGCTCCGTGGCTGTGCATCGTATCGTTGTGTGTGTTAAACGCAGCGAGTTTGAGGACGCTGTTGCTGGTATGTGTGTACGCGGTTCATATGATTTGAGCATACTACCAAAACCTCGTAGAGATACTACTCGCTCCGTGGCTGTGCATCGTATCGTCGTGTGTGTTAAACGCAGCGAGTTTGAGGACGCTGTTGCTGGTATGTGTGTACGCGGTTCATATGATTTGAGCATACTACCAAAACCTCGTAGAGATACTACTCGCTCCGTGGCTGTGCATCGTATCGTTGTGTGTTAAACGCAGCGAGTTTGAGGACGCTGTTGCTGGTATGTGTGTACGCGGTTCATATGATTTGAGCATACTACCAAAACCTCGTAGAGATACTACTCGCTCCGTGGCTGTGCATCGTATCGTCGTGTGTGTTAAGCGCAGCGAGTTTGAGGACGCTGTTGCTGGAATGTGTGTATTTACGCGGCGTGCGTTTACGCAAAGAGAACGTATTTGCAGTTTTGTTGTTTACGGTCAGAAAAAATAATTTCTAAGGAAGCTTTTTGATTCTACAATCTATAACTAGGATGCGGTAAATCCAAATCGTGTATGTGCCTGGTACCTACATCTAATTTTACATGAATTGAAATCTCCTTTCAAAAGCGTAGAAATATTCATAGAAAAAATTATATTTTGAAAAAATGAATATATTTGTATATTTTATCTTACCACTCCACCTCAATGAAAAGTCACGCACCGCCACTGGTAGGTAGCTACATATAATAATATAATATTTTTACTAGAAAATTATTTTATTATAGATCATTTCTATATTTTAAATTGTAAATATCTTTTGTTTAAATTTCTTATGGTTAAATCTTGTCAAAAGTAAAGTTGATATTTCGAGATTTTTCAAGGATTTGCATTACTTCCGTTTTCAAAAAGCGTTAATTACCTAATAACTAACTAAATTTACAAACATAATATCCCGTGATTTTTCACAGCTCTGCGCTAGTAGGTAATAATTAGATTGGTACATATACTTGATGTACCTATTTCAACAGAATGATGTTTTTCTTAAAGTGATTTATTTTTGGGTACTATGCTGTGTTTCGCTACCTCCTACTTAGGCCGTGAAGATCTCAAATCATTTCATGTTTTTCTATTTACTTTAAGTTAGGTATGATAAAAACAATAGATTCATACATTAAACTACTGGATGAGCAAAAGGTAGAAGAAAGAGCTCTTTAAAATAAACGTTGTACAAATATATAAGTTTTACTAAATGTTTACAGAAAATAACTGCAATCAGATTCAATGAATCTAAATGATTTGCTACAATGGTTTCTCAATCATTATCCAATTAAAATAAGGAATTATTAAATAATTAAAAACTTGTACATAAATAGTTACGCAATGTAGGTACAAAGAGATTTCGTGGGCTGTGGAAACGTTGATTGGTGGGATAAAATTTATCAACAATGAAATGAAAAAACAAAGAAAATTTATATTAGAATGATAGAATAATTAATGGAAAACATTACCTGTAGAAGTATTACAAAACGGATAATGTAAGGTATAATTCTCCAATCATAATTGAACATTTAAATCTTTCAAAGCAAAACAAATAGTTTGACTGCACGGAGAAATTAGTATTGCTAATTTATTGATTGATTATTGATTTATTGATTGATTATTAAATTGATTATTAAATTTATTGATTTATTGATTGCCCTTAACGAATGAATTGATCAGTTTCCTGATAAATTTTAGTAAAATACAAATGTATTATTACGGTGTCGGAACACGTGTTCATAAAAATCATTTTGTCACTATATCTTATCAAGGCAAAAGCAAGTGCATAAACACGTGTTCTGATGTATTAGGAATTTGCTAAAAAAATAATTGTCAGGAAACGTCCTGCAATCCCGTTTTTCACCAGATTACTAATATTTAAATATTATATTAAATTAGCAATACTCATTTTTCTCCGTGTGTGAATTTTAGCTTTTACTGGAGTTTCCGTAAATAAATAAGTTTTTTCTGTACCAAGTGCAGTCGAAATCACGACTTTTGGAGATTAATTTGTTTGAATTTTTTTTCTTGAAAACTTAATCACGACTCGTTTTTTAATCTTAAAGCACAAAATTGCTTATAAAAATGTACTGCCAATGGCGTAGCTATAGCATTCACATGGGGAGGGGGGAGTTCGACCGTTTGACCCAGGATGAAAACAGAACAGGATAATTAAAAAATAAGGGGGAAGATAAAGAATTTTAAAAAACAACTTCGTAATATGGTATAAGAAATTTCTCCTGGATAAAGTTTGTCTCCAGGTGTTGGCAACCCCATTAATAATGATAATATTTCCTGTCTGTTGTGAATATGTAGGTAGGTACCTTCCTAGTTGTTAATAAATTAATAACTACATCCGATGCTGGAAACCTCCGCAGCGAAACGGTGAAAACTCTGATGCGCTCTGTCGCCAAAGCTGATAATCCCGTCCCAGTGAATAGGATAAACGCCGGCAATTTACAGCTCTAATTGAGCAGTGCGCAGAGGATAATGTTCTGTGCGCACCTGTTACCTGTGCACTGTGCAGTACTGTATGTATACAAAATGCACAATGCACACTGCAATCAACTATCCTAATTACATTACTCGGCAAGGCGATGAAGCGCCAAGCACTATAATGTAGACTGGGTTTACATACCTAAATTTAACTCAGTTTTTTATTACTGTCACATCACTGTATGAATCTTTGAAAAAATACCATATATTGCAGTTGACATCATCATGCTACAAGCTTCTCGTGCTAAGATCCATAACAAGTCCAACAGAATTCAGGTATAAACTAAAAACTTACCCTTTTAAGCTGTCATACCCTTAAATTAAATATACCATTCTTGAGAGAAAGTCCAATTATATCCAATTTTTCAGTTATGTTTAAGACATCCTGAATCTAAATTTCGCTACTAAACAATTAATAAATGTTAATTAAGTGTTAATCTTGAGTGACCTACCAGGTAAGTATGGTAGGTACTATATATTATCTCCATATATAGTAATTAATAACATTGTAGAAATGTTTTATTTACTTATATAGCGCCCTTGAGGTGATTTTGCAAAAAATGGCGCTATACAAATCATATTATTATTAATAATTATTTATTTATTATTCATAAACGCCCTATCGGGCTTTTACATAGGACCATGGATATTTATGTATGTAAGTGTAACATAACATATGGAAAATAACATAACTATATACAAAAAAAAAATGCTAATACAAAGATTAACATCAAATCCACATAACACGTGATATTGTAAATAAAACAACGTTTCAAATATAAAGTTAGTATGTAAATTGTACATTTGTATATGCATACAATTATTCATGTTTGTTGCAAACCAGTAAGACTGAAAACAGGAAAATAATTTACCAGGTTTATTATTTAACATATTCATTTACTACATTGCTAATTTATTAAGGATCTTTGAAAAAATACCATATTCAATTCAATTCATATATATTGCGGTTGACATCAGAGGGTGTACTAGAGTGCTAATATTACAAGAAATGGCATTATTGATGTTTTTTTAGCTGAAAACGAAGATTTTCGGGAAATTTTAATTTGGCCGTGCGCCGCACGGATTTCCTGATAATCTTAATACAAAAAATCGAATTTTCGAAAAAAAAATCGTTTTCAACTATAAAAACTAGTTCTAGTACATCCAAAAGTCACGAGCCGCCACTGGTTGACATCATCATGCTACAAGCTTCTAGGGTTTATAATGAGATGTTGCAAACAGTTTTCTAATCCCGAAGCAATGATGGCTATATATGATTTCATTATGAGGTCTTAAATTGAATACGCCTCAACTGTATGGTCCTCATATCCAGTACCCGCGATTCATGCATCACGAAGATTTCCTCGATAAAACGCACTACCAGTCGAGGAGGAATGAGACCTTAGCACTAAAGGCGTATAAAATTGTAATTAATTTTATAGATAGCCCATACCTTGTGGAATGCTATAAGTTATTCGTACCAAACAACTACAGCCAGTGACGGCACCATGATCTGATATGTATCCCGATTTTTTAATATTATCTCCTTCTTCAAAAATATATTATATTGATTGGTATAAACACATTGAATTTATTCTATTTATGTTTCGAATACTATGCGAAGAGTTGGGACTGCACTTTACAAGATTGCTCCGGGCCAGGAAGATTGCCGCTACGCCACTGGGCTAAACTATTTGTAAATTAGATTGGTAACTACTACCTAGATCTGATGTAACTTAATCAAAGGTATTAAATATAATGTATGATGAAAACTAATCATAAGAATTTATTTTATGAAAATGCTTAACAGGGTTGCCCTGTGGAATATAAAGTTGGTACCTAAATGTAGATAGGTACCTACCTACAACTACATTTAATGGCACGGAAATCTCCTTTCTAAAGATTTCTTGGGTAATTTAATTAATAACACATATTATAGTGTTTTAAATGCATTGTGTATTCGAATTCTATAATTAGTTGGTGAATTTATTTTCGGCTATCTCAAAAATAAAGCATTTCTCGTGACGATGTTCTTCTAAAAATGAATTGAATTTCGATGTTATTTTCTTGATTGATTGAATGAATGAATGAAATAAAATCTTTGAAGTGGAAATTAACCCACTTTTTCCCATCCGATCGAGCTGAAACTCGGCAGATAGACTGAAATATATATAAATAAAATAAATATAAATAAAATATTATTATTATTATCATCATATAATCTTTTGGACATACTCACGTGCGCGCCTTTGTTTATGAAATTGGATTGGATGTTATTTTTTGTTTTAAAAGTTCACAGCAGTCAATAGCCAGTACCTTTGAAGAATGATTCAGTCCTCATCTACCTATTGATAAAAATAACTTATTTTTTGAATTGTTGATTTTTTTTCATTCTTCAGCTTTCAAAATAAAATTATTATTAAATTAAATATTTTTTTATCCATCCAATACACCACTACACAAGCAAGAGTCTCTTTAAAATGATTTTCCTGTAGATTCCTACTTAGGTATCTACCGAAGAAAATAATTAGTTTTTAGTATAGGAACATTACTCCCTAGATATTATAGGAAGGTAGAGTAGGTACGGTTCCATAATAACTCAACACGGTGACAATTCAACACACATTTAAAAAGTGATATAAAGTCATTAGAAACGATGAAAAAAAAAATTTAACCTAACCTAACCTGCATAACCCAGTTAATTTTTTTTTGTTTTATCACTTTCCATGACTTTATATAACTTTTTAAAGATGTGATGAATTATCATTTTGATGATTTATCCGGTCACCAGTAGGTAGCTACCTACTTTATTTTAGATATGGCGATTTCAGATCGATTTGTAATATTCTATTGGGTAGGTAGGTGTAGGTGCCTACTTAATAAAAAAAGCTATTTTGCAATTTGTTTAATAAAAAACCTAGAAATTTCTTAAAATTTGTGAAAAGAATTTTTCTACGTAGGTTCCAGAATTTTTATTTAAAAGAAATACTCTGAGCTTAAAAAAGATAAGTTACCTATAGTTTCAACTTTAACCATTTGACATTTCATCCGTAAATTTGTTTGTTACGTTCCGGTTGCGGTTCAAGATGGTGGCCGTGTTGGAAACTACCTTTTAATCCCGCCAGAATTCGCATAACATTGGTTTCTACTACGAGCTGTCAAATCGGAATCATCAACATTATTGTACCTACCGGCCTGAGAAAGTTTGAAAAATGAATTATCATTGAGATATTGACATTTCTTTGGACAAATTGTATATATAACTCAATATTTGAAATAAATAATATGTTGATGTAATTTGAAATAAAAAAGTTAAATACTATATTGATGTTTTTTTAAATAGAAAAGGTAAATAATATATTGATGTTATTTGAAATAAAAGAGTTAAATGATACATTGATGTTATTCGAAATAAAAAAAGTTAAATAATATATTGATGTTATTTGAAAAAAAACTTGGTAAGCTATTGAATCAAAAAATGTCAACATATTTCAAAACGTAGGCTAATTAATACCTACTATAAAAATCAACAAATTCAAAAATAGGTACTCAAGTACCTAAGTAGGTATCTATGGGCAATAATTGAAGAAAAAATATGTATGGATTATAATTAATTAGGTAGGTATTTGAGTACTTACCTACCTACCCTTATGATTACAGAGGATTTTTTTTTTTTTTTAATTTAGTAAATAAGAGAAAAAAAAGAAACATATTTTTTTGCAAGCGAGGTCTACTGTTCACAGAATTACTAGGTAGATGTAAATAGGTAGGTACCTAACCTTGTTGAAAATCTAAAATCTAGTTATATAACAATTCGTTAGATAACCTTCCAATCCATACCGAAATTAATTAGAAAAATCCCAAGGTTCATTATTTAATTAACAATAAATTATCTATTTTCTGTCTGCCCGCTCACCTACCGGAAAAATAATAATAATTCCCTCAGTCGAAAACGGAATATACAACAGTGTTACCCTGGCATTATTATGGATAATTACAATAATTTGAGAAAAAAACCATTAGCTGAATATTTCCTAGCCTTATCTACCATCTATTTCTATGGAATGCCTGTGGCCAATGTGAGGGCGGCAACGAGTAAGGGGCGAGGCTGCGGCGGCCCCGCCCATTAAGGCGGAGTTGCCGCCGCTCGGAAAATATTTATTTGAATATTCTACTTTTGAATTTCTATCAAAATAATACTTGAGTGGGTACCGACAAGGTAATTAATTATCTAGGTAGGTACTAGTGAAACAGTGAAAATGAATAGATTTAGGGAGGTACTTGATGTGAAAAATAAGTCATAAGTATGTAGGCATATACCTATTTATTTCAAATATAGAATTCACGCTTGTAGGTAGGTAAATATAGAAGTAGATAGTACTCACATATGAAATTATTTTGTATAACCGTCATTTAAAATTAAAATCACGGATAGGTACCTACCTATAAAAATGTTTCCATAAATTTTTTGTGTTGCCTTTTTCATTAGTTGACGTAGGTACCTACAATAAGCGGAACCCTACATAGGAGCCTTAGAATAAAAATGCATTGATTTTTCACAAAAACGGCGCTATAAAAATCATTCAAATATTATTTAGGTAGATATTATTATTAGATGTTTAATTGTTATTAAAAAAGATATACCTAGGTACCTACAGGTATTAAAGAACGTGGGTACCTACCTAACTTAACTTTATCCACTGATTCCTGACATTATTTGGAGTAAATAAATTGAATTAAATTTTGATCTCATTTTTATAAACCAACCCAAAAAAAAGCTTTCACATATCGTATAACTTGTGAAATGTGTTTTGAAAACTTTGGGTTAGAATTGTTAGATAAAAAATCATAAGCCATTAAAAATAAATGAATAAAAATTATAATATTTATTATGCACCAATTTATGTCGTACAAGATGGCTGCCAGGCAATCTCCCCTCCCCTTAGATTTTGCTTCTACTAATGTTCTGTTCAGGGCTTTTTAGTCTTATGAAACAATCGTTTTAAATCAACAAACTTTTTTATATTGGACTAATTAATAATAGGTCACTTGCATTCTAATTTCTATGACATTCTGTATTAATCGTATTTTTGAAGACGTTGCAATCTTTTTAAATTCAAATCCGTGAAATCGAATCATTTTTTTATAAACCTAAAAGACTGGATATATATTTTTTTGTCAAAAATTCTGAGCAGGGAACGGAAGTTGTGTTTTATTGTTTAAACATAGTAACAATAACTATTGATATTACTTGTCTAGTTTCTTCGTGCAAAAATACTTTGGCAACAATACCTACTACTGGAAAAAGATTTTTAGTTGTACCGAGAATTATAGCTGTCAGAAACAATGGTTTACGACAGTTTGGAAAATTGTCATATTAACCATGATGAATGAATCTATTCTCGGAAAATTGTCAGAAGGACCATCAAAATTCCTTTCATTAAAAATACCCTCCACGCAGCATCCCCAAAGATGACGTAGGGAAATTATTTTCCTCAGGGCCTCCTGAGTCGAGTAAATGTTAAAAAAAAAATGTGTATAATATAAAACATTTGCAGACTAGGCTATAACAAGTGAAGTAATGATGTCAAAAGTTTAACGTCAAAGTCGACGGAAGAGTCAGTGTTGCCATAAGCTTTTTTTAAAAGTGTGAAATTTTAAAAAATAAATAAAGAAAACCGTAGACAGAATATTTTTTTATGTAATGAAGAGAAATCTTGTAAGAAAACCTAACCACACGATCAAGTCATCATAAAATTATTAGTTAGGTTAATAATTATCAGGGCTATTATTAGCCACCTGATTTGGTCATGCGTTATTTGACCTCCTCAATAGTTCTCAATACAGTTTCCTGACAAGAATGCTTCTTGATTATAAACTTTGATATATTCCACCATTTATAAATTGACAATTGTTTTAGTATTATATAGGTAGGTACCTACTATTTATCGAGGAAGAATGATTCGGAAGAGGGTCCATGACCGGAAGAGCAACAATTCCAACCTACCAAGCAGCGGTTCACATTTCCATAGACACACACAGTGTGTGGTAGATAGGTAACTTGCACTACTTGTACCAACCTGGTAGTTAAACACCACCATACATCAATCATGGCCAATCAGCCAGGACACAGTACAGCAAACTCAACAGACAGCATGAGACAGAATATTGACGTTTATTTGAGGTCATTTAGATAAATCTACGTCATTTGGAAATTTAATAACTTTTTCCTAATAGTTTCCTTCCAAATACTATAACTAATTTACAAATACATATGCCAATGGGTAGTTTTTTAAAAGCGGAAAATAAATTCATTTATATTAGTTAGGTATAACTTCCCACATACCTATGTAGCTAAGTAATTAAAGAAAAGTAAAAAAAAAAAACTTAAATTAAAAATAACAAAAATATAATATAATAACACGATATGATTTACACTAAAAATATTTATTTATTAAATAAGTTTTATTAATTCATTTTAAAAACAAAAACAAAAAAATTCAAACTCTTTTTTTTTCATATCAAAACAATTCAAATGTAACTATAAACATTTTCTAGATAGGTACCTACCTACAATGATTAACCCGCGTTAAAATTTTAGTCTTCTAAATTAATGTCTTTCAATCTCACTTTTTTTTATTTTCTGACTTTATGTCCGGGTTAAATCTTTCCCATAGGATAAACTAAGCCCTTCCATACACTTTTCCACAAATGATCATCTAGTCAATCCACATTATGCAAGTACATTATGTAAGCATAATAAATACAAAACAATGCAAGAACAACACGTCAAATCATCATAGATCAAATGGGAAAATAATTCACCGACTACAGATATTTTCATATCAGAGGGTTCGGCTCGGTAGAACTTCTAATTAGACCTATAAATCCTACTGATCCCTCAATATAAATATTTGAAAAATCTTTTGTAATCCTACATGTATTTAAAATGACTGATTTTTGCATTTTTATATTTAAATTCTTTGACAGATCTAATACGCCTAAATTTTGAATGAGAGAGCTAGGTATAATGCCAGTAGCCGAAATAACAAATGGTAATATTTGCGTAGTCTGAGAATGCCAAAATCTTTTAATCTCATTTCCTAAATAGGATGTATTTTCTTATTTTTCAGAAACAAAATTTTGAATTTTACAGGAATTTGAAACAGCGACATCAATTATATAATTTATTTTGTCATGTAAAACTATATCGGGTCTATTATGACTAATCGTTCGGTTTATTTAATTATTCTATTATAACTAATACTCGCGATTTATTATTTCTTTTTACGAAACATTATTTTCTTAGTTGTTACGTGATAATTTAAATCATGTACGACTAACACAACGTGGGCATGACCCTGTTATGGTAGATGAAAAAAAAAGTAATATGTAAAATTTATTAATAATGATGTTTTTAAAGAAGAACTAAAAAAAAGGTAGATAGGTAGGTCGGTAGGTACCTACCCAACGTAAGTTCATATTAAATACGAAATAAATCCGAGATTTATTTTTATAGTCAGTACCTACCTACCATGCAGTTAATAGGTTGTAAAGTGGTACAGCGCTGAGCCCAGCCACCGCCGCGTGTCACGTCCAGCGTCCAGTGTCCACAGCGGAGCCATAAATCATCACAGCGA
The DNA here is from genome assembly GCA_026573805.1 of Hesperophylax magnus. Taxonomy (NCBI): domain Eukaryota; kingdom Metazoa; phylum Arthropoda; class Insecta; order Trichoptera; family Limnephilidae; genus Hesperophylax; species Hesperophylax magnus. Next base: position 21,794,078 of record JAIUSX010000012.1, read on the forward strand.
GTGCCGCCACCAATTATCTCATTCACACTAATTTGACGTTGATATATCGTGGGGAAATAGCCGCACTACGACACTATACTGTATATTACCTAGGTACCTACTGGCTACTGACCGGTACGCCAGAGTTAGGTAGGTAGGTACTTACCTACTAACCAGTTTGGCTAGATGAATAGATGAGTAGTGGGATGGACTCTGCACTCTCTCCGGCTAAGATTGTCGTCAAGGATATAATATCTATTAAATTTCAAGCTAGGAAAAGTTATTTCCTATTCGTTTATAGTTATAACAAATATATACAGGTGTCATATATACCAAACACAAAAGATGAATGAAGCTTGGTGCGGGAGATAGCTGCTGCGTGACAAGCCACCAACGAACGCTAGCAAACTACAAATAAATCTCGCCCTTTCTGCGCATCGCAAGAGATGTGCGCCTGCGCACTTTCTGTTGTTTGCAGTCTCGCTCTAGGACGTAATATGTTAAATGTTAATAATCTTTAATATTTCGTACAGTTAAAAAATCATGAAATTTCTGAGTTGGACGTTCGTAAAAAATATGTGGATCTATTTCTTATTCTTCAAGTTTTGCTCCAAAAAAAATTTCGATACATTTTTTTTGTTGCATATTATTACAATAAAGTCCCGTTAAACTGCTAGATTATTTAATATTTATTTAATTACATATGAACATTTTTTTCATAACATTACAGATTGGGTCTAGGCAGTTATAATTGTACCGTTTATACAATGAATTCGCAGTGCCAAAAATCTTGTAATGTATGACATGAAAAACATATCGATCTTTTGATCAACTGCTTTTAAGAAGTACGTCGCTCTCCCAACGCTACTGGCTGCTAAACAACTTTACTGTCATCAGGACCTGTAAGTGCCTACAAACACTGGCTGGTCCTTACAAACGCCCTCCTCACGAACATACCGTTTTGGCAGAAAATAAAATAATTTAAAAAATCTTCATTTTTTCGAAGATTAAAAAGACAGTGAAACTAGCCTATTATCCAATTAACTAAGCATCATTGTCTATTTTATTTTTATTTTAAAACACTGATGCTCTGTTGGTCTTTTAAGTAGCTGCATGCCATCAAAAATCTCCCCCAACCTGCTTACGAGTGTAGAAAATCCCCCTCAACTAGCTTACGAGTGACAGAAAATCTCCCTCAGCTTGCTTACGAGTGACAGGAAATCTCCCTCAACTAGCTTACAAGTGACAGAAAATCCCACTCAACTAGCTTACGAGTGACAGAAAATCCCATTCAACTAGCTTACGAGTGACAGAAAACCCCACTCAACTAGCTTACGAGTGACAGAAAATCGCCCTCAACTAGCTTACGAGTGACAGGAAATCTCCCTCATTTAGCTAACGGTGAAAATAATAAATCATGCCGACCATATTAAAGCGAGATCATTGACCATCCATCCCAATTTCCATAATGAAAGAATAATATTCAATCCCGAATTGATAATTAAGAGGAATAGCTGCGTGACCTTTTTCATACAAAACTTAATTTTGAATTTGATGCCCAAATTCAAAAAAATTCTCTAATATCTGTTTTTTAATGTGAAACCACACAAGAGTCCCAACTGTCTGGAGCCAGTGAGACTATGGCATCCCCAATCGAGATGTATTGAGGCTGAACACAGCGAGGAGGGGAAGGAGATGGGGGAAAAACCCGACTATTCAGATCTGGTCACCAAATTCCATTTCTAGCAACGTTTCAATTCTGATTGGTGGTCTTACACCAGGGCGATACTGTTGCCAAAGTTGCCTTTAAAATCATGAAAAATAGATTCATTTAATGTTGTAATTTTGTAATATATTTATTTACTATATTTTGTTATTTCATAAAATATTTAATTATTATATTTTGTAATTTTAAATACAAATTTTAAAAAACTAGATTTGGCCTGACATTCAAAATTATGTTTTGTATGAAAACGATCACGCAGCTATTCCCCTTAAATGCCTTTGTCCATAAATATCCTCTATGTTTATTAAGCTTACAACAAAACATTTAAAAAGCAGTAGGTATGTTAGAAGGTTTAACAAAACCGGTGGATGAAGCTGCGAACATTTTAAATAATGTTGTCTACAGTTGTAGTGTTTAAATAACGAAACTCACCGTGGGATCTTCTAAGGTTGCGGTCAAAGCGTTAAATGATCATTATTTTTCTTTGACCAGTAGGTTTGATTTAAGGATATGATCTACAAATTTTATAACTGTATAACTGGAAAATGTTTCCCTTTTTTCGGCAACTTAAGGGTTACAAAAACCTTTGAAGCCAGGTCTTCGCTTTGACGCATTTCAAAAGACATTGAACAACTGATAACTACTAACCCCTTAGAGACCGTTGGCGAAAGCTTAAATAAGTAAATTAAAACCGCTTATTTACCACTTTTCCGCTTGTACTACTACAAGTTTTCGAAACAGTTTGTTCATAATTTTACATTTAAAAAATAAATATTAAGAAGTTTTTGTATCGTATTTAAAACTTTTATTTTAATTCTATTCTAGCAAAAGAATAGGAAAAGCTTCAATTTATAAAAAGAATGTTTTTTGGAATTCGTAATTGATTCGTAGAAAATAATGATTTTACCGATAGCTTCGCCTTTCTTAAAAATGTTCCAAAACCAATAATTTATGAAGACAGTAAAGGAAAGTAATATTTTTATCAAAGGATTCCACAAACCCTTGGAAACCTGCCAAATTTAAACACTGCATAGTGTACCACGCAATTATCTTCTGAGGTAAACTCTGAAAAAACAGTTGTTCCTAACTGAGACTTGAAATTTCTATCGAAAAAATTATGTCGCAAGTGAAAAAAAAAAATTTCATAGCTAGACCGCAAGCAAAAGAAGGTGCGCAGATGAACGTCTCTTGTCATGCGCCGAAATGGCGTGATTTATTAGTAGTTCGCTAGCGCTCGCACCACACTTCACTTCGCACCAAACGGTCTTTTGTTTTTCTGGAATTTTTTTTATTTGTCTATTTCCAACGTTGCCTGCAACCTTAACTCAATTGAGCCGGGTTTGATGTCTTGCTGAGATATTAATGGCGGACGGAATGGAACACTCATTTTATTACACAGTGTTTCATCTCTAGAAGCCAAACTTATAATGGAACCAATAAGTAAACAAACAATCAGGTATCTACAACTACCTGCTTTAAGTCTGCCAAAATATAATAAAGCAATAAATTATTGACAGTCAGTAAGTTTGAACTGATATTAGTTATTTGTATTATTGCTATTATGTACAATAGTCTACATGAGGTATTTGCAAACCTATAAACAATATTGCAAACTTATAGTCGATTCGCACAAGCCTGCTTTAGCAAATTTTACGGTATTTTTAAATACATCTGTTTGAATTTAGATTTTGTTTTCTCGAATGAATGAATATAAAATGAAAAACGAATGAATTAACGAATGAAATGGAATCTTGTAAGTGGAAATTAACCTACTTCCTGACATTCAATCCAGCTGAAACTCGGCAGGTAGGCTCATTGTCAATGACAGTGCATTTTATTAATGGTGACACACATGCACACACACTCGATTTTTTCTGGATGACATTATAGTTAAAAAATTTACAGCAGTTAATATACGAAATAACTGTCGGTACTATTATATTGGGATTCAGCTAAGGTGCTAGCTGTGTTAACACCAGTCCCAAACCAAAAACAATAAATACATTATATTATGTATTGTACTGAAAAAACTTTTTTTTTGGCACCCCCATTCGGGGTATGTTATAAGGTAGAAAAGAGGGGGAGAGAAGGATATGTGAAGCGGAAACTTCCGTGGTACTTGTTTATTTCTGGTCAACAAACATAGCTAATGTCATTTCAAACAACTGTTCTATTCTGAATGAGGAATGGTCTTCTACAATCAATACAATAAAATCTTCCCAATGAAATTAAAAATTTCGGCCAAAAGCTGTAAAACACCTGTCGCAACAGGCTTTTAAAATCGTGCAGCCAAAACTTATTATGCAGGTACTCCTCACTTGCAAAATCACCTGGAAAACGATAATTGATTGTGTGCTGATTTTATTTCCGTCCCAACCATCCGTCATACTTGACATTGCTAAATAAATTTGCACAATCGATTTTTAATTTGCCAATAAAATTCATGGTCACCATTTTTTTATTATTATTTGAATGCTCTGTACCTCCATGTAACAATTTTTTTGAAATTAATTTTAATTAAAAATCTGTTAATTTGAATGTCTTTTTAAACCTCTTTAAGGCGATGCACTAAGTCGTGTAGTATTTTAAATCGAGCCGCTATCAATAACACCCCTTAAGTAGATGGCGATAAGGTTTAAATTCCCGTTTAACACCATCCGCCTGTTTTGATTTATACAGGAAAAAAACATGGCCAAAAAGTGCCTTTTATTTTATTTAGTGGATGTTCAGGCATAAATATTATAAATAACTTAATTTGCAACATTATAAAATAAAATCATAACCAAAAATGGGTTCGTAAGTAGGAGATTTTGAACTTTAAAGCAGTTTTCATAGGCTTTATACGTTATTTTTTCCCGGGCTTATAAAAAGACTTATCTAAAAATCACTCGATTATTTTAAAGGCCAAGATGTATTCTACTCGCAGTATTTAATTAAAGCATCTGAAACATTTCTAGGCGACCAAATTTTCAAACCAAAAACACATGAATTTGCATTACTACGTAGTGCATTGCCTTAACAATGAATTCTGGCGTCATGAAATTCGAACATAATATGTACCAGTCTGTCAGGAATTTTCAGAAAAGCCAACTATTTTCAGATCATTAGTACAATGAGTTGTTCAGCTATTAAATGTAGATAAAAAAACATTACCAGGAATAAAAGAAAAGGAATGGTGTTTACCAACTATTTTATTCTCGTACCTACTTAATTAATTACCTAAATCTTTATTAATAGTAACTTAAAACTTTAAAAATAAAGTTCCTATTTATAGTAATGTGTATATGAGACAATAAATTCACATAAAAAGAATGGTATGGATCATTTGAATTATCGACGTCTTGTTCCTATAATTTCAACCGAAACGTGTTTTAAGAATAACACTTAACACTTCTCGTGTTAAAAAAATAACACGAACTTGTTAGGTAGGTACCGAGTACCATAGATATTGATTTGACAAGCCATTGTAATTAAATTTGAATTACAGAGCACCGAACATGATTTGTTTATAGATAGAAACCATTCAGACGGCCATTAAATTATGTGTTACGATAATAAACTTATGTTTAGGAAATAAGTTTCAAAATATTACCGCATAATCAAAGAGATTTTTAAAATCTTTGTTTCAATGTTTAATATAATGAATTATTGTTCCCGTAATTCGTAATGTTTCTAAGGCTTTGTAACTGAAGTGGCAGAGAGTAAAAATAATGTTCATATTATTCTGTGAATATAATATTAGTATATATATATGAATACTTTACAACACATCAATTTTTACTACTAAATTTAATTTTGATAAACTTGTTGAATTCCGCTTCACGCTTAAGCCCAAGCATACCCAATTTCTCCCGATTTAGAACAAGTTTCTCGTTAACTCCTTAAGTTTTTGAGTTAAAAAAAACATATTCTATACATTTGTTATGCTGAATGGTTAATTATATGAAATTCAGTTTCATATAACACATTAAATAACAGAACAAAACGTGGTTTTAATAATTTTAGGAGATTACCTTGAAAACCTTATACAAAAATCAAGGTAAAACCACGTTTTGTTCTGTTATTTAATATGTTATAGCCATGAAAAAAATCAGAGAGTATTCTTAAATGCAACTAAAGCATTAGATGAGAGATTTTTGCTCTATTTCAAGTCGTGTTTTATTAAATATTTTCACCATTTTCGCTTTATTATAGTTTTTTTTTTAATAATAGCACGCTTCCTCTGAATTCGTATTACATAATACGCAAAAAATTATAAATAGCACTTGGTTTCAACTTAATTACTACAAGAAATAAATATTTATGTTTAATTATTGAAGACAATTCCTAAACGAAAATTTGAAACAGTAAAATCAGAAAAAGATTCCGTCACATCTAGTGCTACGAGTATTCTAGCACTATTACGATCTTTTTATGATTTTACCGTTTCATATTTTCGTTTAAGAATCGCTAATATTGTCATCAATAATTAAATATTTCAATTTGAGGTTTTACTCATTAAGTTATTCTTAAAATAAAATATCTATTTATGTTGTAGGAGATGGCAAAATGCATTAAAGTTCCATTTTTCTCAATCAAAGTTATGTTCTCAGGTTAGGAAATAAGTGTTAATTGTTAAAATAACTCAAACAAAACTGAAATACTTTTCAAATATTAAAAAGAAAACTTCCAATCAAGTGTTGTTATTTAAAAGAATAAAGGCATGCAATGAAATTCGACAAATTTACCTTATTTTTAACCATTTATGCGGAGACCTTTGACGAGAAGCTTGCTCAGGTAAATGAATAATTTAAAACAAACATTGAGTCATGTTTCGTTTTAAATGTCACACAAACCCAATAAGATTGTGTGCTCGCAGAGAATAATATGGAATTAATTATTCAAGCAACTTTAAAAAATTCTGTTTAATAGTAGATAATTGTCAAATTAAACATCGTTAACATTAAAATAATCAGGTAGTGCAGCCAAAATCATAATATTTTTATTATGAATATCGCCAATATAATTTCCTTCTTCCGCTATCTCTGAATAATGTCAACCTGCCGCTTGTTCATATATCTACTTATAGGTAGGTATATAATATGATACAGGCAGAGGAAGGTACCACGTGCTAAGTGGAGAATGTTGCACCTGTAGAGTAAGTAACTAAGTTGGTTGGAGAGAATTGACATCTGCACACGGCGCATGGCGGGACGCGTGACTTGTATCTTGTCGGGATATTACCTGCACCAGTGGCGGGACTTAATATTTTTGCCCTTCTCGAAATTTGCTTCAATGGAATATTGGGTCTTCGAAAAATTTGTTTTTTGGAATATCTAAATACGTCATAAAATATTTAAATAAAATAAACTTGATTCCCGCGCTAGGTGTAAAAGCTATAAATGTAAAAAAATAGACACAAAAGAATAAGCATAGTCAAATAATCGTACAGAAATAGGCACTATAATCCACAATAAAAATATAATATTACTTGCATAGGACCCGTGAAAAATCACCGGATAGTCTGACTTCTTGACAAATCAGTTACAATTTTTAAAATGACAATCTAATTTTCTGTTTAAAGTATTATAGTAACAGGTAGCTACTTTATCGCTTTACTGAATTCTTGACACAACCAGATGCAATTGTAACAATGACACTTAAATTCAAAGCAAATTTGAGTTCGTTGAAGTTGAGTTACGCAGGATGCAAAAACAACCAAAATTAGGATTTTGATGACATATGTTCATAATACTGAATCGATAATACACACCTTCCATGTTTTTTTTTATGTAAACCGATATCGACGCTGACTTAGTATTTTTTTTTAATTCATTCAGCACGCGCTCTGCCTCTCTTAGGCTGGTCGCTCACAAGTGATATAATCTAATGATATGGTGATATAGGCCAAGCCCGCATATATTATGAGATTATATATCTTTGACTGTTATCTGTGACTAGCTTTACCCTTCCTGACATGGTATATCGCCATTACATTCTATCAAAGGAAATTTCATAATGAAATTAAATCAAAGAATGGTCAGACCTTTGGGTCACGAAACCCGCCAGCATTGTATTTCTTGTGTTCTTATTTTTACTGTGGTTAATATATGGATTACTATGAGGGATGTATTGTTTCAAGTCACCGTCACTTGTAACAGAATAATGTAGGTACCTACGTATCGATACGTATACTACATGCACTTTTTTAAGGCTTAAAAAGGACATATTTAAATACGAATGTAAAATATTTTTAAAACCTTTGAAAATATTTAATTACAGACGACTCATTTAAAATAGAGCAAAAATCTTTAGACATATGCCTAAGTTGCTTTTAAAGATACACTGAGAATTTCGTTCATATAATATATAACGTGTTAAATAACAGAAAAAAAGGGGGTTTTATATAATTTTTGGAGCATGCTTTGGGAATTTTTCTATTCTGTTATTACCGTCTTGGCTGTACAACTGTATAGATATTTTCTTCAAAAATAACGTTTTTTGGGGACATTTAAAACTTAAAAGTGTTCAAGAAAAATATTATATAAATCGGTAGCTATTCGGAATGCCAGTGCTTAAATAAAAACATTGTTACTGAAGAATAATTATTATTTGTTATTATCAATGGAAATAGCAAATATAGCCGCTAAACTAATAAGGGTTCAATCAAAGTTGGTATATATATTTTTGAAGTGAAACAGTCTGTTGATCTGGAGATCAGAATGAGAAAATGTGCATGCCCTGGCCGACAAATACTTTGAAAGAAGAATACAAATACGCAGCAATGAGTAGATGGGAAAAATACTATATTTTTAATGAGTTGCCCTGGGTCTCCAACAAACTAGTTCCGCCACTGTTCTTGCGCGGATCATAGCAGACATGTATACTTGTTGCACTGGATACAAGCCGTTGCAATGTCAAGTATAACGAATACCCGCCGAGTAATTCAGATCATCAGTAAATCAATTATCATTTTACAGGTGATTCTGTGTTTGAACTAATTATCATTATATTATGAGGAGTAAGTTCGGAAGCGTAAATTAAAGCCTGTTTCGACAGGTGTTTGGTTTGCCCTTTGCTTTCGGACCAAGAAAGATAGGTAGATACCTTCAGTAACACCCTAGTGAAAGACTGCCATTCATAATCGAAGCATTGCTTGAAATAGCTTTAGCCATGTTTGGGGGCTAGATCTGAAGAGCCAGGTACTTTCAACCTCTAGCCTAGTAAAATACCTCATTTGGAGATGCCATAGTCCTACTGGTTCCAGACAGTTGGGAGCAATTGGGATTGTAGTACGTTAGTCACAAAGATGTTTGAAAGTAGCGAATTTCTTAGCAGAGTGATAAAGAAAAACTGACGTAACGTGATAAATAAAAACCTACTAAAGTAAGTTTTTATCAATTTTACATATTCATTAAAGTGCTGAACCACATTGTGTAACTATTGGAATCGTGCTGCTAATAATAACACTCCATACGCAGATGGTGATAAGATTTAAATTCCCGCTTAACACCAGCCGCCCGTTTTGATTTAAAAAAACATCTCTCAAAAAAATGTTCGATTTTATTTTGCGAAGTTCAATCACAAATATTCAAATGTTTTGTGATAATTTTCTTGAGAACTTTGTTTCCCACACAATTCAATAAAACCATAATCAAAATTGGTTCGTAAGTAGTACTTTTTGGACTCAAAAGCAGTTTTTGTAGGCCTGATACTTTATTTTCTTCTGGTCGTATAAAAAGGTTTATCAAAAAAAAAACCTCGATTTTATCTAAGGCCAAAATGTGTTCTACAGAGTTTTCCAATAAGAGGTGTTATTTTGATATTCAATCGTAAAAGATCAATGGTTTCGTTGCTTGTGTGGCACGTAACGCCGTCTTGTTGAAAGTGAACGTTGTCCAGATCAATACCATCCAATTCCGGCAATAAAAAATTATTAATCATATCTCGATAGCGCAATCCATTCACCGTAACTGTTGCTCCAGCCTCATTTTCAAAAAAATCAGGTCCAATGACTCCACCGGACCATAAACCGCACCAAACAGTCACACGATGAGGATAGAGAGGCTTTTCAACAATAACTCTTGGGTTTTCCGAGCCTCAGATGCGATAATTTTGCTTGTTGACGAAGCCACAGAGGTGGAAATGGGCCTCATTACTAAAGATGATTTGCATTTGATTCATTCAAGTGAATTTTTTAATGCGTTGTTGAAGCGTGTATCGTTCCATTTTTATTAATGGCGTAGTTTTGAGTTGTCAAATGTTAAAAAATGACAGCTTCAAAAGTAACATCTACCGAAATAGCGGGCTATTCAAAATAACACCTCTTATTGGAAAACCCATTACTTTCAGTATTTAATTAAGGCATCTAAGCTATTTATAAGCGATAAAATTTTCAAACAAAAAACAGGTGATTTTGTTTTACTGACGAAACTTGAGAAAAGCGAAACTTGGTTGGCTGTCTATGTACAAATTCAATTAATTCTTGTTGGTACATAACATTACAAGTAAAAAAAGCAATATTAAAAAAAAATCTTAAAAACTTTTCGTTTCAAATAACAAAATTTCAAGTCTATTTGAATGATATTCGTCCTTTCGCATTTGCTACTTATTTTTCATTTTTAAATTTTATTAGTACTCATATAATTATAACAGCTAACAACCCTTTGCTTGTACATATAAAAATGCAATAATATTATGCAAATGTAGCGCTGTACATTTAGCCCGACTTGAGTTGATTCAATTTGCAAGACAAGTTTTTTCACCTCAGAAATTCGCCCGTTATTATAATTGACGAGTATGGTAATCAATAATTATTGTTTCAACGTGCCTCCCTTATTAGTTAGTTGGTACATAGTAGAGCCGGGATAAGGAGGAGACAACTGAAGAGTTAAACTAATAGAAGTTTACTTTGGACGTGTCCGTGTGACCGAAGGAAGCACAATTTCTTTCCATTACTTTTGAGAAATTAATCTAACATTTTCAATTATCGAAATCCTTTCTTAAAATAAGGCAGATAAATGATTTCATTGACTTGTCTGTAGTTCAGGAGTTGAAAGGTCTTAAGTATGTAATTTTTTTACATCAGTTTTCTTTCAAATCGATATAGATAACACGTCTAGTGATTTTCTTTTCAGTGGAGGGGTCGCTACGGCGCTGAAGGGCGTTAAATTGACCATAATTGCATGTTAAAAAATGTTTGAAAAGCTTTGTAGTCTCCTAACCCAACCTAAACCAACCTTCCTCACTTCGTCTCCTTCCCTACTACAAGCTCCAGCCTCACAAAATACCCACACAAGAGTCCCAACTGCTCCCAACTGTCTGGAGCCGCTGAGACATGTTGTGAGGTTGAAGGTAGTTGGGTGAGAGGTGGGGAGAGGAAGATGGGGGAAATACCTGGCTATTACTATCTGCTCGCCAAACAAGGCTTAAGCTATTTAAAGCAACGTTTCAATTCAGAATGATGTTCTTTCAGCGGGGCTATACTGAGAGTATGTTCCACTCTGGAACGTGCCGCAAATATACTTATTAATTACTGTAAAACAACACAACTTAATTCAATAAAATTTACTTGCGCACGCCGGGATTTCAACCCGTGACCTCCGAACCGAGCAAGCCGCCAAATATCGCTACAAAATCGAATAAATCAATAAAATGGGTAACAACATATCAAAAATAATATAGAATTTCGCGGTTGTTAGAAAACTTGTAAAACGTCTTTAAATATTTATCGATCGTTAAAAGGACAAGAAAATCACGTGGATTGGTATTATTGGTAGAGCGGTCTTCTTTTAAATTACCGAACTAATAAATCGGGTGCAGCGGGGGGCGTCACAACCGTGTTCTGCGCCTGCTGTACAACCAGCACAACATTGCATTAAACTAATAAGACAACGGATATAACAAAACAACAACACAACGCAACAACTGAATGTTGTTTCACTGTATAGCAAGCATAAGCATTTATAGCTGAGTTAGCGCAGTAGCCATAATGTGAGAAGATATTTTTTAAAGACTGAACTGTAGGGGTGGGTAGATTTTAGGCATATTTTTTATTACGTAGCTTAATTAGCGTAGTTTTAATTGATAGCGTTGGGAAGTAAGTGCTTCATAGATGGACGCACAGATGGCAGTGCATAGAGCTTGCGTGGAAGTCCACAAGATGGAGCCACTGGCCAGTAGTCGCCAGGGCCAGTGGTAAGGCTCTCAGAGAAACTTACTGTTTCAGATTCCAATTAGCCAGCTACTAGTTAGGTCGACTACCGAGTCACCATTATAATACGCGGAGTATTAATTAAATTCCTGATTAAGGCGATGCACTACGTCGTGTAGTATTTTAAATTGAGCCGCTATCAATAACAACCCTTACGTAGGTGGCGATAAGGTTTAAATTCCCGCTTAACACCATTCGCCTGTTTTGATTTATGCAAGAAAAAAACATGGCCAAAAAGTGCCTTTTATTTTATTTTGTGGATTTTCAGGCATAAATATTTAATTTTTTTCCCATCATTTTATAAATAACTTAATTTGCCAAATTATACAATAAAATCATAACCGAAAATGGGTTCGTTAGTAGGAGATTTTGAACTTTAAAGCAGTTTTCATAGGCCTATACATTATTTTTTTCTGGGCTTATAAAAAGACTTATACAAAAAAACGATTATTTCAAAGGTCAAGATGTATTCTACTCGCAGTATTTAATTAAAGCATCTGAAACATTTCTAGGCGACCAAATTTTCAAACCAAAAACACATAATTTGACTTTACTACGTATGGCATCGCCTTAATCTAAAAGAACCACTTATTTATTAACTCCATCCAAGAAGAGTTGGAGACCTGTTTGTACGAACACAGCAGGAAGGGAGAGGAATAAGATGGGAAAGAGGGGGGTTGAGAAGTGCTTAGCTATTCAGATTAAAGTAACATTTAATTAATCTTTCACCAGGGCGATACTGAGAGTAGGTATCTTCCTCTTTGAAACGTGTCGCAAATAAATATGCTGTACTATGTATTATTATTTATAATTAAATCATCAATTATAAATAAAATGAGCCGTAGATCAGTATGAAATCGCGCACAAAGGTGTCGCCAACATCGTTCACCCACACTACTGCAAATAGTAGTAAATAGTCCGTGCAGTTTGGTCGTAGTTAGGCACTGTTTACAAACATAAATCTATTAGTTTCTGTTATCTATGGATGTAATACTCGTAGTCCCAATGTCCACTACGTTATTTGATAAAATATACCTAGTAGGAATCTCATCTTCTGTATATATAAAAATTAATGTTTCTTCATTTGTCCCCAGTAGACTCAAAAACTACAAGAACTGAAAATTTTAAAAATTGTTCTTATTAGAGTCTGGAGTATTTAGAGAGGGGTTTAAATGGTATAAGAAATCTGAGACTCCCGAGGACGAAATACTTACCATCGGGTACTCTAGAATTCACTACCTTAAAATTTTACCCATTTAACTTCAACCAATCCAAAGTCCCCGAACAACGCTGGGTAGCTAGTTAAAAATATAAAATTAATAATAACGATTATTTTTAATCTCTTTTACATATCAGTTATAATAATATAAAGGTTATCTTTCTTTCGCGATACAATAATTGCAACCTCCATTGCATGCCATACAAAATACAATCGAGCATTGAAAGTAAAAATACTAATTATAATAATAATTGATTATTGCAGATATTATTTAGTTGAATGAAAAGGGCTGTTCGAAGGTATCATGACAGCTGTTTCGGCCGAGGTAACTAACCGGTTTCTCGCAATCCAGCATCTGTGAGAATGTGGGGAGTGGGGTCGGAGGTGGAAGAGAACGGTGAATAACCCTATGTGGGGAGTTCGTATCTCTCCTGTCTAATTGAATTCTCAGAAGACTGGTCCTTTATTTTGGAAACCACCTTTCAAACGAGTATTTGCAAACGGACTATTTTGAGAATTTAGTTCTGTGATGAGATATTTCGCCCAAAATCAGGGCCGTATTTACGGGCAGGCTATCATGGCTGCAGTCTATGGGCCCGCAACACAAATTGTAAATTTAAGGCGATGCACTACGTAGTGTAATATTTTAAATTGAGCCGCTATCAACAACAACAACCCTTACGTAGATGGCGATAAGGTTTAAATTCCCGCTTAACACCATCCGCCTGTTTTGATTTACGCAAGAAAAAAACATGGCCAAAAAGTGCCTTTAATTTTATTTTGTGGATGTTCATTGTTCAGGCATAAATAAAAAAAAAAATTTCGATCATTTTATAAATGACTTAATTTGCCATATTATACAATAAAATCATAACCGAAAATGGGTTCGTAAGTAGGAGATTTTGAACTTTAAAACAGTTTACATAAGCCTTTACATTATTTTTTTCTGGGCTTATAAAAAGACTTATCTAAAAAATACTCGACAGTATATAATTAAAGCATCTGAAACATTTCTAGGCGACCAAATTTTCAAACCAAAAACACATGAGTTTGCATTACTACGTATGGCATCGCCTTAACATGTGAATACATTATTAGTAGCGCATCAGTACGAAACATGGGCCCAAACAAATTAGCCAATAAACTATTTCCAAGTGAATTTATAATATATGTAATAGCTACAATTTATTTCTAAAGCATTTTATTTCAAATAATTTTTAAAAATAACTCCATTTTTGGGAACATAGACATTTTGTTTTTTTTTTTTTAAATGAAGAAATACAAACATTCACAGATTACGAGTAACCTAAAATATTTTGAAAATCTCCTACTACCAATACAGTAAGCGGAAAATATTGATTTGAGCCAGCCGAGAAAGTGAACTGGCGTCGCCTGCGTGCGAGCCAGATGCGTTGCCAACTCAGCCGGTCAAAATGAAGCTCACCTTTGTGTCAATTGTGGCATATTAAAACTTTCTACAATTTGGTAATAAACTTTAAAAGATACTTTTCAGGTTTTTAAATTTTAAAAATGATCTGATATGCGATTTTTGCAGAAAATTTCAAAAAAATTACGGACTAACTCCCAGTTTTACTGGGGGTTACGGATTACCCCCCCAGTACTCCCGGTAAGTTCCGCACCACTAGTTTAGTCTCGGGGTCTACGTATCCTAAATCCGGACCTGCCCACAATATCTAACTAATTAATCATCGCACCGTTTCCAGTAGGTGAAGGCAGAGAAGATAAATCGTCGCACAGCTCTATCTTGTCACACACTTCTTGCTTCATCCACACTCTTGCATCGTCTCATACATGGGTAATCGTCTGTTTTTCTGACTCTTGATATGATCTGTCACAAGTATTTGAGTCATTTGGTCGTTCCATGCCTTCCTCAGGCGTACCTATCTTCTTCTACCTAGCACTTTCGCGTATATATTCTCCTTTCTTCGGACACCCACCCCATGTCTATATTGTTAAAAGTGGCAAACCCTGGATTTTTTTTGTGCGGGCAAGGTTCACTTGGCGTAGTCTCTGTCTCTTAGTACCTGATGTACATTCATGAAGATTTTTAAGAAGAATGTTTTGTCTCTTGGGGCAGCTTTTCCCGTTGGATGTTTTCAAACCAAGCTCCTCACAAAAAAATTATTATGTTTTTGAACATATTTTTTCTGAATCTACCCATTCCTAAATAAATATTTTTTAAATGCATGTTAATAGAACCTATATATTTTTTTAATAAGTATAAATTATCTGTTTATGTATCGGACATTGGACTAAATTCCGGAGCTCATTATGGAGCCGGAATACGGCATCCCCAATTGTGGTATGTTGCGATGCTGAATGGAGGGACATACGAATAATAATATTCACGATGGGCGTAGAATGCGCCGCAGGTGAAATTTTCGCAATACCAATATTTCTTGTCCAAACCCAAACCAATAAAAATGCTTTTTTTATCATTCGCAATGAGGTCATCTACTATTTTTTTAATATGTTTTATCATAGAACCGATATTTTTATTCATAGATTTTGTTGATGTCACTTAGGTTTGGTTAGATTCATGTGGAATAGTTTCGGTTAGGTACGTTATATTAATCGATTATCCTGAAATTCCAATGATTTTATTTATTCTGTGAGTGAGGCTGGGTGAGTGAGGGTCCAGGACCTCCCGCGGCCGTCGCACGTCGGCTCCGAGACGGCCACAACTCCCTCCGGTCCCGATCCTGAGTTATAGGAGTAAGGAACCAGGCACCGAGGCACCCACAAGGCCAGAAGGGCAGCGGGAGTAACGTTACATGTAGAGGATCGTGTGACGGGGCCTTTGACGGCTAACCCTCAGTGACTGACCTGGCTAAGAAAGATTGCAAAAAGTTTTTAAAAAATGGGGTAGTCTAATAAACAAAAGTTATATGTTAAATTGTGTAGAATATTTAACTAACTAACCTTCGCGCTGATACTCCGCAGAGATATCGTTCATTGACAGTCATATATAACAACAAAAAATTGACTTGACTCTTTGCAGAAACAGGCGATCCGTTTCATAGATTCCCCTATCTTAAGAAGCGGATTGCAATCTTAACAGGACAGGCGTCAGGTAGGTATGCTGTCCTTGTTCTACCGGTATTACAATGGAAGATGCCCCGCGGAACTAGCGTCATTGATCCCTTCAACACTGGTGCATAATCGTAAAACACGCCAAACGCGCGCCCAACAACAAATATTCTCTTGTCAGCAATTTTCGTATTTTTGTGTAATTTACGTATCGCGGTCCCGATATTTCAATTGAAGTTTCGTAAGTCTGATTGTTGACTCAGCTTTTTTACTCGTGCGTTCTGGTTATGATATGATGACCCTAGGAGCGGTGACGTAACCGCTACATGTGTACACGGTTGACATTTGTCACATGATAACGAGTCGCTTTTACGACTCGTTCTTCAGTTGAACAGCTCGGCTGTGGATCATTTTACTGGCCTCTGTGTTTCCTCCCTCCTACAAATCTTCCAAAGACCAATGTTCACTCCTTCCTTCCTTCAAAAAAACCCTCCACATAGTATCCCCAGAGATGAAATAGGCCCTGAGGGAGATTATTTTCCTTAAGGCCTCCTGTGTGGAGTTAACGTTATACACATATATATAGCTGTAACATATATATATATATATATATATATATATATATATATATATATATATATATATGTTCAGCCAAAGTAATAAATCCGGATATTATATCTACTATCCAGTCATTATTTATAATGTCTACCCAATTTAGACAAAGTGATAATTGACATAGAATTAATCGCATTAATAACAATTTTATATAATATCTTCGAAGACTTGGATAAAGTAATAAAACAAGTAGGTATAGGTAAAGTTATAAAATTATATTTAAATTTGCCTTTAATTTATAAAGTAAATTTAAACTAGGTTGTGTTATTATAGCTTAGGTTAGGTTAGATTGGGTTATGATAGGTTAGGTTAGGTTAGGTTGGGTTATTATATGTTAGGTTGGGTTAGGTTAGGTAAGGATAGGTTAGGTTAGGTTGGGTTATGATAGGTTAGGTTAGGTTAGGTTAGGTTAGGTTAGGTTAGGTTAGGTTAGGTTAGGATAGGGGGGGTAACAAGTCAGTGGACCGTTTTTATTACTTTGGCTAACTTTGACCCGATATTATGAATAATATCCGGATAAAGTGTGAATTTATCACATTGTCTAAACAATTTTGTTATTATTTATATAGTCTAGTTTATTTATTACATTATAGTCATTATGTATAACAGCTATTTAATCACTATTACTGCAATATATATATATATATATATATATATATATATATATATATATATATATATATATATATATATATATATATATATATATATAACGCGATGATGTGGTTTATTCTTCTGTTCTATATTATTACTTAAATAATGTAGATAGATCTTTCAAGGGTTAAATTATTGCAAGAGGATGTTGTATCGCAAACATCACACGTTGTGAAAAGTCTTCTACGTTTTTTTTTGTTTAAATTAATTTGAGTGTTTATTAATTATATTGTGCAAATACCTCCCAGGAGTGATTACGGCGAATAGTGCACATTAACCCCGCGCACGAGTCTTGTTTAGTACCTGTAATCCTATACCCTCAACTTGTTTATATGCAAAGACGACCATATTTATATTTAACCTTTCCTTGCAGAGTCTGGTACTGGTTTTAATTAACTCCATCGCACACTATTAACACATTTTGCAGCAATTTGAATAATAATTTATTCATAGGTGTTTACGACGCACTTTCCAATAAAACAAAGGTTATTGAGTTATTTTTTCAACGATACTAATTGCTGCAAGAATTTATAACGAAGCATTAATTATTTGGTAATAGGTAGTTATCACTTTTGCAAGTGTGGTTAAAATGTATGCAATATCTTTGTATATACTTTTTACATAAATTTTACGTATTACAATATTTCTCTGTTTAATCATTTTTCTTTGTAATATTTTATTTTTATTTTGGTACAATATTTTTTACATTTCAGTTTTATCCAGTAATGTTGGCCTCACTGGGTGGCTTACCCGTGCTGAGGCCTTCATTTTATACTATAAAAATATAGTCTGCATAATACATTTAAAGAGAAAATAATACTTTTTTTTGTTGTTTGTTTTTGGGGTGTTATGCCGTGTTGCGCTAACTCCTTCTTTAGCCGACGTTTCAGACAGCGTATAAGCATACCTTACCTTAATTAGGGAGGCGGGTTTGGGTAAAGACGCCTCGGGAACCATTTGTATGATAACCAACACCCCTGCATAGGTCACCACAAGTGGTTCTCTACGTTTGGTGATTTAGCAGGGGTGCCTGGGTTTACTGGGTGAGGTGTGGTCAGGATGCCCCTGCCTACCAGCTGCGTCGCGTACTAGATCGGGATATCCTGGTTTAGGAAACCCTTTAACCTCTCTAACTGGTCTCCAGTGGCAGGGATATATTCATATATCCGTCACTCCTCATACCTTTTACCTTCCCTGAAAAGAGCATCCCAAAAAATGATTTAGGTTTGTGTGGGAACTTTTAAAAAAACCTACAATTTGGAAAACGTTGTTACAAAAAACTATGTTGTTAAAAACGTCACCATCTCAATAACAATTATTTTATTCATCGTTTTAAAGTTTAAATAAAGTCAATGATTTCACTTTTGAAAAAAGAATCTTTATTGAACTATTAAAACGACTGCCATCTTGAAACGGAAACGGAACACACCTCTAAACAAATTTTCACGAAATTCAAAACGGTCGAGTTAAAACTGCAGGACTGAGCGTACTATTAGGGATGTTTCGTTATCAGTTACGAGTAGCCAAGTATGTAGGTACTTCTCTACCCTCCCAAACTCTTTCTTCTTACAAACAAAATCCAGTCCATTGATAATAGAAACAAATGGAGATACGACATTGAAGCACGTCGACTGTCGCCGAGCTAAAATTATATTTCACGGACTATGAAAGCGGCGGAGTAGCGTATTTGATGTGCACGTAGAAACAAATGCGTTTATGCGATTTCCAATAGTATGGGCGAACGATGTTGGCGACACTTTTGTGCGCGTAGGTTCATACTGATAATACTTATCGGGTTCCATGTCACATCTCCTTTGTTTCTATTTGTATGGTTCAGTCTCAAAAAGTTCTCCAAAAAGAAATTCGAAGCTGTCATCAACAACGGACAGTTTTTTGCGTTCAAATCAAAATAATTGTATCGTATAACTAACTAACCATCACGCTGTTTTTCCGCAGGGGTAGGCAGAGAGGATGAACCGTCACACAACTATGTCTTGACACACATTCCTTGCTTTTTAAACTGAATATATAATGTAACTTACTTTGTACCTAATATTATATTTGTTAAGGCTTATTATTATTATTTTTAAAGGCTGCCATGTTTTTCTGTGACAAATGGTTAATTCTACAATTGATGTTTTTTAACTGTCTGTATCTGTGTTTTCTCCAATAAAAATAAATAATTTAAAAAAAACATATTTTTTGTTTTTCTGACTCTTGACATGGCGTATGGTATATCGTATTTGACGGGCTCCGTGGTTGAGGGATAACGAATCGGAGGTCGCAGGTTCAAACCGCAAATAAAATTAATTTGATTAATTTGTGATGTTTCACATTTAACTACTTTAAAATAAAGACAGCATATTTGCTTCACGTTCCAGATTCGAAGCTACTCTCAGTATCACCCTGGTGAAAGACCACCATTCATAAAAAAACAACATTATTTAAAATAGCGTTAGCCGCATTTAGTGACCAGATCTGACCACCTTTCTCTTCCCCATCTCTTAATTGGGATGTCAAATTCTCACTGACTCCAGACTTATGAGAGAATTTGGGATTGAATTTCAGTATTCACTTTTTTTAAACTAAGTGTTAATTACCGAAGGTGTATAACTAATGATCCGCTTAGACAAAAATTAAAATAATGCAACAATTGTAATAAATTTGAACAAATCAAATATTTACAAAAAAAAACTGTTTCTCTCTCCAAGGCGCCGAAATCTCAGACCTCCTGCCTCGTTTATAAGTGTCAAAGAGCCTTAAATGCCTAAGTAACATCATCAACATCACTAAACGACACATTCCAAACAGTAAATCCTTCCCGCGAAGCGCCGCGCCGCACAGTGGGACTCTTAGTCAGTGTGTACATTGTTTAGTGCGTGCACAGATTACGAAATATATTTATGGTGTAATACATTAATTGTTCATTTCCAAGGAAGCGAAGCTAGCAGTCCACATTTGAGTGCTGATACCTACCCTAATGTATGTCAGTGAGGTATAATACTGGCAGAGAAAGGATGAAAGTAGACTGAACGCTGTGGAAATGAGATCTAAAACCATGCTTTGCAAATAATGCAAGGCTGATGTAAGCGTACCTAATGAGTAAGATTAATTATAGATGGTTTGGGAATGTAGAGTGAATGAAAAAGCAAGTAAAATATATGATGCGAATGTGATTAGTAGAAGACATGGCATGATCTAGTGGACCAAATACTTGAGTAAGGACCTTTCAACAGTCAGAATAACAGAAGGGTATGTATAGGCTGATGTATGAGTGTATAAAGCGAGAAGTGTGTGCAAAGACCGAGTTATTTTACGGTTCATTCTCTTTTTCTACTCCTGTAGAGAAACGGTGTTATGGTTACTTAGTTACACTCATTATTTGTTCGTTTCCACGCCTCACGAATTATTAGATATTATAAAGTATTAGAAACAGAACAGTGAAAAAATAGAATATTGAAGAAAAGTGGAAAAGAAACAAATATACAAAAAACTTAATATATCCCATTATTTTATACGATTCTCTTTTGTCACTGTCCTGTTTTAACTGGTTACCACTTAAATATAAATAAAATTGAAAAGAAAAATTAAAAATGATTAAATATCCACTGAAAAAATAGTACATAAAAGTGTGATCTGTACTGATTTGAAAGAAAACTGATATAGCAAACTTACTTAAGACCCCACAGAAATTAATGTTGTGTTTAAGAAAGATTGGCTTACTTTGGACATTCTACATTTCTATACATTACTATTACACAACACAATTCTATTGGTTTATCTCTTCATTGCAACGAACCAATATAAATTGTATATCTTAAAAATAAAATACATCCGTGAACACAGTTACTCAATAATTTGCACAGTACCTACTAGTATTTACCAATGTTTTAATTTTTTGTATTTATTACCCGACCGGTTATAACTACTTATTAAATCCATAGATGACGGTGTCTCATGCTAGGGTATATAAAATTAGTGTTTAGTGGTTATTATTTTTAAATTGAAAAATCTTTTGATTTTATCGACAGTTCAAAATTGAAAGTTGAAATTACGCTTAAAATCGACCAGTGTGCGACGATTGCCAGTTATTACAACACGGAGGTATTGGTCATGGAGGTGACGCATCGGTGGGGGGTGGGGGGGATGACCGAAGTCTCACAGCGGGGGCTGCCGCATCCACACCATCTACACTGCTTTACATATCGTCTTCATCGCGGCACCAACTAAATTATACCATGAAGCCAGGGGCGGAGGGTAGATATTGCAGCCCTATACAAAAAAGGTAACCAGGACAAAACATAACAAAATAAAATAAATGGTTGGGTTAGTTGTTTTTTTCAAAACTATTCATGACTTTACATCGCTTTTCAATTGTGTTCAGGTTTTTTTTTCCGTCACAAACGATCGATTTTATTTTATTTATATATACGCCTAAAAAGGCTTTTTCATTGAACCTTACAAAAATTACACTAGCCACCGATTACCTACAGATTTCTCCGACATAAAAAGGAATTATACCTGATTCCGATTGCGATAGTTCCACATTAAATTAAACAAGCATCATTTCCATTTAAGACTGTACATAACCTATAATTTTCTATATTTTTAAATTTTTAAATTCCGCGATTACGTATAACAAGACAATGTTTGAAATACTCTAACCATCATCATTATAATCAGAAGACGTTGCTTGTGCAATGGTGGAGAGCTAGCAGAAGAATTGAACCCATTGATTCGTATTTACATGTCTCCCCTTCAAATCATTTTCAGTAATCTTCTTCTTATTTTTAATGCTTACTACGCAGCCTTAATAAACTAAAAATAATTTCGAATATTCGCCGCCTCTGGTGCGTTATGAGTACGATATAAAGTTGATCCGACTGATTTACAGTCGTCCAATCTGCGACTGATTTATTGGCTATCGATGGCAATAAGGCCTACCTACCTACCTACTAAATCCAGCCACACATTCCCAATAACCAAAACACTCAACAATTTATAGGTGTACACACTGGCAATGGACTGAATTATAAACAGCTCTCTTAGGAGAGAGTGATAGTTTATTCTTTCTGTTTTGCATTATTTATCTTATATCAAATTGGCATGAAAAGTAAGCTACAAGCCAAAAATGTGTATATTCTTGGTATACCTTATATTGTAGATAATAGGCATCAAAATCGCTTGACAAACGGAGTCTAGAATCGTTGGATTTCAAACACAAAACTGGTTTTTATTTATTTTGTAAATAATTTTATAAGAAAGCAAAAAAGTTGATCAAGTGAAAATGTTACAGATAAGCTTAGCTATAATACTGTATTTTTTAAGTTGTTTCTTTTACGCGTTCATACATTTCTATTAAAAAAATATATATTTTTTACTAGTTTTACATTTATATTTTTTATTGAGTAAATTATTATTTTATTTGTATTGTACTCAAACGAAACGATAGTAAAACTTTCAATTTATCTAAAGCATATTTTTGGTATTCTTAATGTACACCAATTCGTTATAAAGATTAATCAAAATAGTGATTTAGCATTAAGCTTCGCCTTAAATAAAAAATGCGCATTGGTAAATTAGCTTGAATTTTTAAACCGACTAACACGATTCGCGCAAGGTTTTATAATGTTTACAAGTGAGAGAATAAAAAAAACACTAAATAACTAGGCACGGGGACTCCATCAAAGCCAGAGTCAAGTTAACCTCTCAGAAGAAGGTGAAATGTATAGGAGACGCAGATACTTTAATAATATACAACTGATGACCCTGTAGAAATTGCAAGTGCACCCCACTGTTGAATTTGGCAGCCACCTCTGGTCTGAAGTCCGCTTGATAGATTTCCCTATCTAAATAAACGGTTTGCAATCTTCAGAGCACAAGCGTCAGGTGGGAATGTTGTCTTTGTTTTACGGGTATCTCAGTGGAAATTGCTCCTAGGAACTAGCGTCATTGATCCCTTCGGCTTCGATGCATATGCCACATTAGAACGGGTCGTTTTCTACGATTCGTTCAACGGCTATGGAACGATTTACCAGTCTCAATGTTTCTTTCCTTTCTTTTCACTCTTTTCATTCTCTTCAATACCCATATTCAAGCTTCCTCTCGTCAAAAGACACTCCACAAAGATACATAGGCCCTGTGGGAAATTATTATTTTTATTATGAATTCATTATTATTATCTCCGACATCTCAATATAAATAAATAATAATTACAATTATATCCACATCGTTTCGTGACTGATTTCTTACCAATCAAAATCCTTTAGCGTGTATGTAAATACTTTTTAACAGTAGTGGTTTTAAATTGGTCATTAAAATTATATTGTTTTACTTTTGGGCTTTTTTCTAAGATAAAAATTGCTACTAATTGTTAAAGACAGTAAGAAAATTCGGCTCCAGAAGAAAGATAAAGCACTACTAGATCTAAACAAATAATAATATTCAATTCGGTGAACCAACAGCTTGATTGGCACTTACCTACTTTCAACCAAAACCTGAAAATAAATGCATACATTTTAGCTATTGTAATATATTATATCATGTATCTATACTATCATATATTTCAATCAATACTAATCTAACCTAGTCTACCTATAAGTTTTGCATGTACTTGTATCTCTAACTTTTTATATCCATCTAGAGTTTCTGTTAATTGTATATTTTCTGATGTCACTGTTTATAATTTACTGTATATGGTATATTTTATACCGTTGATATTAAAATAAATAAACCCTGATTTGAACAGTTTTGGGGAACGCAGATTTGGGGTCCATGTCAGCGTTTGTATCAGCCTTCACTTATGGTAGTGGCAAGACCGTTAGGCGTTTGAAAAAAAGGCTACCGGAGCCATTGAAGATTATTTGTATATGAAGCCAAATCCGAGTGATTATGATGTGAAAGGGCGTGATTTAACAGTAGTTCGCTAGCGTTCGTTGGTAGCTTTACACGCGCACTCTCCTTCCGGAAGACACTTTTGTTTTCGGTCTAAGTATAGTGTTACCTACATAAAATAATTGATCCTGAAATTCCTATCAAGCTATAATCAAGTTATTTACAAACACGTAATGATACACTAAGAACACCGCACCTTAGCATACGATTAATAATTACAAGATGAGGATAAATGCAGATATCATCTTCGTACACTTTAACTGCCTGTTTTTTTTTAACGCCTTCTCAATGTGTCTACAATTCTGATCGATTTTCATAACAAATAATGAATGCAATCATTCAATAAACATGCTTTACAAGGTAACACTTCTCAGTGCACCTTGCGTGCAATTATAAGCCGCTGATAATACGCGATAAGTGACTGCAGTTTGCCCTGCATTAGTGCATATGGAAGAGAACGCAGGAACATCTTTTTCGAAGTGCCCAATAATTAAAGTACGAAAAGCGTTAATTAAAGGCCGAAATGCGAACCAATCATGTCGAATCCCCGGACAGGAGTTTTAAAGTAAATTCGGTTATTTTATCGACAATCTTTTGATAAACTAGCAAACTGATCGTTGATAAAACGTGGTGATAAGATTACATTGTGATGATATCGCGTAAGAGTCAACTGTTCGGAGCTAGTTAAAGTAAGGCGTCCCCATTTTTGAAATATTGGAAGGAGAAATGAAAGAGCACGGTAGTGAAGCGATGAAAAAGGTATTTCTATAGAAGATTCTTCTTGGAAATTCACACCATTTGTTATATTTAGGGAATGGGTCGCTTTTTCGTCCTTTTGAATGTGAAATAACTAGATTACATGATTAATAACAATAAATAATGTTTTATTTTCTTCCTTTTTTGTAACAAATAGAGATGATGATACCCTCTCTGGGTTCTCCCGTGCTGAAGATTACATTTACATTATTCAAATTTAGCAGTATGACTAATATGAAGTAACTTTAAATATGTCATGTAGTGTGAAATAATTATAAATATTTAACATGGTGTTTTTAGTGCAGTTGAGAGTTTTGGTTTCAGTGTGTATTTGGTGTCAGTATTTTAAATTAATTTATTTATATTTTCTATTTCAGATCCCTTCTATGTTTTCTATCAAGTTTTTTAAAATTATTTTATATTGAAATTTTATAATATTGTTGTGATTTTTTAATGAGAGTAGGATTTTGTTGTAGAGTGTAATACTACAGTTAGTACAATAATCCAGAAAGCTTCTTTGCCTAAATTTCATATTTGTAGTTGCTCATTAGATATGTTTTTGCCCAAAAGTTGTATTTGTAGTTGCTCATTGGATATGTTTCTGCCCAAATTTTGTATTTGCATTTGCTCATTGGATATGTTTTTGCCCAAATATTGTATTAGTATTTCTTTCTTCAATGTTTTTGCTTAAATGTTGTACTTGTATTTTCAGATTGAATATGTTTTCCCCGAATTTTGTATTTTTAGTTGCTCATTGGATTTGTTTTGCCCAAATGTTTTATTTGTAGTTGCTCATGTGATATGTTTTTGCCCAAATTTTGAATTTGTAGTTGCTCATTGGATATGTTTTTGCCCAATGTTGTATTTGTATTTGCTCATTGGATATATTTTTGCCCAATGTTGTATTTGTATTTGCTCATTGGATATGTTTTAGCCCAATGTTGTATTTGTATTTGCTCATTGGATATGTTTTTGCGCAATGTTGTATTTGTATTTGCTCATTGGATATGTTTTACCCAAATGTTATATTTTTGTAGTTGCTCATTGGATATGTTTTTGCCCAATGTTGTATTTGTATTTGCTCATTGGATATGTTTTTGCCCAATGTTGTATTTGTATTTGCTCATTGGTTATATTTTTGCCCAATGTTGTATTTGTATTTGCTCATTGGATATGTTTTTGCCCAATGTTGTATTTGTATTTGCTCATTGGATATGTTTTTGCCCAATGTTGTATTTGTATTTGCTCATTGGATATGTTTTTGCCCAATTTTGTATTTGTATTTGCTCATTGGATATGTTTTTGCCCAATGTTGTATTTGTATTTGCTCATTGGATATGTTTTTGCCCAATGTTGTATTTGTTTTTTGCTCATTGGATATGTTTTTGCCCAATGTTGTATTTGTATTTGCTCATTGGATATGTTTTACCCAAATTTTATATTTTTGTAGTTGCTCATGTGATATATTTTGCCCAAATGTTGTATTTGTATTTGCTCATTGGATAAGTTTTTCCCAAATGTTGAAATTGTATTTGCTCATTGAACATGTTTTTGTCAGATGAGGTACATACATAAAATACCACTACTAGCTTATTTGAATAGAGTTACCGATTATTAACATTGTGTTGCATTACTGGAACTTATTTTCTATGTAAACTGGAATAATCTGTAAAATGTATGTACGAGAATAGAAATACATATATTTTTGAGTGGTCACACAGCTTTTTTTATGTGAATACCGCACAAGAATCCCAACCATCTGGAACCAGTGAGACTAGAGCATCTCCAATTGGTAAGTTATGAGGCTGAAGATATTGGCGATCGGAGAGAGGTCGGCTAGAGAATGGTTAAGAAGTAATGTTGGCATTTACCAGAGCGAAAATGAAATATTATTGTTATTTAATTAGTTTTGAAACAACACAAACTAATCCAATAAAATGTGTTTGCCCAAGCCGAGATTTGAACTCGCGACCACCGGAAAAAGTGCGTTATATAGTAAATAGTGATTTTTCCACTAATTAAGGTACATTATTGTGTGTTATAAAGAAAAAATAAATGATACCCAAACTACAAACATTTTGTTTTCTGCTTCATATTTTTTTAATTGTTTAAATATTGTCTTGTCATTTACTGAATTTACATAACATTTGCCGAATGGAAACCTGTAAATGGTCAACTTTATGTCACATAAAAATTATCATACTTTTTATGTTAACTGTAGGTCATCATAAAAACACGCAGGTACTCAAACTATTAACGTAATAAGTAGGTAATTAAATTTGAGATTTTCAAAACTGACAAGCAATTAATGGATACAAGTACATACTGGCTTTCAAATCCCGTTTAACCACATTTACCGGATGCATTCCGCATCAGTAATATTATCATCCCTAATAATATTAATTTATTGTAAATCAACATAAATTAAAAAGCTTCATATCCTACTTGCATTATCCTTAATTGAAAGGTGCCACGTACCTATTCCATTTATGAATTATTTAATTTCAAAATTATTATTCTCAATTAAATTTCAAATAAGGAACGGTAGTTAAAATAATTTATACATACGTTTTTTAAATGAATGGGTACACCGGGTACCGAACGAATACCTAATATTCTTTCATATATGTGTACGTACAGTTTTACCTCGAGAAAGCACTACGATGCAAAATCATCTGTTCTGGGTTAAATTTGATCTAGAAATATTTTATACGTTTATTTTATTAAATACAGTGAATATAACACATTTTGGCCTTTAAAATAATCGAGTAATATATGTATATATATCATACCATAGCATTTTTCGCCTGAATATATTCAAAAACAATATCACCTATTTTAGCCCTCTGACCCAAATGTGTCTACTGTATAATAAGATTGAGTGTGCTGAAATTGATATTTTCGTCTATAATCTATACAAATTCAAAAAAAAAATTTCTGCTGCTGCTAAATAATATGTTTAGATAATTTTTTATTTTTTATTTGGTAAAAGATTTTACATTTATATACATTATTTAAGAAATGTTTTGACAACCCAACTAGGAGGATTAATTTATTAATTATATTATGTATCACTGTAAATCTCGTATCTCTTGTCTCTCCTAGTATTATTTGTCATTTTACTGAACTTATGTATAATTGTATATTATTATTTGTTTGGTTTTTTAATTGTACGTAACCTGTATTTAATTGCATTTTTACCTGTATGTATGTAATTTGTAAATTTTTGTTTGTAACTTAACTGAGTTCTTGTAACTGGATAGTTCTCACGTAAGAAAACATCTATAAAAACCCAGTATAAATAAATAAATACATTTATATGAAATGGCATTATTGATGTTGTAGCCGAAAATGTTTTTTTAATTTTATTTCTAAAATTTCATTATTTGTATTAAGATTTTCAGGAAATCGGTGCAGTGCACTGCCAAACTGAAATTTCCTGAAAAACTTCATACAAAAAATCCAATTTCGAAAAAAAAAAAAAAAACGTATCAGGCTACAACAACATCAATAATGCCATTTTATTTAATATTAGCTCTCTATTACTCCCAAAAGTCACGAACCGCCACTGATAAAAACTGATGAAAAGTTCAAATGACCCTTCTAACACACCCTTTTCGAATATATTGTTTTATTTTATAATGTGGGAAATTAAGTTCTTTAGAAAATTATCATTGAATATTTAAATATTTGTGCCTAAACTTTGCAAAATAAAATAAAACATAATTTTTGGGGATGTTTTTTCTTGCATTAATAAAAAGAGGCGGCTGGTGTTAAGCGGGAATTTAAACCGTATTACCATTTTCATAAGGATTGTTATTGTTCGCGGCCCGTCGCCAAATATTACGTGACGTGGTGCATCGCAGGAAGTAATTTGGTACTTTAAAGTATTTATAGTCATATTTTCAGTGAATATTTACCATATCCACCCACAATATAGATCGAAAGAAGTTTTATCTCAATCTTTTATTTAATTATTCTTATGTGTGTAAAAAAAATTGCTACAAAATTCGGAACAAAAATTATATACCTTCTCTTATTTTTTTTTTAAATTAAGGCCGAGAGTTCCGATTTTCTACCGACATTTATAATGGTACGTATACATTTGCGAACCGAGACGCGAACCGAGCCACGAATTACGGCGAAGGAACGCGGCGACTGCAAGCGGCGTTTCGCGCAATTCGCGGATGCTTCGTTCCTTTTCTCCAGTTGAGGTTCAGCTTGGTGGTTCGGCTCGCGTATGTAGACGTAGCATAACACCCTTCAAATCTTAAACTGTAATAAAAATATTTGCTTATTTTTTAAAACAACCTCTATTCCCTCGATAACACAAACAAGGGCACGGTTGGCTGTACGAAACCGGTTTCATCCTAATATTTACGTACATAATAATTCTCTTTTGTATGAAAACCATATATGAAACAAATATTTAACCCATTTTACTACGCATTTACAGCTGGGATGGCTTATTGGTTAGCGAAAGGTTTCTAATTTATTATCCGTTCGCGGTAGCATTACGAATTTCTACAAAAATATAACGCACTTCCTTTGAAGACTTTAAGTTTTTATTCTTTCATAAAAATATGTGTTATTTTTAAAGATAATCTCTATTCAGACGCCGAGTTAAAGAAATAATTATATGAAATTCCTTCGATAGAAAAAATCGCAAAGCGTGCTCCGGAAATTATAAAAAACAATCCTGGTTCTGTTATACATGTTATATTTATGAAAAAATGGACAGTGTTTCTATAAATGCTACTTAACTTAGGCGTTGAGAGAATTTTGAATTTTGATTAAGATAAGATTGTATTAAGATTGCTCCCTCTATCATTCGTATTTATATATCTCGTGTCCCTTTCAAATCATCTTCGGTAATGTTCTTCTTCTTTTTAACGGTTATAAAGGAGCATTAAGCGGATATTTCAAAGCTCCATAGTTTAATATGATTAAATTGAAACAGTTTTCAGATGAACTTTGCATTGACTTAGAAATTCTGGATAGAAAAAAGTTGTGCAAATTTCATTAAGTACCTACTTACTCATCTCTCTAGAATTTTTTGTGGGCTACAGTACAGTGTGTCAATTCAGAAAGTGATTCTTAATAATATCGACCCATATGTAAAAAAAAATAAGTTTATTTGAAATTGGAAAGATTAATGGTTCTTTTCGCAGTAACCCACCACAGGAAGCCCTGGAATAATAATTCCGCTCGGGTTCTATAATGTATATTTGCGGATGATGTGTGGAAAGTAATAAATGTTACAAAAAATAATTTTCCTGTTGTATTACTTTATTTTTTCCAAATAAAAATAATAGAAAAGTTCGTAATGCAATAATGCATGGTGAGAAAAATGCTTTAACATCTCTTTTCCGTCACGCGAAATACTATATCAATTTCTTTGTACGACACGCGATGAATCCGAGATCTCGAAAATGGAAACGAAATTATTACATACCTTAATTATCTTTTCTTATCTGTTCTTAAAAAAATAAAATTGAATTGTTTTAGGCGACAATAAAATAGGCGTTAAGAAAAATGCACAACCCAAAAATATGCATATTCTTAATGTGCCTTATATCACCACGAATAATAGCATAAAAATCGCTTGGCAAACAGCGATTTTAGCATAAAATTATTTTTTATGCATAATTATGTAAAAAATAAAAAAAATAATCAAGAGAATCTGTCACAGGTAATATTAACCATAAACTTGTATTTTGTATAGTTGTTCCTTATATGCGTTTATACATTTCTAATGAAAAAATACATTTTTTATTAGTTTACGCATATATTTTTTATAAAGTAATTAACAATTTTAATTTAATTCTATTCAAGCGCAACGATAGGAAAAGCTTCAAATTATCTATTGGTATTTATAAAGTAATCGAAATTAGTGATTTCACGTTAAGCTTCGCCTTAAGTTTTCTCATTAAAAGCCACTGATTGTCGAGATTACGAATATTATTATTCTCCTGTTTCTATCGTCAGACGTTATCTTCAAATAGTATAAAATATAGTCCCATTCCTAAAATTCCCACCACACCTTCACAAACTCAAATAATATGTAGATACTATAAAAACGTCCTAAATTAGTTAAAATAATAATTCTTACACATCATAGCAACAATGACAAAAATTAAGATGCTTACCTAACTTATCTATTATATTGTAAATATAAATTTCCACAATGATGTAAAAAGTAATTTCTCCAATGCTATGAATTTATTGGTATGTATTTGTGTCACATTACATACTTAATATGAACTAAACCTATCAATTTGATTGTCGTGAAACGGGAAACTTTCCCAGTTGTACAGTCAAAGATTCATTATTCTGTAATTTTATGTTTTTAGTATCTAATAAATAATATACATGGATATTATATTTATAGATGGTATAGAAAACATATTTGAGCTCTTACATTGCTAACGCTGGCTAAACCTTAAGACTCTTATGAGATACATCAAAAATAAGTACGACAAAGACAAAATTGTAAAAAAAAATTATAGTATTTATTTATTAATATTCTCCACAAAACGGTTACGCACCAAATCAAAAATATTAAATATAAGATATTTGCTTAACTGTCTGTAAGTGACGTTAAAAATGTCGATGGTCAATGCAGAATCGATAAATAGTAAAGTAGGCAGAAGTCCTAGCTTTCAGAATATAAAAAAGTTCACGGGATCTGCCTCGTCTACACTTGTTATGCACTGTAAGTTAACCTCTTTCAATATGAGTGGATCAATTATAGTTCCAGAGATTATTTAAAAAAAAAAATTTGCTTAAAATTTTTTTTCGGCATTCATCTAAGGTGTTGAAATTGAGCATTCCTGTTAAGAACAACGATGGATACAGGAATGGATATAGGTAAAGCATAAACCTCTTTTGTACTTTTCTATTTTAAGCATATGGTTTTGTTCAGAAGGGGCCCAAATAATGGAGCTATATTCCAGGATACTGCATATTCGAGTGTTCTCCGTATTGCGATTCCATTAGTTAATGAACTCGTATTACGAAGAGCAAATCCAAGCATTTTGTACGTCAGATATTTTGTGGGATATGAAAGAGAGATTTGTTTTGAAAATCACACCAAAGTCTCGAATCTCATTAAGATTAATAATTTTTTTAACAGTATCGATTGATGAACTCCTTTCTTCAGAGCCTTTTCCATAAATGGGTAATAGAGCTTAATGAAAACCTAATTTTTAGGGCTGGACTTTAGTAAGTAGGTAGGTAGCTAAATTTGTTATGTTTTTGTACAGTGTTTTATTTTATGTGTTGTTTTTGTTTGGATTTTTTCTGCTTTCAGTTCGTTAATGTCGGAAGCGAGCTCCAATGCTGGTTAATGTTTTTTCATTCCTTGTTTGTAGAAGATAAAATCTTCATAAGTCTAGTATTATTCAATTTCCATCGCGATAATTCCTAATGACAGTTTCATGCGCCATAAAAACTAGCATTACGCTATAACCGGCACACACATACACACGCTCACATAAACACACACACACACACACACACACACACACATACACACACACGGGCGCGCACACACTCACACACAGAAAAATATATGCTCTTTCACACGCACGCATACACATACGCTCAATACACGTAGTCCATATGGCACCGGCAAAGGTGTGCTTTCCATACGGGCATAAATAATATTACGACCTTACGACCGTCCTATTATAACGTGTCAAAAGCAGGAACTAAATACAATTCACGTAGACCTCTTAAAATCCTGATTAAGAAAATTGAAAAAACAGGTGTAATTGGTAATTCTCTCAAACTTATCAAGTCGTATTTTAATAACGGAAAGCAATATGTTGGCATGGGAGATAAAAAAATCAACTCGACAGCATAAACTATGGAGTTCCTCAAGGATCCATACTGGGGCCACTCCTAATCCAAATGTATATAAATTATATATGTCAATTAAAACTAAATGGTGAAATCTTCTTATACGCAGGTGACACTACAATATTTTACTTTGGTAAAAACAATCTCAAAGGTATATATTAAATAACTGGCTAATTAAAAACTATACCAACGATAAAAATTTAAAAAAGTGGTTACATGCTCACCTAGAAGAATAACGACGTCACATAAACCAATTCAAATGGAAGAAAGAAACCTACATATTCTAGATAGTAAAAAATACCTTGGCCTACATTATTGACAAATATCACACCCTTGCTACATCACATAGAAAAATTTAAAGAAAAATTAATTCCACTATTTGGAGTATTTGATAGAATCGCTCATCTTCCACCAAGATAAGTAAAGAGGGGCTTATACTTTAGCTTAATCCAGTACCATCTAAATTATCTGATAGAAATATGGGGGAACACAAATTACATACTTAAACAATTTACAAATAGTAATACTGAATAAAGTTATTAAAAAACTCACTACAAAAATACAAAATGGACCTATATACAAGACTGTTCTTACAGAACTCGCTACCATCAATAAAATAACCCTTATCTGGGTACCAGGACATAAAGGTATTGAGGGCAACGAGCGGGCTGACGAACTAGCAAGGAAAAGGACAAAAGCACCACTTGTGGGATCCTAGCCGGCCGTAGGAGTAGCAGCTTGCCACACAAAATTACATATATACCACTCCCTAGAGACACGTAGAGGTATTGCTTTGCTTAAATATTTTTTCCAACTAATAAACGGTCACTTTTCTAGTAATGAGATACTGGCCCAATTAATTTTTTTTGTACCAGAGTCTCACTCTCAAGGACGTCATCACAATCTTCTATATAGTAGAGCAAGCCGCACTAATTTATTAATGAACTCACCTGTGGGGAGAGCTACGTGCTTTTTGAATGCGGTAGATAAAAAATTAGATTTATTTTTTGTGTCCTATAGCGCATTTGCAAGATTTTTGGCATTGCATATACACTGCATAAATGGTACAATTATAACGTCTTAGGCTTTATTACCTGTAATTGTTATAAATAAATGTACAAATTATATATATATATATATATATATATATATATATATATATATATATATATATATATATATATATATATATATATATATATATATATATATTATATCATGATAGGTGGGTCAAATCCCAGCACTGCAAAGAATGGGAAAGGGCACCTGGAATGAGACCCTAGACGAACCAAGAAACTACTCGATATAGACAGAAACTCGCTGAAGGAACGGTAGGACTACTAACGGGACACTGCCATCTCAGGAGATACATGCAGATATTGGGAGTGGAAAACACCAATATATGCAGGAAATGTGAAGAGCATGATGATATTCAAATTCACCTATGGTGCCAATGTCCTGCCCTGGTGGGAACTAGGCTCAGATATCTGGGGAGACATACAGTAGAACCAGAAGACATAGCCACATACCCAATAACAACCCTGGTGAACTTTATTAAAGGAACTGGGTTGTTGTTAACGGATTAAGGTAAATCGTCTCCGCCTTTAAAATATATATAAAATATCACAAGTACACGGACCCTATAAAGACAACTTAATAAAGTGTACACTGATATAGTTAAGACTGAAAGTGTTAAAAGATGCATAGGCTATGAGGGTTTAAACATTCTCTAATCTGATATATAATCTAGTTGCTGATAGCCTCAAAACGGAGAATCGAATAAGTAAATTTAAGAAAAAACTATTCAGTCTTAAGATGAGCGAACATAATGTAGAGCGAGTGTTACGATGAGATTTTGTGTACTATTGTTATATCGTTTAATGTTTTTGTTGTTAGACGTGTGTTAATATTATCAAGCTCATATTTAGTTAGAAAGTGAAATGTTTATATTTCTTTAACGACAGTGAGTAGTAAAAACAAATTTTAAATACCTGTGTAAAATGACGCACAAGCATATTCAAATGTTGACTGTATTCTACAAAAATATAAATAAATAAAATAAATTAATTCATTCGTCAAGGTGAGAACGCGTCGTTTTTTCTACTCGTTCTTGATTTCAACAGCTCGGCTGCAAAATGATCTTTTGTCTCTGTGTTTTTCCGCCCTCCTGCATCTCTACAAATCTCTTTAAGTCATTGACTCTAGAAGTCAGCTCACTTCTTCCTCTCCTCAAAAAGACCCCCTTCACAGCATATCCAAAGATGACGTATGCCCCGAGGAAAATGATTTTCCTCAATCAATGTAAAAAATACGCATTCAATGCATTGGGGTATCATATCTCAATAATTCAAAGGAAGTCTCGGTTGAGTCAGTCAATTAATATCTTTAATTAGTACAATTTTAAAATCCAAATAAAATAGACACGTTATGTTGGCTTTTTTTCATGCAATAAATGTGCGGTAGAAAAAAGTAAGGCATCTTTTATGTGCCCAGTAATTGGTTTGTAATATTAAATTGAAAATCTTTAAAAGTCTAAAGTCTCCAGGTTAGCTATTCTTAAGTAAAAACTTAATCTTAAAATTGGTACGTCTGTAGTAAGATGGTAAATTAAAATCAATTAACTCTGTGTTTTTTACGCGCCTATACGCTGATTAAATCTCCGTGAACGCCACTGCGCACCGGTATGGTCATCCCGCTAAGAGTTTCGCTGTAACCTCTCTTTGAATCGTTCACTAGAAAGACAGAAAAAGAGCAATGACGTATCTATCAGCTGTGTAACTATAATATGAATGTTTTCACCACTGGTTCCATGAAAACCCAACACAGTGACAATTCAACACACCTTTAAAATGTGATATAAAGTATTAACCGATGAAAAAAAAACATATAAACCTAACCTAGGTAACCTTTTTAATCTAGTTTATGTTTTGTTTCACTTTTGACGACTTTATATATCATTATAAAGGCGTATTAAATGTCGTTTTGATGAGTTATCCGGTAGGTACAATTGTGTGCTATAACATATATTATAAGTGAGTAAGGTACCTACTTCATCGCTTGTGTGGATTTGATAAGATTTTTTTTATTTTTTCTCAAAACATTCAACAGTTCCTATTTCTAAGGGCGGTTTGGTTCAGAGAATTTGAACTTCAAATTTCAATGTAATGTCTGTGAAAGATTTTTTCAAGTACTGTTATTATTTCAGTTGTGTCAAGCAAGTAGCCCATAATGATATAATAATAGAACTTGAATAGGACTTCACAGAACCCGTTTAAATTCGATGAATTTTTCGAATTCTCTGAAACAACCCATCCGACGATTTCATGCTCGGAAGATCTTTTCAGATGATACACCAAATCAGTGCAAATGAAAATCAGTTGTCAATTTATAATAATAAGGTTTGCATGGGTTCTGGGGTGAGGTTTGTTCAGGTCATGATGGATGCGAGTTCTTAGGTGTGAATGGGTTCTGGGGTGAGGTTTGTTCAAGTCATGATAGATGCGCGTGCTTAGGTGTGCATGGGTTCTGCGGTGAGGTTTGTTCAGGTCATGATGGATGCGAGTTCTTAGGTGTGAATGGGTTCTGGGGTGAGGTTTGTTCAAGTCATGATAGATGCGAGTGCTTAGGTGTGCATGGGTTCTGGGGTGAGGTTTGTTGAGGTCATGATGGATGCGAGTTCTTAGGTGTGAATGGGTTCTGTGGTGAGGTTTGTTCAGGTCATGATAGATGCGAGTGCTTAGGTGTGCATGGGTTTTGGGGTGAGGTTTGTTCAGGTCATGATAGATGCGAGTGCTTAGGTGTGCATGGGTTCTGGGGTGAGGTTTGTTGAGGTCATGATGGATGCGAGTTCTTAGGTGTGAATGGGTTCTGTGGTGAGGTTTGTTCAGGTCATGATAGATGCGAGTGCTTAGGTGTGCATGGGTTTTGGGGTGAGGTTTGTTCAGGTCATGATAGATGCGAGTGCTTAGGTGTGCATGGATTCTGGGGTAAGGTTTGTTCAGGTCATTTTTTATGTGCCCTGATGGATGCGAGTTCTTAGGTGTGAATGGGTTCTGGGGTGAGGTTTGTTCAGGTCATGATGGATGCGAGTGCTCACGTGAGCACGGGTTCATAGGGTGAGGTTTATTCAGGTCATAATGAATGCGAGTGCGGAGGTGTGCACGGGTTCTGGGGTGAGGTTTGTTCAGGTCATGATGGATGCGAGTGCTCACGTGAGCACGGGTTCATAGGGTGAGGTTTATTCAGGTCATAATGAATGCGAGTGCGGAGGTGTGCACGGGTTCTGGGGTGAGGTTTGTTCAGGTCATGATGGATGCGAGTGCGCAGGTGTGCACGGGTTCTGGGGTGAGGTTTGTTCAGGTCATAATGGATGCGAGTGCTTGCCGGCTACGTAACGGGCCAGATCGGTAGAGTTTGGTTGAGGGACACCGTTCGACCTCTCCAGCCGAACATTCTCTACCCATGCTTGCAATGGGAAAGATGGATTCACACATCACTACTCATCATACATACTTCATCACACATACTCATGGACACGGGCAGGACACACTGATATCCTACCCAACCCTCAAACCATTTTTCTTCCCTTAACTTATTTTCCTTCCTTTCCTTAAAATACCCTCCACAGTCCACATAGCATCCCCAAAGATGACATGGGCCCCGAGGGAAATTATTTTTCTGTGTTAATATAAAAAAAATCAGATTGCTAAAAGAAGTGGGTGCAAAAATTTTACTCTGTTTTCCTGGAATGTAATTTACGAGTACGGATGTTATTTTATTTCAACGAAATGCCGAGGGGGGGCGTTAAACCCTAACCTCCCCCTCCTTTATATATGCCCTGGGCGCCAAGCTGTACGGACTGTCAAAGCGGCGGAACCAATAAAATTATGCGTTTGGTGCGTAGGTAGAAACAAAGACGAGGCGCCGCTTTACATATTGCTATTTCCTGTAGTAATATTTTTTTAACCCATTCCCATGGTAAAATACGTCATTTTAATTATTTATTTCGAAAACGATCTAAACCCGCACATTCCGAAACGGTTCCATTATAATATCAAAATATCTGCAGTATCGTAATTTTCTTCGAGGATATAAAAACTGTAAAAATACATATTTGATCGTGCACTATGGAATACATTGAATTAAATTTATGTTTAGATAGGTCAGAAATAACATAGTATACGCATATCAGATACTGTTGGCGTATCGCCAAAACGAAATGAAAGGACTAGACTGTACGTTAATGATTGGCGTTCATTATCCGGAAAATATAGCTTGATAGAGATCTTTATCGAAAAAAATTATTGTATTTGTTTATCAATCTATTCTATTCGAACGGCGACAGTAAAAAAACCATTGGCGTGCAATATTAAAATTTATTTATTTAGATCTGATCTGATTCCGTACCATCAGGAAATATTAAATTTTATCAACTATACCTAACCTAACCTTCAAGCAAACGCGCGAAATTTTATTAGCAAAATAGTTCGCGCGTAACCTAATCAATCTACGGATTATGGGAGGCTGGTATGGGTACCACCGCCTCGGGTACCATTTATTGGATTACCAACACACTCGCCATAGGTCACCGCAAGTGGTTCGCAACGTTTGAAGTGCGGTTTGTCATGGGGTGAGATTTGTTTGTTGGGCTGCGTGGCGGGCCTGATCGGGAGAGACTGGTTAAGGGAGACCTTTTGACCTCTCCAGCTGGACTCTATCAACCCATCACTTTCGTACGTCCGTCACTCCTGGACACACTGACTCCCAGATTCCTACCCTCCCCACATAAAAAAGACCCTCCACACAGCATCCCCAAAGAAGACAAAGATCCTGTGTGAACCTAATGTAAATATTTATATGAAATGATTTTTTTATATGAGTCTCAACTGCTCCCAACCTTTTGAAGCCAGTGAGACTATAGCACCCCAATTAGGATATGAGAGATTATCCAACACACCTAATTTTTGAAGAATTTAAAGTATCAAAATTTAATGATCTTGTTCAAAAAAACATAATAACTCAAATAATAAAAGAAAAACAGAATCACAGCTTTTTAACTGAAAGTCGTACTCGTCAAAAACATATACCTATTTCCAACACAAAAATGTAACACCACTTTTGCTCAACATCATTACATATATCTAGGTAAAAAATACTTCAACAGCCTAGGATAAAAACGATAAACACCTACTAAAGCAATTAAAGAGAAGTTCAATGTAAAATACCTCAATTAGGATATCTTGTAAGGCTGGAGGTGGTAGACAGGGCAAGGATATGGGTAAATGAAGGTTAGGAAGTACCTGGCTATTCAGATCTAGTCATTAAATAATCCATAAAGACATTTCAATCAACGTTTCGATTGGTGATGATTCATCAGGGCTATTCATTATCTATCAGTATATAATTGATATCTATGTCCTGGAAAATATAACGTCAATAGTTTATCATAATGACATAATAATATTGTGTCATTATTGCATGTTTTCATTTCAATTTAAACAATAAAAATCCCGTTAAAAAGCGATTTGGGAAAGCGATGTACGCCACTGATAGCGATATGGCACACCGCGGCACATATTGGTTGAAATTGGAATTAATAATGGGTACATAAATGCAGTGGTGTCGTGTGGACGGTCACAGCGCCGCTGTCATATCTCTTATTTAGAAATTATCCATAAACCGCGGGGACGAAACTGCTAAGGCATCTGCATAGAAATAAGATGAGTTTCTCAATATGTAAGTATTTGAATAATGTTCAGAACATTTCATGGCGGGAAGTTATCACTATATCTTACAGTCCGTACTTAGATATGTTTTCATTACTCCTACTCTTCACCAATCCCTTACCACGCCTCCACCCCCACTTCAACACTTCATAATATATGTTCACCCATTATTTTGATATGTTTTGTTAGTCTATATTTTACCCTGATAAAGGAACATTTGAAACAATGTAAGGTTACAAAGTATCATCGTTTCCTTTATTTCTTTCTAAATTCACGTCCGGCTGGTCTTTAACATGTTCTTTTTTTATTTTTTTACAAAGAACATCTCAATAAACACAACAAAATAAAAATTAAAAACAAAATCAAAGTAAAATCAAAAAACAAAATCAAAAAGAAAATAGAAGACACAATAAAACACAACTTCTTAAACAAAAACAATGACAAAACGAAATAAAGTGGAAACTAGACACTCCACCATGCAAGATGGAAATATATAATCGTAGGAAAATCACAAAACTTTGGTAAAATAAACAGAGCTACGTAGTTTATATAGTAAATACTAAGTTTGGTGATCCGCGCTTTCGGAGTATCTGGGCCGAAGGCTTGGAATAAACTCCCTCCGGAACTAAGATCCATATCAAGTCCAACAGAATTCAGGTCTAAACTAAAAACTTACCTTTTTAAGCTGTCATACCCTCAAATTAAATGTACCATTCCTGAGAGAAAGTCCAGTTATATCCAATTTTTCAATTATGTCCTAAATCCTGTATCTAAATTTCGCTAACAATTATATAATGTTAATTAAGTGTTAATCTCAAGTGACCTACCAGATAAGAATTGTACTGTAGGTATATTATTATCTCCATAAATAGTTAAGTAATAACATAGATCACTGTAGAGATGTATTATAAGTTTGTACAGCGCCCTTGAGGTGATTTTGCACAAAAACGGCGCTATACAAGTCATCCAATTATTATTATTAAATTATATTATATTTGACATTCTACTTTCTGAAATAAATTGGGTAATGACTTGTTTATATTTACAAAAAATACACCATAATATATTACATATAAATATATACATGGAATTTAAGGATCCATAGTAAGCGTTAAAAAAGAAGAAGAAGACGGTTGAAGAGGGTATTTTAGAGGGAGCATGCTAATGTTTAAAAAAATAGTGTGATTAATATCTGTAAGCCAAAATATTTCATAAAGCATAGAAATGGAGCAAAAATCTCTCGACAAATGTCTTAAATAGCGTCCAAAGAAACATTGCGAATTAGTTTATATTTATAACACGTTAAGGCGATGCTCTACGTCGTGTGATATTTTAAATTGAGCCGCTACCAATAACAACCCTTAAGTAGATGACGATAAGGTTTAAATTCCCGCTTAACACCATCCGCCTGTTTTGATTTATGCAAGAAAAAAACATGGCCAAAAAGTGCCTTTTATTTTATTTTGTGTATGTTCAGGCATAAATATTTTTTTTTTTTGATCATTTTATAAATAACTTAATTTGCGACATTATACAATAAAATCATAACCGAAAATGGGTTCGTAAGTAGGAGATTTTGAACTTTACAGCAGTTTTCACAGGCCTTTACATTATTTTTTTCTGGGCTTATAAAAAGACTTATCTAAAAAATACTCGATAATTTCAAAGGCCAAGATGTATTCTACTCGCAGTATTTAATTAAAGCATCTGAAACATTTCTAGGCGACCAAATTTTCAAACCAAAAACACATGATTTTGCATTACTACGTATGGCATCGCCTTAAATAAAAGAATCAGGTGTGTTCTATCGAATTGTATAGATATGTTTTAATGTTGGTTTTTTAACGAACCTTAATCACTATTGCCATCGATCCGTCACATCTATAATTTAGAAACCATAACGTGGTTTGGATGGATGTTTCCCGCTCGCGCCCATTATAGCACCACGGGTGAAAATACAGATAACCGGCTGTGACGCTATCCGATAGGCGATCTCCATTACCCGCTGTCCCTTTCCACACAAACAATCCACACAACCATTCCACACTATTATTCCACACTACGATGTACAGTCCGTCTAATAATTAAAAAAATATTTATCAAATACGTCAATTTTTTCATTACTTTCAACACCGACACGGAAAAAAATTCGTAATTTATTAAGAAACTCTTAAAAAATATTCGTAATTGGGTTATTAACGGGATTCCAGGCCATTAATAAACTGAAATTCTTCTGTATGTTTTTCAATATTGTGGCTTCTCGTGTGTTATAATTAATATTGTGTATACTTTTTTTTCCGACTCTATATCCGGGTTAAATCTTCCCCACAGGAAAAACTAAACCCTTCCACACACTTTTCCACAAATGATCATCTAGTCAATTCACATAATGCAAGTGCATTATATAAGCATAATAAAAACAAAGTAATACAAAAACCAAATGGGAAAATAATTCACCGACTCCAGATATTTTCATATCAGAGGGTTCGGCTCGGTAGAACTTCTAATTCGACCTATAAATCCTACTGATATTTAATATAACAATATATAATATATCAATACAAATATTTAAAGAAATCAGTATTTAAAATGACTGATTTTTGCATTTTTATTTATAAATTCTTTGACAGATCTAATACGCCTAAATTTTGAATGATTGAGATTTTTGTGTTATAATTCGTAGTGCGTTATAATTAATATTGTGAACATTACCTGCTGACAAACTGCTTTAGCAGTTAAGTGGGTGCTTATAATGAGGAATGAAAAAAATGAAAAGGTGTCCTTATTAACTTGTAGTAAAGTATCAAAAATCTAAATAATAAACACGTGTTCCGAAAAATTGGTAATTTACTAAAAGTTTTTCAGGAAACGGCCTGAAAAAATCCCGTTTTTGAAAATGAAAATCACTAATAATTTGAAGAGATTCCTAATAAATTCGCAATACGCATTTTTCTAAGTTGAGTATATAAAAAGAACGATTTTTGAAAAAAAAATTCAGTACTTGACTCCTAAATATGATGTTTAGAAGAAAAACGACACAACTATTTGTTTTGTAGTTGCTAAAAGTGTACGTGTCTTCTAAATATATTTTTTTACACTTGATATAACATCTAATAAATTACTCCTTCGAAATATTGTGTACATTTCAAAAATACTAAAGAAAATCATGGAATTATCTCGCTAAGTGGAAAAATAAAAACACGTTCGAAGTGACTGGTCTTTGGCTGAGTGTTCAATTCCTCGGCTAAGTCCTCCTTCACGACACAAGCAACATTTTCCCTTTAGGGTAGTTGGATATTTTAAAATATTTTTTAGATATTCGTAACCCAAGAACCAAAAGTTCTAACCTTTTAAAATTACATATTTTTCCTTCCAACCTTCTTAGTGATGCTATTTAAAACCATATAAACGATCCCAACGCACTCAATATTTTTAGCCTACATTTTATTGACGGACTGTACACACTGTACAGTGTATAGTGTACATCCGTGGCTATTATGCTATAAAATGACGGGCTTTTAATAGCTTGAACTTATTATGATTGCATTGGCGTTACCGTAATGGACAAATAGCCCTTGAACATAATATCAGCTACTAGCTAAAAAATAAATATGTTCGCGTCGTGCAAGGCAGTGCTGTCAACGAGTTGGTTTCAGGAAAATACAGAGTTTTCCAATAAGAGGTGTTATTTTGAATAGCCCGCTATTTCGGTAGATGTTACTTTTGAAGCTGTCATTTTTTGACATTTGACAAGTAGAAACTACGCCATTAATAAAAATGGAACGATACACGCTTCAACAATGCATTGAAATTATTAAAATTCACTTGAGTGAATCAAATGCAAATCATCTCGAGTGATGAGGCCCATTTCCACCTCGGTGGCTTCGTCAACAAGCAAAATTGTCGCATCTGGGGCTCGAAAAACCCAAGAGTTATTGTTGAAAAGCCTCTCTATCCTCCTCGGAATTGGATGATATTAATCTGGACAACGTTTACTTTCAACAAGACGGCGCTACGTGCCACATTAGCAACGAAACCATTGATCTTTTACGATTGAATATCAAAATAACACTTCTTATTGGAAAACCCTGTACTTATAATTTTCGTATTAGAATAGATAAATGCAAGAAAAATAAGTTGTGTTTCTTGCAAACAATGTCTCATCAATGCTGATTTTTTTTTGTTTACAGATTTTTTATTTTACAGTATTCTTATTTTGACCTTCTTAGCAATTTGGGAGATGGTAGAAAAAAATTAGGTTATTTGAAGATTAATTAAATACGGCAACATTCCTTTTGTTATCTTTGCCGTGTGGTATCTTGAAAAACGTTTCCAGGCACGTAATAATGAATATAAACATTTTTGATATAGGTATCTAATATGAAAACTCTGAAACTGTTTTTTTTAGATCGTCAGCCATGAAAATATTAATTTCCAATACTTGTATTTGGGTGTACCTAAGATGGTACAATATATTATTTTCCGAAAACATATTTACAAAAAAAACAATTCAAAACTTAAATTAACTCCTTGATCTTGGATAATGATAAATTGTTCACTATCTAGCATAAAACTAATGTTTTGTTTATTATTACAGTTTTTTATATATTTAATATAATTACATATTTCATTATCGTTTTTTATATTTGAATTATTTTATATTTTCTGTAATCAAAAGCATGAAAATAAATAAATCGTTAGAACATATTGATAAGTGGATGAATGAATTTTCTAGCGAATTTTACACATTATTAAAATAAATGTGTTTTTTTAGTAAATGATTAATTTTCTCTAAACGATAATCTGCACGCTTTAATGCCATTTCTCCCTCTGTTTCTATTATCTTTGTACCTATGAAACACAAATTAATCGAGTCTGGTGCACCCAGAAGTTACACAGTAATTTGAAATGAACCAAACATCACAATATTTAGGGTGTTGCCTGGTGATTCCCCTTTGCATTTCCAATCAGTCAAATGGCAGTGAGTAACCGGCTGCCAGCTACAATAACACTCTACACTCAATGTCTATACACATAACATAAAGGAATAGTGTGGGAAGGTACTGGGTCTGGATAGGTAGGTCTGCCCCAGGTTGGGGTGTGGCCTGCTATTGGTTTGGTGGATCCTTAAACCGGGCAGCAGTGCGTTACATTTCCGGCTTTTGATTTTATATAAATATTATACTG
The DNA here is from genome assembly GCA_026573805.1 of Hesperophylax magnus. Classification (NCBI taxonomy): domain Eukaryota; kingdom Metazoa; phylum Arthropoda; class Insecta; order Trichoptera; family Limnephilidae; genus Hesperophylax; species Hesperophylax magnus. The sequence goes on from JAIUSX010000012.1 coordinate 21,838,939, forward strand.
TATCTATACTAATGTAGGTAGACATATAAGTACTGTTAAATCATTTAAAATAAATTCTTGCTTGTGTAGTGGTGTACTGGATGGACAAATTTAATATAATTATGATTTTTTTTTATTAGGTTGCCGAAGAATGTATAAAAAATAATTAAAAATAACATTATCTGCTACCCAGGCTATGTTTGAAAATTATGCGACCCTCTCTCCTACCTACGGCAGGAGAACGGGTCAGAACAATTTACGGAGCGCCGTAATTACGCGGTTGTCATCTGTCAAAGTGACAGATCCCATACAAAGAAATGATATTCCGCGGCAGCTCCCCAATTGCTCCTGAGGAAGATTATAGCGTAGTATATCAGCCCAACATATAATAAGTAGATACATGCCCAATTTATGCGCGTATAATATAACGTAATGTGCCTTACAGTAAATAGGTTAATGACATAACGATGTTGACGACACTTATACGTGCACAGTGTATACAATGGTTCATGGCCCATCTCTTATGTTTCTATTACAATATAGCCATGTCCATGATAAATACTTTTTATTCGGTTTTCATCAACCGCAATTATTATTTTCTCTATTCTCTTCCGAACGAAGATGTTAATATCTTGTGTTCACACTTCTCAGATCCGAGCTTTTCGCTACGACGCGACGTATTACATTGTCGTTGATTTTTCAATATCAATTTCATTAAATCTAATAGTTCGATCGGATTAAGATCTTATCAACATATTTTTTTAATTTTATGAGACATCATGCAACGCCGTAATTATATCGGAAAACAAACAAAGTAGTGAGGTGATAATACCTTTTCCATGGTCATTAGACGATTAAGTTCCTGAAACACATTTTCTAAAACAAATATTCATACAGACACGTTGACGGTAATTTGTTCACTTTTCCCTTGAGTTTTTAATTAATTCTGGTAAAACAGGTACTAATTTTCATTAAAAAAACGAGCAGATAAGAGTCACAACTGTGACTAAGGTTTCAAAATTCTTGTATATTGGGACAAAAATGGGATGTACCTTGCTATTCAGATCTGGTCAACAAGATTAGATTCTTAATGGTGGTCTTTCACCAGGGCTGCTCTGAGAGCGTTTACGACTCTGGTCAATTAATTCAATAGGTAGGTATTTCGAAATTGATTTTTGGATACATTTAAAAAATATATTCGTGAAATGATCATCATTACTTCAAAGCCCAGTGTGTACTGATCGTATGCAATTGATACGCTGAGTATTTTTAACATGACGATCAGAATATAAATATTAAAACTTTAAATCTTCCACATATTTTTAACGGTGTCTATAGTATTGTAGATGAGTAGATAGGTGTCTACTTCCAAAACCATTTTTCAATAACTTTAATTCTATCATGCCTATTTTAAACTAAACACATATGTTCTGGCATCACAAACATGTATGTTTTTACGGAGATTGAATTAGTGATTAAAAAGAATTTTCTTTTTTTGCACGAACTCTTTATTTATACTGGGTTTTTTACAGATGTTCTCACTTACTAGAGAACTAACCAGTTACAAAAACTGAGTTAAGTTTCAGACAAAAATCTCAAATTACATACATACAGGTAAAAATGCAATTAAATACAGGTTACGTACAATTAAAAAACCAAACAAATAATAATATAAAATTATACATAAGCTCAGTAAAATGACAAATAATACTAGGAGAGGTGACAGACACGAGAGTTACAGTGATAAAAATACATAAAATAATTATCTAAACATATTATTTAGCAGCAGCAGAACATTTGTTTTTAATCTGTATAGATTTTCGACGAAATTACAACGACCTAGATTACATGAAATTAGTAATAGGTACGCAGATGTAGCGGATCTGTTTAACTGCACAGAAGCTAGGTACAAAAAGGCTTTAATATCATATCTTTTAAATTATGACCAATAAAATGTAAGTCTACTCATACTTACGTAAAAAGTCAAATAAATATGTATATAAAATGAACTGCCTGGGACAAATGAGGAAACTTGGGTCAATAAGGTGAACCAACAGCTTGATTGGCACTTACCTACTTTCAACCAAAACCTGAAAATAAATGCATACATTTTAGCTATTGTAATATATTATATCATGTATCCATTCTATCATATATTTAAATCAATACTAATCTAACCTAGTCTACCTATAAGTTTTGCATGTACTTGTATCTCTAACTTTTTATATCCATCTAGAGTTTCTGATAATTGTATATTTTCTGATGTCACTGTTTATAATTTACTGTATATGGTATATTTTATACCGTTGATATTAAATAAATAAATACCTATTTATAATACCGATTTATACCTAACTTGAAATATATCGTAGTATTTTTAAGAGGTTTTCTTGAAATTTTCAAGATAATTAAGACGAAGTGAATTTTTTTTAAAACATGTGTACCTGTATATATTGAGATTTAGATTTTTTCAAGTCAAACTCAGTTCCGTATAAGTAGCGTGTCCGCGGATAATATTTATCACAAACTCGCATGTCCCGTGGATATTTAGTTCGTTCGGGCTGTTTCAGCGCAGCAAAGCTGACGAAATTGATGCAGAATTTGAATACATAATCTCACAATACAATCTGATTCCAGCATAATTACAGCTCCAGGATAATCCGTAAACAGTGGCCGGGAAAATCGCTCTCCGATTCGCTGCTTTTCTCACTACCTACTTGTGAGTTCTCAATCTTCTGCGCTCCCACACGGAGAAAACTTATTAATATATAATACTGTTAATTTATTCAAAATCTGATAAAATTATTCATTTTCCTCTTTAAAACGGGACTGCAGCCCTTCAAGAATGAATTGACAGAGTTCCTAACAAAGTATCAGTTAAAACCGAATGTTTTACGACGACGGCGAAACACGTGTTCATACAAACACTGGTATTAAAATTGTCGTACTGATGTTGTCGCATTCCGTTAAGATATTTATCGGGAAATGAACACGTGTTCTCGATATATTCTGAATGACTAATATTTTATCAGGAAATTGGCAGGCTGTTACTTTTTTAACAGGATCATTTTTCTCCGTTTAGGAAAACAAATATTTTTGAATGTGATTACTTATACCAAATACCCTAGAATAATAACAATATGTCTAACTCCAGTGAAATATTTCCAGTATACAGCCAAATGGTATCAGCCATATGTGGCAAATTCCAGAGCCTCTACGATGTGTCCAAAATCTGTGGAAATTTGTTTCTGAAATCCAGTGAAAAAATATTTTTGGGTACACCAACACTGTCATCTATCGTATTGCCATATCAGAGCCTTGGCGCCTTACTCTACAGGAGCTTTCTGCACAGGACCGGTCCTGACAGTATGGCCTCTTCAAGTGGAAGTGGTTTTTTTCTGAATGGTATAGAAAAAATATATACCTACGAATTTTATTAGATGCATTGGAATTTTGTTCAAAATCTGTTTTATTTTATAGTGCATTATTTTAAATAAACATTTGAAAAAAAATTGTTTCATTTACGTATCTCTACATATTATTTAAATATATGAACTAAATTTTAAATAAATCTATTGACTTTTCTATAGGACTAGAATGAATATTCATTTTGTTAGTGAATTTTGGAATTTATTGGTTTACATTATATTCCGAACTTAGCATTCATTCCATAGATGACAACTCAATATAAATATGGGAACTAATTGAGGAGAATATTGGTAATTTTTGAATTGACACATGAGATCGATAAATTAAACAATTTATCGACCTCATGTGTCAATTCTTGAATTGATCGATAAAAATTACTGTATATACAGAGTAACATAATATAAGTTGTTCAATGTGTATTCATTTTTATATTCTACGCCCGTACGGGCTATTACAGACATTTGATAGTTTAGTGAAACAGTAATCAAGAAGTAAACCTTAATTATGAATACTATTGAAGGGATGCTTTAAAAGCGTTCTTGTAACTATAGGGTTTTCCAATAAGAGGTGTTATTTTGAATAGCCCACTATTTCGGTAGATGTTACTTTTGAAGCTGTCATTTTTTGACATTTGACAAGTAGAAACTACGCCATTAATAAAAATGGAACGATACACGCTTCGATTGGGTCGTTGGAATGCGTGAAAATGATCTGAAATTCCATCGAAAAATCATCTTGAGTGATGAGGCCCATTTCCACCTCGGTGACTTCATCAACAAGCAAAATTGTCGTATCTGGGGCTCGGACAACCCAAGAGTTATTGTTAAAAAGCTTCTCTATGCTCAACGTGTGACTGTTTGGTGCGGTTTATGGTCCGGCGGAGTCATTGGACCTTACTTGTTCGAAAATGAGGCTGGAGCAAAAGTTACGGAGAATGGATTGCGCTATCGAGAGATGATTAATTATTTTTATTGCCAGAATTGGATGGTATTGATCTGGACAACGTTTACTTTCAACAAGACGGCGCTACGTGCAACACAAGCAACGAAACCATTGATCTTTTACAGGAAAATATCAAAATAACACCTCTTATTGGAAAACCCTATATTCCTTGCAGTATCATACATTCCACCGGTATTGGTCCCGGTAAGGCTAGATGTCCTAGAGACTCTGGGTTAAAGACCCAGTTACAACCGCTCACTTTATATTTTTCTTATTTCTCTATTAGTTGTTAACGTTATTTTCTTCGTTGATTAAATATTACAATGAGATTTATAAGCTAATAAATTGAATCTCCTCTTTCTCATAATATTTCCGAAAATACGTGTTTCCAAAAAAATACTGAATCTTAACGGCTGGAAGCCGTCAAAATCTCAAATAAAATGTATATATATATATTTTTTTTAATTTATTCATTTCATCAAAAAATTATTAAGAATGTAAGAGTGTTATATATAAATGGCATAATATACTATATTTTAGGTTGTGCATAACCTGTCTCACTAGGCGAACCTGTATTGAGGCAGAATTTTTAGTTAATTATTTCTCGCATTTTGTCTATGGTAATATCAATAGGAACGGATGCGCGGCCTTTTTCATACGAACCATAAATTTGAGTTTGAGGCCAAAATACCCAACCAAACTGATTAATTATTTTTTCAATCAAAAGGTAGAGCAAATATTGAGTACATACCTACGGATATTTTATACAAATACATAATGAAACAATAAAAAAAAAAAAATTGTATGAAAAAGGCCGTGCAGTGGTTCTTTTTAACGGCGTGAACTTATTTAAGTTCCTTTGAGCAGATACTGCCTGCTTAATTTTTAATCACCGGTATATTTAACAAATTTAAATACTCTCATATTACATTGTTATTGGCGGCCAGATAATAACTCGAGCAACTGTCGAACGTTGCACCACAAGTGTATTATTACCGAACAGAAATCTGTCGATGAGGAGATAATCTCCCAATTTGCATGAATAATTGTCCGTCATTAAGTCGAAGCGTGCTTTAATTAAAGCCTTCGTTTCAACGCCGTTTGGGTTTCGTCTAACGATTCGCCTCGTCGCTAAAGCTGTCGGTGCCCGGCGAAGTCACACGGCGAAAAGATCGCATTCATTATTAATCATTAATTAATTACTATTAATTAGATACAATGGCCCCGAATTATCGGACTGGCGAAGCAGTCAGCGAAAATTATTCATTTCAGAAGTCACGGAAACAATCCTGCCCTTTATTAAATAAAAAATATGATTCCATGACAATACAAAACAGTGATAAAACAGGATATTGAAGAAAAGTGAAGAAAAAAATAAACTTTACGAACCAAACCTTACCTAATTAAATCTAACAAAATCTATTATTTTATCACGTTCTGTTTTTTCTTCTTTTTATATAACTGAACAGTGGATATTTTAATAGCAGGTTGTATGTACCTTCTCAATAAGATGGCAATGTAACTTTACAATTGTTATTAAATAATACATGTTTTCCAGGCAACACAGTTGTTCCGGACTTCAGCCTATACGGTAGACATTGTCTTGATTATTTATTTTATTTTGGAAAATCAACAGTTTACAAAATGGTTGGTTTATACATGTGCAATTTACTTAACTGAGAAACCAAATATAGATTACCTCATTTTACTAATACATTATGTACTTCAAAAGTATAGGTAATAACAATAAAAAATAAAAATTTATTACTAGTAAATTATTTGACATTACAAATGATAACAATATGCAGACTTATATAAAAAAAAATCGTTATTATTCTTCTATAAGTTGAGCTCCAGGAGCTCGTGTTTATGGGAGGAGTAATTTACCTTTAGAGTAAAATAATGTTCTAATCATTTTTTTAAACAATAATCAAAAACTTATGAAATAAATACAACCATAATATTAACATAAGTACACAAATTAGAAATATTGTTTTTTAAAAAGACAATTAAAATAATATATCTTTTTACAGATTAATTACTAACGCTTACGCGTAAGAAAATTAGGGGTACAATATATCATTATCCAATTTTAGGGACTTTTTCGTTTCGGTTTTTTCGGTTACACTAATTTTATTTTTGGACTACAATATATTGCACCATCTCACACCTAAATACAAATAGTGGTGCTAAGCCGTTGTCGTTCTAAGGGATGGCTATTAAGCCATTAGTTTTCAATCTATTGCTTATGCTATCTGAAGGGTGAATTTTGTGAATTCTTTATAAATTTTATATAAGGCGATACTCTTATACAATTCTGTGATAGATGGTACATTAAATTCCCGAAATATCTCTAGAGTATGGAAGTCGTATGGTTTCCTAAGGATAAGAAATATAATTATAACAAGAAATTCTCCGCAATATATTAATTTTCGGGAAATCGACAGTTTACATTTAATCAATTTGTACATAATTATTATACAGCCAAATAAACCCAATTACAATATCATAATATTGTTAATTGTATGGTGACAAATTTCCGAGGTCACCCGAAGAAGAATTAGAATACTAAATCCGTGAGAAATAGTTAAATAAGAGTAGTCCGTTTCAGTAAAACATTTTATTTTAATTAGAAGTACGATGGCCATGGCGCGGCGTTGAGACACCAGAATAGACGACTGTTATTTTGGCCTCACGAAACAAACTTTGCATTCGACACTGAGAAAAATAATTCTGTTAAATAAGTAACAGCATGCCAACTTCCTGATAAAATATTATTCATTCAGAATATTTCGAGAACACGTGTTCTTTTCCTAATAAATATCATGGCGGAATGCAACAATATCAGTATGTCAATATCAATATCAGTAATTGTATGAACTTGTGTTCCGCCTCCCTCACAAAACATTCGCTTTTGACTGATACTTTGTTAAGAACTTTTTCAATTCATTCGTTATAGGTCTCCCATTTTTAACAGGAAAACGAATAATTAACAGTTTTTCATATCAATAACTTTACTCTGTTCCGGGTGACGCATGACGGATAAATCATTTATTTTGGAAACACTGTTTAATACCTATGTATTTAAGTAAACCTTGAATCGTTGAAGCAATTGAATGAATTTTGTGCACTTGGGAAATATGTTCGTGAAATGCGTGAACAATTTGTTAAGGGTAAACGTAACGTACGTTGGATGAAACCAGCGATACAATATTGTATTTGTATGACTTTCTTGAAAGAATTGAGTTTTTATACGGACAAAACTATTTATTCATATACGGGCGCAAACTAATAATTCGTCTAAACATTTTAAAGCATAACTTGCCTTAGTTTATTTTAATAAAAAAAATACTAATAATAATCTAATCACGCACGCTAAGTTAGTTCAGAAATTTCTCTTATTGATGGACCGAAAGCAGTTAGTAGTCGCTATTAAAATGTTGTCATAGGAATCGAGGTAAGAAATCATCAATGCAGTTCTATTTATTGTTTCAACCTCTCATGTTCGCTGTGAGGTAAGTAAATTGTTGCGCTTGTTTGATGCTATCTTCTCCTGCACGTGGATTATTCATTACAGCTTTGTTTTTTTCTTGGAAATAATCGTCCATAATTACAACAGAATATTTAAATTTAAAGTGCCCATGTACACTAAAAATCACCTTGAAAGTCGCTGACGAGTGCAAACTCCTGAAATGTTGTTAGAAAGTAAAATTAGTAATTACCCAAGTACTTTTTGGGGTAGTTACGAGTACCTAGTGTAAATATTTATAGATTTATTTATTTTATGAATTGATATGGCGGAATAGAAGTCGATAGACAGTTATATTTAATTCGATGTACTATTTGATGTAGAAGAGATTTTGGATAACTGTTTACACTATTTTATAGTCCTTTCGTCTAGCTTTCTCTTGTCAATCGCACGGTCGTTACAGTTAGAAAGTTCTTACTCTTTTTAATTATTCTGATTTTTACATCAACTCCATACAGGAGGCCTTGCGGGAAATAATATCAGTGTAGGGTATTTTTGAGGAAAGGAGTAAACCTGGGTCTTGAAGAAGGGGAGGAAATACAAAGGCTCCATCCGTAGTGAGGGATTACGGAGTAGTGACATGTATGACGCCCAAGGCTTCGATTCTCGATGAAATCATTCCACTCGGTCGTGGTTCGACCCACATGTGGTTTGAGTGGAATGACTTTTGACGTTTGGCATATGGAAGTATGCACCTTCGACGAGACTCAAGAATAAGAATGTCGACCAATGTATGTACTTTCGACGGCAATTGCGAGCGGCCTGGATTGGAGAATCGATTCCCAGTCTCTAATTGACTGTAGAAAAAGTGTAAGAAAATATTAAATTTCATTATTTTTTATTAACTACTCTATCTGTAAGTACCTGTATGTTAAAAATGGGTAGGTAACTATAACTGTGTGGATGTACGGCAACAAGGGTTCCACGATAACTCAACACAATGACATTTCATCACACCTTTAAAAAGTGATAAAAAAACTAACCTATAAATCTAACATCCGAGATGCTTTTTAAGGAGAGGAAGTTCTGGGAAGGAAAAGGGTATGAGGGGTGGTTTGGAATCTAGGGATCAGTGTATTCAGGAGTGTCGTATAAATATATCCCTCCAGCTACGGCGCAAAACGATGGGTCGAGAGACCAGTTAAAGAGGTCAAAGGGTCTCCCCAAACCAGCCTCTCCCGATCTGACACGCCACTCAGGTGATGGGCAACCGCATCTGATGATGGCACCTCCCCCGATGATCCTGGGCACCCCTGCTAAATCGCCAAACGTACGGAACCACTTGGGGTAACATATCGCACAGTTGTTGGTTATCCAATAAATGGTTCTCGCCTCCCAAATTTAAATGATTTAACCTTGTTTTTGTTTCATCACATCACTTTGCATGGTTTGCATGACTTTATATCACTTTGTCATCGTGTTGAGTTGTCCGGTAACCGGCAACAAGATGCTTGAAAGTTTATGTTCCTTTTTCAATCTGCAAAAATGACATTTCTCAATTTTAAAATGTTAACTTAATTAGGTACTCTGTATTGGGTGAGGCCTGATGACGTTTCGTTTAGCAATTTTGATTAAAAGCATTTGGAATTTTCATAACAAAAAGCAACGATTCTCAACAATTAACATTAAAAACTACCTACATACCTACCTTACACTTTTTCCAAAACTTTACATAGGAAAGTGTAGGATGTTCATCACGGCCATTAACCTGCGGGAATTTATTCCTTGGACTTATTTCTGAAATGTTTATTGCAGAATGGGCAACGGCATTCCTCACAAGACTCTAAGGCAAATGCTTTCAGCGGGCTTTTATCAGTGGGGAATTCTACACTGGCTAATTTTACGACTTTTATAATCAATTTTTATTCCTTTCCATCACGCTTCCTCCCTTAAGGCTCTGGTAAACGAACAATTGATGGCAATTTCGTTCCGGCGATGTATTGCCAACTTCTTCTTTCACCGGTGAAAGAAGAAAACGGCAGTACTTTGCCTGTGAGAAATGGCCGTAAAATTTGCTCGTTTACCAGAGTTTACGCTGGCTTCTAAAGGCTAAGCTAACATTTTATTGCTCAAGTTCAATAAATGACACTTAGCATACATTACGTGGCGGCTTCTGCAGCGTAATGGCCTGCAAATTTGATTACAGTATGGAATTTCAGGTTCTTATGTTGACAGTCCGGATGTTGGTTGTTAAGTTTGATTGTCTTTACAAATAAGTTTTAAAGTTGACGTAAGAAACATTGTTACATAAATATTATACATATCTTAGTAGAGAATACTTATAGGTAAGATTTTATCATGAGAAATAGGGTTTTTATATTACCTAACGTTAATAATTGCAGCTTATATGAAAAGGTTGTTTCCACGACTTGTTCTTGAGTTCAACAGTTCGACTGTGACGATTTGCCGGCCTCTCGCTGTCCTAGTTCTTGTATGTTCAATAGACCTTTTTTTGCAAAACTGAGTTAAGTTAGTTATATTAGTATAAACAGTATGTTAATTAGCCTATTGCGCATTAATAAAGCTAAAAAAAAACATATTTTTTGGTTTTTAAGTGACATTTTAAGCATTTTTCGAGTGCCAATATCCACTCACGGAATAATGTTTCAGTTCTTATTTGTTCAATCTCCTAGATATTGAACATTCAAACACTCAAAGTTATGAATATAATATTTTTTAAAAGTTCATAGATATTTGTTCAACATCCCGCCGAACGTTGAGGTCTTGAATGTTCAATCTCCACTGTCAACCAATCAGGAGCCGGCTAGTAAAAATGTGCGGCCATGTTGATTTTTAGTTGTTTTCTATACGCTATAAGCGCGCTCTACACTCGCGGCGCGAACGGCCGCGAAGGCCGCGAAACGCGAGTGTGGATCTTGTTCACGCCTTCGCAATCTTCGCGTTCGCGCTTCGCGCCATTCCCCGATTTTTGTCGGTTTTTTGGCCCGCGACAAAGGGTTTGCGGTTTAAAGCCGCGAACGAGACTGAAGCTTTGCGAGTGTGGATGGACACAGTTCACGCGCGAATCGCCGCGTATATTCACGGCGTGAATTCACGGCGCGACTTCGCGCGCGAGTGTAGAGCGCGCTTAACAACGAAATTGTTCCACTAAAAATACGTTTAATTGCGAATATATACTGTTATTGAACTAAAAAATTACTTCACCGACTCCAGAATCAATTCACCTAGCTCAAATAGAAAGGTAAGTCTTAAAATTATGTCATTTATAGGCTTTTTCTCCATATTTTACATGTACTTCCTGAATTTGTTAGGCAAATATACAGGATGCTTCATTTATTATTTATTTATTCAATTATTTGTTTACAAACTTAGGACTTTTACATAAAATGTGTATTAATAAATTATATTAGTGCATTAAAACTTATTTTTATTCAAGAAATACAACAAAAGAGCCAGGACATGGAAATGTGCAAAAAGTCGACTGTCCTCATAGTCTGATTGAAAGACATCTACGACACATATTTTGTCCGTTATCTCTGCTGAGATCGCTGATGAAAACGAAGTCCAAATATTTCAATTTTGAATTCATTCAATTAAAAGTTTCTGATTTTTTGTTTTTTTTAGTCACATAAAAAACAATAAACGTATTCTTATGTAGGAACTACAATAAAACCAACTATGCAAACGACTAACAACAATAAATGTAATGTTAAATAGCGCACACCCATAACCCAAATCGCGGGATATTATAATTTTAGGATTTTAAGAGCTGAAAATATTTTAAAAAATAATATTTTATTCACGATAATAAACGAAATGAAAGAAAAAAAAAACTTTCTAAAGTAAGTAAACTTTAAAAATTACATTTATCAAATGTAGGTAACTAAACAATAAAAAAACAAATTTTCAACTGAAAATTGAACTTCAATAATTTTACGCATCACTCGGGATTTTTTTTAATGGAATACCGCACACAGTTTCAACTGCTCCCAACCATCTGGAGCCAGTAAGACTATGGAATCCCCAATTGGGGTATATTCGTTTATTGTGAGGCTAAAGGTAGTGTGGAGGGGAAGAAGATAGAGAGGAGAAAGAGAGGAAGGAGGATGAAGGAGAATAGAGATGGTATTTGAGTATCTTTTCAGATCTGATCACCAAACACGGCTAAAGCCATTTCAATTCTTATGGTGGTCTTTACACCATATCTTCCTCTCTGGAACATGCCGCAAATAGACAATATGTTATTTTTAATTAATAATAATTTGTTAAATAACATAAATGAATCAAATAAAATTTACTTGCGCACGCCGGGATTTGAATCCGTGACCTCCGGATTTCTAGTCAAGAGTACCCCTAGACCACGGAGGCCGTAATACGTACGATGTAAGAATATTTCACATCACGCATGCACCGACAACCGATAGTAGTATATTAGCGGTAGGTACCTTTGTACTTGTGCATTGTTTTCAAACTTCCAAAATATTGGATGATTTATATAGAGCAGTTTTTGTGAAAAATCAACTCAAGGACTCTGTTTGTATATTTTAAAGTAATACTTTAAGTCAACTACTAACTAAGATAAAAGTAAAGTATTTTAAATCTGAAAATCACGCTGTATATACAATTTACCACTAATTGGCTAATTGAACAAAAAATACCTCAAACTTATGGGAGCCGAATTGTTCAATCTCCAGACAATATGTTCAATATCCAAAATAATCATTCATCATTTTCAAGCCATGTTGAACGTCCACCTTTAAAGTCATAATATGGGCTTAATATAGCTTCAATCTTCGAAAAATGATCTTTAATAATTTCCCGTTACACATATGTATTAAACGAAATGACCAAAATCGAGAATTTTTTAGAATTTGCCTGTAAAAACAAAAAAAACGTCTCCTGTAAAATTTGCTAAATGGTCTATTGAACATACAAGAACTAAGGCAGCGCTCTGTGTTTCTTCCCTCCTACAACATAGATATCTTCAAGACCCATGTTCCCTCCTTCCTCTCATCCTCCAATACCCTCCAAATAGCATCGCCAAAGATGACATAGGCCCTAACGGAAATTATTTTCCTCAGGGCCTCCGGTTTGGAGTTAAAAATGAAATTAAAATTAAAATTAAAATTAAAATTAAAATTAAAATTAAAATTAAAATTAAAATTAAAATTAAAATTAAAATTAAAATTAAAATTAAAATTAAAATTAAAATTAAAATTAAAATTAAAATTAAAATTAAAATTAAAATTAAAATTAAAATTAAAATTAAAATTAAAATTAAAATTAAAATTAAAATTAAAATTAAAATTAAAATTAAAATTAAAATTAAAATTAAAATTAAAATTAAAGCAACTGGCAAGTAGAGGTAAATAACCTATTTATATTCCTGAAACCATAATAGTACTTTACATACTAGACATTCGATTTAATTAATATTATTCCTCGCAATGGTAATAAAAAAACTTACTGGGGTTTAAAGAAAGCATCTGTTATTTGCCTACGCCATTGCCATAAACAAATCATTAAAAAAATACACGCGAAATTCACAAATTCGAATAGTCTCATTTAAAAGTCACAACAATATTATGACATTTAAATCTCAAATAAAAAGCTGGATACGGAGATCAGGAATAGAAAATATACTAACACCAAATACAGACTGAAACCAAAACCACTCAACTGCACTAAAATACGCCATGTCATGTATTTATAATAAAACACTACATAAAATATTAATAATTACTTTGTACTAATTTTTAACAATATGTAAATGAGATCTCAGCACGGGAGATCCCAGTGAGGGTATCATTCACTCGATTAGTTTTTAATAAGAAAGGATGATAATAAAAAATTTATTACCATATTGCTGCTTGTCTGCTTATCTTCAGTGTTCACATAACTTACAACGACATCAGTTTCCCAGTCATCGGTATACGAAAGTGCTCTCTAGTCGTAATTACCGACACATCATTATTTGAGCTATCTTCTGATACAAGACTCCCGCGTAAGCGCAAACGAGTAGTGCATAATTCGATTTGCACAAAACTTTGTTTTACCACACTACGATAACAGCATCGGGTGACATCGAGGCCCGCCGAAACGGTGACATGAGCGAGACAGATTACGCTAATAACGGCAAATCACGTGTTAGAGCAGTGTAGACGTATAACTCATCCCGTGCACTAGCGACGCATGCGCGAAGCGCCTTTATGGCATTTGTATTTTGCACCACTTGGATAACGCGTATTCCTATGCGTCTGGATTGAATTCGTTTAGGAACACAATTTTACAATGTTGGCGTTACAAAATTCACACATTGGCAGTCGTGCGCGGTGAATTTAAACAGTTTCGCGAGATTTTCAGCGATGAATTGCGTGTCCTTTCCTCTCGAGATGTTTTGGTGAATGCTGACAAAGCAGTAATATTATACAAATTTATCTAAGTGGAGTGAGTAAATCACGGTGCCCCTATCAATTAATTTGCGACATCTATATTTACTACAAACCAGGTACATTTTAAAAGTTAAATTCATTGCTGGCAATTTTGGTCATGAATCGTCTCTGGTTGTAAGATACCTACCTCATAATAGTAGTACCTAACTACCATAAGCTTTTTTACTGAAATGGCGTGAAAAGAGGTACGTCTCCTTCCTGTATTAAAGTAATATGAAAGTTAATGAATGTATCTTGCTTGGAAAATATGTTATACCTAACAGTGCAAATTTTTTTAATCCGAAGTTATACTGTGATAAAGAGTGGCAATAATAAATAACGAATATAATAATGCATAGTTCATAATTTTTATAATGCATGGTTTGCGAATATGCATAATGCCCAGAGAAGAAGGCGTACACAATATAGACGCGTGATCAGGGATTTGATAGATTAGCTAAATTTATAATCAAAGTTTGAAATAACTTCGTAAGTGTGTGTAGTTTCATATATTATATGAAATTATATTTTAAATATAATAGGTATAGTACCTACTTCAAATTATTGGTATGCCGGTTAAAAACGGGATTCCAGGCCGTTTCCTGATTAACTTTTAGTAAATTCCTAATATATTGGAACACGTGTTCATGCGTATACTTGCCTTGATAAACATACAATGACGAAAATATTTGAATTTATTAGAATTTTATTTTCTAAAATATTAGACTTTTTATTTTAACTTTTGGTGGTGTGTGTGTATTTCTCTGCGTGGAAAAAACTTACCGAAATAAAATATTTATTTATTTATTATTATCAAAAACGAGACTGCAGGCTTTGAATTAATAGATTTCCTTAACACGAATGTGTTATGAGGATTTCAAAACACATGTTCATAAAAATTTTAATATTTTAGCACTTCGTCATTATATTTATTAGGATAAGCGCAGCTGCACGAACACGTGTTCCGATATATTCTGAATGTACTAATAATTTATTAGGGCATGGTTATCTATCACGTTTTTAACAGGATTTTAATAAATAAGCCATACTTTTTTCCTACGTGTCAAATTGGATGACATTATAAAAAATTACAACAGTTAATATATTAAATAAATCTCTATAAAATCCAATTGTGGTTTGACTTAAATGATAGCAAGGTTCACTCATTTTAGCCAGTCCCTGGAGAGGAAGGTCCAATCCTCAGTCAAATCTAAAAAAATAAGAGAGTTATTTTGAAATACTAAATAAATAATGAAAATATGTATTTGTATTTATAGTTTAAAAAATTTCATTTTTTACGGGTTGATTTTATATCAATTTATTTTCCTTAATTGTGAGGCCAAATGTTTTTCACAGCCCTGAGAAATTCCCCATGGTCGCTAAGGTAGGCACTAACTGATTGTATTTATAACGTTTGATCACAAGAACTGTGGCATATTCACATGAAGTTATGTTAAAGAGGCAAATGTATTATTTAAATTGTTCAAACCAGTTGTTACTGTACAAAAAACGCTGGCTTTATGTTAATTTACAATGGGTGCAAGTGGTATGAGACGGAATGATGGTTGTAGCTTATAGCTAAGTATAAACTTTCAAATTCAATCATTTGGTCCCTTTCTAAATGGTATTATTTAAAATCTTTACGAAATCAAACCATAAATAATATTCCATATGTTATTGAATTACACTCACTTGAAAAATAACGACATTTTTCCAATGACTTAATACAAATACAAGACACGTTATATTCATAATCATCAAACAAAAAAATTTTCAACGCTTACGAAAATGATAGCCATTCAAATAATGTATATATGAAGATGTCCACGGGCCTAGTCCGGTTAAACCACGCGCTTTGTCTTAAGGCGATGCCATACGTAGTAATGCAAAATCATGTGTTTTTGGTTTGAAAATTTGGTCGCCTAGAAATGTTTCAGATGCTTTTTAAATACTGTCAGTAGAATACATCTTGGCCTTTGAAATAATCGAGTACTTTTTAGATAAGTCTTTTTATAAGACCAGAAAAAAATAATGTAAAGGCCTATGAAAACCGCTGTAAAGTTCAAAATCTCCTACTTACGAACCCATTTTCGGTTATGATTTTATTGTATAATGTGGCAAATTAAGTTATTTATAAAATGATCGAAAAAAAATTAAATATTTATGCCTGAACATCCACAAAATAAAATAAAAGGCACTTTTTGGCCATGTTTTTTTCTTGCATAAATCAAAACTGGCTGATGGTGTTAAGCGGGAATTTAAACCTTATCGCCATCTACCTAAGGGTTCTTATTGATAGCGGCTCAATTTAAAATATTACACGACGTAGTGCATCGCCTTAATAATATATCTTCACTTTATTAATTCATCTAAGCATCAGTCAAACAAAAAATACGCATTTCAAATAAAGAATTATTAATTGGAAAAATACTTTTGGTACCTACTTTAACCTTTGTCTGAAAGGATAAGTAGTTCTAATTTTGAATATTAAAAGTTAAGAAGAGAACTTATTTAGTGTTGTTACTTGTTGAAATATTTCACATCACTTATTTACTTCATGCACCAATAACCGAAATTAGCATGTTTAATAATGTCAAACTTCGACGGCCTCCGCGGTCGAGGGGTAAGGACATTGGCACAAATAAAATACAATTTGCTTATATAGGTACCTCCATCCTGTTTATTTTATTTTTTTTAACATTCGATACTATCGATATGATGAAATAATATACTCAAACAAAATATTTAAAATGATTTGCATGTACCTGCCAATCTGCCTACATAGAAATTGTAAATATTTCTAGTTATCCATACATACATTATACGTATCAATCTCCGGTAAGAACTAATTGCTCGATGACGCATTACGATAACAAGCTTGTAGTAGCAAATAACAACCTACCCTTTTTAAAATGTCAAATTTTCAGTCGCATTTAGCAGTCGGAATACTATCAAAATGGCCGGAAACAGCTGGCTTTGCGCGCGCGCGGGAAACATGATTGGCGGCGCGCGAACAATTCTAAATATTGGAAAAAAATGTCCGCAAATTGCAGCATTGAATTTTGCGCCCTGGGAATGCACGTAGGTAGGCTTTTGGGAGTTTGTTTGCCTGTGTGGCACACATCGATAATGCTTAGTTAATCCGGCACTTTTGAAAGCTGTTGTAAAAGAGTTGAAGGTGATGTTAGTTGACCAACTTTGTAAAGGGCGTATCACACGATGCTTTTTTCATGCCGATCCCCAAATGATAAAATATATTTACGATTTCATACAGATAGTTACCATTAGAGACGAAATAATATTTTGATATGGTACTAAATAGTCAAAAAATGTTGACATTTCGTACATAACCATAAATCACATGAAAACGCTGTCAACATCAAAACAAATCATTAAAAAAACTCCTACACACGAAATTCACAATAACGAAGAGTAACCTCATCAAAATCAGTTATAAAATCACATTAATTGTAATATTATTTATCAATATTTGCAAAATAAAACGAAATAAACATGCAACATTTCCACATAATATAGGTAAAAAATATATACATAAAACAATGACAGACGGTTAAAATGATAAATTTTTTCCGCCATCTTAAATCGTAAAATGAATTATTCATTTTCAATCATTGATGTATTATCAATGTTTGCAATACTTTTTGCGTTCACTTTTTCATAAATGTAATTTTTCATTGATTTTCTCAATTTCACTCATTTGGTAGATGGAACTTTGTTTTCCCAAGCTAAAACGAGCTCGAACACAATGGAAATAAATCATATTGCTAGAAAAATATTTTATCTATGGCCGCTAGAACGTTGGACGATATATGTACCTATTTCTCCGTGGATTTCACCCTTTTTTCAAATGGAATCTTGTTCTAATACTAAATACAAAGTTTTTTAAGTAACTTGGTCTTAAATTGCAAACGGAACCTTTTAGATCTAAAAAATGTAAATAAAATGTATGTTATTTTATTTTTGGAATAGCTCAAATTGTAATATTGTCTCACATTAAAAATAAAAATGGATACATTAATCCAAGACACTATCTAAATTGCATTTATTTCAGAAAAAAACTTGCTATCAAACATAAAGATAGTAGCCAATAAAATTAGGTATATGTTAAAATGAATATAATGATGGTAGTTCATAGTCTAAGTATCACACAGTTTAATATGAATGAAGTGGATGTCAGATTAGCTCAGTGGAAGAGCAAAGCCCGGCAAGCTGGGTTCAATTCCTATTATTTTTCTGTCTTTTCTGTTTCACATTTTTCGTTTGAGAGTCTTCAATGATTAAATAAAAAATAAAAATAAATTGTTTTATAATTATTTGCGAACTTTACATACAGGGTTTTCCAATAAGAGGTGTTATTTTGATATTCAATAGTAAAATATCAATGGTTTTGTTGCTTGTGTGGCACGTAGCGCCGTCTTGTTGAAAGTAAACGTTGTCCAGATCAATACCATCCAATTCCGGCCATAAAAAATCATAAATCATCTCTCGATAACGTAATCCATTCACCGTAACTGTTGCTCCAGCCTCATTTTCGAAAAAGTAAGGTCCAATGACTCCGCCGGACCATAAACCGCACCAAATAGTCACACGTTGAAGATAAAGAGGCTTTTTAACAATAACTCTTGGGTTTTCCGAGCCCCAGATGCGACAATTTTGCTTTTTGACGAAGCCACCGAGGTGGAAATGGGCCTCATCACTCAAGATGATTTGCATTTGATTCACTCAAGTGAATTTTATTAATTTCAATGCGTTGTTGAAGCGTGTATTGTTCCATTTTTATTAATGGCGTAGTTTCTACTTGTCAAATGTCAAAAAATGACAGCTTCAAAAGTAACGTCTACCGAAACAGTGGGCTATTCAAAATAACACCTCTTATTGTAAAACCCTGTAGAAGTGGAACATATTTTAATAAGGTTTTTAAAGATAAAAAAACTTCCTGCAAAAAGTTTGTGCCAAAATTTCGGATAGAACATTAAAATTACATTGTGATGAAAAAAGAAATTAAAAATAAAATTACTACCTCAGTAAAAAGGCCCAATTTTAAATTAATAATACGGGTAACACCATTAATTATGAGTGTTATAAAAATGAAAAGCATGCAATTATATGATGTTTTAATAAAGGTATCCCTCATAAAGTTTATGACTTTGACTGCCAGGAATAAAGCTATAAAACTGCTAAAGCGCCATCGTAAATAAAATACACAGCTAAATACTTCACTGCTTTACGGTATTTTAGCGTGTACTCTTAACATGTACACTTATACTCATACGTATGTCTTATACACTGTAGTACACATGTTGTACTAGCCACGTATATTTGTAAGTCATAAATAGTAGTGTACATACTTTACACTGATAATAATAATTATAATAACATTATAAGAACATTCTCTCTGGTGTACCTAGATATCTTCAATAAGGAACTGCAGTAAAAAATATTATGGCTTAAAAACATATATTCATAAAGATCCACAAACGCTGATTCTGAATATATATTTTGTATTGTATATTATTGGACGTAGAGTTAATAAATCTTCATTTATTTTTTGGAATAACTTCATTTAAAAATGAATAAAACACCATGTCATTGACACACCGTTTTGATTTACACATCTTAAAAACAATCATTAAGGCAAAGCTTAATGCTAAATCACTATTTAGATTAATCTTTATAACAAATTAGTGAACATTATGAATACCAAAAAATATGCTTTAGATAAATTGAAGGTTTTCCTATCGTTTCGCATGAGTAGAATACAAATAAAAAAAAAAATTACTCAATAAAAAATATAAATGTAAACAATTAAAAAAAATATTTTTTCAATAGAAATGTATGAACGCGTAAAGGAAACAATTTTAAGAAATACCCTATTATAGCTATGATTATCTGTGACAGTTTCACTTGATTAACTTTTTTGCTTTCTTATAGAATTATTTACAAAATAAATAAAAACCAGTTTTGTGCTTGAAATCGAAGGTTTCTAGTCTCCGTTTTCAAGCGATTTTAATGCCTATTACCTACAATATAAGGTATACCAAGAATATACCCATCTTTGGCTTGTAGCTTCCTCTTAATGTAGGGTAAATGGTTGTTTGTCAGTTGTGTAGGCTTTTAAACACGTTTATTAGTAAGGGGGTAGGTGTGTAACGCCTGTGTTACGATCTTACTTAAGTGGAATGGTAGTTCAGCTAGGCTTAATGTATATAAAACGATAATAAAATAACAATTCTTCAATATATGTATGTCTTTGACGGCCGGCATAGTCCAGTGGTAACGCATTGGACTGCCATTCCGAAGGTCGCGGGTTCGAACCCGGCTTGCGCAAATAAATTTTATTTGATTAAATTGTGTTATTTCACAATTAATTAATTAAAATAATATATAATATATAGTATATTTGCGGCACGTTCCAGAGTGGAAGATACTACCAGTATCGCCCTGGTGTAAGACCACCATTCAGAATTGAAACGTTGCTCCAAATGGCTTTAGCCGTGTTTAGTGACTAGATCTGAATAGCCAGGTACTTCCCCACCTTCCTCTTTCCCTTCCCCACTTACCTTCAGCCTCACAACATCCCCCAATTGGGGATGCCATAGTCTCACTGGCTCCAGACGGGAGCAGTTGGGACTCTTGTGAGGTATTCACTATAAAAAATAAAAAAAATAAAAATGTCTGAAATGTGCCCTCGAATAAGTCGCAAATAAAACATATCATCGTTTCGGTGAAACCAATTATTAATATTTTAGGACTGTATTGTTTACAGTGCAGAATACATACCTTCATTAAACTATATATAGGTACCTATCATTTCTTTCACATTTAAGATTTTGAACAAACGAACATTTTTATTCGTTTCGATTACTGAACAAGAGTCACAACTGTCCGGTGCCAATTCCCCGATTGAGGTATGTTAAAGGTGGTGAGAAGGGTAAGAAGACGGAGAAGATTAAAGTCTGGAAGTACTTGCCTAGATTTTCCCTAAATGTTATTAACCAAAACAATACTGAGAGTAGTGCCAATGTACCACTCGTTGCGCAAATACAATAAACCGCGTTGTCATTTTTTTTCTGGTGAATTACATTTTTTTTCTAAAAATAGTAACCTACCTCCCTACCTTAAAATAACTTATTAACTTATTTTCACAAAATATCTACATAGGTTCACATACCAATTTATTGTCTATATTTACAATATAACTGCAAAGTAAGTGCCAAGTAAATGGCCTATTTAAAAATATAATCATTGATTTCTAAAACATTGTTGGTGCAGGAAATAGAGTGCACAGCTCACTGCCCTCCGTGGGTGCGGTTTGTGTGGAAAATAACAAAACACACCCTTCATTGACTTTATTTATATCCAAAATGCCACCAATATAGATATGACTGTTTTAAGCCTTAGACACATTACGCTATATTATGCGAGAATAATTTGGGAGTGGCGTGTACGTATTATATGTTATAATCTTACTCAGGAGAGGGGGTCAGATCAAATGGAGAATTGCCTCCGAATATTTCTTTGTATGGGATCTGTCACTTTGACAGATGAGAGCCGCGTAATTACGGCGTTCAGTAAATTGTTCTAACCCCTTCTCCTTCTGTAGGTAGGAGAGAGGGGTCGCATAATTTTCAAATATAGCCTGGCTAGCAGATCACATCATATATCGTCGCCACACCCACACTTATAACACGTCTTCTTATTAAGTGTGACAGTTCTCTACGGGATTGTATGGCGAGCAATATGGAGATATATAAAACGCTTTAAACTTATAACTTAATCTGTCACCCCCTTTATGTTTTAAAATGAAACCCCCTGTGATAAATTGTTCGTTTGCATGGGTAGGTAATATGCTGGCATGCATTTATGTAAAATATATTTAGGTTTAATCGTTGATGACAATATTAACGACCCTCAAACGAAAAATGTGAGACATAAAAGACGGAAAAAGACTCGGCTGCATCTAGAAATTGAACTCAGGACCTCTTTCTTGTCGGGGAGCTAATTCGAAACGCTAACCACTGAGCTAATTCGACCATATCAACTAACGTATTTTTTTACCTGTGTCATACTTCAATTGAGAGCTACCATCTTAATGTTCTTAACTCATATTTTTTGGCTGCTATTTTTATGCATGATTGCATGATTTTACCCGGACTAAATGCAGTCCAGGATAAACATATATTAATGTGCGACATCGATTGACTTTAAGAGGTTAGCTAATATGTGCCCAACAAGTGAACAAGTACACTCGTGGGAGATCCCATGCATGGTTTATGCTCAGAAAGCAATTACTTCTGACTATCAGAACACACCAATCAACGGAGCGACTCAACTGCTTAACGATTCTGCATTGACCATCGTCATTTTCAATTTACTCACTTACAGAAAGTTCAGCAACTTCTTTTGACGCATGTCACAAAATAGTAAAACTGTCCCCATGACCTCTTTATACTCACTTGTCCCTCAGATTTGTTTAACTTCTCCGTATTATATTGATTTTTAACCGTTTTACGAAGAACATGAAGGAATAAATAAATGTAAGATTTTATTTCGTGCAAGTCGTTTTGAGTGTCAGTCATTTTGCTTTTTTGTCGAGAATGTGCAAGCTTGTAAAACAGAGTGTCTGCTGTCGGACTGTTACAAATATCGAGTGACGTCCTAATAGGTAGTAAGCCTGGAATTTTGGTCTGTTGTAATCGCAGGGGTCGAGAATGCGGGCCTGGGGCTGAGCGCTGAAGCCTGAGGAACTTGGACGCATGACCTTGGCTTGCACCTTTTGAAATGTTATGTGGACGCTAATACTGTAAACTAGAAGGCTGTCGGTCAATATTACCTAAGTCCTATTGATAAAAACCTACAATTCAGATCTTCAATATACAGTCATTAACATGCCGAAGAAATACATCGGATTCAACAGGTAAAAGTATCCGTGATCTTAATCCATTTTTCAAATCGCAACAACAGACATTTCGCTTACTTGCTATCTCCCTCGACAAACTCTAAGCAGAACTCCTTCAAATAACGATCCACAATCTCATTTATCAATCGACTTATAAGGTAAATTAAACTAAAAACAATTCATAAACCACCTTCCGCTAACTCCCTTCACACATCTTCGTCCCTTCATCCTGATCCTATTTCCTTTTCCCTGTTGATGTTTGTCATTTCGAATCTTCAACTTTATGAGCACCAGAAGAAGAATGAAGATAACTTTAATACGTTGATCCTGACTGAATGGGATTTAACGCAATTTTAAAAAATATATTGCAAAAAATAATTAAAACTAAATTATTATGTAAACCTCCAATATTCCTTAGTGTGCCAATTTTTTTTAAATATTTTAGCCCACGGGTACTGGACCCTTGGTTTTTTTTATTTATAATTTGATGTTTTTGAAAATCTGTCATTAGATTTTATTTGAATTGTTTATAAGTTTATTATTTATGAATGTAAAAAAATCTGTTGGTTTTCGTAAAAACAAAATTTTAAAATGAAATCACGCACTCACCTAGATTTTATAGTATTTTGAAGCTTAAAAAATGCTCCTAGCATACTAGTTTATTCGCTTGTCAATGAAATAATGTACTTTAAAATTATTCTTGATTGTCGTTTCGTCTTATGCAAATATGTTTATTTTATCTCTGAAAAAGCGCATGTGCAAAATTCCATGTCGAATATTTATTTACAGGAAAGCCTCATTTACACTTATTTTTATAGTAATCAACGCTTATTTGGCTGAAAAATATGATTGATCTGAAGAATATTTTCGTATGTCTATTTTTTTGTAACATTGAGAAGAGAAATAAACATTTATCTAGATGTAAGGAGCTATCCTTGGAAAACTACCTAGAAATAATTATTTTTTTATAAATATATTAACACATTTTCTAGTAAGACGTTACAAATTAAAAATATATGAACACATTATCTAGTAAGACGTTAAAAATTACGCAAAAGTCATTTTCCAAAAAACAAAAATGAAACCGTCGTACGGCGGGCGATTGGCATTTAACCTCCGGCATTCAAAGGGTTAAAATATCATTACAACTTCAAGGCGTTAATTAAGTAGGTACCTACCCACATAATGATTTATTGCGTTCATTGTTGTCCGTAAACGTGAATACAACTGATTTTCTCACATTATTAATTAATTAATATTTTTTTTAATTTTCCTATGCATATTAAATAATATGTTTAGGGTTTTTAAATACTATCGAATAAAATCAAATGTACATGGAAATTTAATTAACCGATGATACGACGTACTGTTAAGTATGTTTTTGGACAAATTTTAAAAGCGCGTAACTAAATGAAATTTTAGTGCATTAAATTGTCTATTCACTTCGCGATTAATTTTTCTAAGATGCTCGCAGACGAGAGACTTTAGTTGCGGGCATAAAAATATATTACGGATTATAGATTTGCCATGGAGGTGCGCACACGAGACACTTTTTAGTTGGAAGACTTTTTAGTTTCTCCGCGGCTGACCGATTATACCTACAGCCTTCGGAATCTGTTCCGAATTCAAATTTTACACCTACTACAATATTTCCTCTACACATTTGATATGTTAGTATTGTTGTATTTATGTTACGAAATAGTTGCCGCAACTAAAATCCCTCGTGTGCGCACTTAATTTGAAGACCACGACTGTCATTTTTGCCGCAACTAAAGTCTCTCGTCTGTAGATACCTGCCTAAAGATCTTTGAAGCATTATTTCGCGGAAGTTATTTTAATTCTACTATATAATTTTGAAAATTTCGTCACATTTTACTCGATTTGTTCGTGAATAACATTATAAAAGTACGTAAATAAACCATAACTCATACGTCATAAAGAAGATTGATCAACATTGAAGTTAATTGAGTTCAAATTGAATGCATTTAATTTACATCTTAATAATAATACCTACACTCCCCGTTTTAATGCCAATTTACGATTAACATCTGAAATACGCATCACGCAATACGTAGGAGCTAAGGAAATTAAATATGCAGCAAGTTTTATTCCGACTAATGGTATAATTTTATACAAATATTTGCAAGCGTACAGATGATGTGATATTATTGCTTATAATTAATATGTATAAGTGGTCGCTGATAAATACTTCATTCGAATCTTCAGTGAATCAAATAATTACTTACTATGTTATTTCTTTATGCGTGTTTTGATTTGACTGTTAGTTTTTTTATTAACGACTGTTAAAATACAGTCACAGAATCTGAATAATTAATCAAATTTCAGTGTTATTTTTCAAGTTCTGTAAAGGTGCTATTCAAGTTCTGTTATTATTTCAATTATGCGAAACAACTGGCTAATAATTATGTAATAACAGAACTTGAATAGAACCTTTACAGAACTTAAATTTAATTAACATTGAAATTTTATGAATTGTTCAAATTCTCTGAAACAACCCGTCCATATTATAGTAGGTCGTTATGAACAATCCTTCTTATTGAGATTTCTGTTGCTGTCCTGGTGTTACATCGTGATTCTCTTCTTCGTGCTTGTTTACCTCATCTTAGTGATTTTTGATTTCGTCATTTTCATGTTAGTTGACTATGTTCGTTGATTTCCTCATCTTCATGTTTGATGACTACGTTTGTTGATTTCTTCATCTTCATGTTTGTAGTCCTCATTTTCATATTTTCTTTTCTTTTCTTTTCTTCATACCTTCATGTTTATCGATCTCATCTTGTTTATTGATTTCTTCATTGTCATGTTTGTTGATTTACTCACATTTATGTTTGTTGTCCTCATTTTCATGCTTGTCGAACACATCTTGTTTGTTGATTTCGTCATCTTCGTGTTTGTTGATTTCCTCATCTTTATATTTGTTCACCGTTGGTTGTGCTGTTGTTACTTCATACTTTTGTATGTTGTCGTAATTTTCTCATCACTATTAAATTAAATATAACGATAGGTACCAAATCATTTCAAGTTGGAAGACGACAATGTTATTTTTTCTTGGTGTCGTTGTTCGAAACTAGAACCCAATCAAAATGTGAATAGCCATCAAAATACACTAGTTTAGAAGGTTTTATTAACAAATTATAACAAGGATCGGTACCAATGACGTCTCTATGAAATATTTGGTGAGTTTTATTTGTATTTATTAAAATATATCAAGTATTATACGCAGTGGAAAGTTATGAATGCGCATTGATTAAGATACTTGTAATGTAAGTCCTGAATGATGGTAGGGCCATCATTTAAGACAAACATTACATTAGAAAAAAAAATTTGAAAATTGAGTTGGGACAGAGATTATTGGATGATTGGAGAACACAGGAAATTGGCGAGTTTACTGCAGTATTTGTTTTGTAGTTTAATGCGTAAAATAGTTTTGTGTGGCGGGTACGTTTAGTTGGTATATTAAGAGGAAGCTGCAAGCCATAGATGTGTATATTCTTGGTATACCTTATATCGTAGGTAATAGGCATTAAAATCACTTGAGTCTAGAAACGTTCGATTTCAAGCACAAAACTGTTTTTTATTTATTTTGTAAATAATTTTATAAGAAAGCAAAAAAGTTGATCAAGTGAAACTGTCACAGATAATCTTAGCTATAATACTATATTTTTTTAAATTGTTTCCTTTATGCGTTCATTGAAAAAATATATTTTTTGGAAGTGTACATTTATATTTTTTATTGAGTAATTTATTTTTTATTTGTATTCTACTCAAGCGAAACGATAGGAAAACCTTCAATTTATCTAATGCATATTTTTGATATTCGTAATGTACACCAATTTGTTATAAAGATTAATCAAAATAGTTATTTGGCATTAAGCTTCGCCTTAAGGTTAATTTGAATTTATTAAAACTATTCAACATATAATGAATATTTGTCGAGTAACACTATTATACTATGACGCGCTATCACTGTCGATAGCGGTACAGATTTGATTGCAGTTGACGGCTGCAGATGCCCAGTGCATCTTGCACGTCTCTTGGGCAGGTGCCTGTAATGCACTTATGCAGTGCAGTCGCCGCACCGCGCGGGACGGGTTTGTCCCCCGTCATGTCAAGTCCCCGTCGCAGGCCACTAGTCCCCTCTGTCCCCGCACGGCGCGGGGGTAATCGATGTTTTTTTAGCCAAGGAAATGGTCAACTTCCTCTAATTATTTCCGAATATATCCGAGTAAATTGGCACCGAACGCCTCGGGGTGTTTGGAGATTCCGATGCATAAGTGATCGCCGATATCATATGTTGAGACACGAACGATGCGGCTCGTCAATGAAATGGAATATTGTGTTCATTGATATCACAGTGGTTATTTTAACTGGTTATATAAATAGTTTCCATTACAAAACAGAACATTGAAGAAAAGTGAATAAAATTAACAGACAAACCACAAACCTAGCATAGCCTTTAGGTTGGATTACGTTTATCCTGAAAAACCGTTGTTACACATAAATAGAAAATAAAACGAAATCTACAACATGACAGACTTAACCCTTCACACTAATTTGTACGCTTTTAGGAACAATTCAGATTGTTTTATATAAATCGTTGTATCTCCCTTATGCATGCTGTGAAATATGATCTAAACAATGTTAGGAAGAGAAAATACAACGCTTTATATTCAAATCAATAATTTAACTACGGAAGAATTTAAATTTGTACTTTTATGAAACAAAAGGTTACGAACGCATTTTTTTAAAAAACTAATGAAACTTCACATAAACGACGAAAAGGTGAGGTGACTATAACGTTTGTAATACACTTGTTTAATAAAAAGTGTGGGTTTTTAAATACTTTTATCATCAGTAATATTAGTTACAAAAAAGTAAGGTAAGTTTGTTTATTTTTCTTATATTCGAATCCAAAATTTATGAGAATCGAATTTTTTTTTATAATAACGAAATTTGATATCGTACTTTATCACCTTTCAAAACCAGTTATGATTGTTCGGATACATACAGAAATATTCCTTTTATTTGGATTTTATTGAGAAGCGAAAATACTCCGACCTTCTGCCTTAATATGGCAGAGGCCTGAGGAGTTAACATATCAGTCGCAACAAGTGTATAAAGATTTAGATACATTACTTGTATATGAGGGAATACACCTACTATCCATTCCTGTAGTTATCCATCTTTCATTCTCATTCTCTTAACAGGAATGTTTTATTTCAACACCTGAAAAGCCCGTCAAAAAATTATTAAAATTCACCATAATGGTGAACATTTGGCAGAGACGGTTCGTAAAACTCGAACATTTTTGGGTCGTCGTGAAGCACCTTGTCTGACCGCAATACAGAAATTGGTGGAAAAATTCGAGCTGTTGGGACAACTTAGTGATGTGAAGAATAAAACCCGTGCACGTCGCTCAAGAACAGCCGAGAATATTCCTGCTGTAGCCAAAAGTGTTGAAGAAAACCCAGGTTTGTCCTCGTCGTTCTTTGGAATTAGGCATTCCACAAACGTCATTACACCGTATTTTGCATAAAGATTTGTGTCCTAAGGCTTTTAAAGTTCAGTTAACACAAGAACTCAAGGCGGCCAATCATCAACAACGTTGTGTCTTTGCTGATTGGGTCCTTGAAATGCGTGAAAATGATCCGGAATTCCATCGAAAAATCATCATGAGTTATGAGGCCCATTTCCACCTCGGTGACTTCGTCAACAAGCAAAATTGTCGCATCTGGGGCTCGGAAAACCCAAGGGTTATTGTTAAAAAGCCTCTCTATCCTCAACGTGTGACTGTTTGGTGCGGTTTATGGTCCGGCGGAGTCATTGGACCTTACTTTTTCGAAAATGAGGCTGGAGCAACAGTTACGGTGAATGGATTGCACTATCGAGGGATGATTAATGATTTTTTATGGCCGGAATTGGATGGTATTGATTTGGACAACGTTTATTTTCAACAAGACGGCGCTACGTGCCACACAAGCAACAAAACCATTGATCTTTTACGGAAATAATATCAAAATAACACCTCTTATTGGAAAACCCTGTATATATATATTGGTGAATAGCTGTTTTATGGAGAACACGAAGAAATAAATTTAAAGTTATCCGTACCTAATTACGAATACAGTTCAGAAAATA
Organism: Hesperophylax magnus; assembly: GCA_026573805.1. Taxonomy (NCBI): domain Eukaryota; kingdom Metazoa; phylum Arthropoda; class Insecta; order Trichoptera; family Limnephilidae; genus Hesperophylax; species Hesperophylax magnus. The sequence goes on from JAIUSX010000012.1 coordinate 21,868,289, forward strand.
CATTGAAACACATTCTTTTCTCATTTTTTAAAGCGAGTACCTACCTAAATAATTAATTTCCATAATTTGAATTCATTGTTCGAAAATTCAAAACTGTCTCTTCATTCTTTCACCAAGATCTGAAAGAAAGAAAGGTATAAGTCGATTTCGTGGGAGGAAAAGTGAATCGAGCCGTGATTACTTTCCCGCTATTGTTCTGAGCATCTTCCTCTCACCTTTAGATAGGCTGTATCTTGAATATATTATCTAACATTCTATTTGACTTCCTCCTGTCTAACAAAAAGCTCACAAAAATAATGATATGCATTCGAAATTCGAACGGAATACTTTCGTATAACGTGAATTATTCACACAGAGTTCAAATTTTCTTCACTCAATTCTTTTGTTTTTATATTCATGCAATAGAAATTTTTCAAGACGCTTAGAATTTGAACAATTCATCAAATTTCAAAGTTAACTTTCAAGTCCTATTTTCAATAAGATGAATAGAACTTCAAATTCGATCAACTTATCCACTTGCTGACCCCTTTTTGCTAAAAATCATGCGGAAGCAAGAAGAAAGGTTTGATTTGAGATTTTCACCGCCAAAAGTATTAGTGTGATATATTTTTGGGGTATTATGTCGTGTCTCGCTTCCTTCTTCTTTAACCAACGTTTTGGACAGCATTACAGCGTCCATCATCAGGACAGTTGCGACACATCTGAGTACACATCTGCCCAGACGATGGATACTGTAATGCTGTCCGAAAAGTTGGCTAAAGAAGGAGGATGTTCAGCATGGCATAGTATTGCAAAAATAAATCACTATAAGACGAACGGTTGTTTCTCATTGAGATTTCGCAAGGACATCGCTTTTGGAATTGACATCAAGCATATAACAGTTACATTTTTGAACTCATTTCATTTTAATTGTTGCTGTTGTTGTTTAATTGGTTTGTTTTTTTGTCGGTGGCTGAGTTGGCATCGCGTTTGGGTCTCACCCAGGCGCAGTGTGTTCAATTATCTGGGATAAGTCCTCCATCACAACAGAAGCAACATTTTCCGCTTACTGTGGTGGTAGTAGGAGATTTTCAAATTTTGTCAGGTTTTACGTAACCCGGGAATATTTGTCCTTCTTTGCTTTACCGGTTTCGAAAGGGACCTTCCTTCATCGAACTAACATAAATACTACCTAAATACCAACAGATATACATAAATATATAGGTGTTAGGTTGGGAAGTCAACAAAGGGAAGATATGATTAGGGAAATTACGCCGAGAACAGAGCGGTTTATTGGAAATTTGTCTAGAATAAGATAAATTTAATTGATTATTCGTAATACTATAGTTATTGTGTAGGGGTTTTCTGATTATTATTACGGATTTTTTAAAATTTAAAATATGTATACAGCTTTAATTCGTTACTTGATATGCCTGAAGCGCCAGCAGGGCTGGAATTAATTAGCGGTGGATAATTAATGCAAATTAGCAGAAGGTCCTTAACCTAAGCACGGCTTAGCTGGGAAAATTGCAAGGCGCCATGAACCACTCAGAGAATGTTGCAAGTCATCAAACATCAGCAACTCAATCACAGCTCTGATTAGACAAATAAATAGAATCTAAACTACTTACCACTTTAGACGATTAGTGATTGTTATAATGGAAGTTAGTGATAGATACGCAGATGTAGCGGATCTATTTAACGGCACGGAATTTAGGTACAAGAAGGCTAAAATACTGTATATTTTCAATGAATATTAATTTAACCTACTTATAAGTTTTGCATTTTCTTGTATCTGTTACTTTTATAACCTTCTGGAGTTTCTGTTCATTCCATCCTTTCTGATGTCATTGTAAATGATTTATTGTGCATGGTATATTTATACCGTTGATAATAAATAAATAATGCTCCAGATAAATTTCGAAGAATCAACAAAATTGCTAAATATTTAAGAAATTAGCAGATTGTAAAATTCACCACACACAAATTAACAATTTTTTACCATTGTACATTGACTTAACTTACCATCCAGGGTATCTATTCCCCAGTCTCGATCGCTCGCAATTTCCGCCGAAAGTACATACACTGGTAGAGTTTGTTATTCTTGAGTCTCATCGAAAGTACATACTACACGCCATACGTCAAAATTCATTCGACTTAAACAACGAGTGGGTAGAAGCAGTAGAGATCGGCAAAACTGTCAAAATCTCATTGCATCCTGGTGAATTGCCTTATACAAAAAAAAAGATCGTTTCCCGCGCGCTTTTCGAATTTGGTACCGGATTCGTTTAGTTCTGCAAAGTTGTTTTAATCACTCGGGTCTGATAAGTTTGTTTTGCTAAAATCATTAGCTGACATAAATACCGAGTTATAGGTAATATAATGGCTGATTTGCCAGACATCAACTTTGCGTCTGCACCAACCAGCTCTATTAAAAGATTTTTCTGGCATTTCGATATGTATCCACCACCGCCATTAATTTCAGAAAAAGTGCGGTCGCAAATAAAAACGTTGACAGAACGACGCGGCAACGGTTTGTTTTTGACATTTCAAATTAACTCCATAGAAACCTCAAACACACCAGAAACATAGACAATATTCACAGGGTTGCCAACACAGTCATCTCTTCAACCGTGCGACACTCAAGAATGTATAAATAGAACTTATGACAAAAGTCGTAGAGATTTTGGTTCGTAGATGGCGCATAGCGAGTAATTCGTGGTAGAGACTCTGGAATAGATACCCAGGAACTATTTCCCTTTACTTAAATTCTGTTTAAATACATGGCGCGTAAGATCGGAATAGAGAAAAACTCGACGTGTTGCCACGGCACATGCGATAATTTGGGCCTAAAGCCGGCTTAATTAAAGTATACCGACGCTGAACCGGTGCACAAGAATCTAATAAGTGAGACCGAGTATTGTGTCTAATTTCACAGTTCAGTCAAATGGATAATTCAAAGATTTAGAACACATGATGGAAAGAAGTTACCATATAAGACCTGAAAACCCAAGCTGAAATATTCTGGACAAATTTCTTGACGCAAGAGCAGATCGTGTTAATCTAGTTTTTGCCCCATTCGGATTCAAAGAAACTGTAGGTACTATTGGAAACCTAATTTTTTTAATAGGTTGACATCGAATTCTAATCATTCTGATACAAAGGGTTTCATATCTCGCTTACCTACCTCTCTCCATAAATTACATTAACCATTCATTTCATTGTTACCATGATTGCCACCGATCTAAAATATCATTTTCCGAATGCCCAATCTGTAAAAGAAAAAATGATTTTTTCATTTTAAAATACCATTCGTATTATTAATGAAACACGGGGTAAGGTAAGGGTCAGGCTAAGTACAGGATTTTCCAATAAGAGGTGTTATTTAGATATTCAATCGTAATAGATCAATGGTTTCGTTGCTTGTGTGGCACGTAGCGCCGTCTTGTTGAAAGTAAACGTTTTCTAGATCAATAACATCCAATTTCGGCCATAAAAAATCATTAATCATCTCTCAATAGCGCAATCCACTCACCGTAACTGTTGCACCAGCCTCATTTTCGAAAAAATAAGGTCCAATGACTCCGCCGGACCATAAACCGCACCAAACAGTCACACGTTGAGGATAGAGAGGCTTTTTAACAATAACTCTTGGGTTTTCCAAGCCCCAGATACGACAATTTTGCTTGTTGACGAAGCCACCGAGGTGGAAATGGGCCTCATCACTCAAGATGATTTACATTTGATTCACTCAAGTGATTTTTAATAATTTCAATGCGTTGTTGAAGCGTGGATCGTTCCATTTTTATTAATGGCGTAGTTTCTACTTGTCAAATGTTAAAAAATGACAGCTTCAAAAGTAACATCTACCGAAATAGCGGGCTATTCAAAATAACACCTCTTATTGGAAAATCCTGTACCTACAGGTAAGTTGGTATCTTTTAGCTCTGAGATAATATTTCCTAAGAATGGAACCACTTTCTCGTAATTTAGCAATTAGGTAGCTACCTTTTTCATTCTTTGGAATAACCTTAATTATATTACCGCCGCCATGAGAGTGGTAAATTACGCAAACGTTTCAGTTTATATTTAATATTATCTGCCAAGCGATGTCAATTACGTTTCTGGATGGAGGATTCATTTAAATCCTTAAAGGTCCAACATAATTGAACTTATTCATTGTCAGTTTAAGGACACGGCACAAGGAACCTGAGCAATGAATGAACACGCCAACAACTTTATAATATTGATTATAAAGCTATTTATATAACTATAAATATAAAGTTAATTCTACGTATTTGATTGTGGAAACATTTAACCGCAAATTCCCGGGTAAACACCACATTCGTTGTACCTAATATATCTACTTGCTGCAAAAGGCTAATTAAAAAATGTACACACTTCTACTCGGTATATTCTAATGGCATTATATTGTACACAAATGATTTATTCCATAATATCTGGATATAAAATCAGAGTTGACGATATTTCCTGTCAGAGTTGTTTTTGAATAAATATAGCGAAGCCTGTGTGATCTACATATATGTACTGTGTGCTACCTACTCTGGAGCGTGTCATAGTTTTATTTTAATTGTTGGAAATTGCGGGACTTTTAATGCACTGATGGCTTTTCATTGTGATAAAACTATCATTTATTTCAGATTATTTAGTTGAAAGAAGTTTCCTATTACAGTCTGCCTTTATAATAGGCATAATAATTATGTAAGTTTATTCAGAAATAAAATACTAAATTTTTTATTTTTCTAGTCTCCATAAAACTGTTACACCAACTCTAATATATTACAGATATTAAAAATTTATTACACAGTACATGAAGACATTTCTGGGGGACACATTCACCCACAAGTCTTACGGTTTCCACGGAGTTCAGGGGCTCTATTCCTGAATCGAGGGCGCTCGTAATCGCCGTCGAAAGTACGTACGTTGGTCGTCGTTGCTATTCCCGAAATTGGTCGAAGGTACATACTTCGACGCCAAACGTCAAAAGTCATTCCACACAGCAACTACTGGGTATAACCAGTAGAAACAGGGCAGCGAGTGGTAGGTTGTTGGCGTTTCTATGGAATTGGCTGTCAAAATCTAGTCTAGCTGTCAATTTTTGTTTTACCGCGCGGATTCCGCAAATGTAAAAGTTGTAATGTTTTCGCCTTTTCACCATTTTCTTTTATTTTTATTTGTTTATAACAATATAAAATTTTCTTCTCTCTTGGCTATGATCGATACTTCTTTTTTTTTTTCTAAGGCTTTGCATATGTGTTCGCAGGGATGGAAAATTCCTCCCCTACAACACATAAGCCTCCATGAAAATTGGACCCTTAATTTCTTTGATAACTTCAGAAAGCTACTTAAAGCTCTCTTGTACTATATATCTTTATAGACATATGTACTTAACTAATTAATACGTTATTTACGATCTTGAACGCAAATATACCCGTATTTATATTGTAATTAAATTCCATCAAACGTTGTGTAATTTTTTTGATTTATGATATAGGATTTTAATTACTTTCATTTTGTGGTAACCCCCTTGGTTCTGATCGAGGTGTTGAGTTTCACAATTTAATTGGTCTTTCCATTGCAAACCTAGACTTACATGAATTCCCTGAATGAGCTAACTTTCCTAATGTAATTATTGATTCCCTGCACCCTACAAAATCGTAGTTAAACGCTGATAAAAGATATTATACATGTTTATTTGGACAGATAATTAAATATAACTCAAATGGTTAATTGTTAGTAAATTTGGCAATGATTAATTATTGTGTCTGGTTGGCGCCACTCCTCCATGACTCAGCTGCTATAAGGTACATGTAAAATTGATTTAGTATGGTAATGTTATTAGTTAATTGTATATTTGACGAACTCAGAATAACCCTTTGCTAGCAAAAATTTGGCTCCTTCCTCCTGCAAGTAAACGAGATGATCGTGAGTCGACAAGAAATTCGTACAATCTTTTGACACGGCTTTTTGATTGATACCTTAGTTATCGCGTCCCAAAAAGCCTTCCACGTCATCATGCACTGCCTTCAAGTCTTCCCTCGGGTCCCGATACCTCCAAATTCCATCTCCTCCAAGGTCTACTATTTACTTAGGGCGAACCGGTTTCGTCCTATATACAATCATATACTCACGGTTGGTGTGGACTTACGGGTCGTGAATCCTCATTCCACGTTTAAAAGAGAATGCGAGAGTGGTCTACCGACCTAAATGCAAGCTGTATGCAGGTCCGCATTCTCCAGTAAACAGTACATACGAATAAATATATGTATACATACAGTTTGGGAAAGGTTTATAACTCGCAATACGAGGCTATCTACCTCGCATTCCGAGCTCGGATCTCGCACGAAGAGTTCTGCGAAACTCTAGGATTGGTAACCGAATATATACGTAAGAATAAGGTTATACTAATAAATACTAGTAGAATAAGAAATTATTTGATAGTTTGTTTTGGAGAGCTATCGAACTCCAGGCTTTTTGTTTGGTTTTGACGTTTTTATTTAAGAGAATCGTCATCTCTATTTGGTTTGGTCAATGGTCTTGTTGTAGGAGCGACCACTGCCTCCTGTTTGATGAACTGTATTTGTTTTTAACTTTACCTCCAGGTTTCAACATTAATTTCGTTCATCCTATCCCGTGATTTCTCAATTGTTTCAAGTAATTGATTGCCACATAAGAGGGTACACGACTCTCAACTGTCTCTGGCAACTGATGGGATCTATGCGAACACTCCATCAATAATGTTCAAATGTTTCGTATAATATTTCTATATAAATCTTACTAACCCGTGATTTTTCAATTGTAGATTGTGAATGGTAGGTAATTGTAAGCACGCAGCTTCTAGCTGTTTCAGGTAACTAATAAAATCTATGCGACCATCTAATCAATGGTATTCAAATGTTTCATGTAATATTCGATATAAATCTTGCTAACCCATGATTTTTCAATTGTAGATTGTGAATGATAGGTATTTGTAAATGACCCATATCGCTGCACATTGCACAATGACATCCTGATGGTTATCCTTATAACCCTGATAAATTATCTAGTTACGGCCAAGGTCGTTTTCAAACCATGCGGTTGACCCAGATCTTTGGTGTCTCTATTTGTAAACAAATCGAATAATATAAACACCTTCTTTGACACACTAACCTAAATGTGAGATTTGTTTATTTTAAAATTCCTTAGAAGTCATATGTGCCTCTTTACTTTTATTGTGCATTGTTAATTTAAATATTTTTAAATCCTGTATTGAAGTTAAACCATTTTTCATTTTCCGAATTTAGTAAATTTACTAGAAGTTAGGTGAAAATTAAATATAAATATATATATATATATATATATATAAGTACACATATCTCGATTGTCAAAATATGTTAAAAAAAAAAGAGTACATATATTAATAAATAAATATAAAATATATGATTCTACATAGTCTGGAATATTAATAAATACATATTTTCTTTTTCAATAAAGTAGATATGTCCATAGGTAGGTATCTAAGAATCGCTACCATTTCGATGCTTCGATTAATAAGTAAAATACATATATATATAAATACATTACTCATATATTTATTCTTTATATACAATATATTACTTTATTTTATATAAATAAATACATAATATACATATATTAATGTGTAATGCTTTGTTTTGTTGTTTTTAATAATTTAATTGATATACCATAATCAGCTGTATCTCCTCACTCCTAGGTCCTGAAAATTATTTATAAAAAGAAAACTTACCCCCCGTCAAGGTATTTCCGGTCGGGTGTACACAACAACCTTGATGAAGAAATCCTACCTAATTAATTGTATTTTTCAACTAATTTCAAAATAAGTCTTTTCGACTATTTATTCCTATTTAATATTTTATTCTCGCTTGAATCGTATAAATTAGCTGATATTTAATTTTTCTTCCGAACGAAATCCTAATTCAGAAAACCCGTTGATTTAATAACACTTTTCTAGTTTAGGCTTTTGAATGATAGCTGTTTCAAATTCCTTTTCGAAATGATAGACTGATGATTAAAATTCCGGTTAAAACGACAAACACTTTTAACACTGTCGCTATACGCACGATGGATTTTAATTGAACAATTTATTAATTCTAAATTTCCTTTTATATAAATTGATAAGAAAATTTATTCCGAATTGTGCAAACTTTTAATTAAACTCGACTCTTAATAAATTAATTTTTTTTCTAACTGTTAATTTTAGAACAAAGGTTTAAACGTTTATTATTATCGAATCCTTTTTTTTGTTTTTGTGTTTCTTTTAACCTAAGATGAAGTATTTACTATTAATAATTTTAAACAAAATTATAATCTATTTTTAAATATCAATTCACGGGCACATCCACTTTAATTTAACGATAACAAACTCTTAAATTTAATTCGAATGTTTTCACTTTGAATGAAATAATTATTTTTAAATTTTTAATAATTCACTTTTAACACTTTTTGCACTATTCACTTTTAACACTTTTAAGCACTTCGTTTAAATTATATTTATTTTCACTGTTTAATTTAATTTAACTGACTTATTAAATTCCACTGACTCTAGCACTTGTATTTTTCACAAAATTTTCCTAAGTCAGGGACTTATTTAAAATTTAACACTTAAAGATTTTTCACTGTTAATCCTACCAAAGAACGTAGTACCGCCACGTAACAACTTTTCGAATCCTCGGCGCGACTGGCTCCTGACTGATGTGTTCCATCTTTTATATCCCTCTCAGGTCCCAAAAGACGTATCTGAATTTCTCTTGATGCTTAATTCTATTTCCTATCAACTCGTAAACTTGAATATCTCTCTCACTAATATTGTTTATACATTCATACGATCTTTCGTCGTCCAGCTTTGGGCGGTGGTTAATTTTTATCTCACGTCGCTAACTTGATAGGGTCCGAATCGGGTAAGTCTGCGTTCATTGCCCAAGCTTCCTTTGTTCTATGGTTCATACAAAATGTAGTTAAAATATCATGATTTTGCGTTCCCTTTTTTTCTCAATTCGCGATAGGTCCGTCCTCAGTAACATATATATAGATCTCAATTTTATGCATCTCATGCGAAACATGATTAAATCCATGGCGAAATCTTTACTATGCATTTTTGAATTTCGATTTGTCTAAAATCTACTTAATTTTATTGTCACCTATATGAGCTTTTCCATTTTCACCCGTACCTTCTTCCTTTATGTCGTAGATTTGAATTTTTCCTTTATCTTTGAATTTTATATTTATCCGCGACGTTTTCTTGCACAATTTCTTCTTGATTCTTATGTCATTTCTCATAACTCTTATAATTACTCATTTTCCAAGTCGTATTTATTAATTTCACGGATAAATTCGAATTGTATCGCTTTTCTCCACATGGATCATTTCCTATCTCCGTTCTTTACCCTTCCTTTTATCTTTTCTTCACTTTTCCCGATGTGTGTGGTCTCCAGGAAATTTCATACTTCATTTATTATTAATTAATATATAGTTTTCCACACTTCTACGGGAGATATACCTAATTAGACTCTGGGATATCTGTCATTTTTATTGTTTTACCCAATCTCCGCCCATTCTCCATCCCTCACTTACAAGATTTCACATAAATTATACGTCTGGACATATGTTTACGTCTCAGATTTTATGTACTACGGCCGTAAATTTAGTTTAATTTTAGAGCCATTAGTTTTAATATCTTTTGCTTTAAATAAATATTCCATAAGCTCCACGTTAAAGTTAATCGCTTTTCTAATCATTTATTACCTTAACGTAAATAAAAACCATGTTCGGATTTCGATTGTTTACCCTTCAAAATATACATGAGACCGCCAACCTTTTATCTTGTTTCGATCCCTCCGTAATATTGGGTAACTCCAATATATATCTAACCTAATAATTATGTAAAATGTCTACTTTTCCTGAATCTAATCTATCGCTATATGTTTTAGTTTTTCTGTCTTCTTCTGATACTCGATTTTCACGTCCCTAGGACCTTCGTAGCAGTCCAAAATCTCTATATTATCCTTCCATCCGGTCGCCGCACTTTTCTAAAATGTCTATTTTTTTTGCGAGATTTTCATTCAAGATTGATTTACCAATATGTCCGTTTCATCTTAAATTGATAACGATTAATTTCCATTGTTTCCAACACTCACTCCTCTCTTTAGTACGATTTTTATCGAACATGACACCCTCCTTCTATCATAAATAATTGCACTACAGTTGAAATTCCGCCAGTAACTTTCCTTTGCTTTTCCCGTCCTTTTTTTATACTATCACGTTTATAATTTTTTTCATTGCATTTTTGTGTGTGCGCTTTACAACCTGTAAAACTTCCAAGCACCCGATTTCAATGGTTCGATACCCCATAAATGTCTCAGTTATTGTAAACATTCCCAGGAGTTTGTCACCTTGAAAGTCGATGTTGACCCTAAAGTGCGTTCACCTCCAATTTCTGTGAGAATCGAAATGTCGTTAATTATCTTTTTTTATTGCCTGATCCACAGTTCATTCCTTTGTCTGCATTTGATGTACGCCTCTTCGTTCACTGATTGGTTACTCAAAATTTTATAGCTCTTTGTTCAGATCTATTGGTTGACAAAATTCAATGTTTATTTTGAAGCCTCAAAAGGGGGTTCCTAGTCGTTCCTAGACGATTTTAATGACCTCTGTGTTTATACTATAGAATCTCAACATAATTCCAACTATTACAGGGGCCTACTGAAAAACAAACTGAATCAATTTTAACCTCAACAGATGTCGCTAGAATGACGGTTTTCATTAATAATTTGTATATTTTTAGCAGCTATGGTTTATCTGTTTTTCACTGTGATTTAAGCCTTTCATCACAGTTCCCCCCTCTGAACTCAATTTGCTGTGGCTAACGTTGTATACTACTTTAGACATCGAAATTGTGTTCAAATGTAGTCTAGCTATTCTCCCCCCCTCGTTCTGTTATTCCTTTTCCTACATCACTTCCTGTTATTTCCTTTCTCTACCTCACTCTATCATTCCCTATCTCTCTCTCCATTCTGTTATTTCCTTTCTCCCCCCCCCTCATTCTGTTATTCCCTATCTCTCTTTCCATTCTGTTATTTCCTTTCTCCCCCCCCCTCATTCTGTTATTCCCTATCTCTCTTTCCATTCTGTTTTTTCCTTTCTCCCCCCCCCTCATTCTGTTTTTCCCTATCTCTCTTTCCATTTTGTTTGGATTGTTAACAACCTTGACTCTGAATCTCATTGTATTTTCTATTTTCTTTCCGCGTAGATTTTATTTTATGGAATTTCTCTAATTTTGATAAACTCAAAATTAATCTCTTTTTTTTTTCTGGGAAAAAACACGCCCCTCGACTCGCGTGTTTAGGTGGTCCTCAACCTGGTTGGACTAAGACCTCCCTTACAATGATTCAGATAAAGATTGTTTGCAATCTCGCGGTCTATTGACCAACTGAAAAGTGGATGGTCTCTTGGTGTGCAAATAATTTTTCGTTTTGTTTTTGTTTTGTAAGTATGATAATTTTTGTGAAATATGTATCTTTGCACGACCTCACCCAATCCAAAAATCAGTGGTATACATGTTTCATTTAAACTTTTCCAGCATTTTTTTTTTTTTTTTTTTTTCTTATTCGCAAAATTTTTTTTTTTTGTGTAATTTCTAATTGTCTTTTCATAGATCATTCAAACAAGTTGTTCTAGCCTAGGTGTTACCCATCCTAATTTTTAAATTTCATAAATGTTCTTAACTAAACTCCAATTTTCTCATCGTTCCTGTTTCCTTTTAAAATTTTTTTTTTTTTTTTAAATTTTAACCTAACCATATCGTAATTCTAATGTTCCCTTTTTATCTTTACCTAATGTCTACTCTAAATCTATAGATAGCCTTATTTCAAGTTTTCAAAAAAAAAAAAAAATCTAACTCTATGCATTGTCAATTTAAAATCTTGTTTTATAAAACGTACCCTATCCTATTTATAATATATGTATTTTTTTTTGTTCCTTTTGTGGGTATATAACTCCCATACGCTTTCCTTCTGTGTTCTTACTTATCTAACAAAATTTTCCTACACACTAACACACAATTTTTTTTCCTAAACTAGAAAATCAATATTATCGAAAAAATTTTCCTCTTACTCTATTAGTAAATTAGAATATGATTGTCGCTTATTAAGAGATTTGTTCACTCAACCTTAAAGACTTAAGGACGACCCGCCCCTCGCAAACGAACTGATAGTCTAATATTTTAGTAATTTTCTTTCTCCTTAAATTATATCGTATCCTAACAGATTTTAAATTTTTCTCAATCGTTTATTTATTTAAAGTTTCAAATATTGTAAATTTCGCATTTTATTCGTTGATTTCCACTATCTCTAAACTCGGTTTTTGTTCCTTATTACATGTATAATATTTCGCTAAATGAATTGCGCTATAATCTCCTTTTATTTCCCGAGTTACCGGATCAATTAGCGTATACGTGTTACTATAAACTTCTGACCCAATTACATAAGGTCCATCGTAAAGCAGATTGAATTTTTTTATTTCTTTTTTGAGTAGGTTTGATTGTGTAAATTTTTTCAACTTGACCAGGGTCCCAATCTCATAAGTTATTAATCTTTTGTTGAGATTATAGTATTTCTGTCGATTTGCAGCGCTTTTCTCTAAATTTTTCCGTGCTGCTAATCTTATTTCATCTATTGTTTTCGTAGATTTTCCGCAGCCTTGAGTATACCTGTCTAAACTATAAGTTGGTGATTTCCCAAAAGCTATTTCATTAGGTGAGAATCCTGTTGAACAGTGTATCGAATTATTGTAGGTTTGTTCTATTTCTTTAAGGAAAGCCGCCCACTTGGTATGTTTTTCGTGACAATAAATACGGAAAATTCTACCTAGTTCCTTATTCACGCGCTCTGTTATGTTCGGTCCGGGATTTCGTATTGACGTATGTACGATTCTTATGCCCATCCTATTTAAGTTGTTTTCCCATTTCTTCGATGTAAATTGAGATCCGTTGTCCGTTAACAAAGCATCTATTTGTATTGTTTTATTAAAATCCTCTACACAATTTAACACGGTCTTAGTACTTGCTATCCTCAATTTATATAATTTTACAAATCTACTGAATGAATCTTGTATCACGAAAATGAATCTAACCCCTCCTATTCCTCTCGGTAAAGGTCCGTATAAATCTGCCATAGCTAATTGTCCTACTTCTTTGGTAATTATGGATTTACTCGGCCCTACAGTTGGTCGAATTTCGCGCTTCGCCAGCTGACATAGGTGACACCCTCTCACTATGCGTTTTATATCTCGGTGCATGCCTGGCCAATAATACCTATCTCCCAAAGCTGTCCCTGTTTTAAAAACTCCTCCGTGTCCAATTTCTAAATGTATCATTTTTATTAGTTCTTCAGTCAATTCTTGTGGTACTGCTAACACCGTTTTGTTTAGTCCTGTTGTGTAATATAAAGTCTTGCCTATTTTTTTGTAATTTTTCAAATACCTATTTACATCTTTTGTCGGCGGCCCAAATTTTCCCTTGCGCAAATATCCGAAAATTTCTCCCAAAAATGTGTCTTGTTTTTGTAGTTCAGTTATATTTTCTAAGTGTTTTCGAATCTGTTGTCTACCTTTCACTGCAAAAGCTGCTATCTCTGGGCACGTGTTTTTCTCCTCCTGTACATTTTTTGCATCACAAGAATAACGAGATAAAATATCAGGCCCTATATTTTCCTTCCCTTTGACGTACTCTACAGTGAAGTTAAATTGATTTAAATATAAAATCCACCGTGTTAGTCGGCCACTGTACATCTTCCAGCTCTTTAAAAATGTCAATGCTTGATGATCCGTCCTAATTATTAAGTGTACTCCTCTTAAGTATGTCTCAAATTTGTGTAAAGCATATATTATCGCCCATAACTCTTGTTCTGACGTGGTCCATTTCAGCTCCGGTCCCCTTAAAGCTTTGCTAATAAATCCAATAACGTGGTGATTTCCATCTTCATCCAACTGGTATAATTCTCCTCCTATCGCAAACCCCGAACTATCTGTCTGTAAATAATAAGTACTATTTGGGTCATGATGATGTAAAATTACTGTCTCTAAAAATAATGTTTTCACCCTCTCGAATGCGCGCTGTTCTGAGTCACCCCATCGCCAGGTTCTATTTTTCTGAAGTAAATCGCACAAAACCCGTGTTGTTTCCCCATATTTATTCGCGAATCTACGGTAATAATTACAAAGTCCAAGAAAGGCTCTAACTTGTTTTATTTTCTTGGGTACCGGAAAATTTTTTATAGCATCAATCTTTTCCGGATCCATTTGAACTCCCAAAGGCGTTATAATATGTCCTAACATACGTACTTCTGTGAATAAAAATTGACATTTTTCGAGTTTACAAGTCATGTTTGCTTCCTCTAACCTATCAAGTACCGCGTTTACATGTTCAAAATGATCTTCTTGACTACCACACGTATATATTATTAAATCATCTAGGTAATTAGCGCAGAATTCCCTCACCCCTGGTCCTAGAATTTTGTCCATTCCTCTTGAAAAACTCCCTACTGATGTTTTTAACCCCTGCGGTAATACCTTGTATACGTAAGATTTTCCATTGTATACAAATCCAGTATACTTGCGACTTTCTGGACTGATAGGTATTTGAAAGTAAGCTGAATTTAGATCTATTGTGGTTATGAATTTTACACCATGAAAACGCTGTATAATTTCTGAAGTTAATGGTGGTTTTTCTACTTCCGCCTGCATTCTGGTGTTTAAGAATCTAGCATCTAAGAGTATCCTGACTGTCCCATCTTTTTTCAAGGTAAATGTTAGTGGACTAGAAAACTGTGTGGCCTCTCTACTGATAATTCCTAATAACTCCAATTCTCTAATTTTCTCATCAATCTTATCCCTGTAAGCAAAAGGTACTGGGTAGGATCGCTTAACGAAAGGCGTCTCGTCCGTCATTCTTATTTCGTGAGTGTACAAGGTAGTTAGACCCGGTTTGTCTATAAATACATTCTTATGTTTAATTAAAATCTTTTCTAACCCTTCTTTTCCTTTTGAATCTAAATTTAATTCGGACACAAAGGTCGTTATTCTACGCTCGAGGCACGCCGTATTATTTATTTCAGGGTTTACTTCAATACTAATTATTTTTCCACTTGTGAAATTTTGATTTCTAACCTCCTGTTTAGGTTTCCTATGAATTACGGTTGAATTTACTAACTCTATTTCCTTCTTCCCATTTCCTGTTTTTATTTTTAACTTTCTGTTTTCTCCACATTTAAATTCAGCTGTATATTCGTCTAACCAGTTGATACCCAATATAATTGGTCTAATTAACTTCGGTATTATTAAACACGGCGTATTTATTATAACATCTCCAAATCGCAATGGTACTAGAACCAACCTAGATATTCTCTGACTTTTATGTCCTATCGCTACTTTAATCTGTATAGTCGTTACAGGCATAATAGGATAAATTGTTTGATCATTTAAATAATTTTCATAAAACTCTTGAGAAACGCACGTGATTTGACTTCCGGTATCTATTAAACAGTGAACTTCCGTGTTATCTATCTGTGCTTTGGCTTCCGGTAATAACGGTAAAGTGCTACCCTTTTCTACTTCCTCATAATCTCTGTCTTCGAAAATGTTGTTGAACCCACTAATTTCCCTTCTTGTTTTCTCTTCGTTCACTTTCAATTGATTCCATTCATCCGTTATTTGTTGTAAAGAATTGACACATACTTCCACATCTATTTCCGCTTCCGTTCTCGTTTCTTCCGCTCCATCCTTTCGTCTTCTCACATTCCTTTCTGCTTTTATTGGAACAGTCATCCCTTGTTCATTTCTTCCCAATCCTTTCATTGGATTCCACCCCCATTTCATCATAATCTTCAATGCAGTGTTGTGTTTTGGTGCCGGCGTCCCTCTCCCTGTGTGAGTCGTATTCATGAGGGCTAATGAATCAACCTTCGGCCGTTTCCCGAATTGTTCGCGATGACTAGCTCCTTGCCGCTTGTAGTTTTTGTAGAACCTCCCTGTGAAGATGTCGTAGCTTCTGCACACTTACTGCAGCTAGCGCCTCCTTCCACACTCTCTATTGCGTGAATTCTCTTCTTTATAGCGTGATAACGGTCACGGTATTTGTCCTTCTTGTTGATCTCCTCCCCACTCCTTTTCTTTGTGTTCCGTTCTTCCGGTGTGCAAACCATTGTATCTAGTTTTCGAAGAAACTCAGCAGCGACAATCTCATCTCCTGACTGCCCTGAAAACCATAGCGATTGAACATCTTTAGGGTAATGTCTCATAATCTCGTCAACTACGCCCAACGGTGTCTCGGTAATTTTTAATGCTTTCGCTAAATCCCAATAATTTGCGAAATGAGTGAGCATGGATATATCTTTCTTGGCATCATATACCCCTTCTGCAAGACGACGGCGAACCTCATTCTTCTTTATATCTCCCCAATAGGTAGCTAAAAAATCTCTTTCGAAATCCAACATTGTTTCCCATCGCTTGTTGTATAACTTGGCCCACGTTTTTGCTTCTCCCTTCAAATTTTCCCGTACGACAATTAATGGATCTGTACGTTTAACTTTTCTAGTGTATTCTTTTAAATCTTCTAAGAAACTTATGGGGTTTTGGTTTCCACCGGAAAATGAAGGTCGTTCCTGCTGCGGTAGCATTTCCACTACTTGGAGAACGTTTTTCGGCGCACTATCCTCTCCTGTCACCGCCACTGTTGTTGGTCTTCCTAATTGTTTCTCAAGTTCCTGCATTTTATCAACAAGCGGTGCTAAAGCTGCTTGAATTATTGTAGTAATATCTCCGATGTTCACTGTTGACGTCCCAGCTGTAGCATTTTCCTCGATTGCCGTCACTAAAGCTTCTGTTTGCCTCCCCATTCCACGTTTTCCCACCATTTTCTTAGATCTTCCGAATGTTACCGGCTTATGTATCTATTTTTTTTCTTACTAAGCGACAACCTCAATATTCCTATTTTAATTTTCTTAATTATTTATATATATGTTGCCTTTCTTATTCTATATATCTTTTTTCAAATTTTCTCGTTTTTCTTATTTTTTTTTTTTTTGTTTTTCTAGATTTTTCTTGTATTTCATCACCTGATCGTTCCTGTAAATTTTCAAGTTCATTTATGATTTCCACGTCACTCTCTCGTATATCTTTGACTTCGACATCCGAATATGTTCCAGTCTCCCCCTCTGACTGACCCATATTTTCACGTGCCTTCAAATTCTCGACTTGTAACGAACTTTTTCGCGATCGTTTGAATATTTCTCTCAGTTCATCAACTAAAGGAACTGTTTCGGTGCTTACCTTCGCGTCATCGAGTTTTCTTTTCTCTGCCATATTTATTTATTGTTGAGTTCAAATCTATATTCAATTTGCAAAATTTGTAAATTCTATTATGATTTTGAAATACCTAACATGATTTTTTTTTCATATACCTATCACGATGTTTCCTCGAAATAGGTATATATATACACATATATATATCCCATCATAAACATTCGTCAACGACATTAAAATCTCGAGCCAACTCTGAATTGTATTTTTTTTCTTTGAGATTGAAGGTCGAATTCTCAACTAACATTTTGTCTTTTCAAAACAACGTTTATTTGTTTGGCCTATACTTGAATTCCTTATCGAATCCATTGACTGAGTTCTCTGTGTCTTAAAATATGTTTTAATAGTCAACTACCTGACCTGAATGTCAACAAACTTATCATGAGTAAATCTTACGTTATTTCAACTTACCCGTTTATATGGTAAATTATATTATGTAAGATTAATCTTACCTCACAAAACAAAACATCAAATGTTTCACCCTCATTAATGACTCTGTCGATTATCGCGATTTGTGATCCTGACTAAATCTATCTACTCGTGCATTGGCGGCACGTAGAGCGATCATTTGAATTTAACACGTGGTCCTAATGATTAACTATGATGTAATACAATTACACTTCTCTATTTTGATATTATTGTTTTCATAGATCTACCTATCACACGATATGGGTGTAATATTTCCGTTATTTATTATGTTACAGATGGTCATAATAGATAACACCCCAACATGTCATAATAATTGTTTTTCTTTTGTTTTATAATGATATTAATGTTAATCAAAAAAAAATATTTTTTTTTTTTTTGAATCAATTGACATTAATCAATTTTATATTTTTCGTAATCATTATTTTTGCAAAACCAATGATATCTAGTAAGGTACATTGGGTGTTGTAAAACATTAATCAATTTAATTTGTCTAAACCTTTCTATTCTTCTAATAAATCTGTCGAATGTCTAGCGATAAAAATAATAATATCTTTTCCTGACTTTGTGAATAATTTGTTAAGTACCACGGCCCGCCGCTGGTCTGTCGGATATGAGATAAACAATAATTGTTTACGTTCATCCTGCTTGTTATTATTTATTCAATCTCGACGTTTGTTTATTTAATTTTTGTTCCTCAGAGTGATACGTGTTATTCAACGATGTTTCCTTACGCCCGATGTTTATCTTATCAATTTTTTCGATGTTCTTTGTTTTCACAATAAGTTCGATGTTTTTCGGGCTTATCTGTTTATTAAACTTGCTTCATATCAACATTCCGATCTGTTCGGTGAACCCAAAACATAAACAATGTTTTTGTTTACAGAACGCATTCCTTTTGACTGAATGACATCATTAACCTACATATCCTTTGTTTTTGTTTACATTATCGTATGAAAGGAATTTTTTATTGACTCTTAAGTTCACGGTCATTTGAATGAACACATTTTTATTTATAAGGACACTTTTTGTGTTATAAGTTTATTCGTTAACACATTCTTTTTGGATTTATTGTTTATTTACGTTAATCTATTATTATTTTTTTTTATTTCACTGTGTATTTATGTAATGTCGCACTTTTCTGATTTTTTTTTTTTTTGTTAATTCTTTAATTAATTACGTCCTATTTATTATTATTATTTTCTCCGTTTTTGCAATAGGTTGACCAATAAAACCTTTTTTTTTCCAATCTTATAAAACCTGAACCTCCTGGACACGGCTATGCAGTTGTAATGTTTTCGCCTTTTCACCATTTTCTTTTATTTTTATTTGTTTATAACAATATAAAATTTTCTTCTCTCTTGGCTATGATCGATACTTCTTTTTTTTTTCTAAGGCTTTGCATATGTGTTCGCAGGGATGGAAAATTCCTCCCCTACAACACATAAGCCTCCATGAAAATTGGACCCTTAATTTCTTTGATAACTTCAGAAAGCTACTTAAAGCTCTCTTGTACTATATATCTTTATAGACATATGTACTTAACTAATTAATACGTTATTTACGATCTTGAACGCAAATATACCCGTATTTATATTGTAATTAAATTCCATCAAACGTTGTGTAATTTTTTTGATTTATGATATAGGATTTTAATTACTTTCATTTTGTGGTAACCCCCTTGGTTCTGATCGAGGTGTTGAGTTTCACAATTTAATTGGTCTTTCCATTGCAAACCTAGACTTACATGAATTCCCTGAATGAGCTAACTTTCCTAATGTAATTATTGATTCCCTGCACCCTACAAAATCGTAGTTAAACGCTGATAAAAGATATTATACATGTTTATTTGGACAGATAATTAAATATAACTCAAATGGTTAATTGTTAGTAAATTTGGCAATGATTAATTATTGTGTCTGGTTGGCGCCACTCCTCCATGACTCAGCTGCTATAAGGTACATGTAAAATTGATTTAGTATGGTAATGTTATTAGTTAATTGTATATTTGACGAACTCAGAATAACCCTTTGCTAGCAAAAATTTGGCTCCTTCCTCCTGCAAGTAAACGAGATGATCGTGAGTCGACAAGAAATTCGTACAATCTTTTGACACGGCTTTTTGATTGATACCTTAGTTATCGCGTCCCAAAAAGCCTTCCACGTCATCATGCACTGCCTTCAAGTCTTCCCTCGGGTCCCGATACCTCCAAATTCCATCTCCTCCAAGGTCTACTATTTACTTAGGGCGAACCGGTTTCGTCCTATATACAATCATATACTCACGGTTGGTGTGGACTTACGGGTCGTGAATCCTCATTCCACGTTTAAAAGAGAATGCGAGAGTGGTCTACCGACCTAAATGCAAGCTGTATGCAGGTCCGCATTCTCCAGTAAACAGTACATACGAATAAATATATGTATACATACAGTTTGGGAAAGGTTTATAACTCGCAATACGAGGCTATCTACCTCGCATTCCGAGCTCGGATCTCGCACGAAGAGTTCTGCGAAACTCTAGGATTGGTAACCGAATATATACGTAAGAATAAGGTTATACTAATAAATACTAGTAGAATAAGAAATTATTTGATAGTTTGTTTTGGAGAGCTATCGAACTCCAGGCTTTTTGTTTGGTTTTGACGTTTTTATTTAAGAGAATCGTCATCTCTATTTGGTTTGGTCAATGGTCTTGTTGTAGGAGCGACCACTGCCTCCTGTTTGATGAACTGTATTTGTTTTTAACTTTACCTCCAGGTTTCAACATTAATTTCGTTCATCCTATCCCGTGATTTCTCAATTGTTTCAAGTAATTGATTGCCACATAAGAGGGTACACGACTCTCAACTGTCTCTGGCAACTGATGGGATCTATGCGAACACTCCATCAATAATGTTCAAATGTTTCGTATAATATTTCTATATAAATCTTACTAACCCGTGATTTTTCAATTGTAGATTGTGAATGGTAGGTAATTGTAAGCACGCAGCTTCTAGCTGTTTCAGGTAACTAATAAAATCTATGCGACCATCTAATCAATGGTATTCAAATGTTTCATGTAATATTCGATATAAATCTTGCTAACCCATGATTTTTCAATTGTAGATTGTGAATGATAGGTATTTGTAAATGACCCATATCGCTGCACATTGCACAATGACATCCTGATGGTTATCCTTATAACCCTGATAAATTATCTAGTTACGGCCAAGGTCGTTTTCAAACCATGCGGTTGACCCAGATCTTTGGTGTCTCTATTTGTAAACAAATCGAATAATATAAACACCTTCTTTGACACACTAACCTAAATGTGAGATTTGTTTATTTTAAAATTCCTTAGAAGTCATATGTGCCTCTTTACTTTTATTGTGCATTGTTAATTTAAATATTTTTAAATCCTGTATTAAAGTTAAACCATTTTTCATTTTCCGAATTTAGTAAATTTACTAGAAGTTAGGTGAAAATTAAATATAAATATATATATATATATATATATATAAGTACACATATCTCGATTGTCAAAATATGTTAAAAAAAAAAGAGTACATATATTAATAAATAAATATAAAATATATGATTCTACATAGTCTGGAATATTAATAAATACATATTTTCTTTTTCAATAAAGTAGATATGTCCATAGGTAGGTATCTAAGAATCGCTACCATTTCGATGCTTCGATTAATAAGTAAAATACATATATATATAAATACATTACTCATATATTTATTCTTTATATACAATATATTACTTTATTTTATATAAATAAATACATAATATACATATATTAATGTGTAATGCTTTGTTTTGTTGTTTTTAATAATTTAATTGATATACCATAATCAGCTGTATCTCCTCACTCCTAGGTCCTGAAAATTATTTATAAAAAGAAAACTTACCCCCCGTCAAGGTATTTCCGGTCGGGTGTACACAACAACCTTGATGAAGAAATCCTACCTAATTAATTGTATTTTTCAACTAATTTCAAAATAAGTCTTTTCGACTATTTATTCCTATTTAATATTTTATTCTCGCTTGAATCGTATAAATTAGCTGATATTTAATTTTTCTTCCGAACGAAATCCTAATTCAGAAAACCCGTTGATTTAATAACACTTTTCTAGTTTAGGCTTTTGAATGATAGCTGTTTCAAATTCCTTTTCGAAATGATAGACTGATGATTAAAATTCCGGTTAAAACGACAAACACTTTTAACACTGTCGCTATACGCACGATGGATTTTAATTGAACAATTTATTAATTCTAAATTTCCTTTTATATAAATTGATAAGAAAATTTATTCCGAATTGTGCAAACTTTTAATTAAACTCGACTCTTAATAAATTAATTTTTTTTCTAACTGTTAATTTTAGAACAAAGGTTTAAACGTTTATTATTATCGAATCCTTTTTTTTGTTTTTGTGTTTCTTTTAACCTAAGATGAAGTATTTACTATTAATAATTTTAAACAAAATTATAATCTATTTTTAAATATCAATTCACGGGCACATCCACTTTAATTTAACGATAACAAACTCTTAAATTTAATTCGAATGTTTTCACTTTGAATGAAATAATTATTTTTAAATTTTTAATAATTCACTTTTAACACTTTTTGCACTATTCACTTTTAACACTTTTAAGCACTTCGTTTAAATTATATTTATTTTCACTGTTTAATTTAATTTAACTGACTTATTAAATTCCACTGACTCTAGCACTTGTATTTTTCACAAAATTTTCCTAAGTCAGGGACTTATTTAAAATTTAACACTTAAAGATTTTTCACTGTTAATCCTACCAAAGAACGTAGTACCGCCACGTAACAACTTTTCGAATCCTCGGCGCGACTGGCTCCTGACTGATGTGTTCCATCTTTTATATCCCTCTCAGGTCCCAAAAGACGTATCTGAATTTCTCTTGATGCTTAATTCTATTTCCTATCAACTCGTAAACTTGAATATCTCTCTCACTAATATTGTTTATACATTCATACGATCTTTCGTCGTCCAGCTTTGGGCGGTGGTTAATTTTTATCTCACGTCGCTAACTTGATAGGGTCCGAATCGGGTAAGTCTGCGTTCATTGCCCAAGCTTCCTTTGTTCTATGGTTCATACAAAATGTAGTTAAAATATCATGATTTTGCGTTCCCTTTTTTTCTCAATTCGCGATAGGTCCGTCCTCAGTAACATATATATAGATCTCAATTTTATGCATCTCATGCGAAACATGATTAAATCCATGGCGAAATCTTTACTATGCATTTTTGAATTTCGATTTGTCTAAAATCTACTTAATTTTATTGTCACCTATATGAGCTTTTCCATTTTCACCCGTACCTTCTTCCTTTATGTCGTAGATTTGAATTTTTCCTTTATCTTTGAATTTTATATTTATCCGCGACGTTTTCTTGCACAATTTCTTCTTGATTCTTATGTCATTTCTCATAACTCTTATAATTACTCATTTTCCAAGTCGTATTTATTAATTTCACGGATAAATTCGAATTGTATCGCTTTTCTCCACATGGATCATTTCCTATCTCCGTTCTTTACCCTTCCTTTTATCTTTTCTTCACTTTTCCCGATGTGTGTGGTCTCCAGGAAATTTCATACTTCATTTATTATTAATTAATATATAGTTTTCCACACTTCTACGGGAGATATACCTAATTAGACTCTGGGATATCTGTCATTTTTATTGTTTTACCCAATCTCCGCCCATTCTCCATCCCTCACTTACAAGATTTCACATAAATTATACGTCTGGACATATGTTTACGTCTCAGATTTTATGTACTACGGCCGTAAATTTAGTTTAATTTTAGAGCCATTAGTTTTAATATCTTTTGCTTTAAATAAATATTCCATAAGCTCCACGTTAAAGTTAATCGCTTTTCTAATCATTTATTACCTTAACGTAAATAAAAACCATGTTCGGATTTCGATTGTTTACCCTTCAAAATATACATGAGACCGCCAACCTTTTATCTTGTTTCGATCCCTCCGTAATATTGGGTAACTCCAATATATATCTAACCTAATAATTATGTAAAATGTCTACTTTTCCTGAATCTAATCTATCGCTATATGTTTTAGTTTTTCTGTCTTCTTCTGATACTCGATTTTCACGTCCCTAGGACCTTCGTAGCAGTCCAAAATCTCTATATTATCCTTCCATCCGGTCGCCGCACTTTTCTAAAATGTCTATTTTTTTTGCGAGATTTTCATTCAAGATTGATTTACCAATATGTCCGTTTCATCTTAAATTGATAACGATTAATTTCCATTGTTTCCAACACTCACTCCTCTCTTTAGTACGATTTTTATCGAACATGACACCCTCCTTCTATCATAAATAATTGCACTACAGTTGAAATTCCGCCAGTAACTTTCCTTTGCTTTTCCCGTCCTTTTTTTATACTATCACGTTTATAATTTTTTTCATTGCATTTTTGTGTGTGCGCTTTACAACCTGTAAAACTTCCAAGCACCCGATTTCAATGGTTCGATACCCCATAAATGTCTCAGTTATTGTAAACATTCCCAGGAGTTTGTCACCTTGAAAGTCGATGTTGACCCTAAAGTGCGTTCACCTCCAATTTCTGTGAGAATCGAAATGTCGTTAATTATCTTTTTTTATTGCCTGATCCACAGTTCATTCCTTTGTCTGCATTTGATGTACGCCTCTTCGTTCACTGATTGGTTACTCAAAATTTTATAGCTCTTTGTTCAGATCTATTGGTTGACAAAATTCAATGTTTATTTTGAAGCCTCAAAAGGGGGTTCCTAGTCGTTCCTAGACGATTTTAATGACCTCTGTGTTTATACTATAGAATCTCAACATAATTCCAACTATTACAGGGGCCTACTGAAAAACAAACTGAATCAATTTTAACCTCAACAGATGTCGCTAGAATGACGGTTTTCATTAATAATTTGTATATTTTTAGCAGCTATGGTTTATCTGTTTTTCACTGTGATTTAAGCCTTTCATCACAAAGTGAGTGAAAATTTCCCACTTACTAAGTCTTTATCGGAGCTTACAAGCTCAATTAAGAGTTGCTTTTGGCAATTTGTAATATGTCCCGCAGCCATTTCTGTTTTGAATAACGAATAACTGTTGTCTGTTTGACAGTCACACCATAGAAATCCCAAAAACATCAGGAACATAGACAATATTCACAGGGGTGCCAATATAATCATCTCTTCTACCAACTTCGACCGTTCGACGCTCAAGAATACGTAAAATTGAAACATTCAAAAAAGTTAGTCGCGACGACTAGTAGTTTTTCACTCGAAGACGGCGCATACGAAAACGATTGATCGTTTAACTCCAGAATCGCAGGCCTGCCTTTTTCCTCTCCGACTGCCTCGATCCGAATTCGTGATTATCGAATATTTAGCTTTATAACTGGTTATACAAAAGGTTTATACAGAGTAAAATAATTTGTTATAGCATGGTGTTTGGATGAGTGAGATAGGTGATACAAAAATCAGAGCACGATTGTGTGTGCACAAGTTTTAGTAAACGATAATTGGTATTCTGGGATTACGAGTGACAGGTCGGGTGTGTGTCGTTCATAAGGTTAATAACATTATATAAAGTATGATAAGATATAAAGAAAATTCGGATATGTTTATCCGACATACTATTAAGTTACAAACCAATTATTTAGAAATTTGTGATCATTCAAAAAGATAGCTGCCAAAAACATGGGAAAAATTATTAGCAAGATAATTCTGAGTTTGAAATAGGAGATCGAAAAAAATGGCGTATCATAATTACCTAGGTCCAAATAGTCGAGTGGTTAAAGAAGTTGTCCCGGTAAGACTGATATTTTGGGTTCGCTTCCCAGTTGGGACCGTTATCTTTTTTTGATACTATAAAGCGGAACTTAACTATCAATTACTTCCCCCTGATATATCAAGGATAGAACAAATATATAGTATTTATCTATCAACATAACTTGGAAGATATATTACCTTCGCATTGAGAACCATTTTCCGTCATCCCAATTTAGCGGCAGGCAAGATATAATAGAACGCCACATTATCTCATGATAAACCTTGCTTAATCCACATTTATATTATGCTCCCAAAACTCTTCCATTAACTCAACTTTAGTATTTTATTCCCTTCATCGTGTCATGTCTTTTTTTCCATCTTGCACTTCATGTAATATTCTCCTCCATCATTCATCTAAGCGTAGTTCATATCGCTTACTTGAACTTGGTCATATACTTGGTTTCAACATGTATTTGCTTCATACTCGTATCAACTACAAACCATGTACTTTCACTATTCCTTATCAACTCAAGATTTCCGTCGTGTACTATTATATAGGATAATAACAGAGTGTTGTAAAGTATTTTATAAATTCGTTAAAAAAATGTACTAACAAAAACGACGTTTTGTACAGATCCTGATTCTGATTTTTATTCTGATATTTTTCTCTCTGATTTTCCAGCACTTTGTACTTTTTTCTGATTCCATATTTATTTTTATATTTACTTCTTGTTGTTACATTCCATCATATCTTTATGATTCAAAAGTAAAATGTTATTACTAAGCGTTAAAAATGAGTATTGCCAATTTATTAAGAATCTCTTCAAATTATTTGACACTCCTCACAGCATCCCCAAAGATGAAATGCAATGAATCTAAAAAAAAATAAAAGTGGGATTGCAGGCTCTTAGCGAATGATTTGATAGGTTTTATAATAAACTTTTAGTAAAATACGAATTTATTAGCACCATGAACACATGATCATAAAAATCGTAATATTTTCACATTTCGCCGTTATATATTATCAAGGAAAATGCAGGTGCATGAACACGTGTTCCAATATATTAGGAATTTACTAAAACGTTTATTATTAAACGGCGAATGAATTTGAAGAGATTAGCAATAGTCATTTTTCTCCGCTTACTGCCTTCAACCCCAATACTGGCCGTCCACAATTTAGCGAATGAAGGAACATTGCTGTACATTACATTATACTACAATGCATTTATAGAACCATTTATCATAAAGCTGAAAACATAATTATTTCCTCTTTCTAAAAAAACGAGAATACTGACAATAATATATTCGAAGGTGTAAGAGATAAATTGGAAAATAATCAAAAACCACTCTAAAAAATATTATTTACTGAACAATTAAATTATACGATGACTGACTTGGTTATAAAATACTTTTACGTGTGCAGACGGAAGTAAAGTATTTTTTCAGTTTATAAAAAACGTATAAATCTTAATTAAAACCTTTTAAAGTTATGTACATTATTTCAATAATTAAGTGAAAGAATTAGCAATTCTTGAGGCATTAGAGTGAATAAGAAATGATAGAAGAAATAACAATATATCTACATATAAACACAGACAGTAGAACAATATGAATAAAGCAATAAAGTTTATCCCGTATTAATTCTGATTTTCAAAAAAATTCTGTAAAAACATGATTGTAGGTCGTTTCCTAATAAACTTTTTGTACATTAAAAATATATCGTAACACGTATTTATGCACCAGCATTTGTCCTGATAATATATAATGACGAAATACGAAAATATTAGAATTTTTAAGAACAAGTGTTCCATTGTGAGGAGATTCTTAATAAATTAGCAATATTGTAAATCAGTAAGTTTTTTCTGTGTAGGTAGGGTACTAGAAAAAGTTAACTACATATTTTGTTCGTAGGTACCTATTAATTATCAGAAACCATCATTTTATATGTATGGTTTGTAGTGCTGGAAATGATTCTTTATTTTAAGTAAAATATTTTATTTTTTTAGTACAGGATATACATATTATATATTTGTAAAATGTTTTGACTGTCCATCTAGGAGAAATCCCCATTTTGGGACAATAAAATTAAGGCGATGCCATACGTAGTAATGCAAAATCATGTGTTTTTGGTTTGAAAATTTGGTCGCCTAGAAATGTTTAAGATGCTTTAATTAAATACTGCGAGTAGAATACATCTTGGCCTTTAAAATAATCGAGTATTTTTCAGATAAGTCTTTTTATAAGCCCAGAAAAAAATAATGTATAAGGCCTATGAAAACTGCTTTCAAATTTAAAATCTCCTACTTACGAACCCATTTTCGGTTATGATTTTATTGCATAATGTGGAAAATTAAGTTATTTATAAAATGATCGAAAAAAAATTAAATATTTATGCCTGAACATCCACAAAATAAAACAAAAGGCACTTTTTGGCCATGTTTTTTTCTTGCATAAATCAAAACAGGCGGATGGTGTTAAGCGGGAATTTAAGCCTTATCGCCATCAACGTAAGGGTTATTATTGATAGCGGCTCAATTTAAAATATTACACAACGTAGTGCATCGCCTTAATACCAAATCTTTTGGTTTTATTGATGCAAATCAACTAGCCTAGGTAGGTACCTAAAGAATAAAAGTATGTAAGTAGGTAGGTACTAATGAA
This sequence comes from Hesperophylax magnus, assembly GCA_026573805.1. Taxonomy (NCBI): domain Eukaryota; kingdom Metazoa; phylum Arthropoda; class Insecta; order Trichoptera; family Limnephilidae; genus Hesperophylax; species Hesperophylax magnus. The sequence goes on from JAIUSX010000012.1 coordinate 21,896,530, forward strand.
TAAAAGTATGTAAGTAGGTAGGTACTAATGAATAGAAGTGTTTAAGTAGGTAGGTACATATTGAATAAAAGTATTTAAGTAGATATGTACCTAATGACTAAAATTATTTAAGTAGTACTAATGAATAAAAGTATTTAAGTAGGTAGGTACCTAATGAATAAAAATATTTAAGTAGGTAGACACCTAATGAATAAAAGTATTTATGTAGGTAGGTACCTAATGTGTAAAGGTATTGAAGTAGGTAGGTACCTAATCAGTAAAAGTATTTATGTAGGTAGGTACCTAATGTGTAAAGGTATTGAAGTAGGTAGGTACCTAATCAGTAAAAGTATTTATGTAGGTAGGTACCTTATGAATAAAAGTATTTAAGTAGGTAGGTACCTACCTAGCTAAACAATTTTAGGTTGCAGCGGTTAAAAAAAATATTATACTTTATGCAGTGGGCGCAATATGTTGCAGGTGCAGCCCTGTTTAATTGTTTCAGATCAAACTAGAAGTATTCTAAAAAAGAAAATTTAAAATGATTTATTATTATTCATTGCGTGTTATTAACAAAGCTCTGGCAAACGAATTGAAATTCCTCTACAACGGAGTTTGATGTCTACCGTTGTGGAGAAAAGAAAAAAGACAATTCTTATTGTTTAATGCAATCCATACTAAATATCTCATTATTAACCACTGTAATAAAGTAATTAAAATGTTTTAATTAAAGTGATATTTCAGTCTCACGAGTATTTAACCGTATTATTTGAAAGCTTATTTCAAATTCACCAGTAATTTATTTTCTGCACACAAATATTAATGCAATCGTGTTGCAAACTGAAGGAAAATATTAAAACCGGCTTAAAAATATTCATATGCTAGTATTATTATTTAAATTGCATACAATGCAAATACTCCGTGCGATTCTCATTACGGTTAATATAAGAGAATGAATTTTTAAACAGAGTTTAATGAGGTTTAGTGTTTCAGTTGAGTTCGGTTTTTCTTTTCTAAGATTTTGTTGGAATCACAATAAGCATGTGAATATTTTATTTGCGCGAGGGAAAACTAACAAAGCTGTCTACAAAATGTAACTAAGTATCTATTTAGAAGTATGTATGTATATTCACACCTGATAGGAGGAACTCAATCTCTCAGTTATTATGTTCATATGATTGCACAAGTAATCGAGTTATATAACTAGTGATAAAAGTAATCAAAGTAAGTATTTTAGACTGCTCAGTGGCCGAAGTGATAAGTTCAATTTTTTGCTGGAAAAATACTCCATTATTGCACAAGTAATCTTTCGCTAATTATGATGATAGTATGAGTTTCAAATACATATTGTCAGGTTATTCGTAACCCGGGAATGATTAAAAATTATTTTCTTAAAGTATAATGCCTCGAAAATATTATCTGAAAGTTTTGAGTTAATCCAATGAATATTTTTTGAGATATTTTACAATTACTGAAGGGCTCTGTTCTTTGCGAGTGAAAACATTTTTTTTTCTCCAAACTATGTTTTCAAAATTGGTTACCATTATAATTCAAAAACCACTCGACGAATTCTAATGAAATTTATACAGTTTATTGAAAGCATTAAAAACTTGAGCCCGATAGAAGGATTTATTTTAAATTGAAACTTCTGTCTTCTATCTGGCACCAACTAGATTAACTATTAAAAGTAATATTCGTAGAAAACACGACAGTATTATTTGCACCATCTCTTCTATTAACATGATGTGAATAATAACTTATTCTAAGTTTAGGTCCCAAAAACACAATCGAAACACACAATCAAAACTAGTTTTTTTTTTCATAATAATGTGAACGTTTAAATATATATTTTAAAATTCGTTCTTTAGTACATCACATAATTTACCACAGGTGACTTATGTTGTATTTATTTCCCCCCACTAGAACTACAACGCCATAAATTCAAATCAGCTTTTTCTCTGGTAGAAAACACGTGATTTTGTCATTTCATGCCGTTTCACAACCTCTATTTCACAAATAAACTACCTAATCATTTTTTGTTCTATTTTAAAGACCATAAATGAAGTTTCTGATATGAGTAAGATCCTACTTGCGTTATTGGTAGTGGTAGTTTTCAAATTAATTTGTTATCCTCGCATAAATAAATATAGGTTAGGTTAGGTTAGGTTTTGGACTATAGTTTGAAACTGTATAAGATAGTGGAGAACTGAATGCGGTACTCGCTGATAAAAGTTGTCAAAGTAGCAAGGCTAGCAGACCACGGTGGTGTATTGATACCAACCCTGATATATAGAAAGTAACCGTGAAACGGGTAGTTGAAGGATGGAACTAGACCGAATGCTGTAGAAATGAGATCCCTGAGGCGTATGTGCGTTAAGTCATTTATGCGCGTGTTACAAATGAAGTAAAAACCTTAATGGTTGATTAAACCTGATGTAAGTAAACTTAATAAGATTAATAAAGGGCTATGGTTTAAACATATGGAGCGGATGAACAAAGAAAGAAGTGTAAGCAGAATAAATGACGCTAAAGTAAATCGTACAAGAAGTAGAGGATAATTAGTTGGTTAGGTTAGGTTATGAGGAGTTGGGTTAGGATTTTTTTAAATGGTAGCAAGCTGCGTATAAACCAGACAAAAGTCCCTTCGTTCCTTCCCGTAATTCGTGCTTCAGGTCGCGCGAAATTTGACCTGTTTATACGCACCCTAACAATTGTGAAGGCATTCATAATAGTGACACCTCCACTTTTAGTCAGTTGGAAATTGCGGGGTGTGTTAATTATTGTTGTTTACGAGACGCTGAAATGGAAAATATTCCAAAAAGTTAATTTCCGTCGGGACTTTGTGAATGTCCGGCATGTGGCGTATTTGAAGCACAAGGCGACGGACATATCTGGCCACTTGTCACTAGTCACAACCTTTTACTGTCACTCCCGGGACAAGTGCAAGATGGCAACAACTTTGCCACTGCTAATGAGCACTCTCACTGATAGTTTAAAGGTGTGCTAGCAAATAGGTACATGTGACTTCAACTTCAATTCTCCACAAAAACAATATTACGTAGGTAGGTACCTAGTACCTAAATACCTAGAGATAAACTCGAACATTCGTGGTCGAGGAGTAAGGTTTGCGACTAGTAAGCTGGAGGTTGCGGGTTCAAGTACCGGCGTGCGCCAGTAAATTTAATTGGATTGATTTGTATTATTTCGCAACGTAGTCATTTAAAAAAAATTGTTGTATATTTACGGCACGTTCAAGAATAGACGATACTCTCTGTTTCGCCCTGGTGTTAGACCACAATTCAGAAGATAAACGTTGCTTGAAATGGCTTTGGCCGTGTTTGGTGACCAGATTTTAATAGCCAGGTACTTCCATACCTTCCGCTGCCCCATCTCTTTCCCCTCTCCGCTACCTTTAGCCTCTCAACATAACCCAATGGGGGATAAAATACTATCACTGGTTCCAGACAAATGACTTCATTCAATATGGAAGATATTTAAATAATTTCACAAATTTCTTGTTTCCTTTTATTGTTTTTAATTATATATGCATTTCATTCTCAATGTATTTATTTAAATTTTTTACAGATTTTTTCTCTTTTTTGTTTCTTTAATATCAATGTTTTTTACCCCTTAATTTAAGTTGTACACTAATACACTATTTTTTTCATGTTGTGCTTTTCTAATTTTCATCCAAGCAAATAGTCATTTTCGTCCGCCATAACACAGCAGGTAAGGTACACCCCTAAAATGGCCATCGAAAAATGTATTTTTTGTAAATGTAACAAATTAATTTTTATTTTTTTAATGATTAATTAATGTTTATAAGACAAGGTTTTTATGCATAGTACAAAGAATAATAAATTATTGTAAGCAATAATTAGTCGCCAGTATAATAATAAGCAGTAATTGTTGATTGAAGTACTACTACATATTGAATTATTTGGCGTGTTGGAAATAAGCCGACGTGGCTCAGTGGTCCAGAGCGTCTGACCGGACATCAGAAGGCACGGGTTCAATTCCTGTCGGCGGAATTTATTTTTATTCGGGAGATATTTTCAATTTCTATTGATAGTACAGGCGACTAATTATTGCTTATAAAATTAATTTTCGATAAAAAAATTTAAGAACCTTCTTTTGATAATAAGTTCAATTTCAAATCTGTTATCCTATTTCGAGACAAACGGGATGTCTTTGATCAATTATTATCTTTTATTATCCCGCCGCACAGTGGGCTGAAAATCGCCTTTCATAGACATAGAGACTTGAATTTTTATGGGTATTTTTTTTGGCTAGAAATGTATTCTGCTGATCATTACTATGCTATAAAATTTCGTACGAAGCAATTGCGTGAACAAATGAAGGAGTTATCATTTTTTAAGAAAAATTTGTATGGCACTGACATTAAAAATGAGGCTATCTTTGGAATCATAAGGTTGGCCATTCTATCCTTACACACAGATATACTACTATTTATTTGTATTTTTTGACATACTTCGTATTGTGGCGCAACTTGCGATTTTTTTTTTTAAATCCTCAAGCTGAAAAAAAAACTTTTTTATGTAGATGTTTCATTCAAATTCAAATATTTGAGTTGTTTCTCTGTTGAAAATTGAAACAGGAGCTTCAATTTTGCAAATTAAAAATCGGTATTTTTGATTTGTCTCTGTGTATAAATAGGTCATCGACATTAGAATGGGGGATACTCTCAAACTGTACGAAGTATTTTATTTAAAGTATTGCCCTGGTGTAGTACAATCACCTATAAGAATTGAAACTTTGCTTGAATAGCCTGGTCGTTGCTCACATTCTTCTGTTCTTCTCCATCTTCTTACTCACCCCACCAGATTCAGATTCATTCTGTAGGTACAGTGTTGTCGCGATCCAGATCGCGTTCAGATTGCGTTTATTCTGCGTTTATTTCCGTTTCCCACAATTCGAGTAATAGGCGATTTTATTTTTCAACCATAAAGAGTTTGATACAACTTACAAGACCACTTTTAATAATTAACAATCGAAAATCTTATTGCTCTCACAAAATATATCTATATATATCTATAGATAGCCAACAAATGCCCAAAGGCTACAGGATCGGCAAAGTTCACAGAGTAGTACCAAAATAAGTTGGCGCGTGCGCCCCACTGCCCTTGTAGGAAAGCTTCCTGAATTGGCCTGTAGATGGCATTTTACCGGGCTAATGACGCATGCGCAGTAGCCGGACCAATTATGTACGCATATTTCATGAACTTTGAATGCGCACTGAACTTCCCTATAATTATATCTCGAGAACGTCCGGAATGTCGGCAATACTTTTATTAAACTTTGCGATTATTATGTAGGTCCAAACGTTTTAAATAATGCGTATGAATTACTTTACATATCGGGATACTTTAAACTGGAGCAAGTCAAGACTATTCGTTTAGGGCAGAAAAGAGAGAAGATTGATAGTCATCGATTGTCTAAAAACGTTATTATAAATAAAACATTATTTTGGAATCATCGGTTTATTGACAGTCGGTTATTTGACGGCCTCCGTGGTCGAGGGGTAAGACTCTACTACGCATATGGATGTAGTGGGTTCAAATCCCGGCGCGCGCAAGAAAATTTAATTACATATTTTTTTGTTTCATAATTAAATCTTTTAAAACAATTTATATATAGGGTATTAAGAGAAGTATTCGATCAGTGGTTCCATAACTTATTTGGAGTAAAAAATGTAGGTGGAATTTTGGTTTCAAATGATTTTCACCAAAAACTAATAAATCAGTAGAGAATGGACAGTTTGAGGTTGGGCGGCCATTTGACTGAGTCACCAGTGACCAAAGGAAAAGTTATTCATGTGTTTGTATTTGAAAAAAATTGAAAAAAATGTCACCTACCAGAGACTAAAATTTAATCTATTTTTTACTCCAATTAATATCAGGAATCACTGGTTGAAGTCAGGTACGTCTCTTAACCACCCTGTATAATAGTGTATATGTGTAGTATATTTGTCTACGATACTCTCAGTAACGCCCAGGTGAAAGACAACAATTCAGAATTGAAATGTTGCTTGAAATGGCTTTAGCTATGTTTGATGACTAGATCTGAATAGTCAGGTATTTACCCATCCTTCCTCTTCCTATCCCCACTATCTTTAGCCGCACAAGATAACCATACGACAAAACATTTTTTTAATATATCGGCTAATAATGCTCTATGCTCGATATTTCAGATGGGACCGACATTATGCGTTTTATTAGCCATAAGGTAACGAAGACATTTAAAAAAAGGTAATTTTCACACGGAGAAAACCTACTAATAAAAATATTGCTAATTTATTAAGAAATTCTTCAAATTGTTCCAAATACAGTTAAAAGCGGGATTGCAGGTCTTTAACGAATGAATTTATAGGTTTCTAATAAACTTTCAGTAAATCACGAATCTGTTCTCTCAATGGAACACGTCGGAACACGTGTTCATAAATATTCTAATATTTTCACATTTCATAATTGTACCTATATTATGTAGGTGCATGAACACGTATTCCGATATATTGGGAATTTTATTTATTTATTTATAATATTCATTACATTTTATGCTTTTGACTAGGAAGGATTCCAATTTAGGACAGTCAAATTTACAGGTTTCAAGTTATCGGAAATTAAGTTATAGGGAATGAACTAAAAGTTTAACTGGAAACTCTTTTAAGCATTTAAACTCCGTTTTAAAACGAATTTTAATAAATCAGCAATACTCGTTTTTTCCGTGCAGATTAGACCAAAACGATTTCCGGAAATCCCTTAGAAACCAATTGGACGATTTATTACCTGAATCAATAGTCAATTGTGAAGACTGACGAATACACGCCGCATTAGATTCGCATGAACGTAATGTTTTATGCATTCCCATTCAGTTTCAAAGTTTGCCAACCGTAAACAACTAAATAAAAGATCTCCGTGAAAATGAAGTCTTCAGACTTCGTGCACATGAAGACCTGAGATGTTATCCGAGTTCTGAGGGCTGCACTCTTCACGCGTCAGGGAACACCAAACAGACAGCAAAGGGAAAATAATGAAAACCACCAAAAGTATTGGGCGCGAATTGTAGAAATATGTTTGTTCAGTGGGAAAATCAAAGGAGGAGGCGCTGGGGAGAAAAATCATTCAAATCCTATTTCATCTTTGGGTTTGCTGTGTGGCGGATCGTTTAGAGGAAATAAAGAAGTGAACTTGGGTCTTCAAGAGATGTCGTAGAAGGTAAGAAATACAGAGGCTAGCATCTAGGTTTGCAAAGGAAGAGATAAAAGAAATTTCTCGAGGGCGTGTTTTGTGATCCAAATATAAGCCCAATTTATTTATTTATTTATTATTCATTAACGGCCTATCGGGCTTTTACGGAGTAAATTGACAGTTTATGTATGTAAGTGTAACATAATACATGGATAATAGCATAACTAAATACAAAAAAATAAAAAACAAATGCTAATACTAAGATTAACATAAAATCCAAATAAAATAATATTGTTAATAAAGAAAATGTCATGTATAAAGTAAGTATGTACATTGTACATTCGTATATGCATTTAATTTTTCATGTTTGTTGCAAAACCAGTAACACTGAAAACAGTAAAATAATTTACTCGTCAGGTAAATAGAAAATAAATATATATAATATACTGATATGTATTATAAAACAAATGTTTAAAAAAAAGAAGAAAAATAATGTCTGTTGTATTTATAGAGAAAAAACTAATAAATAATGGCAAAATACCAACGCCGTAATTAAGACGTAACCGGGCGTTGATTTTTCCATACAAACGTAGTCCCCATTTATCTTTCTGGATTTTAACCCTAGAGCAAATATTTTTTTAACATAAAATAGATATTGGCGACTTGCGTGTCGGTACGTTTTGTTTTTTTTGATAAATTGCTTCTTATAGAAGTTATGACCTTCCAAAAATCAATAAAATTGCCTGATTTAAACGCAGTCAAAAGACGTTCAGTCTACAAACTAGACAATATATTTTGAAAAAAAGCAAAACGGTCCGACATAGAATAGTTTCTTCTTATGTAGTTGGTAAAAAAAAAATAAAAATCGGTTAACTTTTGGAGGAGAAAAATGGGGAATACAAAACCTCGATTTTGAAGATTTCATTTAGGTATTAGTAGAGCGAGCTGCATGTGTCCCTTTCGCTCAGTATTCGGGAGGTAAGGGTCGGGGGGACAAGGTTTAGATAAATACGTATGTATTTGTGCGAAGTGATGTCACGTAGTCATAAATCGATATTCGATATTCTAGTGTTGTGTTGTCCCGAGTAAATGATGTTTTTTTTATTATTTTTTCCGTTTGGTCACTTTTGTGTTTGTTTGGTGAAGTATTCCGATATTCTTACTTTAATTTCATATGTTTACGTAAAATAATGTCTGTAAAAAAAATCCGTTACGGCCAGACCGACTCCGAGGTGATTTCGTTCCGTATTGTCAATATGGATACAAAACACTCAAATGGATATTTTTTTTAAAAATAACTTTTGGGTAACTAGCATAATATTATAATTCTTCAATAACCTATAATGTATATTGTTATTTTATTTATTTAACTTCTATTTCGACAAATAAATATACAGCAAAGTGATGTAGCCTAGTATATCGAATTGTGTCGGTGCACTAGTGTTGTCTTTTCCCGAGTTATTGATATATTTTATTAGTTTTTTTTGGTTTAGTGACTTATTTCGAGTATACCATACTTACCGATCTTACTAAAATTGGACCAAATTCAATTTGTATACGTCAAGTACTATAATAAATTTAAATTTGGGAGGTGGTTATGGGTACCGCCGCCCGGGGAACCATTTATTGGATAACCTCTGTCATAGGTCACCCCAAGTGGTTCGCTACTAATTTTTTTTAAATATATATTTTTAAAAAGATGCCATTTGCGTGGTGATCTGTTATAACAAAACACAGTAGGAAAAGTTGCGCCGTTTAGTCATGACTCATGACATTTTCTATTATTTTCGAGTTACATGGATATTTAAATACTAGTTCATTTTTACTCATGATCCGATTTTCAGAACCCCGACATGTCTGGAGGTAGAGTGGAAAAAAATGGAGGTTTCCTCCACACCATCAAATCAAAAATTATTTATTGTAAAATAAAAATTACAAAAGGTGTAGCTTATGGGTAGACCCCATTTCTTCCAGGTAACCACATTTATTTAATTACAATGTTTATATAATATTATTTGTTTTATTATAATAATTACAATGTTTATACAGATAAAATAATAATAATAAATAATTAAATAATCCGATTTGCAGTGTGGTGATTGGCAAGGGTGTTATGGCTTTCATGTCATTTTCAAAATTTCAACGAGTGGCATTGGCGTTGGCTCTATTAACAAAACACAATAATAAGATTCGTAAAACAAAATAGTGAACAAAAAATTGCAATATTATATCGAAAATTGGTCACTTGCGATGTTTATGTGGTAAAAATTGGTCATTTTGGCCAAATAAACATCGCAAAGGAATTAAAACCTGTTGATTTCAGGAATTTTACTAAAATAAAAAATAAATATTTTATTTTACTACTTTTCCCTGTCTCAAACAACTTGAATGGTTTAGTTAAGTTTTGATAAACAAAAAAGATAACTATCTGTCCAAACAAGTATTTTATATTATTTTTAATTGATTAATTAGCAAAACGACACAAATTAATTTAATAAAATTTACTTGCGCACGCCGCGACCTGCGGATTCGTAGCCAAGAGCCTTACCCTTCAACCACGGAGGCAGTTCAAATGTACGCACCTAAATATTTTAGTAGGTGTATCTATATGGGTAGTAAGATTTTTTTTTTAATTTTAAAAGAAAGACAAACATTCCCGGGTTACGAAAAACCTAACATTTGAAAAACTCCTACTACCACCACACTAAGCGGAAGATATTGCTTGTGTTGTGATGGAGAACGTAGCCAGCCGAGGAATCGAACATGGGACGCCCGGTTGGGACCCAAACGCGATGCCCACTCAGCCACTGACCGGTCAAGTAAGTAAGAGCAATACAATAAATTATGAAATAATGTACCTAGGCCTCCTATTTTATTACGAAAATGTACCTATTTAGTTCCTTAGACAATATGTATATAATAGCTTATTTAGGTGGCTAAGGATAGAACGTCCCGTCACAAGAAATTGATTGTTTATTCTTGTCTCCACTCCACACACATGCAGACAATCCTGTAGTGACTTGCGACTAGCCGCGCCGGCCGGCAAACATCGATGTGATATGATACCACAAAGCGAAGCGCCAAAGGAATAATTATTTGGCGGGCTTTCTCGGCGGAGTTTTTCTTCGCACACTCACACATCTACAGCACGATGACTGACCGTAGCACAGAGCGGAATAGCAATAATTGGGCTAAATACCTATTAAATAAGTTTCTGAATTACCGGGATTCCTCGTAATATCGAATTTAAATAATAGTACTTGAAATGGTAAAGTAAATCAAAGTATAATATACATATCAAGTATGACTGTACATGCATACAGTCATTAATATGCGTCCAAAAAAATAAATAACCAATAAACTAAGGAGTATGTGAGTTAAACGTTGGAAGGCATAGAGACAAGATTTTTTTTTAAAAAAGCAAATGAATAATACAGTTAATAACTAGCAAATAGGTCTGAAATTAGTTGCCTTTTGAAACTCACAAAATTTGTAACACCAAATATATCAATAAGTTCACAGTATTTGTTTGCAAGGTGATGAGGTGAATTCTTGGAATTTGCACCTATATTTCTAAACAAAACTGTGTTTCACCATGATTACGACATTAAAATGAAATGGCGATATACAATTTCAGGCTAGTGTAAGAAAAGCAGACCGCGTGCGTGAACCAACAGATTTTAAGTCTGTGGCAGATTTGTTTCCATTTAAAGTTATATGGAAGGTACTTCTAGTTTTCTTTTTTACTCTATGTAGGTTATATTATGTAGGTACCTACCAAAAAATGACTCCTTTAGTCTACAAAGGGTATCTGAAATAGATAGCTCTTCTAACCATCATGGATTGTTCGTAACATGGTAGGTAACAATGGAACTTTTAAACAACAGGTACAAAAAAAGTTTATGCGATGGGTACCTTTACACCTACCTTTTACGAGTTAAGGTACCATTACCGTCTGTTGTATCCTTCGGATTTTCTCGTTGAAATGCTAAAACTAGGATCGTCGAGGAAAAATATTGCGAAGATTGTTAGTAGTAGTACACAACTAGACTTGTTACGAGAGCGGACGTGTTTTAACCGCTCCGGTTTGTTTAATCCTTTCAGAAGGTTTCCCTTGTTAAGATATCGCTGAATTTGCAATTATTATAGCATTTTAAACCGATTAAATTTTTAAAGTAAAGCTGGAACAAAGATTCTCAATGCAGTCGAAGATTTTATACCTGACCCCTCAAGTGTCAAGTGGTGTCGGGATTTACTGGACCTCTTCAACCGAGGATATCTACCTAGAAAACAGATAAGCCATATTTTATTTAAAGTTTATGTTTTTGTTTTTATTTTCTGTTTTTGTTTATGTATTTTGTTACAGATGACACACATACACTTCACTTTGACTTTGGTTCAAGATTTTGTTTATGATAGTCTGCTATAAGCGAGCCCTAAAGGTCTGAGACAGAGGTGTGAAATCGTCGGATCACGACAATAGAAAGAATTGTAATTTTTTTTGCTGGATTTTATTTAGGTATTGGAGCCAGGAAAGAGTCTAAAAGGGTCGAGAAGATACACTAAGTGGCATGAATGGCTAGGAAGTGACTAGATAGACTAAAATAGAGGATGAGGTGATTTTGCACAGCGGTGTTGCCAAGGTCTGTTATCTATGTGAGGATATTGTGTCAGCGCTCTTTATTGGCAGCAGACACATGTCAGCGCTATATTAGCAGCAGACACATACCTGAACGGATGACGAACCTCGTGCTGGCACTGTTGGTGGACGCGGTGGTCTCTCTCGCTGCAGCAGCTGGTACAGTTCCTTCGCTACCTAGGATTCTTGCAGCAGAGTCTCCATCTTCTGTCTTCGTCGAACGTCACAGCGGTGCTGCCAAGATTTCTTATCTATGTGAGGATGTTGTGTCAGCGCTCTTTATTGGCAGCAGACACATGTCAGTGCTATATAGGCGGCAGACACATACCTGAACGGATGACGAACCTCGTGCTGGCACAGTTGGTCTAAATAACAAATGTAGATCCTAGGAAATAAATTGTACAGCGCCCTTGAGGTGATTTTTCACAAAAACGGCGCTCTACAAATTATCCAATTATTATTATTATTACATAAGTTGCCCAATGGGCACGTTGGCAATCGTGATGTCTGTGCCCCGATAACTTAACCAGATCTAGGCAACACATGCTTTTTATTTTTCCAAGAGGCAGGACCAACCTACCGATGGGAAGAAACCTTTCTTCTGAGGTAGACATTTAAATTTTAGTGACTTCAAAGTCACAATACTTCTTAACGCAAGTCTGTCTGAACTACTAATATTATGATGTGTAATGTTATTGGATTCGCAGTATTTCAAAATATATTTCAATAGTAAAATAAAAATCTCTGTCTAAAAAACAATTGCGCGGTTCGTAAAGCGACCGGCATGCGGCACGGTACAACTCCAGCACATTACCAAGCCATTGTCATGTAGCTATAACTGTATGTTGTCAAGTTGACAATGCAGATTCTGGCACGCGTACCGAGGCGAGAGCACGGGACTATTTAATTAGCCCCCTTGCCCTGGTAGGCAAGCACCGAGTAGGTAATAGTATAGTACCTACATAACTACCTACCCGGGTAGGCACAGCTTATTCAGGGTCCCTACTTACCCTTGCTACTTAGCAACAGCCCTAATTCATAATTATGAAATCGCATGAGAGTTTTGCAGCGGTACCAATTTAAAAAACCAGTTTCCAGCCTGGCAGGTGACGAGGAAGCGCACTTCGTCAGTTCGGAGGCTTGACTTATCACTGGACATTACAATTAAAATAACGTGTCGCCCCCTCCCCCACCCTTCCTCCAAAACCCCCCTCAACCCGCTCCGTGAAAACGGCAAATTAATAATTGGGCCAGTACATAAATTATGAGAGCGTTATCGGAAGCAAAAAGCTAAAAAAATATCGAATTCAATTCGGCTCTTAATGAAGTCGTGCGCTTTGAATACCAAGTAGCCTGGACTTTGCAGAAGCTATTTCACTTTCATGCTGTATTTTTTCGAAAATGAAGAGAATTAACTTGTACTCGGTATTATAATGTTTTTTTTTGCTAGTCTTTGGGAATTCGTGTAAAGGCATCATATTTTGCAAATTTCTTCTTCGCGATTTTAAATGAAAAGGAAATATATTTTAAACAAGCTCACTTCATAATAATTGGAATTATGCAATAATCTTACTATTTATTCTTTTATTAATTTACGTACGGTGGTGACAAACATTTAAATACATTTTTACATGTAACTCATATTTACATATACTTCTTAATAATTGGAATTAAGCAATAATCTTACTATTTATTCTTTTATTTACATACATTTTTACATGTAACACATATATTTCATAATTATTATAATTAAACAATAATCTAACTATTTATTCTATTCCGTACGGAGATGACAAACATATTTATATGTATACAAAAAAAACATATATATATATACACATATGTTTGTGTGAGAATAGTTGAAATAAAATGGAATCATGATATTTTAAATTTAATATAGGTGCTTACCTATAATGTTTTAAAAAAATAACATTTAAATATTGTGCATTAAAATGATAGATTTTGTTTAAAAATAAATAAATAAAATTAGGTATATCATTTTAGTGCCCAAGTGCTATTTAGTTTATGCCGATTTTACTGAGTACGAACAATTTCCATGTGTTTGCTATTTATATTAATCAAACCATTTAACATGTATCATCAACTACATCACAAATATAGGTATCGTAAACATATGTGTGTAGGTTAGTGTGTAAAATATAATAATTGGATAATTTTTATAGCGCCGTTTTTGTGAAAAATCACCTCAAGTGCGCCGTATGTACTTCATAGACCCTATCTAATTTTATTATTCAAACAGATATAGAAAAACATACTTAACTGGCAAGTAACTTCAGATAAACACACTTGTATTAAAAAGTTAACGTTTTGCACGCAGATGACACTATAGTAAAAACACTGAACATTACAGTGATTATACATTGTACATACAAAATATGATAGTGAATATATTTATAGTAAATTGTATTACATAGTCCTCCTCACTAGGGTAACCTGTGCTGATGTGGACTAAAGTTATTAAATTCTATTTTATTTGTTTTCTTTGTCTTTTTTAATGTTTTTTTCAAGGTTTTTTCATAGACCTCTTTCTGACAGATTTTAATCATTATTCTTTTCTTTTCGCTTTACATCTGGGGGGATGATATTGTAGAGTTTTTTTCGCAAATGTAGTTTAATAGCTTGGAATATGTTTTATGTCATTGTGACTCCATCTGGTGTGATGAATACGTGGTATAGTAGAGTATTCCGTACTTTTGAACAGTTTCAATGGTATATTTTTAGCAGATATTTGTTGTATATTTAAAACATCAAAACTATTGATAAGTCCAATCGAAGGTGTTCTTATTTACTTTTGCTATTTTAGCCATTACTATTACATTGAATTAAGCCATTATTATTCCATTGCTTCAGCCATTACTATTACTTTGCTACCACATTGCATTTAGCAATTACTATTACATTGATTATTACAACTATTACATTTCTTTAGTCATTACTATCAAATAGATTGAAACTGAATCCCACAAAGACTGAGTTTCTGTGGACTGCTACAAGCAGACGTCAGCATAACATTGAAAACTCCCCAATAACCATTTCCGGAAGTGACATCACTCCAAAAACGTGCATCAAATTACTGGGTGTCAATCTGGACGCTAATTTTTCCCTTAAAACTCAGGTGAACAGAACTGTAAGCACGGGGTTCTTTCAATTAAGGCAAATTAAAGCAGTGCGGAGAAACCTGCCAACAGAGGCGACTAAATTGCTAGTCAATTCCTATGTTGTTTCACGTCTAGATTATTGCAACGGAATATATGCAAGTCTCCCTAAATGTCAAATCAACAAATTACAATCCGTTTTCAACGCCGCGGCAAGGCTTATCACCGGAGTATCTAAATACTCCCACATTTCAGAGCATCTCAAAAATCTGCACTGGCTCAAATGTCCTGAAAGAATCCAGTTCAAGGTATGCTGGATGGTATTTAAGTCACTTAACGGAATGGCTCCGGCTTATTTATCAGAATTGTGTATTCCAGAAGATTCCAATTCCCGACAGTCAACCCTTAGGTCAGCAACGTCATCAGCTATCGGAAGGTTGAAGGAACCAAAGCGCACACCAGATACTAAGTTCGGTGAGCGTGCTTTTGCCGTGTCAGGACCTAAAGCCTGGAATGGACTGCCACATGATTTAAGAATGATCGCAGACTCGACAGAATTTAGGTCTAAACTTAAAACGCACCTTTTCAGACAGTCGTATCCATAATTTCAGAAACCTCCACTTTCACAGTTGACGGCAATTTAAATTTAAATTAACAAAATGTTAAAAATACTAAAAATAAAATAAAATAAATAAAAATAATAATTAAAAATAAATAAATAAAAATGATAACAAGTAACAATTTGTAGGCTTTTAAGACAGTTAAAATACATTTAAATTAAAATAAAAACTATAGCAGACTTAAGATCATGCGACGACCAGTGTTTTTTGATATAGTGTCCTCTGCGTGCAGTTCTATCTTTTATAAGCATAAACTTTTTAATATAAGTGTGTTTGTTGGAAGTGACTTGCCAGGTAAGTATGTTTTGGTATCTTTTCTAAATAACAAATGTAGATCCTAGGAAATAAATTGTACAGCGCCCTTGAGGTGATTTTTCACAAAAACGGCGCTCTACAAATTATCCAATTATTATTATTATTATTGCTGATTTTTACTATTACATTGCTTTAGCTAGTTATATTACATTGTATTTACTCATTACTATTACTAGATGATCATTTGTGGAAAAGTGTGTGGAAGGGTTTAGTTTTTCCTATGGGAAATATTTAACCCGGACATAAAATCGGATGAAAGAATTTCAATAAACTGCTGAAGAGCGGACGTGTTTTAACCGCTCCCGTTTGTTTAATCCTTTCAGAAGGTTTCCCTTGTTAAGAGATCGCTGAAAAATGTTCAGCATCCGTGTTTTATATAGTGCTTACCTTCTTATTTCACGAAATGCGCGTAACTTCTACCGTTTAGCCGGAATTTGCAATTATTATAGCATTTTAAACCGATTAAATTTTGAAAGTGAAGCTAGAACAAAGATTCTCAATGCATTCGAAGATTTTATACCTGACCCCTCAAGTGTCAAGTTGTGTCGGGATTTACGGGACCTCTTCAACCGAGGATATCTACCTAGAAAACAGATAAGCCATATTTTATTTAAAGTTTTTGTTTTTGGTTTTTATTTTCTGTTTTTGTTTATGTATTTTGTTACTGATGACACACATACACTTCACTTTGACTTTGGTTCAAGATTTTGCTTATGATAGCCTGCGATAAGCGAGCCCTAAAGGTCTGAGACAGAGGTGTGAAATCGTCGGATCACGACAATAGAAAGAATTGTAATTTTTTCTGCTGGATTTTATTTAGGTATTGGAGCCAGGAAAGAGTCTAAAAGGGTCGAGAGGATACACTAAGTGGCATGAATGTCTAGGAAGTGACTAGAGAGACAAAAATAGACTAGGATGAGGTGATTTTGCACAGCGGTGCTGCCAAGGTCTGTTATCTATGTGAGGATATTGTGTCAGCGCTCTTTATTAGCAGCAGACACATGTCAGCGCTATATTAGCAGCAGACACATACCTGAACGGATGACGAACCTCGTGCTGGCACTGTTGGTGGACGCGGTGGTCTCTCTCGCTGCAGCAGCTGGTACAGTTCCTTCGCCACCTAGGATTCTTGCAGTAGAGTCTCCATCTTCTATCTTCGTCGAGCGCACAGCGGTGCTGCCAAGGTCTGTTATCTATGTGAGGATATTGTGTCAGCGCTCTTTATTGGCAGCAGACACATGTCAGCGCTATATTAGCAGCGGACACATACCTGAACGGATGACGAACCTCGTGCTGGCACAGTTGGTGGACGGGGTAGTCTCTCTCGCTGCAGCAGCTGGTACAGTTCCTTCGCTACCTAGGATTCTTGCAGCAGAGTCTCCATCTTCTGTCTTCGTCGAACGTCACAGCGGTGCTGCCAAGGTTTGTTATCTATGTGAGGATGTTGTGTCAGCGCTCTTTATTGGCAGCAGACACATGTCAGCGCTATATTGGCGGCAGACACATACCTGAACGGATGACTAATCTCGTGTTGGCACAGTTGGTCTAAATAACAAATGTAGATCCTAGGAAATAAATTGTACAGCGCCCTTGAGGTGATTTTTCACAAAAACGGCGCTCTACAAATTATCCAATTATTATTATTATTATTATTGCATTTAGCCATTACTATTATATTACATTGCTTATTTTTACTATTATATTGCTGTAGCCATTACTATTACATTGCTTATTATTACTATTACATTGCTTTAGCCATTAGGTACTATTACGTTGCTTTAGTCATTACTATTTTTAAAAAAAAGTAATCATTCCCGGGTTACGAATAACCTGACAATATTTGAAAATCTCCTACTACCACCACAGAAAGCGGAAAATATTGCTTGTGTTGTGGTGGAGGACTTAGCCAGCCGAGGAATTGAACACACTACGCCTGGGTGGGACCCAAGCGCGATGTCAACTCGGCCACCGACCGAATATTACATTGCTTTAGCCATTACGAATACATGCGTATTATTACTATTACATTGCTTTAGCCATTACCCATTACTATTATATTGCTTTCGCCATTACATTACTTATTATTAATATTAAATTACTTTAGCCTTACTTTTACATCGCATTTTGCCATGACTATTATACTGCCTTAGTCATTACTATTACATTGCTTTAGCCATTACTACATTTTACATTTATAGTTGTTTTTTTTAAATTATTGGATAATTTGCATATACGCATCTGAGTAACATATTAAGCTATGACACGTAAAAGCATTATGTCGGTTGTAATAATATTTTTATGAAAGTATCTACAAACAGATTATCTAATCGTGAGAAAATATCAATAACAAAGATTAAAAATATAATAATAAAATTAACTGAAAACTAAAAAGATGACATTTTATATTAATTACACATGGAACCTACCTGTGTAAATACCCCAGTAAACAGGTACACGTATATATTAAAGATAAAATATGCGCAAAGAAAAAACCGAACTTAAAATTCATGGGGTTTTCAAAATGTTCTGATGATTTCATTAAAATGACCAACGAGAAAGTGCGTTCTCCTGTTCAGGCTGCCGAAATAATATGATCCGTAAAAGGAGTCGGTTTATATGACTGAAAAACGAGTATCGCTAATTTATTAAGAATCCCTTCAAATTATTAGTAATCTGATTAAAAACGAGAGCAGACCTCAACGAATGAATGAACAGGTTTCCTGATAATAAATTAAATTACGAATATATTGTCACGATGTCGGTATAAGTGCATTTGCCTTCTTGATATATCACGACGAAAAGCGAAAATATTCGGAGTTTTCATGAACATGTGTTCCGACATCGTGATAATATATTCATAAATTACTCAAAGTTTATCAGGAAACCTGTTAATTCATTCGTAATTCCTTGCGGATAAGAACCTCGGTTACGTATCCAAGGATCGCGGGTTCAAGGCGAGGCGTGTGCATATTTTAATTTTTGATGTGAAACATCTGTTGGCGCGTCTAGAGGGGTAAAACCGACTCTTACGTAGCAAGTGTGGCAAGACGGAACGACGCTTCATTCGGCCAGCCTCGGGACTCGTCGGCTGTTTCCACCCGGCCGCCAAAACTCTATGAGGTATACTCGCTAAAATTGGCAACGGATCTATTCTAAATGATGACGAATTTTGAATCTATAATATATATATTTGTGTATACCTTAATAGGTAAAAAAAATTAAAATGAAAAATATATTAAAAATAAGTCTTGTTTTCTTTCAATAAAAAATAATTTCGATGTTTCATATCTGCCAGGCGTCCCGTGACATCTATTTTTTTGTATGTGTTTTTCTACAAATTATTAAGTAAAATAATAGAGGTTATTTTATCAAAAGTAGAATTTCCGTATGGAAAGACGGATTCAACTAATAAAATTTAAATGAAATCATGCACTTCTTGGTGATAAGGTGAAATTCCAACATAAAACCTACTGTCTGTATCAATTTATGCAAAAAAAAAACTCAAAAAAGCATGCTTTATTTAAATTTGCTTATTAATCTACAAAATACAAGAACATAAGATTTAATAAAACTTTAATATTACACGAACAATGTAGTGCATAAGGCAACATAATAAATTATACAAGAATACAGTAAAGACTGGAAGTGGTAAAAGAAACGTAGGCCATGAGGGACGAGGGTTTTCTGTACGATGTGTGGATATTATTTGCCATCTACCTGAGAATCAAACAAACACTTTTTCCTTAAAACTGCTCAATCTCAAGATAAGTGAGCAACATTACAATGTACCTAAGTTTTTTTATGGTTATTTCATTAAAAAATCCAGTCTTTTACTTTTGGCACTAATCTTCGTAGATATTGTAGATAGTAATGGAGGGTAAAATATGCTTTTAAATAATAAAATTAGATGAAGCCTTGCAACTCGTAATATGTTGTAAGTGTTTTAGTGATTTTTCAAAAAAGCGGCCCTACAAATTATCCAATTTTTTTTTCCGACTTTATGTCCGGGTTAAATCTTCCCCACAGGAAAAACTAAACCCTTCCACACACTTTTCCACAAATGATCATCTAGTTAATCCACATTATGCAAGTGCATTATATAAGCATAATAAATACAAAACAATACAAGAACAATACGTCAACTCACCAGAGATCAAATGGGAAAATAATTCACCGACTCCAGATATTTTCATATAAGAACTTCTAACTGGACCTATAAATCCTGCTGATCTCTCAATATAAATATTTGAAAAATCTTTCGTAATCCTACATGTATTTAAAATGGCTGATTTTTGCATTGTTATGTATAAATTCTTTGACAGATCATACGCCTAAATTTTGAATGAGAGAGCTAGGTATAATGCCAGTAGCCGAAATAACAAATGGTTATATTTTTATAGTCTAAGAATTAATTATTAGTAACAATAATAAAATGTAATATTTTAAATAACAATCTATAAGTTAAGAAACAGTACCTCTAAATAGGCTGAAAAAACACTTGGAATAGCTGGGCGTCCTTTTTCATACAAAACTTAATTTATGTTTTGATGCCAAAATACTGAACGAAACTAACTTTTTAATGGCTTACGAATATTTTATCATCTAAAACATTAATAAATAAAATAGCTAAAATCCGCATTAGATATTTACTACACATATTGATTTTTTAAAAATCAATTTAATCAAGTATTTTGGCCAAAATCCAAAATTAAGTTTTGTATGAATAAAAACAACGCAGCCGTTCCTCTGAAGAAAGCGAAATATGTGGGTACATTTCTTTTGACTTAAAAACACACACACACAATACCTACAATAAAATCACACCTGATAAAATGTTCGTCAGTAGAATATTATACACTTCAAAGCATTCATACAGTCTTGATTTTTTTCATTTTTTCTTTCTCTAGACTCATTAAAAAATCGCATTTAAAGGAAAACTATACATTTGTTCTACTCTCAGCATTTAATTAATGAATCTATAATATTTCTAGGCGATCATTTCGAACAAAACCAAAATGATTTTGCAATGTAATTTAGTAAGGCTCGTTCTGTTTAAAAGCCCTAAGGGCGTAAATAAATCAATAAATTACTTAATAGATATCTACATACATATCTAACATCAATTTTTCAGAATGCTATCATTAACGCTGTAAGTCCGGCCCTACCTACTACCCAGTTATAGGGTATGTACAGTGCGTGCGCTAACTTTGCAACTTCCCTCAACTTAAACACATAATCTCCCGACCCATTACACATATTGCTCGCCTTCGTAAAATTACATACTCTCTCTAACTATTACAGGGATGGCCAGTGCGTCGATCGCGATCAACTGGTCGATCTCGAAGGTGTTTTTGGTCGATCGCGGATATATATTAATTGTAGCATGTTGTTCACAGCGTACCTATTTATTATCCACAATAGTCCATAGAATCATACCTACCACTAATCACCACCTACGAAGACACTCAGAGCATACACAAACCATTCTTTCTTCATTAACCCATTTTTTTATAAATGGTAGCTCTGAACCAATGAGACTTTCAGCCATTTTCGTAAAATACAGTCATAACACGAGAATGGTTTGTCCTTACTGTGAATACCAAAATGCGTTTATAAATCCGATTTTAGTGAACTGCAGACAGAACACGAGCATGGGTTATCTTTGCTGTAAATGCTAAAGAGCTTTTTTAAATCCGATTCTCGTGTTCTGACTGCAATTCCAAAATACACGAGAATAGTTTATCTCAACTGTGAATTAGAAAGTTCGTTTTTAAATACGATTTTCGTGAACACGATTAGATAAATGCAGTCAGAACATGGTTTATCTCTGATGTGAATACGAAAGGGTTTTAAATTACAATTTCGGTAAATATCGATAAGCTACAGTCAGAAAACGAGATATTTTTTACTCCGCTGTAAAAATGAAACTATGTTTCTTCCTTATATTAATCTCTATAGCAAAATATTCAATTTTTTTGATATGCCTGTTTAATTGGAAGGTTCCTGTATCGAGTTAGATGTACAGTTTTTGAGTAATCGTCCATCGCCTCGAATTTTTTTTATCAACTTGTCTGTCCTAGAAAAAAGTGTTGCCACCCCTGCTAAATAATACATACCTACCGACTTCACTGAGAGTCTGAAGACGTCAAGACGTCAAACGTTTACTTGATGTTTTTCTATAATTAGGACCTGTATAATATTCTGTTATGGGTAATACCTAACCATAACCATAAAAACTACAGGTCGGCAAAATAACGTCGACAAAAGTTGTCAGTTATTATGTTTAAAACGTTTTAAATGGATTTTATTTAAATTTGTCAAGATGGCAAAAAGAAAAAAGAATTTTCACATAACAACTTTTTTCAATTACCTGTTTAACGCTTTCTGATAATTTTGCATAAAATATCCATTTATTAGATATTAAATCAAAATAAAATATAATCAAAATTATTCTTGTGTTATTCTTTATTCTATGTTTCAGAGGTTGCAGCGGGGCTCTTAGCGACAGGACAATACGTTATCTATTCGTCGATAACGCCCGGCATACCCTCGATCTATAAATATCCTTCGGTAGCTAAGCCTATGCATTCATAAACCATGTGTTGAGCGTAGCAATGGAATAAGTCACTACCTGCTAGCCTAGTAAACGGCAGGCAACAAAATTTTATTAAAAATGTAACGTTATGGTAATTTAGTCATATTTCGTTTTAGTGCAGCAAATTCTTTGCTGGTTTTATGGCGATTCTAGCAGGAGCTTTTTACTGGGGTGTCTTATTTGAAATAGCTCCGAGGCGTGCGCAGACGCTCTTGGCGATTTCCAAGATGGCGTCGCGCGGGAAGAGGGGCGGCCATTGCATTGGCCGGCGCGGGAGGGCACGCCCAGCCATTTCCCGGCCGGAAGAGGCGCGTTAGATGCCACAGACAAACAGTAAAAATAAACTAGACCATAGATAATAATACCTTAGCATGATCACAAGATGCTATCTATTTTGACTTCTGAGATTTGAAAAACCAAATTGGTTGGGCAGGTATAGATATCTTTTATATGGTGGTTGTTTTCTGTTTCCCTCTGGTTTTGTAAAATAATAAGCGGTAAATCTACAACATTAGTCAAATTATGAGTCAAATTATAAAAGGTATGTACCTACAGGCATTTAGGAAAATCACAATATTAGGTAGGTAGGTATATAGCGTACTATCATTTTGTGAAATCATTTAGTCGATCTTATTTTAACTAAATTTACACAAATAATATAAAAGAAACAAATGTTGGCTAATGTAATGTAATGTACATAAACATTCTTTCAAGTTCACAAAAATCACATATCCGTGTCTTGAATTGCAGAAAAAAGTTTAAATGATTGCGGCGGTAATGTTTTGTCCATGCGGATTCAAATAATATAATCAATCAACTTATATAATATACCCATTAACTGGCGTTTTTGTTTATCTAAAATTAATTATGACAGGTATGATAATTTCTTTTCTGTTTTATATTATGTTGGTAGGAAGTAGGTTGGAATCAGCAATATTGTATATTTTCTTAGTGTACACATAGGGGAGAGGTGGCATGAAGTGGCCACTTTTTTCCATATGTCATTTATATTTTTATGAAATCATAAAAAAAAAATATGATGCCAGCGAGAAATAATAGTGAAAATATTTTGCTGATTTATATAGCGCCATTTTCGTGAAAAATCACCTTAATTGCACTGTACAAATATATATATTTCATAATAAATATTAGCTAAAATTTATATTACGAAGTTCTCTTTTAATCTTTTCAAAACCCTTTTTTATTTAAAAAAAAAACATTTAAATATACCCCTATCATAACTAGAGTGTAACGAAAAATCCATATAAAGTATTGGAAGACAGTGTGGAGGTATAATAAAAAAATTAGAAAATAAAGAAGAAAAAAGATTAACTTCCTAGAGGAAATTTACACAAAAAAATTGTAAAGACCCTTAAAATCATTTACATTTTAACCAGTACACTGAACTTTGTTCATAGTTTATTTATTTTATTTTAAATGCAGATTTACAGTTATACATAACCAATAATAAATATTCATTTTATTTTTATTTATTTAGTATTGCAAAGAACCAGCTTCTCCAATGCAGTGGCGGCTAGTGACTTTTGGGTGTACTAGAGTGCTAATATAATTTTTTAATGAATTTTTTATGTTTTTGTAACCGAAAACGTTTTTTTCCCGAAAATTCAATTTTTGTGTGAAGATTTGTCTCAAATCTCAAATGAAATTTTCTGAAAATCTTCATAAGAAAACAGAATTTTCGGAAAAAAAACTTCTTTGGACTAATTAACATTAATATTGTCGAATATTATATTAGTCAATATTAGTTCAATACTCTATAAGTCGATTAGTAATAATTAATACAATTAATTAAATCATAATGATCAAATTGATTGTACCTTATTTTATCATTAAAATGCTAACTTATTATTTTTTTTAATTTCACTTGCGCCACAACGTTCCCTCATCCCTTTCCTCCCCCATCCCGCTACAACGCCAAAACCTGTCTCTCACTCCCACATCCGTCTTGTACCCTTATAAAAACATATATTCTTGTATAATGCATTATATAGGTGTATTAAATTTGTTCTACTTGCATTTTATACGTTTTTATACTCGTTACTTAGTTCGGCTTTTAAATTTGTTACTTAGTTCTGCTTTTAATATTTTAGTCTACATTCACTAAATACTTAGTTGTTTTTGCATCCTCCTTTGCATATTAAATTAATATTAAGACTGTTTATGTTCCTTAAAACAAATAAATAAATTAGGTCTTTCACAACATTCGCTAATAATATTAAATTACCTTAATATCAAGCACATCGTTTGTATTACAAAATTGTGTTATTTTAATTTGTACACAAAACAATATTCTAATTGTATTCATAATGCAACAATAGATTCGACTAAACACAGAATATGTCATAAGTCAACAAAGTTATAGGTAATCAAAATTTTATTTTTAGCGGGAAAAATTTCGAACGAACGTACATTTTTGATATTATTTGTCTGCTAACTGTCAAACTACAATGGATGATCTTTGAACAGTATTGTTAGGAAAAAAATACAAATCCGTCATCGACAATACCAAATACGCGTTTGACAGCTACCGGCCCTTTCAAAAAACGGTTCCTACATGCCACTTCTACCCGGATAAAGCGACACAATAAAGGGAGTTTGTCGATGCCAAAATTTTTATTAATTCTATTTTTTTTTTTATATATAATGATATTTATATTTAATATTAATAAAAACAGTAGGTACCTACCTTACCAATCAAATATTTTATGTAAAATGGTTTTAGAATTTTTTTAAAGTTTTTACTATACAATTAGCGGTAAGCACTAAATTTTATTTTTCTAGACGGTGAGTTCGTAACGTCCCGAGAGATTCCTTTAGAAACATCTGAGATTTTAGTCAAACGTTCATAAGAAATATTTAAAATAAACGCAACTGAAAGATCAATTTTCTAGGCCTGTCCAATACACCAGGGCTGTGCTAGGCATATTTTTGTGCATAAGCTCACTTTTACTATAATTATTCAGACATCTAAAAGGAAACAATCTACCCCTCTACAGAAAATTAGGATAGGTACCTACCTACCAACAATATTCTATTTCTTGGTTATTATAAAGTCTGTATTGACTCGGCTGAGTACCTACATACGAACAATGAACATGCCCGTACATTCATACCTATAAAATACCTTCTAACAATCAGATAAGAACTGCTATTATTATAATAATTTGTATAGAAAAAAATAGATATGTTCGACACCATACGCCATCTGTCGGGCGACCGACATAGGTACTTTCCGCTTTGCGGTTAGCTGAAGTAGATATATATAAGAAAATTATTGTTGTTGCTGTTAGACAGGGTGGGACTACAAAACCTACAAACCTGTTTCAGCAAAGTTCTTCAGAGATAAAACATTACCTGTGAAGGCGATCAAACGAGGAACACACGAACAAAAAAAATATTCTAAACAAATTGTAAGAATAGACATCTGTTCTAAAATGATATCATCAGCACCACCATCTTTTATTAATACAAGCCGTGCTGTAGAAAATGAACTAACAGTTAAAGATACCCGTTTTCGGACTTATGCACTAAGTTAGTATGTATAATAATATAGGTTAGTAGCAGGGATTAGTACCAAACCCTGCTAAACCCAATGCAAAAGTCCGAAAACAGGTTACTTTAACTGTCAGTTCATTTCCACAGCATGGCCTGTATTAATAAAAATGGCGGTAGTCATGTTGTCTCAATTTCAACGTTTTTTGGTATTTCTAAATAAAGACAAACAGAAAATACCCGCCTCCAGGATAATGGGAGACGAATATGAAATATAGGGTTTTCCAATAAGAGGTGTTATTTTGATATTCAATCGTAAAAGATCAATGGTTTCGTTGCTTGTGTGGCACGTAGCACCGTCTTGTTGAAAGTCAACGTTGTCCAGATCAATACCATCCAAATTCGGCCATAAAAAATCATTAATCATCTCTCGATAGCGCAATTCATTCACCGTAACTGTTGCTCCAGCCTCATTTTCGAAAAAGTAAGGTCCAAAGACTCCGCCGGACCATAAACCGCACCAAACAGTCACACGTTGAGGATAGAGAGGCTTTTTAAAAATAACTCTTGGGTTTTCCGAGCCCCAGATGCGAGAATTTTGCTTGTTGACGAAGCCACCGATGTGGAAATGGGCCTCATCACTCAAGATGATTTGCATTTGATTCACTCAAGTGAATTTTAATAATTTTAATGCGTTGTTGAAGCGTGTATCGTTCCATTTTTAATAATGGTGTTGTTTTTACTTGTCAAATATTAAAAAATAACAGCTTCAAAGTAACATCTACTGAAATAGCGGGCCATTCAAAATAACACCTCTTATTGGAAAACCCTGTATATTGTAATTTTTTCAAAAAAATCTTTTTTTTATGTTACATAGTTGAACGAAAAAATAAAGGGTAACATACCTTTTTATTATATCGTGTGTTCTTTGAATAATTCATACAAAACATATATTTGGAATTGAGGCCAAAATAACCTACCAAACTTATTTTTTTATGGTATCGAAAATTCTAGTAAATATCTAGTACGGATATATACTTTATTTATGAGTTTCAAATTATAAAATATAGGCTATTAAAGAAATCGATTTTTCTCTATTTTGTTGGAAAATTTGGCATTTAAGTATTTATAAAAAAATCATCTCACCCTATACACTGCGTTAAAATAATTTAAAAATGTACATAAAACCTTGTAAAAAGGATTTTTTGGTAGAAATTTTTATTTATATGTGACTTATTTGTATTCCAACGTAAATCAGTCATTTATTATTTAAATTCAAGCCCATCAAAATACTTTTATAATTAGTTAATTTTTTTTATTTTCATAATATTTGCAGATAAAGAGAGCATTTAAAAAATATATTAATCATTAACTCTCAGATTGATCTAAAATTGAATCCTTTAATGGCCTATATTTTATAATAAAAAAACACAAATAAATTAAGTATCACAAATACGTACTAGATCATTCTTACACCTTTTGAATAAAATTAAATAATTTTCTTTTTTTTTGGGTATTTTGGCCTTAATACCAATTTTAAGTTTTGTATGAAAAAGGCCGCGCAGCCGTTCCTCTTAAGTAAAACAAATTTCACATTAAAACAACCACTTAATCATTTTGATACATGCTCAATGCGTTACAAACGCGATAATTGCTTTTGCATAAATTTGCGTTTTACACGTTCGTAAATATTCCAAGGTTTTGATCACATTATATCTTTCGAGATCTCTAATTTACAATCACACAAACATGCATGTTTTTTCTTATAGCTGTACGCAGAATTTAATAAAGAAAAATGATTATTGAATGAATTAATTAAGATTGAAGGAATGTTATCAAAAAGAAAACAGAGATATCTTTTTTATGCAGTTGAAACTGCTCTCAATTATCTGGACTGAGGCTCATCCCCTATTGGAGTAGGAAATATAAAGGCGAGGGAAAGAAGATGAACCAGAGAAAGGTTATCTGATCAAGCGTTTCGATTCTAATATGTTATCCTTCACCAGGGAGATACTTAGAATATTTTAGTGGAAACAACCCTAATTGTCCTGATTCACACGTATGAAGAGACCAGAATGAAAGTCAAATGGGGAGAGTGAACCAACCCCTGGGCTGGCTCCCTGAAATATTAACTAGTACCTCCCTCTCCCGCTATACCATCAGCTCGCCACTCCCCCGAGGGGTTCTGAAGGGGGTAGCAACTAGCAACCCTCTTTAGCTCGAGGGAACTGATCGCGGGGAGGTGCTGAATTATGGGCAACTAGAGGGTAACGAGTGGTCTGTTGTGTTTTAGCAAGGAAAATAAAGATGGGGACCCTCTTCATAACCAAATATCAGCTCATGACAATCGTGGTTAGTTCTGTGATCAGTACATATATCATATGAAACGTCGCTAACACAATGATAATTATTATTCCAACTTGCTTTGGGTCAGTGTAAATTTAAAAACTCAGTTGTAGTTAGCCACCTCGTCAAAGTTAGCCATCTAGTCAAAGTAAGGATTACTTGAATAATAAAGTGAATGCAGCAGATTTTCGAAATCAGAAATGGAACGTCCAAAATTGTACACACAGGTAAAATGTCTAACAGTCGAGTTAAAAATTAGCACAGAACTACTATCAGTCAATAATTTTGTCGGCGTGTATATTTTAGAAGTTACTATCAAGTTTCGCCCAAAGTTTCAATGCACTTTTTACTAAAAGCTTTCAATATCTCAACTCAAAATGAATTAAATAATGGATGGATAAGCTCCAGGTTTTCTAATCCGGTGGATCGATAAGACCCTAATACGATATTGACTAAATCCGTCAACCATGGTCAGTTAGCGATATTTGCGAACACGGTCAGCATAGCAATATGATTCCGTCAGTTGGTAGACAAAAGCCTCCGCTTTTAGCGCGGCCTCCAAGATTTACGGTTAACTGTCAATATACGAAATTTGAATATTGTTGATCGTTATGCAAACTAACTGGCCTAGTAATGATTATAAGTAAATTGAAATAAATCTTATACGCGATCCATAGACTTAATTAATTCATCTAAGACACGATCAATTGATTCCGTTCCAGCTTGGAGAAACGAAATTTGTTCAAATGTCGTGACCAAAGACCCCATTAACTAATTGGCTCCATTTTTAATGTCAAAAATACATGCCGACTGAAAATTTATATTAAAGTTCGTATTTCAATTCGACATTGTCGATTTATTAGTATTTTTATTTTTTACGTAGTGGTTTGACGTTTGAAATTGTCAATTCATATACAGACCCGCAGTGTTGCCATCGTATAAAGATTTCTTATTTATTTCGTCAATATCGGTTAGGCTATCGATAGCGCAACCGTGTTAGGGATATCGGTATAAAATCATCGGATGTTGAACCTATCGATCTGATATTGTTATGATATTAGTTTGATCGTGCTAGATCCGCAGGAGGTAAACCAAATGTCTGATCATGTTAAAAGTCGGAAAAACAGAAAATTAGATAGGTACCAGTCTACGGGCGAGTTGATGTATGAATTTGAATGCAAAGTAAGTATAGGTAAGTGCTATGACATATTTGTGTTACGTTTTGTCCTCTATACTACAAAATGTATTTACTTAATTATTTTTTCTATATTAAAATCGATTTTTAAGTTTGGTTGGTAAAATTAATTTGTTTTGTTTCAATTTTCATTTACATTTATGTTTCAACTGTGTCACCGTTCAAATGCATTAGTGTTAATGGCGTTTTGCAACATAAACAAAACGTGGAACTCTACGCTTTATTTTCTGCTCTTTCTGAATATACAAATCACGGTGCAAATGTATAAAATATTACTGGTAATTGCAGTGTACTTATGCTCTACAATTTCCTACTGGATATAAAACAACCCTTTGCGATAGCATCGCAAATTGGTCCCACTTTCACCCCCTCCCCCGATACCCCCAACTACAACCAACATCCCCCAACATCTCACCCCCCCCCTCGAACTGAAATAGCCTTTAACGGCAACGTGAAAATTTGCAACGGAAGCAGCGCAATTTTTCCCCGATACAGCGAGGATAAGAATGTTTTACCTTCGAGAAAATGTTGGAAATGTTCTGGGAAATATCTTATTAAGTATGGTAGCTAACTAGGAACTAATTGGACGCAATTACATTTTATTGTTAAGTTTTGTACGCAGTTAAATTATATTTCTTTGTGCGAAATGAAAGGGTAGATGAGTAAATACATCGAGTTTTTATTACAAATTCGCGTCTTCGTTACGTCCGTAATTAATTAAATTTAATGTTTAATTACGTGAATTTTGATTTAGTCAAAGGGTAGATTCCTGTATTTAAACCCTAGGCACCGTTACATTATCATTGAAGGTTGTATTGATTATTTATTCATGATATTTGGATTATTTCTGCAGAGCCGTTATCGTGAGAAAATCACCTCACGGGCGCAATTCCTTTCATGCTGTGTCTTACAGATTTCGAAGTGAAAAAATGTATTATCAATAATTACCATTCTATTTAGAAAATTACATATCTATCTATAATTAGGAAGGTACCTAAATATAAAGAATAGTGTCTCTGGCGGGCGGAGTTAATTTTTTTTTTTATACAAATCTTTACAGTTTTATTCCGAGATTGATGAAATTTTGCACACTTGAACTTCAAAACAAAAGAAAGGTGACAGTCCAAACAATATTTAAACAAAACCACCCCCATTCCATTTTCCAACCCTGAAAAAGAATGATGATACTAATTTATGAAAATCTAACTGTCTAAATCTAATTTCCAAATGTGTAAAGCCCGGGCAACGCCGGGGACTTCTACGGGGGTGATTCTATAGCATAGTACAATTAAACTTTTTAGTGCAGTTTTTACGTAATAAACTTGAATTGCTTATATGGGGAAAATATATTTATTTATTTATATATATGGAATTTCTAGAAAAGTTATTTATCTTTTTCACTTCTACCATCATGTAGAATCACCTCCCAAAGTCCCAAAGTATTACCTGTAATTTGATTTGTTTGTTCGTTTTTGAAGCAGCAAGAACTCTAGAACTGTAGTGTGAATATTCAGTTGTAAATGAAAAAAAAAACTCAAATTAACAATATTATTCTTTCCAATTCTGAATCATGTTCGAGCGCCATTACAGGCATGTGCCACGTCTGGTGGTTTTAAGATCCCTATATATGTGTGCTGAATTGTATGTTACTGACAAAAGTACGATACCGAAGCAAATTTCAACTATGTGACATGATGTGTTATGAAATCTGTTTATAGCACCCCTAACACTGGCGTTGTTGTCGTCTAAATTATTTAGGGAAGTACCGACTGTACCTAGGTGCATTCGTTTTAGTCTGGCTGTTAAGTGTCTAATTATAACTTCACCCCTACATACCTACAATCAAATTTCCATTTTCCGAAGTTTTTCCGTTTACATAATTCCCAACCATAATACATTTACATCAACTATACCGGTGTACAAACTACATAAATGTTGCACAGCACCGTCACTTCCACGACACTACAGCGACATCTAACGTCATTTATCACAACCACAGCACATTTTTGCGGGTAGGCATGACGTTTTGTCACATTTCGTGCGTAAACATAACATTTGTCAGTTTTCCCGCGTAGACTTGGCGTTCGTCACATATCGCGCGTGGCCTCGCATCACATTTCACGCGTGGACTCTTTTGTCACTTTTCGCGGGTGAATTATCGCGAACCGCCGTTACGCGTGGGTGGAAACTCCTCCAACAGACAGTCAGCCCTCTCGGGGAATGGCCGAGAACTAAGTCAGATGGCGGCAAAATCTCGGATTTCGGGTAAAACGGCATCGCATGCCAGGAGAGAAAACGCAACAAATAATGCAACAATTACTGCAGCACTGGGTGCATTCCGTGATGGTAGGAACAAACTACAACAGACTACAGACTGCACATGGCTGTGATAATTACCCCCAGTCAAGAGATGGGCTGCTACAATGAACCCTCTTTATTTACCTTTCCTTGCTTCTTCCAGTAGGTAACCGTTGGCTAATGGCAGTCTACGGTCTATCCATTCAACATTAACGTTTAACCACGAAGGTTGCAAATATAGCGTGCAAAATGAAACCTCTATTTAAGCGAAAAATTGAAAAATAAGAGATACACAATATGTGTGACACAGAATGTGAAGTGTTCTTCAGCACTCGTTTTTAAATTAAAAGATACATACTATGCGTGACACAGAATGTGAAGTGTTCTTCAGCACCCGTTTTAAAATTAAAAGATACATACTACGCGTGACACAGAATGTGAAGTGTTCTTCAGCACCCGTTTTAAAATTAAAAGATACATACTATGCGTGACACAGAATGTGAAGTGTTCTTCAGCAACCGATTTAAAATTAAGAAATACATAATATGTGTGACTGGGAATGTGACATGTTTTTCAGCACCCAATTTAGAATTAAGATATACATAATATTTATGACACTTACTTAGTTATTGATAAAAGTAAATATTCTCTTAGAAATCATACATAATTTTTATTTTATATTACAATATACCTATTATACCCGCTTGAATAGGTAAGTATTTTTGTGGGTACTTAATTGATGTTTAATAAAAGAATAAATTAATTTTAAAACCGAAAATATTTCGATACCGTCGTGACGTACCTAACCTAAAAATCAATAATTTAAAAACAAATTATTAGCACCATCTCTTTGATGAATGTGATGAGTAATAAGTTGTGGTCCAAAGTAGATGTCCCAAAAAAACTTTCCAATAAATTTACCAATAATTTGAACAGGTTCCTACTGAGCAACTAAAACAATTGGAACAGTTGAACATTATATCAAAGTTCCATAGATCGTGGTGGGGATTTCGTTTTTCTTTTAAAACTGTTGTTTTTCTTTAAAAACACGAATTATTCTCAATTAGGGAGGTATTAATTAAATTAACAGATTAGAACTCGTTATTTTTTTCCATTGCTTATACACGGTTTTCCAATAAGAGGTGTTATTTTGATATATATATATATTTTTTTTATTATTCAGTAAATTTTATGAATTACAATTTTTTGTATGCTTAATAACTCCCACACTAGGCTTATACCCGTGTTGTGGTAGTCATAATGCTATAAATTCAAAATATATGTTTTTTATACATGCAAACATACATACTTACACATATATAGATTCATAAAGATCAATGGTTTCGTTGCTTGTGTGGCACGTATCGCCGAATGGTTGAAAGTAAACGTTGTCCAGATCAATACCATCCAATGTATGTCTTGCCTTTTCATTTTATATCACCTAATTTTTTCATCTTCTTTTAGACACTATCTAACTTACCATCACGCCGTATCCCCGCAGGGGTGGGCAGAGAGGACGGACCTCCATACAAGTCGGTCTTGGCAAACACTTCTTGCATCATTCACATTCATACATACTCTTCTATTATTCTGACTCTTGTCATGGCTCGGCTCAAGTATCTGATTCACTTGAACGTGCCATGTCTTCCTCGGGCGTCCTTTTAAACACTTCACGCTTTATTAATTCTTCTCCATCAATATTTACCTAAATTTAATTTCTTTGTTTTCTGTGTGTTTTTTCTAAAAACATTGCAATGAAATACGTTTACTGTACATTCCTGTCACCTGCCTTAGAACAGGTCACACCTAGTGGGATAGGTAATGTAAAACATACAATTAAATTATATAGATAATTACTTATGGTAACTTCTAATAATGTTAGGAGGGGTTGTTTCGGAGAATTTGAATAATTCTTAAAATTTCAAAGTTAATTTTCAATACTGTGAAAGTTTTTTTCAAGGTTTGTTATTATTTCAAGCAACTAGCCTATAATGATATAATTACAGAACTTGAATAGGATATTCACAGAACCCGAAAATAAACATTGAAATATGAAGAACTGTTCAAATTCTCCGAAACAACCCGTCCTTAAGAGAAAGCTACAAGCCAAAAATGTGTATATTCTTGGTATACCTTATATTGTAGGTAATAGGCATTAAAATCGCTTGACAAACGGAGTCTAGAAACGTTCGATTTCAAGCACAAAACGGGTTTTTATTTATTTTGTAAATAATTTTATAAGAAAGGATAAAAATTAATCAAGTGAAACTGTTACAGATATATAATACTGTATTTTTTAAAAGATGTTTCCTTTACGCGTTCATACATTTCCATTGAAAAAAAAAATATTTTTTAGTAGTTTACATTTATATTTTTGATTGAGTAAATTATTATTTTATTTGTATTCTACTCAAGCGAAACGATAGGAAAACCTTTAGTTTATCTAAAGCATATTTTTTTGGTATTCATAATGTACACCAATTCGTTATAAAGATTAATCAAAATAGTGATTTAGCATTAAGCTTCGCCTTAATCAATATTTTGTATGATAATGTAAGAACTGTATTTCTGTGGACGCCGATTATCGACAGTGAAGAAAAATTTTTAAAGGGTTAATAATTATTATTTTTTATTCAGTCAGTCATAACTTCATGGCGTAATGAATGATTTATAATTAAAAGTATGAATATAAATATTCACTTTTTCGCCATTTGTTGCATTATGAATTATTTCGCCAACGTTTGGGATAATTCCCATTATTATTTAAAATAAAAACTGGTTTTCTTAATGAAGCTTTTGATACATAGCAAGCTAATCTTATCTTGGCTGCAAATCAGTAAAAAATTAAATTTCATGAATATTAACAAGTTAACCATTCAACTGCTATTGTGGTATTCAGGCGATAAAAGGTTCGTTGTAGTGGCGTATCATTGGGGGTTATTTCTAAAACAAAACTGAAAAATATGTGAATGCGGGACAAGACTTTTAACTGCTCCCAACAGTCCGGAGGCAGTAGGACTATGGCATCATAAATCGGGGTATGTTGTGTGGCTGAAGGTAGTAGGGAAAGAAATAAGATAGGGAAGATATAGGTTTGGAAGTACCTGGTTATTCAGATCTGGTCTCCAAACATGGATTCAATTCTAAATGGTTGTCTCTCACCATTTATATACAACTAGTTGACGTGTACCCGGCGCGTCGCTGGGGGTTACCCTTAGGAGACATATACCATCGAGGACATTTTTGTAGGCCTTTTAAAGATGTACAATTCCGTAGTACATTATTTTGATGTATCTCTAGCCAGCGTTAGTAATGTAGTGCCCGAGAATATTTTTTTTACGACTTGATTAGAAAACATCGACTTTTCTCTACTTTCTATAAATATATAATGACATGTATTGTATATGTAAACCTTCCAGAAAAAGTTCTTTAAATGATGGTGACCCTGTCAAAATCCGTTCCGTAGTTTAGAAGAACTAAGCGCACAAATAGACAGACGCGGATAGCGGCTTTATTTATTTATTAATTTTCGGATAATTGATAGTTTACATTTATTTCAGTTTGTCCATAAGTATTAAATAGCCAAAATAAAACCAATTATGGATAATGAATTCATTAAAAAATTTATACCAAATAAGAGATTATATAAAACGAATATTTACAACACAAAACATTTATAGCCATGGAGAGAGATTGTAGATATAAATCAAAACATAATAGAAATATAAAAAATAGAGATATAACATTATTCACAAACCATCAGAGAAATATTCTTTTATGGACCTCTTGTATTTGGTAAGTTCGCAACTGAAAATATCCATCTTGGATAATACGCTATGGTAATTATTGCACAGTCTGTTCAGGCAAGATATTATTTTATACTATTTAGAGATATCACACGGAGAAAACTTACTGATAAAAAAAAATATTGCAAATTTATTAAGAATCTCTTAAAATTATTCGTAATTCGTTTCAAAACGGGATTGCAGGCCATTAACGAATGAATTGATAGGTATTCTGATATTTGTTTTGTAAAATATCAATATTTTTCACGATGTCGGAACACATGTTGATAAAAATCTTAACATTTTCTCATTTCGTCAATATATATTATTAAGACAAATACAATGTGGTTTATGCAGGTGCATGAGCACGTGCTCCGACATTATTACGAATTTACTAAAAAGCTTATCAGGAAGTGGCATGCAGTCTCGTTTTTAACCAGATTACCAATAATTTGAAGAGGTTTTTAAAAAGTCATTTCTCTCCATATACGAAATTTAAAAAACTTACAAGTACATCAAATTAATTGAAGTATGTTAACCGGAAAACTGCATTTCTATAACTGGCTATCAATTTGAACTTTAACGTCGTCATTTATGCACAGCCTTTCCGTTTTCAGTTTTCGATGACCATCGTAGTAACATTGAAATATCCATCTACAAAGACGCCATATTGTTTGATACATAGTTTTCAATTGTTTTTTTTATAAATGTGTACGTTAAAACTCGACCGAAGACATAACAAAAAAATATGGATTTACTTTTATAATCTGGATACATTCGTTTGTAATTAATCAAGGAATTAGAAATTCAAAACTAAGTCAGTAGCTTGTCGTAATAATTAATCGAAGAACTTCATTAAATTGTTATGGACGCCACTGCCACCACTGTAATAATCAGTTATTGTAACTATGTGATGTTTGTAACAATCGCAGCCCTTGAAGTATAATAATTGCATATTAATGCATGCAATAAAATAGTTAGCTGGGAATGTAGTTGTTAGGTAGGCTTGATATTTGTTGAGGAGGAATCTTTCAATCAATCGCAGCTTATTGCAAAAACTAATAGGTAAATAATTATAATATGAGCGAACTAGCGCATTTCCAACCGAATAAGGTTTGTAAAATAAACCAAAACCATCTCAGTAGAACAGAAATTATATGAAATGGCATGAAACTGGACATGCAATGAACTGAGATCATCGAAGTAGCAATAGATAAAGTAAAGCTAGAGCTGAAATAAATAATGAGAACATTGGAGTAGCGCAAATCGGGGCCTTCAATGAACTAAGGTCATCGAAGCAGCGCAAAGCTGGATCTTCATTGGACTAAGATCATCGGAGTAGCACAAAGCTGGGCCAGCAAAGAAAACCATCATCGGAGTAACGCAATGCTGGGCATGCAATAAGGTCATCGGATTAACGCAAAGTTGGGCCTGCAATGGACTAAGATCATCGGAGTAGCACAAAGCTGGGCCAGCAAAGAAAACCATCATCGGAGTAACGCAATGCTGGGCCTGCCATCAATTAAGGTCATCGGATTAACGCAAAGTTGGGACTGCAATGAATTCAAATCATCGGAGTAGCGCAAAACGCAAGGGCGGATCCAGCTTTGGCGCCAGGGGGGGTCACGTAGTCGTGGTCAAGTTTTTTTTTTTTTTTTAAAAGAAAGACAAACATTCCCGGGTTACGAATAACCCAACAATAACTCCTACCACCACCACAGAAAGCCGAAAATGCTTGCTTGTGTTGTGATGGAGGACTTAGGTCCGGTCAGTTACAGTTACAAGAAGTTATAATTTAATTTTGATAATAATATATACAAGTAAAAAGTAGGTATTGTTGGATATGGTAACACTAGGTATATCATTAAGATTGTCTTTTGCTCCGCAAGCCCGGGCGGCGTAGGCTAGTGTAATGTCAATTGTCAACCAATACAGTACAGATTACAATTATTAATCGTGTTCTTATTTCACCACAATATAACATGGTGTCAGGTGTGTCTTCAACATAGTATTGTGTGTAGGAATCTTGCAACTTTTTGAATTTCCTTTTCCTCGTTGTAGTTATTCGCCATCATATATAAAAGAAATGATTGCTTAAAACGTTTCCACTCGCCAACCATATCCGTAGCATTCTGCATTTGCAGAATTTGACTCGACATTATTATTGTAACACTTTGCTTGTCACGACAAAATAGACAAATAATAACAGCTTGTTGACCGTTATTTCTTTGCTTCCTGGTAAAGAATTTGAATCGTTCCACTGTAATATTCACTGTAGGTATGAAGTGTCTATCCAGTCTATCGAAGAGTAGAATAATGCCTTCCAGCGTGCTCTTCTCAATAGTGAGGCCGAATGAATTAAAAATTTGAACTCCTTTAGGACCAATCGTGTGCAGCAAATGTTATTAATAAATGTAAGTACTGTACTTCCATATTTAAGAGGAATATAAACGCTGGAAATATTTCGATTCTTGTGCTTTATAAATTTTAAAACCGAGCGCCTTGCACCGTCATATTTTGGCCTGATTTGCACGAGGCAAGTAATTTGAAATAAATATTGTTGCCATGACGCGGTGCTTGCAATACGTAAGAAGCGCCCAGCGAGATCTCCGTTCGCCGATGCTTCCATACGCTTGTTAATACCTTGTTACCTGGTGGATGAATACCGTCCATTCTATTTTGCCAGCAGCGGCCGAGCCGGCAGCGTAGTCAATATTATCGACAATCCTCAAACTATGGGGAACGCTAATAAAAGTAAATATTTATAAAATTTGAATTGATTTTATTTATTTACAATCCAAAAATATTCTGAAAGTGAATTATTAATAGGTACATATAAATATTAATAAAAAGAAACTTGATTAAGTTAAATATAATATGTATATATATTAACAAAATGTAACTAATACGTTCTTTTACAAAACTAAGTATATGTACTTTTATCAAATTTACATACACTTTATCAAATTTCCACATCTAAAATTTTTGTAAAATTTATTTACAAATAAATTTTTTGGAAACAAATCAACAAACCAATCTCAATATTAGAAATGATGATGGAACAACTCACAGCTAGGTTTAAATATATTCTACAATAGATGCATCAATTTATGGATACATACACTTAAAAAAAAGGTTAAAATAAATAACTTGCATCTAGCTATTCTGAATTTATCCTAAAAGAGCATAATTAAAACAAATACAATAGATATCGCGGGTTTGAACCCCGGCAAACAAATCTCAGTATTAGACATTTTCAAGGAACAGCTCACAGCTACATATATTTAAAAATTATTCTTATAAAATATTAACTCTGATCTACCAATACTGAATTTGAGGTGATTTTTCACAAAAACGGCGCTCTACAAATTATCCAATTATTATTATTATTATATTCGTCAACCTAAAATTTCTCATTTTTAAGAACACTATTACTTATATTGGAACTTATTTTTTTTAACTTAGTAAACAAATAAAAGTAAACACTTTATTAATAAAGTTTGGTCGTTCCGATTGAGGTTAGGTTTTGCTAGACGCTAGACGTTAGTCGAAACAAAGCGCGCGCAAGCGTCACACGTGGTTACACGAAATGTGTCATAATAATATGAAAGGTGGCGGCCGAAGCGCGCGCCGGTGGCGGTGCGCGGTGACGCGGTAACATTCGAATTTTCGATGCGTTCGTTCCCGAATAATGCGTTTGCCGTCAAACAAAGTATTATATTAAATTAATTAAATATTGAAAGTACTTAAATAAAATTTATATTGTGACAAAAAATATATAAAAACATTATGTTTAACAATTTTAATTAGTGGTCCACCTAGGTCCTGGATGGGCCCAGGACCTAGGTAGTCATGACCCCCCCTGGGCCCCAGCCCATATATTTATTGGCCCAGTGGCGGATCCAGGGGGGGGGTCACGGTGGTCATGACCCCCCCCACCACCGTGACCCCCCCCCTGGATCCGCCACTGGCAAAACGGCCTGCAGTGAACTAATGTCACACGGAGAAACCTGTTAATTTATT
The DNA here is from genome assembly GCA_026573805.1 of Hesperophylax magnus. Lineage (NCBI taxonomy): Eukaryota > Metazoa > Arthropoda > Insecta > Trichoptera > Limnephilidae > Hesperophylax > Hesperophylax magnus. The sequence continues at coordinate 21,936,162 of JAIUSX010000012.1, forward strand.
AAAATTCTGGTAAAATTATTAATTTTCTTGTTGAAAATGGACTGCAGGCCAATAACAAATGTATTGACAGAGTTCCTAACAAAGTATCAGTCAAAAGCGAATGTTTTATGAGGAAGGCGAAACACTTGTTCGTACAAATATTGATGTTGATATTGACATACTGATATTGTCGCATTCCGTAATGATATTTATTAGGAAAAGAACATGGGTTCTCCATACATTCTGAATGACTGATATTTTAACAAGTAGCGCAAGGCCTACAATGTTTCGAGGCCTTCGGAGAAGAACAATCTCTGCTTTGATCCGAGACCATCGAAGTCCCAGTTCACCGTAGTGCCACAAAACTGAACATTTATATATTATTTTAATATAAATAGTTATTTGAATTTGAAATCCACGTAAAATAAATTTTAAAAATCACCTACTAACCGAGATCCTAGGCTAGGTAAAGGAAACAAAATTTCCCCAAGGAAAAATAAATTGAAATATAAACCATCGGGTAGGTACAATTTTCCGCGGGCCATTTTGATAACTAGTCCGCTCCTGGTAGATAATGAAATTGATACACATTCATTGTCTCATGCGTGATGAGTTTCATTGGATTAAACCGCTCGAAATTCAAGATGACAATGTTGCCATAGTAATAAGTAATTAGGTACCTACATATTCATAATATTTATTGAATCAATAATTTAGTAAATTATTGTTTTCCGTGTATAGATGACTTTTTGCGTTAGATGGGTATTGAAGATTTATATATGAAGGAATATCAAGCATAGTTAGGTACCCACTGTTGATCCAACAGTCCTTGTCTTGAATAATTAATTAAGATGGTATTCGTTTGACTTATAATTATCGGTTTTCTCAAGTGTAATTATGGGGAACTGACCTAACGGTCGATGCAAAAACCCTTGTATTTATTTCCTATATTCCTCGATGGAAACAGCGGAAGAAACCATTTCCAAGAAGAATTTTATTAATCTGCAACCTAAATTAAGTTTTCTCAATGCAGTTTTCTGTCGGTTTCCGTGGTCAACGTACCAAGCCGGGTTCAAATCCCAGCGTGCGCAAGTAAGGATTTGATGAAAAAGACACAATAAATTTTTTAGAGCCATCCTTTACTCCTCACAACTAAAATGCATGATTCATCCAACAAAAACAGCGAAAAAATGTGACTGCATGCCCATTTCTTAATAAAATATTAGTCATTCAGAATTTATCTGAACACCTGTTCACGCAGGTGGCCTTGTCCTCATAAATATAATGGACGAGATGCGACATATTATATTTTTTAAGAACACGTGTTCCGAATTCCTCTCACATATTTGTGCTTTACTGATAGTTTGTTATGAAATTTGTCAATGCTTTCGTTATATGCCTACAGTCCCGTTTGTAACAGGAAAAAAAGATATTTTTTTTATTAACAAAAAAAAATTCTGAAACCGCACAAGAGTCCCAACTGCTCCCAACCGTCTAGAGCTCGTGGGACTATTGCATCACCAATTGGGGTATGTTGTGAGGCTGAAGGTAGTGGGGAGGGGAAGGAGATGAAGAAAGAGAAGGTCGGAAAGTACCTGACTATTCAGATCACGTCACTAAAGACGTACAAAGTCATTTCACGCAATGTTTCAATTCTGAATAGTGGTCTTACACCAGGGCGATACTGAGAGTATCTTCCACTCCACAGTTCTTTCAGATGGTTATTTATAAAGAGAATGAACTATTTTAAAGAATATCTCACATCAAACAAATCACAATTAAACTTCTCAAAACAATACACATTTTCCTAAATATAAGAAACATATATAAAATAGAATATGGAATTATTGCTTGGGGAGGAGCAACAAACTCGGCTATTAATTACATAGAAACCGCACAGAAAACGATCTTAAAGGTAATACTAAAAAAACATAGACTGACTGATACAGACCAAATATTCAACAGCTGTGACTTACTAGATATACGCTAATTATACGTTAAAACACTACTAAACTACATTCTTGACAAAAAAAATTAACAGACCAGTTAGACAAGCGTACAAAGAAAACATAAAAACTCCGACAGTAAATTCATGCTTTGGACAAAGACACTACCAATACCATGCTATAAAAGCTTTCAACAGTGTAAAACTTGAAATTAAAATTGAGGAAAATAAAAATAAATTCACACACAAAATTACAAAATGGATTAAAGAACAAAAAAGATAATATTACCAAAATTTCATAGCATAAAATAAAAATAAAACCTACACGTAACACACAAAACCAATATAAACATACATCACTCACAAACACACAAGATCATATTTTTGATGTATTATTTTCTGTTTAAATGTATTATGTAGATTTTATTTTCATATTATAAAATGAAGGCCTCAGCACGGGCAAGCCACCCAATGAGGCCAACATTACTGGAAAACTTTGAAATGTACAAAATATAGTACCAAATAAAATAAAAATGTTTAACATCATTATATTAACTTAATTTGCTTTATTATTCATTTTTTTACCTAAATCTAATTTGTAAAAATTATAATATTTTGTTCATCTATATTTCCATTCTTTCAGCAAATAAAGTTATTTATTTATTTTTGTTTATTTTATTTTAGTGAAATTCACAGTTAACAGTAAGGTTGATTTATATATGTGGCATTTTTACTTACAATGTCTACAACCAATTATAGATTTCCTTATTACGCTAATACATTGTATTTAATAAATAAATAGTTTTCAAAAAAGAGTATATGTAAGTATTAACACACGGTGAGAGAATTTTTTTTGCCCTCACGATAAATTAACAGGGCTTATTAATAAAACATCAATTTAAGAATGTTTTATCGATTATCGAATTATTATCGAATATTTTATAGATTTACCTTGTTATTTTTTGCATCTTGATGATACAAAGAATTTTCGTTGTAATGCAAAAGTATTCGAATTTTCATGAACACGTATTTTGACATCATGATTACATATTCGTAATTTACTAAATGTTTATCAGGAATTAAGTTTATTCTTTCGTAAGGCCTGCAATCGCGTTTTTAATCGAAATTATTAATAATTTGAAGATATTCTTAATAAATTGGCAATAGTCGTTTTTCTCCGTCTAAGTATTATTATTAATTTCGACTACCATAAAATGCCCAGTGTGGTAGTCGAAAATCATGTAAAAAAACTATGTATACTAACTTATATATAAGAACAAAAAATCCGCGGCGTAATTTTTTTATTGGGAAAAATATTAACCTGTGTATTATAATTATAATAAATAAATACTGTAAAAAAATAAATAATGGAATACGGCATTATTGCCTGGGACTATGCCAGTAAAAAAATACATAGACACACTGTATAAATCTCAGAAAACCTTAATAAAAGTAATACTTAAAGTACCAATACTAACACCCACTTCAACCATATTTAAAAAATTCCCAGTGTTGAAGATTCAAAAATTATATTCTAAACAAATACTTACTTTCCTATACAAGAACCTAAACACATTTAAAACTTCACAAACTTCTCGCAATACCAGAACAAGACATGCACACCAACTACTAATACCAAAAACCAACACATCCTTTGGACAAAAACACTACAGATTCCAGGCTATAAAACTTTACAATTCACTTCCAACACAATATAAAACATCTAATCTTACGGAATACAAAAAAAACACATATGGAACTGGCTACAATCCTTTTAATATTTAATTTTTTATATTTCACTTTTTTTGGAATAACTATGGAAAAACTATTGTTATAAATATGGAAAAATCGATTTTATATTTTAATTTTTAATGTTTCTCTGTGTAACCAACTCCACTGTATTGTTTTAGAATTATATAACTTTACAATTGAAAAAGTCCTCCACAACACAGGTGAACTCCTAGCGTGGAGGACAATATTAATAAAAAAAAATAAAAAAATAAAAAATAAAATAAAATAAAAATAAAAAAACGTGTGCTTAGCTAAATATGCTGATATATTTTTCACTGAAGTTATTATTGTGTTCTTGAAAATGTTTTAAATCGCGCTTTCCAGATTAACACATAAAAAATTATCTTAATAATTTATAGTTCAAACTATGTGACAGCTATACATTAATAAAACATTCCCGGGAGTAAAAGGGGGAGTACCTACCTACGCCATATTCGTGATGTGAACAGGATTGTTTTTTTCCGTTGTAAAAGAGGTGAATTAAACCTTTCTAGGGTATGTACCTACCTACTGATTAACGTAGACTAATCGATTTATGGAAATTTTCATCAAGAATGGTGAAATAAAATATATGATATAATAGCTGACGTGTACCCGGCGTTGCTGGGGATTATCCTTAGGAGATACACATATATACAATCGCGGACTTTTCTGTAGGCCTTTTTAAGATATATAATTCTGTGGTACATTTTTTTTAAAGAAAGACAAACATTCCTAATATTTGAAAATCTCCTTCTACCACCACAGTAAGCGGAAAATGTTGCTTGTGTTGTGATGGAAAATATTATTTTTACGACTTAATTACAAAACATCGACTTTTCTCTAGAAATATAGGTACCTAGTAGATAAATATTATACAGGTAACTGGGTATTTTAGTGTTTGTGTAGGAACTGGATATGTCCGAGCAATAATTGTGATTCACGCCGCAACAAACGGAACTTTTTATTCATTTCTTATCGCTAAAAGCGGGTGAAATTAAGTGCTTCATTATTTATTTTCCAGTTTGAAACGTGAAAATACAACACTAGTTCATTTTACACCCTACACGCATCCGACAAGGACATTTTTCTACCCCATTCAAAATATTTCAAATTAATCTTAATTTTTTTTTTTATTATTAATTAATTAACATTATCAATCAAAAATGTTCTGTGCGGTTTTAAAAGAGTAACATAAATATGTTGATTAATATGTTTGATATTTATTTTTCCTTTGATATTATTTTTCAATCACAAAGTTATTAATTTAAGGCGATGCCATACGTAGTAATGCAAAATCATGTGTTTTTGGTTTGAAAATTTGGTCGCCTAGAAATGTTTCAGATGCTTTAATTAAATACTGCGAGTAGAATACATCTTGGCCTTTGAAATAATCGAGTATTTTTTAGATACGTCTTTTTATAAGCCCAGAAAAAAAATAATGTAAATGCCTATGAAAACTGCTTTAGTGTTCAAAATCTCCTACTTACGAACCCGTTTTGGGTTATGATTTTATTGTATAATGTGGATAATTAAATTATTTATAAAATGATCGAAATTTTTTTTAATATTTATGCCTGAACATCCACAAAATAAAATAAAAGGCACTTTTTGGCCATGTTTTTTTCTTGCATAAATCAAAACAGGCGGATGGTGTTAAGCGGGAATTTAAACCTTATCGCCATCTAAGTGAGGGTTGTTATTGATAGCTGCTCAATTTAAAATATTACACGACGTAGTGCATCGCCTCAATAACAAAATTCATCGATGTGAAAAGAATGAAAGTAGGTAGTACCTACGCAATAAAAAAACTAAAAAATATTATAAAAGTTATTAAAAATAGGAACACCTTGCAAGAAAAATAATGGGGAGTTATGAATGATGTGAATATGATGTGAACTATCTGGCTATCCGCGTCTGTCTGTTTGTGCGCTTTGTTCTTCTAAACCATGCAACGGATTTTGATAGGGTTTTCATTATCATTTAGAGAACTTCTTCCGGAAGGTTTATTTATAAAAAATACATGCATATTATATTTATATAAAGTAGAGAAATGTCTATGTTTTGTAATCAGGCCATAAAAAATATTTTCGAGCGCTTACATAGCTAATGCTGGCTAAACCTTATGAGAAACATCAAAATAATGTACCACGGAATTGTATAACTTAAAAAGGCCTACAAAAAGCCTGCGATGGCATGTGTCTATCCCCTATGGATAACACCCAGCAACGCCCTAAAAATGTCTTCAAATTATTGGTAATCCGGTTAAAAATAGGATTTCACGCTGCTTCCTGATAAACTTTTAGAAAATTCGTAATAATGTCGGAACACTTGTTCATGCACCTTCGTTTGCCTTAACAATATATAATAACGAAATAAATTGTTATTTTCATGCACCTGCTTGATAATACAGGTACAATGATAAAATACGAAAATATTTTAATTTTTAAGAACACGTGTTCCGACATCACGATAAAACGTTCGTGTTTTACTGAAAGATTTTCAGTAAACATATCACATCATTCGTTAAGGGCCTGCAATTTCTTTTTTAACCGTATTACGGATAATTTGAAAAGATTCTTCATTAATTTGCAATGTGTTTTAATTGGTAAGTTCTCTCCGTGAACATTTAACAAATTAATTCATTTCTACGAGTTTGCCGTGCAAATAAATCTTCTTTTTAAAAAAATATTGTACGGCAGATTAATTTTTCATTTACAGTACAATATTACTTATTTTAACATTATTTGGTAAGATAAGTAACACTTACAAAAAAATTATAAATTGTAATTAAATATAATAACTTTTTTAATTGACTACGGGAAGACATAAGATGCATTAATGACAAAATCCAAACATTGAACACTGAAAAATATTTTATAAATACTTTACAGAAAACTGCTTGAATGAATCTTAAAAATAAGCGATATCTGATTAATTTCCATGAGTGACAATTTATTCTCCAAATATGTAGATACATAATATTATGTAGGTATTGTAACCAATTACATTTTTTTAGATACGTTATAACTACTAGTAGTACACTATTTACATTTACATCGCATTTGACAAACATGTAATATTTTTTTACTTTCTCAATATAATCTACTTACTATAATACATGTACCTATGATATTATTAATTACAGATAAATAACTAAAATAGTGTACTGTACACTCCTCTTATAACCACAAGCTAACGCTTCCCCCGAAGAATGCCTAGTATTAAAGTCTCAATATATATAGAAACTTAATGTAAATAATATTTTATATGTACTTACATTATTATTCAAAAATATTAAAAATTATCTACTGTTTTTGAATTCCTTTCAATAGCAACATTCCTCTTATGATAAAGAAAAATACTAGACTAGAAAATCTTTTCTGCCGTGTTGTGTCTTTCTTCTGTGAACAAGTTATGGTGACAACTGCGACTGATGTTTTCAGGCACGTATGTAGGTATAAGCCATATCATTCCAAGAGCAATAGGATATCAATAGAGTTTTACACTATATTAAAACTAAATATTGTAAGATTTGCATAATGTCTGGTTCTTAGGCTAAACTATTCGTTGCCTCAATTAAGTCCATACGCTGCATAAACCACGGATAAGTTCCATGCGTCCGAGCATGGATTATAGATATTCTGAGGACTTATGTATTTTGTACCAGCATATTTACGTATTTTATTTGGTGTGGAGTCCATACACCTTTTAATCTGGATCAAACAATGCCATCTAGATTATTAAACTGTTTAGAAGTTCTAATTATAAACCCCAAGAATTTATAGCAAGCTGAAGTGACTAGATATACATACATTTGTGATCCCAGATCGTTAGTTTGGGATTAATGAAGAACTTTAATGCTATTGACTCGGTATAATGTTAGCACTTTTATCTTACTACGGAGTAAAAATATAATAATATGAGATCTTGGGTCTTTCTAATGGTACCTACCTAAGCTTCTGCCACAGCATGTGCCCAAATCATAGTTCCACAATCTCCCACTCAGTGCACGTAGCAAATCGGTTACCCTCTCAGAAGCTGGGCGTACTGTACAGTACACGCAGATACTACAGATCTGATAGTAGACAACTGCTGACCCTGTACAAATCACAAATACGTCCCACTGTTGAATGTGCCACCTCTGATCTGGAGCCCCAAAATACGAAATAACAAAATAAAAGACCTATACACTAAAACAACAATATATTTACAAACCAATCAAACAACCACGAGGCGTCGTCGAGTAGCTTCCTATGATATCCATAGAAGGCTACTACAAAAAAGAGTTTTAATACTGGTCCCCAGATAATAACAACATGTGAAATTATCTATAATCTATATCGGACAATACAAATGCCATATTGTTCCTGTGGCATGCCACGTTGGACTGTTTAGCTCTCCTGTTCCCTCCAAATTAAATTCGTTCGTAATTTCACCCAAATTGGTCGATCGCAAGAATAATTGCCCTTTCGGAGAAAAGGTATCCGTGTGATTGGCAGGTACGCCCTCTTACCTCTTCTTAGCAACGGATACTTTATTTATACTTATAGCGGATACTTTCCTACTCACTAAAATAATTCTTAACTTTTGTAGCGTGTTCAATAATAACGAGCCATTATTTAAAAAAATGTGGTGCTGTCCGATTTTTCGATATTTAATTCGTAAACGGGTGGATCGGTATAATAAATGTTAGGTAGGTACCTACGTAGATAACATTAAGGTAACATTAACATTATGCATGTAGGTACCTACATATATAACATAACATAAGATCGGAATCTATGTATATAGGTACCTTTTTTAAATATTGGAGATGTGTGAAAAGTAGGTAAGTACTCAAACATCGTGTCAAATATTTGCACTAAATAATAATTACTGATCTTTAGTGCGCTTAGGTAATAAAAATAAAGGAGATGGTTCTTGAATCATTATTTGTCTCAAATCGCACAGCGTGGATGCAATTATTTTTACAAACAAAACACATAACTTTCTTTGGCTCATTGGAACTTGGATAGTCCGTGCAATTTGGTCGTAGCTCGGCGACCGTCGGCACGTTTCCATGCCATGTTTCTATTATATTATAATATGGATATGCATGAGCAAAATGCTTCTGGAAATTTTTGATGAATGTAGAAAAATTTATGGAATTTTTTGTCTTGCATCGATGTTTATCGAATGGAAGATTTTCAAGTCACTTCGAACTTAACATCAGAAAAAGAGTAATTCTGAGGAGAGACTGTGTAATTTACTAAAAGTTTGTCAGGAATTTATTGACTAACCCAAACCACTACAGTTTTCAGAATCAAATTATTTTTCTCGCGAATTAGAAAATGCTCGGAAAAAACTCCACCAATCACGCCTTAAAAAATTGTGTCTGCTGTTTCGATTTACGTAACTACGTTGGTAAAGTCCTCAATTTTATTTGGTCATCTAAAGGGTTTTCCAATAAGAGGTGTTATTTTGAATAGCCCGCTATTTCGGTAGATGTTACTTTTGAAGCTGTCATTTTTTGACATTTGACAAGTAGAAACTAAGTCATTAATAAAAATTGAACGATACACGCTTCAACAACGCATTGAAATTATTAAAATTCACTTGAGATAATCAAATGCAAATCATCTTGAGTGATGAGGCCCATTTCCACCTCGATTGCTTCGTCAACAAGCAAAATTGTCGCATCTGGGGCTCGGAAAACCCAAGAGTTATTGTTTAAAAGCCTCTCTATCCTCAACCTGTGACTGTTTGGTGCGGTTTATGGTCCGGCGGAGTCATTGGGCCTTACTTTTTCGAAAATGAGGCTGGAGCAACAGTTACGGTGAATGGATTGCGCTATCGAGAGATGATTAATGATTTTTTATGGCCGGAATTGGATGGTATTGATCTGGACAACGTTTACTTTCAACAAGACGGCGCTACGTGCCACACAAGCAACGAAACCATTGATCTTTTACGGTTGAATATCAAAATAACCCTCTTATTGGAAAACCCTGTATGTTTGAATATTATTTTTAGATGCACGCCTACTCATGTCCTCAACGTATTTGACCCAATATGGGGTGCAGTAGAAACCTAGCCCTAGCCATTAATACTTTTATATGGTGTGATTCCAAAATGTGAGTTAATCTTCCCCTCAATTCATTAATTCCCCTTCCATTCCCCTAATTTATTAAGAATCTGTTCAAATTATTGGTAATCCGATTAAAAACGGAAAGCCCTTAACGAATGAATCAATGGGTTTCCTGATAAGTAACATACAAAAATGTTAAATATAACATATTCATAAAAATCCTAAAATTTTTGCAATTCGTCATTATCTATTATCAAGGCAAATGCAGATGCATGAACACGTTTTCAGATATATTATAAATGTACTAAAAGTGTATCAGAAAACGGCCTGCAATCCCGTTTTTAACAGTATTTGTTTAATAATTTGAAGAGATTCTTAATAAATTAGCAATACTATTTTTACTCTGTGTATACTACCAGTAATTATTATTTTTTTCTCCGTTTTATTCAGTTATTTCAACGATACATTGGTAAATATTTTTTTAGTCAATATTTTTTATTTAATTTTTGTTTTTTTAAAAAAGAACTGATGTTGTTTCTTTTGCACCCAATAAATAATGCAACTTTTGTTCAGCTGTGTCTACTTATAAATTCACTAAATATTTTTCGTTAATTTAACAACGATTTTTGCTTTTATAAAATTTTGTAACAGCAAGTCAAAAATATGTTCATAATAAATTATCGTGTACCCAATTGTAAGACTTCAATCGGGTGTAACTATGTGAATAATTTATTTATATCTTTGTCCCTTTGGTAATTAAAAATTATGTATTATTTATTAAAATGGCGTCGTATTTCTGTATGCCTACGTAAAATAAAGAAGAGTGCCTGTGGCGGGCGGCGTGCCTTTGTTTTTACACAAATCTACAGTTTTAGCCCAAGATTGATGACATTTTGCACACTGACCTTCAAAACAAGAGTAAGGTGACTGTCTACGTGAGTACACGTCAGCTAGTATAAACGAAATTATTAAATTCTTTTACTCTATGGGTTCTTTGAACTTTTGTATTTCCAACAGCCATTATTAAAAAAATTATAATAAGACTATAAGTTTTAAATAGGTATATCTACCTAATATAATGGTTTACGCCACTGTAAAACCAACTCTAAGTATTATTCTTGGGTCCGTATTATATCCTATTGTGTTGTGTTCATGCGGTAGATATTATAATGCTTAATATTGAAATTGGTTAATTTCCTCAGATGCACGCATAGGCTGCCCTGGTCTTGAGTTTTTTCGATTAATATTGGGACGATCTTCTGCAGGAAAAAACAACCGACTTTTCAGGCCCCCTGGCAACAATTTGTTGGCAATTTGGAAAACAAAAATCTCCGAGGATTGTTATCGATATAATTTGACTGAATTAAGTGACGCGTTTTAGATGAGACGGAAAATGGTTGGCAGGACGTGCAGCTACAATAATAGCTAAACATCAATAACTGGAGAAGCAGTAGACTTAAAATTAGTTTGAAATAAAATTTGAAAATTAAAAATTAAAAATAGTGGACAGAATAGACATCTCTGGTCAGTTTAGTATAGATTTGCTCTGCAGGTGAGTGATAATGAATTACAGTCATCTTTGCATTAATCAGATGGATTCATCCGAATTATATTATTTGACAAAAGAGGACACCTCCACCTCCCCTGCCACTGTCAGAAGCTGGGCGTACTGTACAGGGCACGCAGATACTTTAATAATACACAACTGCTGACCCTGTACAAATCGCAAGTGCGCCCTACTGTCGAATTTGGCAGCCATCTCTGGTCCGGAGCCCCTAAATACCTGAAAAAAACCCTAGACTCTGTGCAAAAACGGGCGGTCCGTTTGATAGATTCCCCAATCTTAACAAACGGACTGCAATCTTTAAAGCACAGGCGTCAGGTAGGTATGCTGTCCTTGTTCTATCGGTATTACAATGGAAGATGCTCTGAGGAACTAGCGTCATTGATCCCTTCGGCACCGGTGCGTAGTCGGGATACACGCCAAACGCGTGCCCAACATTTGTACACAGTTGACACTTGTCACATGAGAACGGGTCGCTTCTACGATTCGTTCTTAAGTTCAACAGCTCGGCTGTGGAACGAACTGCCGGCCTCTGTGTTTCCTCCCTCCTACAACATGGGACTCTTCAAGACCCATGTTCACTCCTTCCTCTCCATAAAAAGACCCTCCACACAGCATCCCCAAAGATGACATAGGCCCTGAGGGAAATTATTTTCTTCAGGGCCTCCTGTGTGGAGTTAATATAAAAAATAAAAACACTCTGTTTGGTCGATTTAAGACTAAAGGATTAAAATATTTTTGTCACAATAATGTGGCAGTACTTTTGGAATTACAATGTGCTAATTCAAGATTATTCTAAATTCTACTCTCTTGAGAGCTGGTCGTTGCAGATTATAATTTCATAGTGCAAATGCAAGTATTATTGTATTATTGTAATAACTAAATGGTTGATTGGACTGGGCAGAGGAGAATCTGAAAAAATGTTAAAAAACGTCACGTAATAAATAGACATAGACTAATCACACACTATATATATCTTCCATTATTCTAATTATTGTTCATACACAATGGAAACATACACAACAGCTCAAGTTCGACTCTATCATAAGATTGTAACGATTAAACATCACAAATTGGATTAGTCATCGAACTACGGTAGTGGATAGTCGTGCTCTGTGTTTGACAAATTGCCTACCTGCTGTCGCGGACTTCGTACAGATAAGAAATTATTGTTACATTTTTGTTTTCTATTATTTGTTTGTTATATTTAGGTTTTGATAAATTCGTGTGTACAGTCAATCAAATAGACTGTATTATTATTTTTTTTTGTTAATTAATTTATAAATATGGAGGAAGATGAAAATCGACCTCCTGACCCCGAGTCCATATTTAATATTGGAGATGAGTATGAATCGGATGTTTCTATAATAGTCCCTTCCAGAAAACGAAGACCATCGCTCTGTCTTAATGTACCACCCAAAATTAAACCTTCGCAATCCGATGAAACCTCAAACCCTAAGGAAAGTCGTAAGGATACCATATTATCAGAATCTAAAAATACTGAACTAAGTTATTCCCCATCCTCCTCGGCTCCATTCATTGTCAATGTCCAAAGTACTGAACAAGGAAAAATCATTCATCCTCTGGATTTCGGGAAATTCATTTTTAGTTCAAAAAACAGTAACCTTGGCATAGTTAACGGATCTATTAAGCCGGAAGGCCGCTATAAGTTATCCCTAGAATTTAAATCCGCAAACTTTGCAAATGAATTTGTCCAAAAAATAGATACGCTTTCACACCACAAATTTAAATCTTATATTCCAACTTACAACCTTACTAGAATGGGCCGAGTGAGAGGTATACCAACCGATCTCTCAGAATCTGAAATTGTTGATGCACTTAATGATTCTCAAGTGACCCCTAAGGTTTTAAAAGCACGTAGATTAAATTACAAAGATACATCTAATGGAACCACTACATGGAAACCCTCACAATCGGTTGTTATTACTTTTGAAGGCCAAACTTTGCCATCTCGGGTATTTATTTATTACAACGCACTCCCTGTGGAAGTATATAAATTCCCGACGATCCAGTGTTTTAACTGCTGCCGTTTCGGACACTCAAAACCAATATGTCGTTCCCCTCCACGTTGTTTTCATTGCGGAGAAGACCACCCCTTTGATCTTTGCCAAAAATCATCGAATGATCCACGTTGCATTAACTGCAAGGGAAATCATACAGCGGTTAGTCTGGCCTGTCCAGAATTGACCAGACAAAGGAATATTAAACAATCAATGGCTTCAGACAACATTTCCTATTTCCAGGCATCAAAATTATTCCCACCTGCAATAAAATCGTTTGCAGAGGTAACATCTACCTCAATTCCTTGCAATCTATCTTACTCTAAATCTCCTCCATCATCTTCTTACAGGGAAACAATTTTTATACCACTCAAACCAAAACCAAAATTTATTGCTTCTATTGATAAAAATCAACATAATGATATTTTGTTTAACCCAAATGGGAATTATAAATCTCAGACACTCAATGGGAGTGCTTTAAATAGTTCCCAATCTTCCTCTAATTTAGGGAAAGTGGTGAATGAAAATTCTGCTTTCATTCAGACATTAATTACCCTCTTAATTTCTATTCTTTCAAACAACAATAATATACCGTCCAACGCTGCCGATTGCATTAAATCTTTATTATCCTGTCTTCCTAATGTCTCCGAAACTGAACAGAATTCTTCAGTGGAATATCAGAAGTCTAATCTGTAATAAATTTGAACTTGTAAAATTACTCGATGAACATGAAATTTCAGTTGCCGCTATTTCTGAAACGTGGTTTAAACCCTCGTATCTATTTAAGATTTCTGGATATAATTGTCTTAGACATGATAGACTGGATGGTAAGGGAGGCGCTGCCTTAATCATCCATGACTCTATCCCTTTCAAACCAATCATGTTTCATACTCTCTCTAACAATTTTCAGATAGTAGCAGCTGTTGTATGTGATATTACAATACTATCAGTATATGTCCCTCCCTCCACTATTTTTGATGAAAACGAATGGTCATCATTTATGTCTCAGATCCGTCCCCCGTATATGTTACTGGGCGACTTTAACGCTCATTCTACCTCTTGGGGTAGTGAATTAACGAATCGTTCTGGCCGTAATCTTTTAGATTTTATTGATTCCCATAATTTATGTATTTTAAACGACGGATCTCCAACCCGATTCACCCCCCCTCAACAAAGGAAAAGTGTTGTTGATTTATCTCTCTGTTCATCTTCGGTCATACGTAAATGTTCTTGGAACATACTTAAAGACCCCCTTTCCAGTGATCATTTCCCTATTATAATCCTCTTTCACCATCTAACCACCTCGCATTCCTTTACAATTAACAATAATTTTAAATTTAAAACGAAAGATGCGAACTGGAGAGTTTTTTCTTCTGTATTAGACTCTCTTGTTCACTCTGTAAAATCTTCTCTTGGGAACATCAGAACACAATGTGAATTATTTCCTAGTATAGTTATAAAAGCAGCAGAAAAATCCATTCCAAAGCGTAAAGTTAACATTAAAACTAAACATTCGACTCCGTGGTGGGACGAAGAATGCACTCGTGCTGTTAACTCTAGAAAAGAAGCAGTTTCCATTTACCGCAAATGCATGTCTTTTGAAAATTTCTTATCAGTGAAACGCGTCCAATCAGAAACTAAACGTATTTTGAAAAATAAAAAGCGGTCTGGATGGCGAAAATTTTGTGAAAACTTGTCTCCTGAAACTCCCCAGTCATCTGTTTGGACTAATTTAAAAAAATTCGGTTCGTCATATGCTCCGGAGCGTACCAAACATATTCCGGAGGAAATTATTATAGGTTTTGCTGATAAAATTGCCCCTCCTTCAGTTGCCACATGTGAAGAAATGCCCTCTTTTATTTCATATCCATCTCACTCTAACTGGCTAGACTCTCCTTTCTTAGTTAGTGAACTAAAACGAGTAATCAAATCTCTTTCTGACTCTTCTCCGGGTCCTGATGGAATATTATATAGCTTCTTTAAAGCATTCTCCGACATGTCGGTTGAATATTTCTTATCCTTAATTAATAACATGTTTGAAACAGGATTTATTCCGGATGTCTGGAAGGTTCAAAAAATCCTCCCGGTTTTAAAACCAGGGAAAAATCCGTCCGAAGTCTCATCTTATCGTCCTATTGCTCTTTCGTCGTGTTTAATTAAAGTAGTGGAACATTTGATAAAGAACAGATTAGAATGGTTTGTTGAAAATCACAGTATTATCCCTCCTAATCAATACGGCTTTCGGAAAAAGAAATCTACTATGGATAATTTAAGTTTGTTAACAACAGATATCCGTATTTCTCAATCCCTTAACTCTTGTACATTGGCCACATTTCTAGATCTTTCTTCAGCTTACGACGATGTATTAATTGATGTTTTGAAGGAAAAATTAATTAAAATAAAAATCCCCATAAAATTAGTTCAATTTATTATCAACTTGCTAACAGACAGATCCATTATTATCCACTCTTCCTCAAACATATTGAAGCGCAAACTTTGGAAAGGGCTACCCCAGGGGTCTGTTATCAGTCCATTATTATTTAATATTTATATTAGTGATTTAGACATTGTAATCCCTTCGTCTATTAAGCGACTTTATTTTGCGGACGATTTTCTCATATATTTATCTCACAAAAATTTATTGCATGCTGCGAAGGAATTAAATTTGGCCTTACATAATATTAAAGTTTGGATGTTGACAAATGGAATGAATTTAGCTACCTCTAAAACCAAGGTAGTGGCTTTTACTCGCAAAAGAAAACTGCCTAACTTTACAGTCTCTTTTGATAATTTCCCCCTTCAAATCGTTAAGCAAATAAAATTTCTTGGCTTGCTTTTGGACCATAAGCTTTCCTGGCTCCCTCATATTCAGAACGTTTCTGCTAAGTGTGAAAAGGGGCTTAATATGATGCGAGCTGTTTCCAGAGTATGGTGGGGATCCCATCCTACTACTCTTAAAATAATGTATAATTCCCTCGTTCGAAGTCACTTGGATTATGGCACATTTCTTTTCGACCCACTTCCTAAATATCTGGATAAAAAACTTGAAAGAATCCAATCAAAAGGGCTCAGAATGATTATTGGGGCAATGAAATCTTCTCCAATTAATGCTCTTCAGATAGAATGTGTAGATCCTCCCTTATTTTTGAGAAGACAATACCTCGCGGATAGATATATCTTCAAAGCGTTATCTTTATCGCGTCACTCATTGGAACAGAGTCTCGATCGTTTGTTCAGTATTTTGAATAACAGAAGGAGGGTAATAGATAGAGATCGATTCCCTCTCTTATTAAAAAGTTTTCTATCATTTAGATCTCTGTCTTCTTACCTTCAAAATCTACAAGATGATCCAATCCTTCCTATTTACAGTACCCCGTTTAATGCTATTAATTTTATCCCAAACGTAATAATTTCTGACTTCCGGACGAACATTTTATCATCAACTAATAACTTTCAAAATGTTGAAGAACATTTTAAAAACTTTATATTTTCAAAGTTTCCTGGATTTTCCCTCATATACACAGATGGTTCCAAATCCGACCACAAAGAATGTGGCGCATCGGTATATATTCCTGAATTCAATGTTAATCTGTCTTATAAATTGCCTAAAGAAATTTCCATATTTACTGCAGAATGCTTCGCAATTGAACAAGCTTTAATTCAAATCCAACTCCTTAATATTCGTCGAGCCTTACTGTGTACTGACTCTCTAAGTGCAGTATTAAAAATTTCCTCTAATATCGTTCGATGTCCAGAAGACTATGTTATTTGTAATATTAAAAAAATCCTCGATTCTTTAAACGAATCTATGTTTGAGACAATACTGGTTTGGGTGCCTGGCCATCTAGGAATTGAGGGTAACGAGAAAGCTGATTCTCTCGCTAAACTTGGAACTGTATCTGGTTCTATTCCTTTAGATTTTAAAATTCCTGTCTCTGACGTCTTCTCTATTCTTAAATCCAACATGTCTCGTTCCTGGGAAGAAAATTGGACAGTCACGAAAACTCAAACTGGATCTTTCTATGCTGGAATACAAAATCATATTCCAAGTAAACCCTGGTTCCACGGCAAAAAAAAGTCCAAAAGATTTATTTCCTGTATCTCGAGAATGAGAATTGGCCACTGCTCTATTGCAACTCATTTGTTTAAAATTCGGGTGCTCGAAAGTTCATTATGCCAGTGTGGTGTGGAGGATGAGACTCTTGACCATGTTTTCTTCAATTGTAAAAACCATTCTTCTTTCAAAGGCATGTATCGATTGCTTATTAAAATCACCCACCAGTCTCCCCTTAGTATTCCATATTTGCTGTCTCTCAACAACTCTCGCGTATATTCTATTCTTTATAAGTTTATAGATTTGAATGACTTTAATATATGATATGTCCAGTCCCCTTATAGATAATTCACATCAGTTTAACCATATATCTTAACCCAATCGGCACAAAGCACTCTCTTTAGGGTGAATTGCCTAATACAAAAAAAAAAAAAAACATCACAAATTAAAACATTAATGAGATATATTATAGACATAGACAAATCACACACTTACTTTCATATATTTTTTGGTTTCTTGGAACGGGCAATTTGCCTAGTTAGGAATCAATAATTTCGACCTGATAAGGTACAATAATCAATAATCACAAAATATTTTAATTATATCTTGTATCATATTGTACTGTGTGTAAATTTAAATGAATAAATAAATAAATAAAAATAAATAAAATTGTGCCGATTGCCGTCCGCTGCCGAATTTGAAGATTAAGGAGCTAAACTCAATGCGAGTGATATTTTTTGTGAGTCTTCTGCTTTTATGTGTTTGGTGGCTGGATTATAATTTGTTACCTTTCCTGCAGAGTGAATTTTGTAATCAATCCATTTTTTTCATAGGGAATTAATTATTCCCTGATGGTCTGTGTGACTTACAAGCCAGATCATCACCAATAACTCTGTGAATGGATCACAAATGGAGATGGGCTATGAGCGATTATTAGTGTAAAATGGGCACAAAAATGTCGCTATCATACTACTGCAAATCATATTATCTAAGCACAGCGTCTGACCGCTTTTGTCGTAACTCAGCGACAGTCTACACGTCGGCAGGTAAATATGCCATATCTCCCTTTGTCTGTACTATTTATTTTTATGTATTTAATAAGGTTAAAATTGTAACTAGATGGCGTCCGCCTGTTTTAATTTATGCAATAAAAATGTTTTTTGTGACGCATATTAACATCTTTTCCATAAAAACTTAATTTCCAACAACATAATTACA
The DNA here is from genome assembly GCA_026573805.1 of Hesperophylax magnus. NCBI lineage: Eukaryota > Metazoa > Arthropoda > Insecta > Trichoptera > Limnephilidae > Hesperophylax > Hesperophylax magnus. The sequence goes on from JAIUSX010000012.1 coordinate 21,954,783, forward strand.
AAAAAAGAAATTCAGAAAAAGGTTTGCAATTATAAAATTTTACACTTTTAAAGAATGTTGACAGATCTGATACTTTATATTTTCTAGGCTTTAAAAAAAAACTCGGTAAAAGTATGCCTGGTTAAAACAAAGGTCTATGTACGAGTAAAACACTCGCAATATTTAATTGAAGCATCTGTGATATTTTTAGGTGATCAAATATTTAAACCAAAAACACGTGAATGTGCATTGTTTTGAATTGAATCGCCTTTGCATTGGAAACGGAACGGCTAGTGATGTTTCGGAAATTAAATCACGGAAGCAGAAGTATTGTTATTTTTTTGCGGATGCGGATGTGTAATTGGTGTTAGAAATTCAACGAGGACGGGTAAGATAGAACATCTTAGGGCGGAATTTGAACAATCCATCTAATTTCAAAGTTTATTTTCAAGTTCTGTGAAGTTCAAGTTCTTTTATTTTATCAGAATGGGCCAGTTGTTTCACAACACTGAAATAATAACAGAACTTAATTATAACCTTCACAAAACTTGAAAGTCAACTTTGAAATTTGTTGAATTGTTCAAATTCTGTGAAACAACCCGTCCTTATACTTTCGTTGGATCAAGTGTGCTAGACTAGAGTATCAGTGGCGGTTCGTGACTTTGCAGTGACATAGAGTAAGGTTGAAAAATACGACATAATGTTGTAGCTGAAAATACATTTTTCTTCGGCTTACTAAAAAGTCATGGACCTTCACTGCTAGAATATATATGTATTTTAATTTCAATATTCAATATTTATCAACGCCATTTCCCCCCTCTAATTGATGGCAAGCGAGAAAAAACGCGCGAAGCAACTTACGACACAAACTTAAGGATGTTACTTAATTTGTAATTATCATTACTTATTCCGAGAAACAAAACAAATCGACCCGTTCACCACCCACACTCCCACCCGCCACGGTTGTCTTGGAAAATTCCGTTAAATATCTGTTATATGTTTGTGAAAGTAGAAGCTGAAAGCGGGAGTAAAAGTATGCAGAACTTCCGCGTTTGCGGAAGCAGAAGCAGAGGACTGTTACATCACTAGAAACGACCATCGACCATTGTGCCTGCGCAGAGATCAGGCCGATCCACTGCGCAGCCGCCACGTCACGCCATGTCAAACGACCCCTGTAATTTTATGTGAGAGGTAGGTACCTACCTACAAAAAAGTAAGTAAAACAAAACAATATCCAAGCTTGAGAGAAAAACACCCCGATATAGCCGAGCTTAAGATTTGAGTAATGCTTTTTTAACTTGGATGTTTAAATCATTTTGAAACCATGAATACGAATTTACTAAAATTTAGATGCGTAAGGCCCAAATCAAGGTCCAAAGGCGTCAAGCGTCGGAAAACGTCGCGAAACTTTTGTGAAAATATATGGGGGAAGGTTTTAATCCTCCTAATACACTGGAGGGGTGTCTGTTAGTAGCGGGCGGATGACGTGGATTTGATTTGTATACAAATCTACAGTTTTATTCCGAGGTTGACGAAATTTTGCACACTTGACCTTCATAATAAGAGAAAGGTCACTGACTATCTCCCCTGGAGAATTCAGGTAGTGATGATAATAATACATTTATTTTATTTATTGGTTAAGATCGCGCAATAATTATTAGAGTCGACCCAAGCAGAGCAAACCTAGAATTGTCTTTATTGGTGCATATGTCATTGGTTCTTGCATCAGTGATGTCATCATTTTTGTCTTGTTTACGCCGGCTTATTGTTTTTAGCGTTTTAAGTAAGTATTTTTTTTCATTCTCACTTGAATTTTCTTTTATGAAGTCGGATAGCAAGTTTGAAACATGCCATATTTTGATTAAGCTTTCGTTTTGGAGTAAATCGAGTTCAAAATTGGAATTTTCAGGTCAAATTTGAAAAAAATCGGTCGCTGCGGGTTAAAATCGGCTGTTTAATGTTTTTTAAATGTGTCGAACTTCGCGTCGAAGCATATACCCGGCTCCAAAGTTTTTTTTAACCCTTTAGTTGCTGAAAAAAGAGGACAATTTTTTTTAAAATTGAAATCTTTAGAATGAAAAGAGGTTTTTTGGGTTCTCTGTGTGACGTAGATTCACAAGTTTCCTGCTGGTACTACGAGTTTCCGGACACCGTGTACATATTAGGTATGTAGGTAGGTATTTCGAATTATACGAAAATTTGAAATAGGACGGGTTTGAATGTAGATTTTTGCACACCCGCCGGCAGTCCCCTCTTACCCCACAAACACCTAAAGATATTGTGTACGTGGTGAGTTTATCAATTCTGTTATAATTTAGACTCGTGATTGAGATCTTTTATGTTTTTGTTTCGTTCTAATCTTCCAAACAAAAACAAAATTATCAGAAAACTTAATTATTTTTTTATCAATCCATTAACACCACACAGGAAAGGGTCCTACCTTTACCTGCCTATCTTTTCTTTACATGTGTAGACTGATAGAATCATCTAATATATGATTGGAGTACCAGTGAGTTGTTCCGGGCTGCATCCTGGGTAAGGATCAAGGGCGTAGCTATAGCATGCAGACGGAGGGGGGGCTCGACCCTAAGGTGGGGGTGGGTTGACAAGGGAGAAAGGGGAGGGGGGCTTGGAAGATTTATTTGGGACCACTACTTAACACAATTTATTAATTCCATCACATTAATTTAAGAGATGGTGCAAATAATATGGTTGTATTATCCATAGGTAAATGTATCCATAATTACCGTTTTTCCGATGGAATTTTCCCTATGTCTAGAGCAAATTTCAAATTTTGGTTTTGTAGTCGAAATTCTCAAGCCAATATTGAGAAATTTGAAATATTCTGGGGAATTCTCGAATGTTTTATGAATATTGTCGGATTTCGTTAAAAACAGATATTTCTTTTTGCTATACCTATATATATGGAATAAAAGAAGTTTTCCCTTATTTTGTAATCATTTTCAATCGACTAATATAAAGATACTTGAAATATAATCTACTAAAAACATTGAATTGCGATTATCTCAGTATGCAATTTTAAGGATAACGCCTCTTTTCCACCCAACGCTGAACCAGTCAAATCAAATTTTAAATCTCTCTCTGTTGTCAAAAGCACCGGCCCTGGCTACGCCTTGCATCCTTCGTAGCTCGGCTACGCATTTATTTTTCAAATTTGAATTATCGGGTTCCCAATTTTTTGTCCCAGAAAAGTTCCCAAGGAAACGAATTATGGCTCCTAGTTCAGTTTCACAATACGTAGGCAAAATAATCGGCCTCGCGTGACTCTTTTCCTAGCCCGCCGTAATTTCCTTTTAAATAACAAAGAATTATTTTAATAACATAAGTAGCGAAGAATTTTAAATCTTCCATGAACACAAAAACTAATATGTCTACCGATGCATTCGAATACAACGAAATTTAATAAGATTCTAAATATAATTGGACGCAAACCACGAACCAATGGAATGTAGTTTCCTAAATAATATTCGGTTGTTATTGTGCCTGGCATTGTCTGTTTTTAGACCCGTTACTCAATGTTACCTACCAATTACTGTACTTAAAATATGCATAATGCTATCTAGGTATGCCAAAAATAAGACAATTTAATAGCTGGGAGGCAATCGCAGCAGCTTATAGCTAAGTATAATGTTTTACACATTCTACAAATCAACGAGGAGATTAATAGTTTGATTAACAGTTTTGAAAAAAGTACCTGTACCAACCTACCCAATGTAATTCAGAGGCTATGTGCATTGATTTGTTACCATATAGGTATGTACATTGGGGAACTCCAATCTTTTTTTTTATTATTTTCGATGTGAAACATCATTTGTGCTTATTTCAATTCTTAAGTTTAACCACTTTGAATATTTAAGAACACTACGTAAAATGTCAGCCTCTGTGTAAAAATACCTCCATGACCGAATCTGATAAGCAATCACCGGTGTTCCAAAAACCACGTTACTACCGAAAAAACGGTGCGAGACTATGCAATAAGAAAATTGCTTCTTTATCATCTAGGTCTAGGTCAATTGCATTTTGGTGCAAGTAGGGGAGACCGGGGGAGTTGAAACAATTTTCACATTTTGTTTCATACACCAAATACTATAGACAGAAATCGTATGATATTAGTACCAATCGATAGGTCAATCGATATGTAAGCGTTAAATATTGTGGTTAAAAATCGACTTAACCGTAACAAGTCAACTTGTTTCAACTCCCCTCATACCGAGGTAAGATGAAACAGGGGTCGAGGAGAGTTGAAACATATGATTTTGGAGAAGTATTAAGGGCTGTAAAATAAAAAAATGATGTTAAAATTTGAAGGTATTTATTAAAATTAAACTTTTCAAGTAGTTACAAAACAAACTAACACAAATAAAAATATTATTAAAAATTAAAAACATCAATCTGAAAAGCAGTTTTGGAAAACATAAGAAAGTTCCTCATTCCTACTAGTAAAAATATTAGTGTATCAAACGATGTTTTCACTATCCCAGGAATATCATAAATGACATTACTTTTCCTGGATTAGACCGCATCCAATTGTCGCAACTAGTGTTAACTGCTTTTTTCACTGGCCCAAAAACGGCTCTGTCCATTGGCTGCAACTTATGGGTGCAGTGAGGTGGAAAAGTTAATAGAATTATGCCATTTTCCTTGCAGAACTCGATATTTTTAACTGCTGTGTGTGAAGCGTGGTTATCTAATAACAATAGTGCTTTATTTTCTTTTGATGGCCTAATTTTCTCTTTGAAAAATTTAAGAAATATATAGAAGTCTTCTTCTTGCATCCACCCTGACCCATTTGCAGTGCCAATTGATCCAGTTGGTGCATCGCATATAAAGTGATCATTAAATCTTTTCCGGGGAAAGATGAACATCGGGGTTATGTGATTCCCAAGGGCATTTCCTGCTAGTGCTATAGTAACCAATGTTCCCCTCTCTGCGGAAGTCATGGCACTCACTTGTTTCTGTCCTCGTCGGGCAATGACGCAGTCTGGTTTCTGAACTGTTGTGATGCCAGATTCGTCAACGTTCCATATATCTTTCCCTTGCAACTTGTGTTTGTCAACTACTGCGGTATAATTTAGAAAAAAAAGTTGCACGTTTGTTCCATTAAAACTGGTAGCTCGAGCGATACTTGTAGGTTGAGGTAGTCTCAGAGAAAGAACAGGATGACGTTTCATAAAAGATCGAAGCCAAACCTCTCCAGCCATTTCATGCTCAGTCCAAGAAGAAGGAATCTTCTTATTATATTCTACAGCCAACCTATAGGCAAAAGATCTGGCTTCCTTAGTGCTTAGGCCAAAGCTAGCAGCAGCGCAATTTAAAAGATAGTCACAGAGTACCTTCTCCTCCGAAGCTGTAAAAACGGTCTTTTCGGGATATCCAACCGTTAGAGCACTCGCCATTTCCTCAGCTTCATAAGCAGTTTTTTTTTTTAATTTACCTGTAGAGGGAAGTATGGTTCAGGTTGTAACTCGAGACTTTTCTGTCGAAAAGTTACTTTTTCTGCTGCGAGATCATATATTTCGAGACTCGTCATACCTCTGTCAGTCTTTCTTTTATAAAAAGTAGGCATTCTGAAACAAAATAAACAAATTAAATCAACAAAAAAAAACCTTTTTTTTGTGCCCGTAAAATAATAAACAAATAAAATTGAAAACGAGGAGAGTTGAAACAGTCTGTTTCAAATCTCCTCAGTACGAAAAAACCTCCCATTTTTTATTTAATCCACAATCAAGAAGCAAATACACAAAAATCAATTATACCAAACATATGTAATAAATCGTTTGTTAATGAGCTTTCGAAACACATATAACTTAAACCAAAATACAAAACCCTTATCAAAATATAGGCATCGTAAAAAAACGTTAAAAACTTACTTTTGACGATTTTTGAGACACGGCACGCACAACTCCACAACCGCTTGACTCGCATCACCGAAGCGAACTGACGAGCCAGCAGGCGGAGGTAAACGGTTGAAAAGCGACGTTGCCAATTCGCCAACGGTTTTAAGTTCGGAGAAATCGGTACTGTTTCAACTCACCTTTGTTTCTAAACCCCTCGGTCTCCCCTACAGTAGTTTGATTTAATAAATGTTTGCTACAAACTTAACCTAGATTGTACTTAAAAGTATGATTACACTTTGGTGTATCAACTGCATATTTTCTTGAATTTTATTGTAATTAGGTACCTTCCAATCAAATAAAGTGGCATATTTTGTTATGTTTTCATTGTTATAACCAAAAATGATAATAATATCATATGCACACAATGTAAGCAGATTACCAAAAAATATTATTATGTGTTGTAATCATAAATCAACTATCTACTGGTTCGAACTTTAAAATCGTTTTCTCAAGCTCTATGGCGCCGAACAGGCTAAAAATTTTTAATCGTACTAAGAATAATCTTTATGGTCTGTAACTCTAAAGTGGAATCAACGAGAAAATCTTTAAAAAAACAAACACTTCATAATTAGAATCGTTTTTTTGGAGAATCCTGTAGTATTTTTAATGGAAAAGTATTTTAATATTGTTACTTTGAAAATTGAAACTGATTTGTCGGCAATTCAGACTATCCCCCATAAATGAGACACGAAGCGAAAAAATGGTTCCACTTTATTTTTACTCCAATTAGTCCAAATTGAGCTCCGACGCTCTAACGCAGAACAACCGGTACTACCGAATCCGGTCCCCGCGCATATGATAATAGTGGAACACGTTTCGACGAGTTGTTAGTACGCAATAGCTCTTTTACTATCCCGTGATATTTCACGGGTCTGCGCTAGTATTGAACTAATATTGACACTGCTACTAATTAACGCGAAGCTATCAGTGAAATCACTATTTTCTTTTCTACCAAAATACCAAAAAATAAGCTTTGGATAAATTGGATATATTTTCCTATCGTTTCGAGCGAGTGGAATTAACATAAAGTTGTTAATTACTATATAAATAATGCACTTATTCATTTAAAAGTAATGAATGTTATAAATTGGGGTCCTTAGAAATAATAACTCAAGATTCTTGAGAGTTAAACTGAATCACTTTTTATTTGACAATAAACTTCCAATTTCACAGGTATGATTAAGCACTTTTTAATAACTACTCTGGGTACCGGTACTAGTTCCCGTAGTTATTTCGGAGAGGTGAAACCTTTCATTGTTTTCGTATGAGAGCGCGTTTGTAAGCAAAGACCACCTTTTTATAACCTGACAAAAGACTGTTGACATTCAAATTTAAAAAGCCGCAAAACAGAAATCGTCTTTGCTGACAGAATTTAATCAAGCAATTAGCAGAGGCGAGAACCTTTCATAAATAACATAATTTAGCTTTCATAGATGTCACTAATGGTACATAATTACCCTGAAAATTATACATGCACCCCCCGAAAGAAACTTAATTCACCAATTAAGGTTCTTTCTAATAAAAGAAAAATTATATAACTACATAATATAGCCATTAAATTAACAAAAATAAAAAAAATAAAACATTTAAATTCTAAAATCATTGAGAGAATAAACAAAATACATATAAAATATAAAGGATTCAGTTTTTAACAACACAACACAAATCTTGATTGGCTTCATCTTCTAATTCCATTTGGATGGGTTCCTTGTTATGATTTCCATGAGAATAACCTTGTGCACGAGGGGTCATCAGTTTTGCACGAGGATTCATCAATTTGAGCCAGGGTCATCAATTTGGTTACATCAGTTTGTGGCGTGCAATGAAAAAACATAAATTGCACGATCGTGGTGTTTCTTCATATCGCCCTTTGTTGAACGAAGCAGTCATTGGCGTTCAAGGTTGTCTTCTACGGGTAGCAGACAGATTTTGGTAATTGGTCGCACGAACGTCCCTTGTGATGTCCGGAGGGTGACTACCCTTGTGATTCCATCAGCTCCAGGATGGCAGGATAGTATACGAGCCATTTTCCATAGAGTGGGGGGTAAGTTATCTTCCTTCAAAATAACTAGATCATTTTCCTGGAGGGACCTCTGGTTGCTGGTTTGCCATTTGTTTCTCCGTTGAAGCTCTCCCAGATAATCCTTTTTCCACCTGAACCAAAAGGATTGAATTAGTTCTGTCATTTTTTGATACTGATTTAGTCTGTTGTATGGTACATCTCGGACATCTTCTTCTGGAATAACAGATGCATTTGTGCCCATAAGGAAATGGTTAGGAGTCAGAGGATTTAAATCATTAGGATCGTTAGACAGTGGTGTTAAGGGTCTGGAGTTGAGACAGGCTTCGACTTGACATAGTACAGTATAAAAAAGCTCAAAAGTTAAAGATGAACAATTAGTAATTCTATACAAGTGATATTTGGCAGATTTGACTGCGGCCTCCCACAGACCTCCTTGCGTTGGTGCGCGTGGAGCGATAAAATGCCATTCTATTGACCTATTTGCTAAATACTCCTGAATTTTGTCATCATTTTTTCTCAAACTGGCATAAAGTTCCTCCAGTTTATTACATGCTCCTTTGAAAGTAGAAGCATTGTCGGAATATATTTTCTTGGGTTGACCTCTGCGAGATATAAACCGTTTCAAACAATTTAAAAAAGTTTCGCTAGATAAATCTGTTACTAGCTCTAAATGGACAGCCTTAGTAACAAGACAAACAAAAATACATAGATACGATTTAATTCAGCTCTCTTCAGAACTCCACTTTTGATTTGGAGCGGACCCGCGTAGTCCAAACCGGTTACAGAGAAAGGCCTGCTAGGGGTTATTCGGTCCATAGGCAAATTACCCATAATTTGCTGGCCTACGACGGGGCGGCATCTAAAACATATTATACAGTTATGTAATATTCGTTTCACTGTGTTTTTACCGAATATCGGCCAAAATTTTAACCTTATTTCGGCTAGTAACGCTTGTGCTCCTGCATGTAAATTCGCATAATGATAGTGACGTATTATTAATTCTGTCAACTTATGCCTTGCAGGTAAAATAATAGGATGCTTTTGTTGAAAAGTTAAATGTGTTGCTGTGGACAATCTCCCACCAACTCGTATTAATTGGTCATGTAAAAACGGGTTGAGAGCCTTTAAAGAACTATTTTTATTTACACTTCCATTTTTTATTAAGGCTTCTCGTTCTGCCTGAAAACTGTATTTTTGTGACGATACAATTAAATATTTCAAAGCTAATTCAAGTTCTTCAACGTTTAAATTTCCTGATATTTTGGTCTTTAACTTATCACAATTATTTATAAATCTTAATACATAGGCAGTTACACGTTTTAGTTTTGTTAAAGAAGAGAATTTCTTAAAGATGTCCCATTCTTCCGGATTAGTTACAATCAAAACATTTTTTCCTTTAATTTCCGGAGGGTTTGAACAAGATATTTTCGATAGCGGCCAAGTGTTGTTTTCTCTAGTCAACCACTCTGGCCCATGCCACCATATTGAGGAATTCACTAGTTGATCAGCAGTAGCTCCTCTTGATAATATATCTGCTGCATTGTCAGAAGATGGCACATGACGCCATTGTTCTGGGTTACTAAATTCTTGAATTTCAGCGACTCGATTCGCTACGAATGTGTTCCAACGTGCTGGTTGACCTTTTATCCAACATAACGCTATCGTGGAATCACTCCAATAATATGTATCTACTTCCATCATACCTAATGCTTGTTTGACATTTTTTATTAGTTTTGCTAGTAATACAGCGCTACATACTTCCAGCTTGGGTAATGATATGCATTTTAATGGCGCTACTCTGGATTTTGATGTTATTAAATGAGAATGTTGCTTGCCATTGTAATCCATTGATGTGATATAAATGCAGGCTCCATAAGCCTTTTCAGAGGAATCACAAAATCCATGTAATTTAATATTACTAGCGTGCTTGCATACAATTTTCCTTTCAATCTTCAATACATTCAATTGGTTTAATTCATTTATATAACTTCTCCATGGCATCAGTATTTCATTTGGTAATACTTCATCCCAGGAAGCCTTGGATTGCCATAACTTTTGCATTATTAATTTTGCCACAACAATAACTGGTCCAAGTAACCCCAATGGGTCAAATGTTGATGCTATGCTTGACAATATTTGGCGTTTATTTTCACTATGCTTTGATGGTTTTGTTATAACATAAGAAAAATAATCTAACTCATTATTCCAGATTAAGCCCAGAATTTTTTCATTCTTGGGTTTGTCAGATAGAATTTTTTCACAATTGTTCTGTCCGGCAATTTCAGCTTGGCCCGACTCGGATGACAAATCCAAGATATTAGATCTCCATTTTCTTAACCTCATGGCCTGCAGACAGCAATATGTCAATTAATTGACCTTTTAAATTTCTACAGGATTCCAAATTATCGTCTCCGGTCAATAGGTCATCCATGTAAAAATTGTTTTTTATGACTTGACTAGCTTTAGGAAAAGTAATTTGGTTATCCATACCAACTTGTTGTAGGCATCTTGTAGCTAGGAAAGAGGAAGGACTTAACCCGTACGTTACAGTTTTCAGCTTGTAATGCTGAATCTCATCTTCCGGTGATTCGCGCCAGACTATTTTCTGCAAGTTGCGGTCAGCTGCACTCACATTTATCTGCCGATACATCTTCTCGATGTCAGCTGTCATGACATATTGGTGTTTTCTGAAAAGTAACAATTGGGTATATAAATCCTTTTGAATGACAGGTCCTACCATCAAGGCGTCATTCAGGGAAATTCCTTTGGAAGTTTTGGCTGATCCGTCAAAAACAACCCTCACCTTAGTGGTGGAGCTCGATTCCTTAATGACGGCGTGATGTGGTAAAAAATAGGAGTTATGATCTCCTTCTAGTTTATCACATACCTCCATGTGACCTAGTTCCTGGTATTCTCGCATAAATTGTACATATTGTGATTTTAATTCTGTATTTGAAGATAATTTTCTTTCTAAGTTTTGGAATCTTTTCTCAGCTGTTGTCAATGAGTTTCCTAATTGATCAATACAAGGACGGCGTGGTAAAGTTACTGTAAATCTACCGTCTTCTTCTCTTGCATGAGTAGCTATGAAATTAGCCTCGCAAGCTTTCTCCTCATGATTTTGATATTTCATGGGGTTGACTTCTTCAAGATTCCAAAATTTTTCAATTTGATTGCTTAATTTATTTATGGATAAGCTACAGAATTGTGATACTGGCCTTTGGTTGGGATATATGTTGGTCGGTCCTGACACGATCCATCCCAGTTGTGTTCGTTGAAGTGTGGGACCGGTATCCAACTTCATTCTATCATTGGTCAGGATGTCCCAAAAACCTTCAGCCCCCAACAAGATGTCGATAGGCGCTGCGATGTTGAAATTCGGGTCTGCCAATTCTAATCCATGAGGCAACTTAATCTGGTTTCTTGGTATTGATGTTTGCGGCAGACTTGTGGTTATTTCCTGTAATATCAGACAAGATATTGTATTTTTATAGTTGGTTCTTAAAGAATTAAAGTCTACCGACACACTTTTCCTTATGTGTGTAACATTATTGTATAGGCCCGATACCGGCTTATTTATGTGATTAAATTTTAAATTTAATTTTTTTGCAAAATCCTCTCTCATAAAATTGGATTGTGCTCCAGAGTCTATTAGTACTCTTGCCTTATATAAATTATTGTCGCTACCCACGATACCTACTATCGCCGTAGACAACAATACTAAATTTTCTGCCTTACCTACGGCAGAATGATTGTTAACTGAGACATCTTCTGCCTCAGTTCCTAAATTTGGAGATTCTACTCGGAATCCCTCTTTATGAAGCAACGTATTGTGATCATTACTGTCACATCGTTTGCATTTAAAGGTGATCCTGCAATCCTGTGCAAGATGACCCGGCTTCAAACATTTGAAGCATGCTCGGCTCTTTTTCAAGGCTTCTATCCTTTCCGATATTTTTAATTTTAGAAATTTTTTGCAGTAAAAGATCGGATGATCCTCACTGCAGAATGTGCATTTTCCCTTTTTTACAGATAATAACACAGTTGATTCCCTATTATTAATCCCTAAATGTGATTTAATTTGGCTGTGCGGTTTTTTGTCCGTAGTTTGCATAAGTTCTAAAGTTTGAGCTCGTGAAGCTAAACATTTCAAGAACTCTTTCAGTGTTGGCAACTTCCCTTCAATAGGGCTTTGTTCCCAATGTTTTCTAGTAATCACATCTAATTTGTTTGAAATTATGTAAATAATTAAAGCATCCCATTGATTTACTTGAACTCCTAAGTTGTGCAAAGCCTTTAAGTTAACGTTAGTTCCATCTATCAATCGCCGCAATGCGACTGCATCTTCCTGCTTCATTTCCTTCATTTGGAATATGAATTGAATATGCTTATGTACAGTTGCCCTTAAATTAGAATATCTCTCATGTAATAGTTCCCATGCTCCTTGATATCCAGAATCAGAGATTTCTAAATTCGAAATGATTTTAATTGCTTCTCCCTTTAAGCAAGATTGCAAATAATAAAATTTCTGTACATTGCTAATCGAATTATTATTGTGGACTATATTCTTAAAAGTTTCTACAAAGGTGTTCCAATTTTTCTGATCTCCGTGGAATTCTTGTAACTTTAGGTCAGGTAATTTTATTTCTACCCTCGATTGTTCTACGGATTCTAATGCACCTTTGGCCGTTGCCATTAATGAATAATATTGATTTTCAAATGATTCTCTCTGAGAAGCATTTTCGCTTTCATTTACATCTGAGATTTCCTCAATTTCATCCTGAATAACTTCAAATTCATCAATTATAGATTTAATTCTGTCATATCTTAGTTTTATTTCGTGAGCTGAAAGAGTATTCAATGCATCATTGAATCTGGTTAATTTTCCCCTTAAAACTCCGCGTTTGTTCACTAATCCTTTCAATTTCTCCATCGTATTATGAATCGCGACAATAAATTTCCGATAATTAAATGATCACTACAATAATTCACTAAAACTGGTAAATTATTCGCGTATTAATACTCCAATTTGAAAGAAATGATGACAAAATCCTTACAATGTTTACTATTTTCGATAAAATCTGCACATAAAACACGTAGCTAATATTGTTATTGTGAAATGTCATACAAAATTAAGTTATGACTTGCAATTTTTATGATGTTGACAAACAGTAAATCGGAATATCTTGTAACAAATTATTTCTAATATTATTATTTGAATAAAATAATAAAGATATTTTGGGAATTCTAGATGTGATAGGAGTTGGATTTGGAAGGATTGGACTTATCTGTCTGATGCGATGGCGTGTTTCCAGGTTCTCAGACTTCCAGCTACTTCCAGCTTGATCTCTCAAGGATCTCTTCAATATTTTTGGCCGCTTGGTTTTTGTTTAAATTTCTGTAATCTCGTTTGGATTACAATATCCGGCTCGAAGGACCATGTTATAAATTGGGGTCCTTAGAAATAATAACTCAAGATTCTTGAGAGTTAAACTGAATCACTTTTTATTTGACAATAAACTTCCAATTTCACAGGTATGATTAAGCACTTTTTAATAACTACTCTGGGTACCGGTACTAGTTCCCGTAGTTATTTCGGAGAGGTGAAACCTTTCATTGTTTTCGTATGAGAGCGCGTTTGTAAGCAAAGACCACCTTTTTATAACCTGACAAAAGACTGTTGACATTCAAATTTAAAAAGCCGCAAAACAGAAATCGTCTTTGCTGACAGAATTTAATCAAGCAATTAGCAGAGGCGAGAACCTTTCATAAATAACATAATTTAGCTTTCATAGATGTCACTAATGGTACATAATTACCCTGAAAATTATACAATGAATGCACATATAAAATAATTTTTTTAATGTATTGTTTTATGGCTAAGATTATCTCTGACAGTTTCCCCTGATTTTTTTTATTTCTTATAAAATTATTCACAAAATAAATAAAAACCACTTTTGTGCTTACATCGACTGTTTCTAGTTTCTGGATTCCGTTTGCCAAGCGATTGTTATGCATATTACCTAAAATATTTGTGGTGAAGACACATTATGAATATACTCGAGAGATCCCAGCGAGATTGTACGTGACGTCAACATTCTAGTATCTTCTATCTTTATAATTTTCATGTGAGAAGGCACACGATGATCGTCGAAGACGTACGTACGAGCTATCGCTGGGACTAGTTTAGACATATTATATTGATTTGTGTATTCCTCTTAGTTGGATTTCACAACAATAACATTCAAAGATGTAACGACATCTATTGAAAGTAAACATAAGATAAGTTTTAAATCCACCTCTACAAGTTTCTCAAATCAGTACAAGATAATAAAATAATAAAATGTGGGTTACCGTTATGTTGTGAGGCCGACGGGAGAAAGGAAGAAAAGGAGATGGGGAAGAGAAAGATTTGGATTCTTTCACCAGGGCAACACTGAGTTCCTTCCACGTTGGAACTTGTCGCAGATATATTATTTTGTATGAATTAAGTCATGTTAATGAAATAAAATTTACTTTTGCGTGCCCGGATTCGAACCTACGACCCTGGATTCATAGTCTATGATCTTAACCACCCAACCACAGAGGTCAATCAATAAAACCAATCAACAAATAAAAATAAACAAACCCAAGGTCTAGATGTTTAGATAAAGATAATGAAACGCAAACCATCTCGCCACATCCTCCTTGCTTCATACACATTGCTCCATCGAAGCCATAGTCAAGATAACCTACCAGAAGCTGGGCGTACTGTACTGGCCCGCAGATATTTTAATAATACACAACTGCTGATAATGCACAAATCGTAAGTGCGCTCCAATGTTGAATTTGACAGCCTCCTCTGGTTTGGAGCCCCAAAATACTGGACTCTATGCAGAAACGGGCGGTTTGTTTGATAGATTACCCTACCTTAAGTCAGCTAGGAAAGCTATCCTTGTTCTACCGGTATTACAATGGAAGATGCTCCATAGAATTAGCGTCATTGATCCCTTCGGCACCGGTGCATAGTCGGGAAACACGCCAAACATGCGCGCAAAATTTGTACCCAGTTGACACATGACACGTTCTTGAATTCAACGGCTCGGCTGAGGACCCTCCACAAGCAACCCCAAAGATGACATAGCCCCTGAGGGAAATAAATTGAACATTGTACCATAGATACTGTTCTGACAAAAATGTCATGGTCTTGAGTCATCCAGGTGCATCTTAATCGTCTTCCATCGACATGCTCATCATTGTGAATTCCTGTGACACCTTTCACCGTACATCCGCTCTATACATTGATTAGATAATACACACACTCAAATAGAAATGCCTTCCATGTAGATTTTTATACAAACCAATGTCACCGCTGGCTTAGTATCTTCTCTAAATAGTATAAAACAAAGTCGCTATCTGCGTCTGTCTGTTTGTGCGCTTAGAACTACGAAACGGATTTTGATAGGTTTTCACGATCATTCAGACAATTTTTTCCGGAAAGTTTATTTACATAATACATGCATACTTTTGTTGAACTTGCTTCAGCCACACAACATACTCCTAATTGGGGTGCCATAGTTCCACTGCCACAACTCTAAGAGACATTTGAAAAATAAATTATAATTTTTAATAGCAAAATGAGTTTTGTGTGGACTTTAAATTGATCAGCAAACCCCAAACCAAAATAAATCCCTGTGCAGTGGTGTCGTAGATAAATTGATTCTACGCCGGGGATCAATTACTCACATTTCAAATACAAATTAATGATTTTATTTTGCTAGAACAATAAGTTTCCTAATGAGAATTATAAACTTTTAAAAAACTAAGGTTTTTTAACCATAATTGATCTAGTTTCATTGTTCGACCTATTTGAGCCATCTCTTGATCCGGCTGGTAGCCAATTTCAAATATTACTTTATTGGTTTGGCAGGATTGAACCTTCCTCCCCAGGGACAGGGCTGGAGTCTAACGCGCTAGAACGCTAACGCACCAATTCCTGATTGGGCAGGGTTGACATTTATTTTTTATATTAACTGCTGTAATGTCATTGAATTTCAAAGAAATGTATATATGTCCAAATGTGTATGCGTGAATGCCACCTAAAGTTGATGGAGTGCATTGTCATCAACGAGTCTATCTACCGAGTTTCAGCTCGATCGGATGTCAGGAAGTGGGTTAATTTCCACTTCATTCATTCATTAAAACAAAAGTTAAATTCAAATAGATGTATTTAAATAAATATACTATGGGGGTCATTTTTCCATGTGAATATCACACAAATTGCTCGCAACACGGCATGCCTAATTAGAGGTATGTTGAGAGGGCGAAGGTAGTGGTGAGGGGAAGTATTTGGGAAGAGAAGGTGGGAAAGTACATAGATATTCAGATCTGACACCAAACACAGTTAAAGCCATTTAAAGCAACGCTTTGATTCTAAATGGTGGTCTTTCACCAGGACGATACCGAAAGTATCTACCACAATGAAACATGAATGGGCACAAACAAATAATAATGAAACAAGGAAGTTTAGAAGGACGGGGAGTCCAGTCCCATTTTATTGTTTTATATAATTTGTGTTTAAACTAGTTTAGGCGTATCCGTAGGACTGGATCACCGAGGTGTAGGGGGCGGCTGCCTTGGCCACCTTCACACCCGCCTCACGAGTTATTTTCTGCAAACAAAAGATACACTTAGTTCCTGCCACTTCCTTCGCAGCCCTTCTGTTCACTCCAGATGGTTCAACGATGGGTCATCCTCATTAATGATAGATTTGTTTTATATCACGTCACATCAAATAATGTAGGTAAATGTAATAATCATTGGATGACTCACGACAGTATAATAAATAAATATTACTACTGGATTTAGAAGCCACGTCTTAAGGCAGAGAGGCTTGTTTCATCTTAAATTCGGTAAATTTTTGCATTTGATGAAATGGTTTTTGTATGAAAGATCTAAATGGTTAGATTAATTTGTGAAAACTTGATCCATTTCAAATTTTTACTCAACCATTTCAATAAAGGCATAGATTTACAAATATATATATTTTTTTTTTTCAAAACCATGAAATTAGAGTTGCAGGATCACAATCAAACAGGACTTAAAATATGTCCCCTGAATCAAGATTTCATAATAACATATTATTCTTTTGAAAACATGATATTAAAGTTTCTTATATGGTACTGGTAAAAGTAGTGTTGTCTGTTTACCTTCAGTTTTCTGTGAACGAGGACAGCCTTGGTGGTCTTGACACGTCTCTTGCCTTCCAGAGTCCTGAGGACGTCACGGTACTTCCATCCCACCTCATGTGACAGCCTGCCGACGTGGCAGTACTGAAAGAAAAGCGCACAAAGTTTAGAAAATGTTGCACACTTGTTGAGTAGGCGATCAAAATTATGAATGAATTCAAGCTCAGTCATTAAAAAAAGTTGTCAGCACTGCTATCAGTCGCAAATTACCCAAATGATACATCATTGCTTGAAATATTCATAATTTTGTATACATAGTTGTGATTCAAGATTCCACAAATCATGAAAAAATAAGGAACCTACCTAGGTTGAATGATAAACAGACAATTTTCATGTGTTATGATGGGCTTGGCCAAACATGCAATTCGCCAACACAATGAACATAACATAAACTTTACCCAGCAAATGATGCTAAATCATTTTCGGCCGGTAATTCTAGCAGAATGTATGATGCTTTTTTATTTATTTCATGAAAACAAAAAAATTGTATAGTAAATACATTTCTTAGGTTTATTTCACCCGCTATGCTAGGATGTCCCTGTGTTATGGGGGTTGAAGTTTGTACTGGACTAATTTTTAGTGCCATTTTTTTAAACATCACCTCAAAGGCAATACGTGTATCAAAACGTTGGCTGTCTTACTTATTAAATTCCGGTTCAGTGTTGGTATAGTTGAGCCGGCCTTAAAGACAAAGACTGCTTTAACCATACGTATGCTGTGTATGAGATTTTCACTATTCTAACAATTCAATAAGTGGGCAGCTGTGTCAGAATACAGAGTGGGTTGATAGATGAATATTGGTGGATAAGGTATTGATGACAATATTACCTTCCTGCCGGGCTTGAGGCACAGCACACGCATGGCACCGGGCACCACGAGGCGACGGCGACTGTCGTACGGGGGCGGGCAGCCCTCGTAGGTCTTCAGGCGGCGCAGGGCGGCCTTTCCACGCTCAGTCTTGTGGGGCAACATGCCTAAAACAACAACACATTATTATTTATTCTTCCAACACAAACACTACTAATTGGTCAGATTTAAGGCTCCAATTCAGAAAAATATAATCATATTGATGCCTGTTTAATACATAATTTATTTTGTAAAAATGCAGTGGAGGTTAGAAAAACATACAATACATTGGCTTATTTACGGCCAAGCCTTTCTCTATTTCTTTAGAAGTGCGCAACGTAGGGTTAAAAAATTTAATATATTGTAGTTTAACCTCAAAATTCTTGAGCCACACTTTCTGAGAAAAGTATTTTGATTATTACCTTTAATTAAATTGGAGAAAGCTCTTCCACTACCGTGTCTAAATTGAACAAAGCTTTTTGTCAGTCATCTCATTCGTTTTTATTTTCATGTCTTCTCAAATAATGTAGATAAAATATAATAATCATTGACAACTGAACAAAAAGAATTCATTTCTACACAAACAAAGACAAACTAAACATATCCGACAAATAATGATTAAACAATATTAGTGCCGAATTAATGTAAAATAATTTAATGTCAACACATGGGTTTCTTGTCTCATTGAAACACTAAAATGTGTTAAAAAGAGTATTGTTACACGAAATTATTGGATTTTAAACTAAAATATTTTATTTCTAAAGAAATAATGCAATGGTTTCTGTACCTCTGATGGTCTTCCACAAGATCTTGGAGGGGGCACGGTAATGGAATGGTCCGCGAGCGGGGTTCACATTACACCTTTTACGGAGGAAAGCCATAAACTTCAGCTTGTTCCTGTAATACAAAAGAAGACAGCATTAAACACCACACATGGAAACATGGTACAATAATAGATTCATAATCAACACTCAGATATTTTTAATAGATTTCAGCACTGATATCAGTCGCAAATTACCCAAAATAAATCATCATTGCAGAAATTACATGAACTTTAAGAAAAATATTCAAGCAAAAGTTTTCAATTCAATATCATTGTTTGACATTTAGTTAATAACCTCGAATTAAAGTAAAACATCATCATAACAAGATATGATATGGACATTAGGATAATATTTTACCTGAACAGGTTTCCTGAGATGTTCAGCTGTTCGCATCGTACAACAACGATCCTGTTGCCTTCGAGAAGCGCCTTGGCAATAATCGCCGACAGGCGACCAAGTAAATGGCCCCTTCCATCGATAAGTAAAGCCTGGAAAACGGGAAGAGTGCATTTAACTAAAAGGTTCAATAATCTTCAGGAACGCTTCATGTATTCACACATCCTAACAAGTCGAAAATAAAATTATGTCAAAATAGACACGAGCAACGGCTGAAGAACACGTGTGCCGATCGGCATATTTTTGACAATCACACTCGAAATATCACAAAAATGATTTCGCGACATTCTATTTTAAAAGCAGTTGCAAGAACAGTAAAGTGATGTTGATTTAACTCGAAAATAGTCAAATACACGGCAGTTTACGAAAAAATACTGACAAACCTTATTACTAAACCCCGTCATCGTTGAAACACGACCGGAAAAGGGGTTATGTTGTTTCTAAAATGGCGACCGGAACAGAGTAGCCAACACTAGCGCACTCTATGTGCATGTTCGCCGTGCAAACCTGAAAAGCGATTTAAGTAGGAACTGGAAAAAAGTAACTCAAGCTGGCACTAGTTGAATATTTTTTTGTTCGCTAAAATAGAAAAATAGTGAAAACTAAGCGAAACCGCTCAAAAAAGATTTATCCGTTTTTGGCGGTGTCCGTTAGGGTGTCGTGATATTATATTAGATTTTTGATGGAAGTTATAAAAGGGTTTTACAACCACTCTTACAAACGTCTAAAAAGTCAACCACTCTCTGCGTAAATTAAAAATTAATGGCCCACCCCAAAAATGACAATTATTTTAGCATGAACTTTCGTAATCACGCTAGTACAAGAACCTTTTATGTACCTAATATATTATTATCTTACATTACATCATGAGAATCTAAATCTACGGACTAATTTTAAATAATGATTTTGTTTTCAAATGATGTATGAGATTTTACGAAACAATTGACAATACTTTCAAAATATTATTATCCGTAAAACCTATAAAAATGTCAACAATTATGAACAATGTATACCTGTGAACAGTATGCCAGGGCCGGCCCTATGCGGGCGCAATTGGAGCAGCCCGCTCCGGAAGCCGAATTGTCAAGGCGCTGATAACACCTAATCCTAACACATCGCCCTTGAGATTATTTTTTCATAAACACGGCGCTACACAAAAATACAAATCATCAGAATATTATTGATTACAGTGATAACATATGGGCGTCTACTGGTTTTGACAAGGGGCGTCAAAATTTTACTCGGGCCAGGCACCGTTTGGCTCAGGACCGGCCATGCATATTACCTAGGTACCCATTTTAGTGAAAACGAATGATTTTGTACTATGATGGAGGTTGTGCTATAGACATAAAATAATTGTAAGAAATAAAACTCTAAAATTAAACTGTTTTCTTCAAATAATACAATCAAGTTCAGTTATGTTGGTAGGTACCTACTTACGTACATTGTTAGATAATCTTGGCATCATCCTAATGAAACACCACCATACAGATTCGATACATTGCTTGGTATGGGCAGATAGTTGATTTATGGTACGGGCTTAGCTGTGTTTGGTGACCAGATCTGACTAGCCGGGTTCCTTTTCCCCTCACCATAGCCATCAGCCTCACAACACACCCCAATTGGCGATGTCTCACTTGCTCCGATTAGTTAGGAGCAGTTCACTAATTTCAGTTGATTCACATTAAAAAAAGTAAATCTGGAATGTAATTTTTTTTTTCTTTCCTTTATTCGTAAAATATATTTGTATCCAGTTTTTTACATGCTTTTCGACTACCACACTAGACACATGTCCGTATTATGGTATTCGAATTATCCTGTTATCTCTATAATACTTTGATGAACTGTTTACATAAGATTGTGATTATTAAATAAATAAATATTGCTGTAGGGATACAAATGTATTTTCGAAGTAACACCCAAAAGTTCCTGAACCTCGGATGACGAATAATTACATTCCACAGATAGCATAATTTTTTTTTACTTTGATACTTAACTAATATCATAATAAGTTAATAATAAAATACTGGGGAAGTTTAATTAAACATTTTGCTATATTGACAACATTTTAAATCAGTTCTAAAATCAAAAAATATGCATGCTTTTAAGAAATTGAAAATTGGAAGCATTTTTCTCACCGCAGCAATATTTGAACGGTGAAATATACATAAAATGACTTACTTACCTACTAATATTTCGTAATGTAATTTGTGCAAAATCAACTAATTTATTTGATTCATAAATTTAAAAATTCTTATTGTTGTAAGAAAAGGGGATATCATAATATTAATGATGTATCTAAGCAGAATTCCACAAATACAGACAAACAGGAAAATAATATGGTAAAATGAAAAACCATAATGTATTCAAAAAAATATATTACAATACTGAAATGAGCGAGGAACATAAATTATTTGAGTGTAGTTAATCTATCACAAAAAACACAATCCATAATGAAATAGTTTTATTAATATAATATGTAAAATAGTAACAAATTTAGAAATATTTCGAGTACAAAAGATACCTATTCATAAATCACATTTAAAATGCTGCAAGCCAGTTTCACGAGCCCTGTAAAGCATTTAAACTATATCTAACAAAAATGATAATGTATAAAGAAGAAAAAAGGAATATAATAATAACATAATGGTTATGTCTATTATAAAGTATGGCAATAACGAGGAATGTTTTATAATTCAGTCGTCATACGGCTGGTCAGGGCTTGGACCCGTTTGGCATTGCAACTCTTGCACAGGATGTGGTCATCCAGCGGGTAGCAACCCCGGCCCTCCGACTCGCTCGACAGCACCAGCCCGCAGTCCTCGCACTTGTAGCACGAGATATGGAAGCTGCGGTCCAACGCCACCACACGCACCGTCTCGTCCTGCCCCGGCTCCGGCATGATGGGCTGCCGGCACACGCAGCAGCGCGGGGCAAACTTCTTGTGGAAGTCCTCGATGCAGTGGATCTGGTTGGTCGCATCCACCGTAAAGGGGATCCCATCCAAGCTCTTCCCGCACACCACGCACGTGAAGCAAGTGGGATGGTAAGGCTTGCCCGTGGCGCGCAGTATTCTGTCCAGGATGGGGTTCATGCAGACGGAGCACTTCTCCAGAGTATTCAAGTAATCTTCCTCGCAGTATGGCTTCCCGTCCAGGGCGTAGAAGGGCTTTCCTTGAAGGTTGATTGCGCAATGGCAGCAAGTGAAGCACTGTATGTGATAAACTTCATTCATGGCGGTACAGCCGGAGGTCTCTCCGATTACCTTCTCTCCGCACTTGACGCAGATTCCGTAGATGTCGATATCCTGGGAGTCTCCTCCCCCCATGGACTGCACCAGGAGGTTGGTGAGTGCGTCCACCTCCGCTTCCTTGGGCGGTGCTTGAGCTGTGGCGCCCTGAGTCCCGCTGACGTAGGGCGCGTACAGGGAGAAGTTGGACCGGGAGGACATTTGACTGGGTGGGCGGGGGTTGATGGGTTCGTACAGCGACTCGTAGGTCGAGGAAGCTTGTGAGCCCCCGTAGGTGCCATAGTCGGGCTGGTAGCTGGAGGGTGGGAAGCTGGGCACGGGCGTGTATCCGGTGTCCGTGGCTCGACGCAACTCGCTGTAGCTTGAGCTTACTGGGGATGGAGGGGGGGGCATGTCCTCTATTGTGGGGTTACACTCTATGTAGCCTGACCCGGTGCCCCCTCCACCCGCTTGCATATCCTGGGGAGGTGGTGGCGGCAACTCTTCATTGGGATTGCTGCCATAGAGGCCCACATTGCTGTAGACATGATTGGTGCCTCCGGGGGGCAAAACGTTACTATATAACCTAGTATCCCCACTCCTCACGTTTGCTGGAGGCCTGTATGGTTTATTATAGTCGGTGTTTTGATAGTTCATCTTCATGGGAGGAACATTAGAATACAGATAGCTGCCTGAGGTTTCGCTGCTGCCTTGAAGTCTGGTAGAATAGGACGGTTCACACGCCGCTTTGACACTGTAACTTTGCGGAACTTGGGGCTGTGATTTCTTCGGTTTGGGAGGAACGGCAGGGGCCACTTTCTTCCCCGGGGACTGCCCGTAATGTCCCGAGGAACCGTGGTGCATCTCCTTATTAAGTAAGTTCAACTCCGCTAATTGGTGCGCCAGCGGATCCATATTTGCGTATATTATGAAAACGTGAACACAGAAAGTTTGACAAGAAACAAACACGGAATACCGCTCACTTCAAACACATCCAGACAACTGTTTCATTGACTCGACAGAAAAAAAATCATTGTTAAGTGATGACTGTACAGACGCGTCAAAATTAGTCAGCGCCGTATCTTCAGATAGGCGACAAAGTGCATCATTTTTATCCTTAAACTCAGCCACACCCCTCCTTATCATTTGGGCAGCCGTCACTTTCCTTATCTATGGATGTCACCATAGATGTCACACACGAAATCGGAATTTTCCACAGAGAAAGTGTTTCTTGGTTCCATTTCAAATTTTCCACAGAAATACCAAAATTAGGTTCCTATCTATTCAAATATTAAAAACTGAAATACGGCTATGGCAGCATTACGTTAATGTCAAAACATCAACAGAAATAATATCCAAACAAACGGGAATAGAGAGAAGCGCCCGGAATTTGGTCTATTTTTAACTAAGCTACATTTTGTAGCACAACATTGTAGCCGATCAGATATTCAGAAACTTTTACACTCTCGAATATTGATCTAAACGTATAGTTTTGGTCCATTTTTTACACAAATTTTATGTAAATCGACGAAATGGTGAATTCAAGTTTGACTTATGAAATTCTGCTGTATTTAAATTCATTTTACTTTGGAATGTTCGCTGCATGTGAATTGGGGATGGGTGTTCTGAAAGCCGTGAACCTCCCTTACCCCGAGAACACCCTAGGTACTGAGGGAGGGCTGATGCTCGCCCTGTGCCTTGTGGAGTCTCTTAGAATTATACTCGGAAGAAAAGGAAATCTGAGTGATCGAAGTAAGTACATTGTTCAACGCCTTGTTTTTTTTAGTAATTTGGCTACATTTATTTATACTAGGTTTTTACAGACGATCTCACTTACGTGAGAACAATCCAGTTATAAAAACTCAGTTAACATACACATACAAAGACACATTCATTCTCATATACCTAAATAAAGATTAAAATATAAAACAAATTAAATTTCAAAATTAAAATTAAATATGAAATACAAATATTACAGAAAAGCAAGAGACGCAAGTAATACATAATATAATCAGTGCAACATATTATTTAACAATAGCAGAATTTTTTTTCTGAATCCATACAAATTATCGACAAAAATATCTACTTCAGCACACTCAATCTTATTGTACAGTCTACACATTTGGGTCAGAGGGCTAAAATAGGCGATATTATTTTTGAAAATATTCAGGTGAAAAATGCTATGGTGTCTTAAACAATGTTTCCCAAGTGGAATCCCACCGAATTAAAATCAAATAATAGCGAAATTGATATTCGCTTTATGTCTGTACCACTGTTAAAAATATTTATACAAATATGTATAATATTAATAACACATCCAATAGGTGAAATAGCTATATTCTTAATGTTATATATTGAATTTGTTTTACTGAACATCTAAATTACACTAATTTCTTCTATTACACAGTAGAGGTGGGTGAGTTCTGCATTTTTCCGGAGGCATCCGAGGACTGCTTCCTTTTAAAAGAACTCGAGTTCTTGGAGTGGGTCCCGGGTCCGAGTTCTTGGGTGCGGACTGGGTACTGGGCGACTACCGGGACGCACGGGTCCGGCCAAGGACTCGGCACTCGGACTCGGATAGAACCCGCGAAAGAACTCGGACCCGTAGCAGGACAAGGACCCGCACAAGAACTCGGACCCACATGAGAACACGGAGTCAATCCCGTCACCCATCACACCCGAGTCGCGAGTTGTGCAGTTTACATTTTGGCGAAGTTCAACGAAATCCATTCGTGTCTTGTCGTGTTCCAGCTGATTGGGCTACGGCTAATGCGAGGCCGTAACGGATGTAGTATTAGGTTCCAAGTTCCAGATGATAATTTTAGCACACGCGTAAGCAGTAATAAATCAAATGTAGTAACATAAATTTCGGTTGTCGTTGAGAATTTGTCGTTTTCATAATCTCTGTCCATCGATATAGATAAAGGTACTTGGTCGAAGCCTCTATCAAATGAAACTCAGTAAAGGCGAGATGTTTTAAAAACAAAGTCAGGAAGTAGTTAGGTACAGCATTGAACTATTAAAATTTTAACAATTAACAACATGTTTTAATATCTATTTATTCCAGTCCATTTTTTTTTACTTTTACAATACATACACACTTTGTTCAATATATTATTGTAGGATTTGTGTATATTATATAATTGATTTGTATATTTTTCCTTTTGGTTTCACAAATATATACATATATATGTCTCAGGATCATTAAAAATAAACATTTGCCAGAAATTTGCCTTTCGAATGAACACTATTACGACATAGCTAAAAAATTTTAACAAAAGATAGCCATTTTAAATAAACAATTATTGAATAAAATAATCTTGGTACCTAATTTATCGCTTGTCTGAATCTTTCCAATACCAGTTGACAATCAGTTCCAATTTTTAAAATCAAAGCAAATCCATATTCTAGAGTTCACTGAACCAGAGTTACGGATACACAGACAGACACCACTGAAATTTGTATTTTTAATAACACAAAAAATAAAAATAGTGAACGATAATTAAAATAAAACTTTAAAATAAAACAATAATTTTTACTTACAGTAGGTACCTAGCGCCTACAAATATGAGGGGCTAAAATAAAAATATAAAACATCAAAGAATTGCGATAAATCATTGAGATTTTACATAAAAACCGTTAAACTAATCGGCAATATCTCAAAATGCCAACGTGTTGATTTTTAAAACAAGATCATGAAACAAAAGAAACATAAGAATTGAACATAAAAATAATAAATCAGTAAGTTTTTTTTTTAATTCTGAATCCGAAAAAAAAAATGTACAAATAGGCATAACAGTCAAAAGAATCATAAATAAACTCAAAATATCTTCGTATTGAATTTTTTAAATCAAGATAAAACATAAAAAAAATGAACATAAAAAAATGTAATATTTTTTTTTTAAATTGCGAATTGAAAAATTAAATTATACAAATTGTTACAAACAGTTAAAAGAATCAGCAATATCGCAAAATCCCCCCGTATTATTCATAAGACATAAAAAGCATTGAAAAATAAAATCAGTAAGATCTCGAATCGAGACCCCGAGTCCGAGTTTTCTGGGAGTTGTTGATTAGAGGCATTCGGGTCCGAGTCCAAGTCCTTAGAGGCATTCTCGGGTCCGGGTTCTCTGGGAGTCGTTGATTGGAGGCATTCGGGTCCGAGTCCCAGACCGAGTTCTCTGGGAGTGGTTGATTACGAAAAGGAGTGGGAGTAGGACCCGCTTCCCGCAAAGGACTCGGGCTCAAGGACTCAATCCGGCTGAACCTACACATCGCTATTACACAGTGAAACGTTCCACAGTTGTGTTAAAAATGTTCAGTACATTAAGTATTGAAAATTTGGATGAATTTTAATAAAAATGAACATTTCCATTGTTTTATTGACTGTATTATATCAAAATTGTGTAAAAACAGAATTTACTGTACTTTCTGTTTCCAGGTATACCCGTGTGCATTTCAATCGTCCTTACGATTCCGTCCGCCCTGGCGGTGGCCTACTTCCTCATCTTCCAGACCTTCATCCTGCGCCTGGAGTACATCCTGTGTGCGCTGCTGCTGACGCTGCACGCCACAGAGCTGTTCTTCGCCTTCCTCTTTCTTATCACCATGTGCCGACCCCCGTCCTATGATTAGTATTAGCGATGCAACAATCACGATTTAGATCAAAACGGTTATTGAAGTCGCCTAAAGTTGTTCCGCAGTTCAGTTGTAAGCTCTCCCTCATAAATGACGCACGTAAACATCAGAAAGAAAAGTTACAATGGAGATCTCAGCTGCAAGACCATGTCTCTACTATTACGTAAATGAATATCAACAAGGACAAATAAGTTCAAAATATTTCTCATACAATCCTACATAATATTATACAGTAATTTCTTATTAAAATCATACTTGTGATCAATGCGATAAATAGTTATATTACCAGTCAGGTGGTGGTTGGTGTATTTTTCAAGTGGCGTGCATTTATTGTAATATCCTTGTTCTATAGTTAACACAGACTTAATTAATATTACATTTGAAACGATCTTTCAAATACACCCTAAATGGCGGTAATTGAATATTTCTACAGAAAAATTAACAAAATTCGTACAGTCACTATTTTCTAAAATTGTATAAGTGACACATTTATTTTTAGAATGGATATTACGCTTTATTTTCAAGAAATAACATATACAAATTAAAATGTTGTAATATACAGGGTAAAAGCTTGCATGGCTCATCGACTCCCGTTAAAAGAGGGATTCAAAGCTTATTGGAACCCCGTGAAGAAATGCAAAAATATCTTAAATTTTTAAACCGTGTAAACTTTGCTACAATGAATATATATTATTCTTGTTGAAAGTAAATATGTCTTTCGTAAAGCTGTCATCTGCATTTACGGTTTTTAATAATGAGGGATTACTGTATCATAATATTAGATATGGGACAGACTTTTCGGAATACAAGACGTTTCATTTGAATTGTGTTGATCATAATCGTTATACATTTTAAGATTGTTGCATTATAAATAATAGCGTTAACACTTTTCCCTGCCGTGCACCTTTGTAGCTTTCGGACATATCTTTGTGTTGTATGTATAAAGATAGAACAATGAGAATTGACCAATATTCAATGATATGATCATTATTTGAGTGGTGCTAGTCATATTTAAAGACAACACATATTGAAGCAAATAATAAAATCAATTATTGAAGTAAATTAACAATATAAGATATGAGTATTTATTATTATAGGTTAATGTTGCAAAAATTCGATTCTCAAATATTTTTATAGAGCGAGAAAAAAATAATAGATTGATTCAAATGAAAGAACTGACCATATTGATGCTTGACAATACATATCTTTATATTTATTTCCATATGTAAAATTATCTCAATATCATGCTTCATTTGTGTCCTCAGTAATCATCAGAGGTTGTAGACTAATTTACAAAATAATATTGTACCTGACCAACATCAGTTACACAAGTCAAAAAGTGTTGTTTTTTGGACCTGATTTTAAAAGTGGTGAATAAGTTAAAAATGGAAAATTCATAAAATTTAGATAAACAAATTAAATTGCATTACGGTTTATATGCTGTGAAATTAAATATTATTATGTAAAAGTAACTTGTTTTGAGTTGTGTCACTGCTATTTGAAAGGTGCGATATCAAACCCACGTCCAATAGAGTTTATGTGTGTGAAATAAATTGCTGTCCAATTAGGAACATTATATTTATGTATTATGTAACTTTGTGTGTAGACCCAATCCAAGTGCAATTAATTATTATTATTAATGAATAATGTTTTGATTGCCAGTGCATTCTTTTAACAATCAACTATTATTTTTAACATGCATTTATATTCTCTGTGATGTATTTCTATATTATACTTTATTTTTAGTTTTCTAATTAAATTTAGTATCCTTTTCGGCAAACCTTGTAAGAGTATTAGGTTAAAAATCAAATGAAAACTCAAAATAATAAAATTCCAGTGATTTTGTATTTTGCAGCACAGATACAGTAATATGCAACCCTACTTTATTTAAAAGATCAAATATAAATTAGTGTCCGTAATAATTTGAACCCAGATAAATAATATAATTGGTGTCAAAAGTTTTATTTAAAATTTGTACAACCGATTTATCAACAACAAAAAAACCAAGCATGTGTTTACTATGACTATTTGTATATTGTTGTCTAGCTAGTCAATTATTTATGTTAAAAGTTAACTTTACAACTTATTTATTACAATAAGGTGAATTAAGAACATAATTTTTTATTCTTCCCAAATCAAACTTTCCACGTTGCATTTAATACTGTATTTGTTTTTCTTCTTATTTAAGGAATAAATTGTAAATGTGACAATATGAAAATCCACCCACCATAATATAATATGTATTGAATGTATTATTCCCGAGCACATGTATGTATGTATTGAATGTATTATTCCCGAGCACGTGTTACTATGTCAGGTCTCCAAACATTTTAGTACTAGTGTACTTTATTTCTGTATATGTGAGGGTTCAATGAACCATCAATGAATAAAATTCAGAATTATTGATGATAAATAATTAATATACACCAATATTGTTTAGAAAATTAATTTAAGGATATAAGTATCTCTCTGTTCAAATATGTGTAATATCATAATGGCCCCATCAATGTGTGTATCAACTTATATGCTAGAGATTGTTAGGAAGCAATAAATCCAAGATGGCGAGCCAATCCTTAGTGAAATGTTTGTTCAGTATTTTATTCATATTTCAAAATAAAATGTTCACGTGTGAGAGGAATTGTTTTATTTTGATTCATCACTTTTAATATCTTTGTCAGGATTAATGGAAGTGAACCACAATATAGGCGAAAATTTTGGATAATTAATTAAAATATGTTATCACAAAAATAACTTCAACCCATATTTCAAATTTATTCAATGGGAATTATCATCATAAATATTACATTAAAAGAGCATGTATATTAGCGCCCTTGAGGTGATTTTTTACGAAAACGGTGCTATACATATAAATCAGCCAAATATCATTATTATATTTTGTATTTTTTGGGCATATACTGTGTAAAAAATATCTAGACATTTTATTTGGAAAAGTTTTATTTTGCATGTACATTTGTTAAATGATTTTTTTTTATTTGTTACCGGTTTCGACACATCCGTGTCTTTCACTAGCAATCTTAAATTTTATTAGGTGAGGACTACCCCACCCACTAGGGAGGGGTGATTTTTTTTTTGGAGGGGAGAGAAAGTTGGGATTATTATTATTATTTAATTTTCCGTGTGTTTTAGATTTGAGATTAAAACAACATTTTCAGGATATCACATAGGTTGTTATTATAAAGTGGAAGTAAAACTTCACTATAAATTGAAAATAATCAGAAAAGATTTGCTGATAAACTGAAGCAGAAATATTATACCATACGGACCCCAGGTAAATTGTTTGCAATTATATAAAGCATTACAAACTACATGATTCCATCGTAAAGTGAAAAATAAATAACTAAATTAATTAGGCTTACACTGCTGAATGTTTAATAATTAGTACAAACTATAAAATGGACAGTACTATAATAGTGTCACATCGTCAACTTGACTGAAATAAACCTAAACACAACAGGAATAGAGTGAAGCACCCGGTTGATCTATTTATAACTACTTTAAAGTTTCATTAGTGACAGACACAGTGGCTCCAATCTTCAGAACATTTTACACACTTGAATATTAATTACGGCATTAAAATTTAATTATACAATCGCTATATTAATTGCCAATATTAAAAAAAGTTAATTGTCAAAATGGTGAATGCAAGTTTAACTTATGAAATTCTGTTGTATTTGAATTTCTTTTACTTTGGGCTTTATGCAGCTGTTGAATTGGGGATGGGGGTTCTCAAAGCTGTCAATCTCCCTTATCCAGAAAACACTCTCGCTAAAGAGGGGGGGTTATTAGTCGCACTGTGTATTATTGAATCTATTAGAATTGTATTAGGAAGAAGAGGAAGTTTGGGTGATCGCAGTGAGTTTTTTTTTATGTCAATAATTGTTATAATGTTACATAGAATACTGGAAGATGATAGCTCATTTAGAAACTTTCTACGAATAATTATTGATGTGATATAATATTTGCTCATCATGCTGTAAAATTTATGTATCGCAAAAATATTTGTAGAGACTGTTAACCCATAAGTGCAGAAATGTTCATTACAATGCTAGAGATAGCTTCAAGAGAGACGGGGGTAGTAAGGAATATATTACAGAAATAATAGTGTTTTAAAAAACAAAATTCATTTAAACTATCGGCGGGTTTCGGAAGGACCATCCCTCCATCAGGACAATAGTTACAAACATTTCCGGGTTACGAATAACCTGACAATATTTAAAAATCTCCTACTACCACCACAGTAAGCAGAAAATGTTGCTTGTGTTGTGATGGAGGACTTAGCCAGCCGAGGAATTGAACACACTACGCCTGGGTGGGACCCAAACGCGATGTCAACTCAGCCACCTACCGGTCAAAAGTTACATAAATATAAGTCACTATTTAGTGTTGTGTAATGAGAAATTAGAGAAATAGAATATGTAGGTGGTAACGTATATGAAAACCAGAGTCGTTTACTATGAGTAAAGAATGATCGTCATCGTTCATGAGACGGGGATATTAGTGTTAAAACACAAATTAGTAAAATGATAAATACATTAGTAGAACCAAAATAGAAACGAAAGGGATATATATGCCGGCTGTCGCCAAGCTATAACCAAAATGCATGAACTATCAAAGAGCCAATGAAAGTTATGCATTTGATGTAGTTAGAAACAAAGGTGGGGCGCTGCTGTGCGTAGATGCAATTCAGTCATATGGGTGAACGATGTTGGTGAAGCATGTTGTACACGCGGTTTCTGACTAATAATTAATGTCCCATCTCCCTTATTTCTATTATCTAGAACTGATTATCGTTCTAAAAGCATTGATGCGGATGCAAATAATTTTGATAACTTTTTTTGATCAACTTTTAAGTATACTTAGTTGTAATTTTAATTCTTTAGAGTACATAATTATGAATGAATGTTATCATTTCTGGTAGTTTATTAAAGAATTTTATTATATAATGTTTTTGCTTTGTGAATATGATTTTATAATTTTTATAATTTAATTTAGCATGTATATTTGTGTTTGCAGGTTTACCAGTGTACCTGTCCATATTACTGACAGTTCCATCAGCCATGTTAGTGGTCTTCCTGCTGGCCTTCCAGACACACCCTCTTAAACTGGAGCGGATCTTGTGTGGTCTCATGCTGTGTCTCCAGGCCACCGAGTTGTTCTTCGCCTTTCTCTTCGTCATCACCATGTGCCGTCCCATTTCCTATGATTAGCGGCTTTCCCGGTGAACCCCTGGTAGCAATATGAATCCTTGTGTAAAGAACTTCCTACACATTGCTCCAACAACCAAAACTTCTTGTGAATCTCTTCTTACATAACGTAAATATTAATCTATCACCGTGTAAACCTTATTTGGTCACTTTAACCTTTTCTACGCGACTGTCACATTTTACGTGATCCATCGGCGGCTGTCCCCGCATGCAGATGTCGTAATGTATGCCATGAAGTTTCACTAAAACATGTGCCGCGTGATGGGATAGATTGTGATGAAAAGATCGCCATTGAAGAGTTTAGAAGGGACAAAAAATTGGTGCAAATTACATTTTCGTACACAAACATGGGGCATTCGAGATGTGCGATGAAACTGTTTTTATTGCAGGACAATAAATTCCCTTAGATTGAAAGATCGTATTTCAATTCAACCGCTGCATGTTTATTGCATATGTCACGCAATGCTGTGACATATGCGATGATGTGACACACGCAATTATTTGACATGTATGGGGTGATGTTACACACGCAATTATTTGACATACCGCATATGTCAAATAATAACCACCGTGATGGTTTGCGGTTGACGTCAACTGCACCACCGGTTCACATATGCATATACAGTTTTGGAATGAGTGAATTTGATTGTTGTGAAGTGATCTTAGCGCAAAATTATCGACTCATGAGTGAACAAAATAATAGGTCTTCATTGAACATTTGGAATGAAATCTCGCAATCCTTCCACTAAATTTTAAAGTGACACAGTTTGCTTTTGTGCGCACATTTGCCGTTATCCCTCAAACTAGATTATGATAAGTATTTGTTAGTTGTATGCCGCAGCGCTGTAAAGGTTGACACTAAAGGTAACTCTAATAATTTTGCAAGTATGGCATCAAATATTTTGATACTACATATTATCATGTATTTATTTACAAGTTTACAGAATATTTGACACTAAAGTAAAAATAATATTATAGTGAAAAATAATTGACTACAAATAGATTCTAATGAAACGAACTACCACATTTAATAAAAAATTAACCTGTATAAAATAATTAGTAGCACATTATTTAATACGTATTATAGGAGTAAAATTGTGGACCACAATAAAATTAATGGTTTCTAAAAAAATATGTCAGCATTCCTCCAGCTACTCTCTTTGCTTGCGAATGGTTCTCAAATCCAAATTAATCCTAAGTCCAATTATGTACGTTGATTGATTGAAGTGAAATTTTATAATTATTCTGTGAATGTTGTTTTTATGTCCATATATTTGTTATTTGTATTTATTGAACTGCTCTGAAGTCTGTAGTGTATATTCCTGAGTGGAAGATACTCTCAGTATCGTCATGGTGAAAACTGCCAATCAGAATCGAAACGTTGCTTGAAATGACTTTAGTCATGTTTGGTGACCGGATATGAATAGCCAGGTACTTATCCCACCTTCCCCTCCCCGCCAAATTCAGCCTCACAACATACCCAATCGGGGATGCTTACTTAAGTTTCGGAGGTTGTGAATTTGATTCCCGTTAAAGTGTAAACTTTTTGTTAGTAATATATGTTAATATGCATACATAATAAATATAGACATTGTTATTTTCTTTGTTATGTTTGAAATCTATTGAAACCGGCTTCGTGTCGGAAGTGCGGTAGGTACATTAATAAATTTAATACGTAATTTTGTGTCTGATTTACTTATCCTGTATATTCACTTCCTAGCTTAAGTTAAACTTTTACGAAAAGATTTATAAAAAAAACAAAATTTAAAAAAAGAAAACAATGGTAAACGTATATTTGATCCAATTTTCAAAATACAATAAAATGATGTAATAGCCTAAAGAAGTTTTTGGAATTTATTTAAGAACTAAATTTTTAACAAAACAATTTAAAAGTAACTAAGATTTAATATTCGAACATAAAAACAACCACATTTTTTATTATTATAATAAGTACTGAGAAATGAATATTTATTACGAAATAAAAAAAATAGCAACAAATAAATATGGTAAATTTGGAAATATGCATTTCATTACTCGTGAAATCTTAAAACTATGAATTCACATTATGCATTTATGAATCTTGACATTGCAAGTTGTTATATTATGTACTTATTGTTACTATTTATTTGCAGAAATTGACATCTTTAAATACATAGTACACAGTATTAAGAAAGCTATTTGAAGCACGATTAGTTCAATAGTGATATAAATTTCATAAAATATTTGTACATATATCTAAAAATGTTCTATGTAAGTTCAATACAGTGCATTAGTCACTAATTTCAAAGTGACAAATTCAATTAAACAAGCTGCATCGATTGGTGTTTACAAATTTTGAAATTGACCAATAGACTGCTTGTACTCGGTTAAAGTCAATACCGCAAATGAATCATTCTCGGTTCATAAGCAAGCAAGAGCACATATATCCCTAAATAGTTTTTGTCCCTCCTGACCGTTACAAATACAAATGGTTAATCCGTGGTATTGAAACTTTCACTGATGAAATACATATTTAAATTGTATAAATAGTAACATCATAATGCACAATAACTTCTAATTCATTGAATGGATTTGACAAAGTTTGCCATTACATACAATCAACCAGACAATATTTGAATTATGTATATTCATTACTTGCCCTTGAGGTGATTTTCACAGCACTATAAAAATGATCCAATGTATCACTAACAAATATGCATGTATTAACCTTACAGATCTATGGAATCAAAACTATCCTTTGAACAATACTCTCTTTTTTGCATTTTACCGACACTACAAAAGTGACGTTGAAAAATGCAAACGGGAATACAAAAATATCAGAGTGCTAGCTAAAATTTTCATGCATAACAAAATAAATATGTATAAATGTAAACATAAATATGCTGCCACATTTGATTCGTTACAGAATCGCATACTTAATTAAGTTGTTAACATAAAATTCATTCATATTTGTTAATTGTTGGTCTTAATTCATACAAATGCGGTCAATTACTTAAAATCTCACCTACGACACACTTAAAGAGGTATTATGACGTTAACCCCTCCAGCTCCATCCAGAGGTCAATCCTAGCAGCTCAGATGCACGGGCATCTTGTCCCAATTTCAACACATTTGCATTATTTTGCACTGGTATTTTCAACATCGACACCACCGGCTGCAGAGTTAGTAGTGTCAAGCTGAACGGTGATATTTATACCCACAACATTTCAATAAACATACATTTATAATTGTGGTAAAAACATTTTAAACTGGTAAATTGCGCAAATACTGATTGAAAATAGATTTTGAAACAGTGACGAAACTGTCGCTGTTACAAAAGTCATCTGTGTGCATCTGGCCTTACAGTGAAACATATAGGTATATATAATGAGGCTAGACAACTACCCGTGACTTGTAAACGGTTTCGATACGGTTACGCAGGGCGCGTAACCGCTGCTTGCAGTACACCCTCAGGAACACGGCGGCGAACACCACCACGATGCCCATAGAGCCGAGGACGCTGATGTGGTGCTGGTACGTGATGCAGGACAGGAGGATGGCAATACCCTGAGAAAGACAAATCATTTGGATTAGATGACATCTGTACTTTTGTATAATATTGACTTCATTCCAGAATGTGGGAAGGTTAGTAGAAATCTACATGTACTACATAGGGAGTTTGTATACATACAAGGAACTCCGGTCAATATTTAAAAAAAAATTAATGAATTCATTAACTCCTATGTACCTACCCATATTTTTAAAATTTTTATGTCATTTTTATAGTTAATGTAATTTTCCAAGCCCGCCAAAAAGATCTTGCGAGTATGCGTGAAGTCATACGTACCTCGATTTTGTCGGTTAACGGTAAGGCCATTCCCCACAGGCTATTAAATAAATCATTACAGGTAGACCAAAAATCGTGCAAAATAGCCCCCATTCTCAAAGCAAGCGGCCGATCGATCCATGAGGAAGCAGCCTAAGTTCTGTCAGAATCTGCTGACCAATCATAGGGCATTTAAATCTCTTGTAGTTTTAATCATTTTTGTTAAATTACGTTTCTATGTATAGTTTTATATAGTAAAACTTATATATTCAGAATCAGCACTTGTTCATTAATACAAATACATATATATATATATATATATTTTTAAGCCATAATATTTTTCACTGGAGTTCCTTATTATCATAGAGAATAATGTATATGTACAAAATAGAGAATTATCATGATTTATTTTTGGGGTGTTATGCCATGTTGGGCTTCCTCGTACTGCAACCTGCAACCGTCATTTGGACAAGGCGCCTCCAGGCATTCTTGTCCTGGCTTACATCCTTTGTTCATGCAGGCCCAGCATATCCTTGAATAACCTCTCTCATTCATCATCCAGATTTGATATGTAAGTTTTGGGCGAAACACCGATTCTAAAAATCATATTCCAGTAAATAGTGTTGGGTAGAATGCGACTTCAGAACTAGTTTGTGAATAGCTAGAGAATTCCATAGAAAAAATTTTCCCAGAATATTTTCGTATTCTGGGGCGGGTAAAAATCATCTGAAAAAGGAGCCAAGGGAGCTAAATAACTTTTTTGGAGCTGATGTCCCATCCTGTACGGCGGTAATACAAAAATGTTGCGTACACGAAATGTAGCAATGCAGTGTATACATTCAAAGAAGACTCATTAAAATAATTTTAAAAAAACATCAGATTATTAAACTTGTGAATTATTCAACGAATTTAAAGTTTTACAATGAAATAGAATTATCAAAAAAATGCATTGCTTCAAATCCACAAAGATGAGCTAAAAATAGAATCATTGAGGACCAGACCGAGAACCACGGCACAAAAGTAATCCCTAAACTCAATACAACAAATATACCTCCCTAAAGAAATACAAGCGTTAAATATACATGTATCTTTTTTTTGTAATTTTTGCAATAGTTAGTGTACAGGTACATATTTGTTTTTCTGTACATGTTCGTGGTAGGATTCCCAAAATTATTTAAGGCGATGCCATACGTAGTAATGCAAAATCATGTGTTTTTGGTTTGAAAATTTGGTCGCCTAGAAATGTTTCAGATGCTTTAATTAAATACTGCGAGTAGAATACATTGTGGCCTTTGAAATAATCGAGTATTTTTTAGATAAGTCTTTTTATAAGCCCAGAAAAAAATAACGTATAACGCATATGAAAACTGCTTTAAAGTTCAAAATCTTCTACTTACGAACCCATTTTCGATTATGATTTTATTGTATAATGTGGAAAATTAAGTTATTTATAAAATGATCGAAAAAAAATAAATATTTATGCC
Organism: Hesperophylax magnus; assembly: GCA_026573805.1. Classification (NCBI taxonomy): domain Eukaryota; kingdom Metazoa; phylum Arthropoda; class Insecta; order Trichoptera; family Limnephilidae; genus Hesperophylax; species Hesperophylax magnus. The sequence continues at coordinate 21,992,377 of JAIUSX010000012.1, forward strand.
TGAACATCCACAAAATAAAATAAAAGGCACTTATTGGCCATATTTTTTTCTTGCATGAATCAAAACAGGCGGAAGGTGTTAAGCGGGAATTTAAACCTTATCGCCATCTACGTAAGTGTTATTATTGATAGCGGCTCAATTTAAAATATCACACGACGTAGTGCATTGCCTTAATGAATACAACTCGTGATAATATTCCCTTCCTAAACATGAGTTCTTCTCAATTAGGGAGGTTTTAATTAACATCAAGAAACATTATTTCTTATCATTTTACCCTTAGTTAAAAAAAGTATGTTACCAATATAATATATTATGTATAATTTTAAGTGTATATACACAAACACCTCACCACCTCAAAAAAATTGTAGCAATACAAAGAAAAAGAGTTGGGACAAATATATTTTGTGGGGTGGCCGGGACACTTGTTTTTGTATGGGACATTTGTATTGTATCTTGTATGAGGACATGGGTATTTTTGTATTGTATCTTGTTGAGTACCTCAACACTACTAGTAAATATTAAATTTTATTGTGTTCTACCTGTCTGAGGGTCATGATGATGGTAAACACGATGGGTCCGAAGGTGGCGATGGTGAAGAAGATGAAGAGCTGCCCGGCCGCGGAGCTGATGGACAGCAGCACGCAGTCCAACGTGAAGGCTGGATACTACGCATAATACATTCATGGTCACTCAAAATAATATTATGTTATCACATAATTCTATTTTAGTTTTTTTTAGGTACATTTAAGTTTACGATAACTCATTATAACTTACACATGAAAAATCACAGAATATTAAAATTGTAGGATTTGTGAAGCTAAAAAAAAATATTTGTCTCAGGTCCATCGCCTTTCAAAAAAATAAATTTACTTTTCTAATATTAGTAAACTTGAAAAATTACAACATCTATCTAATGAGATTATAAAAATACAAGATACGTTTGTATTCATATTAATTGAACAAAAAATGTTAAGCCACTTATGAAAAGGATAGCCAATCAAAGCTTATGTGTGTACAAATGAAATAGCTACATGAACGTCCTGCTAAAGTGTGCCCACTGGACTGAGTTCAGTGAAACAAAGAGCGTTGCCTCAGTAATTAAGTCACTTTTACACACTTCACTCATTCATATAATGGCATCCGTCAAATGTTTAAACAAAACAAATAGAAAAAAGAATTATTAATTAATAAAATTATTATGATACCTATTTCTTCGCTTGCCTTATTTGAAAAGTAGTTTAGAGCACCCGCAGATGAGAGACTTTAGACATTTGGAAGGAGACTTTAGATTAGGCGACAGTTGGAAGACTGATCCAAAATTCAAAAAAGGTCTTAAAGGTCTCTAGAAAGTTTTTACTGTGCACACCTCCACATACCGTAACGGATTTTTATGACCGCGACTGTTGCAACACAACTAAAGTCTCTCATCTGCGGGTGCCCTAAAAATTAACAAATTACTATAAGCAATAATATATATCGACTATCATAATACGGACATGTGTCTAGTGTGATAGTCGAAAACCATGTAAAAAATTTTATACAAATATATTTTACGAATAAAGGAAAGAAAAAAAAAAAATAATTACTCGCCTGAAATATTCTGAGTAAAAATAAATGTCGCCGGCGGGAATTGAACCCGCACCTTGTGATTGCCGGTCAGGTGCTCTGAACCATTAAGCTACGTCGGCTTATTCCCAACCCGCCAAATCAATCAAAATGTATTAGTATTTCAATCAACAATTATTGCTTATTATTTAATTTTTTTTACAGGTGAAAAAAAAAAAATTTTTACTGAGGAGATTTTCAATTTGAATGGATATTTCAGGCGAGTAATTGTTGCTTATAATAATTTGTTTTCCTTTGTGCCATGCATAAAACACCTTGTCTTATAAACAATAGTTTATCATTAAATCATTAATTAATTTATCATTTTTTCGTTAAAAATTACTAATTTTTTTGCAATCAGCCTCGAAATATCTACATTTGTAAATTATTGTAATGTGTTTGTATATTCAATAAAAAAAATTTAAAAACAAAATTAAAAAAAACAGCCCTAAAAGTTTATTGAGCTTGAATAATGTTACATATTACGCAGGAATATTTCACATTACTCATGTACCCACAACTGAAATTAGTATGTTTAAAACCATTCAAATTTATCTTGCTTAATGTGGTTCTATGAAACTGTTTTAAATTTATCAATTGGTTTAGTTGTTATGGTTTCCGGCAACACTTTACAATATTTCATCCCTTTTGTTTCATCTTTGACCTTTTTTGGTAGTCTGATTTCATTGCATGTCCTTGTTTTATGTCTGTGAAACAGGTTATTTATTATTTTAAATATAAATATCATTGCGTTCAGTGTCAGCATCTGTTTCACTATTAGACAATTAACTTAACATTAACTTTTCAAGCGCCAAAAGTACCCATTGGATACGAAAAATTTCAAAATTCTTTGGCAGCCGCGCATCCGATTGGCAATATGAAAACAATTCTTTCTTTTTGCTGGGTTTTTACTGTCACTACAGAAGTATTTTCGGCATTCCATTTTAGTTACTTTTGAAAATCTATTTCGCCTGTGTATTATTATTCTCTCATTGCATTTTGGAGAATTTGCAACATATTTTGTTCTCTGTCATTACACAAGAAAATCGTTAAGCATTAGTTAATTCTGGAGCAATAATGGAGTTGTATATAATGATTGCAGTTTTTCTGTAAATTTATTGACAAATACTACCCAAAAAGATAAATCTTACCAACTTTATTTATTGTATATTATTATAATCAGCATGCTTGTTAAATGATAGTTTTGAATCTAATATAACTCCTAAATATTTCACATCAGCAATATTTTCAATAATTATCATAGATAGTAGAAACGAAGGAAAATATGGTGTGGAAGCGTGCCGACTATTGCAGAGCTACGACCAAACTGCACGTAGACTATCGTGTGTAGGTAGAAATAAACGCAAGGCGTCGCTGTGTGCAATTGCGATTTGCAGTAATATGGGTGAACGATGTTGGCAAAATGTGCAATTTCAAGTACATCTCCCTTGTTTCTATTAGGTTAAGGTGTCGACTTACATCAGCCATGAACTGCAGCGAGTCCACGAAGCCGTTCTGCTGCGATAGGGACACCCCGGTGAAGAGGCAGGAGAACAGGTTGACTCCGCACATCATCTGCACGGGCGTGACCGAATAGGCGTTGAATAGCGCACCCTGCCATGTGGCCGTGAAACTGTCAAACATCATGTACGCGGCCAGCAGGATCACGCCTGAGATCGTGGTCACTGTCCTCACTGGAATTCAATTACATCATAAATTAAATCATGATTAATTGCACCTATTTATATGTTTTGGTTCCATGAAATCAGAACATTGAAGAAAAGTGAAGAAAAAAAAAAAAAAACAACAACAAACAACAAACCTAACCTAACCTTACCTATTCCTTTATAATTTTCTGTTTTATCCGGTTAACATTTCTCTTGCATATTGTAAATTAGATACGATAAAAGAAAGATGTAAGTACAATATCCAAATATAATGGCACATCCAAAAAGAGAAAATGAACACCTTATTTGGACGGAGAAAATTAATTTACTAAAACCGTTTTTAATGACATAATATCAACATGTTTCAGAAACAGTGGTTTCGTCATCAGGATTCAAAGAATATTTTGTATAATGTACTTTGTATCCTGATGAATAAATATATCTCATTGGTTCTGAAACATGATGATATAATATCATAGGGTTTCATTAGTATTTAATTAAAAATGGTGCCACAAAGAACATTCACAACTAGGTTGGAACCTAAATTTTTTTAATGAAAATGTATTATATACATGATATTTAAAGAGTTTAAATAACGACAGTAAAATTAGTTTGTCGATATCTCCTAAAATGACAAAGTTATGAGCTTTCAAATCGAACTTGGGTATAACAAGCAATGGTGTCGGTTTTGGTGTCACACGAGACACAATTCAGAATTAGAATACAATGCAGTACCAACGTGGATGTACCGTGACGTAACACGTTTATTGGCAGGTCGCAAATATCAAGATTTCGACGGCTTATATCTTTAGTACTATTCGGTATTTTACGAAAATTCTAAAAGTTCTGTCCTCAGTATGCTCTAATAAATGAGTCTGTATTTAAAAAAAAAAAAAATCATTGTAGGATACAACGTCATTATGTTATTTTTAAATAATTTTATTGAACAGGTCGGTCCATATTGTACAATGGGTAATTTTGGTTCTATTCATTAGCATACCTTTATTGTCATCACTGCTCCCTATCATGAAGAAGATCATCCCCATAGAGATCATGCCCGCCGTCACATACTCGTAATATTCATATTTGTTTCTGGAGACTATCTTCCCCATCATCATTACGGGGATTATCTTGCAGGCCTTTGCAAGAACCTACAATCAAATAATTTATATAAACAAAACAATCATCTCACCTTTCTTTATCTAAAAATTATTAATACGCAATTTGAGATTTATGGGAGTTTTTTTTATTGATTCAGGTGGTATAAGTATGTTTTCTTTTTCTCTCTGAAGCATGAAATTGATATCAGGTATTAAATAAGTTATATGCATACTGTATAATATATTATGAATCGTGGAGATGCAAAACAAATACAAAGCTCTGGAAATTTTGGTTTTGATACATTAACAAGAAGTAAATAACCTCATCAAAAAATACTAATTTCGGTTTTGTCTGTCCTGCGTATCTCTGGAACTCTAATTTCGGTTGTGTCTGTCCTGCGCAACTTTGAAACTCTAATTTAGGTTGTGTCTGTCCTAAGTAACTCTGGAACTCTAATTTCGGTTGTGTCTATCCCGAGTAACTCTGGAACTCTAATTTCGGTTGTGAAGGTCCTGAGTAACTCTGGAACTCTAATTTCAGTTGTGTCTGTCCTGAGTTACTCTGGAACTCGAATTTCGGTTGTGTCTTGTGTCTGTCCTGCGTAACTCTGGAACTCAGATTTGCTTTAGTTAAGTGTCATTTTTTAAATTGGAACTGATATTTCCAAAAAGTTCTAGAGATGTTTTGGGTTTTGCAATTCCATGACTTATATATATATATATATATATATATATATATATATATATATATATATAATGCTGGGTGAAGAAAGTAGGAATAAATATCACTATCAAGAATCTTTATGTGAAATCAAGATGACAATACTGAAAAACATAATACATACGTTTATTTCAATAAAAATAAATCTTAATTTTTTTTATAAGTGATGTAGGAAGGGCAACTCAAGATACATAGAAGTAGCTGTTTTTGACTTGTGCTCTTCATACCTACACGGTATCAAAATAGGCAGCTTTTTTTTATGACTGTAAGAAATATTGGTAATTTCACGAATGACTTGCTAATCAATAAAATTTTCAGTTAAACCTATCATTTTATTCTTAAGCGTAGTGTTTTGATGCTAAGATTATAAAAAAAAACTAGAAAAAAGGTATACATACACGTAAGACGAAATGTAAAAATCGTTAGTACATATTATGATAAATAGCAGTTTAACCTCAAATTTTCGATTAGTACACAATCATATAAGTAATTTTAGAAGATGTTAATGACCAAGTGAGCAATTTGACACATTTTGGATTTAAATAAATATATTAGAAGCAGATTGTGGCATAGAAATGAGTTTAAATAACCATTCTTTTAGATATACGTATGTGGTGTACATATCTTAATGTAATAAGATTGACGGCCGTTGTTCCCAATCCTACTGATCAACTGTTGAGCAGAAATTTTGGTTCAACACTGCTCAAACGAACAACTACGCTATTTCCAACAGAAAGGTGACGACTGAGCGATCAACCAATTTGAGGAAGCCAAACTACTGGATTAAGCTTGGCTCAGTAAATGACTAGTTATAAAAAGTGTTGACAAAGTGAAAAATATTCGCAAAGCCCAGACACGATGGCATTAAAGACAAACTGACACTTTATTTTTAACATATCACATGTTTGTTTAAAAATATATAAAATATCAGTGTTTTGTATTACAGTATTTAAAAAAATATATGTTATAATAATATATGTACATTTTTTTTAAGGGCGGAGACGGTTTACACATAGTTCTTGTGAGCACTTAGACAATAGGCCCATTGTGCTATCTCCCATTTTACGTCAATCCTTTAACAACAACCCAGTCCCTTTAATAAAGTTCACCAGGGTTGTTATTGGGTATATGGCTATGTCTTCTGATTCGACTGTATGTCTGTCCAGGTATCTAGGTACCATAGTTTCCACCAGGGTAGGACATTTGCACCATAGGTGAATTGGAATCTCTTCATTCTCTTCACATTTCCTGCATCTATTGGTGTTTTCCACTCCCAATATCTGCATGTATCTCCTGAGATGGCAGTGTCCCATTAGTAGTCCTACCAGTTCCCTCAGCGAGTTTCTGTCCATATCGAGTAGTTTCTTGGTTCGTCTAGGGCAGTGGTCGGCAAACTTATTGGCCAAAGAGCCAAATATGTACATTACAACGTATAAAAAAAATCTGAAAGCCAAATCTGTTTTTTAATTTAGTAAACCGTTATTATAATTTTAGACCTTCATTAAATTACAGGTATACTGAATAAAACTTGATTTCACACTTAATAAAGATTTATTCGTTGATAAACAATAATATGAATGTAAGGTATCCATAAGTTTAAATCATGACAATGACTGACAAACACTTAATGCGAACAATGCCCTTGCATCTCCTTGGAAAGTTTCAGTAAGTCAGGTTTGTATGTTGTTGTTTTTAATTTTAGGCTTGATTCCAGGTTCTCATCAATAAGACGACTTCTCAGTTTACTCTTGATAAAGTTCATGCTTAAAAACGATTGTTCGCATGAATATGTAGAACCAAAAAGGGATAGAATATCGTAAGAGTCAGGAATACTATTGCAGACGTCGAAAATGATCATGTCTTCCTTCTCCAGATCTTTCAAAGCAGACCACTTGTGTTGTGAACTAAGATCACATTTGTTCTTCTCCAATATTTCCAAATCAATACAAAGACGTTGAAATTTAGAGCTCCATGTCTCCCTTTGTCAATGCCAAAAGGGGAAAATTTCAACTCAGTTATCGTAGCATTAAGAGGATTTTTGACGAATGCTAAGGTCGTTCTGCTGTTTTTAAACTCCTGAAACCTGCTGATACCTGCTACCCGTGGATATTTGTGCCAGAGCCGCACTCAAGGAGCTAAAGAGCCGCATGCGGCTCCGGAGCCGCACTTTGCCGACCACTGGTCTAGGGTCTGGTCCTTTTATGAGTACTTTGGATTGTCTCATTCCATGTACCCTCTCCCATTCTTTGCGGTGCTGGGATTTGACCCACCTATCAATATGTAATTTTGTGTGGCAAGCTGCTACTCCTACGGCCGGCTCGGATCCTACAAGTGGTGCTTTCGCCCCTTTCCTTGCTAGTTTGTCAGCCCGCTCTTTGGCTTCAATACCTTTATGTCCTAGTACCCAGATTAGGGTTATTTTATTGATGGTAGCGAGTTCTGTAAGAACAGTCCTGGATTCCATCACCAGTCTGGAGTCACATCGGTTACTTTCCAGTGCCATTAGGGCTGCCTGGCTATCAAAACATATGCTTATGTTCTTAGCTATAATAATAAATACAATAGTTGATTTGTCAATATAAATTTAACATTGAAAGTTTTTACTTTGATGTCATTTTATTGTCTATGAAAGTGGGCGGGGCCTTAGATAATCAACGGTGAAGATGTTTGGAAACAGGTGAATCGAACGTTACTGAACAAATCATTTGACTGATTGGAGCCTCAGATTGATCATTCGAAAAGTTGGGAACAACGGCCGTAAGGGTTTCTTTTTATTCCTTTATTAACTGATTTCATCTTTTTTTCCCGTGTCTTATTCGGATCAGGGAGCCATTGCTTCAACAAGGCGCCTCCAGCCATCCCCATCCTCGGCTGCATCAGCAGCAGTTCGTTGCCCTCCCCAACAATATCTGGGGCGGCCCACTGGACGTCTTCCGTCTGGAATTGCAGTCAGTATTTTATGCAGAATTCCTCATTGTTTAATCATTCCAACTACATGGTCTACAGGTCACAGGCCATAACTGACCAACCATCACAATGTTTCACCACAGGGGCAGAGAGGATGGACGGCCACACAGCATATTCTGTCTTGCCACACACTCATTGCTTGCTCATTGCCATTCACATTCATACATCAGGTGATTATGATACGTAAATAAAAAAAAATAAACCTGTGTGGGGAAGCTGACGTACTTCAGGGCCTCGTACTGACACCACGCACTGAGGATGTTGCTGAAGGAGCAAAAGGCGTACTTGTAAAGGGGTGCCTTGTGGCGCGGGTGGCGTTTGCTCATGATGTACACCCCTGACATTACAAACGCCAGTATCCGGTTCACAAACACCAGGAACTGCGAGTCTTTGAAGCGAGCCTTGCCACTTGCATTCTCATAGTTCTGAAACGACAATACAATACAATAATTATATAATGAGAATAGAGGCAATTTACGTATTCTGTTTAAAAATAGAGATAAATATCCCGGGTTACAAATAACTTGACCATATTTGAATTCTTGCTGCTTCAATAAAACCGAAAAATGTTGTTTGTGCAGTGATGGAGGACTTAGCTTAAAATTAAAATAAACAACGTAATTACAAATGAGATTATTTTAACTTTGCTTATTTTATCTTTGTGTTGGCTCGTGAAATAAAAAACTTGGAAAATGTTGAATTATTTAGAACTAGCTGTTCCTCGCCACGTGTTGCTGTGGCTCAGTCTGCCTGTGCAGATAGATAAACAATTAATAATAACTTTGGGGATCAGGTAGGGAGACGAATGAAAGATGAGGTTGTTGTGACACAGCGTTTATTCTGAGTCAGTAGAATTGCGCAGTTGGGAGATGACTGAGACCGATGAGGATGACACTAGGTGTAGACGGCGATGGCGGCAATGGTGTGGTCGAAGCGCGGGTCAGTGAGTCGACACCGCGTTGATGGAGACCGGACTCGTGGAAGTGTGCAGCACTGGTGAAGACGTGGAGTCTTCCGGGTACTCCTGTGTGAACAGGGTAGCTGAAGGTGTGATGGACCTGGTCGGCAGATGTGCGGGAGATGCAGGCCGGCGAAGTGGTCGCAGAGTCTAGGCGCGTGAGGTCAGCGCTGGCCAGGAATGATGTCCGGGGCCAGGGCGCCGATGTGATCCCAAAGAGTCCATGATAATACGTGCAGAGCCGGGCGTAGGTGTGGTAGGTCCGTGTAGCAGTGGATTGCTGATTGATGACTCGGGGACTGCTAATTCGTGACTGACTGTCGAGTTCCTTCCCGCTGTCGCTTTTATAAGGTGAAGAACCTTCTAGAAACATTCTAGTTGCTATGGCAGATATTGCCAAACAAACCTAGACAACGGCAGAACTTTCTGGAATGTTTCTATGGCGGCGTGTTACCTTGGCGCTTAACGTACCACAACATAACTATCGTCAATTGCTGGGAAATTAGGCTGCTGTACATATGTGGTACAAGCAGGAAATTGGTGAATCTACATCAAATTTGAAGTCGATTTTGTAGTAAGATTTCGAAATAAATCGATTCCGAAGTTGGAATTTTTAGGTCAAATTTGATTAAAATTGACAAGTAGGGGGTTAATATCAGCTGTTTAATGTCCTTCAAAATGCGTCGAAGCATAGCTAGACACGGCTCCAAAAGGTTGTAACCCTTTAGTTGCCGAAAAAAAAGTTAAAAATAAAAAAAATTCTTGGATTCAGAAAAAATTGTTCACTAATTGCCCAATCGATTACTTCTTATCTTATTTTCCCTATATAAGTCTGAGAGATCTTTAAAATTTTTGCCATTAACTGCACAACAAAAGTACAGTTACAACAAAATACCTGGTAAAAATACTCAAGTATTTTATACTGCGACTGAGTATTTATTACTTCCATCCCCAGATACTCAGGTGTCCTAATCCTTAGGTCGGTATAAAATACTTTTGAGTACTCACTGTACCAAGTAACGAAAAGTACTCACAGGACCCACCTCTAATCAGAAGCCAGTAGGACTATGACATCCCCAATTGTAGTAACCCCCGTTGTGAGGCTCTAGGCAGTGGGGAGGGGAAAGAGATGAGGAAAAGTAAGATAGAGAAGTACACTTGAAGATAATATAGTATAAAAGATTGCATTAGGTACCTGAGTCATGACCTTCTCCTGCAGGAGTCCCCAGGTAAGGTAGGAGGCCATGAGGCCGATGAAGCAGCACGCCAGCAACACCAGCTCCTTATAGGTGCTGCGCCCCGCCTCGGAGTCGGACTTGGACTGCTCCCCGGGCAGCAGGCGGTCGACTTCCGGCTCCTCAAAGCACTGCCGCACCACCAAGGGGAAGAAACCACCATCTAGTACATACATTGATACTGTCAATTCTGTTGTTACATAGTGTGTTGTTAAATTAAAATACCAGTCCATAGAGGATTGGAGAACGCAACACAGTATCGCATCTACGCTAATGATAATACTTCTAGACATGAAAATCTCATATTATACCCAAATAATAATGTGTTTTTATTGACAACCTGGAGTGATTTTAATACAATAGAACCTAAATCATATTTTCCAATATATTACATAAAAAAAAAAGTTGTGTCAAAAATATTATGGCTTAGAAAATATATATTCGTGTAGAACAAAAAATGCTGTTTCTGAATATATAAGTTTTATTATGTAGAATTAATAAACCGTCATTTAAAAACGATTAATACCGTAGGAGATTTAGACGCCTCAACAATTCATAGACTCACACAAGGGTTACCGCTACGGTAAACAAATTATTTCAAATGTATTCACATTTTTTGGAAATCTTGTTAAATATTTAAATTGGGATTTGTTGATTTCATACCGACCCGAGTGGGATTGACCTTACTGTCAACCGACAAAACCAAAATACGTATGACTTCACGCGTAACCTTTCAGATTTCAATCGTTTCAGAGGACTTTTAAAATTATTTTAACTATCAAATCGACAGTTGTAAAAAAAAATAAATACAAAATTGTAAAAAAAATGCTTTAAATTAGAAGGCGAACTTTCACTTTTTTTTTTGACAGGAATTCCTTATTGAAGACAGTGGTATTCTCAGACCAAACTGAGGGAAATGGAAGGAGAGGTCACTGAACTTAAATAAAAAATATATTAACTAAGTTTTATTATTAATTAAAATCAATTTTAGTCTTTTTTGTTTTGAATTTTTGTAATATTATCCAAATTGGGTAAACAATATCAATTTCGCCATAAATAATAATTGAATCATCGACAGAATATCACAAATAGAAAATATTGAATAAAAACATTCGGTGTAATTATTTACCTAACCGACGCACTTTTAGGCAAATTTATGGAAATTACACTTCGTTTCAACAATTACTATAAGAAACAACTATTTACATGCACAAACTAGGTAATTAGGTTGTTAGTTTGGGTTATTTAAGAAATTTATGCGTGTTTAGATTGAAACAAAACTTTCGCAAACATTAAATCCATACTAAAAAAATCCAAAATGGCATTAAAGGAATCGTTTTAAAAGGAAAATTTAGAACTTTGAATAATAATGGAATTTAAATACATCGTTTGTCATCTCTTCCAACGTAAATAGTTGTTTCTCGTATTAATTAAGTTGAAACGAAGTGAAATTTCCATAATCTGTGCCTTTAAAAGTGCGGCGGTTAAGTAAATATTTACGACATTCAGATTGTAAGTCGGTAGGTGGACTTATATATTATACAATGAGAGCAATTTTTCTTACCAGATCTTTCGAGATATTTGGTTTTCCTGACATACTTGTGTATGAGAAAACCGGGCACAAAGATGGACGCATATCCGAAGCAATTGATGCCAAGCCTAAAGATCCAGGCGTATTCTGTTTCATGAAAGTAGGCACTTTGACCTGAGGCAACCAATATTCCTTGGAATAAATGGGAGAATATGTATATGGTTCCAATACAGGATATTATTAGCAGGCTGAAAGAACAAAACAATCCATTTGTATTTTTAAATATAACCCTTGAGCAAAATCTAAAAATATGGTACAATATTGTTCCAACATAACGTTTTTCATCATCTGCCAACCAGACAAATTTAATAATAATACACCCTTTCGTTATTGGATTGATGCGATTAGGCTTAACGATACAATTAGTTAATACAGGGGTTAATTTAGTTAATGTAATACTTCCTTTACCATATTATTATTTCAGGAACCTGCGACATTCTAAAATATTTACTACAAAATACATAAATACTGATCAAAATTATAGTACGGTCAGTGTCAATCAGGAAGAACCAAAATAGCCAATGACATAAATATTAAACAAGAAATTGTCTAACATTAGAGAGTTCGGTTTTCGTTTTAATGTGGACATTCAAATATTACACTATACAAACATAAATTTAAAAATATGAACGCTGATCTTTTTAATTTATGCACATTTTGACGTATGAACAATTCATTTCTATGGACAGAACTGTCAGCTGACGAAGCATAGAAAATGGATTATCTGCACATTTTTCTCAACAGGTAATGTGCCCTACAAACCATTCAATTTGGTCGAGCAGTTGTATGAATCTGCTTGAGATGAACGTAAAGTCGAACCCATGTCGAACCGCATGTAGACGTGTTGTACGCGATAAGGGGGCGTGGCTATCAAATTGAATGGTTGTACCGTCAAAGCATCCAACCACCATTCAACTGTCCACTCCCGTTGAATCGTATGTAGCGCGGAGTTGAACCGTTGAACCAAACTATCTCGGTCTACCTAATACCGAGTTCAGACCTTTCAATTTTAGTTGATTTCTAACAAAATCTTGATCAACTTTATTGAAAGAAGGTTCACACTTGTCATTTCGCTACTAAGTGTCGAGTTGGTCAACTGAAGTCGAAACGTCTGAAACTGCTATAAGTAGCCGTCAAGAAGTTTAAATGGAATGCCATGCATGACTAATGAACGTAAAGTTTTTTATTCTTTTAGTAGTATCATGTGACTGATGATTTTCCTTCCATGAGCCATTTTTTCCCCACGTTTGTCTTTCTTTTCGTGTTAACAGTTAACGATGCTAATAGAGCGATAGCATTTTTTAAAATCAAATAGAAGACATGCAGCCTGCGTTCCCAAGACTAATAAGTGACGAAATTGAACCAATCAACGCGTCGTCCAGGGGGGTATAACTCCGCTTAAAAACGTCAACACAAATTATAGACATGGTAAAAATCTATGTTTGTGACGTAGACGATGCGTATTTTTTTTTGTTTCTCGCTCACTTTACCATAAGACTCGTGCGCCAGAAAGAGAGGGTTCGCAAACGGTGTAATGCGTGTTCTCGCTGCTAGGTGGCCGACTCATGCTTCCCGCCATTTCACTTCCTCTAAAAAACTGTAAGAAAAGTTTGACAGACGCCGTTGTTTGTCGTCATAAAATTGTCAAATATCTGGTTGTGTGGAACAGTTGATTTATGTGTGATAAATAACACTTATGTGCCTACCGATAAAGTCCTTAAAACGTATTGTGTGAAAGGATGTACGGACAGAGACTATTTGACACAAGTTTCCAACCATAACCTCTGAGAGTCCATTTCGAGAATGGTGTTCAGCACGTATCATGACTACATCCTAAAAGGTATTCTATACTGCATCAGCCTATAATAATAATAATATGTTTTGTTAATTCGGTTAATCTAATAATTATATTTATTTCAGAGCGTAACATCTCAACCAGCAGCGTACCCGTTGCTGCGCAGGGGATGCTAGTAGAAAATGAAGGTACCTACATATCTGTTTTATATTACTTAAAAGGGAATAGTTTTGTTCGTCTAATATGTCAATCTTTACTTCAATTTCTCAAGAACTATGATATATTTTTTCCAGAAATAAGTTCAGGACCCAGTCATGTCTTCTTTGCAACCAGCAGTGTCGCTCTTGCTGCACAGGGGATGGCAGTAGAACATGGAGGTACATATCTGTTTTATATTACTTAAAAGGGAATAGTATTGTTAGTTTTGTTCCTCTAATATGTCAATCTTTACTTCAATTTCTTCAAGAACTATGATATATTTTTTTCCAGAAATGAGTGCAGGATCCAGTCATGTCTTCTCTGCAACCAGCAGCGTTGCTCTTGCTGCACAGGGGATGGCAGAACATATATGTAAAATATCTTGCATAGGTGACCCATATGATCCCACTAAGAAATTTGCCTTCAACGCTCTTGAAATTCATTATGTCGTCGAGTATGTACTGAATTATAATTGCGAAAATTTATATCTTGTGCCTGTTATTGAAGAAACCATTGCCAAATATATATGTTTTGATTGGCTTAATTGTAACGAACATAAAAAAAATTTATTCAATTCATTATCAAAATTACTGTACCATTTATAATCAATGCATGGTGTACCGATGTCAATAGAAAATTAATTGGCAAGGATACACTACCATACAATGGACCTGACTCCATGAAGAAAATGGTAGTACTGCAACATTTAAAATATGCTAAATATAGGAAGAAATGGTTGTCATAACTAATTTATTTCAATAAGTTAAAACCAATTAGGACCACAATTTGTTCCTATAAGCGTCTTTTAAATATCGTAGTACTGCCATGCTCCTCATTAAATCAGGTCCATTGTATGGTTGTGGTGTATCCTTGCCAATTCATTTTCTATTGACATCTCTATATGAGTAGTAGAATAATAACGAAAAATAAATATACAAGTCAAATATTGTTATCGTTTGTAATTTTAAGCCAAATATTCTCTGATGCGGAGTTTACATTATTCAGTTTGGCTGTATTAGTCTGCAGCCCATTTTCAGTCACCGACTAGTGTTAATAAAAAAATAGTCGAATTAGTTTATTTCATATGTCTAGTTTATATATAGTTCTACTTTTTTATTACATACTTGACATCATAATGAATATTCTCTCAACACCTTCTTTAAATTTTACTCTTGTATTTGGTGTTTTTATTTGTTATTATTATACCCTATTTATTTATCAGGTGCCAATATGTATTGTTAAAACAATAACCTATTGTTAAATTTACTTTTCTGTTTACACTGTTACATTCTTTATGTTGTGTACTATTCCTAAGTTAAAAATATCTAAAAGGCATATAAAGTTTTTTAAGCTAAAAAGTATTACATACTTACTATTTATATATGAAAGGTATAAATATTTAAGTAATAAGATAAGTAGGAGGGAAACAAAAATAATAATAATGTAATTAGACGCTAAAACAGTAGGTTGAATCGTTGACTGCCTTATTGACAATATTTTTTTTCGCCGTTTTTATTTGCCGTTGGATGTTGAAAGAAAATAACTATCATTTCCAACAGCTAGTTTTATATTGATACAGTAATTTCACCTTTTAAATGTGTTTTGTGCTTATATTATTGTATTTCATGTTTATATTTAAAAAATAAAATTATTGTACATGTAATTATGAGTTTGCTTTTCAGCTTCCTTCTGATAAAACGCTGTCCTGAGAAAATACTGTAAAGGAAGTTACTTTAAAGGTCATTTCTTTCTTAGGACAGGGCTTTGTCAGATGGGACTTTGTGGTCTTGGGTGACATTTTACTTATGTTTTAGGCTAATGAATTGGGTTTTAGGTTAGGTTAGGTTCCGAAGCAGAATTAAATTTTCTATGGTTGCGCCTTTTTTTAAATTTCCTCTATCCTTTGTCGATGGTGTGCTGTGACGTCGGCGATGCGTGGTGTATTCAAATTTGCCAGATCTATGGTTAAAACTTGACGAAAGCAAACGTATGGAAAGAGGGCGGAGTTATCAATCTATAGATAGTTGATTTATGGCGTCGTCTATACCAGGGGCATTTAACTAAGCTTTGGCCTTGAAACTCATTTGAAACCGCCACGCCCACCTCAAAATTCTTATAGAAAACGAATAATATGGCTAAAAGCTCAGATCTCATTGGTGAGAAAAGAAGGATTGGTTTGATCTCTCGCTCTCTACCATAATGACTCGTGTAACAGAAAGAGATGACGGAATTTTGCAGTTTGACAGTTTCAAATCATTCAAACAAAATGAGTGTGGTTTATTTATACACGCGGGTTGTCATTTGCTGCCGAAATACTATCATTTCCGTCGAAAATATTGCGTGTTAAAGTTGTTCGTGATAAAAATACAATATAAGCCAGTATAGTGTTAGCGAGTTACAAACATATATTCAACCTACCTACGTAAGTTCAAGTTTAAAGTGAATTGACAGTTTTTAGGTTAATCGTTCGGTTTTTTGAACAATGCTTCATACTTGGCATAATATGTCTTCCTCCACAACGTATATCGATAAACTTATTCATGTTATTGATTAGTGTTATCCTGTATTATCTTATTGTTTTGGTGAAATTAAAGATTTTTAAACATATGTAACCATGAGTTCATGAGGCTGAAAAATGTCGGAATTCTTCGTCGTACTGTCGGACAATCATGTTTTGGAAATTTTCTTCAGTGTTTTTGCAAATTTCTTGTCATTTTGGGTTTCTTCTTCTCAGATTAACAAGTTTCATCTTAAGGAAATGCACTGTAAAAGTTTATTTTCTTAGTCAGATGAACCTTGCCCTTGGAAAACATTTCGACATTTTTCTGCTTCAAGGACATTTTTATTTTTATAATAGTTATTTTGGGCTAGTCAATGAATAGAGTAGGCTGAGAGCAATTATGTTGTCTATGGTCGCATCTTTTTTTTTAAATGGCCTTGAGTTTCCTCTACCTTGTCTACTGCTCTGCTCCGCACGGTAGGTATAGGTAACGCAACGAAAGAAGGAAGCAATAAAATGCTTAGAATTGATGTATTGGTCTATATGTGTGAACGTCAAGCGCCGCTCACTAACGCGATAAGGCTCTCTGTCTTGCTTACGCTCACTTATTGTAACTAGTTAGAAGAGAGGCAAGTTTTTATTTTATTTTTTATTTTTATTCTTTATATTGGCTTTCACCCATTAAGAGTGATCTTGGCCATACAATACAACATTTTTCTTATTAATAAATACAACAAATTACAGGATAAAATTGATTACACAACATGACATAACATAACGTAACATAAATAAACCAAACATAACATAACATAACATAACATAAACATAACATAAACATAACATAACATAACATAACATAAACACAACATAAACACAAAATAAACATAACATAAAATAACATAACATAACATAACATAACATAACATAACATAACATAACATAACATAACATAACATAACATGACATGAACATGAACATGAACATAACGAGGCAAGTTTTAACAATACCGTTACGGGGTATACTTACGGGGTGTCCTATTCATTCAGTTCGTAATTTGATTTAAACATACGTGCACCTACATATCGCAAGTGAAATAATTACCAATTTTTGAATTTGAAATAATAAATAGTTTTCATCATTTTTGATTCGAATTAGTAGATTTACAGAGTGTTTTTAAAGTGTGCAAGTGAATATTTATTACGACATCATGGAGTCCTGTTACAAAACGGGACGTGGCAAATCACTGAATGGACAAAGTCGTGAAATTTTATTCCGCGTGTTTAATTATTTTATGCATAATATAAAAAACGGTGGTCAATTTTTAAGCATGACTGACTTATATGATTTGACGTCTAAGGCAACTGGAGTATCGCAGACTAGTATTCGACGTATCGTAACTGGAGTGGCAAAGGAAGCAGAAACACAACCGTCATCATCGTCAACTCAACGACCAACCTTCAGCACACCAGGGAAGAAACGACGCAGACTATCAACCAAATCAGATGTAGATGATTTCGATAAGGAAGTTATTAGAAGATGTGTGTATGATTTTCATTTAGTTCATAAGTCTTTGCCAACGATGAAAAAGATTCATAGAGTTCTGAAAGGGGACATCGACTACGCAGGGTGTATAACTACGTTAAGGAAAGTTGTTCACAATTTGGGTTTTCGATGGAGAAAAATAGAAACAAACCGAAAGTTGCTTATTGAAAAAAATGATATCCGACTTAAACGTACCACATATCTCACTAAATTAGAAAAATATAGGAATGACGGACGTCCAATAAGGAAGTTGAGTGAAAAATATTTTGAATTATAAAAAATATGTTCATGTAGATAAAAAAATATCGATTCTAAAAATATAAATATATTTCTATATTATTATTCTTAGAATTAGTTAAACGTTCTTGAAAAAGCATTCAATAGCAATAGAGTGTATACGCTCCACGATTGGTCGAAAGAATTCTGACGTCACATGTGTCGTGACTTGTACGTTCAACGGATCACCTATGGTGCATCTCTTTCTATTACATGAGAGATGGTCGGTTTAGATGAGAGAGGTGTATAGGCCAAAGGTTTATTTGGGTTTGTCAAATATATGTACGTATTTGTTGTTATTATTATATGAAATGGATTTCTAAAGATACATATTAGTATAGTGCTTTATAATAATATGTTGTTTATTGCATAACTTAGAAGTTTTTATTATTATACATGTCACATAGCATGTGATACACTTCAGGCCGCCGGCCGCCCAGAAAGGTCTCACAGTGAACTGGGCTGTAAACCGTTATTTTACTTTTGGTCTTTACTTTTCTGCGCGGTGGTCCTGAATTAGCGCGTGGAACGTCAACAAGTAGCGACGGCAATTCCGTACAAGTACCGTACCGGGCGGGAAAAGCAAATATTCTAACTTAAAATATTAATTTAACTATGATTTAATCAATTTTCTTTTTTTTAATAACATCAATTCTAATAGACGGTTAACATTGGTAAAAAAATTACTGGAATTCCTTGTTGAAGAATTAAATTTTTTTCCATACAAAATGCTTGAGCGTCGTGGTTTTCACAGTTCGAATGACGTCACACCACACCCCGCCTCTTACCGCTCGGATTCCGCTCGTTTTGGCGGGCTTAATAAAATTTAAACTTTGAGAATTAATTTAATTATGAAAACAAACTTTAAAAAAAAATAAAAAAATACCAGTATTTAAGTTTGAATGCGAACATTGATAAAAAAAATAAAAAAAATGGACTCAACTTCCTTATTGTGTATTCTGATGAAACATACATTCATAGTACACATACAACACCGCGTGCGTGGACTGACAACTCCAATAAAGGAGCTAAAGTTCATTATCGATGGAAGTTTGTTATGTACAGCATTCTTACATAAATAACTAAGAATTGTTAGCAATACCATTGTCTTTTTTAAGAATACCTACCCATTTGAATTCAATCCTGAAAATTATCACATTAGTTTAGAAAAAAAAAATGATAAACTTCAATATTTCAATAACGATGTCGTTAAACAAAATAAGTTTTATGTGACCGACTTCAACACGCTTTGGCCTAGAGTTCTCAATTGTGAAATAATCATCAATTGTTTTTTTTTCAATCTTAAATCGAAACACGCTGTATGTAAGTTTTGCATCTGTGTGAGTTACTGTGATGAAGCCAACTTAACTTGCGAGACCTATACTAGTGATGGGAATGATCGAAATTTTTATATAATCGATTTTTTTAAACCGAAACATCAAAAGAATCGAATGATCCATTCGAATGAATCGCTCGGAGTGCGGGAGCAATAGCTACGGACAGGGGCAAAAAAATTTCCGTCGGAGGGGGGGGGTAGGATTCGAAAATAGAAACTCGAATATCAAGACTATTCCTATGGCAATATTTTTGGTAAGCAGGTACTAGCGAAATTTCAATCACTAATTTTCATTCCTGGCAATGATTCCCTTGTTGTCTGCTAGCAACATTAGTATTATTCCTGTTAGCCACGAATTTCAAATATGTATGCATATGCAATTAACATTTTTATAAATAATTAATAAGATTCGAATATCTACATACGTACAATTAAAATAAATTATTACATAAGTTTTTTTAAGTACAAAGAAAAATATTTTTATGTACATTATTATTATGCTGTAATTTTCATTTGCTGTACTTTGATATCTGTTTTATATAATATTGTAAGCTCCTGCTGAATAGCTACTTAGTGTAGCCAGTGGATACAAATTCCCACTAATAATATTTATAATGTACCTCTAATAAGACAATAATTATATGCCGTTTTGTTAAAAATAACCTCTAAATCTCATGTACGTTGTAGGCGCCTACTAGAACCCAAAACAAACCATTCATTCATTTGTAATTTGTATGCAATTCACAAATTATTATTAAGTAAATAAAGTTATTTTACTACAGAAAGCGTTTCATTTTGATTACTAACTAAGAGACACCGATGTTAATTTCATTCATGTTAATTTCAAATAAATTAAATATATTTGTTGGTAGCATAGGTAGAAGATATATTATGTTTATATGAACGAACACATGTCACTTGATGAGTTTAATATATACTGAATATTGTATACTGCCCGAAGAAGCTACGGTTGTAGTGAAACCCGATCAGCATTAAATATAAAAATGGTGTTTGCTAAGTTATTGGTTTATTTTATTTTAAATATACACTACCCGAATGTCCCGAATAGATGATACATAACCTAAAAATAACGTAGGTAGGTATTAAACCTTCAATTGTGAAAAACTATCACCATGAAAATCTTTTACACATAAACTATACCTACTGGAAACGTAAATCGTCACCTAAAAGTATTAATTCATAATTTACAATTCACACACGAGGTTGATTATAACATCAACATGCTTCAGTAGGCAGCCAACAATGTACTTCGTTTGTCAAGCAATCTGAGATATTTTGACATCTCGAAATATAACCTCTCGAATGTGAGAATCGATTTGCGTTTTCGAACGAATTCTGACAGTTTGAAAACGATTATCTCGGACTGAACATTCGAATGATTTCTGACATTTCAGAGCGATTGTCTCGATCCCACTTTCGATGACATTTGAAAACGATTATTTCGGAACGTGCATTCGAATTAATTCTGACCAATCACAATGCTTGGCTGGCATCGATTATTTCTGACCAATCACAGCGACGACTTTCGATGACGTTTCAAAACGATTGTCTCGGAGTTGCATTCGAATTAATTCTGACCAATCACAACGCTTGGCTGGCATCGATTATTTCTGACCAATCACAGCGACGACTTTTGATGACGTTTCAAAACGATTGTCTCGGAGTTGCATTCGAATTAATTCTGACAATGAATCGAGATATTTCGAATGGTAAAAAAGATCGAGTAAACCATCGATGATTCATCGATTCCGCCCATCGCTAGTAGGTACTGCTTGTATGCTGCTTGTATATCTGTGGTTAAGTACTGTATAATTCCGTTACATACAAAAAGCCCTAAGATATCGATCTAGAGAGTGGTATATTTATGGTCTATACGCAACACCATAAATGAACCTACACCTAGATCGTCATCTTCGTGCTTTTAGTACTGACACTGCCATCTGTACACAGGCCGTGCTGTAGAAAACCAACTGACATTCAAAGAGTCCTGTTTTTCGGACTTCGTGGTAGCTTTTTTCTATGCGCAGTGTTGCCGAAGCTCCCGATTTTTCGGGAGATCTCCCGATTTTTCACTTCATCTCCCGATCTACCGGAATGGCATCAATATCTCCCGATTTTTCAAAGCAAGCAGCGAATCATCGTCACTCGACGATTCTTTGTTTATGGTCTGCTAAACAGGCAAAAAATTGTCTCTGGCAAAAAAAAAAATTCCCCCGAATAGGGTATTAACAAGAATAATTAGAGAATACTGATTATCTAAGCATATTTTTTTTTTTTAAAGAAAGACAAACATTCCCGGGTTACGAATAACCTGACAATATTTGAAAATCTCCTAATACCACCACAGTAAGCCGAAAATGTTGCTTGTGTTGTGATGGAGGACTTACCCAGCCCAGGAATTGAACACACTCGGCCACCGACCGGTGTATGTATTTATTAGACCTATACAAACCGATAATCTATGAATTTTACGAGCGAGAGTTTAGAATTTATTACGTAACGCCTCGATTTGCTTTTTTGGTTCTTCGTTCCTCGTACATATAATTTTTTTTTAATTGTGTAATATTAAGTTTTATGTATAAATATCAATGTCATCAATATCTCTATACTACTATAATATTGAATTCTTATATGTTATCTTTAAAGATAACTAGATGGTTCTTGCATTCTCTCTTCCATTTACCGATAGGTCTGGTGTTATTTTTATGCTTTCTGGCAGTATATTGACATTTTTTATTCCTATATGGTGTAATATTCTATCGAAACACGTTAAAGTTATCTTTATTATTTCGATAACACATTGTGTATTATTAAATTTTCTTTATAAATATCAACGTCATCAATATCTCTGTTTTACTGTTAGCCAATTTAGCTCCTGTAACATTTTGGCTACTTTAAAAATCTATTTCGCCTAAGTATTATTCACATTGCTATATTTTGAACAATTTGCAACTTACTTTGTTCTCTGTCATTTCACCAGAAAAGAATCGTTGGACAGTTGTTAAAATATGGGTTAAAATTGGAGTTACGAGTATATACTGTAATCGCAGATTATTGGAACAACTTTTGAATAATTCTTCCCAGAAAAGAGATACTTGTACCCAAGTTTCTATTGTAAATGCGCAGCATGCTTATAAAAATTAAATCTTAATCTAATATAACTCCTAATTACTCCATAGCAGTAACAATTTCCACAATTTTATTTTCGCTCTTGCATTGTATTTTTTTTTTGCTAATTCATCTGCTAAATTAGTAGGTATTTCATAATAAAGAATGCTAAACAGTTAACTATTGGGTGACAGCGGAATGTTTACATGTGAAGCCAGGTGATATGAAGAAAAAGCTCTTGAGGTGATTGGATGGTTCCTTATTAAAAATGAAAATAAAAAGATTGTTTCATTTCATTTAATCGTAGACACATCCCGAGGACGAAAATCGTTACTTGTTTGAATGCCGCTCAATTTTAATGTACATAGATAGGTATTCAATAAATCTTGCCGTCTCTTGAACTGACAGTTCAAATTTCACAAAAAATGTTTTGTGTTGACAGACGTAAAAATAAGTCTCCATCGAATGATACGGAAAATTGCGTCATTCCATGGGCAACATCTACAATAATGCTGCTTCTTGATTTTTTAGATCGTTGTTAATGGTCTGCTTCGGAAATAGTAAACGGGATTCGGATTGTTGACAAGGGAGAATTTTTATTATAATAGTTCTAGTCATCTCCCGATTTTTCCCGATTTCTTCAAATTTCTCCCGATTTCTCCCGATTTTTAGGCAAAAATTCTCCCGATTTTGAATTTTTAGTTTCGGTAACACTGTCTATGCGCCAGTATGGGTTTTGTAGGCGTCTGGAAAGTGTGTGCAACTGATTTAAGCAGTTATTTTACATTTTACATCACGTTTCTGCAATATTTATACTTCATTTTTGTAAAACAATAGGTTGGTGGTTATATACGATCGTCAAGGTAAGAAATTTTAAATATATTTACAATTTTAACGTAGTAAATAATGTTTTCAACAACTTACATAATGGCGGATGACGCTTAGCTTTGGATCTGTACAGATTATCATTAGAAATGGTGTAATTTACTAGATAATATAATATAATCTACATAATATAATATAATCTTCATAATAGTACTATGTAATAACATGTGTAGAGCTTTCTGAGAGAATAATAGGGTAATTCATAAGCCGCCACGTTTTTAGTAGGCACTTGGAATTGATACTTCGTTTCAACTCGATTGTTGATTTGTTTTCAAAGTGAAATTTGATTTGTTTTGAAAATACATAATATATTTATTAGTGGATATTATTTTCAGATGCCTCATAAGTGCTGTGTTCCCGGATGCAAAGCAAATTACACCAGTTCTCTGAAGAAGGAAGGAGCGGTTACCATCTTCAAATTTCCAGCGGAGGAAGAACGCAGACAGTCATGGATCAGGGCCATTCCTCGCAAAAATTGGATTCCAGGTGCTTTCGCTGCCGTTTGCATCAATCATTTTGACAAAAAGGATATTATATCGCACCCTAAAAAAACAAAATTGGCCATCGGAGCTACACCAAGTATTTTTAAAGGTTTGCCAAGTTATTTAACAAAGAAAAAGGCACTGGATAGAGTGAATCCCGAAAATAGGAAGTTAAAAATAAAACACCGCCACGAGGAACAAGTTGAACTTTTCTTTCAAAGTGACACAATAGTGAATTATAGTGATTTTGTTAGAAATATGCAAATAAAAATTAAACTCGGTGAGTGGAATGTAAAAACTATAAATGACATAACATATTTATACACCACAAACTTTGACAATGTAGATAAACATTTATATTTAAGTTCTCAAGTTGTAGTTGACCATAATCTGAATATCAAAGTATTTGTCGGAACAAATGAACTTTCTCATAGTGAATTGAAGTGGTTATTCCCCAAAACTATGATATTGAGTTTATGGTCACAATTAGAAAATTTGTTGGTACGATATCATAATATTAATATAGATGACAATGTTAATTATGAAGACAAGAGTCAGAATACTGTAAATAATCATTTATTAAAAGCTCATATTTATTTAAAGTCCGCACTAGACGCTGCCAGTAGTCTTGAATATGAATTTAAAAACTCTTTAGAACTACTTTTAGATCAGGTTAGTGTATTAACATCAAAAAGGAGACGATGTACAAAAAAATCTTTTACTATTTATCCATGAAATTCTAAAATATCTACTTCCCACAATAAAAATATATTTTTTTACCCATAGGATTTAGGTGAGTATGTATTCATTAATATGAATCAAAACGATTTGCAGAGGTAAAATAGGTAAGTATTTATAAATATGAAATATCCATGCCTTCACTTTAAATTAAATTCATTAGAACCTTTAAAATCATAGCTGGAATGATGTTTTTGCTTCTTGGGGAAATAGGCCTCTTTACTTTGAAATTTGACTTCCCGCCAAATCTACAGCACGGCTTGTAATAGAGACGGCAGTGGTACTGAACATATTTCGTCCGACGGATTTTTTTGGAACTAAGAGAAAAAGAAAGAGAAGGGAATATGTTGTCACGACGTCACAAACCATCGACCAAAGATAGAGGAAAGTAAAAAAAAAAGCGGTACTACCATAGACAATATAAATACGGTCCCCATTTAATAGCCTAAAATATTATTTAAAAATGAAAAACTCGTAATTGCATGAATTATTTTATTACTCAAACACAAAAAAGGGACATACAAGCTTGTGTAAACACATTTTAAATGACAATAAAATGTTAACACACCAAAACAGAATATTAGAATATTATTTCCTTTGGAGAAAAGTAAAACAGTTGTATATAGAAGCGTATGAAGGTTTACGCTTCTACGTCCATTTTGGCAGCAATGGGCCCGCTGCTGGGTTCAGGGAAGACATTAGCTTCTGAAATAAATGAACATCACATTACTCAAACAAAACATAGAATATTATATCTGTAATTCAGTTGCTGGGTTTGAAGAAATAATAATTCTATTGAATGAATATCTTTATCATAATTACGACTCAAATCAACGTCTATTCTTTCATTCTATCTCTCTACCAACACTCACAATCATATGAATAATATTAAGATAGGTCGATAGAGATTTATACCTTTAAAACTGTAATTGTGATCTTGGAGGGCACCACAATTTGTGCAGTAGTACACTGGGGGTACACATGGAACACGAATACGGTCTAAAAAAGAAAATAGATTCAATTCTGAGGTGATTCAAGTTAATGATAAGTTACATTAGAAACATTGAACAAACAGAGGGAGATTCGCACCTGCATTTTGGTTAACATCCCGGGTCCCTTGTGCACCAGGTAAATCCCGATATATTCCGATATCTGGAAGATTAAGGGTCGGCAAAGCATCTTTTTTCAACGAGCCACAAGTCGTTTTTAATTTTTTTGCAAAATGCGAACTTTGCAAAAAAACTACTTTCACTTTTCACAAATATTTACGTCGGCGAAGAACCATAAACATGTGGTGTTTTGACTTTTGTTACCACAGATATCCCATTTTATACAACTCAGTTCTTCTATGGCGTTCAAAGTGTTCCTATTGGATATTGGCATTTTAAATATTGCTATGACCTCACCAAAGCACCACCAAAATTTAGGTCGGAGTCGACCCCCCCTGCGCAACACTCAACGGTTGACACAAGGCGGTTGA
Source organism: Hesperophylax magnus (assembly GCA_026573805.1). Taxonomy (NCBI): domain Eukaryota; kingdom Metazoa; phylum Arthropoda; class Insecta; order Trichoptera; family Limnephilidae; genus Hesperophylax; species Hesperophylax magnus. The sequence goes on from JAIUSX010000012.1 coordinate 22,018,582, forward strand.
ATAAACCAAATTGATTGATCTGTAGGGGGTTTATGTGCGAAGTGGTGACTGGGCAACTCAACACATATTTTTACTAAAAAAATATTATTGATACTTCCCATACATCGAAAACTCTCTTTCCAATTGGAATCTAGGCAAATCTAGGATAGTAATTATCCGTAAGGTTGTTGATGAGGAGAATTTTTACGCAAAATTCATCACTTTTACGCAACATATCGTAACATAAGAATAACGTGAAATTCTCAATTTTTGTATTTTTACTCGATATTATTACAAAGCTAAAGTTTTATATTCCTTGTACATATGGTAGCATATGGTTTTGACAAGCTTGAATAGTCATAAAATGGAACGCAACTAACTTCACATCGGTGGACGACAACCTTTGGGCCGGCATGCAAATACAATATTGGATGAAAAAGTATTTATTCACATTATGTTCACATGAGAGTGGTATATTTATGGTTCACATTGCACATGTGGGTTCATTTATGCACATGTGCAAATATTTATTCATCTTAACACATAATATTTCTGGTGGATATTTTTTGAGCTGGCGCTAGGGTTGCCATCTCTAAAATTTGGCAACCAGGACAAGAAGCGTGAAAACCCCGGATTTTAGATCCCATAACCCGGACATGTCAAGAGACAGTTTAAAATGTCATAAATCACCTTTTTATTTATTTTCAGACCTTAAAATTGAATTTTGTCATCTTTTATCATGATTTTAAATGTACCTATTACCTAACACAACAGAATCTTATTACAGTTTGTTACACATTGTTTTCATAATCAGTTAGAATTTTTTCATTCTTAAAATAAAACAAAAATTATTAATATACTGTTATGAAAACTAAGCCATATTAAACTTAACAAAATTCAATTAAATTTTTAAACAAAAATCATAAAAATACTGAGACCATTTTAGTATTCAGTCTTACAATTTTTGAGGTAACTCTTAATAATCTCTGAATAATAATTATCTTCTTTAAATTTGTATCAGCAGCCATTTACACAACAAAATACCTCTTAACATAATATGAACTAAATTCAGTCTTCTTAAATCTTAAGCAACAAAACTGACCCTTTTTAAAGTTTAGACTTACTGGAATGTAAGTTAAGTACATTATTATTTTTTTAAAACATATAATATCCAATCTCATTTATATCACCTTAAATTTTAATCAACAGCCATATTACCTTAACACGGGCATTAGCCTAGTATGGTTGTAAAAACAAACATAACAATTGTAATTTAAAAAAATCTATGAAATAATAAAAAATTAAAATTCTACATTTCTTTTACGTAATTAAAACAATCATTACTTTAACTATAAAAATGAATAGAAATTATAGCACTTGTAAATACATTATTTGATTATCTAGCCATTAAAGATTTTTCCTCAGCCTCTTGCCTTTTTACTTTTCAGTTTTTTTGTATTTATCACTCTTTCCGATAGCTTTTAGAATATCTTCCCTTTTTAAAAGGAATTTGTAAAAATCAATGCAGCTGTATTCTTGGAAATTGAATTTTATTTTAATTACTGGCGAGATTGTTTCTAGGTTTAGTAAATTTCTTTCTTTTGTCCATTGTTGTGAAATCAATGAGAATATTCTCTCCACGTTGGCAAACCATTGGCAAACCCGGACTACAAATGAAACCCCGCCCGGACGCTCCCCGGACGCCTTCTAAACTAGGACAAATCCGGGGAAACCCGGACGGATGGCAACCCTAGCTGGCGCTAATGCTGTCTCCGGGCGACAATAAAGGTCCTGCGCGTATTTCTTTAATTTATTTTAAATAGCTATATCTTTGAAAATAATTAATATATGTTAATAAAAATTTCTACGTAGTAACTCAGCATATTCAAGTTATAAAAGTACTAAACTAAAATCGAATATTATTTGAAATGCCAGTTATATGACTGTTTGGAAATGGCCTTGAAAGCCGAAACAGCTGTACCTAACAATAACAAAAACCAAAAAATACTTGCAGAACTTAATACCTACTTATATTAATTTGATTTTAATTAAGTTTTTTAAAAAATTTCAAATGCAACTTAATTGACCTTGTAATATGTTTATTAAAATCCGTCTATCGGTATTTGCCCATACCTGCTTTCTTTAAATACGCCCGACATTTCTCGCTCGCTGGCACATAAGAGTTGAGTGGGGCGGAACAGAGATAGAGATTCAAATCAGGTTTTACGGGCATAAAAACCCTCATTCCAGGAATTGAATTGTTACAATAACAAATAATATACTACCCTTTTGTTGAAATACCAATGTAAACGAAAGGCACAAAGATAAATATAAAAAGAGGACTTGCATTATGATTCGATAATTATGGACATATAGTTGGGACCTTTACAAAGAGATAAGTATATAATATTCATATAAAACATTGAATAATTCTGTCTTTTCTGCCATTGAAATGAGGCCGGCGCAAAAGGTAGAGCTACCCTTCCTGCCATTAAGCAGCAATCGATTGAACGGGTAAAACTACCTTTCCTGGCCAAAGTGTGTTAATATTTTAAAGAATAACTTGTTTTTTCCTTAAATAATTAAGTTAGCGCTAACTAACTAACTAAAGTATGGCGCCATCAATGAATAAGCAGTTTATGAATATTAAGTTAATCTTTAACTTTGAGATTTGAAATGTATACTTTCCACTCACAGTAATGAAAACAAAGTTAATTTTCTGCAGAGGTGAACATCGCATCCTTAGCTTGAACTGGAGGGAGACAGCAGAAGACCGGCAGGGGTGGAGATATTACCTCAGGGCAATCGGGACTCTGCGAGGGTTTCAGTGCTTAACATAATGATATTTTTTTTCAAAAAGACATTATTGGAATTTAAAATCCAAATGAATATGGTATTTTGATTGAATTAAATGGGCACATAAATAAATAAAAATCGGTTCCAAAATAAGTTATTTTTATAACAGAGATAACATTTTACAGGTAGAAATATCACAGCAGTATTTTAAAGTATTTAAATAAAAATATTTATTTTCAGCATCCCTAGTTCTGTAATTGGCATACGACTTGTCAAGGCGTACAGATTTATAAAACGTAAATAAGGGATATAAAATCAGTAACGGATTTACTATAATAATAAAATTGTTGTGGGCACAATAAAACCTATACATTTTTAAGATACATACAACCATTTAAACTAATAGTACTTGAATATCTTCAATAGCGTTTACCTTTATACTCCTGAGGTTTTACAGTACAACCCCGAAACACGGCGCATAAGAGCTTGTTAATAAAATAATGAAGTAATTATAATTTTACAAGATTTCTTCAAATTTCCCATTCAGGGGCATATTTTACAATATCGCGGACATTTAGCGTAAGTGTTCAACACATAATTGTAAAAAAATTAGTTTTTATTGATTGATAAACAATGTCTTCCATTTACCACATGTACTAATTTTAGAAAACGATCCATAGTAATTTATTTCATTTGGCAGTGATTTTGAATTTCCGGCTGAGAGTGTAGAGCAGGCTTTACATTTCCTTATATAGTCGGTGTAAGTCCAATAACGTGGAAAAAAAGATTAAAAATATAATTTAAATTCAGTTTATTTTGAGTTTCTGTTTTATTTAAAAAAAATTTTTTTTTAATATTGTTGGCATCTATGCAAAATTAGTTGTGTAACACACGTGATATTGCCTTAGGATTATTTGTATTGTATCCGCTGTATTGGATCTAGGGAAATACGCGCCCTTGCTTGCTTCTTTAGTGGGGATGTTTCATTCGTTGGATTGACTTTACGCGAGAGCAAGCGGTCAATTTCAAAATTTGAATGCGCAAAAATGAAAATCAGCTGAAAGCGATAAATTTTGTTTTTTAATTTTTAGCCCATATGTGGTTTTGAATTTACGTAGACGATATGGTTTTGAGACATTCCGATCTATATACAGAGTGTAAAAAGAGTGAAAAAAAGCAAAAATAATTGCATTCAAAATGTGAACTTTATTATTGTAAATTTGCTTTATAGGTAAAAAATTTCAATGTTCGTTTCTATGTAATAAAGAAATCGAAAACAAATAGTAGTCATATAAATAAAAATTATTAATATTGCACAAGTTTTTTCAATGCTCTCTTTATCATAGTACCATGCAAAACGTTAAATGCATAATATGTATTTAAATGTACAAAATGGATTCTCATTCTAAAAACTAGCGTAAAATCCAAATAATTGTCATTTTTACATTGTTCATCTGCTGAGCAACCTAAAAATTTCTTGATAAAATTGACAATTTTGACTCTTGGCACTTTGGCTAACTTACTTTAGAAATACATTAATTCTCTATCTAAGTACGTAACATAAACAATTCCTCAATTTATACAATGCCAAAACTGTGATGATTTATACATAGGCACTAATTAAAGCAAAAAATGTCACTGAATACTATTTCCTTAGTGTGTTAACCTCTAAGAGAGTGAGTTTTTGAGAGAAGAAAGTATTCTAAGTAGTGCGATTTTTTTTACTAATTTATAGTATGTATTATAAAAAAATCAAACTTTGTTCAAATAATACATTATATTATATAACATCAAAAATAACCGTATTAATCAGACATTTGTAATAAAAAATATTAATATTATTACAAAAAAATTATGTTAAATAGTAGTTCTGCAAACATCGCCAGACGTCCATACTTTTTTGTGCACATTTTTTTACAGACGTACACAGTACGGCCATACTCTCCTAAAGGTTAAACTATGTTTAGGAATGATTGGTCATGAAATTTAATTTAAAGATAATATTAGTAACTTATTATTTAAGAATCGGAAAATATGTTTTTTGTCAAAAATTGCTCATTCGTACAAACACATTAACACTTCTTATGAAATAATGCTTCCTTCCAAAGCATATAGAATTAAGAGGAAATCAAATAATAAGAATATTAGGTCAACTAAGCAACTTTAGATCATAACCATTTGACTGCAGATTATGAGTAGAAGGGGGGGTAAACGTGCGCCCAACATTTGTACTACCATTTAATTCCCAGGTTCATCCATTTCTTTCCTTATAAAATCCCCCAGACAGCATCCCCAAAGATGATACTACTTAAATAATTGAAAATATATTCAGCAGTCAAAGGGTTAAAGAAAAAATTTGAAGATACTGGAATTCACGACTTCTAAAAGTTCTTAATCATTTGAAGCAGTTCTGTGAAAAAAAAGTAACATCTATGTTTACGTAAACTTTACCTTATTTCAAATTTTATATTAAAATAAGGCTAACTATTACTTTGTATCACTGCCGTGAGCATTTATGACTTTTTAAATGTTAAATAGAATCAAAACACACCGAATATAATATAATAAATATTAGGTCAACATTACATTTAGTACGTCAACTATTTAACTAATGTGCTCTGTACACCACTCAACATATTATACAGATCGATATATCTATGCAGACACTGAATATACAGTGCATACTAGAAATGCCTTCGACGTAGATTTGAATGTCGCCACTGAGCTAATACCTTGGATTGGCCAGATTTTGGATCACAAAACATGCCCACATTGCATTGTAATTATTCTATGTAAGAAGCAGATATTGGGGATACAAAAAACTATGGATTAAAAAATTAGTTTGTTGGTTGGTTTGTTCCTCTTTTGGTCTGCATAGAAGTGTCAAGTTTTAATAGTTTTATTTCATAAGATAAGCATCTTTTTATGCGTTATTTTCTTCTAATGTCAACATTGTGCTAAAGATATAAATAATATGTAGTTGTGTCATCTTCTTGTTTCCGTACCGTTCGGGTTGTTACCGTAGCATTTTCCTAAAATCTTCCAATTCCCGTATACTGGTCGACAATCTGAAATAATGAATAAATTTACATATATTAATGTGAATGCAGAAAGCAGCCAAACTACAATTTTGTCAAAAATAATATATTTTTGTAATCCGACGGAGTAAGGTCAGTTCTATGTTCTACTAAAACCAGCCAGGCCGCTTTCATACCAAAATAATATATTTTTGTAATCCGACAGAGTAAGGTCAGTACTATGTTCTACTAAAACCAGCCAGGCCGCTTTCATACAAAAATTCAATTACATTCTGAAATATTTGTTGAATACGAAAAAACCATTTAAAAATGTGCAGATATTATATACCTTCCAAATCCATTGAACAGAGCAACTATTTCACTTCTCTCGAGCTGGAATTGGTTCTTATGTCTAATAGGTAGTTTTCCACTCATCGGATCGACTCCATCAAACTTTCCAGAGAACAAAATCTTCAGCGCTGTGCCGAGTCCGTGAACCTTCAACAAATAAACAATCTATTAGCAATCAAAAGATAAATAGAAATTAATCCTTATTCATAGCATTTCACATCTGGCATTCAACACAAATTTATTTTATTTATTTATTTATTTATACGCCCATAGGACTTTTACAAGTACACAAAAGTAATAGAAAAAATACATATAACCATATCCATATAATAACAGCAAGTAAATAGTACAAAAATAAGAATATACATATTATGTATAGTAATAACGGAAATCAGTTGCAGTGAAAAAACACTACTGTGAATGATGTCAGCAACTCAGACCTATATTTTAATAATAACACTGGTCGACATTTATTTTTTTAAGTGCAGTCCCTTAAGCATAGCTAATTTTTTTATATGTATTTAGTATCCATAAACACGAAATGAAACAAAAAAAAAATTTTATAGGTCAGGTTTTTTTATTATTTAACAATGTTTTTTTACATAATTCTTCCATAGTATGACGGGTACTTACTTAACAAAATTTCAAAACAAATTCAATTTAATTTTTTTTGCTCCTGATTTGCGCTTGTGAGTATCTTGAGAGTCTCTCTGCAGGGTCCAGCAATAGTCTGCTAGCATAGATGGACTCCACTTTCCTTGGTATCGCTTTTCCATAGCCGCAATGTCCTGGTGAAATCGTTCGCCGTGCTCGTCACTGACATCTCCCATATTTTCGGGGAAAAAATTCAAATGAGAGTGAAGAAAGTGTATTTTTAGTGACATGTTACATCCCATATTTTTATAGGCCATGAGCATTTCAGACACAATGCTGATATAGTCTTCACTTTTATGACTTCCAAGAAAGCTCTCGACAACATTCTTGAAGGATGAACAAGCGGCTAGCTCGACTGTTCTCAACACTGTTATAAAATTCGGATCAGTCAAGACCTCCCTTATTTGTGGTCCCACGAATATTCCTTCTTTAATTTTTGCGCCGCTGATCTTAGGAAACTTTTGCTTTAAGTAAATCATGCCATTTCTATCCTTAGACAAGCCTTTTAAAAAAAATTTCATCAAACCCAATTTAATGTGTAAGGGTGGAAGTAAGATATCTTTAGATTTTACTAAGGGAGCATGTTAAACATTCTTTGTGCCAGGTTTAAGGTGCTTTCTAGTAGGCCAGTCCTTGGTCTTTCCTCTCTCTGCTGTCCCACTCGCACAGAAAACAACAATACTTTGTGTATCCCGCTTGCAGTTCTGGTAGGAGCCCTATTACTTTTAGATCACCACATATTTTCCATTCGTATTTTGCATATTTAATTTTTGTTAGCAGCAGCTTCATGTTGTCATAGTTCTCTTTCATGTTTGTGACATTCAAATGACATTCGACCCTAGTGTTGCCATATTATAAAAAAAATCAATGATAACTCACAAATAAATATGAATTAATACACATTTTAGTAGAACTTAAAACCCATAAAAACCTGACGTGATAGAAAAAAACTAATCACATATCTGAAATCAGCGTGAAATTTCCTGTCAGATTTGGCTACTTTCGTTAAAGGGACAAAAAATGTGTTAACCAGTGTAATATGTATGTACGTGATTTAAAAATAATTATAAAACCGTTTTAAGAGACATCACTCATCCAAGTTTGTTGTACAGAAGGGGAAGAAAATTATAAATTAAAGCGTTAGGTATATAAAATTAAATATCAGTATCATTGATGAGTGAAATCTTTGTATATAAATTAAAACACTTTATTCAATTTATTGACATGTAACTCCCATCTATTAACATAAGTTAGAACCTTGAATCAAATTCCTACATAGCTCCCATCTAGTGAAAGAAGTTATAAACTTTTATTAAATTTATACAGGGTTCGAACTTAAGTGATTAAACGGAACCCTTCTATAATATTGAGATAAGGCTATGCACGGGGGTATAACTCTGATCAAAAATTGAAACAGAAAAAAAGATACGGTAATCTCCATGGTTTGTGATGTCACACAAACGCTAACCACATCCACCAATGAAAAACTCTGAATATCTATGGAAAAATTGTTGAAATGTGAGTGTTGGCTGAGTGGAATATCTATGGTCGTTAGAAATCTTTTGTTTTTATCTCCTGTCTTTTGCATTTTTTGTTGTGGTCCCGACGCCGACATAAAATTCAATATGAATATTTTGAATATCTTATCTGCTGAAATTATCGATTTCTAAAATTCAGTCTAATGTTAAAGGCTGTACAGATTTCAATTCAATTCGACATAAGTTTCCGACAAATTCATGTTGCAAGAAGAGTCAGTTTCGGGAATAGTCTGGAGCAGATTGGAATATATTCAATACCCGATATTATAGAGATGACCATCAGTTCGTGGCTCTCATTTCTCAATCGGTAGCAAAAGGCCGAGTGATTCGTTGAGAAATTGCGCATTGTCAACGCTTAATCTTTATGATATCTCAAACACGAAATAGGACTCACGATTGTAACCAAAAAAACTAGGTACCAATCTCTGTTTGTTTCTAATTTGTAACAGCCTTAACTTAACTTGACTACAGAATTGATTCTATTTTTTTTTTTTCAGACCGTGTCTGTGTTCTTGCCAGGATTGTGCGTAATTCCATCATTCTACCTCATTCATTGATGATTTAACCTGTTATATATTTACTGTCTTACTGAAATAAAAATTACTTGACATGTAACCGAGTTTTTCATTTTTCTGTTATAAACGGAGAAATGTCAAAATTCGATACCGTCATAGAAAAGAACAATCATATTTGAAAATGTTCATTCAAATTTTTTGTCATTTTCACGACAGCTCGATTGTTTTTCAACAGGACAACATTTTGTTGATTTTGACAACAGGGATCAGCTTGTCCAGGAGTGACATATGAATATATCCATCCCACTGCGGCACAAGGGGTTGGGTCGAGAGGCCTTATCGTGAGGGAACATTTTTATTTTTAAAATAATATTTTAGGAAAGGGGTAGGCTCCTAATGAGAATTATATTGTCTATGGTTGCGCCTTTTTTTCTGCTCTATCCTCGCCGATGGTGTGTGACGTAGACAAATCGCATTTATAAAATGTGTCTAAATATATGCATATCTATGGTTAAACAGAGGACCAATTTATTTCATACAAAAAGCAAGGAGTTATCAATCTAGTGAGTGGTTTATTTACGAGGCTAGGACTCCTGTCAATATATGAGAGTTACGTAAAAATATTATTGATACAAGCAGTGACAATATAGTAATAAATCCAGATTGTAATGAATTACCTGCAATTTACCCCACAGCTTGCACTTGTCGCAGCCAACACAGTCCATGATGCGGGAGATGTTGCGGAAGTGTTGCTTGAATTCGTCCTTTAGTTTTATGGCCTGTTCGCCCCCAGCAAACATCACACTCTCGTTGAAGTGCTCTGGGAAGGAACTGAAATAAGAAGAATACATTGTTAATCCAAAACCTTAACCTAGATTTCCTTGAAAACATTTAAAAGAAAGGTCCTAACATCAATGGATACAATCAATGAGCTGCTATCCTTCGAGTACCATATATGCAAAAGCTCTTTCTCTTTTTTTTTCTTTGTTGCATTTTTTTCTTTCCTTCTTGCATTGTATTTATTATTTACTATTGGTAAATCATTTATTTTAAGCAATTGATTGTGTTATTTTTTAATTTATTTTTATTTTTACACTTACACAGACTATTATACTGTTTTTAATGTTTTAAATGCAATTGCTAGCATTTTTCCTACTTATTTTTATTTTTAAATACAACTTTATTCTACGCATATGATAAGTTTTTATGGGGTACTCCATCTCAATAAGATCTCCCACGCTAAAGTTTGTTCATTTTTTTTTATATATGTATGTAATATTTTATATCTAGATTATTTTATGTATTTTTTACTAAGCCCTGATTTGTTTACAAAATATATGTAATGATACTGCTACCCGGCTCACAACAGATATTGTCTAGTGAGTCGGGTAGCGCACATGATTTGTAAATAACCATTGATGTCGATAAACGACCGGGTTACAGGCAATTATTTTTATTATTATTATTTATGTATTTATGATTTTAGTGTTTTATCTGAACAATTGCAATTTCTGCGAGATGTCTAGCAGCAGCTGCTAGAAAACTATTCAATGAAATAAATTACACTCTAACTAACTAACTAACTAACTAACCATCACGCCGTTTCCCCGCAGGGGTAGGCAGAGAGGACGGACCGCCAAACAACTCGGTCTTGGCACACACTCCTTGCCTCATTCACATTCATACATCGTCTCATACATACTCTTCTATTGTTCTGACTCTTGACATGGCCCGACTCAAGTATCTGATTCACTTGGTCGTGCCATGTCTTCCTCGGGTGTCCCCGACTTCTGCTACCATTCACATTTGCATCGTATATTCTCCTTACACTCCTTTCTTCGCTCATTCGCTCTACATGCCCAAACCTCATATACTCAAACATACATAATAAAAAACAATGTTAACTCACTTAACAACAATGAAATAAAATACCTAATACAGCAAGTCACTTCAAACCAATGATAACTTACTAAACAACAACAATTAAATCACTAAACAACAATGAAGTAAAATACCTACAACGGCAACTCACTTAAAACCAATGATAACTTACTAAACAACAATGAAATAAAATAGAGTGTCAACTTACTAAACAACACCCAGCAGATTCTTGACAGCCGACCTGACCTCGGCGTCATCCTCGCTGTTCCCGGTGAAGTACTCAACGCGCTCCAGGTAGGGCCCTGCCTTGGCCAGGGCGCGCATCTCCAGCAGGTAGATGAAGTAAAGGTTCTTCAGCCAGTAGGGTCCCTCGCCGCTGGTCTGCGATGGATCGAACCGGCGCTGGAACTCCTCCAGGTTGGGACCCCACTCGCTCATGGCGGAAGACGAGAAGTCTAATCCTTGCTTTTCTGCAAAATTTCAAATTCTTACGTATTTTTTACAACTCAAATGCGAATATTCACATTTTAACATAATTTTCTGGTGTTTAAAAACAAAATTAATATTATACATAATAAATATTTTTTTGTCTATGGTTTTGGCAAGCTTATTTAACAGAAAACACAAAAACACATACTCTTATTAATTTTTAAATTTAGTAAAAAGAAAAACGGTGTTCCTTCTTTTTGCTGCAAAATAATAAAAAGTTAACATAACGTTGTAAAACACCACCGCTCTGGATGAAAAATTACACTGCTTTTCCGAAAAGTTCCACAAAAAACAAGGTTAATTTAGCAAAAATAACATGAATTTTCAGGTCCATATGGATATATTATCAAAAATGACTATTGTTAATTATTAGCTTTTATTACTCATTTTCATTACATTGAAAATTTTTGACAGAGAATAATACAATAACAATAGGCGAAAATACTCTTTAAATTATTATTACACTACATAATAGTAGGTAAATATTAGTTATTTATATTGTTTAGTAACATTATATTCGAAAGATGATTAAAAGGGGTATTGACACTGCTCCAATTGTTTCTCGGTAGAAAATTGTTCATTTACATAAAAATATGGTAATTTATTGATAAATATTTAAATAACGCCTGCCTTCTGGTTTAGTGAGATAAAAACAGGTTACCATAACAAGTTTACATAAAACTAAAAGATGACGAGTGACTAACAATTTAACACTTCACAAAAAATAAGCATTGTCTTCATTGTAATGATATCAAACTGAGATTTACTAATATAGTTAATCATAATCTCTTACAAATCCCTTTCGCTAAAACAACTTCTGGCCAGAGAAATTTTAGATATTTTGCAACAAGGCTATATAATGCTCTCCCACTAACCATTAGACTGAACAAATTTTTTTTGAAATATAAAACAAACACCAAGTCTTGGATCATCAGCCAAGACAGATCCAAGATCAAAATTTTTATAAAAACACCTTCATAAGTATGTACTACAACTAGATGCTGATTAACCAATTTATCATTTATTATTATTACATATTTATTATTTTTTATCATTTTCACATTGTCATTTAATGTAATGAAATCTTATATGTATCAAATAATATGTAAACACTAATTTATGTATCCAATATGTCTGTCTCGACACAGGTATATCTTAGTGAGACAGACATCGAAAAACACCTGTAAAAAAAACTTTATATTGATAATAAAATAGTTAGAATGCAAGCAAAAAAAAAAATTCTCATCATGCGCAGAAAGGGCGTGATTCATTAGTAGTTCGCTAGCGTTCGTTGATGGCTTACCACGCCGCATTCACCTCCTGCACCACACTTCACTACGGGCGAAGCTAGGGAGCGGTAATTTTTTTTGGTCGAACTACAGTGATAGTGAATAGTGCGTGATGATGCGGTACTTTTGCGGTGTGATTGACTTTGGGTAGACTCACCTGACAGCAGATATTTGGACGACAGGTGAATGTTAATGCTGGTGTGGAGGCCTGATATGACTCTATAGAATACTCTCTTCTCAAGGCACATGTTGTTCAGGTCTGCGCTGTCCATGTAGGGGAAGATGCTCTTCTTTGTCCTAAAGGATATACAACAATATTAATGTACATACATCATTTTAAATTATAATCATATTCTTCCTGTACTCAATCTTAAATTCACCTCTCGAAAAATATCCTCCACAACACAGGTGAAGTTCTAGTGTGGAGGACAAAATACCTCATTTATATAAGCCGTGTTTAGTTGAATTTACGCTAGGCAACTTTTACAGTGCCATTTTTGCGAAATTTCACCAGAAAGGCTCTGTTTTGCTCCATTATAAACTCGAAATTTACATGCCTGTTCTATACTGTAAAACATGAATTATTATTACATATTGGTTAATTTTATATATTGTTGCTTATTTATTTTTAAATCCCCTGAAGTGTGCTTACAAGTTATTGTGTATTTAAATGTACTTTAAAGTTCTCAACATATGAATGTGGACAATGGAAATATATGTATATAAATATAATCTGTGTAATATTATGATGGTAATGTAAACCCTTTGTAGAAACCTGTATTTGAGTACATTATGTATTACAGTGTTAGACAACACACTTGAAAATGAATTTGGACAGTTAAATGCCAGACATCCTTAGGAATCTATGTTTGTATAAACATAATTATTATGCTAGATAACACAGTTGAAGATGAGCTTGGACAATGAAATGTCAGACATCCATAGGAATCTGTCTGTTTGTACATATTACTATGCTGGACAACGAAGGTGAAGATGAGTTTGGATACTGAAATGTCAGACATCCATAGGAATCTGTCTGTTTGTACATATGTATTACTATGCTGGACAACGAAGGTGAAGATGAGTTTGGATACTGAAATGTCAGACATCCATAGGAATCTGTCTGTTTGTACATATTACTATGCTGGACAACGAAGGTGAAGATGAGTTTGGATACTAAAATGTCAGTCATCCATAGGAATCTATCTGTTTGTACATATTACTATGCTAGACAACGAAGATGAAGATGAGTATGGATACTGAAATGTCAGACATCCATAGGAATCTGTCTGTTTGTACATATTACTATGCTGGACAACGAAGGTGAAGATGAGTTTGGATACTGAAATGTCAGACATCCATAGGAATCTGTCTGTTCGTACATATTACTATGCTAGACAACACAGTTGAAGATGAGTTTGAACACTGAAATGACAGTTTTCCATATTTAGATACATATATATGAATAGAGTAAGCATCAATGCTCCAAATATGGGCCACAAACTTGAGGCCAATTTATTGGCAGCTAATAGATAACACAGACTTCAGTCGGTTACGAGGGCTCGTCGGCTACTTGTCTTCAGCGATCGCTGATTGTCATCATCAAAATGCTTACATGTACCTTTCTGCTGCTCTGGAAAAGATAGAAAAAGCGATGGTGTAACCTTTCATTGAGAAGTAGTGTTTTATCATAATTAATATTTTGTGTAAATTCGCTATTTTAATGATAAAAAAAATATTATTTATATTTGACCAATGAGTGTTTGCCGTGTGCATCGCATTGATATAATACATTGATGACCGTGAACATTCTGTCGGGCTTACTCGGCCGAGGGCAGAGCAAATGAGAATAATTATATTTCTAAAATTCTTACACATTACAAAAAATAAAAGTTTGATTCATACATGAAATATATTATGTACAATATATCAATAAGGTTACAAAATTTCATCTTAAAATTTGCAGGCGATTGAGTCAATAGAGACTCTTTCAAGAATCAATATGATTTCACTTTTAAATCTCTCCTCATTGACGCAAAATATACGAGCTATTGTTCAGGAGCAATATACTCCCCACCACCGGGAGAATCATTGGCAGGTTGGTCCTACATGCAGGAAGATAACTTTATCTGAATCCTCTCCAATATGAGGGAGCAAGAGAAGCGTTGCGAGACAAGGGAATGCGGAATAATAGTAAATAGAATACGTTTAACACCCTTGTGTAAAAAAAGGTGAAGAAGAGACATTGGACAATCAATAGCACTCTTTTCTTCTCGCTCTCTTATGCTGCTTCTGTCGTATTAGGCGTCAGAAGCACGGTCGTTACACCATTAAAATTGTGTATGTATAAATATGTAATTCATTTTCTAAAGCAGTTTAACAAGTGATGAAGAAGAGATATTCGACAATCAGTTACACACTTTTATAGTCATTTCTTCTCGATCGAAAGATATCTAGATCGAGAAATCATACCATATCTTTCATACTAGACACATGATTTCAATTTAGTGTAGAAAATTAATTAATAAATATAGTAATTTATTTTTGAGGTATAGCTCACTTAACCACTGGAACGATTTCGGTCGAAAAATCGACCACTTTTATTTTTCTGCGATTGATATCGGTCCAAAAATGGACCGATTTTTCTACCATTCGTAAAATATTTATTGTAATTATTTAAAACGCTTCCTTGGCCAGCTACTTGTTTTATCGAATAGCTGATAATATATTCTCTTTGTCTATGAACTTATCCGTTGTCTTTGAAGTGATATTTAACGAGTTTTCGCGGTTTTATAAGGCGTCCTGTCAAAAAACAAAACCATAAATTTTTAACATTCACGAAATTTTGGACTCTTCCTAAAATGCCGTAAGTAATTAATTTATTGGGTTTTTAACGCATAATTATATATTTGTGTTATTGTGATTGACTTATCTATCTTTGAAATGCGTTTTTAATTAGTTTGTTTCTAATATATTGTTTTGGTTGAAGTTTTTGTGTAAGAATACGTCAACTGAAGACGTCATCTGTTTTTGATTTACAATAATGTCTTATATACTGCACTCGCGCATTTGAAATATAGATATTCCATCACAGTGATTCAAAACAAAGAGATATATATAAGTTTTATTTGAATTGGTTCATTATTAATACAGATATTTGTTAACCAATTATTTTAAGTCATATGTCAAAAAGTTGACTCTTTTTTACATGTAAAATGGTGTAAAGCCTTCGTCACACAATAAAAATTTAGTAATTTAGTTGTATAATTAATTAATTTCTTCACTTTTACCAAATTTGTGCAGAAACAAATGTCGTCCAGGGAAAGGGAGCACTCCACGACCCAATAATTATTTTCAAATTTTATATTAGTGCAATATTTAACAAAATTTAAACATTTAAGTACTTACATTAAGTGTTTTCAATTTAAAATATATAGAGTGGTGCTGACTGCAAGAGGAGGCAGAGGAAGAGGGAGAGGTGGGGTACGAGCTGGTGCCAGACTACCTGCACGTGGACGTCAACGCAGAGCTGCAATTGCAGCCTCGTCTGGAGTGTTAGTATTTTTTAATGTTTTTTTATGAAAGTACTTTGCTGTGGCCGTTGAACTCATCATATATTTGTATTTATTTAAACAGCGACCCTGCTTTGCTACTGGTGCGAGAGGATCGCGTCAAGGCCCTAAAGGCTGTTAGGGCCCTGCCTGCTTCCTTCCGGCTAGAGCTGGAAAGCCGAAAATTCAAGAAGCAGGCGGCGCGCATTTTGCTCCCTACCGCACCTCCAAGAAAAACTAAACAAAAGTAAGCAATCGTATTTAGATGCTTGATACAATATTATTGTTTTTTCCTGACAGCGTTCCACTCTTACAGTGATAGTTGGTAAGATCAGCGCTCTGTGCATTTGGCACATTCAGTGCATATTTTACAGAGTTCTAATTTTATTGTTTATTTACATACTGTACTTACTGTTTCACACGTGAATGAGAACAATTTATATGATTTATGTAAATGTTTTCAGAATTCCATCTCCGGAGAGAACAACGTGTCCCTTTTCACAAGGGACGCCTTCACCGTTGCCACGACCCGTACCACCACCGTGGATGTCCACTCCCGCACAGATCCAATCAACGGCTCCCAATGCACCAATTATGCCTATCCGTGCAGCATCTCCCGAGCCGTTACCTGGGACATCGCGGAGTGGGGAACTCTTCTCTCCGGAGGCCCGCTATCACAGCGAGCTGTGGGTGGACGTGCCATTCTACCAAGAATTATCGGCGTTTGGGAACGGTGAGTTTATTTTTTAAAATGTCATACCAGGGGCTCAATATAAAATCAATTATCTATATTTTATATTGATATCTTTAGCACAGTTTCACTGTTGGTATATTGGCAGGAAATAAGCATAGTACTTAAAAATTCCACATAACAAACATACAAAATGTATTGTTGTTATGACGTGGATGCATCATTACACATCTTTTTTTTTCTGTAACGGGTATTGCAGAGTGAGAAATAAGACATGCCGAACTTCTTTGCGAGGATTACATTTGATTCACCGGCTTCTAAACGGTGTAATACAGCATTTTTTTCTTAAATTGAAAAAACACTTTCGCTTCACGGGACTCATTGTGTCGAGCTTCCTAGTCAAAAGCGAGGCTGTATTGGTAGGTGGGTTTTGTAACCGGACAAATTATCATTAAAATAGGTCGCTTTACGTAGTTGGTCACTTTAAACGGATACGTTTTCCTACTAAAAGTTATGAAACCTTACTAGAGTTTACATTATCGTCACTTAAAACAGTAGACCGTTAAATGCAAAGTCATTATATCCAAATTCTACTGTAAATTTGTGTTTTCTTTTATTTCAGAGTCAGACATGGGCAGTAACGTGGACGAGGCAGCTGTACTAGAAGAGTCTGTACTTGGAAACCGTGAGTTATAAAACTAACTAACTTACCTTCACGCCATTTCGGTAGGCAGAGAGGATGAACCACCATGCAACTCGATCTTGGCACACACACTCTTTTCTTCATTCCATACCTACCTGACTGTGCTATTCTGACTCCTGACATAGCCCGCCTCAAGTATTTGATTAACTTTTTATTTATTTTTTTATATGAATACCTCACAAGAGCCTCATCTGGAGCCAGTGAGACTATGGCATCCTCAATCGGGGTATGTTGTGAGGCTGAAGGTAGCGGGGAGGGGAAGGAGGTGTGGAAGAGGGAGGTGGAAAAGTACCTGGCTATTCAGAACTGGTCACCAAACACGGCTAAAACCATTTCAAGCAACGTTTCAATTCTGAATGGGGTCTTACACCAGGGCGATACTATGGGTATCTTCCACTCTGGAACGTGCCGCAAATATAATATATATTATTTTAAATGAATTTTGTGTGAAAATAACACTAATTATTCAAATATAATTTATTTGATTTGATCCCGCGACCATCGTATTGCGAGTCATAAGCCGTACCAGAGGCAGTGGGTTATCGTAATATAGACACATTAAATTAATTTGGGTTTTCTGTTGTTTCAGAAATGGACAGATCGAGCGACGAGGATGACGAAGCGAGTGACGTCGACCACGAAGAGAGCGATGAGGATACCTTCTGCATGCCACCAATACCTTATCATAATATTATCAACGTTTCACCTAACTCCGCTATGGCCATAGACTTTAGTAGACAAGACCAGGTAGATAGTGAGGCAATGCGTTCGATTCTGCCGCCTGAAGGTTACTCTTTCGATTGGTCTAAAGATATCTTACGTTTTACTGGGATAAGGGAGACTTTCACAGGCACGCCGGGACCAACTTTCAATACCGACGAAATGGGCAAACCTGTGGATGCCTTTCTTAAAATCTTTGATGCAGATTTCGTTGAACTGATCGCGAGAGAGACCAACAGGTATGCAGATCAATGGATTGCGAAAAAACAATTTAAGCGTCATGCGCGTACCAATAAATGGGCTCCCACGAATAAAGAGGAAATGTATGTATTCTTGGCAATTTTAATGTATCAAGGTATTAGTCCCCTTCCTGTTGAAAAAGACTACTTCTATTCAAAAAAACTCACCGCCATGCCTTATTTCAGCCGAGCCATGGATTATAATCGTTTTCTTCTAATTAAAAAGTTCCTTCACTTCACCAACAATGAAAGTCTTTCTTCTGATGCACCATTATCTGTGCGAAGGTTACAAAAGATTCAACCCGTCTTGGACCACCTCTCAAATAAGTTTGAGACTTTATACCTGCCCGAGCAAGACATCTCTCTGGATGAATCCTTACTCTGCTATAAAGGCCGTTTGGGATTCGTCCAGATGATCAAAACCAAAGCGGCCAGTGCGGGTATAAAGTCTTACGAGCTTTGTGAGTCCAAGTCTGGCTATCTTTGGAAATTCCAAATTTATACGGGGAAGACCATTTCCAGACAGGCTGAATCGACAAATCCAGACCAGGAAGATATGACGGAAGACATAACGGAAGATATGACGGACGACATGACACAGGCCAACTTTTTGGGTGCTCACAATATCTGCCCAGTTGGGGCCACTGCAAAGATAGTATACGACCTGGCCAGCCCTCTGTTTAACAAGGGGTATACATTAATAATGGACAATTTTTATAATAGTCCATTATTGGCACGATGCCTCAAAAGAAATGGGATGGACTGCATGGGCACATTGCGGTTAAACCGAGAATTTGTGCCCTCTGCATTTAAGTCCCATCTCCGGTCCAAACTGAGGGAAGGTGAGGTTGTATACTCGAACTGCGGGGACCTCAATGTAATGGTTTGGTTGGACAAAAACCTGGTAAGTATGTTGTCCACCTACCATAAGGCAGAAATCGGGGCAGTTGAAAAGTTTGGTACCTGGACTTACAAACCTCAACTCGTACTAGACTATAACAAGGTAATGGGGGGGGTTGACCGAAAAGATCAGCTTTTGTCAGGCTTCCCCATTGAACGACAGCGAAACCTGGTCTGGTACAAGAAGCTTTTCAGGAGACTACTAAGCGTTTCGGTGCAGAATGCGTATATATTGTACGGCTCAAAGCTCCGCAAGGAAAATAAACGCATTTTGTACCGAAACTTCAGGAGTGAGGTTGCGGATGAACTCCTTCTGCTGTTCTGTCGTAGTCAAATTGACACGACTGTGCGGACCATTGGCCTAATAGCTGAAGGAAAGACTCTGCGACCTATCCTGAAAGGCAACCACTTCGTGGTCCGTAGCGGGAAAAAGGTGAAATGTGCCTGGTGCAACATAAATAACATTTTCAAAAGGACCCTTACAAAGTGTGATGTGTGTGATGTGGCATTATGCTATGATTGCATGAAGCCATATCACACTACAATATAGATTTGCTGAGGGTTTTTTTTTATTTCATTTTTTTCTTTTTTGGTTTTTTAGTTATGAAATTCTAATTTATAAATTTAATTAAATTTGTTTGAACATCAATTATGATGGCCTGGATGGCTGGACTTATAATCATTTCTTTCCGCATACTCACGTCTCATGTTATGTTGTCCTCAAAGGTTCTATATGATAAGGTTCGGTGGACATTTAATATGTATATTTCAATTCTGATCATTGAAATATGCATGTTAACAAATGCACAGGTTTTCTCATTTTTCCCTGTTTATTGTACACATTAAATAACTCGTTTTATTTTTATGTCTTAATTATATTTTGTCAATTTTTCTGTAAAGATGCTTTTCCAGATCTAGTCACTGAACATAACTAAGCCAATTCAAGCAATGTTCAATTCTGAATGGTGGTCCCTCACCAGAGCGATACTCAGAATCTCACTCTATAGCGAGGCACAATGATATTATTATGTATTGATTTTCTTAAATTATGAATAAACCAATAAACTGAATACATTTTTATTATGACAAAAGGTGTAAACAATGTTTAAATCAATATACTGCTCTTTCATTGTAACCATACAACTGTAATATTGATTTTAAAGGATATTAGGGCTTAATAAATAAATCAATTATTGGTTCCATCAATTATTTTCCCTCCCCCATTTTTTTTCGATACCTTTGCGTTTAGATATAAAATTATCACTATGATTTTATTTGAAATTCTACGGTCATACAAAGGTTTGATATATATATACAAATTTATCATCATTTTACATATTCCGATTTACCCTATGTAGATTGACCTTAAGGTAGCTGTCAGAAGTGATTTTTGGTCAAATATTGGTGAATTTCATCAACTTTCAAAGTATCCCCCTGAAATATTGGCAATGTTTATATCTATGATATATATCTCACTTTAAGCCTTATTTCCTCGTTTTGCACGTAATATAAAAACATGGTTACAAATCTCCAGTTCTAATTTACAATTATTTAAAAAGTAGCACCATGATTTTGACATCGTGAAATAGGCTCTCTGTATAATTCATCAAATGAATAAAATAAAGCCAACACGGCGACTATGCTTATTAATAATTGTAGACAGTTAATGTATCTTCCTAACGTTATACCAGTTTTTGTGGTAAATTTATTATATAATATAATACAGTGATTTCAATTTTGACGCGTCACGCACTCAAATTTTACAAAATTATTTTCTGACCAAACTTTTGAAGAGATCTTAACATGCAAAAAAATATTTTTCTATTACATTCTTGCATCTGTGATTATCAAACAGGCCATAGAGAACATAAAAACGTAGAAAATATTCAATAAAGATTTTTAAAACTGCCACTGGCGGCAATTTCAAATCACAAAAACGCAAATTTCGCGCATTTATAAAGTTTAAGATTTTTTAATAATTTATCTATCAATTCTAAAAATATAGAATAATTATTAAAATATAGGTGAATTCATTGGCTGTATAGCACTATAATCAGTTTTATGTTTCCGTATTAAAATTCGGAGGTTTGATTTTTTTAATGTTGGCGGAAAATATTCAAAATCGTCGCCAAAAAACCGCGAGCAATCGGAGAAAAAAGTTTTTTGACGCGCGATCGTTCGAGTGGATAAGGGAGTTTACCATGTGATAATGAAGAGACATTGGACAATCAGTAACATTATTTTATAATTCTTCACGCTTTATCATACTAGATATCACACGGTCATTAAAATTTAATAATTAGTGTAGAATAGAGTGATTTATTTTAGAAGTAGATAGTCACCTAAAGCAGTTCTCCATGTAGATGCTCCGCCAGATCCTCTGTGCAGACACCCCCTTGTAACCCGTGTACCTCTCGGGGTTTAGCATCAGGTCCACATACTCCTCGCCACCCATTCCGTCGGATACCTCACAGAAACTGTCCTAGTAATGAAAATAAAGAATTCGTTATCGACCTAATAGTTAAGAGTTACCTATGTGTAAGTCAATAGCCCAATAGAGAGGAGCTTATCATATTGAGAAGTATACAAAAAGATCTGGACTTGGATTCTGCTGTTATCCAACATGACATCTCCGGACTTGCCAACACAGCCACCGATAACTGGACAGGTGCCCAAATAATGAAATGGAGACGGTAACCGGATGATTCCAAAAGTGATATAAAGTCATGAAAAGTATTGAAAAAAAAACTAGATTAAATAGGTTACGTTGGTTAGGTTTATATGTTAGTTTTTTCCATCGTTTTTAATAACTTTATATCTCCTATTAAAGGTGTGTTGAATTGTCATTGTGTTGATTTATAATGGAACCAATGGAGATGTAGAATAATAATTATATTTATATTATTACTAGCTTTTAGCTGCGGCTTCGTTCGCGTGGTATTATTATTACTGTACAAAGAATTTTCCGACGGAAATAAAATGTTTTTCCGCAATTAAAAGTAGCCTATGTCACTTCCTAGTTCTCCAACTATCCCCATGTCAAAAAATCGCATCGATCGGTCGCTCTGTTGCGACCTGAAATAAGTACAAACAAACAAACTTTCGCATTTATAATATTAGTTAGGATTATTATTTTTTTTACTATTATTGTTGTTAGTTTTGCTATTATTGTTATTATATTATTTTATTCCTATTTTTATTATGTTACTACCATCATATGGGGATTTATAAAATGCTATTGACTTGCCTACCAATGGACAATGGACAATATCAGCGGGAACATAACACGTCGGTTTAATTGTTGGCAGATTTTTTTTATTTATTTATTTGTTAAGACATACACAGTACAATAAGATACAGTCAGATATTTTTAGTTATTACATAGTTGTAGTACCTATTACGTATGTCCATAAAATATCATTACGTAATTTCGCCTGAGATTGTTATAAAAAGAAGGAAGTGTGTGGATAGATAATAATAAATGAATTGAAAACAAGAATTATAATAAGCTCACGAATTGTAATTGACTGTTAATACATAGAAGTTTTGAAAAATGATGTGAAAATATTTTTGAAATATGTCATGCTAAGAAATTTAATAAGTTAGTTTTGTATGTTAGAAAGGAATCATGAAAGATGTCTAAATGTAGTAATTTTTCGTAATGGGTGTATGTTGTGATTGCGCGAGTAATTACCGAGTTGAGATGAATCATTTCAATGCGTTAAAGATAGACGATTAATTTAATTCATCCATTTAAGATATATTTCCAGCTAATAATAAAAAATAATTTTATAATCACCCTAATATAATAGAACTTCCTCCTTCTTCTGACGCTTGTAAAATTGGATTGTTAAGGTTAATTTTAGTTATAAGTTTCTACATATGTAAATATTTATTTTATTAAGATAGTAGTTATAGGCCTTAGTCGTAAGTATCTAGATATAAGTCTCAGACGTAAGTCACTAGTTTAAAGTCAGTAGTTCTAGTGTTAAATATTTAAGAAATATATTGTACAGCGCCCTTGAGGTAATTTCTCACGAAAATGGCGCTATATAAATTACCCAATATTATTATTATTATTCGCCTAGTTTGGTGGGTTTATTCTTAAATTATTGTACGTATTAGATTTTTTACCTACCTTCACCTCACCTCACTAGACGATGTCTGTTCTGAGACGGGTAGTTAGTTGATTAGACAAACATTCCCGGGTTACGAATAACCTAAAAAATTTCTACTACCACCACAGTAAGCGGAAAATGTTGCTTGTGTTGTGATGGAGGACTTAGCCAGCCGAGGAATTAAACACAACGCGCCTGGGTGGAACCCAAACGTGATGTCAACTAAGCCACCGACCGGTCGTTTAGTTTCACCCAGGGTTTTACTTCTCAACTCTCAGTAGCTTTCAACACTATTCTTTTATCTTGATAAATAATTGACCCGTTAATAGCCATATGCACATCCACCCGCAAGTCGAGGATTCAATCCTGTGCTAGCTAAGTCCTCCAACCATTGTACAAACAACATTTCAAATTTCATGAATAATGTTAGTAGGAGGTTCTCAAAATATTCTCTTGAAAAATTATTAGAATGAACAACGATATGGTGTTTGACTTATTTTTTTACATTTAAATGGATATTTCAAAGATCCATGGCTCATGATGGAAATAACATTAAGAGGTGAACGAAATTCCAGACAGAGATGGCTGTGTGAATTTCATAACGCTCATCGATTAAGAGATTTAAAGACAGGTCTTCGAAAAAACCATAAAAAATTATATTTGAAGAAGACTGATGGCTTTAGGCTTGTCAGTTTGCATGTATACAGGAAGTCTTTGCATAAAAGTCATCACACATTCCCATTTAATTTCTTAAATTATATTCAAGTATTTATAATTGTCATTTTTTATGTTGTGGTGAGACTAAAACCACAGTGCTTAAGCAACAATCTAGAATACATAACATTACAATATTAGAGATAAATGCTGTAATTGGATGTCAATGCTTTAAATAACATTGGATTTGGTTCTAGGTAGGGAAACAGAAACAAAAATCGCAGATGAGATCTTCAAACATGGAGCCACTGCTGGGCTGGATCCCCAAAATACTCGATAAACCTACTTGATTCTGAGCAAAGGAGGGCAGTCCGTCTGATTGACAATACATTGTTCTACAGGTATTTTAATGGAGCTTGCTCCAAGGAGCTTGCATATATTTTCCTCCTTCATATAATCCAGGCCGCTTCAAGAACCGCATTAATAAATTCCTTCGTACAGCTCCTACCTTAAAACACTTCACACCGCTGCCTAACAGTTGACCTCTCTTTACACTGTACAGAGAGGGGCGTTCTAGTGAGGTTTCAAAAAAAAATAATGGCTAAATCTATTTCAAGCAATATTTCGATTCTGAATGACGGCTCTTCACCAGGGCGATACTGAGAGTATCTTCCATTTGCCCTGTCGAGAATCGGCAAAACTGGAGAAATTTGAGGGAGGCCTATTTCCAAAATTGAACGCCGGATAGCTCATGAAGAAGAAGAATATATTAATGTGTGAACTTACCTGCGCATCATCAAAGGCAGTCCACTTGGCAATCTCCTCGTAGGTGGCAGCACTGATGGTGGTGTTGATGGAGCCCAGCTTCGTGTTGTGGTCAGTGCACCCCTTCTCAGGGACATCCTTCTGGGCCTCTTCCATATACTGGAAATATACAGTTTATTTTAATACAATTTATTTTAATGCCACTTATTTTGATACAGTTTATTTTGATACAGTTTATTTTAATAAAATTTATTTTAATACAGTTTATTTTAATACAATTTATTTTAAAATAGTTTATTTTAACACACATTATGCGGGCAAGAACAAGGGTCTAATTCGAAAAACTGTTTATAAATTTCTAGAATATTTCTAGAATTATTATTTTCTATGTAGGGGCAAAGCTGTTTTTTTAACATTGCTGCCTCACATAGTTGTGAATGTTGCTGCAAAAAAGATAATAATAGGTAAGATAATAATTTTGTAGACCCATTTAGGTGAAATTTCACCACCAGAATCTTTTCAAATCTATTCAAACGATTAAGTAGGTACCTACCAGTATCATACTTTCGCAGGCAATTTTCAAAAGTGAAACAACGCAAGTCAAGTCACATCTCGTAATTTTTGAAATGTAATAACTAGTTAACCAATAATGCAGACCCGAATTATGTTAGTAAATAATGCTTTTTTGAAAATGGAAAAGCGCAGACCCTTGAAAAATCATGAAATCTGACTTTACTTGTTATGGTTATTAACCTTAACCCTTTAAATATCAGGAACCCAAATTCGTCTGATGTTTGGGGACAAATTTGGTCTCCTGATATTAGGGTTAAGGCGATGCACTACGTCGTGTAATATTTTAAATTGAGCCGCTATCAATAATAACCCTTACGTAGATGGCGATAAGGTTTAAATTCCCGCTTAACACCTTCCGCCTGTTTTGATTTATGCAAGAAAAAAACATGGCCAAAAAGTGCCTTTTATTTTATTTTGTGGATGTTCAGGCATAAATTTTTTTTGTTTTTTCGATAATTTTATAAATAACTTAATTTGCCACATTACACAATAAAATCATAACCGAAAATGGGTTCGTAAGTAGGAGATTTTGAACTTTAAAGCAGTTTTCATAGGCCTTAGACATTATTTTTTTCTGGGCTTATAAAAAGACTTATCTAAAAAATACTCGATTGTTTCAAAGGCCAAGATGTATTCTACTCGCAGTATTTAATTAAAGCACCTGAAACATTTCTAGGCGACCAAATTTTCAAACCAAAAACACATGATTTTGCATTACTACGTATGGCATCGCCTTAAGAAATTTAAACTAAGGAAATATCTATTTCAAATTTGGAACCAAAATAATTTTCTGGAAAAAAAAAATTATGTTAATAGATAGGTACCTACTTTATCGCTTGTTGAATTCTTGACGAATCAGTTCCAATTTTGAAAATAACAATTATAATAATTTATTGAAAATATTATATAACATGTATTTTATCGCTTGTCTGAATTCTTGACACAATCTGTTCTAATTTTTAAAATGACAATAAATATAAAATTTTGAAAATGTTAAATAACAGATACTTTATCGCTTGTCTGAATTCTTGACACAATCAGTTCCAATTATGAAAATGACACTTAAATTCAAAACAAATCCAAGTTCATTGTACCAGAGTTACTATCAGACAGACCCACAACCAAAATTAGTATTTTTATGATAATACCTTTGTGACGGGATCCTCTGCAAGATGCTGAACGTGCTTATCCTGGTATCCTTTCAGTCCCTCGGGGATGTCTCCTTCCTGGCACGCCTCCACATGGCAGTGCCTCATGGCGCACCGGCTGTCGTCTGCCCAGAATGGACATACCTAACAACCAAAAAATGCTAGTTTTAGTAGAACACCATCCAGATGCACTTTGACAATAAAATGGAACTAATTTTTTTCATTACTATGGCAACACCGATTTTGGAACAAATTATAGCCGGTGAGGTTATGGTTGACTTTCGAATTCGACTGGCAGGGGGGTATAATTCCGATCGAAAATTGGAACCGTGAATATTGTGACATCATATTGTTGCCTAACTATATCCACAAAAGAAAAACTCTGAAAGTCTATGGACTAAACTTTCAGAGTTTTTCATTGGTGTATACCAGAGGTTCCCAAACTTTTTTGCCCCGTAGACCACTTGCCAAAAAAAAATTTTTCCGTAGACCCCCTGCCTGCCGAATATTGAATTTTCCTAAAACTATTAACGTCCCATGTGAATGATTTTAAATCTGAACTTCACGTTACAGGGGACAATTTTTATTTTAAACCAACTAGCATTTCTGAAGTCACAAATGTGATAAATGATTTAAAAATGTCTTTCTCGTGCGGTATTGATTCTTTAAGTGTTATGGTGTATAAAATGCATGTATCCGAATTAGCTGGTCCCATATCTCACCTTGTAAATATTAGCTTCGAGAGCGGGATGTTCCCTTCTCATTGTAAGAAAGCTAAAGAAATTCCCCTTTTTAAAGGTGGAGATCGTCTAGATGTCAATAATTACAGACCTATATCCTTACTCAATACTCTTTCAAAAGTAATAGAGAGATTGGCTAAGTCGAGATTGGTATCATTCTTAGAAACATATAATATACTCTCTAGCAATCAGTTTGGTTTCAGAGAGAATATAGGAACAAGTGATGCAGTGTTGAGGGTATTGTCCAAAGTCACTAGTGCGTTAGACTATGGAAACAAAGCTTTGGCTGTGTTCTTAGATCTATCAAAGGCATTTGATACGGTGTCCCATGGATTACTCCTCAAAAAATTATCTTCTCTTGGCATTCATAATACAGCACTAGGCTGGTTCACATCCTATCTAAGTGATAGAACGCAACAAGTAGAGATAAATAATCATTTAAGCAATAGCAAACCAATCTCTTTTGGGGTTCCGCAAGGTAGTGTGCTTGGACCAATATTGTTTTTAATCTACATTAATGATTTGTGTAATTTAGATATTCCAGGTAACATTGTTAGTTTCGCAGACGATACTGCTTTAATATTTGAGGGTAAAACCTGGAGAGATGCTTTTAACAAATGTGACTTAGGATTAAGAGCAGTAAAGAGTTGGCTGAATAATAACATCTTAACTTTGAATACAATAAAAACTAAATATGTGACATTTAGTATATCATCAAAAATTCAGCCTTCTGACACTCATAATCTAATTATACATAATTGTCTGCTAAATTGTAATTGCCACCCCTTGGAAAGTGTAGATTGTATCATGTATCTAGGTGTAAAGATTGATAAATTTTTAAGATGGAATTATCATATCGATATGTTAACAAAGAATTTCAGGAGACTTACATTTATTTTTAAAGAACTTCGACACATATTGGACAAAGAGAAATTAAAAACTCTCTATTTTGCCTTAGTCCAATCTCGACTTTCTTATAACATAGTATGCTGGGGATCATGTCTAAAGTCCAATGTTGAACCACTAAATATTACTCAAAAATTGATCCTTAAAGTGATGTACAAAAAAAAATTCTGTTATCCATCCAACCTACTTTATAAGGAATGTAATGTTATGTGCATAAAACAGCTATATATCACTCAAATACTTTGTCGATTTTTTATCAATATTAAATTTGCTGAAAGAACACAACAAATGCGGACAACTAGAATTAGCTCTACATTGAACTTTGTGGCGGTACATACTAAAACTTCTTTTGATCAAAGAAATTATTTATATCAGGCACCACTTATGTTTAATATTCTTCCAAATCATATTAAGTCTACCAATTCCTTAGTTAAATTTAAAAAGTTAATTAAGGTTTATGTATTGACAGACGATTGTCTTAATATTTTTTCATCATTGTCCTTTCTTAAATAATAAGATTTTATATAAGTCCCATTTGCTAAAAACTGAATGTCACCCTATCTGTCTTTATTGTCTACTTTGCTTCTTCTTTTGAATAATGATTAATTATTAGTTATGGTTCAAATATTGTTACAATATACTGTCAAATTACCCATCTGGTAACACATCTAATAATCATTTTTTCTTTAATTTTGAAATATTTTGTGTTTGTATGTAGAATTACTTTATGTTTGTGATACTCTTATGTTTGCTTCACTCAAATGTAAATTGTTAACCTCGATACAGGCTCAGTCCTAGTGAGGTTGATTTTTATGTGAAAAAAAAGTGTTTTATGTATAGTGAGATGCAATAAATAAATAAATAATCATTTATTTTTTTCATAAAAGATTCTGTTCCCTTGCCTGTCCAACAACCGGGTGGCGGTATTGTTCTTCTGTCTTTACACTGTGCTGACTGGGGCGCCCTTGTGAGGTATTACACCAAATGAAAATGAAGCAGGATAAGCAACGGGAATTTCTTTCTGTAGCTGGCCCTACAGAACTGCCCCTTAAGTTCTTTGTCAGTGCTTATTCCGGTCAGTTCTTCTTGTCACAAGATATCCGATTCTTCAACGTTCCATTTCCATAGTCAAAATGTCCTTAGTTTTGAAGTCTGTGTGAAGTGCGTTTAAATGTTGAACGTCATTATTACCCTGGACGTTTTTCAAAAACAAGTTGGGGAACTAGAAAAATTCGCAGCTTCCAATGTGCAATGTTTTGCTTGAATATATTAATTCTGACGAGAAAAGGAATGTAGACTCTATTTATATACCTCAATTAACAACTTTACGAAATATAAAAATACAAATATCAAGTAAGTAATTTCTTAGTCTATTATATTTGTGTTAGGTCTATTGTGTCATTTACGGAACTCCTAAATGTTGACTTGAGGTAAATGGTGGGCCGCTCGTATGTACCCCCATTTGAATATCGTGGACCCCCAAATTTTTTTCTCGCTGGCATAGACCACTTTGGGAAACTCTGGTGTATACTATAATAAGTAGGCACCGAATGAGAATTGTACTGTCTATATTTGGCATATCTATGATTTTTTAGGACCAATTTGTTTCATACAAAAAGTCTGAAGATATATATATATTTATTTTTTAAAAGAAAGACAAACATTCTCGGGTTACGAATAACCTGACAATATTTGAAAATCTCCTACTACCACCACAGTAAGCTGAAAATGTTACTTGTGTTGTGATGGAGGACTTAGCCAGCCGAGGAATTGAACACACTACGCCTAAGTGGGACCCAAGCTCGATGTCAACTCGGCCAGCGACTGGTCGATCGATCTAGTGTGTGGTTTATTTATGTTGACCAGCTTCCGACTTGCATGAGAGTCGCATAAGATACCATAGATAAAGAAACAAGGGAGATGGGCCATGAACCGTAATTATCACTAAACCGCGTGCACAAAAGTGTCCCCATTTACTTTCACCCTGCAAACTACCCTGTATTACTGCAAATCGAATCTATGCACAAAGGCACCCTGCTTTTGTATCTACCTACACACAAAATGCATAATTTTATAGACAGGGCAATTTGGTCCTAGCTCGGTGACAGTCGGAATGCTTCCATATTTGAATCTGTTATCTATGCCAATAACAGTCACATCGACAATCCAGAAATATTATTGAAAAATTGTTTCTGAAAAACTACTAATATTATTATTAAACTCCAAGAGAGTGAGTTTTTGAGAGAAGAAAGTGTTCAAAAGAAAGATTTTTTTTACCTCAAGAATTCTCATATAAAAAAAAATATGATTCTGTCACATGTCGCCACTGATCACACTGCTACATGCGCGACGAGATTGCGTGATAGGCGCTCTCTCTCCTCTGTTACTGTGCTACTGGAACGAGACGGAGTGTATATCACGCGACCCGCTAGGCCGTGCTCAGTTGCAACGTGTGATGGAAAAAAATATTTTTTGTCTTTGATTGAATATCAGACAGCAAAATGACATCTACATTTTTTAATCCAATGCTCAGGAATCGCTGGTTAAAATTCTCCTGTTACACCCTGTATAATATCAAAATATCCAGATTCCTACAAACATTGCCGTACTGATGTACATGGTACGGCCATACTCTCCTATATGTTAAAGTACAAAGGCACAGATCATTAATTTGTTCCGAGATGCATGTACCGTTTGTAATGCCTCTCGGAAAAGTATTGTATGCTTCAGTGACCTTGATTTTTGTATCCACATTGTTAAAATGAACATGTTGAAAACATTTAACAAGCTATAAAGTAAATAATGTGTATGTATTGGTCATATTATTATTAGGTACCTGTAATGTATTTTTATTATTGGAACATTCGGTAAATATATATTTTTTAAATGCTGTAATCCAAAGATTTGAAATTCCCAACCTTCCTCTGAATCATCTCCCTTCTCTTCCCTTCCTTCGCCCTCACAACATAATCTAATTGGGTATACCATAGTACTACTGGCTCCTATTGGAGAGTGGATGGGAGTCTTGTGTGGTATTCTAACGAACAAAAAAGACTGTCTAATTTTTCTACAGGTAAATAGATATTTCAAAGCTCCACAGCTCATGATGAAATTACATGATAGGCTGAAAATAGTTGTGTTGACCAAAAAATTTCCAGACAAAAAAACTGTGCAAATTTGACGATGCAAATGACGAAATTTCATGATGCCAGAGCTCACTGTTTTGGAGTTTTCCCTGCTTTATAGAGTTAAGATATTATGACA
The DNA here is from genome assembly GCA_026573805.1 of Hesperophylax magnus. Classification (NCBI taxonomy): domain Eukaryota; kingdom Metazoa; phylum Arthropoda; class Insecta; order Trichoptera; family Limnephilidae; genus Hesperophylax; species Hesperophylax magnus. Next base: position 22,050,063 of record JAIUSX010000012.1, read on the forward strand.
GTGAGATATTTAAATGTATTTTGTTTAGTCTAAACGTGTGTTAAATTGTTTAAAATAAAATAAATAAATCAATTTTATTCCCTGACACAAAATGTCATAAAACAGAACGTAAAATAATTGGAAAAACCTTCAGATAACAGGGAGATAAAGAGGCAATAATAGTATATCAGGATTATACGAAAAAGATTAAACTTGGGTTAATATACCAACTGGTTACTAACAAAACACAACATGCACATATATTTTTATACTACATTACTGATTAAAAGAAAAATCCTTGTACAAAATTAATCAAAGCAAATAAATTATAATCTTTATATAGTAGCTGAGCAAAAGTTTCATCATTCTTTTTTCGAAATCTTGTTTGTTTTTAAATGTTGAACAATTAAAAAATAATACAATACTTTATGATGCGTTTTTCCTATTTAAAGTAATTAAATATTTTACTGTCTTTCTCCTACTGAGAAATATGGTTTTGATCAGGCTGAAATAGTGAGTGAGTAAGTAAGTAAAATGGTACTTTTATTAAACTTGTAAATTTAGCGGTAAAGTTGGGTAGACTTTGCCATATACATACCAACTCACTCATCATGCCATTTTCCCGAAAGGGAGAGAGGAATGATCGTATTTCATACATCGTATGATTCATACATACTCTTTTATTATCTGACTCTTGAAATAACCCCAATCAAGGATTCAGTCACTTAGATCGCGCCATGTCTCATGCCATGCCTCGGGAATCTCTGACGTATTTTAAGGTGTTAAAACATAAAAACTGAAGGAAAATGTATTTATGGTAGCTGAGCGGCATTTTCGATTTTTTACAATTTATAGATCCGCAATTGAATCATAAAATTCTTAAAACTTTAAAAGGAATTTTGCCCCGAGTGCGGCGGTCGTTAAGAATACGGTGCCGAAATGTTGTTTTTGTCTGGACGGTGTAAACATTTGGATTGAAATTAGAGGCAGGATTGCCCGATGACACTGCGACCCTCGACATGCATCGCAAAGGGAGAGCTTATGGTAACAATGAATGGTAGGCATTTCGTTCATAAATGATTCTAATTCTACGGGTTATAATATAACCTGTTTTAGCACAATATATCATGCTGAACATTCAAATGCTCTAACAACAGATCAGATATGTTGTGAGTTTGAAATTGGCAAAATTCCAGAAAAGGGTGTTTCAAGGTTGAAAATGAAATAGATACTGAACTGTTTACCCATTGTTTACCAGTTATGGTTCATTGTTATTTACTTATAATATAATATATTAATGATTTTTTTTTTACATTTACTCCACACAGGAGACCCTGAAGAAAATAATTTCCCTCAGAGCAGGAGATGATGTCTGGAGGGTTTTTTTAAGTTCTGGGAAGGTAAAAGGTATGAGTGACGGACATATGAATATATCCCTCTCCACCCGGGCACCCCTGCTAAATCACTAAACGTAGCGAACCACTTGGGATGATCTGTGACAGAGGTGTTGGCTATCCAATAAATTATTCCCGGGATGGTTGTACCCAAACCCGCCTCGTATTTAAGAATAATGGTGTAGCCAGAAGTGCTTTATCTTCATGTCATTTACAATTTTAAATATATTTAAACATAGAACTCTTACCTTATTCAAATTAACTTTGTAAAATCGGAAGAAGTCTTTAACTAAAAGACTCTGAAGTCGCGGAAACACTTTCACATTGTTGAAATAGTCGACCGTGTCAATATTACAGCTACAGTCATCCAGATTTCCCTTTAGCTGAAACAACACAAAACATTAAAATTGATAATAAATAACGGAGCTTTTGAAGCCGGCACGACCTCATTAATCTGCATATTTAATCAAAGCATTCTACTAACACTACGCACTAATAAACATGTTTAATACCTGGCAGAAACACGGTTCACTGTCTTTCAGTTCAGTCCCAAAATACCCCCCGGTCACGTATAATAAACCACAAAAAACACTTATAAATAAAATTAAATCCCTAATATACATTTTGAGTTATTGTTTTATATAGGAAAATGAATACTAGCCAATTTAAGTAAACATTATCATTCCCATAGCAAATGTCACCTTCGCAATTTTGACAGAACCAAAAACAGAGTAAAATAACACAATACTACTAAAAACGGAACTACCAACTCAAAAATTACGAAAACTGGAACTCGCGGAATAACATTATTGTTATTATTAGCGAAAAATACAAATTTACTTTAGCGAAAAATACAAATTTACTGAATTCAACGAAATTTATTGATTTTAATATCCTTTTATGGTCCGTTCACAGAGAACCGGTGAATTAAACTGTTTTGTTTAATATATTCACGAGGCTAATATTGGAATACTTCCTCCAAGGAAAGCGAACCACGTCAGTATTGAGTATACAGTGGTACCGTTTTGTACCGTTTGCAATAACAGAGAGGAGAGATTGCATGTTAACATGACGAATCGCGTCATTATATTCATCTTTACGCCTTACGCCCCTTTTGTACGTGATGTACGTCAGCTACGCAACTGTTCAATAGCTTTTACGTTTGCATCATAAATAGATAAAAAACCTTCATTGAGGTGTAATATAATTTCCAATATAAGTTCTTGGAAAAACCATTGTCTTTCCATTATACTCGTACTTAATTTTGAATTTGCCGCAATTTTTTTCACGTCATTTTTAGCATAGTGATGGAGATTATTTTTTTTTAGTTCTTAGGGCATAATCGAAGTGTTCGACATCCTTTCGAACTATTTGAAATTATATCGAAATATTTTGTATGTAGTTCCTGTATGGGACACGATGACCATTTCGAAATAAAAATCAATTCTAAAGTAATGTTTCGAATGTTACTTATCCATTTCAACCCGTTTCTCCCTCCTACAATTTTTTGATGATTAAAAACCACATTCACAATAGTTTTTTACACAATGCAATTTTGGTCTGGGGAGAATTCTTCTCGGAATTAAAATTATAAAATGTCGATCAGAAAAAATTAGGTCTTCGTTGTCCGAAAACTAGTGAATTTATATCACATTTTGAATTGGTTTTGTGGTACTTACTACTTTTTTCGAGTAGGTAAATTGAGAGAAATTGGAATTTTTATGTTAAATTCGATAAAAATCAGTTGCTAAGGGTTAAAATCAACTTTTTAATGAATTTTTTAGTGGCTAAAATACGGAAAAAAGAAAAAATATAAATAGGTACATATAAGATCGAAAAAATGTGTTTCTTTATTTCTCCACGTGATCTACATTCACCAGTTTCCCATTTGTACTGTGAGTTTTCTGACACTGTGTATATTATAATCAGGTCAAGCAGCTTCCGTTTTTAAATTGTTACTTAATTATTTTTTCACTAGCTTCATAACAGTAATTTCCCTCATGGCCTGTGTCATCTTCAGGGAGGCTGTCTGGAGGGTCTTTTTAAGGAAATAAAGGAAAGGAAGTTCTGGAAAGGAAACAGGTATGGGTTAGTAGGTCAGTAGGTAATGAGTGAGGGTAGGAATCTGGAGGTCTGTGTCCAGGAGTGATGAACATATGAATATGTCCTGTCGGAGAGGTCAAAGGGTCCCCCTCAACCAATGTATAACGACACGGCCTGCCACGCTATGGGTGGGCAGACGCATCCGCTGCTAAAACCCGGGCACCCCTGCTAAGTCACAAAAAGTAGCAAACCACTTGGGGTGACCTATGGCAGAGGCAAGTCTTCCATCACAGTACAGTTAGATAATAATGAGAAGTATTTCATTTTCCGGATATGGAAAATAATGCATTTAAATAGTAATTTCGTTCAAAATAAAATCGTTTGTCACTTGGCGGCCATTGTTATTGATGTGAATGTTTAAGGTTAGTTAACACATTGTAATCGGATCACGTATTAATACGTTTTTAGCAAATTAATGCTAGAGAGCGGATCACATATTTATACGTTTTTGATAGATTGTTAGTGGAGCGCGGGTCACGTTAAAATACGGGTTCCAATATACTTGAGTTTTCGCTATATAGCGTCTGTAGGGTTGTAGCCATGCAGGTAAAAACCTTTTGAGAACAATAGATGGGGTGTACGGTGGGTACCGAGGTAGTGTTATTCATCACAAAAATAGTCGAAGATAACGGTACATATAACGGTCTACATGCAACACTAAGACGAAGAATAATATTTTTTTTAGTTTATTTCACTACTCTTTGGTGGTCAGACGTTGCTAAAAGCTAAATATCGAGTACATAGATATTATATATATATTACGTACATATTTACATTTTATTTTAGTGTTTAAAAGTTAAAATACTTTTGATAAATTTTCGATGAAACAGACATTTTTACCACGATTGTGATTGAAAGTTTGTTATTTTTTTTAGTTAGTTATATTATTATATTGTGTTTTATCCCATAAGAAAAATGTCTCACCACAATGAAGATAGTGACCAAGAAATATACGCCGACAATTTATCTGACATATTGTGTGAAAGTGATTTTGATAGTGATGATAGCGATCTAGTTGATGATGAAGATATTATTCCACTGCCTACAACATTTACCCGCAGAACCATTTCATCCAGTTCTGACGAAGAAGAGGTTGATGGTTGGTCTATAAATGATAATCCTCCTGTTCTTGAAGATTTTTTGGGTATTCCTGAAATTACCTTGAATAATCCTCCAAAAACGTAGATGGATGTGTTGAAATTGTTCATAGACGACGATTTAAGTTTTTGGTTATCTTCTAAATATAATAAAATAAAATGAAATAAAATAAATAATTTGCAAAAAGAATTATTGAAATCAAACAAATATTTTATAAGTTATCGCAATTTTTCTAGAGGTCTACGTTAGCGCGAAATTACGCGAAAAATCACCCGTTACCAGCACTACTACGCGGCCGAAAACTGCCCGATCATAATGTGTCGAGAAAAGATGTCAAATTATACGTTGTTTTAAACAATATACATACCTGTTAAAATGCACCATTTTCGGTTACTGAAATAGTTGTGTCCCTCCTTTTTGTATACCAGATATTTATTTGACTCCTTGTCTACCATGTCTACAATAAGATTTGCTTGGAAAGGTATCTCAAAGATTAGAAGCAATGAAAACAAAGTCATACATGAATAAAGTTTATTCAGAAAAATTAGAATACATATTTTTTTATATCATGATACATCTTTTCTCTTATTTGATTTCATAAAATTGCTTGGGCAGGTATCTATCTTATCATGTATCTTAAAACTTCTAAAGGGAGTGTTGCTTAGTTAAAGTCTATGTTATATTATTATTCAATTTCAAAGTGCCAAAACTGCAGACCTAAATAATAATAATGTACGCAAATAAAACATTTATAAATATTATAAACCACAACAGACATAATAATGACTACATTCATAAACTGGGTGACTTCATAGACTCAGTTATAAAATATGTTATAATAAAGAAACGAAAATTAATAGAATGCAATAAAAACAAAATGGCACACATATTTTGGCACTATGTAATTCACGCTATGGTCTTTTCGAAAATAGGGTTCTCTGTTGAGGTACATAACATTTTGTGTTCACGCGGAAGGTGAATTTCTACAACTTATACTTAAATACACCTCTAGTAGTTTTCATAAGCTCTCATTGACAATACAGCCCTTCCTCATTCCTTCTCTCACAGCCACGGCCCGTCTTCTCACTTGCACAAACGCAGACGTACTTCATCTAACCAATGTTATATAAGCCACTTACATTTTAAGTAGTAAATGGTAAACATCCATATAATTAATTATAAGAAGGATATCTTACAGGAGAGCTACAATACTTTATATAACACACAACACAATAAACTCGAGAGCAGAAAACAAACAAATAAAAACCATGTATAAAAAGAAAACTGTCATAACTGCTTATTATTGGTAAGTATAAACATAAACACGGGCGACACAATATGCGTGTGTACACTTCTTGTCAAAAATATTATTAACATCTGATTTGCATTTTATATTTTGTTATTTTAAGATTTATCATCATGAATTATTGGATCGCATTGCATTGGGGTTATTATCTTTATAAGTAATGCCTGATGTAGACGGTAGTAGGAATGACGTGCTAGGGTCTATTGTACATATATCCAATCTATCTCTAAAAGTTATAAATTGTTGTTGGCAATGTCGACCTTGATGCAATCATTAGTCAATTTCTGTTAGGTGGTGACCTTTTTGCATTCATTAGTCAACGGCCGCTTGGTGGATAAAAATAGTCAATAGCAGCCAGGTGAAAACTAGACACATTAATTAGTTAATAGCCGCTAGGGGAAGACCTAGTTGCATCAAACAGTCAATAGTGTGTGGGTGAAGGTGCAAGAGGGAATAAAACAGCAACTGGAAGCAAACACAATGCGGCCTAAACTAGACAAAGAACTATCTCACTTGCTGCCCCACAATCAGTATGTGTAATGTGTGTGCATTCCGCTAGGTGGTATAGGTTCGGTTTACGGAGCTAGCTGAATACTGTCGAGGGGCCTCAAGCTCAGGCTGGCATTTACTCGGTTGACTGCAGTATAGGCTAGCCACCTGTGGCTCCCTAGATATATACTGTTGTAACGTTAAAACTCAATAAACAAGTTATCGTATTCAAACTACGTGTATCCTTGTAACCTTAATCTTCACAAAGAAGTAAATCCCTCGCACAGAGATAAGAACATTACATTATATAAAGGCTCAACTAAAATATCTACTTTCTAACTTTATGTTCTACGTGTGCGTATAATGCCCAATTTATGCGGACAAGTACATTGCTAAAAATCTACAAATAAATTATGACCTTTCAACTACGGATTATTGCCAAACAGAAAGTTGTCATTAATATTGCCATAAATTATTTTATAATTTCTTTTAACAGTTTGCAGAGATTTAGAGCAATATACCGACCTCCACAAATGTGGCGTAAGCCCTACAAAATATAAACGCCTTAAAAGGTGATGCTCAAAAACATATAATTATCATTCTCGTAAACTTGTAAAGTAATCAACGTAATTTAAACAATAATAAACGACAAAGTCCACAAGTAAAATGATTTAATCTTAGGTAAAGGCTCTAAAGAAAATATAAAAACGGATCTCCAATATCCGAGAATCTATCACAACAATGTTATAAAATACCCAACATCAAGATTATAAACATCTTTGAAACATAAAAATGTGTTAACTTAAATAAAAGACATCTCTTGCATTTACAGGCCAACCATGCAAGTGATTTTTTTTCCAATAGATAAAAGTTTTAGCAATTTCAAAAATATATTATATAATAGGTACTACAGAGCAATCATCAACCAAATACTATGTACAAAAATATGTCACGTACAACGTATTTAACATAATATTATGCAACTAAGATTGAATTTTCCCATTCTTATCAAGGAACATGAATCATTATCAATTTAATGATTTAACAGATTCATTTTAGAAAATATAATAAAAACTAGGAAACAATCTAGTGCAAAGTCAAATACATACACAATATGTACTTATAGATTTTGTCAGGATTTAAAAATTATCAAGTTGCTTGTTCGTCATCGATGGTGCAACATAATTTAATTACTTTAGGAAAAAACACTTTTTGCAAGTTTTTTTAGGCCTGTACATATGAATATGAATAATTCTTTCGAGAAAGACATACAAAAACAATATTGTATAGGTGATTCAATCACATATAGTATTTGTACGCCTTTCATGAAAGAATTGAGTTTTTATACGGACAAAACTATTTATTCGTATTCATACACCTTTCGTACAGTTGCAAACAAACAATTCATCTTAACATTTTGAAGCATATCTTGCAAAAAGTGTTTGTTCCTAAAATAATTAAATTAGCGCCTTCTGTGAAGGAGCAGTTTGAATAAGTTTTAGTTAACCCTTAAATATGAATAAAACCACATTTAAATCATAAATTCTAGATTAACATTGTCCAAATTTAAATTAGTGTATGGCCTTTCTTTTTAATACAAATAAAAAAAAATGAAAAGACAACATAATTGTTGGTTTTTGCAGTGCTAACCCGTGATGTGCGACCTACTTCTTTTTGAGCCAATTTTTCTGATGATGGACACCGCAAGACAGTCAGATATATTGGCTGAACACCTTAAAAATCAACAAACATAATATGTACTATTGGCCGTGAGAAACGTAAGTCATGTTGTAAGCTTAGACGAATTAATAGAGGTTACCGAGACAACCTATATTATTTGAGTGGCCGTCCTATTTATAAGCAGTGCTACATTTTTTATTGGATTAGTATGAATATAACATGTCTTATATTCTTTTATAATGTCATTGGATGTTAAACATTATTATTCAAAACCAGGTGAAGTTTGCAATGCTGACAAATTGATGTGTCAAAAAATATTGTTTTTTAGTAAAATATGGATAGTTTTATTGTATTTTAAATTACGCTTTTAATAGTAAAAAAAAATGCACCAATTTTAGTATGGACAAACACTCAACGGTACAACACATTCACACAACGCACAGGGAAGGTAAATAGGGTAGAGGTTCTCAGCGCTATTTTAGGTAAAAAGTAAATAATAATACATTGACCGTTCGCTTCTTTGGAAATACATTTATAGTTCAACGGTAGAGGGCTGGCACTCACAGCGCCTTCTTTGAGTGCTATTATTAGTTTAGGAAAAAGCAATAAACATATCTTCTAGTTTGCTAACAATAGTAGTTATTATGACAAATTGAGATCAACGTCAGAGAAGATGTTTAAAGTGTTACGACCGGTAACATTTGTACCATTATTGAAATTGTCGAGTCAACAGACTCTACATACAGTAGAACCTCGTTAATTCGAAATCCACGGGACATCAAAAATCAAATTTCGAAGTAACGAATTCCCACGTAATTCGAAATTTTGACGAAGATGCTGAAAATCGATTTTCTCGGTCGCCCCTTCAAATCCCGGTAGTATCTTAGGAGTAAATTCGTATTAATACAAATTATTCCTTTATTTTCGCAGCCTGCCCTTTGCATTCAGGTATTTGAAATAAATTCGTAAAAATGCAATATATTTACGCGTAAATCGAGATTTTGCGGCCGATTTCCGTCGCAGCGGAGCCTTTGTAATTCAGATATTCGAAATAAATTCGTAAAAATAGATATATTTACGAGTAAATCAAGATTTCTGTCGCGGCCGGCCCTTTATTTCGAATATCTAAATTTAAATTAGTAAAAATGCGATATATTTCTGCGTAAATCGAGAATTCGCGGCCGGCTCTTTAAATTCAGATATTCGAAATAAATACGATATTTACGCATAAATAGAAATTTTGCGGACGATTTCGGTCGCGGCCGACCCTTTAAATTCAGATATTTGATGTAAATTCGTAAAAATATGATATATTTCAGCGTAAATTGAAATTTCGCATCCGATTTCCATCGCGGCGGGCCCTTTAAAATTTAGATATTCGAAATAAATTCGGAAAAAATACGACATATTTTCACGTAAAACGTATTTACTCGGACATTCCAGTGTAAATCGATTAAGATTTACAAAATAATAATACCAATTAGGACGATGTATAACCACGTAAAAATACATTTATCGGCGTTTTAACGTCATGGCCGTCTTTTAGATTCAGATTTACAAAAATTTCGCAAAAATCAAATTTTTTCGAATTACACGTACAGATTTGTGCGCGGACAAAAATACATTTCCGGGGATATTTTTTTGGCGATAATTTCGAATTACGCATTTTATCGAATTATCCGGGTTCAAATTAACGGGGTTCTACCGTAGTAATATGGCATTTGAATAGAGTTGAAGAAATAATAACCAAGGTCCATAGACTTGCATAATTTAGGGAATCTGCAATTTTTTCAATCATCTATTATTACGTATTATAATTCAGTTATGATTAGTTGATTCTGGTTATTTGTTCAGTACTCTATCCACCTAAATTAATGTTTGGTTACGAGTTATGACGAAGATGTTTGTAACTAGCTTGAGAAAGAACATATTTTTTTATGACAACTATAATAAACGCTTTAAAGTATGAATACCAACATAATTAATTATTTTATTATTATGTAGCAAGTAGTCTAGTCATAACTGATGAAGTGAAATTATATTATAATCAATTGAACTTTGAAATGATTTGAAATCTATTTAAAACATGCAATGATAATATGTAATATGATCAACATAAAACAATACTATCTTAAATATTCCACTTGCAGAGAACAAAGCGAATAGCTTTGTAGAAAGCAAACATTAATTTATTCATATCACTTTTGATTACATCTAGAATAACAGAATTTCTTAAAGTTAAAGGCTGCACCCGGGGTGAGACACCACTAATGAGGCGTCTCACGATGGCGGAATTAAAACAATAGTTAAAATATATAATTAGGTGACAGGGAGATGGTCGCATTACCGCTATTCTTAGACTTATTCAAACCCTACAGCTAGATCCTATCCTAGATGAATTGTGTGGCTTCTTTTGTAATCCCACTGTAAATTGATTTCAAACACTCCCGAGCAGGTGGCGGTTAGCCAAATACAAAAATACCTTTCATTATATTTGTACCAGAATGGTGATAGAATTTCAGAGGATTTATCTGCTGACCGGCAAACAACACTAATTTCTTTAGCGTGCATCAACAATCAACAAACGATCCTGTAATTTTAAATTTTCAATCAAAAATAATAAAAGGCTCGCAACTGTAACACGCAAAATACAACTGTACAAAATAGATGGTATATGACGTGACTGATAGAGAGTTAAACTTTATACCAATCATTTTTATAATTTCCACACAATAATATGGGATAAATTTATAAAGAGACAAAAATAGTCGGTGCAACTAATGAAATTTTATACTCCAATCTGCCTAAAATGTTGACATGATCTAAACCGACTAATTCCACTCACAACACATAATTTTGCATTCCCCTTGACGAACATCAATTGCCAAAACTTTTTATATAAATTTTACAAATTGCCAACACTCTTATTCCTTTTACAAAGAAATGAATATTATTTATAGAATACACTATTCCACAAACACGAAATTCACAAATAGTTTTAGGTCAACGCTGCAAGTCAATCTTCACTTCAGTAACTAGGAACTTGCGGCCGAGGGAAATCAATTATAAAGTCAAATAAGCACTGTCTTCCAGTGGGATGTACCACGGGGCACCGGTGAGGCAGCTGTCCGTCAGCTCCCAGCTTCCGCCGCTCTCCGCACCACCCACCCACTCGGTGATATGCGGGAAAGAGACGGAACTAAATTGTATCTGTAGGAGCAATGAATGCTCTGCGTTGGAATGGAAAACAAAACCTGCACATTTTGTTTAAAACATCAACTGACAGAATCTACCTGCCTCCAACAACCGTGTATGCCAATAAGTTACATCACATTTCCTTCATTTTAATTCAGTCCACGAATGTGATACCTTTTTGTCTCTTACACTATATTGAGTATCTTTTAATGCTGATAAATTTCAGTAGTCCCGGTAGAAAAACCCACTAATACCAGAGTTATTGAAATGAATCAGCTCCTTTAGATATTGGCATACTGGAGTTAGTTGATGAATGGTGCCCGTGTTGTAGTAGCCCGGCCCCTGAGAGACGCGTGGCGGGCGCGCGGCTAGCCGGGCCCGCAAGGCCGGCACGTGGCTAGCCGGGCCCGCGCGGCCGGGTGCGCGTGGTGTCTCAAAAGAAGCCGAACAGTTCCTACTCTATCTGGCGCGCGCCGGGGCCGTCGATGGGCATCGTGTGGAGAACCTCGTCCAATAGCTGCAAGGCGCGGTGCAGGTGCACCTCCACCCAGCACGGGGTCTCCTTGATAGATTGGCGCGGATAGTCGGGGCCCCAGCCCTTCACAAAGGACAGCCGCACGATGCAGAGGCGCCGGAGGTCGTCCACGCCGATGCCAGCCGCAGCTGACAGACCTGCAAATGTATTATTAACATTCTGATTTTATTTCATTTTAAAATGAAAGACAAACATTCATGGGCTATTAATAACCCGACAATATTTGAAAAACTCTTACTACCATCACACTAAGATGAAATGAGGAGAGGAATTGAACCCAAGAAGCCGGTGGGAACAAATGATAATAACTATCGCCAAGCTAGGACCTCATGGATTGTCAAGTGGCTACGCAATGAAAGTTTGGTGTATAGCTAGAAACAAAGTCGGGACGCCGTTGATGTTGGCGACAGTTCAAGCCCCATCTCCCATGATTCTATGATGTATGTCACAGCGGACTACATTAGTAGTGTAGTTGAGAAGAGGTCGGTAACAGGTTGGCTTACACTTGGTATTGGGTAGCTGCGGGGTTATATGACCGGCCACTGCTGCGGCCTGAGCGGCGGCCGCCACCTGAGCCGTGGCGGCCTGCGATTGCATCTGTCGGTGGCACTGACGTAGGTCAAACACCTGCAACATTTATACATACGATTTCCTTACTACATATTTTATTATATGAAGCAACAAAAACTGTTTAAAGATGACATTATTTGATGTCATGAAATTTTTAGATTTTTTAGGTGAACGCAACTCGCAGGGTAATTTTAACCATGAGTTATCATTATAGGGGAAATTGCATTCTTGCATCCTTCTCATTGGCTCTAAAATCAGGCGGGCTGCAACAAGGCCTAATGTTTTCTCTCGTCTTTAATATAGTTGAAACTAGTAATAAATAATAAGCACACTTTTTTTACATTTAACAGCTTATGCGCAGACTTTACTATCAGACTCTGTATCTGTAGAACGCCGGCCTATCCGCAAAGTAAAACCATATTTTCTTTTTGTGGGATATACTATGTGGGATTGTATCTGCTCCTGCTAAAAAATATTCCCAGCATACTAAAATAAATCATATTCGATTAGAAACAAAATAATAAACCCGATAAGAGTTCTTCCCTTTAGTTTTGTATAAAACTGATGCGTAGGAACATTCTCGAAGTTTCTATTGTGTCTCGTTAGTTTCAACGCAGCGTGGTTCATTCCTTTGTTTCTCATGTTTTATTCATTGATATCTTGTAAAATATAAATCTTGTACATCTGTGTTGTTTTTTAATATACATTTAACTCTTCAAGAATATTTTCGAATTTCATCATATATTTTTTAATAACATAAGAGAAAAACAATTTTTCTGAATATATGTAGCTATTCTGTGTTATATCTATTCTAACTACTAGATATATACAATTTTTATAAGCACAAATACATTATCAGGTAAGAGGGTACAATTTACAAAAACATCATTTTGCAAAAAAACATGTTTTTTTTTTTTTTTTTTTTATAGTGATTACCTCACAAGAGTCCCAACTGCTCCCGTCTGGAGCCAGTGAGACTATGGCATCCCCAATTGGGGGATGTTGTGAGGCTGAAAGTAAGTGGGGAAGGGAAAGAGGAAGGTGGGGAAGTACCTGGCTATTCAGATCTAGTCACTAAACACGGCTAAAGCCATTTGGAGCAACGTTTCAATTCTGAATGGTGGTCTTACACCAGGGCGATACTGGTAGTATCTTCCACTCTGGAACGTGCCGCAAATATACTATATATTATTTTAATTAATTAATTGTGAAAAAACACAAATTAATCAAATAAAATTTATTTGCGCACGCCGGGTTCGAACCCGCGACCTTCGGAATGGCAGTCCAATGCGTTACCACTGGACTATGCCGGCCCGTTGTTACGAAAATAAAATCATCTGGCGCACGGCAGGCCATGCGAAAAGTTACTATCATCACACAATTGGCTTAGCGTTCCAAAGGTTAACTCCACACAGGAGGCTCTCAGGAAAATAATTTAGAGTCTTGACATGTGCGCTGAAGAAGAAAATTAGGTTATTTGTTTCCATATAACGCTGTTGGGAAAGTGGTGGGCTCCCCTCCAAAGGCCTTATGTCTTTTTGGGGATGCTGTGTGGAGGAATACACATTGCAATAAGTGGCCTACCTTAATGCAAGCACTGGGGTATATCTTGTGCACTGCGTCGCCGGGAGCGCGCCCGGCCTCGCGGTCTAGATAGTAGCTTTGCACAAACACCGAGTGGTCTGATAGGCAGCGCAGCCACACGTCCCCCTCGCCTCGCACATCCAGTTGCACTCCCTTGCCGATGTGTAGCCTGCAGACATAGGTTCACAAGACAAACAATCAATTATGAACCGTTGTTAACATCTCCTAGTAGAAGCTGTTACAGCCCTTCCCAACCTCAAGTTAAAATGTAAATATTCCCGAGCACTGTCAACACTGAACTATAGCGCCCGTTAGCCGCTGCTCATTAGCTTCCCAATGCCATTCCGCGCAACAGCTTCCCTTCACTGTTCTACTAACTGCTTTAGTAAATATACATCGTTATCCCTCGGGATAATTTGTTCGCTTTTTAAACAGCTTAACAGTTTGTAGAAATCGTTGTGTCTCCCTTACTAAAAATCTAAACGTTAACACTACGCTTTATAATCAAATCTAGAAGTTGACTTGATAATTCGAAAAAAAGGGTAATTTGAAATTTTCGCAAAAACAATATCCCCCGAAATTTTTTTTCTTACAAAATTGTTTTTTAATTCGAAATTTGTTAATTCGTAATTCAAAATTTATTTTGTCCGCGCACGAAAATTTGTTTGTGTAATTCGGAAAATAAATCATAATATTTCAAAAATCTCTAATCATTCAAATATCCGAGTTTGAAGGGCTGAAAAAATTTGTTGTACAAGGAAATAAGTCATATTTTTATGAATTTAAAGCAAATATCAGATTTTAAAAGGGTCGGCAGCGAAATTTTAATTTGTGTGTAAATTTCTGAATTTAAAGGGCCAGCCGCAACGGAAATTAGAGGCGAAAGGGCCGGCTGCGACGGAAATTGGCTGCAAAATTTCAATTAACATGTAATTATATCGTATTTTTACAAATTTACTTCAAATACTTGAGTTTACCCACTTAATGCTTTTGAACGAGCGGTGTTAGCGGACGGCGCGTGTATTGTACCGCGACAACCCGAACACTGCTCGCGTGTTTTGACTTGTTTGCATTATACAAGATAAACAAACGAACTGCGCTCGCCACTCGCCAGTCGCCACTTGACCCTCGTACTTAGAGGTTTGCGCAAATCTTTTCTTCTGTATCAATTTATTGAAAACTTCACAAAAATATTTTTTAAGTATTATATTTCAATAATTACTGATTCATTGCATTTTTTACGACTTTTACTATTACAGTAGAACCTCGTTAATTCGAAATCCACGGGACATCAAAAATCAAATTTCGAATTAACGAATTCCCACGTAATTCGAAATTTTATGAAAAAAAAAAAAAAAAAATACGCCGAAAATCGATTTTCTCGGCCGCCTCTTCAAATCCGGGTGGTATTTTAGTTGTAAATTCGTATTAATACCAATTATTTCTTTATTTTCGCGACCGATTACCGTAGCGGCGGGCCCTTTAAATTCAGATATTCGCAATAAATTCGTAAAAATGCTACATATTTACGCGTAAATCGAGGTTTCGCTGCCGATTTCGGTCGCGGCCTACCCTTTAAATTGAGATATTCGTAAAAATACGATATATTTCCGCGTAAATCAAGATTTCGCGGTAATTTTCCATCGCAGCCGGCCCTTTATTTCAAATATCTGAATTTCAATTCGTAAAAATACGATATATTTCCGCGTTAAACGAGAATTCGCGGCCGTATTCCGTCGCGGCTGGCTCTTTAAATGCAGATATTCGAAATAAATTCGCAAAAATACGATATATTTCCGTGTAAATCGAGAATGCGCGGCCGATTTCCGTCGCGGCCGACCCTTTAAATTAAGATATTTGATGTAAATTCGTAAAAATATGAAATATTTCCGCGTAAATTGAATTTTATCGGCAGTTTTTGGTCGCGGCCGGCCTTTTAAGTTCAGATATTTGAAGTAAATTCGTAAAAATATGTCATATTTCGGCGTGAATCGAAATTTTTCGGCCGATTTCCGTCGCGCCGTATTTTGTAACTCGGATATTCGAAGTGAAGTTAGTAAAAATACGATATATTTCCGCGTAAATTGAAATTTCGTGTCCGATTTCCGTCGCGGCGGGCCCTTTAAAATTCAGATATTCTAAATAAATTCGTAAAAATACGATATATTTACGCGTAAATCGAGATTTCGCGGCCGATTTCCGTCGCAGCGGGCTATTTAAATTCAAATATTCTAAATAAATTCGAAAATATACGATACATTTACGCGTAAATAGAAATTTCGCGGCCGAGTTTCGTCGCGGCCGACCCTTTGAATACAGATATTTGGTGTAAACTCGTAAAACTACGACATATATCCGCGTAAAACGTATTTTCTCGGCCCTTCAAACTCGGATATTCGAAATAAATTTGAAAAAATACAACATTCCAGTGTAAATCGATTCAGATTTACAAAATAATAATACTTATTAGGACGATGTATAACCACGTAAAAATACATTTTTCGGCGTTTTACCGCCACGGCTGACTTTTAGATTCAGATTTACGAAATATTATGATTTATTTTCGCAAAAATCAAATTTTTTCGAATTACACGAACAATTTTTCGTGCGCGGACAAAAATAAATTTCGAATTACGAATTAACGAATTTCGAATTAAAAAAAATTTTGTATGAAAAATTTTTTCTGCGGAAATTTTTTTTGCGAAAATTTCGAATTACGCGTTTTTTCGAATTATCGGGGTTCGAATTAACGGGGTTCTACTGTACTTATATATTTACATTGATTAAAATTTTCATATTGCATTTTTTACGACTTTTACTATTATTGAATATTTTTTATATATTTACGATTAGACCTACAAAGAGTTGTGTGGTCTACTGTTTCAAGCGAGATAACTCAGGAAAACGTATCCGAAGGGAGAGTCGTTATTGGTGTGCAAATTGTGAGTCTCTGTTTGGAGCCGTGTTTCGAAATATACCACACAAAATCAAATTTTTAATTTTATTACTTTTTTATTTTTATGTATATAGTACTATAGTTATTATTATTCTATTTTTTAATTATTATGGTTAGATTTTTTTCATTGTTTTTATTTTTTATTATACAGGGTTTTCCAATAAGAGATGCTATATTCAATAGCCCGCTATTTCGGTAGATGTTACTTTTGAAGCTGTCATTTTATGACATTTGACAAGTAGAAACTACGCCATTAATAAAAATGGAACGATACACGCTTCAACAACGCATTGAAATTATTAAAATTCACTTGAGTGAATCAAATGCAAATCATCTTGAGTGATGAGGCCCATTTCCACCTCGGTGGCTTCGTCAACAAGCAAAATTGTCGCATCTGGGGGTCGGAAAACCCAAGAGTTATTGTTGAAAAGCCTCTCTATCCTCAACATGTGACTGTTTGGTGCGGTTTATGGTCCGGCGGAGTCATTGGACCTTACTTTTTCGAAAATGAGGCTGGAGCAACAGTTACGGTGAATGGATTGCGCTATCGAGAGATGATTAATGATTTTTTATGGCCGGATGGTATTGATCTGCACAACGTTTACTTTCAACAAGACTGTGCTACGTGCCACACAAGCAACGAAACCATTGTTCTTTTGTTAGTTAGTCTTGTTTAATTTTTTTGAAATATGGTTAATTTTTTTTACATTTTTTATTGCTTGTTTTGTTTTTTTTTTGAACTGGTCAATTTTAAATTATGTTACCTCTTTAAATAAAAAATAAAATAAACTGATGTTTTTAGTTTTATTTTTGTTAAAAAAAACCGAGTATTGTGGTTAAAGATTAGGCCGCGACATAATTCGACCTCGAAAAATTACACGGGAACAAGTCATAACAGTACGAATTTACTTCCCGAATTTGAAGGGGAGGCCGACGAACTTGGTTTTATGCATTTTTTTTTTCTTAAAATTTCGAATTACGTGCGAATTTGTGAATTCGAAATTTGATTTTTATGTCCCGAGAATTTTGAATTAACAATTAATTGGGGTTCTACTGTAATATATTTGTCTAATAAAATATGTGTTTTTATTTATTTTTTCATTTATCAGTAATTTTAGTTACAAAAAAAAAACCTGAGGTGATCCATTTTTAAAACTTTTTATGTTTACATTAAAAATTTTAATATTTCATAAATTATATGTTTACATACATAAAAATTGAAAGTGTATTTTACATCACTTTTCAAGTACAGTTTTTAGTTTTCAGATCCATTTAGAAATATTCCATTCATATGGATTTTATTGCAAAGCAGAAATTCCTCGACCTTCTGACAGAATATGCCAGAAGCCTGAGGGGTTAAGATAACATAATGACAGATGCTGGAAAGGATAAAAGACTAAAGCACCATACTGCTAAATTATTCATTTATCCTTTCCAGCATCCACATATATGTATTTATTTATCTAAATAAGTTCAAGCTTACAGGCTCGAGTTCTTTTAATCATTTATACAATACAATCTTCCCACGGAAAATATAACAAGTCTTCAATTCAAGATTGTGAAGTGCTTACCTCGCTCTCTCGCTCTGCTCTGTTCTGTGGACATTGCTCAAAGCTCCAAGGCAGAACCTGTTTCCTCCAGAGGGGTCAACGTAGCCGTCCACCTGGACATATAAATTCATTTAAAACACATTTACATAATACACAACATTAGAGTTATACGAGGGGGCATAATTAACTTCGCAGAATGGGTGGGTAGGTGATTAGTGGGGGTGTCGCTGAATTATGTACTAATTGAGCAACTCATTATTAGTATAAATACTGGGTTTTATCGTAATTAGGTCATTAGTCTTTGAGCTACCGTCGACCAAACAAGTCAATCAAGGGGAGAATTGTGAATATGGAGAAAATCGAGTTCCCAGCTGTTAAAAAATTCCTTACCAAGCAAAGAAAATCAGTTCAGATCATACTGGAAGAAATGTCATCCGTTTAGGGGGCTCTTGTCCAAGTAAAACTATGGTTTACAAGTGGCATACCCTCTTTAAACAAGGCAGGGAGTCGCTTGAAGACGACCCACGGCAAGGAAGGCCTATCGAGGAGACCACTCCGGAAATTATTCAAAAAGTCGAAATATTAATAATAGAAGATGCCCGACTAAAAAAGAAACAGCTCGCAGAAATGGTTGGAGTATCAAATACAACCATTTTCAAAATTCTTCACGACCATCTTGGCACGACTAAAGTCAACGCAAGATGGGTGCCGAGAATGCTCACGCCGCCTCAAAAACAACAGCGAGTGGAGTGATTTCGTGCATTTTTGGTAGGGAATACAAAGATGGAGTGTTGGCTCAAATTGTTACTGGTGATGAAACTTGGGTTCGTCATTATGAACCTGAATCTAGACAGGACTCTATGCAGTGGCACAAGAAAGGCACACCACCACCCAAGAAGTTTAAAGTGTCACAATCGGCTGGGAAAATCATGGCGACAGTCTTTTGGGACTCAGAAGGAATCCTGTTGATCGATTACAAACATAAAAGTGTTTCCATAACCGGAGTTTACTACGCTTCAATTCTAGAGCAATTAAAGGAAGCCATCAAGGAGAAAAGAAGGGGAAAATTGACCAAAGGTGTCCTCCTTCTGCACAACAACTCGCCTGTTCATAAGAGCCGTGTTGCGATGGCTGCCCTGCAGAAGATGGGCTTCGAAATTTTGCCACATCCACCCTACAGTCCTGACCTGGCTTCCAGTGATTATTACCTTTTTCCAAACTTGAAAAAAGAACTTGGTGGGAAAAAAAGTGAAGGATGCAGTTTCAGCGTATTTTTTAGACAAAGACAAATCTTTTTTTTTGAGGGTATACATAAGTTAATTGAAAGATCCGAAAAATGTATTAGGGTAGCTGATGAATATATTGAAAAGGAAAAATAAATTTGGATTTTTATTTCCACTCCTTACTCCCAATTCCGCGAACTTAAAAACGTTCCCTTGTATATACATTCATTTGGGATGCGCTTATGGGTTATTAACGGAGAATTCATCTGCCCACCGAGTGTTGGGCCAGATCGGGAGAGGCCGGTCGAGGGAGACTCTCTCCAGCTGGACTCTCTCAACCCATCGCCTTGCACCGCAGTGGGAGGGATGGATTCATATTTCCGTCACTCCTGGACACACTGCCCCCAGATTCCTATCTACCCCACATACCTTTTTCCTTACCAGAACTTCATCTCATTAAAAGGACCCTCCAAACAGGATCTCCACAGATGGAGATGTTGGAGTTAATGCAATTTTTTTTTTTTTTAAATTTTATATCCAATTATTATTATTGAAAAATGTATCCATTGTTAAAATAAAATATTTGTATTTTATCCTTTCTCCTTACAATATATTCCTAGTCAGACAGGGACAAATGTGAGAAATGTTTAAACCTAACTTATACAGTGTCCGGAAACCCGATGGACAAAAGACATAAGTGAGATGCGCCATGAACCAGCATTAGTATGAAACCGCAAGCACAAAAGTGTGGCCAACATCATTTATCAATACTACTGCAAATTGTATCTATGCACAACGGTGCATAACTAATATTGGTCCGCGTAGTTTTCATACCTCCTTTTGTTTATATTTTCTTGTGAAAAAATGTAATAACAACTTATTTATTCGTCTCTCGATAATTTGAAATGATGGCCTAGGACGCCTTTGAAACCAAAAGCCAGAAATGATGAAAAAAAAACTAATTTATTTTGTAATAGACTGAAGTCATGCTCACCGTGACATTGGGCCGGCTGGACGGAACCTTGAAAGTCTCTCCCACCTGCGTATCCAACTCGAAGTAGGCCACGGAGCACCAGTATTCGGGGGCGGGCTGCGCCGATAGTAGGCCCCCGGCACCCCCCTCGCCCTGCACGCCCCCGTGGGGCCCTGGGCATGAACAAGAAAAATGTTAAGTTTGCATGTATTTTGTTAGGAAACCAGACAAAACAGAACAAAAATACGCTTTATTTTCTTTTTCACCGCCTCAGGTAATCATTTATTGTATGACTAACACTTCTGGTCACCCCAAGTGGTTTGGTGACTTAGCAGGGGTGCCCGGGTTCATGGGATGAGGTTTGCATACGTCTTGCCGGCGGATGCATCTGCCCACCGACTGCGTGGCGGGCCGGATCGGAAATCGGGAGACTGGTTGAGGGAGACTTGACTTCTCCAACAGGACTATCTCAACCCATCGCATTGCATCAAATAAATATGAATAAACTCACAGTAGGAATGATGGTGCTGCCTGTTCTCCTGCGAGGGGGGTGCGCTCTGCGTGTATGTCAACGTGGACGAGCCCGTCCAGGTGGCGTGGGGGGTGCTGGGGAGGGGGACCGAGGGGACAGGGGGGACTGAGGGGGGCGCTGAGGGGGGCGCGGGGGCCGAGGGAGGGGCAGCGGCCACGTAGCCGTTGGGGGGCAGGTGGCGAGGGGACACGGGCGACGTGCTGGAGGCGCCTGGAATCATCATCAAACAACGATCAGATATAGAATAAAAACAAAACTAGCTAACAACCATCACAGCGTTTCCAGGCAGGGGTAAGCAGAGATTATAGACCGGCACACACTCCTTGCTTCTTTCACATTCGTATATCGTCTATATATCTGCATTCATATAATATACGGGAAAATGTAAAAGTAATAAATATTAAATTTATCCAATAAACTGCGTTTCAACAAAATATCAATCCTTAGGTAAATTATGAATCAATGACTAAATAGTTAAATTTGGAGTGCAGCTCGGAATATGACCAAAAAGGCTTGAAAATCAACATCACAATAGACAGATGTGCCAAAACACGCAAATTAGTTTACTTGGGTGGGAATCTAACCCAAAGACACCAAGAGAGCTCATCTTTGACTAAATTCACATTGTTATAGTTGGACCAAAGACAGTTAATAAATCTCACACTTTCTGTGGATAGCAAGAGACATGCTACTATTGCTTGTGGTCTAGCTATAAAGATGGCAATACTAACCCAAAGGTTGGGAGATCTGCCCGTCGGAAGAGGAGTGGTCGGGCTGGAAGAAACCGGAGTTGGAGCCCGGATCCATGAGCGCCCCGGACATGCCCAGGCCATGCTGATTGATGCCCGCTGAAACAGTCAATAACACCCTCGTGACCGTTACTTTTCAACAAACAAGTCATTACAATATTACTTCTCAACCTTCCTCCTTCTCCTTCCCTTCCCTACCTTCAGCCTTACAACATACCACAATTGGGTCAATTCTGTCACTTCGGTGACAGATCCTTTACAGAGAAATGATATTCGCGCAACCTTGGAAAGGTTTTTTTTTTTTGGCAAGCCACCCAGTGAGGCCTACATTACTGGAAAACTTGAATTGTAAAAAATATTGTTCCTAATAAATAATAATAATGGCGGACGGTAAGATTGAGGTATGAGGAACATGTTAAAAAGAGGTCACGGTGGTGCTATTCCAAGCTTTGTCTGTTGTATAATATAAGATTGAGGTATGAGGAACATGTTAAAAAGAGGTCACGGTGGTGCTATTCCAAGCTTTGTCTGTTGTATAATATAAGATTGAGGTATGAGGAACATGTTAAAAAGAGGTCACGGTGGTGCTATTCCAAGCTTTGTCTGTTGTATAATATAAGATTGAGGTATGAGGAACATGTTAAAAAGAGGTCATGGTGGTGCTATTCCAAGCTTTGTCTATTACGTGAGAGTATTATTATAGTCTTATTCTCTCAATATTGGACTATGGAGACACAGTGTATTCTCTTTGTGTCGGATAATGCTGTAATGTCCTGAGACGCGACCATGTCTCTAACCTCCATCAGCATAGGATACTAAATATGTTGAACAGAAGCACCCTTGAGGTGATTTTACACAAAAACAGCGCTATATAAATCAGCCAAGTATTATGTACAGTGGTGCCTCACACAACGAACTTAATTCGTTCCAGGAGCAAGTTCGTTATGCGAAAAGTTCGTTATGTGAAACGCGTTTTCCCATAACAATACATGTTAAAAAAAATAATTCGTTCTGTAGCATAAAATATGGTAAGATGACATAAAAAAAAGATAAATTTTTTGTTATTATTTTTAAAAGACCCGTTTCATCGGCATTGAACACTTGTTGTGGGCAGTATCCTTCATCCATAATAAATTTTTGAAAATTAATAGAGTATAATATAGAGTATAATGTAATAACTTTTCTGCTTCTTTTTTATCAGCACTGCCAGCCTCACCATGCATATTAACGCTGTGGATTCCATACCTTTTCTTAAATCTAAAAAACCACCCCCTGCTGGCTTTGAAATCTTCTTTATTATCTTGATTGCTGCTACTTCCAGGGATGTTTTTCTTTAGATCTTCATAAATTATCTTGGCCTTGTAACAGATAATATCTTGGGTTGTTACGTCACCTTTCACCTGCCTGTCCTTAATCCAAATCGCTAATAGCCTCTCCATTTCCTCGTGGATTGAAGATCTATGTTTTTCATTAAATAGTTTTGATACTCCTTTGGCTACTTTGGCTGATTTTATTGCATCCTTGTTTTTCAAAATGGTGAAAATGGTGGTCTTGTTGAGGCCAAACTCTTTGACGAGGTCACACTGTTTTACCCCACATTCACTCCTTCTAATTATTTCCTGTTTCATTTCAAGAGAAATCACCTTCCTGCTTTTTTTAGAACCCATCATATAAAAAAAATGTTGAGTTTATCTTAAAAGGACGACTGCCGTGATACGTGTGCGATTTAATTCGTAATGAAGAACGATTGCTGCGATACGTGCGTAAGTTAAGCGTACTACGCAGTGACTAACGAGTCTAACGACTGCCTGCGCGGGAGGATGCAATTAATCGGCAGTGATCGTAGAAGATCGGGCGACTTCGTTGTGTGAAGCGAAGTTCGTTGTGTGAAGCGAAGTTCGTTGTATGAATCGTGAAATGAACGAAAAGGAAGTTCGTTGTGTGCAGCATTCGCTGTGCGAGGCGTTCGTTGTGTGAGGCACCACTGTATAAGTAAGTTACATCGAATATGTTAAATGTACAGTTTGAGGAGTTCAAGGTTCCTGCCAATCCGTTAGAGAAACTGTAGTGGTCCCGCGACTCTCATACACACAGTACATGCCAAAGAGACCATTTACTTGTTCTCCCCAAAATAAAACTGCTTTATTTTGGGGGTAGTTACAACAGTAGTTCAACATCAAAACTTTGGAATGAAATACTGTCTTTCGAATATCGACATCGGTGCAGTGCTTCAAGAAGCTCTGCAGCGAATGGTTGCTGACTGCACAGTCAACTGCACATAATAATTGATAATGAAAGGGATACCTACTTGTGTTTGTGATTATAGTATTTAATTAGAATTTGAATTTTATTTGCCTTAATTTTTTTTCTGTTTATTTAATTTAATTCTAATTTTATTCTAATTATTTATTACGTATTTTAGAGGCAATGCTGAAAACCAGCTGCATTCTGGGAAAAATCTGGAATGTACAGGTGAGCAGTGACCCTTTTGTCAACATAATAACATAATTTAAAAAATATTACGTATAAATATGTAACAATCTATTGAGAAATAAATATTATTATTCCGTGCTCTCCCATTCCTCAGTTAGCACATGCCATATCCTTCTAGCACCGAATATCGTTTCTTCGTACTTTGCGCGTGACGACGGCATATCCCTAATTGATCGGACCCACTCTCCTGTTGTAGGGAGAGGAAGATTATACGATAGTGTGACACCACAACTATAATCTGTATAGGCCATGCCCAAAAGAGCGTTTTTAATTTTTTTTTTTAAGTTAAAAGAAATGAGTATACACTTTCGATTTCTTAACTTAACTTAAAAATAAGCATTAAAAAAAAAAAAAAAACAAATATTGTTTACCACCTAACTTAAAAAAATTACTTTTTAATTTCGCTTACTAATCTTAAGAGCATACAGTTTTTTCTTAAATATATTCATTCTATTTACTGTTGTCAAGCTATCGGGAAGGAGATTGTATGTGTGTACACCCTTATGGCCTATGTTTCTTTTACCGCTTTCAGTCTTACTGAATTTGTGAACAGTTTATTATTTTATCTTTTGTAGTGTTCATGTACTTGTGATTCTTTCATAAATGTTGTATTAACATATAATGGATAGTAACATATCAAGTTAGATTAGGCTAGTTATTAACACCTGAACTTAAGGAAAAGCAACATTCAATGAACCGTGGGGTTAGGTTGGGTTGTTAGATGGACGACACCATAGAAAATATTAAAACACCCAACAAATACACTACCATTGGGTGGTGTCACTGCTACTTATCAAGTTTATCATATGTACAGATTTAATTCCAGCGCCCTTGAGGTGATTTTTCACGAAAATGGCGGTATATAAATTGGCCAATTTATTTTTATTTAATATTTGAAAAAAATATTTTTTTACATAGATAAGTATACAGGATATAAACAAGATATAAAACAATAGAAATTAAAGTAGCCTTTCCTCACCATAAAGAGACAATGCTCTTGTGTTTGGTGAGGGAATTCTAGTTCAATTATATATATGTTAGTATTGAGGTAAATAAATTATTACGAAACAACACAAGATTTAAACAATATTACTTCTAGATGTAAGTAGTGAACGTATTTTGGACTAATAGTTTATGGTAATTTTTTTAATTTAAGGTGAAATTATTATTATTATTAAGGTGAAATATCACCAAATTTCAATATGTACCTACAGTGAAACCTCTTATAAGGTTCAATTCAATTCAATTAGTTTATTCCTTTAAAAACATTACAAAATTACATTTTATTTCGTTTTTAAGTACATTTGTAAAATGGTATTACATAATAAGTAAGCGGTGTACGAGGGTTGATCAATAAGTCCTTAGAAAAAAGCATTAAAACAGTTTGTATTTTTGTATTTTTTTTTTTATTTCTCAACATAATCTCCTTGGAGCTCAATACACTTGGTTAGACGTTTCTCAATTTTTTTTAAACCGTCAGAAAAATAATTTTTCGGAAGGTCCTCAAAATAAGCATTTGTCCGATCGATGACTTCTTCATTTGAAAAAAAACGTTGTCCACTTGGCCATTTTTTTAAGTTTGGGAAAAGGAAAAAGTCACTGGGGGCTAAATCTGGCGAATACGGTGGGTGGTCGACCAATTCGAACTTCAATTCTTCAATTTTAGCCATTGATCGTAAACATGTGTGAACACGGGCATTGTCCTGATGAAAGAGGATTTTTTTCCTGTTTAAATGAGGCCGTTTTTCTTCAATTTTGTTTTTTAGCTGGTCCAATAAAGATGCATAATAATCCCCTGTTATTGTTTTTCCTTTTTCCAAATAGTCAACGAAAATAATTCCACGTGCATCCCAAAATACAGTAGCCATAACCTTACAAGCTGATTTTACGGTTTTCGCCTTCTTTGGACATGGTTCGCCTTTCGCAATCCACTGCTTTGACTGTTCTTTCGTCTCGGGAGTATAGTGGTGTATCCATGTTTCATCTACAGTCACAAAGCGACGAAAAAATTCATCCGGATTGCGTTGCATGAGCGACAACAGGGCTTTAGAGGCCACCACCCTATTGCGTTTATTGTCGACTGTGAGCAAACGCGGCACCCATCTTGCAGAAATTTTTTTCATGCCCAATTTGTCATGTAAAATAGAAATGACGCTACCTTTTGAGATCCCTGTAACCTCAATTATCTCACTCAACTTTAATCTTCGGTCACTTAACACCATATCGTGGATTTTATTGATCATTTCTGGTGTAGTCACCTCTACAGGACGTCCTGAGCGTGGTTCATCCTTTGTTGATGTACGACCATGTTTAAATTCATTTAACCAGTTATAAATAGTTGCAAGTGAAGGAGCAGATGTGTCGTGAACTAAATCCAACTCATTTTTTATTTCCTTTGCTGTTAACCCTTTTATATTAAAATGTTTAATAACAGCTCTAAACTCAATTTTCTCCATTTTTGTAAACAAGCAAATTTTTTTTTTTTAAATGTACGAGAAACACACAACAACCCGACCAATCTGCTTGAAACTTCGCAGCATACTGAATCGGTAGTGCCGCTGCATGAAAACAAACCGCTTACAGTACTAGTCGTGCCACCTGTCGGCTTTTCTAAGGACTTATTGACCCACCCTCGTATAAACTATACCAGCATCAATAGAGCTTGCCTTTTAAAGGCGGCTTCACCGATGCTAAATATGTCGATATCCTAATTAATTCTGTTCAACAGCAAGACTGCTCTCCCCACCGGCATGACCATTGGCAAGTTAGTCCTGCAGGCAACAAGTAACAAGTAAAAAGTAAAAAAACAAAAAAAAATAAAAAAATTCCCACCTAACAAGTCTTCATGCTTAAGAATTTAATTTTTTCTGTCCCTTAAAGACTGAAATTAAAAAATTACCAATTAATCCCACATATTGGGTGTATCAGGATGTACTCGACAATCGACCACCACAACACGGGCATGTGCCTAGTATAGTGTTTGAAAAGTTTATTCCTGAGTTTATTTGGAGTAAAAAATGTAGGTGGTATTTGGAAGGCCACTGATTATTATTTAGGTAGCGGTTTAAGTGCCGTCAGAACCTGGCGAACAATCACAGAGCGTTTGAGTAACTCACGGTTTTAATTGTTTTTAAATGACGATTTATTGATTCTATGCGTATTTACATATAAAAAAAACTATGTATACAGAATCAGAGTTTGTTGATCTTTATGGATACAGTAGAACCTCGTTAATTCGAAATCCACGGGACATCAAAAATCAAATTTAGAATTAACGAATTCCCACGTAATTCGAAATTTTATGAAAAAAAAATACGCCGAAAATCGATTTTCGGCCGCCTCTTCAAATCCGGGTGGTATTTTAGCTGTAAATTCGTATTAATACTAATTATTTCTTTTCCGATTACCGTAGCGGCGGGCCCTTTAAATTCAGATATTCGCAATAAATTTGTAAAAATGCTATATATTTACGCGTAAATCGAGATTTCGCTGCCGATTTCGGTCGCGGCCTACCCTTTAAATTGAGATATTCGTAAAAATGCTATATATTTCCGCGTAAATCGAGATTTCGCGGTAATTTTCCGTCGCAGCCGGCCCTTTATTTCACATATCTGAATTTAAATTCGTAAAAATACGATATATTTCCGCATAAAACGAGAATTCGCGGCCGTATTCCGTCGCGGCCGGCTCTTTAAATTCAGATATTCGAAATAAATTCGCAAATAAACGATATATTTCCGCGTAAAACGAGAATTCGCGGCCGTATTCCGTCGCGGCCGGCTCTTTAAATTCAGATATTTGATGTAAATTCGTAAAAATATGATATATTTCCGCGTAAATCGAATTTTATTGGCAGTTTTTCGTCGAAGCCGGCCTTTTAAGTTCAGATATTTGAAGTAAATTCCTAAAAATATGTCATATTTCGGCGTGAATTGAAATTTTTCGGCCGATTTTCGTCGCGCCGTATTTTTTAACTCGGATATTCAAAGTAAAGTTAGTAAAAATACAATATAATTACGCGTAAATCGAGATTTCGCGGCCGATTTCCGTCGCAGCGGGCCATTTAAATTCAAATATTCGAAATAAATTCGTAAATATACGATACATTTACGCGTAAATCGATATTTCGCGGCCGTGTTTCGTCGCGGCCGACCCTTTAAATTCAGATATTTGGTGTAAACTCGTAAAACTACGACATATATCCGCGTAAAACGTATTTTCTCGGCCCTTTAAACTCGGATATTCGAAATAAAAAGTACGACATTCCAGTGTAAATCGATTCAGATTTACAAAATAATAATACTAATTAGGACGATGTATAACCACGTAAAAATACATTTTTCGGCGTTTTACCGCCACCGCTGACTTTTAGATTCAGATTTACGAAATATTATGATTTATTTTCGTAAAAACAAATTTTTCCGAATTATATTCGTGCGCGGACAAAAATAAATTTCGAATTACGAATTAACGAATTTCGAATTAAAAAAAATTTTGTATGAAAAAATTTTTCTGCGGAAAATTTTTTGGCGAAAATTTCGAATTATCGGGGTTCGAATTAACGGGGTTCTACTGTATATGTTTTTTAAGAGATAATATTCTCTCAACTTTTTATTCCAACTTCGAAAACGACATTTAAAATAATTTTCTGCTAAAATATAATAATAAAGGTAATAAAGTTTTTATCACTTTATTAGAAAAAGTTTTAATTTTGAAAATGACACTTAAATTCAAAGTAAATCAGAGTTCAAGAGTTCATTGAGTTACAGACAGACACACACAACTGAAATTAGTATATTTGATAACAAAATTTGGTTCGATGAACTCAAATGTGGAATATTCAGACAAGCAATAAAGTACCTATCTATACAATATAACATTTTAACAGAAAATTATTTTGATTGAGCTATTTTTAAAAATGGAACTGATTTGTCAAGAAGATTATCAATTTATATTTCAGATTATCCAGTCATTTTTCACAGGTTTGATCTAGTTACTAATACAAAATAACATATCCCTAACACCTGGGGTAGGGTTGGGTTGTGTGGGGTTAGTGGTTACTATTAGTTGGACATTAATAATACAGGCGAAGGTAATATAAGTATATACATATTTAAGACAGATGGGTTACATTAGGTTTAGTTAACGTTAATCGGATGACTTTGTCAAAAAAGAACAAAAGTTTAAAAATAGTGATAAAAATTAAAAAATAATAAAAACTGAAAAAAAGATTAAATAATAAAAAATAATAATAATAATCTCACGATGCTGTATCCTGGTGGGCAGCCAGGTGGCGCGTCCCTCGGGGGCCTCCTGCTTGGGTACCAGCATGGGCGGGGGCACCTGCCCCTGGCCCTGATGCGGGGACTGGTGTGGCGGGTGGGGGGACTGATGTGGCAGGTGGGGGGACTGGTGGGGCTGGTGGGGGGACTGGTGGGGCTGGTGGGGGGACTGGTGCGGGGGGTGCTGCGGTTGTGGAGGCCGCGGGGAGGGAGGGAAGGAGGCGGAGGACAAGGGGGTGGAGGGAGGTGTGGCCGGCTCCATGGGGCGCAGCATGCCTAATCGTTAATAATGGTAAATAATAGTAAATTATAAAGAAATAAAAATAAAAATTATAAAATGTCTTTAAAAATAATAAAACATAATTTCTTGTTACCTGTTAACCTTTAGAAGAGTGAGGTCGTATCATGTACATCCGTAAAATAATATGGATAAAGGAGTATGCATGTACATACTTCGTATGGCGGTGTTTGTAGAAATCCTCCTATTAATAATAACTAGCTGTATCCCGCCACGCATTGCTGTGGTTTAGTCTGTCTGTGCAATAGAGAAACAATAGCGCATATTGTTTTTACATCCAACAGATGACGTGTTTTTAAAAAAAAACCAAGTTTTTACATGTCACAGGTGACATCTCTATCATATAGGTATATAAAAACAAATACGTATTCCAAATCTACGTTGTGTCAATTTCAAAGCCAAAGGTGACAAACTTTCGGAGATTTAAGATTTTGAACAAACAAACATTTACTTTTTTATTTATAACATATGTAATTTTTTTTAACAATGTTCGATTTTTTCTAATAATATGAATACAATTTAAAAAGATGGGAATTTTTTAATTAAAATAATCTCACTTCTTTATCACACTGTCTCCTCTCAAAAACTCACTCTCTTGGAGGTTAATTTACATAGTTGAGTATAGTATCCACAATGGAAGACAATACTGCTGCAATAGAATAAATTTTACATCAAACAATTCAAAAAATTAATTATGAATAACCACCAGAATTTGAATTGTCGAGAAAAATTACGAAAATGACGGCATTTTTATGTGGACAAGTAAACGTTTTATAATGATTACTTTTGCCGCCATAAAGATATATTCTTACGGAGGGTTTTGGTGGCGTCACATATCTATATTCCATATCCGTATTGTGAAAATACCCTATGCACAATTAAATCCTAAGATTTCATACGAGCTTCATTAACCGTCAGTGGCGCATCCAAGGGATTGGGGGGGGGGGGGGTCAGATAGGATCAAAGAGTTTTGTCTATGCTTATCACCAGTCATTAGACTGTACCTCACGGTGGCAAAATTTCGGTAACGGACTGCGCCTTGCGAGGATAATTTTTTTTTTTTATACTAATTATTTGAAAAAGTCAAGTCCGACATTTTATATTTAATTAAGTAATAACAATTTTTTTTTTATTGTTATTAAGTTTAATTTGTAGAACTCCATTTTATTTTTTTATATTTTTTATATATTCAATAATATTGTTATTGGGTTTATAAAAACAGTTTATTTTTAAACAAGTTCTGCTGTGCAATTATTATTACGCGTGACAGCTGTTTCGCCTTCTGAAGGCATTATCAAACTGTCAGTTTGTTTTTTTGTTTTTTTAAGTAGGGGCAACTGCTGTACCTATGGACGGTTGTACCTATGGACACTATGGATATTTCACAAACTGTACAACCTAAAATTACAAAAAAAATATTAACATGTAGTAATTTTGTTGTATGGCAAAACTGACTAACGGCCATTTCTCTTCTGTCCCAACTTGGAAAGCGCAGCAAACTACAATATTTTTTTAATAAAAAGTTAGTTTATTACCATATTGAAACGGTTTTTCCTAATACCCGAATCACAAATTTCAATATGTAATTAGTTTTACTTGAGAAATAACATATCATATACCCATTGACGATATTTAAACCTTCTTAGTAGATTATCTTAGTCATTATACCAATTTTAGTTTATAATGTCAAAATTGTACCTGTGGACAACACGATGATTGTACCTGTGGACTGTCCACAGGTACAATCAATATATCTTTTAAAGTTTAAGAATTTATTTTGTTTCTATTTCCAGTGCATATATTGTGCGTATATGTCCATTCCCTAAAGTACCACCCAGGAAGACAGAAAAACGAGGAAGAAAACCTGGTAGGACTAGAATACTGACAGACACCCCCGAAAAAATGAGATAATGAACGCATCTATACAAAGAAATCACAACAAAATAAAGGCTAATTTAAGGGGAGGAAAAAATAAAGCTTCAAGTGTTAAAGAGGGTTCAAAAGGTCCCAGCATCAAAGATAAAACATTAATTGATCTAGACAAGCCCAGCACCAGCAAGATTAAAATAATAAGCGATGTTACGCTCGTTATATGCATAGTTTGTAGACAATATGAAAAAAAATTTCACTCTAAGTGCACACCAAGAGAATTATTCAGATTCAGATGACGACAATTCTTTCATATGCCAGAGATGCTATCTGAAGATACTGATGGAGATCAGGATAGTATTGATTCGGAAGAGTTATACAGAGCTGCATGTGATGATAATAAATAAGACTATAATGACGGACTGCACACCATTAAAATGTTATTATTATTACTTGTTAAGTTAAGACGGTTTCTTTTTTATATTTCTTTATTTTTTGTTTGTTTATATTATTACTGTCCACAAGTAAAAACGCGTCCACCGATACAATGATGTGTGTCCACAGGTACATTGGGTAGTTGTACCTATGGACAAATATGCCATTTTTTTATAAATGTTAATAACTCGACACTGAAGTGGTTAAAATACATTATTAATAGTTATTATTGTGTCTTAACTATTTCTTTTCCAAATAAAAAAATAATCTAATTAAAATGTTATACCCAAAAAATTAAAAATATTGTTTTACTGAAAAATCGGGATTTTGTCCACAGGTACAGCAGTTGCCCCTAATAACAATATTTTTTCATTTTTTAGTGTTCAGTTGAAAAATATCTGTTTCAGGGGACAAGTTATTTAAAAGCAGAATTCTTTTTTTTCATCTAATGTTAATGGCAATATCGACGGAATAAATAATAATAAATTTAGTATTTTCTGCAGGGAAACTTTTTTACCCGGACATACAGTCGAAAAATAAAATTCCTCAACCCACCCTTAACCCCTCCCTCAGGCTAATTGGATCTCTTTTAGGAACAGCTCTCATGGTCTCGTAGAAATCGTTGTGTCTTCCTTGTGAGAAATACGATCTAAATGGTATTAGAAAAAGAAAATACCACGCTTTATATTCAAACCTAGAAGTTAACCACAGAAGAATTAAAACGTACAACTCTATGAAACCAAAGGTTCCGACAGCAATTTGAGAAAAAATTATGAAACTTTGTGAATTTATTTGTTACTATTTATGAAACCATAAAAAAAGTGAGGTGACAATAATGTTTACAGTTAGTACAAACGTAAGGTGAGATTTTAAAAACTTTTTCATGTTTGCATTAAAAATTTGAATATTTCAGAAGTAAATATGTTTATCTCTAAAACTACAGATTTTGATGGGGTTTTCTCTATCATTTAGAGAATTTCTTGAGAAAAGTTTATATATATAATACATGCATTTTATATTTATAAATTGTAGAGAAAAGTAGAGCAACGTAGGGGACATGTCAACTGGTTTCTAATAATAAAATTTAAAGGCTTATTTCATTACCTATAAAAACATTTTAGATTTCAGATACATAGAGAAATATTCCATTTATTTGGATTTTATTGTAAAGCGGAAATGCACTCAAATTCTGATGCCTGATGAGGGGTTGAGCAGTTCGGACTCTTGTTCGGTATTAAAAGAAAAGCGAAATATTCAGGTCCCAATTAAGTATACAAACTTTTTTTAATTGACTTGTCACAAGCGTAAGAACATCTGTAAAACCTTTGTTTTATGTTTATTATGAAATTTATTTAGTTAAATTTTTTAAAATCTTTTATCCCCCAAGACAAAATCCTGGATGCTCCACTGTCTACTGTAATAACATATTTAGTATTTATTTACCCTGCCCCTGTTGTAGGTGAAGGTATCCCTGGTGATGGTGCAGTGGCGAGGCGGCGTGGTGCTGGATGGTCTGCTGCACCACCATCTGCTCCGCCGTATCCACGTCCATGCTGCCCCCGCTGCCGGCCCCCGCACTGCCCGGACCTACCGCCCCCGCACTGTACTCGTCCTTCACCAGGCGGCTGGGGCCCGACTGCAACGTGAGGCCTGATAGGTCTGGAAGAAGAGGGTGCATTATTAAGTCATTTAGTTAGGAGATTATATACTACCACAGTGAATCTTGTGTTAGTGTTCCTAGTATAAGACAGAACGTTAACATCCATGTGGCAATGGCATTCAGCATTATTGACTCTTACAATAGAGTAATTTTTAAAAATTGTCAAAAATAAAATAAACACAAATAATGTTGTATATTTAAGTGTAAATGGATAGTAATAATATTTGGCTAATTTATATAGCGTTGTTTTCGTGAAAAATCACCTCAAGGGCGTTGAGTGTTGTTAAATGTAGTATATAGGTCTCACCAATACCAGGAGAGACAACCCTCTCGTAGTGGTAGGGGTTGACGCACACACTGTCGCACTTGAGGTCGAACGCAAACTGGCAATACTTGACGTGCTTCAGCTCGTTCTTGTGCAAATCTGGCCAGCGCCATATCCGGGCATAGATCACGTGCGGAAAACCCTTTCTCCCCGCAACCTGAAACGGCACATGTTACACTTTAATACATACACTAACATCTCTTGCAATGCAACTGGAAGGCACACATAGTCACTAATCTTCTATGTGTTTGCCTACACTGGCCTTAAATCATAGAAAGAATTTCCTTTCTAAATTTTCTTACGTTGTATAAGGCACACATTATAAATTTATAGATAATAGAATCCGGAAAAACTCACTAACCATCACGCCGTTTCTACGCAGTTGTAGGCAGAGAGGACGGACTGCCAAACAACTCAGTCTTGGCACACACTTTCTACCTCATTACTCTTCCATTATTCTGACTCTTGACATGGCCCGACTCAATTATCTGGTTCACTTGACCCGACTTCTTCTACCATTCAAATATTCTCCTTACACTATTTTCTTCATTCATTCATTCTACATTCCCAAACCATCTGAGCGTACGTTTCTTAATTTTACTCATTACGCTTACATCAGCCTTGCATTCTATGCGCATCTTCACACTTCTCACACAATCACATACGGTTTTACCACGTACACCTCAGATCTCATTTCTACGACATTCAGTCTAATTTCAAATAGGGTTAGGTAAAATGCTAAACTTCTATATTTTGAGGCTGTAATTCCAGAAAGACCAAGTAACCAATGACACCCACCTGCAGCCGCCCATCTAAAGTCCTCTGGATGGTGACACATTTGCTGGGGTGAGCTCCATTGGTGGTTATGGCCGTGATCAGCGAGTCCAGTTCATCCCGCTTCTCCTTCAACTTCTTCACCAGCGACTCGATTGCTCTCTTGGCGAAACCCTCGCTCTCCCCGCCTTGGCGGTGGCACATCAGCGAGTGGACGATGCTGAGGCAGGCGTCAGCTGACGTGGGAGCATTATTCGTCATAGCCGTCATCTCGCGAACTACATCATAATAAAGCACATTTTAAACTATCTAAAACTGTCCATACTAACAAAAATTGTATGTAATATTGTACATTCCGAAGTATTTCTCGTCAAACGTCTAACAAAGAGATCCGTATTCGTAAGTGACAGATCGAATTAAACTTGCCCGTGCGGGAAGGTTAAAATGATAAATACCTTCTTGTGGGGGTACTCCTGACGCGAAGAGGTGGCCCCCGCCGGATAATCCTACCATTCTACTCTCCCAATCTATCCCTGCTGTCGTTGTTCAGCTCTTGAAGTATTATGCACAAAATATCAATCATTTATTTGCGGTGGCATTTTTTATCAAAAAATCCCGAAAAGACCAATCAAAGGCCGGAAATTTAGTTTTAAACTTAATTTTTTATGTAATCTATTCAAATAAAAGCAACGGTGAGCAGATATTGGATTTAAACTTAAAATAAATATATATTTAAGAACAGAAACAACGCTCGCAAGGAAAATGGCAAAGAGCATAAACAATGTACATAAAGTAGGCAGAGAGAACACAGAAATACAATCGCAGTCATAGACAATACGTACTCGAACACATTGAGATATTTCCAATAGAAGGATAAATAATTATATCGATTTTTCCTCATGCTACTATTGCGAGTCATAAAAGGATGATGGCCAATAATTATTATCATTTCGCTGTCACGGTTCAATATTATTTAATTATGATTCCTATCGAAAAATAAAGCACAACAAATTAAAACCCCTACTCATTTTGTTGGTTCAACCGTAGTATTATAAATAAACCACCGACCCTTGTGTGTCAACCGTTGAGTGTTGCGTACAGACGACGCGATAGTTGGTTCAATTTCGTTAGTTGCTTGTCTGGGGAACACAGTCAGCATGCCTCCTACTACTAAGGATCACAAGAGCTTCGTTCCTGGTATCAAGTAAGCAAGTTAAATCCTCATATAATGTTTTTAAAAAATCCGTCTAAACATGGAGATCATTAGTAATGCTCATAATTTTTATTAATTAAATGCACGCTCACAAACAAGTACACACGACGGCTCCCTAGGCATTCTGAATAAAGTTGGTTCAACCGCTCAACCATGCTACAGAACTTGGTTGACGGTTGGGTGGTTGGATGGTGGTTGAATGTTCTAGCGGTATAACCGTTCAACTTGATAGCCACGCCCCCTTATCGCATACAACGCATCTCCATACTCATAAATGAACCACTCACTCCATACTGTTCAACTTTACATTCAACTCAACCACATGGATATAACCGCTCAACCAAATTGAGTCGTCCGTAGATCCGCTATTTTCATACTACTTCTGCAAGACACTTTCCTCTAAATTTGAAGATAAACGGCAATGTTCCGAATTTTGCTGTTATATTTTAAAGTTAATGTTGTAAAAACACCAAATATTTATTTTATACTACATAACGTGTGCTCAAAAATTTATATTTTTTTCACAATTTAGGATGCAATAATTACCTATTTCTATTTCTCATCATTGATCTATTTCTATGGCACGTTTTTTTACAAATCAAAAACAAACGTAAGTGTTGCTTTAACGCTTTGTGGCTAAAAATTTATATTAATTCTGATTATATTAGTTTCTAATTAGTAAAAAAATATATATAATTTAATAAAACGTGTGTCCTATCATTTATATCTTGCAAGGTACTAATGATTAATGAGCATTATTATGTACATAATTTGTATGACTCAGTTGGCTCACTTTGCCGCAAATAATTATCCTGATATAAATTGCTGATTTTTCATCGCGGAAGTACTGTATTGCGACGTTGTTTGAAGGGGTGAACTCATATAATTTGTCAGTCACTCGTTGCACGCCTTACATTTCGAGCGTATGCAAAACGCACATCACTAAAGTGAGCGAATTCCCGAAAAAGGTGTAAACGAATTAAAAATTCAGTCCATGCTTTCGAATAAATTGTTAAATTATTTAATTTCCCCCGTGTAATTAATTTAATCGCTGTCTTAGCGAACAGTGTTAACTTTTATCTAAGAAAATGGATCGGAGAGGATTATCGTTTTTAGAATCTGTGATAAATATTTTAAAAGATGCCGGTGTTTTTGAACCCGAGAAAAAAAATGTTCCCGTCGTTGAATTTGAGCATCCTTTAGCATTAAAAGTAAGTTTTTGGTTAGTATTTTATTAATTTGTTCGAGTTCTGTATGTTCTAGTATAATTCCTTTTAATATTACTATTTTTCTTTCCGATTTTATGTCCGGGTTAAATCTTCCCCATAGGAAAAACTAAACCCTTCCACACACTTTTCCACAAATGATCATCTAATCAATCAACATTATGCAAGTGCATTATATAAGCAAAATAAATACAAAACAATACAAGAACAACACGTCAACTCACCATAGATCAAATGGGAAAATAATTCACCGACTCCAGATATTTTCATATCAGAGGGTTCGGCTCGGTAGAACTCCTAACATGGCCTATAAATCCTACTGATCCCTAAACATAAATATTTAAAAAATCTTTCGTTATCCTACATGTATATAAAATGACTGATTTTTGCATTTTTATATATAATTTTTTTGGTAGATCTAATAGATATATATATATATATATATATATTTTTTAAAAGAAAGACAAACATTCCCGGGTTACGAATAACCTGACAATATTTTAAAATCTCCTACTACCACCTCAGTAAGCTGAAAATGTAGCTTGTGTTGTGATGGGGGACTTAGCCAGCCGAGGAATTGAACACACTACGCCTGGGTGGGATCCAAACGCGATGTCAACTTGGCCACCGACCGGTCTCAAAGAAGTACTTATCCTCATCAATCTCATAATAAAAGTTTAATATTTCAAATGCATAGATTTTCCATTTACGAGTA
The DNA here is from genome assembly GCA_026573805.1 of Hesperophylax magnus. Classification (NCBI taxonomy): domain Eukaryota; kingdom Metazoa; phylum Arthropoda; class Insecta; order Trichoptera; family Limnephilidae; genus Hesperophylax; species Hesperophylax magnus. The sequence goes on from JAIUSX010000012.1 coordinate 22,088,269, forward strand.
CTAGGTAGATCAATTAATTATCTAATTAAAAAGTCGTCAGTCTGTAATGTTTTGTTAATATGAAGATAATACTAATACTGTAAATATTCAATAAAATATAAATAAAATATATCCCACTCCAGTCACGTGACTAGGACTCCACGCGTATCTAGAAAAACGTATGTCATTATATTTATAATAAAAATGTTTATAATACCGAAATGCTAAAATATTCATCACAACAAAAACATTGAAGTTGTGAATTCCTGGTGTGGATGACATGCTAAAATAAGTTGTGTAATTTTTTTTAAATCAAACCCAACGTGTAAATAGATAAACATTTCTCTGATTTTATTTACGGTTATTTACACTAATTTAAATCCAAGATAACAGTGGCGTACATTGATCTTGGAGATGAAGTGACTCTAAATTCCTCTGAGGTTAGAAACATAAAAGTGATATTAGATAGTAATGCTCGATTAATGGGCATAATTTAAATAAATTTAAAACATTGCATTATATTTATATGTACATATAAAATTATTTGAATTATCAAAATGGAATCAACCTATCGATAATTATTGGAAATCACTATTATAAATAACTATTTCATGATAAAAAAAAATAGTGTTAAATTAAAATAATAAATACGCGGGTCGCCGAAAATTGAATGAAATAATTTTTAATTCCCAATTTCTACAATTTATAACAAGTTTCCCTTTAACTCTGATCCAAAAAGGTTATTTTTAGGATAACATCAATACATTTGTTATGCCGAATGGTTAATTATATGAAATTCCATCGACAGAAAAAAATTGCAAAATAACCTCCGAAAATTATTTAAAACACCCTTTGTTCTGTTATTTAATATGTTATGGGCACGAAAAAATTCACACTGTATCATTAACTAAAGCATTTGTCGAAAGATTTTTGCTCTATTTCAAACAAGTCGTGTTTTATTAAATATTTTCACCATTTTAGCTTAATGGTTATCGTTTTTTTAATATTAGCTCGCTCTCTCTAACATTCGTATTTACTTATCACCTTTTCAAACCATCTTTGAACCCTTACTACGGGGCCTTAACCCCGGCGAAATTACTTTAATTAAATTATCAGTGAAATTACTATTTTCTATTAATCTTTACTACGAATCGGTTTACATTATGAATACCAAAAAATATGCTTTGGATAAATTGAAGCTTTTCCTACAGTTTCGATTTAGTAGAATTAAAATAAAGATATTTTTAATTACGTTATGAAAAATATAAACGTAAACTTCCTATATTATACTTTTGAAAACAGCTATGACTTTGTGGTTATCCGTTATAAATAAATGAAACAATGTAACTTTGTTTGAACCACTATATATTTATTTTTTAATGAAGGCTTACCAGTTTCTTAACAACCGTTCCTTCTTCAGGACAAAATATATACTAAAGGGTACATTATTTTATTTATTTTTTTAATTAGAAAATTATGAATTAAGAAGCATCTTTTAAAAGATATTGTAATATGATAATGATTTTTTGTGACAGTTTCCCTTGATTATATTTCCTATTATTTGCAAAATAAATTCTAGACTCTGCTTGCCAAGAGATTTTAATTCCTTTTACCGATATGTGTGGTGATATAAAACACACTAACCCCCTTAATTATAAACCCGGTATAAATATTACGCAGCGCGTAATGTCATAAGAAAAACTCAAGGAAAAACTTGACTAATTACCAACGACGTTAAATCGGCGTGTAAGAATCTAATTAGTAAGATGGTATATACGTAATTTATATTTCAAAATAATTTAGAAAATCGGAAAGTTCGGTTTATTTATGTGCGAAATGATGGAACCACGGTTTTTAATGGGATAACTTTTTGTATCGGGGCAATTTAATATCATGACGAAGGAACATTCGAGGCGAGGTCTGATGGTTAATTACACGCGTCATTTAGTTTTTTTCAGCACCCGCGTTTGTGCCAATCGAAATGCGTTTATCCCATGTTGTGGTGACAATGACCGGAATATTTAATTCATGCGGGTGAAAACAGGGAAGGTTTGGATTGGATTGTGAGGTTTTATATTTACTACTATCGATTTGTATTTTTACCCAATGTTTTGGGAAATCAGTTCATCAGTACAAACACCACAACAGGACTCAAATCACCTTCAAAACAACACCATATAAGTATCAATCAGTAAACCTCAAATACCTAAATAAATAACACACGTTCGACGTCTCACGGGTCAGTAATCAATGGACATCAACATAAACCAAATCTTTTAAGAATCTGAGCAGAAAAACGAACTAAGCTGCAGACCATTAACCCCTCCAGCGTTTGAGGGTCATATATGACCGGCCGTCCATATTTTATAAAAAAAATATATTTTTTCTATCATACGGAAATACATAATTTTTTTGACGTTAGAAAGAGAAATATACTGGAATCCATAAATAAAATCATAAAAATAACCAAAATGAATAATTCATATTTCGAGCCGCTGTAATAGGTATATTTGAAAATTATTTCTTTTTTTTATTATCAAAGCAAGATAAAAGTTAAGGTACAGTTTTCTTAGAAATTCCTCAAACAAAACGAACGTGTTTTCGAAATATCGAGTTCTCTCAATTTTCCTATGATTGGAGTAAAAAATTAAGTAAAAATGTGGTTAGCGTTTTTGATATTAAAATTTTATTATTTAGAAATAGTAGTTATTTTAAATGCATACACCGGAAAGATTATTTTATCTAGTTTCTAAAACCGTATTTTATATTTATATTCTATGGCGAACTTAATTTTCTGCGCATTGTCTTGCAGCATTCGGTTTATGTCGATTGGTTACCGACCCGTGAGACGGGCCGTAAGCCCGCCAGTCAAGCCCATAGTTATAGCAAAAATGAACATCTCGCACTCAGCGTCTAGACGTCTCCCGAGATGGCTGTTTCTCGTTAGTAGTCATTGTGTATTTCTAATAATTGAGATTAAATTTTCATCAATTATGAATATCATGATTACCTAGGCAAGCAAACTTGAGAAAATGCAATTAATAATGTTGTGACGTGAGACCACATTCATTCATATTAGTTAAAGCATGTTTAAAGTCGAAAGGTTACACACATACTATATGTAGTTATATGAAACTGTATCTAGATATTAAAGAACTAGGTAGGTACAGAGATTTTAGTATTCCTTAAATGGCCCAGTGGTTTTCATAAGGGGCGGAAGACCGACAGGTCTCTCGGCTAAATCGGAACCGTTAAAAATGCTGTCCTTGAATATTGAGGGAACTTCCAAATAAATGTATTTCTTGTTGAGAATACTAAACTTATCGACCAAAACATTGATATTCTGCTTCTACAAGACGTATTGCAGAAAACAATTCACCACGCTTGGAAAACCCCCCGCTTTCTTCTAGCTGCAGTTTGGGTACAGGCATCCAAATACAAAACGTGGCCTTGCAACCTATATCAATCCATTGAGTATCTCAACTAGCGATGGGTCGTGGAGAAACAGTAGACTTAAAATTAATTTGAAAATTAAAATCAAAAAATAGTGGACAGGATGGACTCTCTGGGAATTCTCGCATAGATTTTGCTCTGCAGGTGAAGTGATAGTTAAATACAGTCATCTATGCATTAATCAGCTGGATTCATCGGAATTATATTGTTTGACAAAAGAGGGCACCACTATTCTTGTTTGGTCGATTTAAGACTAAAGGATTAAAATATTTTTGTCACAATAAAGTGACAGTACTTTAGAATTACAATGTATTAATTCTTTTTTATTCTAAATTCTACTCTCTTGAGAGCTGGTCGTGACAGATTATAATTTCATGGTGCAAATGCAAGTGTTATTGTGCCGATTGCCATCCGCCGCCGAATTCTTCAGATTAAGGAATCGCTGCTAAACTCAATGCGAGTGATATACTCGGTGAGTCCTCTGTTTTTATGTATTTGGTTGCTGGATTATAATTTGTTACTTTTCCTGCAGAGTGAATTTTGTAATCAACCCATTTTTTCATAGGGAATTAATTATTCCCTGATGGTCTGTGTGGCTTACAAGCCAGTTCATCACCATAATTTTGGTCCTGCGTAGCTCGGATATATTATTTTTTTTAAATTTCGCCCGATACGGCTCACAGTGCATTGAAGTGTATGGGGGAGAGGACAAAAATCATAAAACCGGTTACGCGTAGAATAATAAAAAAAATGCCGTTTTCTAAATCTGAGTCATTAGCATCATAGTTAGTTCGCGCATATTAAAAATATACATTTTATACACAATTTAACACATTTCATAAATATTAATATTAGTATTTTTGTAAACTTTGATATATTTCTTTATTTATAATTTTTTTACATAAAAAAATAAAGTTATTACATATAAAATACGATTTACATTGGTTTTCTATGTTAAAATATTTTTATACTACTCTTCCAAGGAAGCATTAGCTTGTGGTTAGCAGAGGAGTACAATTTTCTTTTGCTCCTCCCCCCTAACTTGCCAGGATTTGACAGGTAGTCGGTAGGCTATGTGCAAAATACACTCAAAAAATCGAATCCAACAGTGTAGGGTGGACAAACCGAATCGAAAGTTCTCAGTGTTAGGTGGACGATTCAGCACGTTTTCCGTATTCATCTCCTTTGGAGTTGCTCCACAGATTAGGCACTTAGACGTGGAGTTTGTACCGGATAATATGTTGCTCACACTACCATCCATCATAGTGAACAACATCTCGCAGTTAACACGACATCTTTGACCACTCTCGGTAGCTATGTCACAAGCTTGCAGATTACTGATTTTCTCATTCATCTCCTCCTCCTCATTGCGCACAAGCTCTGCGTTTTCGTTTTGGAAAATAAACTTTACTGGTCTGCAGTAGAGTGTCGATGATGGTCTTGGATTTACCCAAACGTCTCGTCCAGAATCTAGATCAATCAATTTTAATGGCACCAATGCTATCAGAAACAAATATTCATAAGTGCTTGAAGCATCCGTGAATATTTGTTTATACTGGCTGTGACCCGAACTGCCATCGAAACCCCATTTACATACAAGTTTTAAGTTATCGCTACCCTCCTCCAATGTAGCCAAATTGATAATACTCCGTGCAGTTAGTTGCAGAAGTTCTTGTAAATTAACTTCAGCTGAAGTTTCAGTGACTGTGATTAACGATGGCAGGAGAACATTCTTCGTTTTGTTAAGCTGGTAAAGACTTGGAAAGCAGTTTGGGTGCCCAGCATTTACTGCAGCTCTTAACACTTTGTATTTACTTTCTGATAGATCTAGATCGAGATACAGGGCTAGTGCTTGACGAGGAGTTAGTGAAGACGTCCCATCCTTTTCTGGTGTACCCCTAGCCACATCCGTAGCAAACTGCAGCTCGTCTGATTTTCTTCCAGACACGAGCTCCGATACGCGCCTTTTTTTGGTCTTGAGCGAAGCTTCCTCGAATGGCTTGAGGGGTCTTCCGCGGGTACGACTTGGTCCAGGCTGATTGGTTATATCTTCTAGACCTTTTAAACCCAATGGTAACTGTATTTGTTAGTTTAGCCACGTCTCATTGCGTGCACGAAATTTCTCTCGATTGCGTGAAACGTCATTCAGCAAATTGTTGAATTTTAAACAAAAAAGTCTGCTGAAAGTCCTTATCTTGTCCCGATTTTCATCATCGACGTCAATAAAATTCATAAGCGAAAATTTTTTCTGAAAAACAGCAAGTTGTCTATCGGATTTTTCGCTTTCGAAAAACACTTCTGCGAGTTCGAAATTTTTGATAGAATTACCTCCGTCTGAAAAAAAATCATAAAATCCTTAGTCGCGGACAGACGCAGCCAATTTTTTGGGATATAAAAATTTATTAGTTGACCATTAATAAATCGTAAAAACAACGAGGTGATATTTGGTGTTATTTTTTAAAATGCCTTCAAAGTTGAGTAACGCATTAATCAGGCGTGAAATTTAGGTGACAACTTTGAGGACACAATACAGAACAACTAAAGAAAAAATTAAATAATTTAAAAATAATTACATTGTACATTAAGGTGGAGTGAATTTTTTTTTTGAGAATTTCGAAATCGGCATAGTTGGGAAAGATGCTCCATATATTAACAATTACAACAAAAATAATAAAAAAAATATATTCACAATACCTAGACATCGCCAAAGCTTTATATTTTATCATTTTCAGGATTTTACCTAAGTATTTATAGCTCATATACGCGAAATAAAACACACATAAAATTTGTATTTTACCATTTATTTTACCGATAATACATTCGTAGATTGTTAGAATGGAACAAATAGTGGAAATAAAAAATGTACATATATTATTTACCGCATTGAAAAACTTGAAAATTACAAAAGTTACTATGATGAACGGTACTGCATTTTGGTGTTAAAAATAGGCATAAGGTGTCGTGACTCTAACCTTGTTTTTATTAATCCATCTCGCCTCAAGGGTCCACAAACAACGGCTGAGGCTTCTGTTACAATTTTCACACATCTCTCTGTAGCTTGAGTGTGGCAAGGAAAATTCTTTATCATTGGTAGTATGACATCGTCAATAAGGAAGTTGAGTCCATTTTTTTTATTTTTTTTTATCAATGTTCGCATTCAAACTTAAATACTGGTATTTTTTTTTTTTTTTTTAAAGTTTGTTTTCATAATTAAATTAATTCTCAAAGTTTAAATTTTATTAAGCCCGCCAAAACGAGCGGAATCCGAGCGGTAAGAGGCGGGTGTGGTGTGACGTCATTAGAACTGTGAAAACCACGTCGCATAAGCATTTTGTATCGAAAAATTTGTAATTCTTCAACAAGGAATTCCAGTAATTTTTTTACCAATGTTAACCGTCTATTAGAATTGATGTTATTAAAAAAAAAAGAAAATTGATTAAGATTTCATAGTTAAATTAATATTTTAAGTTAGAATATTTGCTTTTCTCGCCCAGTACGGTACTTGTACGGTATTGCCGTCGCTACTTGTTGACGTTCCCCGCGCGAATTCAGGACCACCGCGCAGAAAAGTAAAGACCAATAGTAAAATAACGGTTTACAGCCCAGTTCACTGTTTGACTTTTCTGGGCGGCCGGCGGCCTGAAGTGTATCACATGCTATGTGACATGAATAATAATAAAAACTTCTAAGTTATGCAATAAACAACATATTATTATAAAGCACTCTACGAATATGTATCTTTAGAAATCCATTTCATATAATAATAACAACAAATACGTACATATATTTGACAAACCCAAATAAATCTTTGGCCTATACACCTCTCTCATCTAAACCGACCATCTCTCATGTAATAGAAAGAGATGCACCATAGGTGATCTGTTGTACGTACAATCACGACACATGTGACGTCAGAATTCTTTCGACCAATCGTGGAGCGTATATAGTCAATTGCTATTCAATGCTTTTTCAAGAACGTTTAACTAATTCTAAGAATAATAATATAGAAATATATTTATATATTTAGAATCGATATTTTTTGATCTACATGAACATATTTTTTATAAGTCAAAATATTTTTTACTCAACTTCCTTATTATGGTGTGATCGGTAATGGCTTGTAAAATTGTCTCGTCACTTACAAATTTGGTTAGTGGTGGTTCGGTTATATTTTCCCACTTTAATATAATCATCTGCTGAAAAATCAAAAACAGGCACTTTGAAGGTACGAATAAAGTCTGATTGCATTTTCATTTGCCGAGCTTTCAATATTCTTCTCAACGCCAACTCTCTTACGTATTTTCGGTTGTCGTTTAACATGGCTAACAGTAAATTTTTGTGATGCCCAAAAAAGCCATTACGCTGGATTACTGGATCAATAATATCTTTTAAATCACTGGGCAAATATCGTGAAAGCACTATTGTTTCGTTTAAATGCATTGCACAGGAAATACATAATGGTTTGGTCTTAATGTTGAACCACATAAGTGCGTAACTGTTAATACAAATGTCGTTATAGTTACCATATTTTTGATGGTTAGAAATGTAAAGCCGAAGAATCCGATTCGCTGTAGTGAGCCACCTGGATTGTACAATTTTACCGGGATTTGTTTTTGATAAATTTTCATTGCAGAATCCGGAGTCAATAGTTTTACACATTTTCAGTAGATACAGCTGATCTGTACTTAAATCCTGTGTATTTGTCATACTTGGTAATGAACATTGAATGAATTTAAATTTCACGACAGGAAGTTGTTCACACTTATTTAAAGATTTACCAATAATTCCAGTGAAACTTTGCGGTCCAGTCGTGGTTCCGTCGATGTTCTCAGAGAGATGTCGCAAAATGAGTTCGTTTGCATGTAATTGACAGACAATCCACTGTAAAGGCCGTTTGAGATGTGATTCAAGGCGCCGAATAACACCTCCTTTGTACCCCGTATTAACTGCTGTTCCGTCGCATCCAATTGCAACAATTTTTTCCAAAGCAATATCTTTCGAAGACAGTAATGAAATAATTCCATTTCTTATTGCTTCAGATTTTCCGGTTTTTAATGAAATGTGTCTCATGTACTCGCTACCTGGTTCTTTTACTAAACTAACGTGTTCTTCAGTTATTATTTTTCGCCGGTTGTCCTCCTCGAAGTATAAACCAAATTGATTGGAATCGATTACTAACGGCTTACTAGTAAGGGCAGTTCTTTTCTTCATTCGAGCTCGACGAATTTTACTCCTATCCACAACGCGAGATGTATCGTTCTGTGAAATTAAGCCAACATCTTGTAATACAGCGGAAACAATTGCAGCTCCTGCTCGATCTGAAATACAATATCTGTCTAATGTTCTAGCCACAACAGGGAAGTCTTTCACCTCATGGTGAGAATTATTTGGTTGTGCTTCACTTTGCATTATTTCTTGAGGAATTGAAGACGAAGCACATTTTTTTGAGAGTCTAAAGTTTAAACTACAAGAAGGAATAGCGTCAGTACCCCGATCTACTAGATAATATCTAGCGGATCGGAAACTTAGCCAAGATGATACGCGATACACTTCACTCTGTTTGATACGCGTTTGGGGTAGAAGGATTCGTTGCTGTGTGGGAATAGTTTAACTGTTCCTACAGTCCTACTTTATAATTATATTATTAAATAATAATGTAATTATATCATAGGTAATAAATAAACACTCAATTTTTTTTTACATAATTATAACCATTTCTAAGAATCGGGAGAACATTATTGGTGTTTTCAGTGTTTTTATCAAAAATTCAAAGTGGTGGCGATGTCGTAATTATAAATAAATATTTTTTTTATATTTTTTATTTAAGATAAGTACACAACGGAACACCAATCCCGCGTATGCCGAATTCTATATTACGAAAAAAAAAATTCTCCATACTAGACCGCTCCACCTTATTGTACATACCTGTGCCAGTAGATTCCATTGTGGTTTGATAATAAAAACGTGATATTTTTGTATAAACGATGCGTCTTACTCAAGTGCTAAAATGCAACTGATAATGTGATTAGCACATCGCTGTCATGGCAGTTATGACTCATGATCTTTACGATAGCAAAATTAAAATTCATAAATTCGAATGTCGATTTTTGTATTTTTGTCCAAGGGACAATGCATTGTGCGGCTCCCCGACTCCCAGCTCCCAGCGAAATCATATGAATTATCATACGATCATACAAAATAAGATGCTAGGTATCTAGTTAGTAGGTGTAGGTGCATAATATGTCCAAGTCCAGATGTCGGACTGTCTGACGCCGTTCACGTCTCTTATTTACAATTAATACTTGGATATTTTATAGTATAGCGTAATATAATAGCGCTATATTTCTAAAATGTTTCCTGATAAAAAATTAACAGTTCAATTGAGCTGTAGGACGGTTTACCAGAAGTCGTACGAATACGATCATCAAAAAGATCTAGTTCAATTGTGCGGCTCGTTTATGAACGACTCATCGCTAATCTCAATGTATCAAGCCAGAGTTGCATTTGAGCCGCAAGCCCACTTTTTTCACATTGTGAATCGTGATCCCACTCTAACTGGCTCCTCTAATCATCACGACCTGCAGGGACATGCTGCAGAGACAGTGTAACGGACATCATAGATAATAACAAACCGAGATACGGCATAAAACTCTCGTCGAGTTTCCATCATGCATGGACTATCAAGCGACGAAGCCAATGACAGTTATGCGTTTGGTGTGTAGGTAAAAACAAAAGCGTGGCGCAGAGAAGATTTGCAGCAGTATGGGTGAATTAAGTTGTCAATACTTTGTTTCATACACGGAGAAAACTTAATGATATAAAATATTGCTAATTTATTAAAAATCTAGTCAAATTATTCGTATTCTTGTTAAAAACGGGACTGCAGGTCTTTAACGATTGAATTTGCAGATTTCCTATTAAACTATCAGTAAAACAAGAATGTGTTATGAGGATGTCTGAACGCGTGTTCATAAAAATTCTAATATTGTCGCATTTCGTCATTATATTTATCAGGAAAAGCGCAGTTGTATGAACACGTGTTCCGATATATTCGGAATGGATTAATATTTTACTAGGAAATGGGTTGCCATCACGTTTTTAATAGATCAGCCATTCTCATTTTTCTCCGTGTACTAATAAGGGTTCACGGCCAATCTGCCTTATTTCTATACTCTATGGAGGGTACCGAAATTCCGGACGCATGTGACGCCCTCAATTATAATCCGATCATATTGCTTTACTATTGATATTTTAGGATATTCTGGGTCTGTCCCTACAAGAGTCGGATCAGCCGGCCTCGGAGCGCAGTCTGCAGGAGGTGTGCAGGGCGGTGGTGCGTTACAGCGTCAAGACGGGCCACCCGCACTTCTACAACCAGCTGTACGCGGGCGTTGACCACTACGCCCTGGCTGGAGCTTGGATCACGGAAGCCTTGAACACGAGCCAGTAAGTAAAAGGGTAAATTTGAATTATCTACTTTACCATTCTTCTAGCCGGGACTTTGTGTACCGGTATTTGAGCCGGTATGTCAGTTGCTGTTTAAGCTCGACTTGAGATATATTTACCCAATTTTACCCGATATATGACAACCCAATCCGACTCATAATTTTCCAGTGTATTGAAAACCGGCCTTATTAGCACTACGTCGTGTAATATTTTAAATTGAGCCCCTATCAATAACAACCCTTACGTAGATGGCGATAAGGTTTAAATTCCCGCTTAACACCATCCGACTGTTTTGATTTATGCAAGAAAAAAACATGGCCAAAAAGTGCCTTTTATTTTATTTTGTGGATGTTCAGGCATAAATATTTAAAATTTTCTGATCTTTTTATAAATAACTGAATTTGCCACATTATACAATAAAATCATAACCGAAAATGGGTTCGTAAGTAGGAGATTTTGAACTTTAAAGCAGTTTTCATAGGCCTTATACATTATTTTTTTCTGGGCTTATAAAAAGACTTATCTAAAAAATACTCGATTATTTTAAAGGCCGAGATGTATTCTACTCGCAGTATTTAATTAAAGCATCTGAAACATTTCTAGGCGACCAAATTTTCAAACCAAAAACACATGATTTTGCATTACTACGTATGGCATCGCCTTAAGCCTCTATTACCAATACAAAGGTAGCATTTAAAACTTTTTTAATTTTATGTTTTAGGTTTTCTTCAAATAAAAAAAAAAACAGTTTCAGAGTGGTAGATATACTATCAGGGTCTACCCGGTTAAAAATCACAATTAATAATCAAAACGTTGCTTGAAATGTGCTTAGGGCGTGTTTGGCGACTAGACCTGAATAGCTAGGTACTTCCCAACCTTCCTCTGCCCATTTCCTTCCCATCTCCCTCCAGCTTATACCCCAATCGCGGGTGCCATAGTCATTCTGACGTATCATAATCAAAGTAAAAAAAACCGATCTCTAGGTAGTTACTATCAGCTGTTTATTATTATTTGTAAATGTGAACCTTTTTGATGTCGAAATAGAAGGAAAAAAGAAAAATTACAAATAACAACAATTTTTTTTTGAGTTCTCCATGTGATAGACTTCTACATTAACGTAATGTAGATTACCATAGTTTCCCGCATGAACAAATAATTCCCAGACACCATGAATATTTTTTCGGGTTCACTGCCCAAATTCAAACATGGCATCATATCAATAATTTAAACTATTCAATGCGCATACATACAGACACACACACACAAACACTCACCCTTATATTACACACGTCACACACACACACACCTATAAACTACACAAGTCACCTGGTAATTAATGAATAAACATACCACTTAGCAGACATTACAAGGAATCATAGGTACACAACATGAAGTATCTTATTCCTGTATATTGTTTCATCTCTGTAAATCGTGTACGTATTAAGATAATAAGAAATGTCTGCAAAAATTGAAAAACTTCGAGCGAGCTCAACAAGCTCATTAAACCATTGGTTCCATTCATTTATGTACTTTACAAGCCCTTACGAAAAAATATGCTAACAGTTGGTTTTCCCAATTAAATAAAATTTAAATAAAAAATTTCACTTTTCAAAAACGTAGCCGTTTCTGCCGATTTGGCAAGATTTCTGTGAAATATTTACATACGTTAGTGATATGTAAAAAGGATAATCAAAGTGATAGTGGGCAATCACTGGTGTAGTTGCGGGCAATCATGGTCTGGTTTACCCCTATGCCGTATTTGTCGAAAGGGTCGATTTATTTTTAAATAAATAAAAATCCAATTTATAAAACTTATCTAAAAAGTTTTTTAAACAATTTACTAGTAACTTACTTTAGAGAAAAAATGCATTACATTGAAGACGTCCACAAATATATTGTCCAACTAGGAAATTTCCATTTTAGGACAGTCAACTTGAAAAAATTGCTTCATAATATTAGAAAATAGGTACACACCTGACAATTTTGAAATTTTACTATTTTTTTATAATTTAACGATAAAATTATTTACCGTTCAACACTAATTATATCTAATTCCTTGAGGCATTTTCTCTATTGATTTATAATTATTACACTCAAAATATTTGTTTTTGCTTCATTCTTGATTATTTGGAGTTATTTAAGTAGTTTTTTAAAGCTACCTGCTTTAACTAAGATAGAGAATAGGTTTTATGTTCAATATTGTGACTGGTGTCTGCGACCAAATAGACCTCTCAATAGATAAGACGGATAATTATAAACATATAGCAATTAATTACCGCATAATCAATCATGCGTTTCAGTGAACATTATATCAATGTTATCATGTTATACAAACATCCATTAATCATCGATCATTCACATTGCAAAGGCTGGAAAAAATAGTGTTATAGTGATTTATTACTTATCATTAATATAACTTTGATGATTTTTTAAATCTAAATCGTTTTCCGCAGTAGATGCATTGTTTGTTTGTTTATAATCGACACCATAAACATTTAATTACTTACATGAAGAGAAACTGTGTCTATAATCATAATAATAATAAAATTATAAGCGCATTATTAACATTTCAGAACGTTGCACTCAGGGCTGGTCCTGAGCCAAACGGCGACTGGCGCGATAAAAATTTTGACGCCCCTTGTCAAAACCAATAGTTGCCTAGGTTTTTATTTTAATTTTTTTACAGCGACTATTTAAACCTTGTACATACAAAACATATGACCTGTGCTGAGGCGGACTAAAGTTATTCATTTTCTATTTATTTTTTTTTTCCATGTCGTTTTTAATGTTTTTTTCAGAGTTTTTTCATTAATCTCTTTCAGCCAGATTTTTATTCTTGATTCGTAATCATTAAAATGCTCCATTCGCTTTATATAGGGTTTTCCAATAAGAGGTGTTATTTTGATATTCAATCGTAAAAGATCAATGGTTTCGTTGCTTGTGTGGCACGTAGCGCCGTATTGTTGAAATTAAACGTTGTCCAGATCAATACCATCTAATTCCGGCCATAAAAAATCATTAATCATCTCTCGATAGCGCAATCTATTCACCGTAACTGTTGCTCCAGCCTCATTTTCGAAAAAGTAAGGTCCAATGACTCCGCCGGACCCATAAACCGCACCAAAAAGTCACACGTTAAGGATAGAAAGGCTTTTCAACAATAACTCTTGGGTTTTCCGAGCCTCAAATGCGACAATTTTGCTAGTTGACGAAGCCACCGAGGTTGAAATGGGCCTCATCACTCAAAATGATTTGCATTTGATTCACTGAAGTGAATTTTAATAATTTCAATGCGTTGTTGAAGCGTGTATCGTTCCATTTTTATTAATGGCGTAGTTTCTCCTTGTCAAATGTCAAAAAATGACAGCTTCAAAAGTAACATCTACCGAAATAGCGGGCTATTCAAAATAACACCTCTTATTGGAAAACCCTGTATCTGGAGGAAGGATGTTGTGGAGTTTTGTCACAAAAAATACAGTTTCTTTGTCCGAATGTGGTTTTATGACTTGGAATATTTTTTATATCATTTTGATTTGATCTAGTGTGTTGAATACTTGGTATTGTAGAGGATTAAGTATTTTTAATTTATTTTTTTGTTTGTATTTTTTTATTTATATTTATTTATTTATTTGTATTTTTGGGGCTCAATGACTGGAAAGGCCACGGTGGAACATTTTCCTGCTGGGGGATGTGGGCCTATAAAATACCGTGATACGCCATCTTGCAATAACATCAGCAACATTTCCAGTAAGTCCTACTCCTTAGCGTCCTAGAGTGGTCTTTATGATCCCGCGAGTCCCGGGCAATATGACCACTGACCCTAACATCATGGTCGTACCTGATAAGGAGAGGGCGAATGGCGAGTTTCCGGCGCCATAAAACCGGATCAGCTCAGCTAAGGGAAGGTAACCCCTACAAAAAAATCCCTGGAGAAGGCAATGGGAAACCACTCCAGTATCTTTTCCCAGCATATCACTATGGAGAGAAACCAAAGATATTAGAAGAACGAGATGTGCTATGCGCAGTTCGTACTGAGTGGAATTGTTTTGCCGAGTGTCGCCGGTTTTGTTCACCAATACTACTGCACACCTTCGCTTACGCTAAGGTATCCGCACTAATACATAGAACAGATTTCTGTGCGTACACGTCCCGATACCGTTCAAAGTACCCTAATTAGGTAGTACTCCGGCTACGGTCCGGCGGCCAACATAGCATATCTCGTTCTTCTAATATCTTTGAGAGAAACCAACCAATGGCCCCGAGTTCCGGGCGGCCCTTAAATGGGCCAGGGGTGCGAAGAATCTCCCGGCTCAAAATAGTGAATTCAAAAATAAGACTAGGAACATGGAATGTAAGAAGTTTATACAGCGGTAAATTGGATAATGCATTACAGGAAATGGAAAGATTAAAAGTAGATATTCTTGGAATTAGTGAACTGAGATGGACTGGCAGCGGCATACACCAACATGAGAAGGGAAATCTATACTACTCAGGAAGTGACCCACAGGACAGAAACCGTCGAAACGGAGTTGCTGTATTTGTCATGGAGAAGTATGTAAAATTTGTTAAGAATTTTGTACCCATCTCGGACAGAATAATATTATTACAATTACACTGTCAACCCATCAACATTAATTTTATTCAAGTGTATGCACCAACAGCGGAAGTGAGATATGATGGTGATGTGGAATCTTTTTATGACTCACTAGCCAGTACATTGCAAAGTTTGAAAGGAGAAGTCAATTTTGTCATTGGAGACTTAAATGCCAAAATTGGTGAAGGTCACCGCTCGCATATAGTTGGTGAATATGGCTTAGGCATAAGCAATCAAAGAGGTGATAGACTATATGAATTCTGCCAGGATAAAAATATGGCTGTATTAAATACATGGTTTAAACTCCCGAAAAGAAGGCTTTATACGTGGAGATCACCTCAGGATGGAACAATCTATGATATTGTCATGAACCAAATTGACTATGTGTTAGTAGACCATAGATTCAGGAATTCCGTAAAGAGAGTCACCACGTACCCTGGTGCGGACATTGGTTCTGACCATGTTTTGTTAACTGCCGATATTGTTTTACGCTTAAAACAAATAAAAAAGCCCAAAACCAAAATTAAAATGGATATCTCGAAACTCCATGAAGAAGTGGTCAGAAATAGGGTATCTCAGACTTTGAACGATAATATTAGGCTACTCCCTTGTGATCCATCGATAGAAATACAAACACAATGGGATAACCTTAAGTCAGTTATATGTGAAACCTGTGATGCAAATTTGAAAGCTGATAAGCAAATTAGAAAAAAGAATTGGATGACTGATCACATTTTGAACTTAATGGATGAGAGACGTAAACACAAACATAATGAGACACAATATAAAAACTTACAAAGAACGATTAGACGTGAAATTAAAAAAGCCAAAGAAGAATGGATGAAGTCACAGTGTGAAGAACTAGAGTCGTACAGTCGTAGTCACAATGCATTCAAACTTCACAAAACATTAAAGGAAATTACAGGCACTTCTAGAAGAATTACTCCATCATGTTTAGTTGACGATTCCAATAAATTAATATTGGATGAAAAAGATATTTTACAAACATGGGAAAAGTAATTCATGATACATTCAAAGATATTAGACCTGACATTAATATTCCCAATGATCAATTGCATGGACCATCGATTTTAAAATCAGAAATTCTTCATGCGATAAAGACTTCAGACAATAGAAAAGCGTGCGGACCAGACGATATTCCAGTTGAGGTGTTGAAGCTCTTTAATGATGAAAATGTTGACTACCTGTTGAAGTTATTTAATTCTATATACGACACAGGGAATATACCCCAAGATTGGCTAAAATCCACCTTCGTGACATTGCCTAAAAAACAATACCCTAAGAAGTGCAGTGACTATCGATTAATAAGCCTGATGAGTCATGTCCTTAAATTATTCCTTAAAATAATACATGCCAGGATACGCAATAAGTGCGAGCAGGACTTGGATGACACTCAGTTTGGTTTCAGAAATGCGTTTGGAACGCGTGAGGCATTATTGTCTATCGATGTACTATTGCAAAAGTGTCGTGACCAAAGAAAAGAAGTTTTTGCCTGTTTTATTGACTACGAAAAGGCATTTGACAGGGTAAAACATGCTGACCTAATGAAAATGCTTGCGGATTGTAACGTTGACACCAAAGACCAGAATTTCATAAAAAACCTTTATTGGTTCCAAACATCAGAAATAAGACATGGGAATGAGAGATCTAATGCAATTGCCATTCAGCGTGGAGTACGACAAGGCTGTATCCTGTCGCCACTATTGTTTAATCTATATTCCAACTATGTCTTTAAAAGAGCCCTAAGTAATACTGAGAAGGGTCTTAAGATCAACGGAGTTGTCATTAATAACATAAGATACGCAGATGATACTGTATTACTAGCTAACTGTATCGATGACCTCCAAGACCTATTAAATCTTGTTAATAATGCTGGTGAGCAACTGGGCCTAACAATCAACGTCAATAAAACAAAATGGATGACATTTGGACGACTAGATCACTCTGAATCAGTGATACAGTTAAATGGTTGCAATGTCGAAAAGGTCGAAAGATTTAAATACCTCGGCAGTATTCTCACGGAGACTCTTGACCCAGATGTAGAGGTTAGGTGCAGAATTGAAGCAGCAAGAACTGCGTTCATTAAAATGAAATCCCTCTTCTGCAATAATAATATCAGCTTAAAACTAAGGCAGAGAATGCTAAAATGTTATGTGTGGTCGGTCTTGTTGTATGGATGTGAAACATGGACCTTGAAAGTAAATACCATGAACAGGTTAGAGGCTTTTGAAATGTGGCTTCACCGGAGAATACTCAAAGTCCCATGGACCGACATGATCACCAACACAGAAATTCTCAGGCGGGCTAGAGCAGAGAGAGAACTGCTTAGATTAATAAAAATCAGGAAAATTTCATATCTGGGTCATGTACTTCGAGGGTAGAAGTATCACTTGCTCCAGTTAATATTGAAAGGCAAGATAGAGGGTCGCAGAGGGCCTGGTAGGAGACAAATGTCTTGGCTGCGAAATATACGAGAGTGGACCGGCTTTAGAAGTGTGGAGGAGCTATTCCGGGCAGCGCAAGACAAAGAGACATTTTCCAGAGTGATCGCCAACGTCGGGGGGACCTGATACGGCACATAAAGAAGAAGAAGTATTTTTAAATAGTTTCAATAGTATATTTTTAGTATATATTTGTTGTAGGTACATTTGGTACATCAAAACTATTGAAAATTTCTATCGAAGGCGTTCTTATGTGTACTTTCAGTATGGTCTTTATGATTTCTTTTTGAATTGTAAATACAGCAGATTCCTACCCAATATCAAATATTCCATATTCAATACAAGAATGACATAAAGCGGTAAAGGTAGTTTTTCACTGTAATCTGTAATATTCGGATGATTTTTGTGTAGGGCCGTTTTTGTGAAAAATAATCTCAAGGGCGATGTGTTAGGACCGTAAGGTGTTATCAGCGCCTTGGCGACTTAATAATTGCGACTGCGCAAAATGCGCCTGCATAGGGGCAGCCCTGATTGCACGCGATGCCATACGTAGTAATGCAAAATCATGTGTTTTTGGTTTGAAAATTTGGTCGCCTAGAAATTTTTCAGATGCTTTAATTAAATACTGCAAGTAGAATACATCTTGGCCTTTGAAATAATTGAGTATTTTTTAGTTAAGTCTTTTTATAAGCCCAGAAAAAAATAATGTATAACGCCTATGAAAACTTCTTTAAAGTTCAAAATCTCGTACTTACGAAGCCTTTTTCGGTTATGATTTTATTTTATAATGTGGCAAATTAAGTTATTTATAAAATGATCGAAAAATTTTTTTTTTTTTTTTTTTTTTTTTTTTTTTTTTTTTATATATACAATAATATTATTATTGGGTTTATAGACAGTTTGATAATGCCTTTAGAGGGCGAAACAGCTGTCACGCGTAATAATAATTACACAGCAGAACTTGTTTAAAAATAAACTGTTTTTATAAACCCAATAATAATATTATTGTATATATAAAAAAAATAAAAATAAAATGGAGTTCTACAAATTAAACTTAATAACAATAAATAAAAAAAAAAAAGAAAAAAAAATTAATATTTATGCCTGAAAATCCACAAAATATATTTTCTTGCATAAATCAAAACAGGCGGAAGGTGTTAAGCGGGAATTTAAACCTTATCGCCATCTACGTAAGGGTTATTATTGATAGCGGCTCAATTTAAAATATTACACGACGTAGTGCATCGCCTTAAGTGCAGTTACCTACAGCAATATGTTTTCACTTATACTAGCTAACATCAGTTTTGACTGGGAACTGGCAAAATAAACCGCATTCCGAATTTCTACCGATTAATTCCTTAAAAAATAAAGTTTTAAGCTTTAAAATACATACATAATACTTTTTAAGATAATCTTAAACGTTGGTCGAGCTGAAAATTAATTACGCTTATGATAGAAAAAAAATATGCTCCGAAAATTATTAACACACATCTGGTTCTGTTATTTGACATATTATATGTGTGAAAAATTCAGTGTTTCTTTAAAAGTTACCTTTTTTACATTAACAGGAGACCTTGAATAAAATAATTTCTCTCGGGGCCTGTGTCATCTTTGGGGATGCTGTGTGAAGGGTCTTTTTAAGGAAAGAAAGGAGATTAAGTTCTTGGATGGAAAACGGTATGAGGGGTGGGTAGGAATCTGGGGGTCAGTGTGTCCAGAAGAGACGGATGTATGAATCCATCCCTCTTACGCATTCGCCGCCAAGATATCGACAAACCTCACCCAATGAACCCGGGAAACCTATGAACCTAGCCAACAAACATAACGAACCACTGAGGGTGACCCATGGCAAAGGTGTTGATTATGCAATGAATGGTTATGCAGATTTTTGCTCGCATGATATTGTAAATATTTTCGCTTACGCCTATTAATATTATAATCTTTTTTCATATTGGCGCGCTCCCTCCAACATTCATATTTATATGTATCTTCCTTTCAAACAATCTTCTTCTTCTTTTTAAACGCTTACTTCGGAGCCGCCTCAGACGTGGCCTTAAGAGGAAGCTACAAGCCTAAAATGTGTATATTCTTGGTATACCTTATATTGTAGGAAATAGGCATTAAAATACAGTCTAGAACAGTGTTCCGCAAAGCGTGTGCCGCGGCACACTGGTGTACCGTGGTCATCAGTTGGTGTGCCGCGGAAAAAAATTATGGTATTGTGAAGATAATAAGAAAGCAAATGGGAGCAGATGAGAGATAATATCACTCACTGTTTCATACAGAAGTGACTGATATTATCTCTCATCTGCTCCCATTTGCTTTCTTATTATCTTCACAATACCTTGATTTTTTTATGGCTTTCTCGCGGAAAAGTGCTATTTCGGATTTACGAGCTAAAAAATGAGTCCCATACGTTTTTAGAGGCCCAGGGTCAGATTTTGCTTCTGTGTTTAAAAAAGAAGAATGGGTAGTAAAACTTTCATATATAGCGGACGTATCCGCTCATTTAAAAGACACGCGTACGAACAAGCGAGAAAAGAAACGAACAAGCTGATACAGGGAAAGAAAAGAAAATTCTTGAATGATATTTTACTAAAAATGGAACAGGACTTTGTCAATAATAATCCTAGAGAAGCATATAGGGGAGTAAACTTCTTCAAGAAGGGTTTCAAACCGAATACAACACTATGCAAAGACGCTGATGGATCAATTATATCAGATAAGGAACGAATAAAAACAGTGTGGAAAAACTACTTCTATAAACTTCTCAACCCTAATAGCGACCTGAGAAGTCACCCTACCAACATCCCCACTGAATCAAGTAATGAAGAATCAGCGAATCCACCAACAATGCAAGAAATAAACGCTGCACTAAAGAAACTTAAAAACAACAAATCACCTGGGAAAGACAACCTCCCGGCAGAGTTGTTCAAATATGGAAATGAGCATCTGAGAAATCTGCTACTCAATTTAATAACTAAAATATGGACACTGGAAAAAATCCCAGAGGAATGGCAAATAAGCATAATATGCCCAATTCACAAGAAAGGTGACAAATTAAAATGCGAAAATCATAGAGGCATATCACTTTTATGCACAGCATATAAAATCTACACCATGAAACTGAAACAAAGAATTGATAAATATGCAGAAAACCTACTGGGAGAGTATCAGGCAGGCTTCCGCACCGGTAGATCCACAGCAGACCAACTGTTCACCGTCAGACAGATCTTGGCAAAGTGCTGGGAATTTGACATAGACATACACCAACTATTCATTGATTTCAAGCAAGCATATGATAGCATAGATCGGGAGTGTCTATATGACATACTACTACAATTCCAGATTCCACCTAAATTGGTTAGGCTCATAAAAGCCACAATGTCAGACTCAAGATGTCAGGTCAAAATAGACGGAGAATTGTCGGAAGAATTTACAGTATCACAGGGACTTAAACAGGGGGACAGTCTGGCTCCCACTCTCTTCAACATTGTGCTCGAACATGTAATACGAAAAAGACTAATAGACACTGGCTCCAATATTTGTTTCAAGAGCAGTCAAGTTGTCGGATATGCGGATGACATCAATATTGTCGGAAGATCAATTTCAGCCATTAAGGAGGTCTTCGACCCTTTAGAAACAGCGGCGCGGGAAGTAGGACTGCGAGTTAATGTTGACAAAACAAAAATGATGGTACAGAGCAGAAACCCTTCACACAGAAGAAGAAGTAGTGCACTATTTAAAGACAACTACTCATACGAAGTGGTCGATCAATTCACCTACCTGGGCTCCAGCCTGACAGAGAACAATGAGGATCCAGCAGAAATCAGAAGGAGAATCACAACAGCCAACAAAACATACTTCTCTTTGCTGCCAGTGTTTAAGTCACGTAGTGTCCACAGAAAAACCAAAATAACCATACATAAGACCATTGTAAGAACTGTATTGGCATATGGATGTGAGGCGCTGACACTGACGGTAAAGATGGCTGAAATGCTGGATACTTTTGAAAGAAAGGTGCTGAGAAGAATATGTGGACCCGTGAAAGAGGGCGAACAGTGGCGTATCCGGCACAATATAGAATTGTACGATATATATATAAGGCCCCTAGCATCTCTGCACACATGAGACTCCTCAGGCTGAGATGGGCTGGGCATGTACAGAGAATGCCGGATACACGCGTCCCAAAAAGAATTCTGACTGGTCACCCAGGTGGAAAGAGAAAAGTGGGAAGACCCAGACTGAGGTGGGAAGATGAGGTAAGAGGGGATGCAGCACAGCTTCTCCAGGTGACAAACTAGAAGTCAGCCGCTGAGGACAGGAGGCCAAAGCTCGATATGGGCTGTAGCGCCATCGAAGAAGAAGAAGAAGATTCGCTCATTTAAATGAGCTCAACAGAAAAATGCAAGGCAGAAATTCTTATATTTTAAGGTCTTCGGACAAAATTCATAGAGTTAAAATCTGAGAAAAAGGAAGAATTCGTAGAGTTAAAAACTGATCAGACATTAAGGGCCCGCTTTCCGCGTAAAGAATTTAGATTTGGGCAACACCCACAAAATAAACAATATTTAGTGTTAAAAGAATCCGACAGAGGTGTCTGAATTCGTATTAGGAATAATTTTGGGGATTATTTAATAATTTAAATAACGAAATTAAATTACCGACATCTATTGCAATTTTAGAAAAACAGAACCATTTTTAGTTAGCACTGAGCAAATTAGAACGAAGTCAAAATGAAGATGGTTCTCAAAATATGGGTTTTATTACGGATTTAATTAATTATTATTTTTTTTAATTTTACAAAAAACATTTACGAAAGTTATTTGTATAGGTATAAAAATTACTTTACTTTACTAAAATACTATTATCACTTTTATAAAAGTAATTTATAACTTTTATAAAATCAATAAATATATTTTTACATCAATAAGGTTTTTCTTATATGGTTATCTTTATAGGGTGTCCGGGGGTAAAGTGCTCAAACTTCAGGAGGTTATTCTAAATGCTAGAAGAAGTAAAAATGAAATGGAAATTATTCGAATTTCCAAATTTTTTCCACAAAAATTTATTTTCCGTAGAAGAAATTGTTTTTTTTTCTATACAAAAAATTAAACTTTTTTACTCGAAAACTATCTTAAAACGTTGGAATTCCAAAAAAACTTTTTATTCTTTTTTACTTGTACTATCAATTAGAATCACCTCCCGAAGTTTGTGCACTTTACCCCCGACATCTTGTATAATATGCGCAATATAATATTTATACACGTGTAATATCTACTTTTGTACATTTATATAAATTATATACACGTTTACATTTTTATGCTCATCAAATTTATTATATTATAAATATAGATAGAAAGATCCTTAGTGCTTCCTGAGGACTTACAAATCAGAAGACTTTTTTGTAATTATTTATTTATTCATTTAAACAATTCAATAATTATAAAGAGTAATAAAACATGTAAGCAACATAAAATTACATTCTAAAATGTGAAAGGGGCTCTATTTATTTACATTTTTATGAAATTACTACTTTTAATAGTTTAAGCTTTCAGTGAACTTTCAATTTTATTTTTAACTTCTCTAAATATTATTTGTTTAAATTGTCAAATATAATTTAATCACAAACACAAGATTCACTCAAAATGAAAGATTGGTGGTTCTGAAATGTTCCCATAAATACGGTGAAAGAACCCTAAACTATAAACTTATTACCCTAAACATGCTTCGAGCGAAATGCGGATCTGGAAACCTTATCGTCAATCTGAGCAAAACATACCATGAACGTCAATATAGCAACAGCCTTTATTCTGCGGCAGTTTCATTAAATTATTTTCTTCAGGGCCTCCTTCCAACATAAAAAATAACATCACTGAACTAAATTATATTATTGTATTATTGTAGAAAGCAATCACTTTGTGGTTTGACATATTTAATAAAATAAAATACTTTTTTTGTTTAAAAACCACGATATTTATTAATTTAAGAACCGACCGGTTTCGCTTTACTTAAGCATCATCAGGGTACAAATTAATACTAAACAAGAAGTACATAATGTGTGCATATATATAACAAAATATAGAGGGAGACAACATGATACAAATATAAGCAACACAAAGACGGTCATAAAATACATTAACATAAGTGCACAAGTAATGGAAAACCGCTAGATAATTATGTAGACTAATGGGTTATACGAATAAATCGGGAGAAACAAAACATCAATAAAACCTCAATAATAACGGTTTTTCCGAATTTGCAAATCATTTGATCGATAAAGATCATACATTCTGTCATAGCACCGGTGCTAACATCTTACATAAAAACGGGCATGGTAACAGACTAAACAATTTAGAGGCACTAGAAATTAAAAAAGCTGTAAAAAACAAAAGTCAGATACTTAATAATCAATTAGACATATCAAGTAGTCCAATATTAAGTCTGTTTCCAATAAACCCATAAAAAATTCCCAGTTCTCCTTACCTCCTTACCACCTTGCCAGTTGATGTTTTGTTTCTCCCGATTTATTCGTATAACCCATTAGTCTACATAATTATCTAGCGGTTTTTCCATTACTTGTGCACTTATGTTAATGTATTTTATGACCGTCTTTGTGTTGCTTATATTTGTATCATGTTGTATCCCTCTATATTTTGTTATATATATGCACACATTATGTACTTCTTGTTTAGTATTAATTTGTACCCTGATGATGCTTAAGTAAAGCGAAACCGGTCGGTTCTTAAATTAATAAATATCGTGGTTTTAAAACAAAAAAGTATTTTATTTTATTAAATTATATTCCCCACAGTTTCAGAACTATCAATAGCTTTATTCGCTCGCCCGTTCATTATTTTTCTGGATTCCACGTTCGAGTATTGTTATTTGAAACAGATGGCCCATATATTATTATTACATATTATATTATATTTCGGACATCGTTGCATTGTGAATCATCAGAGCAGATCTTAGAGTAATATTGTAAAGTGACGTGTGTATTTGTGTACGTAGAAAGTTAATTCACAAATAAATCACGATCATATAGTATCCTCAACAAGCAAACTAAATTAATAAGAACTTGCCCCGTAATTTCTAATGTTTTGGAATTAGTTTTATTTCCCAAAGTACGTATTCTGAAAAAAATAAAATAATATTTTTTATAACTTTTTACTACACAATACATAAATAAAAATAATAATTAATTTTTATAATAAATTATCGTTTATCGTATTCTGAAAAAAATAAAATAATAATTTTTTTAACTTTTTACTACACAATACATAAATAAAAATATGAATTACAAATGTTTATAATAAATTATCGTTTATAATAAATATAAGCTTGTAAATCAAATATTGTACTTTTTTCTTCTCACCTATCATGCGTTGAACCCTTTGGAGATATATTGTTTTCTTTGGAATACGAGATGTCTTTCGCTTATTTCCCATCTTTGAAAAAACAATATTTATGAACTGATATACGCTTAAAATTATCTTTATAGGTTCAAATATTTGCACGTAATCGCACGTCTGTATATCATAAAACGTTGAACGACACGTCTGCCCCCAAAGCCCTCGAGTTGGCGAATGAGCTTTGCAATGAAAGATAGGTTAATCTTCATGTCGGAGCGAGCGCGCTATAATAAATGTGATTTAAAAGCAATAAGCGTAAGAGACAGTTGTGAAAATATTTAATTAAACATGACTTATTAACAATACAGCAAAAATTTCTTTAGAAATATCTTAAGTAGCATTTAAAGAAGCAATTTGAATTTTTTCATACCTGTAACTTGTAATATAACAGAAACAAATGTGTAAATAATAATTTTTGGAGCATACTTTGTTACGTAATACAGTCTCCCTATAAATTAAAAGAATGGTTGCCCTAGATTAAATGGGACCTGGCCATCCTATTCCATGCCAGAAGGTCGTGGCGTACGTGACAAAACGCAGCGAGCCGCCGCGTGATCGGCACGGACCACCCAGGGAGCGTTCTCAGCTCAACACGGGCCGGCACCGGCCGCCCCGCCAGTCGAGAGCGGACCTCGGTAATTGCAACAGTGTGTCTCTCGCAGAGCGAACCACAAACGCTCGCAATGTTCGGGCGCGCGGAATTACGTAATATTAGAAACGGACGCGATCTCGTGCCAGTTTCCTACTAGATGCATTTCGCTATCAATTGCCAATCATGTCTATTATCTCGGATCGAACTAAACTCAATGGAGTCCCGTTTCCGTGTAAAATCCCGAGTGAATATCACCCCATCAACAGTACCGCCGCTTTTGAGCGCGGGAAACCTGGTCAACATGATGTACCATACCACATCAAGGCGAATCGTAAGCTTTCAACCTATCCCCTTTCTTGTGTTCAATTCTTGTAACTTCTTGTAAAAAATCCTCGTTTCATCCGGTCGTCACAGAGAGTGTAGAGAGTAGAGATCCAATTTATACCTGTGTTTCTTTAGAAGATGATTAATATACCTTGTGCCCTTACTTATGTGTTATTATTGTGATGGCCTTTTCCAACCTCCTGACCGATGGACGAGCTGCTGATCAAAGAACTGCCCACCCCTGATTGTACACGAGTCATCTGCTTTACCTTTCTACTGAGCTTAGCCAATATTTAACCAGGTTCGATACCGGTTTACCCATATGTTAGGACATGTTAGCGTATGTTAGCGTATGTTAGCGTATGTTAGCACTGGCCCCTTCAACGTGGATTTTTCTTTGGTTATTAGTAGTCCATCGGGAGGTCAAATTGGAAATAAACTTGTACCCTTTCACTGTTTTTCATGCTTTGTTTTGTATTAACCATTGTATAACTATGTTTTTCTTCCAATAAATCATAGCTGTTCTACAAACCATCGCGTCAAATCTAAAACATCCGTGTCACATTAAAACTATTCTGTGTTAAATTACAAGTTTTACGAATCGTCACTCGACAAAATTTAATTACCGGTATTCCATCACAAGGTGCGCAACCAACATTCACTTCTTTTCGGACATCTCAAACATCACATAGTGATCCAAAACCACAATGGTTTACTTTCCAAGTGCAACTATTAGAGAGAATGAGCTACAATAAAATACAATTCAACAGTTTCAAATCTTGTACATGATACAAAATAAATTTCTTGTTCGTGGAACCATAAGCCAGCTCGTTCTGCAAAATACACAACCAAGGAAACTAAAGCCTCTCAGCCATCTGACAATTTCGCTTTATATGTAATAAAAGTGGGTAGTGTATCCTTTTTGTAAAAAAAAAGTCTTGAAAGCCGACCTACTCCTTACATATAATTGAGATTCGCGATTGACGTGAAATTCCCCATCTGTCACACATTGCTTATTGGCGCAACTTTGACGGGATGTGAGGAAGCTTGCGTGTAAATAACCAAACACTGGTTCTGCTTAAATTCAGACAATTGGTCACGAGTCACAAACAAACCCTCCAATAATTGTTGAAAAAACAAACAATGCTCTCTCGAAATCTGCACTTTGAATTTTTGTTTTTTTTCGGAAGAAATTTTTTCAAAATTTTTCTTCGAAACCAAGGACTTTGAAATTTTTTCGAGAAATTTAATTTTTCGGAAATTTGTTTTTTTCGGAAATTTTTCAAAAACGCACAATCTCAGGGACTTTTCCATCAAAATCCCAGGACAACCCCTGGCCGGTTTTTTTTCAAAAATCAAGGACTTTGAAATTTTTCGGAAATTTTAATTTTTCGGAAGTTTGAAATTTTTTCGGAAATTTTTCAAAAACGCACAATCTCAGGGACTTTTCCATCAAAATCCCAGGACAACCCCTGGCCGTTTTTTTCACAAATCAAGGACTTTGAAATTTTTCGGAAGTTTGAAATTTTTTCGGAAGTTTGGTTTTTTCGGAAATTTTTTTCAAAAAC
Organism: Hesperophylax magnus; assembly: GCA_026573805.1. Classification (NCBI taxonomy): domain Eukaryota; kingdom Metazoa; phylum Arthropoda; class Insecta; order Trichoptera; family Limnephilidae; genus Hesperophylax; species Hesperophylax magnus. Next base: position 22,116,102 of record JAIUSX010000012.1, read on the forward strand.
GCACATCTCAGGGACTTTTCCATCAAAATCCCAGGGTAATCCCTGGCCATTTTTTTCAAAAATCAAGGACTTTGAAATTTTTTCGAGAAATTTAATTTTTTCGGAAATTTGAAGTTTTTTCGGAAAATTTTTTCAAAACGCACATCTCAGAAACTTTTCCATCAAAAACACAAGGAAACCGCTGGCCATTTTTTTTTCCATATTGGGACTTCAAAAAATTTCACAAAATTCTTCACCCATCATCACAAGCTCATCTTTTTTTGAAAAAACTCAGCCACAACACTCTGATAATTCTTTTTTCTTTTCACAATGTCTAACTCAACTAGCCACAAAATGAATCCTCAAAACAACACCTTAGGCATAATAGCCAACATCTGCTCTCGAAGTACGCAAAGTTTAGAAAAGGAATTGAAAGACAGGAATATTTCTCCTTTCAACAAAACCAAAAACGTCCTGATCAAGTACGCAACATATTATAACAGGAAATATATTAGGAGACTGGAATTTCAACCCGGCAGTATAACAATCTCTGACACAAGCATACCTACTTGCACAGAAATTAAACCACCAATTACACCCGTCAAGGAAACCACAAAACCCTTCGATCTAACTGGATGGAAAATTAAGTACAACGGCAATACTAACGTAGAAGATTTCATCGACCGAATTGAAGAAACAGCCGCGATACGCAACATTCCTACTGAGATACTACACCGTAACTTCATAGATCTCATCTCGCACGAGCTACTCTCCTGGCATAGAATTCACAAGAAAAAAGTAAGCTCCTGGCCCGAACTCAAAGCTGCTCTCCTGAAAAGTTTCGCACCAAAAGAAACACAGCATAGGATTAAGTCTACTCTGTTTTCCATCAAACAATTCTCCAACGAAACTGTAGCACAATACGCCCAGAGAGCAGATCTTTTAAACATCAAACTGACAACTCCAGTCCCTGAAACAGAGCTAGTCCCTATCTTGACTGATGGCCTCCTAGCAAGATATGAGAACATAATAACCTATCAAAAAATATCCTCAGTAGAACAACTCAAAGATGTCTGTCTTCTATTGGAAAACTATCAAGATAAAAGAAGAAACACCAAGACTTCTAACGAGCCCCTTCTACCAAGCCTCGCCTCTCGGTCATCCAATCAGATTAAACCAGAGTTTAACGAGAAGAAGTTTTGCACCTTTTGCAAAAGAACCGGACACTCACAATCATCTTGCTACAAAAAAGCTAAACTTTCGTATACCCAAGATAACAGGGGCCACCAAAAGCGCCCCCGTGACCATTCTCCTCAACATGACAACTTGAGGGAAATCTTCAAGAGATCAAGAAATAACCTTGAAAGATTACATCCTTCTAACAACTTAATTGCAAGACCACCTACAGATTTCTCTAAACCTCCGCCAAATTGGTCCAAGAGAACTCCAAAAAACTAAGACTCAACCCCTCGGAAGTTCATTCAATATCTAGGCCTACTGAATGGACCGAGTGGTTGAAACACATTGCATATTTCAAAGAGGCCTTACAACTTTCTACAGTGAGCTGCACTCAAGCTAAAGATGGTCGCCCATACGCGCAATTTTCTGTTAATGATGTCGTCTTCTCTGGACTACTGGATAGTGGAGCTTCAGTTAGCTGCCTCGGCGGTAACGCCCACATCCCCTTTGTCAACAATGGATTCACAATCAACAAACACCCCGCTTTCGTCACCACTGCAGACAACAACACTCAAAAAGTCACAGGAGCAATTGTCCTACCTGTCAAGTGTGGAAGTAAATCAATTCCAATAAATTTTCTAATTGTACCAACCATCACCCAGAAATTTATTCTTGGAGTCGATTTTTGGAAAGCATTCAACATTGCACCCCAGGTTTTCAACCCATGCAACAACACCACACCCACCACCTCAATCAACGAAATCCGTACAATAATTCCGTACGAGAACCTTCACCCACCACAGGCCGAACAACTGGAAGGCATGATCAAGAAATTTGAATCAATCTCGTTCGAAAAGTGTGGACTTGGGTTGACAAATTTAGTCAAACATCACATCAAGACAAATGGACCACCTATCAAACAAAGATACTACAATTTGGCTCCCCAGAAACTAAAACTGTTGGAGAAGGAACTCGATGATATGTTAAATATGGGCATCGTGGTTCCCAGCAGAAGCCCCTGGACCAACCCCACACTCTTGGTATCCAAAAAAGACGGTTCCGCCCGATTCTGCCTCGACAGTAGAAGACTTAATGCCTGCACTGAGGCTGACGCGTACCCACTTCCGCTTGTACACGCAATCCTGGATAAACTACGCAACGCAAAATTCATCTCTTCAATAGATCTGTCCAAAGCATTCTGGCAGATACCTTTGGATGAAGTTTCATGTGAAAAAACAGCATTTGTAGTGCCCGGCAGAGTAATGTTCCACTTTAAGAGACTCCCTTTCGGTTTAAAAAACAACCCTGCTGAGCTACAAAGACTGATGGACAGACTGTTCGGCCCCGAATCCGACAATAATTTGTTCTGCTACCTGGACGACCTAATAATCATCAGCGACACGTTTGAAAAACACATCGCCACCCTAGAACGAGTATTCCAACAACTCAAGTTTGCCGGATTAACAATCAACCTAAAGAAATCCGAATTTTGCAAATCACGCCTACGCTACCTCGGCTTTGTAATAGACGAAAAAGGTCTAAGGACCGACCCTGCCAAAGTCGAAGCTATGACAAACTTTCCCAGGCCAAAGAATGCTAAAGAAGTTAAAGGTTTCCTTGGTCTCGCCGGATACTACAGAAGATTCATAAGGGATTTCTCCACAATAGCGGCCCCCCTTAATAAAATTACCGGTACCCGTAAAGGTGTCAGTAACTTCGCTTGGTCTGCCGAAACTGAAAAGGCTTTCACCTCTCTAAAAACAGCACTGCAATCTGCACCGGTACTAAACTGTCCAGATTTCAATCTGCCTTTCACCCTGCATACAGACGCCTCCAATGTTGGAATCGGCGGAGTCCTAACACAAGAATTCCCCGACGGCGAACACCCAGTGGCATACTTCTCTCGTAGTCTAAACAAACACGAAAAAAACTATGGGATAACTGAAAAGGAACTACTCGCAGTCATGGACTCTATCCACCATTTCCGCGGCTATATCGAAGGCAGTAAGTTCTCAGTCATCACCGATCACAGTAGCCTAAAATGGTTGGTATCATTAAGCAACCCATCTGGTAGATTGGCCCGCTGGTCGTCTCGCCTATCACAATACACCTTTGATGTCATACATCGTAAAGGCGCAGACAATATTGTCCTAGACGCCCTCTCAAGAATAGAACTCGCCACTCTGACCTCCGAAGAAGCAACACCAACTCCTACCACCAAATACACTTGGTATTTAAAAACCTACGAGGAATGCAGGAACAACCCGCAAAAATTTCCCAACTTTATTATAAAAGAAGGTCGGTTATATCGTAACTGCAAACCACCACTGTCTATACTCGAGGACTATGCTTGGAAGTTAGTCATTCCCTCAGAGGACACACAAAAAATTATCATTGACAATCACAGCGCCCCCGGATCCATACACCCAGGAACTTTCAAAACCTATAAGAAGATAGCCTTAGGGTATTACTGGCCAGGCCTGTTTAAACAAGTTCGCAACTACATCTCTAAGTGCGACATTTGCAAAGCATACAAACATAGTACTGCACCCCCATCTGGTCTCATGAATAACCCCAAACGAGCAGACAGGCCATTACAATCATTCTCTATGGATCTCATCGGCCCTTTTCCCAGAAGCTACGCCGGAAACATGCATATACTTAGCATAGTGGATGTATTCACAAAGTTCTGTTGGATCTTCCCATTAAAAAGAGCCACAGCCTCTGCAATCATAAACTTGTTAGAAAAAAACATTTTTATCCCCTACGGCACTCCTCGCACCATCATTTGCGACAATGGAAAACAATTCATAGCTCTGGAATTCAAGGAATTTCTGGCCAAATATGGCATAAAAGATATTTTCTATAATACCCTTTACACGCCTCAAAATAATACGGTAGAGCGTTACAACCAGACCATCAACACAGCTCTGGCAATCCTGGTTGACAAAGATCAACGAACATGGTGCAAAAATCTAGAAAAAATTCAAGCTGCACTAAACAATACAGTGAACCTCACTACCGGGTACACCCCTTTCTTCCTCAAACATGGTATGGAACAAATTGTCCATGGCTCCTTGCATTGGGACGCTAGCCTCCCATCATCTTTTCCTCCTTCTACTGATAACCCATCAGAGAACTATGCTCACCGTCTTGAAGAACTTTCCGCTATCTACAGCGAAGTCACAGATGCGTTGATACTTGCTCACAAAAAGAGTGCAAACAGATATAATTTACGCAGGAAACATGTTACCTTTAAGGAAAACGACATAGTTTGGAGACGCAACAACACACTCTCACAAGGTGCTCTGTATTTCTCTGCAAAACTAGCTCCTCGCTTTGTTAAAGCAAAAGTCCTGAGAAAAATCTCCGATGTAGTGTACACCCTATCGGATGCCTCTGGTAAATACATCGGCAACTATCACGTGAAAGATATTGTCAAACTAGGAAGTGTGGACACAATAGACACCACCTTCACTAGCTCACACTCACATAACTAACAAACTTTTGGCTCTACCTTTGTACCACGAGATTTGGCCCTCGTGCAGACAAACAGCATGTCTTAACGCGTTAGTTTCATATAAAAACTCGCTTTTTTCGACCTCTGCAAGGTAACCTTTTTTTTCTAAAACACAGAAGTGTCAACTGTGTTTTTTTAAATCATTTCTCACCCATACTTGTACTATTATGCTCTTTTGTATAAACCCTTTGTTATTTTTGTTTCTTTGTCACACCTCACCGTGTAATGTTTATAAATTGTACTAATATTTTGTACGTATCTTCTCTAGAACTGATCATTCTAGTCAAGAGACTTTTTCCACTTCCCGAACAATTTATGCTCCCGGAGTCATGACCCTGGACATCATTTGTTAGTCATTACCATTCTGACACTTACGACACTAAATACATAACTATTTTTTGTCATAAATACCACAAAAGTCACGTACAACATTGTTTTGTAAATATTTTTTTTCTCTTCTGTTCTTTGTTCTTCACATTGTTCTTTACATTGTTCTTTCACATTTGTTCTTCACATTTGTTCCAATGGGTTCCATCGTACATAAAACAATGGCCCCTTTGCAACATACACCCAATTGAGGTGAATATTCTACCCCTGTAACTTGTAATCATAATGCGTGTGTAAATTCCAGTTTGGTATCGTCATTTGATTCAAGTTTACATAGGTGTAACAAATAAAGAGTTACAATTACTTTGTTTTAAAGTTTTTTCAGTTTTTTCTAAAAAATTGAATGGCGCTCAACATTCCCATTTGCTCTAATTTGTTGTTTTTTCAGAATTTGATATTGACACGTCAATTCTGAAAAAGGTTGTTGTAAAGGAGAACAAACGCCGATTTGTCCTCCTCATCAATAACAATGTTACATACATAACACCTTTCGGTCACATTGAGTTTGTAAAATCTTAAGATCTCAACTTCCTGACCCCAATTTGTTATATTATGTACTATATTTTGACTTAAATAAGCATTAATTTGCCTTGTCAAATACACCGAGCCAGGTCACTCATATTAAGTCATCCTGTGTCTTTAGGTGCCTTCTGTTTCAAATTTGTATCATAAAGTTCACAACATTCGTGTTTGTGGCAATTTTGGCAACACCAAGTGTGTTTCCTTGTTTTTGTTTGGTCATTTTAAGTAAGTAAAACCCTAAAAGGTCTTAAATAAACCACTACAAACCTTTTTTGTAAGCAAAGAGTTAGTAAAACCAAATAGGTCTCTTTTGCTATTTATTGGTGTCTTGTTTAAGACATCCTTGTTGGCATATGTCTTGTATTATTGCCAACTTAACGCATAAACCCAACCAAAGGTTATGCCGTCGTCATTTTTTGATAATACCAATAGCCACTACTTGATTGTTGTTGACATTGTGTATGTATCTTTTTTCCGGTATTGAAATGGTACTTTTTTTTCATTATTGAACGTTGATATGTTATTTTCATGATACATAAGAATGTTACAATATCCACCATGAGACGAGGGATCGTTATAAAATCTAACACTATACATGAGAATGTTATAATATCTACCATGATACGAGAAGTTCGTTATAATTACTTTTTACTGGCTTACATACACTGTGGCCAAAGAGATAATTTGTTCCATTAAATGGTTATAAATATCTATGTTGTACCTTTCCTTTCAATACTAGGGTTCTTTCGTAATTCGTTCAATTTCTACATGAGACGTGGAGACGTTATAATACTTACCATGATTCGTGCGAACGATACAATATCTTGTTGTTGTTTTCTTTAAATAAGTTGACAATATGTACTTGTTCTACATGAGACGTGGAGACGTTATAATACTTACCATGATTCGTGCGAACGATACAATATCTTGTTGTTGTCTTCTTTAAATAAGTTGACACTATGTACTTGTTCTACCGGACGTAGATCATTTTACCCTGACTCGTCACCCTTAATTGGGGCCCCTTTTTTGTATAACTCATGACACTGAGGGAAATGTCCTTCACTGTAGTGAGAAATTTTTTTTGTTCTCTTCAAACAAACATGAAGCTGTGCAGTCACCAATTTTTTACGCTAACTGATACCTGTGGACTTCTTGTCAGCGGACCCAAGAACCATCCACTATCCATTGACCATGGACTAGCCATCAGCTTCACTGTTGGTTATGAGGTATCGTATCGTGGGAGTTAATTGAGACAGTGACACAAAACCACCTAACTCGTTGTCTGGGAGACGAATAAGAAAAACTCCCAGGTTTGTGAAACTTGAGCAAGGGTCTGTCTTGTTCTCACAAACTGTAGAGGATTAAATACGACCCCTAATCTTTCACCAAATACACGTGAAAGATTAGATTGTTATTACTGTGTATTCTCCTTCACCTTTTCATCAAATTCATGTATATTTGTGTAAAGAGTTAGGAAATTTGCTGGTTGATATATTTCGTCCTCACATAGAAATCGAATTGGGAATTAGCTCAGTCACTATCAATTTTCGCTACTCAATCCTCCATCCTTCACCCTTCCATCAAACTCTTGTATATTTGTAAAAGTTAGGAAATCTGCTGGTTGACCACATTTCGTTCTCTGAAAGAGATCGAACGGAGAATCAGCTCCATCACCAGCAGACCTTCTCGCTCATCGCCATTTTTTTCTCATCCCTCATTATCCTTGAGGTTAATTTCATGAATCTGGAAGGTGTACCCTACGCACATAGCGTATCGTCTGTCTATAAGACAATCTTTATCCATGAAATTTGCTTCAAATCTCTCCTTTTCACCCCATACCTAGGTAATCAACACATTTCTTGTAATTTTGAAAGTCGTAAGTTGTTATCGCTCAAGCGCTAACACCGGCCATGGAAGGTCAACTTCTTTCAGAAACTTGGTGTTACTACTGTACAACCACCTACCTATACCTTGTATATCAAATAGGTAACCTCACGCCAGTCGTGATAGTTTTTTTTGTCTCCCCAATCTCGGGATACTCATGGTGTAGTCAGCATATTGGATCTCTCTCTACTCTCTCTTACTCTCTCTAACCAACGACGTTTTTTTGTCTTTTTGTCTTTTCTCTTGAACACAATTTGTTTCTCTCCAAACGTTTTGCATCATTGGTCTACTAGGCAGGTAAACTTCAAGAATTTTGGCTCTAATAATAACCTGTCCCTGGATTAAAAAGAAGACCAGCAGCCCTTCTCATCACCTGCAAGCTGAGCTTCTCTTCTTTGCCGCCTTCACTTCCATCACTCACATCTCTCCAATCTCTGCGTACCAAAAACACCCGACCGCACCCAAATTAGGTGTGAGTCGTGCGTGCAGTTGCAAATCAAGTTGTCTCATCATTCAAACCACATTCAAAAGAACCAACCTCAGAGCATGCCAGCTCAAGGTTAATTATGTTCCTGCAATCAACCACCTGCCGTTTGTGCAATCAACCACTTGCCGTTTGTGCAAATCAACCACTTGCCGTTGTGCAAATCAACCACCTGCCGTTTGTGCAAATCAACCACTTGCCGTTTGTGCAAATCAACCACTTGCCGTTGTGCAATCAACCACTTGCCGTTGTGCAATCAACCACTTGCCGTTTGTGCAAATCAACTACTGGCTGTCGTACAAATCAACCACTTGCCATTTGTACAAACCAACCACTTGCCGATGCGCAAACTCAACATAATAACCATTACACGCAACAACCATCAATCAACTTACTGGTATTACTCCATGTTATTACCAACTCCATTTCACCTTGACAACCACTGCTCCACCGCATCAGCATAATGGAATTCACGCTGGTACAACAACAAAACCCGGATACTTCTGGCCCTCCGCATCACCATCTCTCAACCACAACCAAGAAGCACAGTTCAATTTCTATGGCCCTAGTGATACTTGAGTGCAATCTCAAATGGGTCAAGTTACAGTGAAAATGTAACTATATAACTTCAGTGAAATTACGTCTACTTGGTACTCTACGAAAACACTACGCTCTTCAAACTTAGCTTACAGACCAATGAAATTTTAGAGTCCCTTTTTTTTGTTCTTTTCATCACTGCATAACCTTGTTTGTTGTCTTTTCATCATTGCATAACCTTGTATGTTGTTCTTGTCATCACTGCATAAACTTGTATGTTTGTTCTTTTCATCACTGCATAAACTTGTATGTTGTTCTTTTCATCACTGCATAACCTTGTTTGTTGTCTTTTCATCATTGCATAACCTTGTATGTTGTTCTTGTCATCACTGCATAACCTTGTATGTTGTCTTTTCATCATTGCATAACCATGTATTTTTTCTTTGTTGTTTTGTAAATCAACACTGTTTTTTTCTTCTCTCTCTACTTCCCTCACGACAAGGTGAAGAGGATTTTTAGCGCCTAAAGCTTCATTACCACGTCGCCTTTTACTGGCGGAGGGGGAATGTGTTACGTAATACAGTCTCCCTATAAATTAAAAGAATGGTTGCCCTAGATTAAATGGGACCTGGCCATCCTATTCCATGCCAGAAGGTCGTGGCGTACGTGACAAAACGCAGCGAGCCGCCGCGTGATCGGCACGGACCACCCAGGGAGCGTTCTCAGCTCAACACGGGCCGGCACCGGCCGCCCCGCCAGTCGAGAGCGGACCTCGGTAATTGCAACAGTGTGTCTCTCGCAGAGCGAACCACAAACGCTCGCAATGTTCGGGCGCGCGGAATTACGTAATATTAGAAACGGACGCGATCTCGTGCCAGTTTCCTACTAGATGCATTTCGCTATCAATTGCCAATCATGTCTATTATCTCGGATCGAACTAAACTCAATGGAGTCCCGTTTCCGTGTAAAATCCCGAGTGAATATCACCCCATCAACAGTACCGCCGCTTTTGAGCGCGGGAAACCTGGTCAACATGATGTACCATACCACATCAAGGCGAATCGTAAGCTTTCAACCTATCCCCTTTCTTGTGTTCAATTCTTGTAACTTCTTGTAAAAAATCCTCGTTTCATCCGGTCGTCACAGAGAGTGTAGAGAGTAGAGATCCAATTTATACCTGTGTTTCTTTAGAAGATGATTAATATACCTTGTGCCCTTACTTATGTGTTATTATTGTGATGGCCTTTTCCAACCTCCTGACCGATGGACGAGCTGCTGATCAAAGAACTGCCCACCCCTGATTGTACACGAGTCATCTGCTTTACCTTTCTACTGAGCTTAGCCAATATTTAACCAGGTTCGATACCGGTTTACCCATATGTTAGCACATGTTAGCGTATGTTAGCGTAAGTTAGCGTATGTTAGCAACTTTGCAATTTTTATTCTATCGACTGAATTTTATGTAATTAACGTTTCGGCCTTACACATATTCAGATAATATCTTGAAAAATAGCATATATTTTTTTAAGAACTTAGAAACTTAAAGTGTTACGAGAAACTTGTTATAAATCGGTAGAGATTTGGAATGCGGCCCCTTAAAACTAAAATTTTCCAAAGTAGAGCTAGCACACTTTTGGCTACATATAAAAAATGAGTATCCACTGCTTTCAAAGCGTGCTGTTAAAAATATATTACCAATTGCCACAACCTACTTATGCAAATTGGGATTTTCAACTCGCAACAACGCCTGAGGACGATCAATGAAGAGATGAGAACAGCCTCATCAAGGATTGCTCCAAATTTCGATCGCCTGTGCTCAGTTGAGCAGGCTCACATTTCTCACTAAACATCTTTTCATAATAGGTACTTATATTGATTTTAGTAATAAATGAATATTAAATAAATATTGCTTTTTTCTTTGGTGTACCTCCAAAATTTCTTGATTTGATAGGTGTACCTTGAACACAAAAAGTTTGCGGAACACTGGTCTAGAAATGTTCGATTTCAAGCACAAAACTGGTTTTTATTTATTTTGTAAATAATTTTGTAAGAACGCAAAAAAGTTAATCAAGTGAAACTGTCACAGATAATCTTAGCTATAATACTGTATTTTAAAAAAGTTATTTCCTTTACGCGTTCATACATTTCAATTGAATATTTATTTTTTATTAGTAATTTATTTTTTTACTCAAGCGAAACGATATGAAAACCTTCAATTTAAGAATTACTTACCGCAACGTTTCTTATTTGGTCCGTTATTTCTAAACCCGCTGCCCCGGTATGAAAACAACAGAGGGCACCACTTCCGTTTACAGGTTATCCTACATATGCTGCTACGGTCTCCAAAGACTCCTGACGAGAAGGACTAATAAAAAAATCTCTATAATAAACTGCTTCCGACTAGTAAGTAGGATGTGGTCTCTAGAGGAATTGCGAAAGGGTATTCAATATCGTTGACCTTCCACTCCCGAGGAAGGGTCTTTGAAGTCATATACAAGAAAATGGTATCTGTTGAATAATACAAATTCACAACCTGTACAATAGTTGAAGACAAAACATTCACAAAACTGAACCGACCACCCACCGAAGGGGCGGAGTTTTGGGAGACATCAAGTAACAAATACGACAAACATACACTCATACACACATGTAGAATTAAAACATGTAAAGGTATTTAATTAAAGACCAATAACTGACAAAAAGGGGAATACAAACATGTCAAGTTAAATTTTTTCCTTAAGAATCTTAGAATGCAGGGCAGGTACCTACATTCCGAGTTATAATGTTAAAAAGAGACAGCATGAGACATACGGGAGTAGAGGTATTTTTTAAAAGAAAACAGAAATCCAATTGCATTCGGCGATTTGTGAATTCGGTGCGGTGCAGACCACTGAACATTTAGTACAATTGGCGGAATTGATTAGATACACGAGGATACTCTTTATGCCCTCTGACTCGCAAATCTAGATATTCCTTGAGAATTCATTGAGTCTATTTAAAACTTGTTATCTTCAGGTATACCTACGAGGTGGCCCCCGCTTTCACCCTCGCCGAGCAGGCAGTGCTGACGCGGGCCGCAGAACTGTTCGGCTTCGAGGGCGGGGATGGCTTATTCTGCCCGGGCGGCAGTCTGGCCAATATGTACGGGGTGGTGCTCGCCAGGCACCGGGCCTTTCCCGCCATCAAGGCAGAGGGCGTCGCCAGCGTGCCGGGACTGGTGGTCTTCACGTCTGAGGATGTGAGTCCCATCTAATTAAATATTTCTCTATGGTGACGTTTACAGTAATACTCTAAAGGCAGGGGCAAGGAAAAACTGGGCCCACGTACGCAATGTACACAACGCATTAAGATTTCTGGACAACTTACAATCCATATATTTTCTACGAAAATAGATGCTTCAGAAACACACTCCTCGCGCAACGCCGATATCTGCGTGGGACGGGTGAAAGAAATATGGTGTTGGGGGAAGGCTTTCCAGCGAGTTGATTTGTCGTTTAAGGTCATGTTTTTTGGAATTTGGCATTAAAATGGAAAATAAACAACTAGTAAATTAATAAGACTTTAAGAAGTGATTTATATAACTTGAAATCCAGTGAATAGGACAAAAGTGTGCACGTTGACCTGAGTACTTGGGTAGTGGGGTCCGGTGTGTCTTTACCTTAAAATCCTCCGTTAGTCGTTGCATCATTATGAGGATCGTGACCCCAACTCCAATTGCCTGGTGAACAAGGCTCGTTCACTCCTCGTGGTTCTGCGCTGCATGGAGAGTCAAGAACACCGACATGACGTTCCAAATCCTGTGGTACTTGATCAGTCCAACGCATCTATTTTTGATCTATCAACGTATCAATTTTTTTGAAAATTTATGATCTTCTAACAGTAGTTCTAGTAGTTATTTGAATGATGGATGGATGGACAATTGAATGACAATTTTGAACATATTTCAGAGCCACTACTCCATTCAGAAAGCGGTCCACTGGCTGGGCATGGGTACCAACAACCTGGTGAAGGTGCGCACGGACAAAGGGGGCCGCATGGAGCCGGAGGAGCTCCGCCGCGCCTTGCACGCCGCGAGGGGGCGCGGGCTGGTACCCCTGATCGTCAACGCCACCGCGGGGACCACCGTCCTGGGGGCATTCGACCCCTTCGAGGAGATAGCGGACATCTGTAAAGAGTTTGGGATTTGGATGCACATTGATGTGAGTTACCTATATTATTATGGAAATGAGAATGTGGTCTGTTGTTGCTACATATCTGTCGTCGTTTATAAGAAAAATGGATAGGTTACATCGGAGATATTCACGGGATAGTATAATTGCATCATTTGTGTAACTGAAAGTATTTATGTAATATTGTGTTCTCAAAATCAGGTATTGTCCATTTTCTTTATCATATAATGAAATCTCCTTATATGATAAATTAAAGACAGGCCAGAAATTTAACTTTCGAATAAACACCGTTAGTAAACTTGAAAATCAAATGTCCAAATTTTAAACAAAAAAACACGTATTTCAGACACAGAATTATTATTTAATTATTTAAAAACAAAATACTTTTGTTGCCTACTTTAATACTTGTTTGAATTACAATCAGTTCCAATTTTGAAAATTAAAAGTTCGTTTAACGCGAGTATATTCATGCAGGAATTCGAATTCGCAGGAACATTTCATGTTACTTCTCGCATGCACAGACAACCGTAATTTAATTAGTATTTAAATTAGGTATTTTTCAAATTTTCTGATAAAATTTTATGATGATTTGAATGACCACGTATTAAACGTTTTTAAATAATTTCCAGGCTTGTTGGGGAGGAAGCCTCATATTTTCGGAGAAATATCGAAAAGTATTAAAAGGAACTGAAAGGTGAGGATGCAAAATACTTAGCGTATTCGTTTAAATGAAAACAGTTGGCTTAAACAGTGACAGTTGGCTTAAAATCATTACTTTTACATAAGTAATAAAATATAGTAGGTACTTAATTATTTTATGCTTTGTTTTCTTCATACCTTTAAGTAATAAGTAGAACATTCCAGAGCTGACTCCATATCGTGGAACCCGCACAAGATGCTGGGCGCGCCGCTGCAGTGCTCTCTGTTCCTGACGCGGTGGCGAGGCGCGCTGCACGCCTCTAACTCTGCCGCTGCCAACTACCTCTTCCAACAGGACAAGTTCTACGATGTCTCCTACGACACGGGGGACATGAGCCTGCAGTGCGGAAGGAAGGTAATACAGTGCTAGTATTGGTAGAGTCAGCTACATGCCTGGAACCCTCAAAAGATGCTGGCAAGTAAGACAAACCAAAGGTAACCTCATGCAGAATGAGTCGAAATAAGACACAGAAGGGCGCCGCGAAGGTGCAAAACAAAATGCCACCCCTTTTCTCGTATCAGGGTTCAGTGGGGAATATCTAGGACTGTGGGCCAGTCTAGGGCCACAGGAATCACCCTGTGGACCTCATCAATCCCGCTGGGAATTACAACACGTTCGGCGGTCTGCATCGCATATGTGTGCAATTTGAAAATGACTGTTTTAAATTTTTTTTCCAGGTTGATGCCTTTAAGTTGTGGCTGATGTGGAAGGCCCGTGGGGAGAGTGGGCTGAAGCAGCTTGTGGATAACGCCATGGACGTGGCGGAGTACTTCAAACAGCTGGTCAGGGAGCGGCCAGGGTTCGAACTGGTGCTGCAGGACACGCAGTGCACCAACATCTGTTTCTGGTACATCCCTCCCGCCATGCGAGGACTCGACAGGAATGAGGACTGGTGGAATAAAATGGATACGGTAAATACGAACTGTTTAAAAAATTACATAATTGAAACAAAATGAGATATTACATGAAAGCCTCCCGATTGTTCTCGAGCTACGATCAAACTGCATGGACTGTCAAAGCGGCATCGTAAGTAACATTTGTTCACTTTCAAGATAGAAGTATACAATTAGAGGCGCTATTACTCACTAATATCTTAATATCTCGTCGAACGTGTTGCGGTAGTTTTAGTTAGAGAGTGGGGAGCGTTGGAGGTAAAAAAGTGGAACCTATTTTTTCACTTCATGTTTCATCTCAATATAATAAATCAATGTCTTTCAAGTTTTAGGGTAAACACGATATTATCAAGCGTGATGCAAAATCAATGAAGTTTTAAATAATTGCCATGTGACCACACGATGAAACATGGAGACGGGAATGGAGTGTGGGAGGGAAGGAGGTGGCACCATTGTGTAAGGGGCTTAGCTATAGGAACCAATAATAGTCCCAAAACTGTTTCAACACTAAACATGAGATATAAAATGTAAGCGTGCCCACTATTTCCGAGCTGCGACCAACTGCATTTGCAGGGGGGTGAACGATGTTAGGCACATTTGTGCGTGCAGTTTCATACTGATTTAATTATTTATTTATGTCTGTTGGCCATTAATATAATCGCCAATAATGATTTGCAGGTGGCCCCCCGCATGAAGGAGCGTATGGTCTTGGGCGGCATCCTTCTCGTGGGGTACACGCCCCTGGCGCACAAGGGCTTGAAGAATTTCTTCCGCCTGGTACTGACCTGCCACCCGCCGGCCACGCTACAGCACATGGACTTCGTCGTGCAGGAGCTTGAGAAATGCGGGGACGATATTGGTTTCGAATGATAATATGATTTTGAGTGCATGTGTTTTGCACATCACTATCTGCACCCACCACAGATTCCTATCCATTTTACAAATTTATTATAATTGTTTTTTTTACATTCTTATCCGCACCTATCATCGAAGAAAGAAGAAGGTGACTTCAGTAGTACCTTTTTTTTTATATTTACTCCGCACAGGAGGCCCTGAAGAAAATAATTTCCCTCAGGGCCTATGTCATCTTTGGGGATGCTGTGTGGAGGGTCTTTTTGTGGAGAGGAAGGAGTGAACATGGGTCTTGAAGAGTCCCATGTTGTAGGAGGGAGGAAACACAGAGGCCGGCAGTTCGTTCCACAGCCGAGCTGTTGAACTTAAGAACGAATCGTAGAAGCGACCCGTTCTCATGTGACAAGTGTCAACTGTGTACAAATGTTGGGCGCGCGTTTGGCGTGTATCCCGACTACGCACCGGCGCCGAAGGGATCAATGACGCTAGTTCCTCAGAGCATCTTCCATTGTAATACCGATAGAACAAGGACAGCATACCTACCCGACGTCTGTGCTCTAAAGATTGCAGTCCGTTTGTTAAGATTGGGGAATCTATCAAACGGACCGCCCGTTTCTGCACAGAGTCAAGGGTTTTTTTCAGGTATTTTGGGGCTCCAGACCAGAGATGGCTGCCAAATTCGACAGTAGGGCGCACTTGCGATTTGTACAGGGTGAGCAGTTGTGTACTATTAAAGTATCTGCGGGCCCTGTACAGTACGCCCAGCTTCTGAGAGGCCAACTTTACTCTGGCTTCGATGGAGCCCCCGTACCTGAGCTGGTCACTTATAGTTACACCAAGCATATCAATGGAAGGCCTGTTCGGAAGATTGCTTCCGTTGAAGGAGACTAGATTATCATTTGGATCCCTTTTAGACGTAATCAGACAGGATTGGGTCTTTGAAACATTAAATTCGACGAGATTATTTTTACCCCAGGAGGAAATACTCTCGAGATAACCGTCCATTCTCTGCTTCAAAGCCCTCCGAGCCGTTGGAGTTTGTGTGCCCTTTGGGGGCTTGTCAAACAAAAAGCTATCATGAACTGTACTGTCATCCGCGTAACAATGAATCGGTGCACATGTCAAAAGGTCATTGATGTGCAACAAAAACAAAGTCGGAGACAGAACCGATCCCTGTGGGACGCCAGCATTTATGGAGTGCGAGGAAGAGGTGAAACCGTCAGCAACCGCCTGAATCGACCTATCCCTTAAAAAGTCAGCAATCCACGTACACAGGGATGCGGGAAGTCCGTAAGAATGCAATTTGTTGACAAGTCCTCGGTGCCAGACCCGGTCAAAGGCCTTGGATATGTCTAGTGCGACCGTTTGGGTCTCACCGTGACGTTCCAGGCACCGCCCCCAAACATGCGTCACATACGCGAGAAGATCACCGCACGAGCGGTTCCGCCGGAATCCGTATTGACGGTCGTTGATAATTTTGTTCTTCTCGAGGTATGTGAGCAGTTTGTCGTTGATCACACGTTCCATCACTTTGGACAGAACTGATGTGATCGCTATGGGGCGGTAGTTGGCCGGGTTGGAGCGGTCACCTTTCTTGGGAATAGGGTGAATTACCGCTTTTTTCCAACCAGAGGGCACAGTGCCACACTTCAGGGACATTTTGAAGAGCTTTGTCAAAACTGGAACTATTTCCGCAGCACACCTCTGCAATACCAAGGCAGGTATTCCATCAGGTCCACTAGCTTTGTTAACATCGAGCCCCCGTATGACGTGGAGTACATCCCGATGCCGGATCCTCAGCTTTTTCATATAGAAGCCGCAGTGAGGAACCGACGGCGGAACAGCACCCCCGTCGTCGAGGGTCGAGTTTTCCGCAAACATTTTCCCTAAAAGGTTTGCCTTTTCGGTGGCGGTGTTTGCTAGTGAGCCGTCAGGTCTGGTAAGAGGTGGCAAACTGGGTTTGCAAAAATTTCGACCTATTGAGCCCGCAAGCGACCAGAATGCTCTGCTGCCATGCGGGCAGGCAGCCAGCTTTTTGCTGATCTGCAGGTCGTGTTCGAATTTTGATCTATTGATGATTCTCTTGCATTCCTTTGCCGATTTGTTGTATGCTGATCTGCTTTCGGGCGTTCGAGATGTGTTGTAGGCTCGGTAAGCCGCGTTTTTTCGTCGAACTGCTTCGGAGCATTGTCGACTGAACCACGGCTTTGAGCCCACACCAGTTTCTTTAGTAGTCGATTGTATGAAGCCATCCATCGCCGATTTGATGACTTCACCAATCTCCTGGGCACATCTTGAAGGGTCCGAAGTCCGAAAACAAACAGCTGACCACGGAAAAGCATTGAAATGGGCCCGCATACCGAACCAATCTGCTGACCTATAGTGCCACACTTTTCTCCTCAGCCTCTCATTGGTTGGTCTGAGGCTAACGGGGATTGATGTCGTCACTAGGCAGTGGTCAGATGATCCCAGAGGCTCTGTGACGTCAATCTTATAACCGTGTGGCACAGTAGTTAAGAATAGGTCTAACAGATTGGAGCGGTGAGTCTGGACATCAGGAACCCTTGTAGGCTCCTGAACCAATTGCTCTAATCCGTAGCAAATGGCAAAGGATTCCGCCTGTCGGCCAGCCGAGTCCGTTGGGCCTGAGAACTTCAACCATGGTTCGTTATGAACGTTGAAGTCCCCCAGAACAACAAACTCGGCCGAAGGGTAGCGGGGCAAGAGATCATCAATAGTATCGCTCAAATGTTTGAAGAGCTCGGAAGTGTCTGATTCGCTATGGTTCGGTGAGCGGTATAGACATGCGTAGAATCTTGCCGTACTGGCAAGATTGACGCGCACCCACATTACGTCGAATCTGGAGTTTTCCAGACTCAATAGTCGCACACAGTTGACGTCAGCTCGACTATAGAGGCAGACTCCTCCTTTCAGTCGGAATTTGCTTGCGAGGGTAAAGCCCGGGCAGTCCAGATAGGAGGAGTCTGGCGGCTCGGCTATCTGAGTTTCGGATAGGAAAAGAAGGTTGGGACGTTGGGACAAAAGATGGTGATGGACGGAATTTAAATTTGTGTGCAGGCCGCGAATGTTGGCAAAATTTACCAACAGTTTTGGCCCGCACCGGGGACGCCTGCTACTCGCCGCTGTAATGATGTTAAGATTGTTGTTTTGTATGTTCATGAATTTAATTAATTTTTTTTTTTGTAGGTGTAGGAGGTGAAAGGAAAGGTCTGGAAAGGAAAGGTATGAGGGGTGGGTAGGAATCTGGGGTTCAGGCTGTCTAGGAGTGATGAGCGTTTGGTTCCAGCCCACCCACTGCGGTGCTAGGCGATAGGCCGGGAGAGTCCGGCTGGAGAGGGCATCCAATGCGCCCCAAACGCTGCTGCTGGGTCCCCTCCGGTCACGAACCGGCACAACAGCAGTGGCGGGGTTTTTTCACTCGCTGATGGGGCAGCCCACCCTTAGTCGTGAGCCTGAGGGTCGGGCCCCTGTACTATCGAGCGGCCCGGACAGCGGTAACCGGTTGTAAAGGGTCTCCCTCAACCAGCATCTCCCAACCGGCCCGCCACGCAGAAGGTGGGCCGACGCACCCGCCACCAAGACCCGGGCAAACCTTAACCCATGAACCCGGGCACCCCTGCTAAGTCACCAAACGTAGCGAACCACTTGGGGTGACCTGTGGCAGAGGTGTTGGTCATCCAATAAATGGTTCCCAGGGCGGCGGTACCCATTCCCGCCTACCAAATTGCCTACCCATTTTAAAAGTTTATTTTACTGCTTGTTTTTTTACATCCCTATCTGTACTTACCATAGAAGAAAGAAGAAGGTGTCTTCAGTAGTAACTACCTTCTATTTTATAGAGATGGGCGAAGCGGCTCAGTTGGGGGAGCCGGTTCACTAGTCCCGTTCACTTGAAAGATCCGCTTCAGTGAACCGGCTCGATTGAACCGGTTCACGAACGGAAAATCTGAACAATATATTTATCAAGCTAAGTAGTACAAGTCAAAAAACACTTTTTAGGTGAGCTATTTCAAATAGTATTTCTATTTAGTAATTGAGCAACAAATGCCTATTCCTAAATGAAATATATTTTTGTGATTTTATTTTAATTTGATACCAGTATAAGATATTGTCCCATTGATTAAAAAAAAATCTTAAATATAATTTTTTTACTCATATACTCTTTATGCCTAGCACGATAGATATATGTAACGTCACTGCATTTACTTTCCGAAATTTGCTTAAGTTGCTTAATTTTATCTGTATGCACTATTATATATGTATAATAATCAATTTAAAATATTCTAGCAGGATATTATAGGAATGATTTTAAATGTTTTAACGTCAGGACAATTTTTTTTGAACAGTTAGTTCGTCATAATTACGCGAAGATTGTACTGACTCCAATCACTGTGTCACTGTCTGAATTCGTATTAGGAATAATTTTGGGAATGATTTCATAATTTAAATGACGGAATTAAATTACCGACATCTATTGCCATTTTAGAAAAAAAAACCCATTTTTAGTTAGCACCGAGCAAATTAGAACGAAAGTTGAAATGAAGATGTTTCTCAAAATATGGGTTTATTACGGATTTAATTAATTAAATATTTTTTTTAAATTTTACAAAAAAGTAATTTGTATAGGTATAAAAAATTACTTTACTTTACTAAAATACTACATAAAATACTTTAAAAAAAGTTAATTTATAACTTTTATAAAATCAATTAATATTTTTTTTTATTTTTATTTTTATTTTTTTATTTATTGTCAATTTTTTTGATACATACAGGTACATATATAGTGATACAAAATATAAGGCAGTAACAAAAAAATCCCACAAAGGCGAAGCCTGTGCGTGGGCATTATAAGGTGAAAATCGAAACAGTGGTGGTTACATTATCTATGGTTTAAATGAAAAAAGAGATATGAATAAAGAAAAAAATAAATCATATAGTACATTTGGTTATTTTAATAAAAAAAACAGTTTAAAAGAAGTTAAACTTTTTTTTTTTTTTTAATTTAGATGGTAACATATTATCATATATAGGTATCATATTCGTATAACTTATAGAAAAAAATCTCTCATTTCCAGATACTTTTTTACCCAGCTTTTGACATTTATTTTATATGAGTTTAGGTTTTGGTACATCTTGATGGAACTCGGCAAGGAATTAAACAATTTTGGGCCAATATAGTTAATGTGTCTTTGGGCTAGCCTAGTTTTGCAGTGAGGCACTGTGTACATGCATATGTTGTGTTTCTGGCTAGAACGATTTGGATTTTTACAGAAATTATAAGGACGAGTGTATACAAATTTAAGACATTGGACACAGTGATCTGCCTTAGTTCCATAATGTCAGTTTCCTTAAACAATTTATCGGTGGGATATGTCTTGTATTTATCAATAAGGTTTTTCTTATATGGTTATCTTTACAGGGAGTTCGGGGGTAAAGTGCTCAAACTTCAGGAGGTTATTCTAAATGCTAGTAGTAGTAAAAAAGAAATGGAAATTTTTAGAATTTCCAAATTTTTTCCACAAAAATTTATTTTCCGTAGAAGAAATTGTTTTTTTTCTATACAAAAAAATAAACTTTTTTACCCGAAAATTATCTTAAAACGTTGAAATTCCAAAAAAGTTTTTTTTCTTTTTTACTTGTACTATCAAGTTCATCTACTATCAAATCACCTTCCGAAGTTTGTGCACTTTACCCCCGACATCTTGTATAATATGCGTAATATAATATTTATACACATGTAATATCTACTTTTGTACATTTATATAAATTATATACACGCTTACATTTTTATGCTCATCAAATTTATTATATTATAAAGATAGATAGAAAGACCCTTAGTGCCTCCTAAGGACTTACAAATCAGAAGACCTTTTTGTAATTATTTATTAATTCATTTAAACAATTCAATAATTATAAAGAGTAATAAAACATGTATGCAACATAAAATTATATTCTAAAATGTGAAAGGGGCTTTATTTATTTATATTTTTATGAAATTACTACTTTTAATAGTCTTTCAGTGAACTTTCAATTTTATTTTTAACTTATCTAAATATTATTTAAGATTTTCACGGCTAAAAGTATTTTTGTTATTTGTTTTTGGGGTGTTATGCCGTGTTGCGCTAACTCCTTCTTTAGCCAACGTTTCGGACAGCATTGCAGTGTCCATCATCAGGGCAGATGTGTTATTTGAGGTTGTTTTTTTTTTTTTTTTTTGATTTTATGGATTCTTTTTTAATCCTCTAACTAGCTAGGGCTTATAACAATACCCTTCATGTTTCTAGCTGACTAGTACTGCGGCTCATTTGGCCTTATTACTATTACCATCTGATGGTTGTATTTAATTGACTGAATTTATGTTACATTAATAAGTTTTATGAGGAAAAATTCTTTACTGGATAAAAAACCTCATACAAATAACAAGAAAAATAAAACAATAAGTTCTGAACTTTTTACGCTGTTTGACTTTGTGATTTACTGAATTTAAGTATTTCATTTTTTCATATTTTGGCTGCGTCCTTTTCGCTTCGGTGGTCCTGCATATCTACCTGTTGGGAGAAAAAGTTTGAGAGAGAAATCCTGTGGAAGAAAAACATTTTGTTATATTAAAAAGGATACTATTTCTTCACCGTCGCTTGTCATTTTTCTCATGGAGCTTCACGGTGAGGTCTCCATGAGAAGCTCCATTAGGATGACCAGTTTCTCTGCTTTGGATGAGCAGGAGGCCAGTCTTTCGCGTACCCTGATGAGGCATAGGTTGTGATACCGTGTTGCCAGCTCCAACCCTCTGAGCTAACATTAACGTATCATTTTTTTATTTAAAGTGGTTTTCTTCGTTTAGCTCTGGTGTAGCCGTCAATTACCGGATACCAAGAACTATTGAGCTTAGCTCCATCGTCTCTATTAATGTTTACGGGATTTTTATGAATTTCAATGGCTTCCGTAATCAGCCGTGCTCTATAAGTTTTGGGTCTCCCCAGGATTTCAGGAACAAATCCAAAGTAATGCCCGGTGTCAATCAAATGCTCGGCAATTGCCGATTTGTCAGGGTGGCCGAGTTGCCCATCTGCCCTGATGATGGACACTGCAATGCTGTCCGAAACGTTGGATAAAGAAGGAGTTAGCGCAACACGGCATAACACCCCAAAAACAAATTACAAAAATATCTAAATATTATTTGTTTAAATTGTCAAATATAATTTAATCACAAACACAGGATTCACTCAAAATGAAGGATTGGTGGTTCCGAAATGTTCCCATAAATACGGTGAAAGAACCCTAAACTATAAACTTATTACCCTAAACATGCTTCGAGCGAAATGCGGATCTGGAAACCTTATCGTCAATCTGAGCAAAGAGTTGGCCTAACGTAAAAAATACTTTTGGAGTGTGACATGTGTCGCGTCAAATTTGCAGTCAGGGCGACTAACGCGCATTTCTCCCACTCCCTTGACACTAACACATTTTTCTTGTTGAACAATTTTTGGGACATCGGGGGTATGTTAACAGCCGTCAAAAGCTCGGACAGTTCAGCAAGTCCAATTCCTGCAGGAGTCATCCCCGATACTGCTGCTACATTGACGTCCATGATATGTTTAGGTTTTGGGTCGCATGTGTTGACTGTAAATTTGGCGCGACACATGTTACATTCAAACAGTATTTTGAACATAAGGCCAAATCTTTTCTCAGATATGACAATAAGATTTCCAAATCCGCATCCACAAGGAAGATGGTCCGATATGGATTTCAATTGTACATTCTTGTTTACGTAGACTCGTACATCAGATAAACTGTAAAAAAATAAAGTAATAAATAACAAAATAAATATTTCACAACACAATAATTTCATCGAAAATCTTAAATCCGTTTCACCTTTCTACATTTTCTATATTCTCCTTAAGAGTATAATCCTTAGGTAATGCCTTTTCAGATTGTTCGTGGAAGCTAGAAAAAAATAAAATCATTGATTATAACTGCACTTCAAGTGACCTTTTAAATAACAGTAAAAGGCTCAAATGATTTTATTATTACCTCCGCGCTTTAACATCTTTACAAGACTCGGGCAAAACATTCTGTAGCGGAGTATAGATTTCACATCTGAAACATAATTAAAGAGTTTATTGAAAATAGAACACCTAGGTACGGTTAGTCAAAAAACGTACAATAAAGTTAATGCTGGGTAGAAATTGTACAGTTGACATTCAGGACAGGTTCACTCCCACCTCCTCAAAAAAGACCCTCTACACAGCATTCCCAAAGATGACACAGGCTCTGAGGGAAATTATTTTCTTAAGGGCCTCCTTCCGACATTAAAAAATAACATCACTGAATTAAATTAAATTCCCCACAGTTTCAGAACTTTCAATAGCTGTTTTCGCTCGCACGTTCGTTATTTTTCTAGCTTGCACGTTCGAGTATTGTTATTTGAAACAGATTGCTTATATATTATTATTACATATTATATTATATTTCGGACATCGTTACAGTGTCAATCATTAGAGCAGATGTGAAGTGACGTGTGTGTTTTTGTACGTAAAAAGTTAATTCACAAATAAATCACGATCATATAGGTTATCCTCAACAAGGAAACTAAATTAGTAAAAACTTACCCCGTAATTTCTAATGCATTGGAATTAGTTTTATTTCCCAAAGTACGTATTCTGAAAAAAATAAAATTATATTTTTACTTTACTTCAATTACTTTACTTTACTAAAATACTATTATCACTTTTATAAAAGTAATTTATAACTTTTATAAAATCAATAAATATATTTTTACATCAATAAGGTTTTTCTTATATGGTTATCTTTATAGGGTGTCCGGGGGTAAAGTGCTCAAACTTCAGGAGGTTATTCTAAATGCTAGAAGAAGTAAAAAAGAAATGGAAATTATTCGAATTTCCAAATTTTTTCCACAAAAATTTATTTTCCGTAGAAGAAATTGTTTTTTTTTCTATACAAAAAATTAAACTTTTTTACTCGAAAACTATCTTAAAACGTTGGAATTCCAAAAAAAGTTTTTATTCTTTTTTACTTGTACTATCAATTAGAATCACCTCCCGAAGTTTGTGCACTTGTATAATATGCGCAATATAATATTTATACACGTGTAATATCTACTTTTGTACATTTATATAAATTATATACACGTTTACATTTTTATGCTCATCAAATTTATTATATTATAAAGATAGATAGAAAGATCCTTAGTGCTTCCTGAGGACTTACAAATCAGAAGACTTTTTTGTAATTATTTATTTATTCATTTAAACAATTCAATAATTATAAAGAGTAATAAAACATGTAAGCAACATAAAATTACATTCTAAAATGTGAAAGGGGCTCTATTTATTTACATTTTTATGAAATTACTACTTTTAATAGTTTAAGCTTTCAGTGAACTTTCAATTTTATTTTTAACTTCTCTAAATATTATTTGTTTAAATTGTCAAATATAATTTAATCACAAACACAAGATTCACTCAAAATGAAAGATTGGTGGTTCTGAAATGTTCCCATAAATACGGTGAAAGAACCCTAAACTATAAACTTATTATCCTAAACATGCTTCGAGCGAAATGCAGATCTGGAAACCTTATCGTCAATCTGAGCAAAACATACCATGAACGTCAATATAGCAACAGCCTTTGTTCTGCTGCAGTTTCATTAAATGCCGAGAGATCCGTTTACAGTCTCCAAAAAGCAATACTGGGGCACAACCCTAGAAGCAAAGCTAAATGATTGGAATACAGAAAGATAAAAACACACCATTGTCAAAAATATCTTGGCCGTAAATGATTAAATAAAATTAGATTTATTCAGGAAGGCAAGCTATCGATCAAATGATTTGCGAATTCGGAAAAACCGTTATTATTGAGGTTTTATTGATGTTTTGTTTCTCCCGATTTATTCGTATAACCCATTAGTCTACATAATTATCTAGCGGGTTTTCCATTACTTGTGCACTTATGTTAATGTATTTTATGACCGTCTTTGTGTTGCTTATATTTGTATCATGTTGTCTCCCTCTATATTTTGTTATATATATGCACACATTATGTACTTCTTGTTTAGTATTAATTTGTACCCTGATGATGCTTAAGTAAAGCGAAACCGGTCGGTTCTTAAATTAATAAATATCGTGGTTTTAAAACAAAAAAGTATTTTATTTTATTAAATTATATTCCCCACAGTTTCAGAACTTTCAATAGCTTCTTTCGCTCGCATGTTCATTATTATTCTGAATTCCACGTTCGAGTATTGTTATTTGAAACAGATGGCCCGTATATTATTATTACATATTATATTATATTTCGGACATCGTTGCATTGTGAATTAATAAGAACTTGCCCTGTAATTTCTAATGTTTTGGAATTAGTTTTATTTCCCAAAGTACGTATTCTGAAAAAAATAAAATAATAATTTTTATAACTTTTTACTACACAATACATAAATAAAAATAATAATTAATTTTTATAATAAATTATCGTTTATCGTATTCTGAAAAAAATAAAATAATAATTTTTATAACTTTTTACTACACAATACATAAATAAAAATATGAATTACAAATGTTTATAATAAATATAAGCTTTTTTGTATATCTTTGGAGATATATTGTTTTCTTTGGAATACGAGATGTCTTTCGCTTATTTCCCATCTTTGAAAAAACAATATTTATGAACTGATATACGCTTAAAATTATCTATAAATAGGCAATAGATTTATCTCCCAAAGTACGCATTCTGAAAAATAAAACAATACCTGTCACCTTTGTTACACAATATATAAATAATTTATTTTTATAATAAATATTACCTACGTAATAGTAAATAATAATATATTCATCAAATCAAAATTTATATTTTTCTTCTTACCTTACAATGTCCACCATGCGTTTTTGTTTCGAACGAAATAGTCTTTTCTTAGAAATACGAGCACTTTTTCGTTTATTTCCCATTTTCGGAATACAATATTATTATTTACGATAAATATTATTTAGTAGAAATCACGAAACGGAGAACAACACGACCGTCCGCGAAGCTCTCTAAGCAGTGACTGAAAGGCAGATAGCGTACGCGCGTGAGGAAGTGAGAGGGGCTGCAATAATCATGCTTAGAATCATAAGACGTAAGCGACTGTTGTGAAAATGTTTAATAAATCACGGCGTATTTCAAAAATAGCAAAAATCACTTTTGGGGTCTATTGAGTAGCATTAAAAGAAGCATTGCGATTTTTTTCATACACATAACTTGTAAAATAACAGAAATAAACGTGTTAATAATATTTTTCGGAGCATACTTTGCGATTTATTTCTATCGAGGGAATTTCAAATAATTACCGTTTCGGCTTTTGGAACAAATAGATACTATCTTAAAGAATAACATATATTTTTTTAAGAGCTTAAAAACTTCAAACTTTTAAGGAAAATATGTCGGAAATTGGATGAAATTCGAATAGTGGGCCCTTAAAAGCAATAAGCGTAAGCGACAATTGTGAAAATATTTTAACGACTTATTTACAGTAGAGCAAAAAATTCTAATCACCTTAAGTAGCATTTAAAGAAGCAATATGAATTTTTTCATACCTATAACTTGAAATATAACAGAAACAAATGTGTAAATAATAATTTTTGGAGCATACTTTGCAATTTTTTTCTATCGAGGGAATTTTATGTAATTAACGTTTCGGCCCTAAATGTATTCAGATAATATCTTGAAAAATAGCATAGGTATATTTTTTAAGAACTTAGAAACTTAAAGTGTTCAAGGGAAATATGATATAAATCGGTAGAATATCGGAATTCCTACCCTTAAACGTTTTCTTAGTTCTCAACAAAAAATATAAATATGTTTTAAAGAAAATAGATAACTTTTGATTTTGAAAGTCTTTCAGCTTCATAAACTCTACAATTATAATATCCCGTGATTTTTCACGGTCATTGTTTAAAATTATAATGATATTTTTTATATAAAATAAATGTATAGGTAATTAACAAAACTTTCGCGTTAGGTCCTATGTAGTCTTTGGGTATGCTGGATCTTTTTGAGGAATAGAAGGAGTGAGTTTTGAAGAGACTCGTGCAAGAACGAGTCATAGATGCGACTCATTCTAATGTGGCAAGTTGTAGATTTCTTGCATTTAGAGCTCAAATCCAATATTTCGATAATATATAATTTGAGAGATTTGGTGAGTTTTAGCGGTACCTACCCATAACCGTCATTAAGCCCCCGCATACCCAATTTCTACCGATTTATAACAAGTTTCTCGTTAACTCTTTTAAGTTTTATAAGTTCCAAAAAAAAGTTAATTTGAAAATAATATCTTTACATTTATAATGCCTTAATTTATATGAAATTCCCTCGATAGAAAAAAATCGCTCCGAACATTATTTAAAACAGGTTTTGTTCTGTTATTTAATATGTTATGGGCATGAAAAATTTCACAGTGTATCTTTAAATGCAACTAAAGGGTGTGTCGAGATTTTTGCTCTATTTCAAATGAGTCGTTTTTCTATTTTCATAATTTTCGTTAAATTATTATCGTTTTTTTTTTTATTATTAGCGCCCTCCCTTTAACATTTGTATTTACATATATCCCTTTCGAACCATCTTTGAACACTTACTACCATCTTACTACGGTGCCCCAATAATTATTTTTGTTAAGACACTAGTTGCAATAAACGAATATTCACTGAAACCATAGAATGTGAATAAACAAAATCAAGTTGGTTTTAAATATAACCGAGGAGAACTGGATAAACATGACATCAACAATATTCTCATCCCAGATGAAATAACTAAGATATTATACGGACATACGTAATAATAGGCACTTTGACTATGGAACATTTAATATGCCTACCTT
The DNA here is from genome assembly GCA_026573805.1 of Hesperophylax magnus. Classification (NCBI taxonomy): domain Eukaryota; kingdom Metazoa; phylum Arthropoda; class Insecta; order Trichoptera; family Limnephilidae; genus Hesperophylax; species Hesperophylax magnus. The sequence continues at coordinate 22,144,096 of JAIUSX010000012.1, forward strand.
AATTATTTATTTATTCTTATGTTCTCCATAAAACGGTTATGCACCAATATATTACGAAAAAGATCACAAATTTGAGGTACATGAAAGTATAAAAGATCATGGGGGAAGTTTTACTATTTTGTGATTTATGTCAAAAAATAGTTGCTGAACTGTCTGTAAGTAAGGTTAAAATTGTCGATGGTCAATGCAGAAACGTCAAGGAGTTGATTCGCTCTGTTGATTTGTGAGTTCTGATAGTCAGAAGTCCCCACTTTCGGAGTATAAAGTGAATGGGATCATCCACGAACATACTAAAATTATTAGGGACATATAAGTTAACTTCTTTGTAAATGGATTAAATATAGTAGCCAGATAAGATTACTATAAAAAACAACGACAATACACATCAATAAGATTAATATTTAAGGCAGATTTAAGTGTTGGGAACTCTTTGTTAAAAAGTAAAAGGTTCTACTTATAATTGTGCTTATTTACGTTACAAAAAATAGGTCTGGATTTAGCTACACTGTTCATAATATAATAAATTTGATAAGCATACAAATTTGATCGTGTATATAATTTACATAAATATTCAAAGGTAGATATAACATGTGTGTAAATTTTATATTGCGCACATTATACAAGATGTCGGGAGTAAAGTGCACAAACTTCGGGAGGTGATTCTACATGAGAGTACAAATAAAATAGAAACAAAAACTTTTTTGGAATTCCAACGTTTTTTGTATAGAAAAAGCAATTTCTTCAACGGAAAATAAATTATTGTGGAAAAAAATTGGAAATTCGAAAAATTTATTCATCTTTTTTATTTCTACTAGCATTTAGAATCACCTCCTGAAGTTTGAGCACTTTACCCCCTGATACCCTGTAAAGATAACCATGTAAGAAAAACCTTATTGATATGTAAATATTGATTGATTTTATAAAAGTTATAAATTTACTTTTATAAAAGTTATAGAAGTATTTTATGTAGTATTTTAGTAAAGTAAAGTAATTTGTACACCTATACAAATTACTTTCATTACATTTTACGTAAAATTTAAAAAATATATTTTTTAATTAAATCCTTATTAAACCCATATTTTGAGAAACACCTTCATTTCGACCTACGTGCTAATCTGTTCGGTGCTAACTAAAAATGGTTTTGTTTTTTATAAAATTGCAATAGATGTCCCAAAATTACTCCTAATACGAATTCAGACAGTGACACCTCTGTCGGATTCCTTTTAAATTAAATATTGTTGATTTTGTGGGTGTTACCCAAATCGAAATTCTTTACACGGAAGGCTGGCTCTTAAGAAAGGGACTCTTAGACGGTTTGGGCATGTAGAGCGAATGCGCGAAGAAAGGAGTGCATGGAGTATATATGACGCAAATGTGAACGGTTGCAGAAATCGGAGACACCCGAGGAAGACACAAGCCATGATAAGAGTCAGAATAATAGAAGAGTATGAATGTGAATGAGGCAAGGAGTGTGTGCGAAGACCGAGTTGTTTGGCGGTCGGTTCTCTCTGCCTATCCATGTGCGAAACGGCGCGCCGTGATGGTTAGTTACTTAGAGTTTTATTGTTTTTTCTATTAATTATTTCATTTATTGTTTTCCAAATATCTACTTTCCTTATTGAATTTGGACATCGACGGTAATATAATATGTTTCGCAGACGACACGGTTTTCATATTTACTAGTAAAACATGGAAAACATCAATGGAGAAGGTTGATTGTGGACCGAATAAAATTATAAATGGTTATACTCTAATCTCCTCACCCTAAATGTTCACAAAACACAATACATACATTTTCAATCCGTAAATTTAAACTCCCAGAAAATCTTCCTAAAACCAGTCATACACACTTGCTCACAAAATCTAGACACATCTCCACTATATCTCAATAACAGTTGTTCATGCCCAATTCTAAAACGGTCTAATGAAATAAAGTAACTAAAAAAAGAGAGAAAGAATAAAAAAAAATATCGTTATAGATAACCAATTACGCTGAGAGCCTCATATTAGTTCCACAACAAAGAGACTCCGTATAGGGACTGGGACACGGTCAAGCGGCTTGATCGCAAGCACGTAGTTTTTTGTCTATGGCACTTTGTGACAAGCATTTTGACCGTGTACCAAAGCTGGCTTGCAAGCATTGCGCAATACTACGTGCTGGCGGCGGGGCTTGATGCGAATTTATATTTTTGTGGGAATAGACAAACGAAAATAGACAAATATATATCACGCATCATATAATGATATAAATTGAATAAAATTATTATAAAATAGGTACTTAGTTATTGTTTTTGTGTTCAATTTGTAGAAATCCATCTAATTTAAAAATTCTGGAAGTATTTTAGTATTTTTTAATAATTATGACAGCGGTTTTCAAGGTCATTAATAATCATACTGTAGAATAAATAATTTTCTGAATTTTCAATGGAGAAAACATATTTTTTGTATGAATACCGCACAAGAGTATCAACTATACATAGATGCATAAATAAACCAATAAAATTTTGACCACCACGAAATCACAGGAAGGCGTGGCCATGCTTGACGGAGAGGCTTGATGCGGGCTGTCAAGCCGCTAAGCATAGACAATAATAGACAACAATAGACAACAATAGACAAAAAAACTACGTGCTTGCGATCAAGCCGCTTGACCGTGTCCGAGTCCCTTAATGGGACTGGGACACGGTCAAGCGGCTTGATCGCAAGCACGTAGTTTATTGTCTATGGCACTTTGTGACAAGCATTTTGACCGTGTACCGAAGCTGGCTTGCAAGCATTGCGCAATTCTACGTGCTTGCGGCGGGGCTTGATGCGAATTTATATTTTTGTGGGAATAGACAAACGACAATAGACAAATAAATATCACGTATCATAAACAATGATATAAATTGAATAAAATAGGTACTTAGTTAATGTTTTTGTGTTCAATTTGTAGAAATCCATCTAATTTAAAACTTCTGGAAGTATTTTAGTATTTTTTAATAATTATGACAGCGGTTTTCAAGGTCATTAATAATCAAACTGTAGAATAAATAATTTTCTGAATTTTCAATGGAGAAAACATATTTTTTGTTTGAATACCGCACAAGATATTCATACAAAAAATAGCTGTAGCCTGTAATACACTTTGCAAATGCTCATGGGTAAAGCGGTACCTTAACTTGTACCATTCTTGACACCAAATTCGTTTCTTTTTATTATTTTTATTCAAACATAAAGCTAACACGCTTTGTCTTTGACAGATTCCATTTTGCCGCGAGTCACGAAATGACAGGAAGGCATAGAAGTACATATACATAGACCACCACGAAATCACAGGAAGGCGTGGCCATGCTTGACGGAGAGGCTTGATGCGGGCTGTCAAGCCGCTAAGCATAGACAATAATAGACAACAATAGACAACAATAGACAAAAAAACTACGTGCTTGCGATCAAGCCGCTTGACCGTGTCCCAGTCCCTTAAGTTATACTATACTGTCTATTCTCTTCGATCAATCCTTGACATAAAACTCTTAGGGTGCGTATAAACTATACACAATTTCCGCGAGACGAGCCAAATTTGCGGTTGCTTCATTCCTTTCTCATAAGTCGCGGTTCAGCTCGCGAAAATTTTGTCCAGTTTATACGCAGCATAAGAAGTGTTTATGTACCCTCTAGTAACCGTTCAAACGGTTCGTTTGCAAATTTTTATATCTCTGCTTACTAAGCAGATTTCTGTGTGTTGGGAACTCTTGATAAAGTAAAAGGTTCTTTACATTAATTGCGTTTATCTACGTACAATAATTAAGTCTGGATTTGTCTACACTGTTCATTACCCGAGGGTTGGTAATTCTCTGTTTCTAGAAGCTTGAAGTCTGACAAAGAGACCCCACAGGCAATTGCTACACTCTAGCGACATCTGTCGGACTCTGGGGTAAGCTTTCTGTCTAGTGCCATCTATTGCTTCAATACCCAACTTATTACCATACATTACACAAATGTTCTTCCTCTCAACTATCAGAGCCATTTTTCAAGAAACTCGCAGTCCTCGACATTCGCTAAATTAAGATAATTCTCATCCATATCTGGAAAAATGGTTTGTTAAGGTGAAATATACATACACGCTACTCAACCCACGGAAAAGCATAAATCTTATAACAAAAACCACGTTATAACACAGACAATACTCATACATCGCACCTAAAATATTCAATGCACTTAAAAAGGCAATCAAAAGATAAAGAACAACATTAGCCACTTTGCTACCGGTCTCCAAAAATGGATATCTGAAAAGAGGTGTTATTTCTAAGGAAAATATGAATCTATACTATCAGTAAAAGTTTTTGTATTTAAATGACATCTACAATAGCAGAAAGAATTATTAATTTTCTTAAATTCTTAAAAAAATTTTAACACCACTTATATTTTAAATACTTAATCGAATTTCATTTCAATAATAACGAATTTATTTTACTTGGAGTCGCTTCAGTAATTGTTGAGAACAATATCCAGTGATGAAAAATGTGATGAAAATGTGATGAAAACATAGATGAAACACGCGTTGAAACTAGTGATGAAACATTCGATGAAATCACCTAGGGAACATGTGATGAATTTGTATTTATTTATTTTTGTACATTGGATGTAGAAAAATTATAAACTACATATTAGGCCATATAATGTATTCATGTATATTGGATATATGTTCAATGATATTGATTGAAATACAGGCGTGAATACATTATGGCCCGTTTAACAAAGGCAATCAGTCAACATTGGTTTCTAAATAGACAGTTGCCTGTTCTAAGAAACTAATCATGACCTTAATTTATGTTGTTTGGTGCGTAATATCAAATATTGTAAATTAAAAATATATATATTATATTATTTATATATTTTTTTAAATTATCATCCTTTTTTATGTCCGGGTTAAATCTTTCTCATAGGAAAAACTAAATCCTTCCACACACTTTTCCACAAATGATCATCTAGTCAATCAACATTATGCAAGTGCATTAAATAAGTAAAATAAATTCATAACAATACAAGAACAACACGTCAACTCACCAGAGATCAAATGGAAAAATAATTCACCCACTCCAGATATTTTAATATCATAGGGTTCGGCTCTGTAGAACTCCTAACAGGGCCTTAAATCCTACTGATCCCTCAACATAAATATTTTAAAAATCTTTCGTTATCCTACATGTATTTAAAATGACTGATTTTTGCATTTTTATATATAAATTTTTTGATAGATCTAATACGCATACATTTTTAATGAGAGAGCTAGGTATAATGCCAGTAGCCGAAATAACGAATGGTAATATTTTTATAGTCTGGGAATGTCAAATTCTTTTTATCTCATTTCCTAAATCTGTTTTTTTTTAAATTTTTTCATTAACAGATTTTTGAATATTACAGGAATTTGGAATAGCGACATCAGTGATATAAGTTTTTTTTTTTAATTTTGTCATTTAAAACTATATCGGGTCTATTATGACTACTCGTTCGGTCTGTTAGTATAGTTTTATCATAATATATTTTATAAAAATCGTTTTCTAAAAATGAATTTGGTTGAATGAACGGCAATCAATCAAATTATGTTTAATTACCAAACTTTGGTGAATTATTTTTAAAACTTGATTGTGCCTAAATGTATACTCGGACGGTGCTAATATAGAACATCCCGGTATAATATGTTCTACAGTTTCCGGAAAAGCCAAACATTTTCTACATAAATCATCAATTTGATTTGTATCTTTGATTATATGCTTCCTATAATTTTTTGTATTAATGACTCTATCCTGAATGGCAAGCATAAATCCTTCTATGTCTGCGCTCAACTCTCCAATACTCAACCATTTGTTTGACGAAAATTTGTCAACATACGTTTGGTTGAGATAAGTGTTTTTCGTGTAAAATTTTATTTGACCAGGAATCTAATAATTCCTGGTTGGGATTTATAAAAATGTTGGCATTCTCGTCGTATAAATTTAAAGGTGTAATGTTTCTATATGCCTTGCAAATTATTTTGTGCATTTCTGTGCACATATATAAATATTATTATTATTATTAATCCAGTGATGAATTCAGCGATGAAACCTGAGATGAAACGTGCGATGAAACTTGTAATAATCACTGATGAAACTGGCGATGTTGTGTTTCTAGTGATGAAGCACGCGATGAAATCACTGTTGAAACAAGCAATTAAATCTGATACGAATCCAGTGATGAATAATGCCGTCACGGCTTTATAGGGAACTAGGCGACGGCACGGCAGATGAGTGATAATGATTACATTTGTCCTTCGGGGGAAGCAGACATGCGTACTTCGTTTGTTTCATTTTCAACAGCTATTTCGTACACACTATTATTTAGTGCAAGATGTAATAATTAAGCATCGGCAAGCGGCGTTTTGCGCTTTGTACAATGTGTGCCTATATGAGATAGTTGATTTATGCCTATATGTAGCATAACAAAAGGCTGCAACATTATCGTAATAACGTACATTGTATGTTTTTTTTATGCCGTTGCCGTGCCGTGGCCGCCCGTAGTAAGCGTTATAGGATGGTTTGAAAAAGAGATATGTAAATACGAATATTAGAGGGAGCGCGCTAATATTAAAAAACGAAAATATTTCATAAAACACGACCCGTTTGAAATAGAGCAAATATCTCTTGACAAATGCTCAAGTTGCATTTAAAGATACACTGTGATTTTTTTCATACCTGTAAAATATTAAATATTGCGGCACTTTTCAGAAGTTTTCCGATCCAGAAAAGTTTCTTAGGTAGGTACTTTCGAAAGAAATAAATGTAAGTATTTTCAAATTTTAAAATTAAAATTACATGACAAAAGTTAAAAATGAAAGCGCTGCTATAAAAAAATGGTTCCGGCCGGGATCGAACCGGCGACCTTCTGCGTGTAAAGCAGACGTGATAACCGCTACACTACGGAACCAAGTGACCGAGAATGCAAATATACCATTTAAGAAAAAAACCTTACATAATTACACATCTATCCTGCTGATGGACACAGCAATGATGTCCGTAAATTAACAACTCAAATGCTGTCCAAATGAGGAAGAAAAAATTCGGAAGCACAAGAAAAACTAAAAAGTCATAATAACATTACCGCCATCTATTGGGCACTTACAAATGGAAGTATTTTTTTTAGTTTCTTATCGAAAACGATTTCCGCCAGAGATATAGAGTCACTTTCGAATATTGTGTCATATTTGTGTGCGCCTCGTATGAAAGCGAGATATAGATAGCGGAAAATTATGAAATTATTATTGGATTCACAATACATTTATTTGTATTATGATTATTGTTGATTAAAAAACAATATTGAGGTTTTTATTGGTGTTCTTAAATTTGTTCAAATAATTATATGAATGGAGACTAATTAATTTTTATTATGTAAACAGAACCACCACTGATTATGGTACCAAACACCGAAGAAAAGATTGTCAATGAGGTAGTGACGTTTCTTTGGACAAATTGTAAAATTTCTTATTTAATTTTTTTTTAAACGGTACATAAAATTGTTTAAATTAAATAGGTAGTTATATAAGTACCTTCTTACAAATCTTAGATTTCAGAGGAAATCGTGGTTTTGATTTGTTATATAAAATTAGAAATATTGTACTTTTTTGGACGCGAGTGTTTTCAAACAGAGTTCTTTCATTCCAACCAGTTGGATAATAAATACTGTCCTTATTTTAAATACAGTATTTTTGCGACGCCCGTTCGTCGTCAGGATGGCCGAGCGGTCTAAGGCGCTGCGTTCAGGTCGCAGTCCACTTCTGTGGGCGTGGGTTCGAATCCCACTTCTGACAAAATTTTTTTTTTCAAAATACGAAAATTTATTTTTGTTTGTGATTTCCGCTCGAAGAAAACTGTATAATACTAGATGGAGAAGCTTTTTAAAATATATAAATATCTAAAAAAATAAATTTTACGAACAGTTGTGAATAATCTATATAATCTAATAACTCGGGGTTAATACTTTATAAAATTAACACGAAGAATATTAATAAAACTCAATACATTTGTGACTATCTATTTTTATTGAAAAATAAGTCGAAAGTAGCGAAATTTGACAAGAAAAATATCTAGTTACATGCGTATTTAAAAAAAACCATACCACTACACGACAGAAAGAAAACATCGATTTTAAACAATTAACTAAATAAAAACACACATTTAATGCGTAAAGGAATCCATATATATTATATATATAGCTTTGTTCCTAATGAAATTAAAAATGTATATGAAATAAGTTTTAGAAGTGTAAAAATGTATTTATGTTCATATTAGAGTACATGAAGTGGGTCTATCATAAATATTGGTCGATATAATTCATATTTATATACCAATTTATATTTATACGTAAATATATCGTAACCGACAAAATTAGTTTATTCTCATTTTGAGTTTTTCATGTATTTAGTTTGGATATAATACAAACTTTAAGTGGGAGTTGACAATTTTTTTATATAATATGGAAACTGGTTTTTAGACAACATATTTTGTAGTAACTCAACAATCTAATATTATTTTAAAGCGTATGAAAATTTGCAATACTTTACGCGGGGCAGTGTTTGCAAAATATACAGCGTATGTAGCCTAGGATCCCGACATAAATAATACATCCCGATATAGCATACCCTACGTCATCGAGTACACAGGTGAAATCCTAGGTGAAACTAATTATAGTGAGAATAGACATTTAGTAAGCCTTAAAAAAGTTGGTGTGCCGGTGCGCCTCTTGGAGGATTCAGCGCTGTCATGGAAATAGTGAACGATTTTTTTTCGTAAAAATTACGTCATAAAGTATAGTTACTTACGATGTGGGTCGATTAGTAGATGAAAAAAATAAGGTCTGATTTAAAGTTGGATAAAAATTGGGAAATTTTACGTCATCGAGTACACGAATGAAACCAACGAATAACTTTACTGTAGTATGGAAGAATTTAAAAATTATTGGTCTGCCGCCCAGCAGCATTTCAGTTTTTTGTGTACGAATTTTTGAATTTATTTTTTTATAATTATTTTTATAGTTTCTGTGTTATCTACATTGTCTAAAATAAAAAAGTTAAATAAAAACTACATTTTTACATTTCAAGCACCTTTATTTTTTAAATAATATTTTGGGGTGATGAATGGGGGTAGGTTCAGAGGTAAAATTATACTGTCTATGGTCGCGCCTTTTTTTAAAGTTTCCTCTGTACTTGTTATTGTGCTATGCCATAATTAAAATCTGTCTACAAATCGGCAGATATATGGATATAGTGGAAATTTTTTTTACTTACTTTTTGCTCGGAGATGGTTTGAAGCAGGGGGGTAGGGGATAGGTTAAAACTATAATTTTTGTCCTCTTTGAGTGCCTTTATTGCTGACCAAGTCCAGAAAGTGTTATTTTTTCTTAATATCGTTTCCTTTTTGCTCTAATGGCCTTTGCAGTAAGAAAGAAGCCGCCAGATCCCGTCCCCCCTGACCCTATTCATTTTGAAAACGATATTGCTAGCGAGGTAGATATAATGACGGATTCCTGTACTCCAAAAAAGTAAAGTTAGCTTCCTTCCGAAAAAAAATCTTCTCAGGTCTCAATTCCTGTAGAGACAGTCGCTCCTCCACTCGTTACACTGTACCCGACTTAAGCAAAAGCCCTCTTCAGCGTGTATATGCAAAACAACACACAAGGCCACTTCCTTCATCCCCTGACTTTTGGAAAAAAAACCCAAACCCAAAATATTGTAGGGCATTATTTTTGTCCCAGATTCTTTAGCTACCACTCCCCTCCTCATGGATTTGAAAACACGTGGGGAAAAAAAAAATTCTTGTCAGAAATTCGTTAACCAACTCGATTTCAAAATATTGTGGCAAATTATTAATATCCCAAAATTATGTACTCCTACCTAACTATTTTTGTCTCAAAACTACCGATTTTTTCACTCTAATCTACCGATTTTCATTTTCGCGGTATGGCATCACTGATGTCAATATAGTGCAATGATTGGTTTATTTATGGCAATTTATGGCATCAGGCAGCACCAGGCAGCACCATTTTTGTTGTCGTTTCGAAATGTCAAATTTAATAATTGGATTGTTTGTATAGCGCCATAGACATATGAATATTAGTAGACCTGCCCTAAGTGATTAAAAGCGTATTATCCCCACTCCCCATACCGGTTCCATTGAGCCGGCTGGGCTCGCGTTTGGCCTCAAATGAAATTTGAAAACGTGACGTCATCATTCTTGTGCGAACTATGGTCGAGGCATCATCGGTTCATTTTACTAAATAACACGGCAAAATTTTGACTTGTACTATGAAAACTGGTAAAAATAGATGTGAAAAAAGAGAATAAACCCAATTGTCGTATTACATTCCATATATAAGCATTATTTTACTTTATTTTAAGCATATTCACATCGTATAATATGAATCAGTTGTTACTATCACATAGAGAAACGTCTGGACGCGAAACACAAAGCTGGTTGGTTGCTGGGAAGTAAATTATGAACATTTATAAAAGTGTCTTAACTAAATACTCTGAAACTAACTACGACTCTGAAAATAAAAGCTGCCTTACTTTGCCGAATTTGGACTTCGCAAATTTGTTCATAACGTGGCGAGTAATTTGCGCTCCCATGTAAAAATGTCTATTCATTCAAAGCAGATTTTACTTTAAAGAAGTAAATGGTGATATTATAATGCGAGATGCCTATTTACTGTCAGATTGATTTATTGACGAATCACAGTCAGCTTCACTCGTTCCCTCGTTCCCTCGTTCTTCAACAGTTGATTTTACCCCTCGCCCATATCTTCTCGTCTATTAATTCCTATGTCTGTGTATAGCGCCGTTTTCGTGAGAAAATCACCTCAAATTGGGAAAAGAGACTTATTTAGATTTTTGACGTATTTTTTATTTAATACATAATTTCAAATACATTATCGTGTTTTTAAAGACAAACAAATTTAATAGTTTAAAAGTATGGCTGAAGAACTTAATTTATTTCCGAACCCGGGCCCAATGCGCCTCGGAGATTATCAAAGGTTGTTGATATGTGAAAGACAACTAAACAAAGAAGAAAATTGGATAAAGGAATCACTAAAAAAGATTAAACAAGCGAGAGTAGCATTGCATGTACGGTAATTTTTAATAATTAACACCAATATTGATATATTTTCATGAGTGCAGGTCCATAACCTGTTAGACCAATATACAATTAGAACTAACTGTACCCACATAGGGATGCCATGGGCTAGTATATAATCTGTGCTAAATTTATACTGAATAGTTGCCCTCCCATCTGAGCAACTGCCCAAGAAGCAAGCAACACACTAATTATACGCCTAACTAATGATGCACAATGCATAATCCCCCTAGCACCCACACTGGGTAAACAGTTCTACTTTCTTTTGCTTTGAAGGTCGAAGTTATGTTCCATTGTCATACTTGTTTTAGTTCAAAGTTTTTGTTTTTAATATTTCAGGTTGAACAAATGCAACTGAACAGTTTGATGAAGCCGGAGAGAAGAGCCCCTCCAGAAGACCATTCCAGTGAGAAAACAAAGAAGCTAGAAGAAGTATCCAGTGCAAAACAGTTAGATGAGGCGGAATCTTCACAAAATACCAAAAAATTAGACTTGAGTATTTGTAATGACCTGACAAGTAAGTTACTGTTAGCTTTTATCAAATTTGATAATATTATTCACTGGTATCTCAATATTCAAACAAAATTATAAATATTTCCTTAACTGCCACACTTTTAATAGGCACAGATTATGGAAATTACACTTTGTTTCAACTTAATTACTAAAAGAAACAACGATTCATGTCAGGATATGATGGTAAAAGATACATTATAATTCAGTTTTTATTCAAACAATGTTTAAATTTACCTTATAAAACAATCCCTTTGCCGCCATTTTAAACTAATTTTGTATGGAATGACATTTGCGAGAGTTTAGTTTCAATCTAAATACGCATAAATTACTTAATTAACCCAAACTAAGAACTTATTTTGTGTATGTAAATATTTGTTCTTGTAGAAATTGTTTAAAAAATGTGTAATTCCCATAATATGTGCCTAAAAATGCGGCAGTTAGGGAAATAATTACCCAAAATTCATCCTAAGAGGCTGAATTGTGATTTGTATGAATGCTGAATTAATTTTGCCAATTTGGCCTTGAAAAAAGTATACTGCTTCATCAAGGAAATGCATCGGTTGCAATAATTGCTAAAATCTATGGGCTTCGAGTTACTGTCTCCTCCAGGATCAACTACCAACTTATCAATATGCCTAGGGTCTCCACCCCATCCGGCCACATAAAGTTGTGTTGTACACACATCATGTTAAAATCCTTGGAGAGTTGTATTGCCTGTAGGGAACTCCTCAACTTCTCTGGGTCTCCTGCTGGTCCTCTCAGCAATCCTTCATCCTGCAGGTTTATTCTTGCTACGTGTCCTGCTCAACATACCTGTTCCTGTTTCACAAATGTTGCTCTGCAATCACCATAGTTCATGGTCGTACTTCATCCACCAGACACCATTTTCTTGAATGACTCCAAAGATACTTCTTGGGATCTTCCTCTCAAATATGTCCAAAACCCTTTTGCTGATTTTCATGAAGTCGCATTACTTTGAGCCGTAGGTATGATGAGTGTCTTATCGGTTAGTAGCTCAGTGGACAATGCATTACGTTCCCACCCAGGCATTGTGAGTTAATTTTACTGTAAGCTAAGTCTTGCTCAATCAATATTTTCCTCTTATAATAATGGTAGAAGGAATTTTTAAATAAAAGGTGGCCAAAAGTCATTACCCTTTCGGAAGGTACTCTTTTTTTCAAATGGCGTTTTTTGTCATTTGTGAAGTAAACAGAAGCAGAAAATATGTTGACTACCGTGGATTGCTATACTCCTCAAGAACTAGGAGTAATTGTGTCGAACCAATTCTTTTTATTTACAAAATAAAAAGAATTAAACTGCTCTTCCTCAACCATCATTCGACAAATTTTGGATATTATTCACCATTGTCCAGAATGTGTAGACTGGTCAACTCAAGTCAAAACCTTAACTTTTTTGGGATAAGTCTGAATGATTTTTGCCGTTCGCTAAACAAGTGACGGAATATTATAAGTGTCTCGTGGTCCTGGACCCACGGCGTAGTCTTGACTTGATTCGACTTGTCACTTTATTTTCTTATATTATATCTGCCTTATGTTTTTACTTTCATGTACCTTTGTCTACCCCTGTATTTTTCATTTTACTGTATTCGTGTTATTATTTTGTAATTTGGACGATGTCCGTTAATAAATAAATAAATAAAATTACTGCCTTAGGAAATGCGGGAATGGGATATTTTCACATCTGTGGAATTTAAGTTTATTTTTCTGATTCTGATCATTATACTAAAAATATGTAATTTTAATATTTTCATTCAAAATTATTAATTTTAAAATCAAACATTCCAAAACAGTTCCAACTGTCTACAATGTCATTGTGACATAGAAATCGCCAATGTCTGGTAAGACAGGTGTCACCAACGTTGCCCGGCTTGACGTCATTGCTGCCGAATTCATGAATAAAAATGAACATGTTATTTTGGCGGCAAATCGAAAATAGCACTTTTTAAATCGTTAAAGAAAATTTATTCATCGACATAAATTTTTTTTTTTTTTTTCTTCCAAATGTTACTGGCTTTCACCTTTGTTAAGAGTGTTCTAGGCCATCATTTCAAATTATGGAGAGAGGGAAGTGAACTTATATAATGGTTTTGCTTAAATTGGCATATTCAATAAAATTATATGGAAGTTTAGAGTCGAATTCAGACTTAGAAGAGATAAGATGTTGAATGGAGGGGAGGAAATTTTAGATAAAGCTTGATAGAAGAGAGGATATTTGTTTAGAAAGGGACAACCAAAAACAAATGTGATCTAAAGTTCCCACTTCTAGACCACAGAATGTACAACAGAACAATGTCCAATCCTCGTTCGAATAAGTGAGGAAATTTCTTTTTTTGGAGAAATGGGGGAATTGCTAAAACCACAGTTTTAATGGGATAGTCTTTTGGGCTTCCTTGGATTGACTAGCAATGTGCCAATATTCCGACCAAACATATACGCGGTATCCATCTTTGAGGATGGAAAACATGTTAGATAGGGGAATGTGGTTTACGAGGGTAACAATAGAGTTGGATGCTCCTTGTTTTGCCAAGAAATCTGCAATCCAAATCAGAGTTATGGTTATACCAGAACTTTGAATGGAGGCTATCAGCACTCGAATAAGGCATAAAAAGTGATCATGTTCATAATTATTTTTGAGAGATTAAAAATATTTCAATGCGCTTGGCTGCAAATATTAAAAATTGGTTTGAAATTGAATGAAATATTCAGTCCTGAATTATTGTGGTAAACTAAAAATACCTTCATTATCGTAATTTTTTTTTCTTAATTTTTCTAGAAAAAAAAAAACTTAAAATACCATATTATGTCTTTCTTTTAAATAAGAATAAAGATTGGATTTGGTTCTATACGAGAGGAGTCTCATTTGAAATGTCTTTAGCATTATGTACTTTCTTAATTTCTGTAATCTTTTGTTTTTTTGCAGATATTTTGAGTGGAGAATTTTGCGTGGATCAAGAATCGGAAGAGAGTGAGGAAGAATAAGATGTGTTGAGATATCCAAATATTTATTTTAAAATTAGTTTAACCTTAATTTTTACATATTTACATACTTTATAATAAAAAGAAATAATTTTACTAGGTTTATCATTATATTATTTATTTTAGTAATTAGTTAATTTTACACAGGCAAGTAACCAGAGCCGAGGTAAAAAATAATGTTATACCCGGTGGCCATATTCAGTAATTTAGTCTGCACGGGAGACCAGAGTCATTCCTTCTATCATTACGAACTACGTAGTTTTAGTATTTGTGTAAATACTGTCCACATTCAGGCAAAAGGCACCAAACATAAAAATTTTCACAATTCCAAAGGCGATCAGGGAAACAACAGATTTATATTTTTATTTATGTCAATTTTGAAGTTGTATCATAAAAATAGTAATTTCTGTTGTGGGTCTGTCTTTGATGTCAATGAACTAAGATTTGTTTCGTAAAAAGAATCAGAATTTTTTAAACATTTCCACCTCAACTACGGATGAGAAATTTAGCTTTAGTTTTAAAAGGCGACATGTTTGTTTTAAAACTAAACCGCGAATTGACAGCAATATTTTGTAGGCAGTTGTGGGTCAACGACTTTGGCATCCATAGTCTGAAATTTGGAAAGAGTGATTTTTTCACTTACCACGGGGTCAGGGAAGAAAGGGATCTAATGAAGTTTGTTATTTTCTAAAGAAATATATTGATAATATTCCTGTTATTACTGAACTATGTCTATTTTCCAGCGGGTGTGGTCAGTGAAAATTGAAATCGTATGGTGGTAAAATTTATAAGGTTCCGGAAGGTTCAAGAAAATTCTTTTCCATGATAGCAGTGTTCAAAAAACTGAAAAAGTCAATTTTGGAATATCTCGAAGAGGTCCACAGTCAACCGCTTACCTTTTCCTACTGATAAGGCATTTCCTGGAGGGAAATCACGCAATAAAATTATAATATTCGCAGAGTTATGCAATATATAGACGAAGACCACCACGATTTCTATCTCAGAAAACGCCGAAAAACCTGATTAATTAGCTGATTTCGACATTTTAATTTAGTTTATTATTAAAAGGGGACTTTTCCCACAAAATTTATAATTTTTAACATATTTGTTTTTAATAAGTTCATTTTATAATTTAACCTAATACTAACATGGTAATGGACTATGTGGTAAAATATCAATCAAATACCAATATAAATAAATTATAAGATTTTAATTTATTTCCCAACAATTTGATCTGAGTGATATGTCCCCTTTTAAAAATAAACAATTCAATTAATAAATGATAACAATTGATAATATTCTTGTATAATACATACATATTATTACAGTTGGAAATATGGATTCAAACCATAGGTAATAAAAATAAGGAGATGGGCCATTAACCTTCATTAGTACGAAACTGCACACAAAAAAGTGTGGCTATCTTCGTTCACCCATGCTACTATAAATCGCATTTATGCACAACTGTGTCCCATCTTTCTTTCTACCTACACATCAAATGCATAACTTTCATTGGCTCCGCCGCTTTGATAGTCGCCTCAATGCCATATCTCCCTGATTCTATTATCTACGATTCAAATCAAGGCGCATCGGTGTTGTGTCCCAAGATACCATTCAAAGGGAACTATTAGGCCAAGTTGTTGGAACTCCCGATTCCCGCCCTGTCAGTGTTTGGTCAAATTTTATGTTGGGTTGTTTGATTAGCTGTCCAGCATAACATTCATCGAGAACTGTTGTTTAGTGGTTTGTTACAAAATTTGAAGTGGCAAGTATCAAAAAATTCAAAATGGCTTTGATGTGTTGGGGGTTTTAACAACTGGACCTTAGAATCGGAATGTAAAGTTAATTACAATTCCACAAACGTATACATTATGTAAGTTCATACATATTATATAATTAATGGAATCCTTTTTAGATTTAGAGAAACTTGAATCGAAAAATATTTTTTCAAAGCTTGCATTATTACCAAATAAACAACATGTAGATTGGATACAAGGATTAAAGATCTCCTCAGTATTGTCATCCAGAGGGTTTCCGGAAACAACTTGTTCAAAAATTTGAAATTTCCAGAAACCAGTTTTTAAACATTTTCATAAAAAAAACTTTTATCCTGCGCCAATATATTGAGCCATGATCGCCAATAAATCGTAACTGACAAAAACGAAGTTTTACATGAGACAATTTATAAGGAATGGATTAATAAACTTTATGGCAAATGTTTATTTTATTGAATAGCATCCACTTCGCATTACGAAAATCGTTAAATCTCGCTGCTTTGGAGATAAATGGCAGTTACATTGTTTTGTCTGGCTATTTAGCGATACATTTTTTAATCTTTGTCACTTATGTTGTTTTGCGTAGTGTTTAATTATTATTTTTAAAAGAACTTTGTATGATAATGCAGATTATCAAACAGAAAATGCATATCGCTATGGAAGAACTGAGTCAAAAATTCAAGACAGTTGTTTTACTGTGTAATTTATGATAATTACCGTAACAGATCCTTATAATGTTTTGCCTAAACTAAATTTTAGACCACTAATATACGATAAAGGGTACAGAATCAAAAGTCGGAGACGCCCGAGGAAGACATGGCACGATCAAGTGAACCAGATACTTGAGTCGGGCCAAGTCAAGAGTTGGAATAACAGAAGAGTCTGAATGTGAATGAGTTGTTTGGCGGTCCCTCCTCTCTGCCCACCCCTACGGGGAGCAGCACGATGGTTAGTTAGGGTACAGAATCCATTTTGGGCATGATAATTTGGTATTCCCAAATACTGAGGCGGTGCATCTAGCCATTTAGAAAGTTTATGATTAAAAAACGCTATTTGAGCAAACCTGTCGGTTACAATTTTTCGGCGATCATGGCTCCATATTATATGTATGTTTGTACTATAGCATTAAATGCACAATTGAAAAAAGATTTTTAACACGGGCATGTGCCTAGCATGGTGGTCGAAAAACCCTCAATGCATGTAACAAACAATTCAATGAATAAAGAAACTTAAAATTGGAAACCTGTTGTTACAAAAATCGGAAAACACCACTGAACATTTTTACACCTTTGTCACACTTTTTGTCCATACAGTATTTAGTATAATAGGCAGATGATCTTGCATTTTGTTATTTGGAATGTTTGGAATAAGAAACTTCGTCAATGAATTTAGTTTTATAATAGAAATATGTTTACATAGTTTATACAACAAAATTACAACAGCTTTAGTACATATTAGAAAAATATACTGGAAATATTGACATCTCTGGTAAAAAATAATGATTTCCGTTTGAAATTACACCAGTCATTTGTGGCATTGTGTTCTCAATGCCCACTCCTTGGGGTTACGGTAAGATGAAAACACAATTGCAATACAGTGAAACTATTTTATAAAGAAAACCTTATTTGCAGGGTAAATTGGGCCATTTTTTAAACTTCAGTCTCCGAGGGACCGCAACCACTAAC
The DNA here is from genome assembly GCA_026573805.1 of Hesperophylax magnus. Lineage (NCBI taxonomy): Eukaryota > Metazoa > Arthropoda > Insecta > Trichoptera > Limnephilidae > Hesperophylax > Hesperophylax magnus. The sequence goes on from JAIUSX010000012.1 coordinate 22,162,209, forward strand.
TTCTTATGTGGGAACTTTATAAGAGGGTTTCATTGTTTTATGCAAGTTTGGTAACAAACATTCTCATGGGTTAACTAGAAAACTTCTGCCACACAAATAGCAAATACGGAAGTTGGCATGTTGCATTCAGTAAAAAATCTTTAGTTTTAAAAATGTATTATAGTATTTATCTGAAGGTTTAAAATAACATTTATAATATACATTTAATTTGGGTGTTAACTTTGAACAATAATAAAATCTCTTCAAATGGAAACATTTTAACGAACTTAAACAAATTTGAAATAAATAAAACTACAATACACACACACACTTTCAATATGCATACCAAAATAAAATACAATATGAACATACTGTAAGTGAATTGTATGCAGTGTTATGAATTCCAAAATACAACCTAAGATCTAAGCTTTAAATAGCAAAAAATCGAAAAAGCAGTACTACCCTAATGGAAATATATTTCTGTTTCGACTTACATTTATTTATTTCTAACTAGCTGACGGGTACCCTGCGTTGTTGGGAGCTATCCTAAGGAAATAGGTATATACCATCACGGACTTTACTGTAGGCCTTTTTAAGATATACAATTCCGTATTACATTATTTTGATGTATCTCATAAGGTTTAGCCAGCGTTAGCAATGTAAGCGCCAGAAAATACTTTTTTTACGACTTGCTTACAAAACATCGACTTTTCTCTACTTTCTATAAATATAATATGCATGTATTATATATATAAACCTTCCGGAAGAATTTTCTCAGTGATAGTGAAAACCCTATCAGAATCCGGTGGGTAGATTAGATGAACTAAGCGCACGAACAGACAGATGCGAAAAGCGACTTTATTTTATACTATTTTGAGATTTTTGTTAAATACCTTTAATTGGCTCTCTGAGGTAGTTGGGAAATGTTAAAATGTTCATTATGTATAAGATGTTAACCCATTCGTACCGTAAATTTGAAAATAAAGTTGTCTAGAGTTTTCATTCTATAATAGCGGTACCCCGCCACGCGTTGCCGTGGCTCAGTCTGTCTGTACAGATAGAGTATCAATAGCGCGTTTTTCTTTCCAACAGATGGAATAAAGTTTATTTAAAAAAAAAAGTGTAAAAAAATCTGTAATAACTCAATTAAATTAAGCTTCAAATAATATGTTCTACGACTGCCAGTTTTAATTCAGGTCTGAAAGGGTTAATGTTACTATTATAAGATTAGCAGAGCTAAATTTTCGATTTAATTTTTGCAATTGCTTAGATCTCCGATTGAATATTAGAATTCTCAATACTCTATATAAAAATTTGGTTACTAGTGTGGAACGCCGTTATGTTTTGTGATGATGAATTTTATTTAAAAAATATTTCTGCACACCAACACCTTTCTGGACTAGATTTTCGTAAAAAATAACATTATTCAAAGTTGAATAGAACTAAAAATAAAAAAAAAATTACGGAGGGTTGTTTCAGAGAATTCGAACAATTCTTCAAATTTCAAAGTTGATTTTCAAGTTCTGTGAAAGATTTTTTTAAGTTCTGTTATTACTTCAGTTCTGTCAAGCAACTATCCTATAATGATATAATAACAGAACTTGAATAGGACTATCACAGAACACGAAAATGAATGATGAAATTTGATGAATTGTTCAAATTCTGTGAAACAACCCATCCTAATTTAATTGGTTTCAGAAGACGGTAGTTAAAATTACAGAAAAGGTGTGTTTCACAGAAATTCAAATGTAACTTTTTCATCAAATGGTCAATCAGCGCCATTTTATTAATTTGACATCCCCGATAAACATTGATTTTAGTTCTGTTTCAGCTTTCCATCAAATTCTGATCAGCTGACAAACATAACAACATTACAGATGTGCTTTTCTGCTGATCACAATTTGAATTAATCGGAATTTAAAGGGGACCTTTCAAATGTAAAAAAAAAAACAAAATGGCGCTAATTAGCCGTTTGGTGACAATGATACATTAAAATTTTTGTGAAAGAACAACCTGACTTTACGGCACCAAATAAATCAATGTGGATTTTGAAGAACTCCTTGGCACAAAGTGTAGTGTAGGTTAAAGTGTAAAATGGGGTGAACCTAGTGGTGCATTTCTTCTGAGACAGAAGTGTAGAACAGGATATAAGCGGCGCTTGATTTCACATCACTGGGGGAAATTTCTGTTACTACGTGGTCATCAAATTTGTACCATCTGAAATTGAAAAAAGGAAAAGAATTATGCGCCTGAGTACAATACCAACTATGAACAATAAACTCCTATAATATTTTCCCTCATATCGCATCTTTTCTAGCAAATAATAACCACTAAAAATGCTGCCATGCAACAGTGGAGACACATAATTTTCCACGAAGCAAATAAGCCCTGGATGCAAGGTTTGTAGAAAACGTATTTAACAAGGTCGGCTCATGTAGCTAGAAACCCTTTTTTCACTGGGAGATTTGGATTTATTGCTATACAAGTGGCGTAGAGCGACTCAAAGTGCATTTGCAATGATTTATTTATAATGCGTTGGTATCTTTATCATACTAATTATTATCTTAAAACTAATGTTCAGAATAAAAAGGAAATTCCCAGGAATATTTGCGGTGTACTTATGCAACGATGATGTAGAATCTAAATTATTTATTAGCGCCTTTTACATATTGCTTTTGAGGATATGACAGGAAAAGTGTTAAGAGTAATTATATTTGTATAAAGAGTCGCACATGGTGGTAGATACTCTCAGCAAAGTCATGAAAAACCACAAATCGGAATCGAAGCTTTGCTTGAAATGGCTTTAGCCGTATTTGGTGACCATATGTGAATTGCCAGGTACTTCCCCACCTTCCTCTTCCCCATTTCCTTCCCCTCCTTATACCGAAATAGCCCAAACTCTTTTCATCACAGCTAAATGGAATACAAAAATGAATAATAATCCCTAGAATGGCGGCTGAAATGACAAAAAAATGTATGCACTGTAAATTTTTTTTTATTATTTTTTTTTTTGGTAAACTAATGTTTAAGACAAGATTTTTTATGCATAGCACAAAGGGTAACAATTATTTTACAAGCAATAATTATTCGCCTGAAACACTCATCCACATTGAAAAATCTCCTGATAAAAGATACATTACGTCAGAGCAGTCAAACATTGAATTAATAATTTTATACAATAAGAGAAGATCCAATATTTTTCTCCTTTCTGATAATTTAGACAAATTGAGTTTACTTCGTAAATTTACATAATTGATTTCATTTATAGGAATACCACTTTTGAAATTAATAAAGCGTAAAAATGATGAGACCAAATGCATGGATTATATTCTACTTGACTTCTAAACGGAGAGGTGCATAATAATTTTATGCATTTTAGGTTATTAGAGTCTTTAGCAATTCTGAGAATAAATCAAAGCATTTGTAATCCTTTGCTGGTAATAGTTGTAATATGATTCAAGAAGCGTAATTTGGAATTAAAAATAACACCAAGGTAGCTGAATTCATAGACTCTTTTAAGACTGATATTATTAATTGTAGTACATAACATGAAATTATTATTGTCTTATAATCATAATAACGATAACAAATGTAATGAAGTGAGAAGGAAATAGAGTTTGCCCGGCAATATTGTCGTAATATCGGTAGCCGAGCGAACTCACCTGCAATACAGGGCAATATGTTGACAAGAGGCAATGCAGTAGAACCCCGTTAATTCGAACACCGATAATTCGAAAAAACGCGTAATTCGAAATTTTCGCCAAAAAAATTTCCGCAGAAAATTTTTTTTTAATTCGAAATTCGTTAATTCGTAATTCGAAATTTATTTTTGTCCGCGCACGAAAATTTGTTCGTGTAATTCGAAAAAATTTGATTTTTACGAAAATAAATCATAATATTTCGTAAATCTGAATCTAAAAGTCAGCCGTGGCGGTAAAACGCCGAAAAATGTATTTTTACGTAGTTATACATCGACCTAATTAGTATTATTATTTTGTAAATCTGAATCGATTTACACTGGAATATCGTACTTTTTCAAATTTATTTCGAATATCCGAGTTTGAAGGGCCGAGAAAATACGTTTTACGCGGATATATGTCGTAGTTTTACGAGTTTACACCAAATATCTGAATTGAAAGGGTCGGCCGCGACGAAACTCGGTCGCGAAATTTCGATTTACGCGTAAATGTATCGTATATTTACGAATTTATTTTGAATATTTGAATTTAAATGGCCCGCTGCGACGGAAATCGGCCGCGAAATCTCGATTTACGCGTAAATATAACGTATTTTTACGAATTTATTTCGAATATCTGAATTTTAAAGGGCCCGCCGCGACGGAAATCGGACGCGAAATTTCAATTTATGCGGAAATATATCGTATTTTTACTAACTTTACTTCGAATATCCGAGTTAAAAAATACGGCGCGACGGAAATCGGCCGAAAAATTTCGATTCACGCCGAAATATGACATATTTTTACGAATTTACTTAAAATATCTGAACTTAAAAGGCCGGCCGCGACGAAAAACTGCCGATAAAATTCGATTTACGCGGAAATATTTCATATTTTTACGAATTTACATCAAATATCTTAATTTAAAGGGTCGGCCGCGACGGAAATCGGCCGCGCATTCTCGATTTACACGGAAATATATCGTATTTTTGCGAATTTATTTCGAATATCTGCATTTAAAGAGCCGGCCGCGACGGAATACGGCCGCGAATTCGCGTTTAACGCGGAAATATATCGTATTTTTACGAATTTAAATTCAGATATTTGAAATAAAGGGCCGGCTGCGACGGAAAATTACCGGGAAATCTCGATTTACGCGGAAATATATCGTATTTTTACGAATATCTCAATTTAAAGGGTAGGCCGCGACCGAAATCGGCAGCGAAATCTCGATTTACGCGTAAATATATAGCATTTTTTGAATTTATTGCGAATATCTGAATTTAAAGGGCCCGCCGCTATGGTAATCGGCCGCAAAAATAAAGAAATAATTGGTATTAATACGAATTTACAGCTAAAATACCACCCGGATTTGAAGAGGCGGCCGAGAAAATCGATTTTCGGCGTATTTTTTTTTTTTTTTTTTTTTCATAAAATTTCGAATTACGTGGGAATTCGTTAATTCGAAATTTGATTTTTGATGTCACGTGGATTTCGAATTAACGAGGTTCTACTGTATATGAAAAACAAAAAAAAATTTTCAAATAAATATGGAAATCCTGACGGCAAGAAATTGACGTAAAAACTTGCTTGTTTACCAGAGCCTTAATAGTTCAGTAGAAAATTGGCATAGTTTGTATGATAATCATTAGGAAACTTACTTGGAATAAACGCTGCTTTTGCAATAAGCTGTATAGTGTCCCCCCTCCATGGAGCCGTAGTGATTTGAAACTCCGTATAAATTATATATGGTATTCTTCCTGTCTCTGTATGACTGCAGAGAAAACTGACCCATATCTAAATTCTGCAGCGGAAAATCAATATTGGTCAATTTTTTTCTATATGTATTTGAGACATAGTCTTTTGTATCGACGTAGAACCTTTTGAAGTGTATTACTAGGATGGGCGGGAGACGGGAAATGTCTAATTTCTTTACGGCCTCTCTCTTCTGCTTGCAGGCCGGACAGTTCCAGCCCAGTATTCTCTCGTCTTTCAGGTATAGTTCTAAACAGTCCTGGAATTAGAAAACATTTAATCATTTTATTATTTATAGTCATAGACAATTCATATTCAGAACTAGCTGATGCGTATGTGTAAGTTATCCTTAGGAGATAGACATATACCATCGCAAACTTTTCTGTAGGCCATTTTATGATACACAATTCCGTAGTACATTATTTTGATGTATCTCATAAGGTTTAGCCAGCGTTAGTAATATAAGAACCCGAAAATAATTAGTTTACAACTTGATTACAAAACATTGACTTTTCTGTACTTTCTAAAAATATAATATGCATGTATTATATATATAAACCTTCCGGAAGAAATTCTCTAAATGATAGTGAAAACCCCATCAAAATTAGTTGCGTTGTTTAGAAGAACTAAGCGCACAAACAGACTTACGCGGATAGCGACATTATTTTATACTATTTAGACAATAAAAGGGGTCGTTTTGTAAATATAAAAAAAGGATCAGCTCGAACAAAGACAATAAGAAACCATTGAAAAAAAATGGAGGGCGGGAAAACAAAATGATGATTTTTTTTTGATTAAATAACTTTACATATTTGCATTAATTGATAATATGGGTTTCTGGGTGCTTTTCTCGTGCTGAGGCCCCCAGGTAATACAATATTAACCCATTAATTAGTTTGAAAACATTTTATTTTAATAATTATTATTGGTCTACCGGTTACGGAAGGGATCTTCGTTCAACAGGAGAATATTAAAACTGATATAAAATAATAGATACTAGCAGATATACATAATTTTAATAAGGGGGCCACTCCGTTCCCGCGCCCCGCTTTCCCGCTCCTGCATCAAGCTGCTGTATTATTACGTGTACCCGGCGTCGCTAGCGCGGTTCGAGCCCATCATCAGCAAACCAGGTCCACCGTACCTTTGACTTCCTTCACACTGGAGTACCAGGAAGACCCATGGTCTTCACCAGTGGCGAACACCACCTGCAAGTCCGGTCTCCACCGACGCGGTGTCGAGACACCGACTTCATCGCCGTGATCATGGACCACGAATTCATATCCCACCGTGATGTGTCCTACATGCATCACATAGTGATGCACATCATCTACTATGACGACATCGTCAGCAACAACTGTGACTACCTTGGCTATTCTTATTGGACTACCTCAATAAAACCGCTGTTAGGATTAACACACGTCTTTCATTCGTCTCCTTACTACATCCCCAAAGTTGTTTCAAATAAATTAACGTGTTTATACATATTTTTATTATGACAAGTCACATCCCCAAAGTTCTTTCAAATAAATTAACGTGTTTATACATATTGTTATTATGACAAGTCACATCCCCAAAGTTGTTTCAAATAAATTAACGTGTTTATACATATTGTTATTATGACAAGTCACATCCCCAAAGTTGTTTCAAATAAATTAATGTGTTTATACATATTGTTATTATGACAAGTCACATCCCCAAAGTTGTTTCAAATAAATTAACGTGTTTATACATATTGTTATTATGACAAGTCACATCCCCAAAGTTGTTTCAAATAAATTAATGTGTTTATACATATTGTTATTATGACAAGTCACATCCCCAAAGTTGTTTCAAATAAATTAATGTGTTTATACATACATATTGTTATTATGACAAGCCACTAAGTAAATGCTTTTTTCGATCACGTTAAAATAATAGTTGACGAACTTATGGTTAGATTAGGTGGCTTTTTTTTTAAACTTATTAATTACTTACTAATTTTTCTTCTCAATGTTCAGTTTTGTTGTCATGGAACCAACGCGCATAGATTCTCTGAACTGATGAAGATTATAAAGATGTAACTCACACTAAGATTACACTTGTTGGCATGGGCAGGCAGCTCCAGGGAGAGGTTGGAGAAGGAGTCGTGCGTGACGCTCTCCTTGCCGCACGACAGACACTTGACGGTGGATTTCATCTGGCCGTAGAAAAGGCGGAGGATGGGGCTCTCCCGTGACTTGGTGTACTCCAGCCAGGCCTTCTCCGACGGCGACAGGGTGTCCTGCAATCAAACAAACATACACTGAAATTAGCAATTATGCTCCCACTAGTTTTTCAGGAACAGAATTTTTTTTTTGTAAAAAAAGAGGAATTCTATATTTTTTCGGAAATCTGTTCTTTTGTTCTCCATAAGAACAGATTTCTTAAAGAATTGGTTCCAAATACATATTCCTGTTTTTATCGCATAATTTAGGCACTGATAGTGCATATTCTGGCATTGCTATTGCATATTTTGATATGGATGGTGCATATTTTGCCTTTTTGATGTCTACCAATAATATTAGGGAATTTTAACGATTGGGATGTTGGGACTGTTATAACAACTACAGCTATACACATTTTACTTAACTTACTTACCACTATGGGATTGCTTGGCATTAGATGGGAAAATTCATAAAGACATCTACATAGTAGGAAGGTAGATAATACATAACCAATTGGGGTTTTCTCGAATTGTTTTTAACACCCAGTACTAGAAAAAACAGTGAGAAGTGGTATAATTTACCATGGGAATGTGTTGCCTAGTGGGAGTCTGCAGGTCATTGTGAAGCCAGTCCATAAGAATAGTTAGGAACTCGTGGGAGTCCTGTTGCTCAATTCCTCGGAACATGGCCTGGTGTCGTCCCACCACATTCTGTAAAATAATAATATCACTATTAACACAAAGTCGATACATCCATAAAATATATCTAGACACGGAGTACCAATTGAAAAATTACCCGATGTTGTCAGAATTACACCAATGTTGCCAGAATGACACCAATGTTGCCGCTTTACCAATGATTATTATTATGATATTATCAAAAAGAAAGGACATTTTATCGCAGTCAAAAGATTGCATGAAGCATTCTTTGTTTTAACAAAGTTTTATCCTTTTTTTTACAAATATGCATCCAGCTTCAACAGAATTACATTTTTATTTAGATAATTTTTCAATCACAAAATGAATGCAGTTAGAAATATTTTAGATAGGGCTTACATTAGACTTTTATCATTGACAATTTAATTATTTATCTGTGTATAATTTTCAGAGTAATTATGTACCACTAGTGACACCTATGAAGGTTAGATTATATTGTTTATGAAAGGTTCTCGCCTCTGCTATTTGTTTGTGATTAAATTGTGTCCGCAAAGACGATCCCTGTTTTGCGGCCCTTTTGAATTTGAAGGTTGTCAACAGTCTTTTGTCATATAAAAGGTTGGGTTTCCTTAAAAACGCTCTCTTGCTCAAAATCAACCAAAGGTTTCACCTTTCCTAAAGAACCACAGGAACTAGCCTGTATCCAGAGTAATTACTGTAAAAAGTGCCTAGTCATATCATGTGATAGTGAATATTTATTGTTAAATAAAGTGATTCAGTTTGCTCTCAATAACGGAGTTTAATTCCAAGGACCCTAATTTATAACAATCTGAATACTTAAAAAAAAATACATGTCATAGATCGAAATTTAAAAAAAAAACTAACAATTGACAAATTTTAATTTCCTCCAAAAAAGCAGAAAGCTTGTCAGAGATTTCAGCAATATCAGATATAATATGTGATAAAGCCACCCTCATTTCCTTGCCTAGCAACACAATGTTAGAATAGTTGAAGGCGCAGAGAAGCGTGGTTATCAAGCTCCACTCGTCAGCTGAATACATAGTCACAGTAGGTTTGGCCGCCATGCATTATTATAACAAGTCTATTGGACAATTACCCGGAGATCCTTGGCGGAGATGAAGCGGAACTGCTCCGACCAGAGCTGGCGCACAACGGCCGCCACCTCCTCGGCCACCGCCCCCCGCGTGCCAGCGCTGGTCTTGCCGCTCCCCACGCACATCTGTGCACCCCTCACGTCTTGCCTGTAACAAATACGGTATCAATCATCACTAGGGCCATTTTCATGTTGAACTTAAGCATCTGACATCTGCCCAAAGTAAAAAAAATCAGGTGTGTTGTTCAAACATGGGATTCTTTTATAAGGATGAGGTATTTCATAGAAATTCAAATGTAACTTTGTCATCAAATGGGTGGGCAACTAGCGCCATTTTGGTTTTTTTTTTACATTTGAATCTAGATCCATTTCAGCTTTTTATCAAATTGTAAACAACTGACAAGCATAACAACATGACAGTTATGCCTGATCACAATTCGTTCAAAAGCTGAAACGGACTTAAAAATGGCATTTAACGGCGACCTTGCAAACATCGAAAAATCAAAATGGTGATGATTAGTCATTTGATGGCTAAGTAACATTTAAATGTGGTGTGAAAGAACCAAACCTAAGTGATGTAAACTTACTTGTAATTGCCTTCACAGAAGTATGTGGCCAGGACAGAGGTGTTGCTGAGGCACTGCATGATAGAGTTCATGTAGCAAGTATTGCCCAAGTTTTTTAGCCCGGTCAGGCCACGACCCTGAAAAATTACCACAATTAGAGAGTGTTCTTTTACATATTTTGTTAAACTGATGTATGACAGTGAGACATAGAACTGGCAGAGGAAGGATGAAAGCAGGAGGTGAAGTTCAGGAATTTTCCAAGATACTTGACGCAGCAGTAAAGTTCAACAGAGGATAACTTGTCCCCTCCAACGTTGTCGTTGACAACGATTCTTCAGCTTAGTATAAGCAAATACCATAGAATATTACTAATATGTCCAATGCAAGTAAAATATTGGAAGTATTTACTTGTATTGGCTGGCAACTCTGGCCGCTAGAGGCGCATGGCATAAAATCCATTCAAGTGTATGAAAGAAAACCAAGACTCACAACTCGTGCCGCAAGGAGGCGCTAGTGTAGCATACTGCCATCAGAATGTATGGAAAATGTCAGAGGTTGGAGGTATTATAACTATTCTACAGTATTTGGTATGGGCCACAAGTAGCAGTGGAACTCCTAGATAGGGGAATCATCTATTTATCTTTTTAGTACTCACTCTCCTGAACAAAAACACAATATGCTGAGGGGATATTTTTATCTTTAATTTGACATGTAGCACCATTATCAGCTATCCACAGTACACATGACTGCAAATATGTCCAAACTATGTCAAAACAAGTCAAAACTCAAATTGGTCCAACGGCACAGAGGTGTACTTGGATAGCGGAAAAAGAAAAGTTGTGAAAAGCACAAGAGCAAAGTGCAGAAATAAAGTTATTACAAATATTGATAACATATTATTAGAAATATTACAAAGTCGATTTTGAATATTTATAAGTTTAGGTGTATTAGGTTTATCACAGATGTCACTTGAAAGAAAGGTTTGTAACAATGTGCACCGGTTAAAGTCTGCTTTATGTGTGAGTGCGTGCTGGGTACGAATGGGTAGGATCGGCAGTGTAAAGCACAGGACGACAATAATAATGTTCACGTGGTGGAGACACTAGACCTAATGCCAAAAGTTATGCACCATTTAGTAGGCCGTGACGACAGAATATTAAGGGTGTTCTAAATACGACAAAACAGAACAAATAACTTAAATTATTGACAAAGGATTGGTTTCTAAAACTCAATATTGAAAAATGCACTGTACTTCATATTTGAAAAACTAACCCTAAGTTTGTATACAAATTTATTTATTTATTAATTTTCGGGAAATCGACAGTTTACATTTAATCAGTTTGTACATAAGTATTATCTAAAATAAAACCAATTATGGATTTCCTCCTTGTGACTTTACCTCTACTGAGACATCATAATATGGAATAAGTAAATAAATTTGTGAGAAAGGAATATGAATTAAAAAATTTATACAAAATAAAAGATTATTTAAAACGAAAAATTTACAAAACAATACATTTATAGCCATGGAGAGAGGTTGTAGATATAAATCTAATCATAATAGAGATATAAACAATAGAGACATAAACATTATTCACAAACCACCAGAGAAATATTCTTTTATGAACCTCTTGTATTTGGTAAGTTAGCAACTGAAAATATCAACCTTGGATAATACGCTATTGTAATTATTGCATAGTCTGTTCAGGCAAGAGTTCGTTTTGCATTGATCAACCTTGAAAATTGAATGGAACACCTCTAAAAGCAGTGATGTTACAACAAGACCTAGGAGTTACCATATCACAAGACTTGAAAAGGAACTGCATATCGCTGGTATTGTCAAAAGAGCAAATTCAATAACATATGACTTGATGTTAAAAATATACTGCGGCGGGTCTAGGGATCCAGGCGTGGTAGGTCATTTGAATAAAAAGTGTATAACAAATCTTTATTTGAAATTGTGAAAAATGCCCATATATTATTATCTATATCAATTTGTAAGTAGGTACGTCATGAGTCTGCGACTCAAAATACATATTATGTTAATATAGTAAATTGGAACTACACAATCCATGTACTTATGGCAAATTATTTTTAAGATATTACGTTTTAATATAGTTGTGCACAACATTAAAGTAAATAAAATAAGAGTTTGAAACGCCCGTCCGCAGTATCCAAATATACTGAGTGCGAAGCTAAGAGTATGGTGGTTCCGTAGTGCGAAATGACGTGACGTTTATCAATTTCATTGAAATTTAGACTTGCGATTCTATGTGGCAATGATCTATTACGTTTTTTGTTTTGTTTCATAATTCAGCTTTATCCTACATCGATAACAACATTAAGAATTATTCCAAACTTTCCAAAACTGCAGTTGAAAGACAACCATTCTTTCTCCATCCATCCACTCTACATTTCCAAACCATCATAATCTTGTTTGTTGTGCTTACATCAGTACTGCATACTTTTCGGAACTGGACTTTCAGATACACGCACAGATAAATACTATACTTTTGTTTCTAGTTTTTATGTTATTATAAAAGTTATTATAGATCTTCAAAAAATTTCATATATAAGTAGTAAGACTTTTCAAATATTGTCAGGTCATTCGTAACCCGGGAATTTAGTCTGGGTGAAAATGTTGTCAGGTCATTTGTAACCCCAAAATTTTGTCTAGGGTGAAAATATTGTCAGGTCATTCGTAACCCGGGAATTTTGTCTAGGTGAAAATATTGTCAGATCATTCGTAACCCGGGAATTTTGTCTAAATGAAAACTTTGTATTAACCTTTACTGAATAATTTGAGACGGAAAAAAAACAGCCTGTAGCGAGATGTGTACATGTACAGTGATACAAATGGGGCTTCTTTAGTGGGAAGCCAATTAACAGTCGTGAAAACAAACAGAATGTTAAGGCTAAGGGTAGAAATAGTTCTAGAACGCACTGAACACACTTGTAGGCAAACGACATATTAACGACAGGCCCCATTTGCTACATTGTAAATTGATACCTAATATCCCTGTTCAAGGTCATTTAACCCTCTTCACAATGAAATAATTTAAAATCATAGCTAATAGAAACGAAGAGAGATTGTGGCATCCAAGCGTGCCGGCTTTCGCCGAGCTACGACCAAATCGCATGGACGATGAAAGCTGTGTGTTTGGTGTTGGTAAAAAAAAGGGGGACGACGTTGTGCGAAGATGTGATTTGAACAAAGATATTAGAAGAACGAAATGTGCTATGAGTAGTTCATACTGTGTGGAATTGTTTTTCCCAGTGTCGCCGATTTTGTTCACCAATACTACTGCACACCTTCGCTTACGCTAAGGTATCCGCACTAATTCAGAGAACAGATTTCTGTGCGTACACGTCCCAATAGTATTCAAAGTACCCTAATTAGGTAGTACTCCGCCTACGGTCCGGCGGCCAACATAGCATATCTCGTTCTTCTAATATCTTTGGATTTGAAGTAGTATTTAGTATTAGACACTTTTGTGCATACTATGCAGGTTTCACACTACTGGCCTATCTCCATGAATAATTGAAATTGCTTAAGGCGATTTAACCAGCGGACGAGAATTCAAATTTCGTTAAAAGACGATCTCGCGATCGGACGTTTTTTTAGACCGAGACAGAAATACCGAATTCATTCCGCTGCGAGCCGTACACTCGCGCGGCAGTGAAAACTACAGCATGGTTCCGATGAAATAACAATTATTGTTGTTTAATTCTTGGTTGTAGCTTTCTTCCTTATAAGTAGTTACATACATATTTGTAAATTATACGTCGGAGTGCGTAAACATAAATAAATACAAATGCAGTTTGTTGACATGGTAGATATAAAATATGTAGGTATATAAATATACATTTAAAAAAAATTTCAAATATTTGTTTAATTTGTTTTTTTTTTTAAATATTTTACACGAGTTTTCCAAAGGTGAGTAAAAATCTTTTGTTTTACTTATTTATTCGTTTGTCCGAAAGGTATTACCGTAAGTTTTATTTCTAATACTTATCTTCAAAGTATTACTTGATTTGATATGTATGACATTGAAAAGAGGGTTTATTCCTTACAACTGAAGTAGTTTATATATTAAAACTAGGTTTTATTTCCAACTATTTTCTACGGTACCTACCTACATATGTAGTTATGCGATTGCATAATATTGTATCGCTTTCATGTATTTGTTTTCATGATTACGGAGCGACCTGACTCGTCTAATTTTCGAAATGTTATTAAATTCACGAGTAAAAATCATAGGTTTGTATGTCAAAAATAACCTTGTTTTTTTTTCCTAAAACAAGAAGCTCAATTCACAATATGACATTATGAAACTGACAAAAAGTAACACAAAAAACATTAAATATGTTGAATTATACCAATGTAATAGTGAATTGGACAATAAAATAGAAATTATGAACAAAAAAATGATTTGAATCGCACATCACGAATCGAAATTCATTTGGTTCGTGTCACTTTTTGACTACCAATCACAAACAGTTTCACGTACTTTGGCATAAGTTTTAACATTTATACATGAAAAAACGATAACAGACATAAACTCCTGTCCATAGTTGATTATTTTCCCTGGAAATTAAACAACACAAAATTATCGCCAAATGTTATAAAAAATATGTGCTTATTCTGACTGATTCTTTCGAACGACCCTGTAGCATATAAGTACGAACAATGTACACGGATAATTAAATATCACTAACCTTTGTTTTTTCTGAAAATATATCTCCCACGTACGTTTTTGATGTCGTAATTTTTGCTATCTAATAAAACTTTTTTTCGAGGGTATTTTCCTCCTCATTTTTAAGCGAGGAATTTCTTTAAAATGTTATCAAGTAGACTGGCGTGGAATAGACGTCCGCTCGCCGCCCTGTCGCAGCGGGGAATGATAAAATTTCGGCTTGCGCCGGGGCAAGTCACAAACAACAAACAACAAACGCGAATCGAAATTAATTACTATTATATACTTTAAGAATATATTTTTTGGTCATAAATTATTTCTAATGTTTCAATTATGTCTTGGTAAATTATTTTGCTAAAAAAATCTGAACTATACCAATTTGTAAGACCACAAATAAATAGTTCAATTGAGGGATTTTCGTCACAAAACGCGTGCTCGGATTTATTTATTAGTAATTTTATTTGAAATAAAAACACAATTCTTATACATACATATGATAGATAATTTATTGATTGTTTATACATTATTATTCAATGATTTGAAATATTTGTTGTATAATACAACTTCACCTTTGAAAATGCAACAAATCTGCGCATTGTCCAACGGTAACACTTTATTATGATATGAAAATAATATTATTTTTCAAAATTTTACATCTTACTTTACAAGATAAAATAATGATCTTTCGAAATCAATTTGTGTTTTTTTCTAGAAAAGTGTCCATACGTCTAAAAGTGGCCTCAAAAATGCCAAATTTCAGGTCAAGTCTACCTATTTCGCCTTAAGAAATACTATATTCTCGAAAGGGTTTACTCATCGTCGTTGGAATGTGGAGAATTCATAAGACTTAACAAGGCTTCACCCTTCTGGAAAAATCCAATCACATTACGTCTAATTTGCATTAAACCCTTACGGCTTAGGGAACTAACTACTCAACTCAAATTGCATGCAAATTATAAAGTTACTAGCTGTACCCCGCCACGTGTTGCTGTGGCTCAGTCTGTGTGTGCAGATAGAGAAACAGTAGCGCGTGTTGCTTTCACGTCCAACAGATGGCGCTGTTTAAAAAAAAGCATGTTTTAACCTGTCACAGGTGATATCTATATAATATAGGTATATAAAAACACAAGCGTTTTCCAATGCAACGTTGTGTCAAAATTTCAAAACTTTCGGATATTTAAGATTTTGAACAAATGAACATTAACATTTTTGTTTATATATCGGGTCCAAAACTATCCTATGTTTCAAGCTGGAACCATTTAACTCAACACTATTAAGATAGATAATAACAAACATTTTATTAGTCCTGTTATACTTAGGTAAAAAATTAAAAATTAAAATTTTACACAACCGATAAACAACCATTTATCCTACATTAATGGTCGTTTATCAGTTGTGTAAAGTTTAAAATACATTTATTAGTATGCGGCCCACAGTAATAAATTTATTAATTTGAGTATTGAGTGTTAACCCTTACACATACATATTTGAAAATATATAGATGGTGAGAATTTTTTCTCCTTGTCTAGAGTGAATTATTTTTGTCTAGAGTGAACTATTTTTTTCATTAGATTCTAGCTAATGGATAGTAATATAAATAAATATCTAAAATGGACTCCCCTCCATTCAACATCTCATCTCTTCTAAGTCGGAACTCGACTTTCATTATAATTTTGAAAATAGCCTATTTAAATAAAATTAATATTTAAATTCACCTTTATTTCTCCATAATTTTAAATGATGGTCAAGGGTGAAAGCCAGAAATAATAGGAAAAAAAACAACTTAATCCAATAGTAATTACAAAAAAAGATTTGGAAAAGCAGCAGAGGCTCAATAAAGTGGTCACATGCGTGCAGAAACATGCGAGCAGCCCACGTCAGGCCAGCTTAAGAGATTAACAATACACATACATACATAATATTAAGTACTGATGTGCCTAGACTTGACACAGTGTATACAGTGCCAGCAAAGAAAACTACACAAGACTGTTGACCCGTCAGGCTAATTTGTTAGTCGTAGAGTCAATTTGTTCACTTTTGGGAACAGCTCATATCGACGGTCCCTAAGTAAACTCGGACATCTAAAAAAAATGCATTTTTGTTTTTTTCTACCAATACATTTGAAAGACTCTTCCGCGCAATACAAAATTTAAAAAAATATATATTTTCCTTTTTTAGCCAAAAAAACTGACAAAATGAACACGTTAATAGGTCCATTTTTACATTGGATGTCAATCTCTTCCAACTGTGTAGCCTGACAAAGTTACAGTGTACTAATTAGTATACTGTCACTTTAGTATACTTTGTGTACTTTGTGTACTTTGTATACTTTGTGTACTTTGTATACTTTGTGTACTTTGTATACTTTGTGTACTTTGTATACTTTGTGTACTTGTGTACTTTTTATACTTTGTGTACTTTGTATACTTTGTGTACTCCGTGCGGCCAGTGATGCCATTTCTTCCAAAATTTCGATAGTCTACCGATTTCACCTCAAATCTACCGAAATTTGTGAAAATCTGCCAGAATTATTTGAAAGTCAACAGAAATTCGTTGAAAATCTGCCGAAATCAGCTACAATCTACTGATATTCATAGTCCCATAGTTGCTAAAGAATTTCTAATGAAATCAAACTTTCTGAAATTCGCTAGCCACCAGAAAATATTGATAGCACTGAAATTGAAAATTTTAATTCATTATTTGAATTTTTAATTTTGAGATACTTTTAATATTCCATTTATTGGGATTTTATTGCAAAGCGAATTTACACAGAAATTTTCCAACCTTCTGACAGCATCTTTAAGAAATATATGATCAATATGCCAGAGGCCTGAGGGGTTGACACCTTGACAGTGTGATGAAGTGGGGTGCATTCAGTGGAAGCGAGGACAGGGGAGGTTTGTACTTCCTTCACAATAATGTTTTTTTTTTTTTTTTATATTTACTCCACACAGGAGGCCCTGAAGAAAATAATTTCCCTCAGGGCCTATGTCATCTTTGGGGATGCTGTGTGGAGGGTCTTTTTGTGGAGAGGAAGGAGTGAACATGGGTCTTGAAGAGTCCCATGTTGTAGGAGGGAGGAAACACAGAGGCCGGCAGTTCGTTCCACAGCCGAGCTGTTGAACTTAAGAACGAATCGTAGAAGCGACCCGTTCTCATGTGACAAGTGTCAACTGTGTACAAATGTTGGGCGCGCGTTTGGCGTGTATCCCGACTACGCACCGGCGCCGAAGGGATCAATGACGCTAGTTCCTCAGAGCATCTTCCATTGTAATACCGATAGAACAAGGACAGCATACCTACCCGACGTCTGTGCTCTAAAGATTGCAGTCCGTTTGTTAAGATTGGGGAATCTATCAAACGGACCGCCCGTTTCTGCACAGAGTCAAGGGTTTTTTTCAGGTATTTTGGGGCTCCAGACCAGAGATGGCTGCCAAATTCGACAGTAGGGCGCACTTGCGATTTGTACAGGGTGAGCAGTTGTGTACTATTAAAGTATCTGCGGGCCCTGTACAGTACGCCCAGCTTCTGAGAGGCCAACTTTACTCTGGCTTCGATGGAGCCCCCGTACCTGAGCTGGTCACTTATAGTTACACCAAGCATATCAATGGAAGGCCTGTTCGGAAGATTGCTTCCGTTGAAGGAGACTAGATTATCATTTGGATCCCTTTTAGACGTAATCAGACAGGATTGGGTCTTTGAAACATTAAATTCGACGAGATTATTTTTACCCCAGGAGGAAATACTCTCGAGATAACCGTCCATTCTCTGCTTCAAAGCCCTCCGAGCCGTTGGAGTTTGTGTGCCCTTTGGGGGCTTGTCAAACAAAAAGCTATCATGAACTGTACTGTCATCCGCGTAACAATGAATCGGTGCACATGTCAAAAGGTCATTGATGTGCAACAAAAACAAAGTCGGAGACAGAACCGATCCCTGTGGGACGCCAGCATTTATGGAGTGCGAGGAAGAGGTGAAACCGTCAGCAACCGCCTGAATCGACCTATCCCTTAAAAAGTCAGCAATCCACGTACACAGGGATGCGGGAAGTCCGTAAGAATGCAATTTGTTGACAAGTCCTCGGTGCCAGACCCGGTCAAAGGCCTTGGATATGTCTAGTGCGACCGTTTGGGTCTCACCGTGACGTTCCAGGCACCGCCCCCAAACATGCGTCACATACGCGAGAAGATCACCGCACGAGCGGTTCCGCCGGAATCCGTATTGACGGTCGTTGATAATTTTGTTCTTCTCGAGGTATGTGAGCAGTTTGTCGTTGATCACACGTTCCATCACTTTGGACAGAACTGATGTGATCGCTATGGGGCGGTAGTTGGCCGGGTTGGAGCGGTCACCTTTCTTGGGAATAGGGTGAATTACCGCTTTTTTCCAACCAGAGGGCACAGTGCCACACTTCAGGGACATTTTGAAGAGCTTTGACAAAACTGGAACTATTTCCGCAGCACACCTCTGCAATACCAAGGCAGGTATTCCATCAGGTCCACTAGCTTTGTTAACATCGAGCCCCCGTATGACGTGGAGTACATCCCGATGCCGGATCCTCAGCTTTTTCATATAGAAGCCGCAGTGAGGAACCGACGGCGGAACAGCACCCCCGTCGTCGAGGGTCGAGTTTTCCGCAAACATTTTCCCTAAAAGGTTTGCCTTTTCGGTGGCGGTGTTTGCTAGTGAGCCGTCAGGTCTGGTAAGAGGTGGCAAACTGGGTTTGCAAAAATTTCGACCTATTGAGCCCGCAAGCGACCAGAATGCTCTGCTGCCATGCGGGCAGGCAGCCAGCTTTTTGCTGATCTGCAGGTCGTGTTCGAATTTTGATCTATTGATGATTCTCTTGCATTCCTTTGCCGATTTGTTGTATGCTGATCTGCTTTCGGGCGTTCGAGATGTGTTGTAGGCTCGGTAAGCCGCGTTTTTTCGTCGAACTGCTTCGGAGCATTGTCGACTGAACCACGGCTTTGAGCCCACACCAGTTTCTTTAGTAGTCGATTGTATGAAGCCATCCATCGCCGATTTGATGACTTCACCAATCTCCTGGGCACATCTTGAAGGGTCCGAAGTCCGAAAACAAACAGCTGACCACGGAAAAGCATTGAAATGGGCCCGCATACCGAACCAATCTGCTGACCTATAGTGCCACACTTTTCTCCTCAGCCTCTCATTGGTTGGTCTGAGGCTAACGGGGATTGATGTCGTCACTAGGCAGTGGTCAGATGATCCCAGAGGCGCTGTGACGTCAATCTTATAACCGTGTGGCACAGTAGTTAAGAATAGGTCTAACAGATTGGAGCGGTGAGTCTGGACATCAGGAACCCTTGTAGGCTCCTGAACCAATTGCTCTAATCCGTAGCAAATGGCAAAGGATTCCGCCTGTCGGCCAGCCGAGTCCGTTGGGGCTGAGAACTTCAACCATGGTTCGTTATGAACGTTGAAGTCCCCCAGAACAACAAACTCGGCCGAAGGGTAGCGGGGCAAGAGATCATCAATAGTATCGCTCAAATGTTTGAAGAGCTCGGAAGTGTCTGATTCGCTATGGTTCGGTGAGCGGTATAGACATGCGTAGAATCTTGCCGTACTGGCAAGATTGACGCGCACCCACATTACGTCGAATCTGGAGTTTTCCAGACTCAATAGTCGCACACAGTTGACGTCAGCTCGACTATAGAGGCAGACTCCTCCTTTCAGCCGGAATTTGCTTGCGAGGGTAAAGCCCGGGCAGTCCAGATAGGAGGAGTCTGGCGGCTCGGCTATCTGAGTTTCGGATAGGAAAAGAAGGTTGGGACGTTGGGACAAAAGATGGTGATGGACGGAATTTAAATTTGTGTGCAGGCCGCGAATGTTGGCAAAATTTACCAACAGTTTTGGCCCGCACCGGGGACGCCTGCTACTCGCCGCTGTAATGATGTTAAGATTGTTGTTTTGTATGTTCATGAATTTAATTAATTTTTTTTTTTTTGTAGGTGTAGGAGGTGAAAGGAAAGGTCTGGAAAGGAAAGGTATGAGGGGTGGGTAGGAATCTGGGGTTCAGGCTGTCTAGGAGTGATGAGCGTTTGGTTCCAGCCCACCCACTGCGGTGCTAGGCGATAGGCCGGGAGAGTCCGGCTGGAGAGGGCATCCAATGCGCCCCAAACGCTGCTGCTGGGTCCCCTCCGGTCACGAACCGGCACAACAGCAGTGGCGGGGTTTTTTTCACTCGCTGATGGGGCAGCCCACCCTTAGTCGTGAGCCTGAGGGTCGGGCCCCTGTACTATCGAGCGGCCCGGACAGCGGTAACCGGTTGTAAAGGGTCTCCCTCAACCAGCATCTCCCAACCGGCCCGCCACGCAGAAGGTGGGCCGACGCACCCGCCACCAAGACCCGGGCAAACCTTAACCCATGAACCCGGGCACCCCTGCTAAGTCACCAAACGTAGCGAACCACTTGGGATGACCTGTGGCAGAGGTGTTGGTCATCCAATAAATGGTTCCCAGGGCGGCGGTACCCATTCCCGCCTACCAAATTGTAGCCAAAGTAATCAATTATGTTAATGTTTTGGAAGAATATTTGTTTAATTTTTAGGTCATTCATCAGTGTGATTATTTTATGCAAGGCTTTGACAAAGTTTCTCAGTAACCATAACATTTGTATTTTAGAGTAGCCAGGTAATTCTCTGACCTTAACCCAACAATTTAACAAAAACAAGGTTCAAGAGGCAAGACGACCCAGCAACATCAACTATCTAAAGGTGGCGCTATGTGGATAACCATGAGCTTCAACTACTTCGCCAGCCTTGCTAAATTCTAAAAACTAAATAAATCACTAAAGCGCAAGCACAGATTTGGCATGTCTCCCGGATGTCCCCAATTCCTCATATATGTGCGCACGCGCAGTATAACTATCTTTATAGTCTTATAAATAAAAGGTGTTTGTTTTTACAAAATATATAAATTGATGGATCATATATGCAACAGCCGCGTAGATCAGTTTAAAATACGGGAGTCTATCAAATGGACTACCATTTCTGTACATATAAAAGAGTAAAGTGTTTTAAGATCGAGGTAAAGGCTTACCACTCGGCCGTAGACTCCCTGAAAGTCCCTCTGGCGTGGCGGGTTGTGGTCCAGGGGTCGGTGGCTGGGCTTGGTGGAGCGGTCAAACTGCGGCGTATTCACGGGGGCCATGGGGTCATCTTCATCCATCAGCTGCACAACACAATCCACCTCATTAACTTCATTCATTACAATCACTGTCAAGTTCATTTCTCAAGCTGACCGAACAAATAAAACTGGTATTTGACCAACAAAGAACCTTGAAAACAAACTAAATATGAATTCAAAATGGGAATAAGCTGACTATAACTCGTACTTGGCAACGGATATTAATATTATGATTTTACTTGCACTTGATACCAATTCCAGGCAGGCCAATAAAAATGGTTATTTGTTCTAGAAAGAATTTAGATATTTGCAAAATTAATTTCCCCCAAAGGAAAAAATGACCTTACAAAACTATTGTTTTTTTTTTCATTGTATATAACCCATTGAACGTTGGTGTAAATGAACTAAAGTCAGCAAATTATAAAAAAGCATTACCGTTGAATGCGTAAACAGATCAAAGTCACCAACCATAGATAAAACAAAGGGAGATGAAAATGATGCTTTTGGTGTGCAGGTGGGGCGCCGCTGTGCGAAGATGCGAATCGCAGTAGTATGGGTGAACTTTTGTGCTTGCAGGTTTATGCTAATAATGGTTCATGGCCCATCTCCCTTGTTTCTATGGCCTATGGAGTGGAGGAACGATTTGGTTTGTTTAACGCGTCCAAAAAGTAAAGCTATAAATTGATTTTGATGAAGTGAAAGAAAAAGGAGCTTGAGGGGTTGAGGGGATGAGCAGGTGGGCTCACCTGGGCGATGTTGGGGGTGGAGTGGGAGCGGTTGAGTGAAGAGCTCCCGTCGCCCTTGAGGGGAATGGTGTCACCCTCCTCTTGCTGCTGAAGCTAAAAGTATTCATCTCCATTATTCACTGACTTACATCTCATTAACCTTTCCTTATCTGTGGTGTGTATTTACTACACATTGCTTCTAATAACTTTAATAACTCTATAAATATAATAAATCCTGGGTTCAGATTTTAGGTATTCCTCCGTTTTACATTTATGCACTGAATTAAAAAATTATATTTTAGATAGTTTTCAAATTCAATTGAAAATCGGAAACAAATACACCAATACAATCAACCGCGTGATACTAATACGCGAAGAGTGTGCGAGGAAATGACACGATATTGATGTCCCGCTTTAATTTGCTATGCGGGAACATGAGACATCCACACGTCTGCAGTTGTATTTTGATTTAGACCAAGGCTGCCCAACCCCAGGCCCGCGGGCCACATTGTGGCCCGTGAACGAATTATAAGTGGCCCGCGTGAACCATTTTCAAAAAACCCGCCAATTTGAAAAAGTGTCGCGGGCCCGCGGTAAAACAAACAATGCAGCTTGCGCGCGGTCACCAGTGTTGCCAACGAAGGCGGGCGATTTATCGCTATTTAGGCTACTCAGAACGAGAATCAGTGACGAAAAAATCTAAAATCCTATTAGGCTACTTCAGAGACAAGTCATTTAAATCAGCCAAATCACAAATAATTGTAGCCACCCCCCCCCCCCCCCCCCCCATGTAATTCGACAAATTGTTGTGGGGAATCACATATGATGTTTTTGGGTTTTTTTCAGCGAAGTTCTGTAACAACCCCCTCCCATGGATTTCCAAATATTTTGTGGGGAGGACTCATTTTGAATTTTTTTTGTGGGGAATTATGTTTTATAGAAATTCTCTAACAACAACCCCCCCCCCCATGGAAATAGGAACCGTCAGTATTCAGTGGCCCGCCAGTGATTTTTAAATCGTCAATTTCGCCCAACTGTTAAAAAGGTTGGGCAGTCTTGATTTAGACCAAGGCTGCCCAACCCCAGGCCCGCGGGCCACATTGTGGCCCGCGAACGAATTATAAGTGGCCCGCGTGAAACATTTTCAAAAAACCCGCCAATCCGCCAATTTTGCCAACCAGTGTTGCCAACGACGGCGATTTATCGCTATTTAGGCTACTCAGAATGAGAATCAGCGACGAAAAAATCTAACCTGTTGAACTTACTTTTGAAACAAAAATACACCGGTTTTCGACACAATATTCTTTGCGTCGAAATGGAATTCTGTAGCTACCCCCCCCCCCCCCATGGAATTCGAAAAATTGCTTTGGGGTATCACATATGATGTTCGGGTGTGCGGAATTTTTAAGTTCCGTAACAACCCCCCCCCCCCCATGGATTTCAAATATTTTGTGGGGAGCACTTATTTAGATTTTTTTTTGTGGGGGGAATTATGTTTTATAGAAATTCTCTAACAACCCCCCCCCTCCATGGAAATAGGAACCGTCAGGTATTCAGTGGCCCGCCAGTGATTCAAAATCGTCAATTTCGCCCAACTGCTAAAAAGGTTGGGCAGCCTTGATTTAGACCATCGATACCTACCGACCGCACGGCTGTGTTTGTGCCAGCCGCCAGCCCGCTAGCCAGTCGGCCGCAAACCGTCGTTAGATGTGGACCCCTCGCACGTTTTTTTAGCATCTGCCGATGGTTTTTTCATGTTTTCAGCAATTAAATTACAATTATTATCACTTTTGATATAAAATATAATAAACATAATCGATTAGCTATGAATATTCATATTTTTCCGAAATTAAATCGCTTATTTTGAGATGTGTATTGACTACACAGCACCGGAAAGCGTGGATTTTTTTAGCACAGTAAGGGAAAGGTTAAGAGTGGGTTATAAGGCAGAATGGTGATTTGCTTGAAAATGGCTTAATACAACCTTGTCATTCTCATGTCCCTTGTCATGTCATTCTCAGACTTCATATTTTTTATTACCAAATAACGGACTATTATTTTTCAGTCTGCCTATTTTTTTTTGTAGTTGTTGTAGGCATTCGACCATAAAAAATAAAAACATTGATACACCATACAACCCACTTTTAAAACTTCGATCTATGATTATCGCATTAATAACGATTTTACACAATATTTTTAATTTAAAATATGTATATAATACACAAATCTGTAGAAGTACGGACTCTTATTATCTGATATCTGTGGATATTAACAATTAAATAAATACTTCATCTTGCACCAAATTTCAACACATTTCACAGTTTTTTTTACTTATTCCGGCCATTCCTTTTTTTCTCTCATAATGAAAGAGTAATCATATTTTTTTAAATATTTATCAATTAAAAAATTCTGCTTTCTGGGTACTATGTTAGTTAAAATATTATATATATTTTAAAACACATTGTGTACCAATCCATAAATTTTCCCAAACATGAAACGATATGCAGTGTAACATGCACTAGTTGCAAATCTCAAAAAATAAATGTATTTTTTTAGGTCTAACAGGTCTAATGCTTTTTTATATATTTTTTTTTATTCCAGCGAAATGAGATTATCAAATGAAATTTCTAAATTCACAAATGCTAAAAAACCGTTGCAAAATCCCCCTAAAATGAAAAGCGTTTCACGGTTCCACTAACATCGCAGTAATCGTCTATTGCGCAATGCGCGCCGAGCAAGATCGTTTGAACAGACGCGCCAAATTTGAAACAAGCTGAAGGAGTAAACCTGTGTCGGGCGCTTGAAATCCTTACCAAGATAAAAAAATGAATTTATTGAACATATTTCTAAACATGTCGCTAGAGATATAAATGAGGAATTTTTACAAATGAATCTCGGTTCTATATCATGCTTGTACGCAATACAGCGAGGTCTCTAACCTACAGTTGGCACCCGCGTGAGAGGCAAGCGCGATGAAATGATATAGATGCTTCCCACCGGCTGGGGGTTAATGTCATATTTTTCAATCTTACAACCATAGCTCACTGAAAAGTCACTGTCCACCACTGTCGCGTAGGTGTAAGTCAGTTTAAGAAAATATACAAGGCGCATAATAACTAAATACACCATGACTCACTTTAAAATGTAATTGTTTTTTCTTCCTGGTTTCGGCCAGGCTTTTGAGCCGGTCTTCTTCCATGGCCTTCCGCCGGTTGTTGAGAGCTTCCTTCTCGCGCTCTATCTCCTCTATCTTCCTCTCCGCCTCCTCGGCCAACCTCTGCCGCTCCTCCCTCTCTTCCTCTTCCAGGTCCAGACTATCTTCCTTCGGGTAATTGGAGCTACCATCCGCTGGGAAGAGGAAAGTGTGACATTAAATTATTTTGTGGGACATCAAAATAGGCATTTATAATATTCTATAGCAGGCTAGAAAGAAGTGGCAAAAACCATATTGATTATAACTAATTGTGGCAACAAACACAACTTACACAGTTCCAGCCTGGAGTTGGCATTAGGGCTGTATCCAGGGGAGCCGGGACTGAGGGAGCTGTTGCTTGTGTGGCTCACGTCCGATTCGTTACGCATCTTCTCCAACACTTCTTTCAATCGCGTTATCTCAGAAGTCTGCAAAAACACAAAACCACTTCAATACATAATAATAATTTACTCCAAAAGGTAAGCAGGGGTACGTCGATTAACCTTGTATAAATCAAATAAAAACACATCTCCTGTCTCCAGAGAGACGTCAGAAAGAAAGAACAAACCTGTCAATTTTTCCGTAATGCTGCAGTACCTTGGAACATGGGAGCCATAAGAGATGGTGAGTGGCACAATGAACACAATTATCTGGTAAGACAGTACAATTTACATAAACATAATTTTGCAAGAAACAAAGGAGTTATTACGAAAATAAAATCAGTTGGCGTCGGCACCCCAAGAGTTAAATAAATAAAGTAGTGATATTTATTATTTTTATGGCACTGTTTGCCTTTATGTTTGGACAAAATCAAAAAGTAACTGTCAATATTTCCAATGTGGAATGAGCAGGTAACATGGCAGTGACCAAGTTTCAGACCGGTAGATAATACAATGTTTTCTACGCAAAGCAGCACTCAAAGGGCACAGTGTCATGCCTAAATATCAGCATACCGCGCCTAAGGAGTTAAACAGAGAGTGATTCAAACCCTACCTGCATAGATACGAGTATAGCTGATGATAATGTATTAAGCCATAGTTAATTTATATTATAGCAGTATTGTGTAAATATTCGATCATAAAAATATATATAGTCACTAGTTATTAATCTTAGTTATAAGCCACTAATAATAAGTCATAAGTCTAAGTGATAGGGTACAGGTTAAATATATAAATTAAGTTGTAAAGCGTCCTTGTGATGATTTTATGATGAAAACGGGGCTATACAAATGATCTAAACATTATTATTACCGTATCTATCTGATTGTTTTCGAGGAACATCAGTTTAGAAATGATTTCTTGTTCCTTGAGTTCAGGTTCCGAGTGCTTCCCTTCCTCAGGCTCCACTTCCGTTGCAGTGCGGATCTCCTGCCAGTTCTAAACAAATTAATTCAACAATTAATCATTTCACCATTATACACTACGTCTATTACGCAATAACAAGGGAGTCAGGTGGCAGTTAATAAGTACCTCTTCTGCGATAATTCTCTCTTTCTCTATGCTAAGAGACGCCACAGCTAGTTTCTCTTGCTTTTCCAATATTTCTTTCATTTCCTTAGATTTCTTTTCGTATGTTTGCAAAGCGGCCGCCTATAAACAGAACAAGATTACCTTATTTATATTAACAGTAAGATGAACTAACAAGATCGTAAAGGAACATACATACACTGAATAGAAATACGTGAATACATGGATGTTTGGTTGATGGAGAAGATAAAAAAAAAAACTAATTTAATTATTGAATAACTTTAAAGCAATTACTTTTTGAAGTCCACTTCTCCAAGATGATATCCACCGTTTTGAAAACATTCTGTTGTGCTAAGAATCAATATGCAAAATAGAACAAGTTAAAATCTTAAAACAATAGCAGGTAAGCATTCTACACTATTCATTACAGGATTGAGAAGAAATAGAGCGCTACTTATTTCAGACGTTTAAAGCACACAGTGCTTTCAAATTAAATGGGTTTCTATCCATTTAATAACTAAATCTGTTTCATGGTGGTTAAAATATCAAAGAATTGCAGAAAAACTATTTTTAAACAAATTTCACTGAACAATAACATCAACAGTTTCGTATTATGGAGTTAGGCTTAGATAAGGAATCGGGAAGCCTACCTTACTGCTTCGGTCTACCCCGGGGTTGTTTAGAACCGACACGGGGGGGAAATATGGCACCCCTGTCTCCGGCTTAAAACTGCGGTCAAACATCTGCTTGTTCTCAACGGGGGACATTGAGTCGTTTAGGACTGGGTAGTTAATTTCATCTGTCAAGTGGAAATAAAATATTACATTTTTATGCAGTCAGAACACGATAATGTTTTTTCTCTGCTGTAAATACAAAAGTGAGTTTTTAAATCTGATTTTCATAGAAATGAATAGTTGCAGTCAGAACACAAGAATGGTTTGAAGAAAGAGGTAGAATGGCCGAATCATCTGTAAAAGTTTTTTTTTATTTAATTAAAATCAAATTTAATAATATAATTATTAAGTTCTGCAAGTAATTTTTGGTTTTTGTTATTGTTACAGCTGTTTCGGCTTTCGAGGCCATTTTCAAACTGTAAATGGCCTTGAAAGCCGAAACAGCTATAACAATAACAAAAACAAAAAAATACTTGCAGAACTTTATAATTATATTATTAAATTTAAAAAAAAAATTAAATGGAGTTCCACGAATTAAACACAAAAACAATAAATGAAATGTAAAAGTTTTATTAAACTGCAAGTTAATTGTGAAGAATTGTATTGCTCCCTTGAGGTGATTTTTCACAAAAACAGCAAAATATCCAATTATTATTAAGTTAATTTTCTGATGGGATTAAAAATAGCAATGAATGATAGAAAAAGTAAAATATGATTATAGCGCACAACTTGGCCGCAGTTTGCCCAGGCCTGTTCTATCAGATTGCAATTATTAGAGAAGATGACTGTGATATCTTTAGATAGTAGTTTACTCTGTGAAATAAAGAGGTTATTAGTAGCATATTATTAGAGAAGGTGACTGTGATACCTTTAGATAGTAGTTTACTCTGTGAAACAAAAATGGTATTAGTAGCATATTTGTGGAGCTATTATTAATATTGTAGAAATCTACAATATCAGGATAAATAATATCACTATTCAAGGTCAAAGCTCAGAAATACTCACATCGCCCTCTACTAAGGACATTGGCCAACTGGCTGCACACTAGCTCCAATAATTATAATTTATGTTTTAAAGAGTCTACAGTGTTTACAAAACAATAGACTTGCCCATGAGGGAAAGGAGAACAAACTAAGTGTTTGTTTTTGAATCTTTATTTAGATGTACGCAAATTTTTTCATACATCTAGTAGGAAAATATAAAAAATACAGAAAATAACAATTACATTTTAAGAGAAAAAGATAAATACACAAAATTACATTATATAAGATATCTAGGTGACTAAAATAATATTGCTGAGAATGTTCAACAATCAAAAATTATTTTTTACATATAAAGCACATGTCCTACGAAAAGTGCTAAGGCTTGGGGCTTCCTTTATGACATTTGGTAGGTAGGTTATTATAAAGTTTTTGCCCTTTATAAAACGCGCTGTTTTGTGTGCATGAAAGTTTAGTTCAAGTGTGTGGAACAGGGAGGTCTCCCCTTTAAGTGATTCATCAATAAATGAATCTCACAGTATACAGACAACTCGCAGAATCTTATCAGTATCTAATCTTTGAAAATAAAATCTGCTTAAAAATGAGTAGTTTTTTTTACAATGGTGTGCAAATTGGTGGCTACGTAAAAACCTTAACTGCAAATCCCAAATTGGTAAACAAAAATTCAGGCTTGTTTCCAAAATCGAATATTTTGTTACACTGTTTAGTTAGTCACTTTTACAAATGTGTTCTAATTTACCCACCTCACTCATTTACTACGCAAAGCCTATTTGTAGACAGCCCGGTTAAAAACAAATATTCAAACTCTGGGCAGAAAAGTCCCACAATGGACTGCGCTGCAGACAGTTACCTTACTTTGGCGAACTTTACCTTTCTGCACAGGGTCTGGTTATGTCAATGTGCGCTCTTTGGCGGTCAACATACGACTGAAGTCAAAGTTTTTTCAAAGCATTCTTGAACCCTCCTGGTGCCAAAAAGATGGTTACATGGTTTGCCTCCAGCTCTTTGAAATGATACCCAGATTTTAAGTTAGGGCAAGTCTACTCTTTTGTAATTTCTATAGTTTTGTGTAATTCCGGAGTTTCGTGGAAGAGTCATCAGATCTGTGTTTCACAGAGTAAACTATTATCTAAAGATATCACAGTGACAAACTTAAGAGATCATCCAGCTGTGTATGGTGGGTGGGGGGTGCGACGTGGGGATTTGTACAGCAGTGGGGGTAAGTTAGCAGCCACTCCTCGTAACCGCCCTCCAGGCAGATTGGCGCCTGCTTGTACACCACTTCCGGGTCCCACTGCAAATACAAAATAAGTTCATTATAATCATTCAATCAACTATCCGTAGCCAATGGGACGATGGCATCCCCTATTGGGGTATGTTGCAAGGCTGAAGGGAATGGGAAAGAGAAGGAGATGGGAAGAGAAAGGTTGGGAAGTAGAGTCAAAGTATGTTTATAAGAACCTCGGGTATGGAGGGTTTATATTTGTCTTTTTCTACTGATTAATCAAATATATTTTACCAATATTGCACCAATTTCAAAATAAATATATTAAAAAAATTATCAGTAAAGACAAGGGCTTCATAATAGTATAAGTGAAGATTTTATAATAGATTGCAAGTCGTACCCGGCAATTTAGATCTGATCACCAAAGACGGCTAAAACCATTTCAAGCGCAATGTTTCGATTCTGATTGGTGGTCTTTCTCCATGACGATACTGAAAGTATCAAGTACTCTTTGATAAACAACGTTTGAAACTGAGTGAGCCCATCTGCTTTTAATCTAATTACAAATAAATGTTTTATTAAAAATTAATTTCAAGTTACCATTTATATATTTACAGTCTTACTAATAAGCGTGGTGAAAATGAATAATCTGTTTTGCCATTAACCATTTTAAATTACACTGTAATATCTCGGAACACACTTTTTCACATAATGCTGTTTTATCCACATAAGTGCTCAATTGCATATTCATATAATTACGCACCTTCATAAAGATGGTCTTCAATGTGTGTAGAGTTTTCCCGGGGACAAAGTCCTTACTTGACCAGTCCAAGATCACGATGAGGTCCATGAACTTTCTCTCTCCCCAAAGATGCATAGACTCCAGGGGAAGGTTCTTTTCTAATTTATTTGCAGTGTGGCTAAAGCAGACAATTATTAAATATATTTTATGCTAAAAACATTATTACAACCTGATACACGCATATGTACAGTGAAACTGACTTATAAGGTTTTCCAAGGGATCAGAAAAAAACTTATGGGAAAACTTATATGTGGAATAAATTAGGCCAATTTTCAATGTCAGTCTTCCAGGGGGACCATTGAATATTCATTAAAAAAAATTGTATTGAAAAGTCAAATGTAAATTGGATACAAATTCTTAAGTTATTTTTGATGTCACGATACCGCCCAAGAGTCCCAACTTCCTTGTGCCAGTGGAACTCTAGATTCCCCATTTGGGTAAAACTGAGAGACTGAAGGAATTGGAATGGAAATGATAAACATAAGGGGAGGGTTCGGAAATACCTGCTGAAATGTTTCGATTCTCTCACCAGGGTGATAGAGAAACCCACAGGTACCTTTGGCATTTTAAGGATGTTCTGTTATAGGTTTTATGATTAATTCAATTCCTTTCAATTCAGTGCGAAATTAATCTATGTATATTGTTCCACTAACCCTGCCTTGATGCACTCCTCGGGAATATTGATGCATCTGGAATCCTTAATGTGCGACTCCTTATAGTCCGCCTGCGATCTGGCATCCAGCATCAATATCTTTTTACTGCCATCCCGCAGCATCTCAAATAAACGCGTGCATTTAATACTGACATCGTCCACATCTAGTGAATCAGTTTGTAACAGTTAGATACATGGTAGATATAGTTAACAGGTAGTAAAGTTATATTAAACAAGGATGATGATAGAATATGAATAAAACGTACGTGGCAAGCCGCTGACGGGCTGAATATAAATTTGCTGAGATTCTTTCGCTCTTAGTCGGTCGGAATCTATTTTTTGTCTCATCACGGCTTGCTCTTCCATCTTGTACCTTAAAATGGGGTAAAATATTCATGATAGAAACAAAAGGAGAAATAGCATGATGTGCAAAGCTTCTATAATAATGTGAATTTCTGTATAAACATGTATTCATCTTTACATGGTGCTGTTTATTGGTGAATCACCTCAAGGGCTCTTAACATTTGTCAGTCTTAAAAAAGGAGGTTTACAATAGAAAGTAGTGCAGCTACAGAGCTCATAGACTATAGGCTGACAACATCCATAGAAAATAGGGGATTGACAAAATCTATAGAAAACAATATATTAGAAAGCGAGGTTGACAAAATCCATAGAAAACACATTCTATTAGAAAGAGAGATTGCCTGGAGCAGTGGTTACACGAGACGTATACTCTTTTAAAAAAAAAAACAAACCGTTCAACTAAGTTTTTCTTCAAATTCTCAGCCGAATCCAGCGCCCTGTTCACCATGTCCCGGGTCAAGTTAGCCACAATGTTCTTCTTCTGGTCCTGATAGTCCGGAGCCAGCTTCAGCTGTTTGACCACGGCCAGAAACTTCATCAGACTGATGTAGGCCAGTTCCTGGTCCCCATTGCGGAGATCGTCCATGGCCTTGGCCTGCAGTTTCATCGCACTGCTGCAGAGCCTGCAAGATGGATTTATTAAGGTGGCTCAGTCACATATTAAGAATGCCAGAAGACTGAATTCCACTGAAAATTCTGAGTGCGAATCCAGAGGGAAGACAGTGGGCCACCACAAGTTGGGAGAAGTAACTCCAGAGGATGAGCATGCTATGGACGGCGGCCATCGAAGTAGTGCAGGACAGGGAGGCATGGAGGTGGTGCTTCGAGTCGGTGGGCCCCACCCAAATAGGACGAGGGGATGAAGATGAGAGAGACAATTTAATTACTTTCACATAACGCTGGCATTATTACAAGGTGAGTTTTAAGGCATTTTCATCAAGTTTGTACATTGCGTTTATATCATGTCCCACTCATTTTGATTAGCTTTTTCATAGTTACGTATTATATAATATTGGAAAATTATATATTTTTAACAGTCAACTTTATTAATTTACTTTATTTAGTTAGTTGAATTCAACTGTTGAACTCGTATATATTTTTAATTAATTATTAAGATCAAAAGATACTGTGGTTTTAGCATGTCCCATTCCATATTCAATGAAACAAAGTCTGATTACGAAATTAATTTAAGGTGTGTAAGATTAATTTAGTGGTTTCTTAAATAGCTTATATAATATAGTTTTAGAAAATATGCAGAATTACGTAAATCATATTGAAAAAAAACACATTTTACATTTCTGGTATAAAATGCATAAGT
This sequence comes from Hesperophylax magnus, assembly GCA_026573805.1. Classification (NCBI taxonomy): domain Eukaryota; kingdom Metazoa; phylum Arthropoda; class Insecta; order Trichoptera; family Limnephilidae; genus Hesperophylax; species Hesperophylax magnus. The sequence continues at coordinate 22,195,402 of JAIUSX010000012.1, forward strand.
TCCTTTTTGTGACCACAAATATTATTTTTTTTAACTCCCTTTTTAGGGGCTTATACATAGGAATAGTTAATAAAATTATAAACAATTATATTACTACTAGCTGACGTGTACCCGGCGTTGTTAAGGGTTATCCTTGCAGATAGACATATACCATCAAGGACTTTTCTATAGGCCTTTTTAAGATATACAATGCGTAGTACATTATTTTGATGCATCTCATAAGGTTGAGCCAGCAATGTAACCGCCCGAAAAAAAAAATTTATGATTTGATTTACAAAACATCGACTTTTCTCTACTATTTTTAAATATCATTCGCTCGTATTATATATATAAACCTTCCGGAAGAAATTCTCAAAATCCGTTGCGTAGAACGTCCATTTAGAAGAACTAAGCGTACAAACAGACAGACGCGGATAGCGACTTTGTTTTATACTGTTTAGAGATTGAACAGTTTTTTTACTATTTTTTTGTACATAACTGAACTGCGCCATCAAAAATCTTTTGTATTTATTAACCACTCAGAACATTAGAATGTCAAAAGACGTAAATATGTTAATAGCGGTCAAGACATTAGAACGTCTTTTCACGTAAACGGGCGAGATTTTACAAAAATTGATTTATTTCCATCAGTAGTATACGGATTCCCATGATTTAAAAAACAGAGTATCGATAATAAATAACGCTACGCGTCTGTATTCAAGAATATCTATGGAACGTAGAGGTGCATTATCTAAGCCGATTGAATCTGTCATCTTGTTCGTTCATAATTTATTGCGTTTCTAAATAATTTATTAAAAATATTTTAGTTTGGACGGTTAATATTTTGAGTTGACTAATAGTTTTTAATTATATTTCTTATGATACTCAGAAAAAAGTACATTTTTCAAGGCTTTGAAATAATGGTAAGCGATTTGTACATATTTTTGACGTTTTCATAAAATGTATATTTAGAAACGCAAATATTTACGTATAACAACACAATGCGATAGTGGATTTCATAATCTTTCCAAAACATTTTTTAGAATGAGGCTACGTTTCCCAAAACGTGAGTTATGAAGCTTTTAGCAAAACTCGTAAATAACACAAAAATTATCACCTTTTGACAGTTCTCAAAGGAACACATGATAAATAAAAGTCTTTGTCTGAGAGGTTAAGTGATAAATTGAAAAAGCTAACCGAAGAATCCGCATTATAACCGTGCATTAGTATTCTGGGAAATGAGAAGTACATATTATGGTAGTTAGTCCCAGAATTTCTGCAGTGAAAAAAAATCCTGACTTCTAATAATACGGTAAAAGTGACGCAATGGAAATCATAAAATAAAAGCTTCGGCGAAAATGCCTTTAACACTTATTAAATAGTCGAACAAGAGAACATAAAAAAGGAGCGTTGAGTTCTGCAAGTTAATTTTTTCTTGACACATTATCAATATAGGCATTGTGTAAAGTTACACAATATTACGAGAAAGAGACAGAGCAATGCCAGTTTATACTCAAAGACACAGATTGAAATGTATTAACGAGTGCATTTTCTGTTGTTTTGTCAAGATATAAAATAATACATAGTCAGTTGACTGCATTGCGTTGCATTCTGTTGAATAATATCCTTAGGCAGGTACTGATACTGTCAATTGCTGAGGGAAATGTTCATCAATAGTGTTGAGTGCTGATGGTGTCTAGCTATTAATTCCAATGTTGTATTTTGATAGAGTACTCATTTAAAGTACATACAATACGATACAATTGTACCACCCTAGCCTGGAGTGCTCCTGTCTCGGCGAGACCAGTATAGCAGGGGGCACTATTTTATTAGGACTGAAGGAAGTTGGAGTCGACCGGTATACATTGCAACGTAATAAGCCTATATTGGAATTTAGGATTGGTAGGAATAAAGGAATTGATTGGGGATTGTTGGGAAGTAAGAGCTTCATAGATGCACGCACAGATGGCAGTGCATAGAGCTTGCGTGGAAGTCCGCAAGATGGAGCCAGTGGCCAGTAGTCGCCAGGGCCAGTGATAAGGCTCTCAGAGAAACTTACTGTTTCAGATTCCAATTAGCCAGCTACTAGTTAGGTCGACTATCGAGTCACCATTATATTATGCGGAGTAATAATAAATCCCTGATTAATCTAAAAGAACCAATTATTTATAAACTCCTTCCAAGACGAGTTGGAGACCTGTTTGTACGAACACAACAGTTTTTGTTTCTCTAAAGTCATTAACAACCAAATATTAACATAATAAATAATATTCAAAATGTTATTTTATATTTTATGGCAATTATTCAGCAATGAGAGGGTTAACAAGAAAAAACATTTGGTAAATATTTCACTAACCGCAGCACTTTTATTACGCACATATTATGGAAGTTATGCTTCGTTTCAACTTAATTACTACAAGATCATATACGACTACCATAATACAGGTATGAGCCTAGTATGGTAGCTGAGAAAAATAAAAAAAATTAAAAGAGAACAATTTACATCGGGATACATGGTAAAAGATTATTATTCCATTATAATTCAATCAAATTCACCTTATAAAATGATCTCTTTGCCGCAATTTTTGACTTTTTCGTATGGAATGACACTTGCCAAAGTTTCGTTTCAATCTAAATATGCATCAATGACTTAATTAATCCAACCTAAGAACCTAATAACCTATTTTGTGCATGTAAATAGTTGTTTTTTAAATAATTGTTGAAAAAAAGTGTAATTCCCATAAGCTGTACCTAAAAGTGCGGTGGTTAGAGAAATAGTTACTAAACATTTGGTTTACCCACAGTTTTTAATTTATTTATGACAATTTTATAGATAAGAATGACACAATGAAAAAATGACATTTATTTTTTATCTTGTGAGATTATCTATTTCTTTCGTTCTGCTTTAATTTTTTCCTGTTATTATCATACAGCATAGCTAGCAAAATAATATATAATACAACTCAGCGGAAATACAAAAATTACAATTACAAGCAAATCAAAATAAATACAATGATTCTCTAATTTGATTTAATAATTGTGGACTTTCAGGGGTAGACGTAAGAACCCAAGGCTATAATATTGTGTGCAATGGATATCATACATTATCAATATTTTACTAAACTTTAATCATATGTTAATAATTTGTAGTTGTAGTTCTTGGTGTTTTGTTTGACTGTGTAAACATTAAATAACCTAAGTGCTTATAATATATGGCAGAGCAAGAAACGTAAAAGAAATACGTACATCATGGCTTTTTTTTCATTCAATTTGGGAAGTTTATGATCCAGGTCGTCAATACATTTTCCCTTGTAAAGGTCCTTCAGTTTTGTTTCCGGCATTTTATGATTTTTGGTTGTGAGAAAATCAAGATTTTAACATTCTTCGGACGAGGATCAACTGGTCTTCTCTGATAATAACAGTTATATGGTGGATTTAGCCCCGGGATTAAAACATATATAAATATATTTTCACTGTGACCCCTCAATGTACGATGTAAGGTTTCAGAAAATGTCAGATGACAAGCAAGACAGTACCTACTGACACGACACAAATTACCGGACAATTATAGCATTCGGAAGTCGTAATTAACTCTTAAAAATGCATACAAACACATTTTAGTTTTAATGACCATACACAATTTATTGGTGCATAATATTCAGGATTATGCATTCGCTGAAAACAGCTATCAGATGAAAAACATTCAAAATTCACTGACATTTGACCCAATTTTTCCATAGAAATACTGACAACAAAAAGTTATTTCTCTAGTCGATCAGGGATGGACAAACGAAATATTTCGACCTGTGACAACCAAGAACCTAGGGACAAACCTGCATCAAAGCAAAAATAATAATTTCTGAATGTTTGGGCATTTCTAAAAAAATACGCTTATTGAGAACTTGGCAATAACTCCCACTACTTGTGTTATGTTATGTTATAAATGTTATGTTACAAATATTTTTTCTTTTTAATGTTTATTTTGTGAGCTATTTGACCTCAATTCATTATTTTAATCCTTCTTGTAAATGTTTTTCGACCTCCATACAAATAATATGCATGTTCTACACAGGAAAGTCAGAAATATTGTTTGTTAAAAAACATAAATTACCTAACCTTTTTTAAAGTTTTTATTATTTAGGCATTTTGAAGTTCATTTTTATAAACATTTGTTTTAAAAAAAAATATAGCCTCCATACCTACACACTACACAACGTCAGTATTATCTTTTAAATAGCAACACCAACAGAAATAGGAAGAAAAAACACAATGCCATCATTACCTCCTAGTGTCTCGTCTCGGGGGTGAGAGGTTTTTTATGCTTGGGGGTACCGGTCCAACCCGTCCAAGTGTGGTGGAAGATGCAGACACTGTCAGTATTGCCCTGATGTAAGACCACCATTTAGAATTGAAATGTTACTTGAAATGTCTTTAGCCACGGTGACCCCCCCTTGCTGGGCCCCACTTGCAGAAGCATCTTTACCTTATGGGCTCGCAGGACAAAATCCCTGGCCCCCGGCCTGAGGGTGCCCCGGAACTCATGCCTATAGACAGGGCTGCCGAGGGGGGGACTCAGTGGGGAATTAATCATCGGACCGGAGCAATCGCAGTACTTACCTAATATGTATTTAAAGCGACTTTGGTATGATTTTGTCAAAAGAACGGCACTATACAAATCATAAAATTATTATCAAGGTACATACCTACAATAAATTAAGAGGTTATTTGAAACATAACACATCATCACAATAATATTATTGTTACGTACGACTGTACTTTAAGTTTATGTATGAAATAAATTTGACAAGTTTAGTGCTAGATACAGACGTAACGCATCGTCTCTGCCTAGGGCCCAAACTTCAGGCCGGGGGGGACGATTGGAAATAAGTTCCTTAAGACATAACATATTCAGGACACAGAACTCGGTAGTGAATGTATCAAATTTTCTACACGGCCCCAAACACGGAGGGGGCCCCGGCTAGGTTCCAAAACAATATACATTGAGGATACAAGACTTGTAAAAAAATATTTCACATTTTTATTTTAGCGAAAAATGTTGCTGGTGCAATGATGGGGGACTTAGCTAAGATTGAGCTAGCGACGCCTGGGTGGAAATCGACGCATTTGTCCGCTCAGCTACTAGCTGGTTAAGCTGATATGGTATAAACAATGCTAAAAGACTTCCATTTAAGAAAATACTGAAAGATTTCCATTTAAGAAAATACTGAAAGATTTCCATATAATCATTTTTGGGATACTGACTTTCAGAAAAACAAAAATCGAAAGCATTTATTATTGCCCTCCGACCTAGAAAAAAAATTTGTCTGCTGCACTTTTCTGTGTCTTTGTGAATGTAATTATTCATATTCCTTTCGTGTTCCACTCCATTCTCCAAAAACACATCAGTACCTCAATTGGCGATAATACGTAAAAAATTTCGCCCGTGGCTCTTTTCCGTTTCTTTGAGAAAGTTATAACAAGTTTTGCTTTCCTTTCGCTCTTGTCACTTACCTACTCTGGTTGGGAATGTCATAATTCCACAGCCGCTGAGATTATTGAGGAACTGGGTCTAATGTGCGGTATTCGCAATTTAATGAGTATTTTTTTTTATATCTCTCTAGGTAATTAGATACACATAAAAACAGACTTAATTTTTATTTGACCTTTCCAAATGGAAAATATATTTTCATACAATAATTTTCAAAGTGTGCCCCCAAACTCAGTGTGCTCGTGGGTATTTTCCGAAAACCGTTCCTCTGAAGTTTAATTTTTTTATATAAAAATCACCTCCCCTCCCCATCCTATTGATTATTATCTGAGTCACACCCGTGATGTAGAATGTTGTCTTCAACACAACTTTTCAATATGAAAACATTGCCCAGTTCTATCGTTTATATCATTCATACACACATATGCTTTAAATGTCTATCTTCAGGCGGGTCTCCAGCGACAATATTGCCACAAACATTGAATCAAATGTTTGTGCGCACATGAGACATCGGGCAGGGCCGCTATGTTTTTGTTTTCTTATACATTTAAAAAATCATTTCTCTGAATGTAACTAGTTATTCTGGGGAAACTACATATTTGGTAAATCATGTACTATTTTTAAACATATAAAAACACAGAGTACAATTTTGCGGGTGGCACACCAAGAGTTAAGTTACTCTATTAACTCTTGGTGTGCCAACCGCAGTTACTCTATTAACATGTTGAACGCCATGTAGGTCACCGGTGACCTCATAATGTTCAGTTGATTGGGCCACATAGGTCACCTGTGACCTCCTGTCAGAGATGTATTCAACACTCTCCTAAGCGCCGATGTGTACACTTTGCGTGTATTAGTAGTACTAGAATGACCGGAGCGGCGCTCTCTAACAATAATCTCAAGTGGGACTTTGATATTTCAGTACTTTGAAATTTTTCGAGGGGAAAAATAAAACTATGAAATTTGCAAATAACAATTTTTATTCAAACATAAATTGATTATAAAAGGAAATGAAAATGTTTATTTTTAACATTCAAAACAAGGAAAAAATAGTTATAACCGATTGTTTATATAATAAATGTACATTATTGATAATAATAGTAGGTATGTACCTAATATGCAACTAATAAAAATTGAGGTTGATCTTTGAAATAAATGACATATTTGTTATTGAATACTAATATTTTAATATAATTTAATTTTAACATAAAAAAACGGTGTATTATCCAAATATGATTGAAAAATGTGTAAAATAAAATAGTGGAAATGTACTTATATCTGTGCTCTTTGTTGAAGCAGCTCAAACAGAAATGCGGTTCATTCAAACATTCACCACAATAAGTATTTACTTTTATACACTTATTTTCGCAAGTTTACTGCCGAATTTTTTTACACATTTTTTGTAGCAACTTGTACAAAAACATCTTGATTTCCTGGTTTCTTTTTTAGTTCGTGTTTGAGTCTTTTATCCACTACTTCGTCTTTTTCTGAGGTGGTGAGATACTTTACTAACAATCTTCTGAATTCCACTATCGAAATTTTATTTTTCGTAGTTTCACGATACATGATGTAAGCGTTTACAACTGCAGTAATTAAAATTAATTTTATCACAGTCACTCCGCGCAGTGATAAAACTCGACTGGGGAGACGCGTGAAGTGTACGTGACCGGCATCATGACCTTGCGGCGTGCGTTAACGAAAATCGTCATTTTTCTCCCATAGCGCAATGACGGTCACCGGTGACCGCAGTTAATTTTCTTGATTTTCATGGAAAATTTTGGTCAAAAAAAAAAAAACGAATACGTTTTAATGGTCGCCGATGCCATCCGAGTTATTTTTTTTTTCTAATTTAAAATGGTAATTTGTCTTCATTTCCACAATGGCGTTCAACATGTTAAAAAGCGTTAGTAGAGTAACTCTTGGTGTGCCAACCGCAGTTACTCTATTAAAAGGCACACTAAGAGTTACTCTATTAAAAAGCGTTAATAAAGTTACTCTTTATTTATTGTTTTTGTGTTTAATTTGTAGAACTCCATTTAATTTTTTTTTAAATTTAATTAAAATCAAATTTAATAATTTAATTATGTTCTGAATATGAAATCTATTGTCACAATTATTTTATTAGTAAATCGGTTTTACCGGTAATAAATCATTTTAAATTAGGAGGGGGTAAAATAGAATCATATAAATAAGTCGTAAAAACGTGGCTAAAACCAGTTTAAAAATGGCCTTGAAAGCCGAAACAGCTGTAGCAATAACAAAAACCAAAACAAAAATACTTGCAAAACTTAATAATTATATTATTAAATTTGATTTTAATAAAATTGAAAAACAAAAGAGTAACTGGGTGTGCCAACCGCAGTTACTCTATTAAAAAGCGTTAATAGAGTAACTCTTGGTGTGCCACCACAAAATTGTACTCAGAATGTAACTAGCTATTCTGGGGAAACAACATACATGGTAGATTGGTGATTTTATACTATTTTCAAATATATATAAACTTACAGTACATTTTTGCAGCGGCACACCAAGAGTTACTCTATTATGGCTTTTTAAGGAACCTAATGATATGGAAAGATAAATTTTTAGTACTTCTGAAATTTATGTAAGTATCAATATTGGCATGTTAGATATTAAATAATAAAAAGTATCGATTTACATACACATTTTTTATTATAATTTTATTATATGATTGAATTTTTAGAGCGAGAGGGAATAATTTCCATACCGTATCTTAAATCTAGGAATCACATTGTAGAATTGTTTACTTCAACAGATAAAAGTAACTTCAAACTTCAGTCAACATTTTAATTTGGAAATTAAGAATCAAAAGGGAGTGGAATATCCATGTCGCTCATATTCAGGGCATCCTGGGAATTATTGAACATGTCATCAGAGAGAATATCTGAAAACAATTATTATATTTAGAAATTTATTCAGACAAAAACGAGGAACAACTTATTACGAATCAAAAGAGTGTGGAATATCCATATTGTTCATATTCAGGGCATCCTGAGAATTATTGTAAATATCATCGGAGAGAATATCTGAAAACAATGATTGTATTTGGAAATTTATTTAGACAAAAATGAGGAACAGCTTATTAGCAATCAAAAGAGTGTGGAATATCCATATTGTTCATATTCAGGGCATCCTGAGAATTATTGTAAATATCATCGGAGAGAATATCTGAAAACAATGATTGTATTTGGAAATTTATTCAGACAAAAATGATGAACAGCTTATTAGGAATCAAAAGAGTGTGGAATATCCATATTGTTCATATTCAGGGCATCCAGAGAATTATTGTAAATGTCATCGGAGAGAATATCTGAAAACAATTATTATCTATAAATAGTATAAAATAAAGTCACTATCCGCGTCTGTCTGTTTGTGCGCTTAGTTCTTCTAAACTATGCAATGGAGTTTGATAGGGTTTTCACTATCATTTAGAGAAATTCTTCCGGAAGGTTTATATATATATATATATATATATATATAATATATGGATATTATATTTATTGAAAGTAGAGAAAAGTTGAGCGGGTACATGTCAGCTAATATTTGTATAATTTATTCAGACAAAAGCGGAGAACAGTTAGAATGGGTTGTTTCACAGAATTTGATCAATTCTTCTAATTTCGAAGTTATAATTCAAGTTATGTGAAAGCTCTATTCAAATTGTTTTAACTTCATCTTGAGCTTGTTGTTTCACACTATTTGGATAATAACAGAACTTGAATGGGATGTTCACAGAACTTGAATATGTCTTTGAAATTTGGTTCAACAACGTGTGAAACAACCCTTTGCTTAGGAATCAACAGTGTGGAATGTCTCATTCAGATATAGATAGGAATTATTGAACACGTCATTGGAGAGTATATTATCTGAAAATAATAATAATTTATGGTTTTGGAAAGCATTACAGTGTCCATCATCGGGGCAGATGTGTGTTATTTTTATACATATTTAGGCAGTATCGTTACGATATGTTATGTTACTTTAAAAGAAATAGAATAGATAATAGAAACAAGGTGAGATATGGCATGGAGCCAATGAAATTAATGCAGGACACCGCCGCCATTGTGCATGTAGATGCCATTTGCATTCGTATAACATTACAAAAGTGACTGAATTCTAGAGCTCAGTTGTTATTATTTTGATTGAGATTATTCTAATCAGTTTAAATGCTACAATTCTCACCATCCAAATCCAAATGCATCATCGGTGGATTCATCTCAAAACTCTTTGTTGGCTTTCGGTGTGGCGGAGTGCCTCCCGGTAGATTCATCACAAGCTTGTCAATGTGTTCATCGGTCATCACCAGGTCACTGTCGGATAAGTCTCCGTCATCTGCAAGTCATAAATCGTGGATTGCAACGTCAAGCTGCAAACGAACCGGAGGTCTACACCAGTAACCCTGTCCACACACCGTGCGGCTAGCGTTCGAGGCAGTTCCCACCAATGAAAACCAAAATTTTGCAGTCAAAAGGGCAAATGAAATCAATTGTGGCCATAATAATATTTCGGACCTTTACATTAATGTTCAACTATCGCTTGATAAACTTGCTTGCACTCGTCTAGGCCTTGCATCGCATGCTTTGCAGTGTCAGGATGGAGCTACTGATGTCAGCGCCCTTGAGGTGATTTTACACAAAAACGGCGCTATACAAATCATCCAAATATTATTATTATATAGTAGTGACCCTGAAAATATCCAGTTTAAACACTAGATCTAACCACAACCAACCTAACCTAACAAAGACATACAACATTACTAAAAATAAATAAACAAAGGTTGTATCAAAATATTATTATTTCTTTTATTATGGTTATGTTAATTTGAAAGCACTATTTAATATAATTAATTTATACAATTTTTTGGTGAAAGCCTGACAGGCGAAACTGAGTAAATAAATAAATAAAATGAATGCAGTATTCAAGTACCTATGTAACTTTTTTTCAAAAAGGCAAAACTTATGTAAAGGTAAACATGTTAATTTTTATTTGAAATATGTTCTTACTCTTGTAAAGGTAAACATGTTAATTTTTATTTGAAATATGTTCTTACTATGTAAATTTAAATAATTATACTGTATTTTATAAAATAAATATATTAAAAAAATATATATTATGTATACTGAATCAAGATTCTAAAAACAAAACAATTATTTTCAACTGCTTTATACGGTTTGCTCTGATGTGAAGAAAAAAAAACAATAAATGTGTTGAAGTCTTCCAATTTAGATATTTTTTGCCTTTCAAAACAATGTGAAATGTTGTAAAAACTATCAATCAGGCAGCTTTCTTTCCATTGGCAAATCTATAAAGTTGTTTACTTTTACAAGATTCACTGATCCATTCATTTTATATCTACCGTGGATGCCAGTTCGTCAAATAAACGCAGGAAGCCAATCAAAAGAGCCCAATGTAAATATTGTGGCACTTTTGTGAAATACCATCCCAACTGTTCAATTTTGAAGTGTTTGTAAATAACACAATTGTAACGTTATAAATCGCCATTAAATAAGCTAACAGAATCGAGTGAAAACCATGCATACCTCATACTTAGGTAAGCAACAATAATATTATGTTTTACCATCAAAATGCGTTTGTCTTGTGTATTCAATCTGAAGCATATCCTCTGGTGAAATGTGGGGCTTGACAGGCAGCGGAGTATCCTCATAGATCTGCAAAAAGGTCTTCTGTGTGGACTGCAGGGCCGCGCGGCGATAGTCTCCCTTGGAAGGGCCCTGGATGGGAGTGCCCATATTCTGGAGGAACGACTTCTTCTTGAAGTCTCTCGGAGTCAGCGAATTCATGGATTTCTTGGCCGGAGTCAGGACAGATGATAACCCAGGCTTTCCCACAGAACCTTTAAAGGGAACATCAAACAAAATCAGTTATGCAATCGTAAGGTTTCTGCAACAATAATAGATAGAGAGCCATTTACCATTGTTTTCGTCGGTCTTGGTAATTCTCAATATCTGCCGGTGCGCAGGGTTAGATAAATGATCGCCGAAGATATTAAACATCGTATCAGCCATATTGAAGAAAAAATGAAAATTGGAGAAAATACAGTAAAAATAAAAATAAACGATAGCATGTAAGTAGACAACAGTGAGCACAGCAGAGAACAGTGCGCATAAATAAACCAATCACACAGTGCGTAAACCCATAAATAAACCACTCTCCGTAAACCTGAATAAACCGAACTTCAAAAACAGATGTTCCAATATAAATAACGGTCTTGATACTGCGCATGCGCAGGATTTTCGCGCTTTTGTTTGCATTTTGCGTTGCACCCAGGGTTGCCAATGCATATGTTTTAAAATACCCACAATAGATGTTCAAAATCCCGAACTTCCTTCATAATTTTACCTAAAAAATGAAACAAAATTAGCATTTATTATTATTATTGGAGATGCTGTGTGGAAGGTCTTTTTGAGGAGAGGAAGGAGTGAACATTGGTTATGAATAGATACATGTTGTAGGAGGGAGGAAACACAGAGGCCAGTAAATCGTTCCACAGCTAAGCTGTTGAACTCAAGAACGAGTCGTTAAAGCGACACGTTTTAATGTGACAAATTTCAACCGTTTACATACATTGGGGGCGCATTTGGCGTGTTTCTCGACTGTGCAATGGTGTCTAGGATCAATGATGCTAGTTCCTCAGAGCATCTTCAATTATAATATCGGTAGAACAAGGACAGCATACCTACCTGAAGCCCGTGCTTAAATGATATCAATCCATAATTTTCAGATTTTCTCTTTCATTCAGGCTTAAAAAATCGAAATTTGTTTTAAAAATTGCTCTAAAAGAAAACGATATTATGGGACGTTCGAAATGGAATTGTAAATTATATTTTTCGATAAGGTTGGATAATTAATAAAAGCGCTTTTAGTCGGTATTAGTTACGTCAGTTCTCATTATAGAATCCCCGCAGCAAAGTTTTCTCCAAAAATTATCAATTCTTAGAAATTCCCCGCCATTTGGGTAATTCCCACGAATTAGCAACCCTGAGTGCACCATAATATAATATACCGGAACATACAGGACTGAGTAGAATCTGACAAGATTGTTTGTCACAGAAAAGTGCGGTAGGAAGTAGTAACTAGAAACTGTATTTTAGAATGTTTACTTTTTGTCTATGTAAGTTGATCATAGAAGAAAAATATTTTGTTTATGGTCTTCCAAGTCTAAATTTCTGGCATGTTTGTTTCGTTTGTTTGTCAAGTTTTGTTTGACGCTAAGTAGCGCTTTCTCTCGTAAATTCCTTAATTATATTATGTTTCCGCTATGACTATGGAAAGAAGAATAAAATTAAAAACCCTAAATAATCACATAACTTGCACAATATGCCGGGGGTACTTCATAGACGCCACCACAGTCACAGAATGTCTACATACGTGTGAGTAAATAATGACATTCGGGTTCGAAACTGTACCCGCGATCTTTAAATTAATAGAACGATAGTAATATGGTCTCGTTTATTTTCAGTTTGCAAGAGCTGCTTAGTGAAACATTTGGAGGAGAACAATACGTGCCCGACATGTTCCATAGTAATACACCAGTCCCATCCGCTCCAATACATCAGCTTCGACCGGACTATGCAGGACATCGTGTACAAGCTGGTCCCTAACCTGCAACAAGACGAGATGAAGCGGGAACGCGAGTTTTACCGCGTACGGGGACTGGCGTGCCCCAAGGATGCGCTCCTGGAAGGCACAACCCGTGGCGAAGGAGCCCGCAATCCCTCGGCTGAGCAAGACGGCGCAGCCGATAACACGGACTACCACCGTCGCGATGAGCAGGTACCTAACATCAGATTCCGTTTTTTGGCATAAAGATAGCCGTGAATTGCCTTCCTACAAAATGAGTGTTACGATATGAAAGATGAACGTAAGGCATTCATATAATTTAAGATTCTGTATAATTATGAAGCATGATATGCGAATTTTATTTGTAATATAGATAAAGTTTCCTTACTTCTTTTACTGTGTTTGCTAAATGCGCTCAAATTATTGAAATAACGCTTCGTTTCAACTTAATTAGTACAAGACGGAACTATTTACGTCACGGATGATGGAAAATGCACACAAAATAGGTTATTAGGTTCTTAGTTTGGGTTATTTAACCTTCCAGCGGGCGCGCTGTCGTAAAATTTTTCCACTTACTTGTAAGCATCGAGCTTCGAGCTATGCTAGAGTCAAATCAAATGTCAAACATTTACCTCAAGATATAAATGTTTTTCTCAAAGTGAGTTACGGTAGGGCAATTGAACCGATGACAGAAGAAGAAAACATAAGCTTTCCAAAACTCGGTGTTTGTCGGTTATGTGCACTGGATAATAAAAGATCCTCAGCATCAATGAAGTGTTGCCGTTGCCAGTCCTTTACATGCAAGAACCATTCTTCAGTTGAGGTGGTTTGTAACAATTGGAAGGATGGGAATATTGATTCTGACTAAATAGGTCGATAACAAATTTTGTTTTGAAATATTAAAATGTTTAGAGTGTTGCTTCGTTTTTTTTAAGAAAGTCAAATTTTTTTTTTTTAAGAACTGCCTATTATCATTCTTCATATCCTTAAAAAAATTCCCTAACATTTGTATAAAGAAAACACCACTTACATGGAGAAAACTTGATGACGTAAAATTTACGACAAGCGCCCGCTCAAGGGAAATTTCTCAACGCGCCCGCTGGAAGGTTAAACAATTTGTGCATATTTCCTAACCTATAAATTTTACCTACTAACCTGTTGAAGGCCGGAGCATAAACAAAAATATTTTTGAAGCCTTCAGAGAGGCTTCATAAAAATCAATAGTGGAATCTAAAGTTTTATTAGTCCAAGCGATGCCGATCTTGTTTTTCATACTTTTTTCGAAGCATTAATGTCAAAATCGCAACGCAAATTATTCTAAAAATAAAAATATTAGAATGCTCGCATGTTCTCCAGAGACCCATCGGCATTCCACTGGTTAATCTCCTGGCAAACGTCTCCTTATATTACGAGAATGATGAAATTTCTCTTGGAGATTTCACTAGGAGATTCTCAAATACTTTGTTTGTACAACTGCAAGGTTTATTCTTCTTCTTTTGTATGGTGGGGGGGTTAAAGGTAGGCGAATCTATGACCTCAGGTGTCTCCTCGCGAACCTCCTAAATTCTGCCTGAGGACTTATACTTAGCCAGTGGTTTACCTCGATTCAGTCTATATTTTGGTTTTATATTGCGCACTATGTCATATTTGAATGGAATGGCTGTAGTTTGTTGAAGATCTGGTTTATTGAGATCGTAAGGGAATATGGCGATTGGATTTGAAGAGATGAAGTATTTCAAATTTGGCGTAAAGTTGTCTAATTGTAACTTCTAAAAGCTTGATAATTTCAGTGTAGTCTTTAAAGTATGGTAATTGAACACAATGGTATAGAACCTGATCCACTAAATTGGAGTCTCTGAAGTTTGACACCGGAACTTGAAATGTGAAATACTCTTTATAATCTTAAGAGCACAGATGCAGCTGAGACAATCTGTGCACTCAGTTGAGCAGTTGGCGTGAGTACTAATTAGCTATCATAAAAACATATCAGTCATTTCAAAACATTACAGCGCTCTTGATATTATCTTTCTAATTATTATTATGTCCTGTACCTGCTCGATTGCGGTAAAAAATGGCAGTGCAGCACTTTTGGTCTTTGTAAATAATCTAGTATAGGCAGTGACAGTGAGAAATGTGAATTTGTGCAGAGTACACGCAGCAAAAGGCAACGGCGCCGTTGCTATTGCAAGTGCTACTACTCGTGGTTTTAACCCCTCAACCCAACCCACAACACCGCACCTCACCCACTCACCCCACCCGCACCTGCCTGCTCCCCCCCATGGTGAGTGCTATCCTGGAACTACATATCCCATTCCTGCTCATCCTATTCCTGGCTATTTTGTTTCTAAAATGTTTCATATTATGTATTTCAGTTTACTGCCAGAATTTATTAATTGCCATTTTTGTCAAAACTGAGTTCAATGTCTCAATCTACCTATTTCATCATGCTTTAGTGTACGAACACAATGGACGCGGCTTTCTGATCAGTCGGCGCCTAGGCGGCCGACTGGCGCAAGCACGCAGATGAGAATATTTGTATGTAAACGTATGAGACCGCACATAGTGAAGGCTGGTTCGGATTTGTGTACGTGCGTAGCGGCGCCGATAAGCTTTAACAGAATGAATTCTTAATTCGGCACTGATGCCGGTAAGTAACACTTATTTTGTTGAGCAGGAAGATAGTGTCAAAATAAGCGACCTGTTAATTACCGCAGTTTTCAACAAATCGCCAGTCTAAGATAAATGAAACACTCTACACATGTTTTATTTTAAGAAAGGATTCTCCAAAAATCTTTGTCTGACGAGCTCGAAATATTGTTAAAACTGACAGCTGCTGTCAGGTTACTGCTCAGACGGCGCAGATTTTACCCGCGTGCTACGTGTCTACTACGTGCTGGTGTACTCAGGCACTGAGCACCGATAATCTGAAACCAGCGTCCTTTGTGTTCGTACACCAATCCAAATAAATTAGTAAATACATAAGTCATTATGTCGAATAACACATTGTTTATTGCCATTCACAGACATAGGAATTAATAGACGAGAAGATAATGGCGAGGGGTAAAATCAACTGTTGAAGAACGAAGGGAGTAAGGCTGACTGTGATTCGTCAATAAATCAATCTGACAGTAAATAGGCATCTCGCATTATAATATCACCATTTAGTTCTTAAAAGTAAAATCTGCTTTTGAATGAATAGACATTTCTACATGGGAGTGCAAATTACTCGCCACGTTATGAACTAATTTGCGAAGTCCAAATTCGGCAAAGTAAGGCAGCTTCTATTTTCAGAGTCGTAGTTAGTTTCAGAGTATTTAGTTAAGACACTTTTACAAATGTCTCATAATTTACTTACCCCAGTAAACAACGATGAGCACACTTGAGAATCGCTACGTTGTGATGTGATAGTATATGTTTCTAAAACTGATCCATATAATACGGTGTGAATAAGCTTAAAATAAAGTAAAATAATGCTTACTTATGGAATGTAATACGACAATTGGGTTTATTCTCTTTTTCACATCTATTTTTACAAGTTTTCATAGTACAAGTCAACATTTTGCCGTGTTATTTCGTAAAATGAACCGATGATGCCTCGACCATAGTTCGCACAAGAATGATGACGTCACGTTTTCAAATTTCACTTGAGGCCATATGCGAGCCCAGCCGGCTCAATTGAACCGGTATGGGGAGTGGGGATAATACGCTTTTAATCACTTAGGGCAGGTCTACTAATATTCATATGTCTATGGCGCCATTAAAATTCGGCCTTTAAAAACCACACTGAAATCCGGTTGAAGTGCAAGGATCAGCACAAAATACTTCGTACAAAAAATCAAAACAACATTTGTTGTTGAAAATGAACATATTTTAATCTACACTTGCGTTTTCGTATTTAAAATCCAATCCTTTTCCTATATAAGACGCTGTATTCCTTAGTTACTTTGAAGAAAGTTTCAGTAAATGCCATGTTGGCCAAGTCGCTAGTTATGCAATATTGTGTTGAACTTTCTCCAGTATTGTTTCAGATTTGAAATTGAAAGCAGTAGCGTTTATTGATTGTCGCAAACATTCTTAACATAACTGTGTTCACAATGGCGGAATATAGTGTTGTGTACATAAAAATAATTTCCCCATAATAGGTACCCCTCTCACCAACTTTACTTAAATTATGTGATTGCTGGTGTATTCGACGATTCAATGAAGGACAGAAACAGTACATTTAGTACATTTCGATTAAATATATCTGTACCCGACAGATATAAACGTGCACACAGACTGTAAAAACTGTGACTCCGTCTTATGTGCCCATACCATCTTAACTAGAGGAACGACAGTTAAGATGGTATGGGCACATAAGACGGAGACCACCAGACCACACAGTGAAGCAGGCAATGTCTATAGAGCTTCAAAGACAGTCATCCAGAGGTAGACCAAAGAACTCCTGGATGACCCAATGCTCCAAAATCCTACAAAGAAACGGCCTAGATGAAAGCGACACTCAGAACCGAAGAAGCTATAACCTGAGAACGAGAAGAGCCGACCCCAACAGCCTACCTAGGCAATGAGTTGGGATAGTGCTAGGAAGAAGAAGAAGACACAGACTGTAAAAAAGGGGGTTAGTTACACGCCTCACACGACTCTGTAAAATGTAGCATAATAATTTTTGGTTGAAAAGGATGGCTAATTTCACACACGACTTTTGTGCAAATGCAAAATATAAAGGCTCGCCTTTAAAAAGGTGGTTAAATATGTTTTAGTTAGGGTCCGCTGCAAGTCTGGTAATTCCCGCAGGCGAGTCAGTTCAGTCAGAGTCAGGTAGCCGATAAAATTTTCACAACTCAGCGGGAAGGGGCTGCGGCAGGCAGCGGGTCCAGACAGGTCTGGGGCGCAAGAGATACAGTGGGAGAAAGAGTTGACAAGAATAGGTGCCCTTGTTGTTAAACTCGTGGCCCTACTAAGCTACATAAAACAAGGTTGGGCGGCCCGTTTCTAGGCTTCTCATTGGTCGAATCTACCTTACTGTCGTAACGTACGGACTTGCCTTGGTCCCTGTTTGTATCTACCACCTGTCGGCCATAATTTATTGTTTATTGTTATTATTTACAAAAAATGTTAATGTTGACAAGCTCAAATAGTTTATTAACACATTTCGGCTGGGTATTTTTTGCACTGGCGCTACCCTGACTCCGAGCGAAAATAAAGGTCCTGCGTGAATTTCTTTAATTTGTTTTAAATTGCTATTTCTTCGAAAATAATTAATATATGTTAATAAAAATTTCTACGTAGTAACTCAGCATACCCAAGCTATAAAAGTACTAAACGAAAATCGAATATTATTTGAAATGCAACTCAATTTACTTTGTAAATTGTTTATTACGGTCCGCCTATCGGTATTTGCTCATACCGGCTTTCTTTAAATATGCCTGACATCTCTCGCTCGCTTGCACATAGGAGTTGAATGGGTGCAGAACAGAGAAAGAGATTCGAATCGGGTTTCACGGTCACAGGCACGAAAATAAATATTAAAAAACAGACTTGCATTATGATTCGATAATTATGTACATATAGTTGGGACCTTTATGAAGAGATTCGTATATAATATTAATATAAAAACATTGAAAAATTCCGTCTTTTCTGCCATTGAAATGAGGCCAGCGCAAAAGGTAGAACTACCCTTCCCGGCCTTAAGCATCAATCGACCGAACGGGTAGAACTACCTCACCCGGCCCAAGTGTGTTAATTTCACGTCCGCGGATTAACACGTTACTCAAATTTATCAAATAAATTCTTATAAATACAATTGACTGGTACGTCCGATACAATATCTTCTCTTGATTTTCTGAACCCCCAGTTATAAAGCCTATGAATATAACTGATTGAAGGTAGCTGAAACTATAAAGCCGATTATCTCAAAATCAACATTTTGATAGTTAATGACTTCTGACATTAAGCCGACGATTTGTAGATATTTATATTGATTCATTTTTTCATCACCCCATAATTCACTTAGGCAAATGACCCAACGATGTTGTCTCAAATTGTACAAATGTATCATATTAATTAGAGAATGCTGAGGTTGAACTTTCCAAAATTTTTGGAAAATACAGAATAGTGCCGAAGATATAAGCTCTAAAAACATTCATATTTGCGGCTGACTTAAAAGCATGTGATGTCATTGGACAGGCATGGCGATACTGCAGCACTGCTATTTGAATTATTAATTGTATGTTCACGGGACACTATTGCTTACATTTTACGTTCACTTTGAAAGCTCATAACTTTGTCATTTTTGGAGATAATATCGAAAAACTAATTTTACTGTCGTTATTAATTCTCTAATACATTTTCATCAAAATAAAAAATTAGGAGACAACCTCGTTAGGAATTAAATACACTTCTAATTCAACTCTATTTAGATTTCATAATGACAAACCTATTTGACCCTTTCAGACCTGAATTATAACTAGCAGTTATTAAACATATTTGAAATTTGATAACACCTTGTTGAATATTTTAAACAATTTGATTTGGTTTTTTCAATGCTTTTGACGTTATTTCTACATTCATTTGAAAAACGTTGTGTTTCACTTAAAATGACAACATACCCTGTATGTATAAAAAAAATATTATAATTTAATGTGCAGAGGTCGAGATTAGACTCAATATATAAATGTGGCTAACGCCTGAACAATTAGCTAAAAACCAATGAAAAAAATAGCACGCAAAGCGAATAAAACGAAAACCACCAATTTTTATTCTAGTAAAAGCCATCACACTATTGGAAGATGCTCTCATTTTGGCAAATGGCGTATGTCATGTCAGAGGGTTTCAAAAGTAAAATCAAATACAATTGATCGACCATTTGCAAAAATGAGAGCATCTTCCGAAAGGTGATGACTTTTGCGCCACCTGTTAAATACGCAGTAAAAATTTTCTATGTACTTACTTTCAAATATGTATACTTACGGTACGAAAGGGTTAACCAAAGTGTTATCAGTAGGCTCAGAGAGAGGTTGTACGTGACATCGCCATTTTACTTTCTTATGTATTTCGTTTTCATACAACGTGTGAGCAGTAAGATTTTTTGTCGATGACGTACGTACAACTCTCTCTGTGTACTATAATTTAGTTTATTAACAGATTTTGTACCTGATAGAAAATTTATACAATTATATAACTTATAAGCGTACCTTTAAAAGTCTAATCAATTTATATATCGTCGTTGCACTTGCAAGACCGGCTATGTGACTGTTATCAAATTTCACAGGGGAAGCAAAAATCTTCCCAGTTTTAACGAAGTTTGAATGAGTACTGTGCCATAATGGTTAAACTTATGCACATAGCCGAGATTGCGATTCCGCCGTATAGCCGATACCTCAATTTTTTTAATTACATCTATTTGAAATTCGATTTTGTTTTCGCGAATGAATAAATGCAAGTGGAAGTAAAAATTAACCCACTTGATCCGACTGACATTCGATCGAGCTGAAACTCAGCAGACAGACTTGTTTTCGATGACAATGCATTTTATCAACTTTTATTGGCAATCATGCATACACACGCGGACATTTATGCATTCCTCTGAAAATGGAACATTTCAGCAGTTAATATACAAAATAAATATCAGTCCTACCCAATCGGGATTTGGCACAGTTGTTAGCGTGGTTGACTCCGGTCCCTGGGGAGGAAGGTTCAATCCTCAGTTAAACCAATTTAAAAAAAAATATATGTTTTAAAAGTTCACAGCAGCTTTGTCCCTAGGGACAAAGGTTCAATCCTAAGAAAGGTAAATAATAAATAAATATATGAATATATTTATTTTTAAATACGTCTACTAATAAAAATAGATGTATTATAGTAAAAAAAAAACTTTGTTTTTTACGGGTTAATTTTTTTAGAAATTTTTGGTGTTAAAAAATGTTTTGCTGGAATCTTTTCTAACCCCTTAAATCTTAATTTTGATTTTAATGAAATTGTGCACATTAGACATTCAAAATAAGAGGAAAATTACTGTACATCTGATCTCAAAAAACAGTGTAAAGCCCTGGCAGTGCCGGGGACTTGAGCTAGTTAAAGTTAAAATTGAGACTGTTAGACTATATTTTGTCCTGGTTGTGTTGCAGGTGAATGTGTGCCTGGAGTGCACGTCTGCCAATTTGAAGACCCTGAAGAGGAGGTTCATCCGCTGCTCGGCGCAGGCCACCATCTCCCACCTCAAGAAGTTCATCGCCAAGAAGGTCCTCAACGGGGTGGACAAGTATAGAGATGTCAGTACCTTTTCATTTTATAACTAGCTCTCACCGCACGCCAGATTAGCAGGATGGAACGCACCCTTCTGTTATTCTGGCCATACCAAACTACACATTAAAAAGTAGGTCAAATCCCAGCATTTAGGAATGGGAGAGGGCACCCGGAATGAAATAATCCAAAGTACTCATAAACAGAACAGACCCTAGACGAACCAGGAAAGCATTCAATATGAACAGAATCTCACTGAGGTAACTGGTAGAACTACTAACGGGACACTGCCATCTAAGGAGTCACATGAAATTGTTGGGAGTGGAAATCACCAATACATAGATGCAGGAAGTGTGAAGAGTATGAAGAGACTCCAATTCACCTAAGATGCCAATGTCCCGCTCTGTTGGGATCAAGGCTCAGATACCTGGGAAGACTTGTAGAACCAGAAGACTTAGCCACATAACTTTATCAAAGGGACCTGGTTACTTATAAAGGAATAAGGTAAAATGGAAGATAGTCCAATAGGTCTAAGTGCTCACGGGAACTATAAGTAAACCATCTCCGCTCTATAATAATAAGTGTTGGGTGCTTTTACGACACTTATGCAGATAAAATGCCAAAACCGCTATCGTTGATGATTGTCAACTGTTAGAATATAACCGTTGGAAATAGCGTAGACTATGCGAATACTAACTAACAAAAATAATGAATAATGATCCTAATAATATTAGGGAGTTCCAACTGTTTATGACGACAGCAGCTATATTTTATTTGCCACTGGCAGCTGTTATTTCCAATGGCTAGTTATATTTTGATACAGTACAGTGTCTGGAGTCTGGAATTGTTATGGGGGTTGAAAAAAGGAGATGAGGAATAGGATGGTTGAAAAGTATGGTTGGTCATTCAGATCATATCACCAAACATAGCTAATGTTCAATAAACATTTCGTTTCTGAATGGTGGTCTCTCACCAGGGTGGTTCTGAGATTATCTTCCATTCTGTAACGAGGTGCAAATATATTATTTATTGAAGAATCTGGCAAACAAGAGAATGCGATTGATGATCGACATGTAGGGGGCGGGGTCAACCGGAAAAAAATCATCATTTTGGATTTCCGAAACGATCCAAATAACTTGAACAAAAGTGCGCAATACGTGAAGGGCCAAGCGCATTCTTTTGTTCACCAAGCTCTATTGATTCTTTGCAACGCGAGAGAAACTGTATTATTTGTTACTATATTATTTGTTATACTCATTTGAGAAAGTTATCAATTTGAAGTGAACTATTAATGGTGGGTATTTGATTCCAGATCGACATACTATGCAATAATGAGTTGTTGGGGAAGGACCACACATTGAAGTTTGTGTACGTGACGAGGTGGAGATTCCGAGAGCCCCCACTGCGCCTGCAGTACCGGCCCCGCATAGACATCTAGGCCCCCCTAGAGCTAGAGACTGCTATTGGACTGATTGCCCACTGCGGTGTATACCCCCGTGTCACGGTGCTGCAAGGGAGACTTGGGTAACAAACAATGGATAATTGGATTAGGTTCTTGATTACTGGCTTCCAACTGGCGCCTACCTTTTTATTATATGTACATGTTTTCTGAAATAACGTAAAGCAATGCAATTCTATGTATAGTTAAGAGTCTTGTCTTTTCCACTAAACCTAAGGAAGTTGATCCACAATAAGCAATTTTTAGAATGAAAAACGCCTTGAACAACTTAAATTATGTAACTTAGGTGAAAACTCTTCCATATGAAATAAAATTGTGGCTTGAATTGTCTCACCCATAAATAATAGAAATAAGGGAGATGCGCCACGAACCATCATTATTATTATGTAACAGGCGCACATACTACTCCAAATTGCGTCTATGCACGGCAGCGCTCCGCTTTTGTTTCTTCCTACACATCAAACACATGACTTTCATTGGCTCCGCCGCTTTGATAGTCTGTGCAGTTTGATATTAACTTGGTGACAGTCGTCCCGCTTTCATGTCATCTCCCTATGTTTCTATTATCTATGGTCTCACCTTTACTCCTTGATTCTTCTATAGGAATTAAATTTGTAGCTTGAAGTGTGTCACCTTTTCATAGTCAACATGGTAATGAGCCATCAACATCTAAAATTGTTTGAAGCTAGTAGGTGTAGACTTTCAGTTCATTTTGAGCATGTTGGCAAGACAACCTCTTCTCCCTTCATGTGCTACCGTGCCAGCACCAAGGTGATGCTTTGTATAATATTATGAGGACCAGGATGTTATTTTTCCATGGATTGGAGCCGGGTGTAATTGTGTAATCCAAAGTGAAAACTATTATTAATTCGACTGTATATATGACATTACACACTTCTTTTATGAATTTTTCAATTTATTATCCTCAATTAATATTATTTATTGGGGGAAATGTTAAATTGTGTTGGAAGTTGTTGGAGTTTTGAAAAACTTCAGCATTGGTCATTTATCCACATTTTAGTTCAGCTAGCCACTTGGACATTTGAGGTCTGCGCAAACGATGGAAACCTTTTGTGACGAGTTTGCTAGAAATAATTCTGTCACCACACGGCGTTTTTGATCATTGTGTGTTGCTCAAACCTTTAACTGTATTGAATCTCTGGGTCTTACCATCAGTGCAAGATTACAATGATCATTAATAATATTGTATGTTCATGCAATTAGACTGATTGCAGACAAAATATGACTCACATCATTTTTAATTAGATGTAATATATGTGTCATTAATGGTATTAATGGTTAACGAGACACTATATTATTATTTTTAAGCCCAGGAGCATATTCTCTAAACATCTCTATATTGTCATTGAAATTCACATAATGTCAAATATTTCGAAATGGTGGTGGTGATAGATTTGTGATTAAGTCACATGTCGACGGTCCGTCAAACAACTTCAATAAGATTAATAAATCGCAGATTGTCTACAGTCCCCACTTTTATCAAAAATCATTGTACATATTTTCTCAAAAGTAAAAAATTAAAAAAAAAACCATCTTTCAAATATGCCCTAATTTTAAAATAATTTTCTGTTAAATATTAATTAGTTAATCCATATTTTAATAATGTGTATTTTATGTTGTGGACAACTAACGGGAGGCTTAGAAGTGTAATTTTAATAGAATTGATTTCCTTCTAGCGGAACATTAATTGCTAACCGAAACCCCAATGAGATTCAGAGAAACAGCCCCTAAAGCCTTTTGTCGTTTTCCTATAATTTGAGATTTCGCAAAATTTTGATATAGCCACCAATATTTTTTCTTCTTATTATTCCTTGCCCAATTATATGTACATATTGCATAAGTTCATGTTTTTAACACTCTCGGGCCTTCCTGCTAAATTTGTCTATTTCTCTCCAAACTCTCTTCCTCTGCCAAAGTGTAGAAAAATAAAATGATAAAACTCGGCAATAAGATTTTTTTAGGTACTGGAAAAAGCACATTATGTGTGGGGAACCTTTCATTATGCGTGTTTTTCTATAAGTTCCTCTACAATCTTCTCACTTCTATTGATTTTGTTATTATTCTTTAAATATTTATTATTATGTTAAAATAAATTGTTATTTATTAACATTCAATTTAGGATATATTATGATGTAATAATTATAATTCACTTTGGTCCAGAACCAAAATGTCCACATTTTTCTTCTCTAAACAAATTGGCTCCATAAATATTATTTGTGTCACACTATTCTTTAAAATTGTATTGTTTTTATTTTTTGTTAATTTGTTCATAATTTTTATTAATTGTATTAACGGCCAATAAATTAGAAAGAGGAATGTGAAGATATGTGGTTAGTGTACATAATGTAATATGTATGTGTGTTTGTGTGTATGCGCGCGTGTGAAAGAATTAGACTTTCTTGTATTAAGTAAATTAAAGCTTTTGTGACCTGGGTCTGAACTCTCCTGATCGGCAACTGCAACTTGAGATGGTTTGTACAATGTACAGCTTGACAAACTGAATTTTGCAGTCAATCGGTGGTGTGCAAAGATAATGTTGTAAACATAGATAATGGAAACAATGGAGATGGGCCGTGAACCAATATGCCTATTTTTCTTTCTGCCATCACACCAAACGCATAACTTTCATAGTCTCCTCCGCTTTGATAGACCATGACATTTGGTCGTAATCGGCACTTTTGTATGCCATATCTCCTTTTGTTTCTATACTCTATGGTTGTAAAGCTGTATTGAATATATTATTAAATTTGGGCCATTGGGGTATTGTGCATTTGTGGCCTGTTTGCCTAAACTATACTTTTTATTATCCACCTTTCAAAGTAAGAAGGTTCCATTTGACCCATACACGATAATGGACTCCTGAGGAAGCTACTACAGAGTGATAATTATTATTAATGATCTGAAAGCATTGCCGTGACAGATGGAACCTTATTATTCTAAGGGGTTGATTTAGCACACTTGAACTAACCAGTGGTGTCATCCAATTTCCATAACAATGGGTTTCAAATCAAATAAAAATTTCACCATTTCTCCAGATATTACACTGTACATAGAAACCTCTATTGCAAACATTCAAAGATATGAAAATAAATTTTTGGTTATAGATTTATAAATGGCATTGTAAAACCAAAATTTTTCTGTTAACCTAATTTTTTTGTGGATGATGCTTGATGAATTAATTGGGTCTAATTTATTATTATTATTAATAAATTCAAGACCGGAGTTCTTTATTTAGACTCAAGATTATGCTACTTCTGTCGTTCTGGAAATTTTGAATTATAAAAAGGTTTTGGCAACTCTGATAGCAATGGGACTAACAAACAGCTAGGGATGTGTAAAACACTTAGGGCCTTACTAATAAGTGCGTTTTAAATTTTACACTACTGATAATTCATTAATGTAGAGTAAATAGTTTTTCTTCAGCTTTGTAAAATTTAAAAGATGTTTACTAGTAAGGGGGTTACAAATTTGTAAACTTGTACATTAGGAGAGATAATTTTTAACATCTGTAAATAAGGTTTGGCAGCAGATTTGGTAAAGCAGATTAGTATGAGTTATCTACTAAGCTACATTTCTTGAATTTGTAAATCAATAGTAAAAAAATATATCTGTTTTTAAGTTTTTGAAGATAAAAGCAAAGTTGAAAGTTGATTTTAAATTAATGTCACTTCACCTAGTACTATGTATATTGTATTTGTTTTTTATTGATAAGCTACCTACCGACTTTGCTCATTAAAGCGGAAAAATGTTAATATTTAGCTGCAGATCATTCATATTTGACTGAATATCGTATTTAATCTGTATTGAACACGCCTCCACCTTCAAAAACTCCGTACTAGACCACTATTCATAATTCGCTACCCCATAAGTAGTTACCTAGTAGGGTGGTAAGGTTGACCAGTTAACATTTTTCTGTACAATCGCAAAACGGTTTTGGCACACAATTTTATACCAAGATGAAAATAAATGTTTGATAATAATGTTTGTTTTTATTTACCTTTTATTATGTTATTTCGACATTGGTGGCTCTAGTTCTAGTAGATGTGTGCAGTCACCATCTAGGTAGTTTGACAATAAAATGTAGAAATTTAATATCGACTCAAAAGAGATTTCCTGGTGTTCGGTTTTCGATTGGGCCATTTGAATTAATCAATATCATTGCTTTAAATATTAACACGGAAACATATGAACCGCTTACTGCGGTTTAAAGCCAACTGATCCGCCTAGATTTATTTCATATTTTTAGTTTTATAAAAAAAATTTAAATTGTTAAATTCATGATTCATAAAAATCACCTACTCAAATTTAGGTAGCCATCGCTCAAGAAGTGGAACTAAATTTTTTAATTTCTATGGCAACTCTGAACAAATTATGGTTCATTGAGATCGAGGTTAAGGTTGATTCTTGAATTTGGCCGGCTTTCGGTTTTGATGAGAGCTGCTGAGGATCGGCAAATTTATAGAAACAAAGGAGATGGGCCATGAAACCACACGCACAAAAGTTTCGCTAACATCGTTCTCCTATACTTCCGCAAATTGTGTTTCCACGCAGCGGCGCCCTGCTTTTGTTTCTACCAGTACACTGAATGCATAACTTTCATTAATTATTCATAAAAAACATTATGAATACCGCACACAAGTCCCACCTGCCTCGAACCAGTGGGACTATGACAACTTCTGTTTTGGGGAATGTCGTGAGGCTGTAAGAAGTGGCATAGCCAAGGATATTGAAAAGAGGATGGTTGTATTTTGAATACCTATTCGGAAAGTTGGTAAAAATCACTGAATGAATAATACACACTAAAAATGCCTTCCATGCAGAGACTCCAGGGGTCCAGAAGTGGAAGGTCAATCGAAAAAAAAATGAATATGAAATATTAAAACATATTGCAAATGCATAGTGAATATTATAAAAACACCAATGTATGTAATTAATTTGCCAGTACCCACCTATACTGAAGCCGGTAGTACAGTACTGTTTAATTTAAGATTATTTATTTACACAACTACATAATTAATATTTTTCTTTTCTTTTAAAGATCTTTTCCTATTAAAAGTTTGAATTTTAATTTGTATTTACTCCAAACTCAGTCAATTGTTTATCAGTAGACTTAAAAAGTAAACAATGAAAACAAAAGTACCTATACATTAATTTTATTGCACCTGCAAATGCACTGAAATAAATGATAACCTTTGTTTTTAACCTCTTTATTTTTCTCTCTTGTAACATAAACTAATTGTAACTTTATTTGAATACGTTTGTCATGATTCAATGAATTATTTGCGATTCAGTGTGATATCCACAGAATTTGACATTTTAAATTATTCCATGCAAAGTATGTCAACAATGGATAAACATAATTTCAAGTTCAAGATGGCTATCATTTATAACACAAAAAACTTACGACTGACATTTTTTCACATCTCCCTCTAATACCTTAATAATCTTAGGTCGTAGTTCGACTATCTCACCGCGGTCGTGTCCGAAAATCCCTTTAAAATAAATTTTGTATGATACTAAGCATACGTCAGATACGATAGTGTTTACCTCCTTTTTTAGTATAGCAAAGAGAAAGAAAGAAGATAGCTTGGGGACAAAACTTGATGTGACCCACGTCAGGTACATACAGTAGCTTCACATTTGGACGCTAGATGGCACTGGAACTCGCTATTACCGTACGGATATGCACGAATTTTAAAAATAAATTAATAATCGGGTAGTTTGTTAAATCCTTTTTTATATTAAGACTATTGTAGCATATTTTGGAAGGCCATTGACCTCTCTAGGTGTGCCGCCACTGCTTCCATGTATATTTATTTATTTATTTATTTAGACGCCGTAAAAGGCTTTTACAATATACATGATTTATGTTTACAGTGGTTCACAGGAGCGAAACAGTATTATGTTAAACAGAATAATTACTGAGAAATTATGTTGAAAGTTAAACAAGAATAACATCTGGTATACATAGGTACAATAGCATTTATATTTTCAATCCGTACAGTAGTTTAGTATTGAGGTTATTGTTACCTTCAATATTGAATTTGGTTGAATTTGCTGAGAACTAAGAGTTAGCTCTATTGAATCAGGGCTGTCAGTAAGACATCTCATAACAATTTTGGGAAAAATTATAGTTTTGATTAAGTATGTAAAATTATTAGATAACACTCTTCTGTCTGATATCTAATGTAAGTACATAGTTTCCATATTTGAATGGAAACCAATGTTGCCACTGACTTTTGAACCTTTTGGTTCTAACTCGTCATCTTTGGGGGTGCTCTGTGAAGGGTCCCTCTAGGAAAGGAAGGAGAGAAAGTTCTGGGAAGGAAAAAGGTATCAGGGGAGGGTGGGAATCTGGGGGTCAATGTGTCCAGTAGTGACGGACGTATGAATCCATTCCTCCCATTGCAGTACAAGGCAATGGGTTGACAGAGAGTCAGGCTGGACAGGTCAAAAGGTCTCCCTTAACCAGTCTCTCCCAATCCGACCCGCCACGCAGTGGGTGGGCAAAACTTTGTTTCAATTTAATTACTTTTTTTTTTTTTTTTTTTATAGTGAGTACCTCACAAGAGTCCCAACTGCTCCCGTCTGGAGCCAGTGAGACTATGGCATCCCCAATTGGGGGATGTTGTGAGGCTGAAGGTAAGTGGGGAAGGGAAAGAGGAAGGTGGGGAAGTACCTGGCTATTCAGATCTAGTCACTAAACACGGCTAAAGCCATTTAGAGCAACGTTTCAATTCTGAATGGTGGTCTTTTTTTTTTTTTTTTTTTTTTTTTTTTATATTTACTCCACACAGGAGGCCCTGAAGAAAATAATTTCCCTCAGGGCCTATGTCATCTTTGGGGATGCTGTGTGGAGGGTCTTTTTGTGGAGAGGAAGGAGTGAACATGGGTCTTGAAGAGTCCCATGTTGTAGGAGGGAGGAAACACAGAGGCCGGCAGTTCGTTCCACAGCCGAGCTGTTGAACTTAAGAACGAATCGTAGAAGCGACCCGTTCTCATGTGACAAGTGTCAACTGTGTACAAATGTTGGGCACGCGTTTGGCGTGTATCCCGACTACGCACCGGTGCCGAAGGGATCAATGACGCTAGTTCCTCAGAGCATCTTCCATTGTAATACCTTGTCTTACACCAGGGCGATACTGTAGGTAGTATCTTCCACTCTACTACAAAAAACAAATATTTACATCGAGGGAGATGTTAAAAGCATTAATCTTCCATGTTTTTTTAAATTTTAAAATTTCTTGTGTTTGACATAATCTTGCTAGTATTATGTGACGTTTGCCGAAAGGCTCCGCTTCAACCTAAAAATGCACAATTGTTTATAATTCAAATTTAGACCTAGTGAACTATTTTGTGCATATGTTTCCATCTCCCCCGATGTAAATAGTTGTTTCTTGTACTAATTAAGTTGAAATAAAGTGTTATTTCAATAATTTTGGCATATTTAGAAGTAAGCAGAGGACGGAAATTTTATTGAATTTCATAATAATGATGGTGAATACTAGGCTGATATTTGAAATTTAAGACCCGATTGTAAAGACTGTAGTGGTATGCCACTACTTGATTCGAACGTCATTTTAGAAATTTCGGTTTTCTTCAAAACAAGCTTCTTGGATGTTCTTTAAATTTTAACTTTAAACTTTTTTTAATTTTGGTTTGGCAATATCTACATAGCAACCAAAATGTTCGAAAAGCTTCTTCACCTTATAAAAGCGACAGCGTGAAGGAACTAGTCAGTCAGTCATCAGTCGTTCAACAATTTACAAGACTTCGCGAGTGACAACACCCTCCGTTGCGCGCTGGGCGATAATCACAGCGCCCTGGCCCCAGCCATCGTCCCTGGCCAGCGCTACACTGGATCACAGCGCCCTGGTTCCAGCACATCTGACCAGCGCTACATCCACGCACCTAGACCTCGCGGCATCCTCGCCTGTCTAAGCTATCTCTCTCACAACTGCCGACCAGGTCCACCGCACCTCACGGCTACCCTGTTTAGCACTGGAGCACCCGGAAGACCCACGCTCTTCACCATTACCTGATACGTCAACGAGTCCGGTCACCAGCAGCGGCGTCGACTCACTGACCCGCACTTGACCAGCACTTCACCGCCTGCATCCGGAGTCTTCATCATCGGTCCTCAAGTCATCTCACATACGGCAACCTGACTCAAATAAAACACTGTGACCTTCACAACATCTTTCATTGCGTGCCTCCTCACCACATCCCCAAAAGACTTTTGGATTACGATACATGCCCACATTACATATTTCTTTCCGCATTGTATATTATACAGTAAAAACCTTGGAGGAATAATATTTATCCTCCAAGATATAAAACATTGGAAAAATTTTTACGGTGTTTTTTTTTCATTATCTCGAAAAAAACTGACACACCGAAAGTTTTTTCTTTCATAAAATTGTTTTCTTTTCTATAGTTGAATAACAAGTCTGAAACATGTTCGATGAAAATAATATGAAAATATTATAAATTTGTGACAGTAACTACTTATCATAGAATAACACAAGAAGTGCCTTGTGGGCGTGTTTCGTGTTCCAAATATTTGCCTAATCATTACTTAAATATCCAAAACAAAATTCAAATGAGATGGAGATCTACAATGTTAGGCGAGTGTAAGTGAGACTGAGCACTGGGCTATCGGGCTAAATGGAAAATTTGTGTGGAAGGCACTCCTAGTGTTATTCTTTATTATATGCCACAAATTCATCA
Source organism: Hesperophylax magnus (assembly GCA_026573805.1). Classification (NCBI taxonomy): domain Eukaryota; kingdom Metazoa; phylum Arthropoda; class Insecta; order Trichoptera; family Limnephilidae; genus Hesperophylax; species Hesperophylax magnus. The sequence continues at coordinate 22,226,922 of JAIUSX010000012.1, forward strand.
TTGCAAGTACACAAAAGAAATTGGTTAGTCATATCTTTGATAATTTATTTATTTATTTACACCCAACTGGGATTTTACATGAAATTATTGTATGTAATCCACAATGGTAAAGCAATTACAAGGTATTGCTTTATATAATAAGTAAAGTTGCAAAGCTTAACGCATTGTGAATATATAGAAAACACACTACTTTACAATAAAATTAAAAATTAATTTAAATACGCAACCAGTGTAAAACAAATAAAAGAAACATAAAAAAACGTATACATTCATTACGGAGTATTCATTTCAGTAAAATATTTATGAAGAATCCATTTCATCACTAATACGGAATCTATATGTCCACAACATTACCAAATCTATTACCAAAATTATGCATTTATAGGTGTGTAGCGATGCTACGAGAATATTCTGGAACGATCGCCAATGCAAAACGCATTGTAGCGGGAACTCTCTAGACGCAATGCGAGCATTCGGCGTTTCTATTCGCGTCGAGATACGTCAGTCATTAATTAGCAGTTTTACGAGTGATCAACATGCGAGCACTGCTTGCTGCATACTGAAGCGGGCGACCACTGACTGCCGGTTCCCCCGCTTATATCTTCGATATAAATTGGAATAATGGTCTAGGTTAAAACTGGTCTTCGAACAGTTGAACTGAATCGTACCAAATATAAACCAATATAACAACACCCCTATACACACAAGCCCTGCTTATTTATGGGGGTACATCAAATACTTATATTATGTAATTAATAACCGTACTATATTGTGTAATTATATTATGTAATTGTTATATTATGTAATTCGTGTATCTTTTTTTTACTAATAAAAAAAAAAAAAAAAAAAAAAAAAGGTACGATTTACCATAACGGTGCTACGATTAACCATACCGGTTCATTAAATCGTACCTAATATCATTTTTTATAAAACGTGTAATTTGAAAACATTCCCTGTAAAATATGAATTAAATAAATATCGTACCCAATAAAATAAGTATTTATTTGAACCTAACTCCACTTCTCTAACCCATTTCAATCATACAGTATTGAGAGTTAAGTGCGAAGTGGTACGATATACCATACTCTCCCCTATGTAAGTATTTTATTACCTTCTAAACCAGAGGTTCCCAAACTTTTTTGCCCCGTAGACCACTTGCCAAATATATTTTTTTCCATAGACCCCCTGCCTGCCGAATATTGAATTTTCATAAAACTATTAACATCCCATATGATAATCATTTATTTTTTTAGTAAAAATATTCCCTTCCCTTGCCTGCCCAACAACCGGGTGGCGGTATAGTTGCTCTGTCTTTACATTGTGCAGACAGGGGCACCCTTGTGAGGTATTACACCAAATGAAAATGAAGCAGGATAAGCAACGGGAATTTCTTTCTGTAGCTAGCCCTACAGAACTGCCCCTAAAGTTCTTTGTCAGTGCTTATTCCGGTCAGTTCTTCTTGTCACATGATATCCGATTCTTCAACGTTGCATTTCCATAGTCAAAATGTCCTCAAACTTAGTTTTGAAGTCTGTGTGAAGTGCATTTAAATGTTGAATGTCATTATTACCCTGGACGTTTTTCAAAAACAAGTTGGGGTACTAGGAAAATTCGCGGCTTCCAATGTGCAATGTTTTGCTTGAATATATTAATTCTGACGAGAAAAGGAACGTAGACTCTATTTATATACCTCAATTAACAACTTTACGAAATATAAAAATACAAATATCAAATAAGTAATATCTCAGTCTATTATATTTGTGTCATTTACGAAACTCCTAAATGGTGACTTGAGGTAAATGGGGGTCCGCTCGTATGTACCCCCATTTGAATCTCGTGGACCCCCAAATTTTTTTCTCGCTTACATAGACCCCCAGCATGCCGATATCGACCCCTGGGGGTCCATATAGACCACTTTGGGAACCTCTGTTCTAAACCATCAAAGACAGAATTAAAGCCACTTCAATATTATTTTATGCGCAAGCATAAATAAACCAAAACACATATTGGTTTAATTTTTATACGAGCAAAAAGGCAATAAGTCGTGGGTAGGTTAACTATTTTTTGTTTTTTTTTTTCGATATGTAATTTATTATCGTAAAGTAAAAAATTTACTTCACACGAAATGCATTAAAATTTTTAAAAGAAATCCAAGGTGCACAACTCACGCCTAGGAGGCGCTAATGTAACATGCTGCCATCCATTGCCACCATAATGTATGGGAAATGTCAGAAGTTGGAGGTATTATCAAATACCCTATAATATTATAGGGTATTGGTATTATTCATATATAGGGTGTTTGGTACGCATATAATTTTATTTTGGCGAGAATTTCAAGGTTTTCAATACCATCAATCATTTTTTTATAGAACAAGGTCAGAGGCAATACGTTTATCAGACAGCGTAATCAAATTTAGAATGATATACTTACAATATTTTGAATTGGAGTAATAATAATAATATATATACATTCAATGAGTTCTTTTCAATAAATCAAACACAATAATTTCAGTTGTCTGAAATGTGCGTAAGTTCAGCGTTCAGCGTGAAATTATTCACGATCAATCAATTGAAATTTGCTTTGAATTTAAGTGGTATTGCTTTTGAGGAGAATAATTCAGAAAAGGAATAAAGTAGGAACAGAAATTTATTTTAATGGTTCTTTTTCCCAATTGGAATTATAACACCTGTGATTTTCCACTGGTCTGTGAGTGGTTTATTTATGGGTCTGCGCAAAGCTAGTTAAATGAAATCATAACATGCAAAATTAATGCTATATTATCATTACACATGTTTATTAATTTGTTTAATTGCCGGCAGTTAAACTATTTGTGGAAGTTAATTCGCGTCCGAGTTGTCGCAACATGCAGTAGTATTTACTTGCGATGAATTTTAAACTAGGCGCCATCGTAACAATATTATGATGTAGTCAGTGACGTAATAGCTAGCAACGACCTTGGGCACCAATGACAAGGATAACTTTGCAGGCGGCCAAGGTAGGTACTAACGAGCGAACGAACCGCAGAAAATTAAAAGTAAGAACCATCCAGCGGCGCCACCGACTGCAAAGTTATCCGTGTCAGACTGTACAGGGGAAATTGGGAAATGACGCTTGTGCGCTGAGAAACAAAAATGGTCGCCATTTGCTGTCATTAGCCTTTATTATTGTCTGCGTTTTGTATTAAGTGAGATTCTCTCCAATCTGTCAAGCTGGGTTCCAAAAGCGTGGATCAGCTATTAAATTTAGCGGACACATATTTCTTAGATGACGTAACGGCCGTAATAAAATGCTTCGCGAAGCAAAAACGACCAAATTGGTAAGTCCGTTCTTTGATTACAAAATGTTGTTATGATTATTTTTATATCCTGCGTAGAATGTAGAATAGATAAATGCACTCACAATGCTGCTCCGCTTATCATTGTAATCGATAGTTGTCGATAATCAGGAAATGTGTTTTCTCCGTAAAAGTTGTTAGTGGTTTGTCCACTTGATAAATTCTCTTCGACGAGGAAGAGATGTCATAGTTTGTGTAACAGCGGTAACAGAAAGTGAAAGCGGCCCGAGAGCTCCGTAACCGAATCTTACATAAACCGGCATTGCGGTGTTATATCCGTGGTATTTCAATCTCGATAGGTAATCATGAGAAATAAGCCGTAATTACGGAACTGTTGTTTTGGGTTAGGAATTAAGAATTTACCACATGTCAGTAATTCTATTTTGGTATTTTATTATTGTACGGAGCAATGCCAAAACGCAGCTGGGCAGCTTTCATACGTTATCTCTTTGTCATCTCGATTTATGTATTTATTGCTTGACATTAGATTTAGATATTGCAGATGCATGTTACTGAACAGGGAACTACAAGAACATTTAATCAAAAATAAAATATCGAGAAAAATAACATTTTTATACAATGAAGGTTTTTATCTTTATTGGAGGTTCTCCATGCATAGCGTTAAAAATTCTTTGTAAAAACAATATCAATTGTAGATATTATGGATATCTGATGACCGTTTCTATACGAGCCTCCACATGAAGTTCTTACCTTTGAACCTCCATTCTTCATATCGTCGTTTCACTCGCAAACCGGCTATGTGTCAAATTTCAGCAAAACTTTTTTCACAGATAATTTTATTTTATTTTATTTTATTAGGAACATTAACAGGTTTATAACATAACATGCATAGAGAGAGAGAAAAAATAAGTAAAAGAATTAGGTTACAACCCAATAACCAATGTTCACATCATGCAATAAAGATAAAGAAAATTTAAAACAAAATCAACTGATTCTATCTATAGCCATATATTGTATGGGAATGGTCATTTAATGTATATGGTTCAAACTCTGAACAGCGCATTTTTTACATTGGGTGGACGTAAACCTCAATACTGAGGTTCTGTGGTTAAGTTGGTTGTGCTGTCCATTTGTTGGGTTAGGTTAGGTTTTATTTACAGACACAGAAATATACTAACCTGGCAGTAGGAGGAATAATTCGAATGTAGTCACATTATTTGTAAATTGGGAATGAGTTGGGTGTTTTGTTTGTTTATTGCAGTGTGCTGGTGTTTCCGCCGTACAGTAACTACCGGCGATACCTTGTGCACCGGGCCGCTGAGGGGCTGGGAGGGCTCGCCACCTTCTCCATCGGCCAAGCGGAGCAACGCCGCACTGTCGTCTGCCATCCTGACCAGCTTCTCCCCTCTCCCCCCTCCCTCACTGGCACCTTAGCGCAGGCAATGGGAATCACCAAGAACCAAGGTACAGTTCATCTCTATAGGTACATGGCCTGCCAATTTTTAAAATTAGCTATAAAGTCTGAGACCCTCTCGTACACAGAGATGCATAAAGCTCTGTGACTGCGATGCAACCACAAGTGGCCTACTGATATCTTACTCTTTAATGCTGGTTTCCATACAAGACGCTAACCCAATTACACTGAACTAGTTAATTTTTTCATGTGCGGCCTTGGAGTTAATATGATGTGATGATGGCGATATTGTTCTTCATCTTTATTATAAGCATAAAAAATAATCTAAAAGAAGATTTTGGATTTACCCATATAACGTAGAAATATTAGCTGTAGGGCATTCGTCGCTGCCAAAGAACTACATGAGAATGATGTCAAATTGATTTTTATTCCAACCTTAATCGAAGCCTTTTCTGCTAAATCCTTCCTTACGTATTCCGGTAAATTATAGTTATATAAATATGGGTATTTTCCCACCTCCAGAACAAATTGCGCATTAAAATCATTTTTGGATGTATGGCAGATACTCATGAGCGACTTACGCCTACAAAACTCAAATTGCTTGTAAGTATTTCTGTGTACAAATGTTAAGGCGATGTGTAATATTTTGAATCGAGCCGCCATCAATAACACTCCTCACGTAGATGGCGATAAGGCTTAAATTCCCGCTTAACACCATCCAGCTGTTTTGATTTAGGCAAGAAAAAAACATGGCCAAAAAGTGCCTTTTATTTTATTATTGGATGTTCAGGCATAAATGTTTTCCGATCATTTTATAAATAACTTAATTTTCCACATTATACAATAAAACCATAACCGAAAATGGGTTCGTAAGTAGGAAATTTTGAACTTTAAACAGTTTTCATAGGCCTTATAAATTATTTTTTTCTGTGCTTATAAAAAGACTTATGTAAAAAATACTCGATTATTTCGAAGGCCAAGATGTATTATACTCGCGGTATTTATTTAAAGCATCTGAAACATTTCTAGGTGACCAAATTTTCAAACCAAAAACACATGATTTTGCATTACTACGTAGTGCATCGCCTTAAAGAAAAGAAAAATTCTAAGGATCTATGGACAGTCAGGCGCACTAATATATATATATAAGCTGTCAACTAACTGTCTGGTATTTTGGACATATTGCTCACCAAACTGAGAACTCAAACCTGGAGATACTCATGACCGATAGTCCTACCCACCGGGCTATCAACCACCACTTGGATTGCTTTTTATTCTCTTTCTGGGTTTCCATTGGCGCTATCTGAGAATTATTACGATGTCATTGTTACACTTGGAACTTAAGATGTACATAATAGGCTCTTCCATACGTACATTTCGGAGTGGCGGTACCACGCGCCACTCCAGTCCGTCGCGTAGGAAATTAAAGTCCGAAAATAAGATAACTGTTTACATCGCAGTCCATTGTGAGACTATTCTGCGCGGCGGCCTGGAATGGGTGCGTGTACCGCCGCTCCGAAGTGTACGTGTGGCAGAGCCTAATATGTAGTGGAAAGTATGAATAGTAAGAAAGGTGAAGAGGGTAAAGAATTCGATCCATCATGATGGGAAGGGGGTGGGCAATCAAGTTGAGGGGGAGAACAAAACATCAAAAATATTAAATAAGCATTTATTATGTTTCTCATTCTTATAGAATACCATTATAAATGAGATATATTTATTTTGGTATTTATTTTATCTTGTAGGAAGATAAAAATGTTATCAATAAAATCTTTTGAATGGTAAAAATAATAAAAATACAAAATATTTTGATAAATGTAATATCATAAAATTGAGAAGCATTTAAAAATAATATATTTTTATTATATTTTACATTAACTTATTTATTTATATCTACTTATTTCAAGATAATATTTTTATCTTTATCCTTTATTCTTTTCAAGCAGTCTTGCAGATTAATATTAATGTGTAATTTTGATAATCTCATGATAATTTATTGATGAGAAAATGTTAAGTTGATTTGCAAGCGTGTCCTGATTAGCTTGAGTCAGACAAAGGGGCATGGTCCTCTGAATAGGTAATGTGTCCCAGATACAAGAGTATGTGTTACATGTGCCACTTCCTGAGAGTGGTGATTGTATAACAAGGTGATGTAAGTCTGCAGGCTTTGGGCAATACTTGTGTAACAAGTGGTGAAAGTGCTTGTCGATTGCAGACTGGGCCCCCCCCTGCGCGCAGAGTGGCCCCCCCCCGCCACCCCCCACGGCCCCCTACCAGCCTCCACACGCCCGCAGGCCCCACCCCCCCGCCTCCTGCACCAGGTGACTCTCATTGTGTACATTCCCTTCAGCAGAAACTGTTGTGTGTAGTGTCTTCCTGTTATTGTGTTTTTGTATTAGTGCTTGCAACATATTGTGTACAACAAGTTAGCATTTGATTTTCACAGGATAAATCTGTGGTGTGTATGTGAAGATATTTTTATGTGAAAGGTATTCTTATGTACATCCCTCGACACAAATTGTAGTATTTGTAAGCCGAATAAGTTAGTATATATTTGAATTTCACAGGATTTATGTGTGGTTTTATCACATAATAGTCAATAGAAAAGCTATATTATTATGGTATCTTTCTGTTTAACTACTCTCTTGTAATGGTATTATTGAAGTTAACATTGGGATTTTACAGGATTTTTTCTTGTGGTATGCGTTAGAAGAGAAGAAAGGCCTATATTAGTATTATTTAACATATTTCACTTCCCGGACAGGAACTGTAGAATGGTATCTGTAAATCTCCAGCTTTGTTATTGTATTTTTATGCTGTAACATTGATGAGTGCTAAACCAGTTAGTCGTTGAATTTCACAAGAAGTCAGTATATATAAATTTGAATATTTAAATTTAATGCTTATGTTTTGTGTCAATGGTATTTTTATTGTATAACATTGTTGACCTTTTCTATTGACCTAGTAAATTATTCTTTGGGTTTAAGTACCTGTCTTTATTACAGCTGCACGCGTGTATTCAATACAGAATTGAGAATACTGTTGATTGATTTGAAAATGTTAAAAAATCACAAAATTAGAACTAAATATTACTGTCAAAACTCAATCCATCAGTATAGACATAGAGCAATGTGCATAACTTCAATAGTATTGAAATATGAAAATATAAAATGATTGAGTGAGGGCGGCCTTTTTAAATTTGATTAATGTGAATACTTCACAAGAGTCCCAACTGCTCCCAACCGTCTGGAGCCAAACTATGGCATCCTCAATTGGGGTATGTTATGAGGTTGAACATAGTGGGGAGGGGAAGGAAATTGGAAAGAGGAAGGTGGGGGAAGAACCTGGGTTTTCAGATATAATCACCGAATACAGCTAAAGTGGTTTCAAGCAAATTTTCGATTCTGTATCGATCTTTCACCAGGGCGATACTGAGAATATCTTGACTCATACATTAGCCTAAGATCACAAACATAATATTTTCATTAACACTCCTGTTCCAAAGGGGGGTAGTACACTTACCTAAGTTATTTTTTTACATCACATCCTCTGTAATATATTTGGGTTACCCTCCTTTTCGTACTTACCTTCACTTTTACCACTATGCATTTATTTAAAGATTGAATGCTGGCTGAAGATGGGTGATGTCCAGTTAAAACGATATTAAGTTAAAAGTTGTCAATTCCCTAGCAAGAATGGCCAAACTTTTTTAAAGGTTTTAATTGTTTAAAGAAAGTCTCTGAAGCTATATTTTTACATTGCAGTGCTTCTCAAAGCTTTTCATAGGTTTCAAGGCTGCCGTGATTATTTTTTTCACCTAGATACATTTATAATTCAAATTAAAAAATAATCTTTATGTACTTGAATCAATTTGAAAAAATTATGCAAATAATATGTCCTACTACATATTTAAAAGTGGTTTTTCCTTGAACGGCCGAGCTGTGCTTATTTTCTACCTGAAGGTTAAGAATGCAATAGCAAATTGGTTTAAGTTGAATTGCTTTTAAGGTTAAAATACTGGTTATGGATGGCCAATGCAGATATATAATAATAATATGTATATATCTTGAATGCAGAATTCTAACATCCCAGCAAGATATATTTTTTATATAATTTATTACGTTTTATACAAAATTATATCTAAATTCATTTTTACAAAATAGTAATGTAGTATCTAGTAATTATAAGTGTTTTCAGGTAATTAAATGTAAAATATACACCACAGTAGAATAAAAACACTAGGACGGTATGAAATATTCATGAGATGTTGAAAATGTAATAATCTGGGTTACCGGAACCTAAAACTATTTCAACAGTTTCTCCTGATTGAGGCGATCCACCTCGACATGTGACATTCGGAATCAGGCATAATCACACACGTCTTACGCCGATGGCGATAAGGTTGAAATTGAAGACTGCTTTGATGTATGCTAAAGAAAATATCCCCAAAATGCATAATTTGTGAAGTTCAGGCATAAATAATGTTAAATTGCTTTCCGATCATATTCTTCATAATCATAACTTAATTTGCCTCATTTTACAATAAAGCCATATAAGAAAAGCGATTCGTAAGTTAGTTGGAGATTTCACTTGTTTTTTATAAGCTTGATAATTTATTTTTTCTAGACTTATAAAAAGACGTGCAATTTAAATTTTCAAAACAAATCACGTGTTTTTGCATGATTTTTTATTAATTCGCATAAAATATGAAAAACCCCACTTAAAAAACAAAGGTACTTTCCAACTCTGAAGTAAAAATAAAGCTAAATATTGTATAAAAAATACATTGATAAAAATCATAGTTCATGTTCTGTATTACCCACTGAATGGAAAACCCTGTAAGTGAAGATGTCCCCAAGACATGATTACCTTAAGTATGATCTATTTCACCAGAACTTAGGGAAAATTTACCTTACCTCGGCGCAAGAAACACGCCCACAATATACTTCTGTCTCACTACTCCTGTTACTCCCAGTAACAGATAGCAGAGAATGGAAATATCCAAGTGACTAAAAATAAATAAGACTCGACACCCGTATCATTCGTTCAATAAGAAGAAAATAGTATGTCAGGGAAAGCCAGGTAGTAAAAGCCAGTAAAATATAAATAAAGTTGTTAATTATTAAAGTAATTAGGTATCTTTGATAATTTGCCAAATAAACTCGGAAACAATATTTCACTGTCCTTTTCTACAAAATACAATGACCTGCAATCGTCCCAGCCGGCACAGCACTTTGGCAGCTTTTATCTTCGGTAATACTAAGTATTTGTCAAGATGTTTTGCTCAGTATGTATTAGCATGTTATGTTAGAGTCTTTTACTAAACTCTTCTAACTTTGTTTTAGCAGACAGCCTCGTTAGCAAAAATGGAAGAATTACAGTGTCCACACAGATTGTATTTCCTAATTAAATTTAATTAACAGACTGAATGGAACAATAGATTAATAAGACAGCCATTATTCATAATGCCCAAAGAAGGCGGGATTTTATGCATACATTTTCCTCTGTCTGCCTACTAGATTCGGATCAAGTGATTAACATATATATTCAAATATTATAATACTTTGTAATCTTTTAGGCTTTTTTTTATAAGTAGCTACACGGGTTTTTGGGTTTTTTTATGTCTTAAATTGTATTCAATAAAAATTTCGATCTAGCACATTCTTTTATAGGATTATTTCTCCCAAAAGTGAATGGACAAGTCTTTTAAGTCAAGGTTTTAGTGTTGAAGATTTGTATTTTTCATGTCAAAATTATTATTCACTTCAAATGCTGCTTCTAATATGCAGGGGCGGCCAACTAGATTGGGACATTTTTATCTAAACTGGCAAACTTAAATTATTTTTTTAAATGTGAATTCCGCACAGGAGTCCCAAACGTCAAGAACCAGTGGAAATGTGACAAGTATGTTCTGAAACTGACGGTAATGATGAGGAGAAAGATATGGGGATGAGGAAGGTTGGGATGTACCTGGATATTCAGATCTGGTCACTAAAACCAATTAAAGCCATTTCATTTCTGGCATTGGTCATCTTTACTTTGTAATTTCAATTGTCAATGTAAATAATAAAGATAATAATAATATAGACATATGTAATAAAATGGTTGGAATATGCATTTACGATGAAAAAAGGTTCAAATGTGTAAATGCATATAAATATTATTTTGATGTCTAGTTATAAATAATAATAAATGGTTGCTTTAAATATGAAGTTTCTGCCTTTTCCTCTTCAGCCAAGGTTAAACAGTAGACGACCTTCGTGGCAGAGCAGTAAGCTCATTGGCCCTAAACCTGGATGTTGCGGGTTCAAAGCCCAGAGAGGGTAATTAAAATACATTCAAGCAATATGGGCTTATTCACATACAGACTATTCAGAATCAAGTTTGAGATAAGTCCAAGATACCACCTCGGGAATACACAGCTTCACTGCATTTCCCAAATTATAATTTTCATTCTTTAAATCTACACCCGTTTGGTTTTTTCCACAAATGTTTTCTATTGATAATTGAAAAAACTAATATTTCTTTCAATTATCAACCAAAATATTTGTGGAAATAATTAAATATTATTTGTTGCTAAAAACACTTGGTTTTGGGCTCTGCTGAACATTTTGTGTTTTGGAGTTGCCGTTACCCGTATGCTTCTCGGGTACAGAAATGAAAACTTAATTTTTTTTTTTTAAATAATCTGTTTTTTTTTTTAATGTACTTTACACAACACTTTTATTTTTTTATGTAGCTTTGACCAATTGATATAAATTTTTTTCCAGTTGATCCCTTGACCTCCTTGATCCTACAATGACGTTTTTAATCGGATCCTAAATAAAAAAAATAAAAACTCACTGAATCTGACTTGAAAATCTTTAAATTATCGAAGAAAGCAAACACTTTGTGGTATATTTTATTGTCCTGATGAAGATTGAGTCCAATCGAAACCGGTCGACGAATATACATCAAAATAAAGTGGTTTAAAACTAAGTGTTTGTTTTCATTTTGAAAATCTTTATTTGCAATGCTTTTAATGTTCAATATATATTTCCAGAAATGAATAGCTTTAATCTTTTCTCTTCACATTACGCTCAACTTGTTGGCCACCCCTGGTATGGTGTTTACTGGTCAACCAGGAAATGACCATATTGATTTAAATAGAGCTTCCTGGTTTGTGTTATGTAGCTTTGGTATCTTAAGTTCAAGTATCTTCATAACGTATTACTACTGATAATAGTATAGGTAATTAAATGTACAACAAAGCTGATGACTAATATTTAAGTTTTGATATTTTAGCAACGACACTCCTGTGAAGGCGAGACGTCCCGATAGAGAAGTTTACGTACCTCGAGCACGCCGTTCAGGACCCGGCAGCGCTCCCAGTCCTCCTAGTGCTCCCAGTCCTCCCGGTGGGGCACAGCCATCCCTCAGTGCCTGCAGCCCTCCGTCTTGTGTTCAACTCCCCTTCAGTGCTTCTATCGCTTCGAGTGGATCCTATCCTCCCTTCTGCGCTCCCGGTCCTCGTGCCGAGTGTCCCAGTCCTCCATATCTCCCGGCCAGCCCTCCCCTCCGATCTCCCAGTCCTCTGCCCAGTGCTCCCAGCCCCCTCAAGAGGGTCCCCGCCCGGTCTTTCTGTAACGTGTACCAGCCCCCGCATCTGCGCGGCGGGCCCACCGAGGATGGTGCTGACGGTAGTGCTCCTCCTACTCCAAGTTCTCGCCATACTCGTCACCTTGCCCATGATACTCCGGAACATGTGAGCATGGAGCACACCATGCCGCAGCCGTACAACGGTTCCTTCTCCGACTCGCAGGAGGAGGAACAAGACGACCTGCGTGATCAACTCATCACAAATGTGGACAGCACACCGCGGCAGTGGAACCATGAGAAGGACGAAGATAAAGAGCAAAACGAACTAAGGAGAGCGTCACAAGAAATAAATAGAAGCAACCGACGGCTCATCAAGCAGAGCTTCGACTCGGACGTACTCGTCATCTCTGAGCCGGTGTTAGAAAGGGAGCGTTGCATTACCCGAGACACTGTTGAAGAAAATCACTCAGTGTCTGTAGACACGCAGCACAAAGCTAGAGTGGCACCCGCAGTGCCGGAAGCTCGTTTCAACCCCGAAGAGGAGGACTGGGAGGCCATGTTGGATGAGAACGGAGAATGCTTGGAGCCGGGTCTGTTGGCAGAGTTGAGTGCGGCCGTGGGGCGCGTGGCAGTGGCCCAGCCCAGGGCGGCCCCCGCCTCCGCCAGCCCCTCTGACGACGCTGGCCAGCCCGCCGACCCCTTCTCCCACGTCTTGGAGGTCTACAACTTCCCGCCCGACTTTAAAGAGACGGACCTGCTCTCTGTCTTTACAGATTACAAAGACACGGGCTTTGAAATCAAATGGGTGGATGATAACCACGCCCTTGTGGTGTTCAGCAGTACTAAGATTGGTGAGAGTTAAATAATTATTATTTTGTTAATTTCTGAACATCCGTAACTGGCACCCTTGAAAAATTGATAAGCATTCATATTATTCATGACTGAAAGTTGAAGGTTAGAATTATTAAAGATGTTTTTTCTATCTCTTTGAAAGGAAATACTGTGAAGAGTTCTTAACCTTGTAAACACATTACAAATGACAAATCATTTAAACTTGATTCATTGACTAGTAAAGATAATATTAATAAAGTGCCTGTTTTTTTTTGTATTATTTACCGCAAGTGGAATATGTATTAAGTTTTTAGGAATTATTTAATACAGAATATTTTTTATTTACTAAGATTCATATTGACATAATTATATTTCATAATGTTATCCTCACTGGGTTTTCCCATGCTGGAGAATACATTTTACATTTTCCCTATTTTATTTTATTCGATTTATTTTGTTTGTAGGATTATTATTTATTGGTATAAAAGCACTTTGGTATTTGTGCAAATAGAAGAGAACAAATAACTATTGAGGTTTGTTTGGAAGACAATCAGATAGTGAAAGTTGATGAAAAACAAGTCACTTTTGTTTTCAGTCAGACAGAACTCAATGTATGCATGTTGGGAACTTTTCATTTACACTATTACTCCCAATGACTATGTATAATGGAGTTGATATAATTCACACCAATTTACTGATTAAAACCATTTACAAACAAATGTTGTCAGAATATCCAAGAATATGATGCAATACTGTATAGAATTGGTTTAGCACGCTTTATGAAGGTTTTGCTATTTATTTAATGTTAAGAAATCTAATACCAAGGTTATGTCACATTTTTTTTTCCGACAGACTACAAAAATAGTTTGCTTTTTTATTTATTGCCTATTAGTTACTTTTTAGTGTATACTTGTCCCTAATATAAATAACGTTGGTGTTTTGGCATTCAGAAAATATATTGTTAAAATAAATGAAACTCAAACTATTTCGGAAATTACAAACATCCATTATTAATAATAAAATTTAAAATCTTATTTCAGAGAAGCCCGTACCTTAATCGCTTGAGAGGCGACGTATCCATGTGAATACATCGGCACAATATAAAAAAATCATTTCTCTTGAGTTTTCTGGGGAAATAGCTTATGGTATTTTAAATACTATTTTGGCAAGATGGAACAATTTACAAAAACATAATTTAGCAAAAAAAAAATTTACGAAAATAGAATCAGCTGGCGGACAGCGAAAATTTTGCATCGCCACACCACGTGTTAAATAACATTTTCTTTTTCAACTTCATTATTAATTGTCTGAATTTGATTTTTCCATCTTAAATTTTTTCGTTCTTGTCAGTTTCTCTCCCAAATCTGAAACCTTTCTGCCGAGACTAAGCACTTTTAATTTTGATCAGTCGTAATTTAAAGTTATTTCCCTTGAGGTGAAATGTGATAAGAAAGTACTGCTCTACAATAAACCTGACATTGGCGGCTCGTGACTTGACTGTGTGAGGATTGAAAATAAAACATTATTGATGTTGATGTAAACCAGAGGTTCCCAAACTTTTTTGCCCCGTAGACCACTTGCCATTTTTTTTTTCCGTAGACCCCCTGACTGCCGAATATTGAATTTTCCTAAAACTATTAAAGTCCCAATCATTTATTTTTTTCTTAAAATGATTCCCTTCCCTTGCCTGCCCTACAACCGGGTGGCGATATAGTTCCTCTGTTTTTGCATTGTGCAGACAGGGGCACCCTTGTGAGGTATTACACCAAATGAAAATGGAGCAGGATTAGCAACGGGAATTTCTTTATGTAGCTGGCCCTACACAACTGCCCCTTAAGTTCTTTATTATCGCTTATTCCGATCAGTACTTCTTGTCATATGATATCCGATTCTTCAACATTCCATTTCCATAGTCAAAATGTCCTCAAACTTAGTTTTGAAGTTTACACAGACTTCAAAACTACATCTAAAGTACATCTAAATGTTGAAAGTCATTATTACCCTGGACGTTTTTCAAAAACAAGTTGGGGAACTAGGAAAATTCGCGGCTTCCAATGTGCAATGTTTTGGTTCAATATATATTAATTCTGACGAGAAACAGAATGTAGACTCTATTTATATACCTCATTAAACAACTTTACGATATATATACATACAAATATCAAATAAGTAATTTCACAGTCTATTATTAGTATTACGTAAACTGTGTTATTTGTGTTAGGTGTATTGTGTCATTTACGGAACTCCTAAATATTGATTTGAATCTCGTGGACCCCCAAATTTTTTTCTCTCTGACATAGACCCCCAGCAAGCTGATATCGACCCCTAGGGGTCCATATAGACCACTTTAGGAACCTCTGATGTAGACGAATAACTTGTTATTTTTAAATTCTATTTTTAATAATGTGGTTTTTTTCATTCTCAGCATGGTGACAACCTTTTTAGCCGAAAGGTCAATTTATCAATTTTAAATTTGTTGACGGGTCGCAGGGGGCAGCTTACCTACAGTTTGATATGATTGGTGGTGTCAATTGGCATCGCTTGAGTAGATTTTTAAATTTATTTTATTTGAATACCATACAAAGCCGTTAAGTAAATGTATTCCTGTTATAAACCAAAAGTTCAGGTCAGGTAGCTTTCTTATATTTTGTAAAACAGTAACCATAAAATACACAATAAAATGCCGCGTAGGAAAATTTTTCAAAGTCAAACCAATAAAGTAATTCTGTTGATTTTTATTTATATTATTTAGCCAAGTGGGTCGTGTGCATCAGTGGCTTTAACACAATCTAAAGCCGTGAGCCGCCACTGATATCTGAACATATTATTCAGTTTAGATTAGGTTCCTAATAGTTACTGCTATTATTCTTCAGCCCAAGAAGTGTTGGCTTGCTGGCACCCTCTGGTGCGTACGAGGCGGCTGCAGGAGGCCACGGCGGAGTCGCGTCAGAAAGCCCGGCGCTGCGCAGACTCGCTGCGGCCGTACCGCGCACGCCCTGAGACCTGCGCGGCCCTTGCGCGTCGCCTCGTGTCCAGCGCGCTGGGTGTGCGCCTGCCCTCTGCGCCCCAGGAGCGCCTCGAGGAGCGCCGCCTGCTCACCCAGGCTAGAGGTAAATAAACTAACTAACCGTCACCTGCGTGCTACTTTATACTAATATAGTATAAAAAAATTAACTTTACAATATTCATTGTAAATACTTTTCTAATTTGTGTGCATTCACAATTTGCAACAAACCATGTCCAAATGGCTGGAAACGCTGGAAGAATTCAACAGATAAAAATTCATTTAATGCTAACTCATTCCTCCATTAAAATTTGTTTGCGCCAGTTTCTGCCTATGCCGTCCTTGACTTTTTTGAATTTGTTCCAGTAATTCTATTATTTTCGCGGGTATGGGGTGAAAATAGCAGAAGCATATTCTAGTTTTGATTCTACAATGCAGATGAACATCAATGTCATTGCTTCGGGCTTGGAAAATTGTTTACTCGTTTACATGATAATGGTACAAGTAAAAAAGATTCCAACGTTTTCAGGTAAAAAAGTTGAATTGTTTATATAAAAAAAATATATTCTTCTATGGATAATTATTTTATATATATGGATGGTATTTTGAAAATAAAGTTAATTTGCCTTTTTTACTTTTACCATCACGTAGAATCTCTTTACCTGGGGGGACACCCTATATTTTTGTTTCCTTTCATTTATATCAAATTATTCCTCCAAGGTATCAAATATAAAACGAGAGGTCTGAAATTGCACCGTCTGCCAGGAACTCATCATTCAGCCTCATTGACTCGGTTCTGTTGTCTGTTCTGTTCTTCTGTTGTCGAGTATCTACAGGTTCGTTTGTGCCTGCACTGGATCGGCCCTGCTGTCATTTAAACTCTTGACAATAATCTCTTATAGATGATGGTTTTCAAATAAAATTAGAATCTGTCAGAGCCAGACCTTCCAAATGCCTGATTAGTGAGATTCTACTGGTCTTACGTTACATATTCACACTATTCTTTATTTGAAATTTTGCATTGAACTTGCTAGCATTCAACTTTTTTTTTTTATAGAGCGGAGACGGTTTACATATAGTTCCCGTGAGCACTTAGGCTATAGGCCCATTGTGCTATCTCCCATTTTACCTCATTCCTTGAACTCACCAGGGTTGTCATTGGAAATGTGGATATGTCTTCTGGTTCCACAATGTGTGTTCCCAGGTCTCATCTCTCCTCTCCAATCCCCCTTGGTTCCCTGAAGGCCCCACAAGGGAAGAGAGCCTCATCTCTCCTCTCCATTCCCCTTTGGTTCCATTCAACTTAATCTAATCTATCTGAAGGTCAGCTCATCCCTTGGATTTTCTAATTCCGTGTTGTGTTTGTGTTTCGTAGAAAAGAAGCGGCTTGCGGCTCAGCACCGGGAGGCCGCCTGGGACGGCACACTTGCCGACTCCCCCTGAGGAACCATCTGTCAGGTAATTTCAACCGCCAGCATCATGGTCAGAAAGCTGAATGCGGTGCTAGTCATCCTCTGTTGTCATCTCTTTAAATTATAGCAATTCACGGAATAAGCACTAAAACCCCTCTCCCTCTTTAAACTGATTTTCTATTATTTCTAAGACATTAAAGTGCTGGTAAACGAGCAAGATACATTGCTTGTTATTGCCGATTGCTGAACAATTGTCTTGGCCGTCAATAGTCTTGCAGGGCAAGGTGTTGGCCGTCATTAATCTTGCAGGGCAAGGTGTTGGTTATCAATAGTCTTGCAGGGCAAGGTGTTGGACGTCAATAGTCTTCCAAGGCACGGTTTTGGCCATTGATAGTCTTGCTGGGCTAGGTGTTGGCCGTCAATAATCTTGCAGGGCCAAGGTGTTGGCCACCAATAGTCTTGCAGGGCAAGGTATTGGCCGTCAATAATCTTGCAGGGCCAAGGTGTTGGCCATCAATAGTCTCGCAGAGCAAGGTGTTGGACGTCAATAGTCTTGCTGGGCAAGGTGTTGGCCGTCAATATTTTCGTTTCCCATCAAGATTGCTGTAATCCGTAAGACAAATTTACAACACAACAAAAACTATCTCCTGTAATAACTCCACGAAACTCGTAAAAACTGTTACAGTTTTGGTAGTGGGTAGATGACAAACAGAGCGAGAAGGAAATAGATTTGCAATATTGTCGTAATTTTCGGTAGCCAAGCAAACTCACCGGAATGAAAGGGCAATACATCGAAAAGAATAGGCAATACATGACAATCTTGCACCATTTTACCTGTTAATATGGAAATCTGGACGGAAATACCTTGCCGGCAAGAAATTGACGTAACAAATGTTTGTTCATTTACCAGAGTCTTATGCAAAAAACAGTATCCCCTGAGTTTTAAAATTATTGCAATGTATTAATATCATTAAATTAATTACTCCTTTGTTTTGTAGGTTCCTGGGTAACCACTAAGAAAGTTTGCATGCGGTGCGCTCCGGTTTGCTTCTATGAGGCTATGTTCACTGAAAGCCAATGCGATACCTCCTTCTGGCAACGTAACAATAATCTCAAGAAACCCACCAAGGTAGAGGGCGTCAGCGCATATCCATACGTTAATATTATGCACGCAATATTAGAACAGTAAGGTTAACTTGTGATGTTATGTTTTGAGAGAGTAACAAATGATAATTATTTATGTTGACTATGTAACGACTGCAGGCAGACTCCAAGCCGAGGTTGTATGCTTGTGTTGGCTGCTCTAAGGCTTAGTTCACACAAGACTGTATGTAATGTATGCGGTTTTACCGTGGCACCGTTTGGTGGCAAAAATATCTTGGATGAGAGCCTCCACATGGCATCCATGAGTCATACACGATCGTTGCTAGTCGTGCTTACCACTAGAAATAGAATTCTTTAAAAAAATGATTTAAGTGAATACCTACTGTACAAGAGTCCCAACTGCTCCCAACCATCTGGAGCCAGTGGTACTATGGCATCCCCACTGAATAGATAATACACGCTAGAAATGCCTTCCATGTAGATTTTAATGATGTCGCTACTGACTTACACTACATTTTGGTTCCACCCCATTTAGAACGCGCTCTGTCTCTCTTATACTGCCCGACATTGTATATCGCCATTACATTTGGTCGAATTTATCTTTTTATAATTATGATGAAATGAATTTCTGCATTTGAAATTTAAGGCCAGATTGGACAGACTTTTTGTATTAAAAGAAACACTCCCACATCACATTTCTTGTGTTCTTCTTTATTCTATGGGCATTTTCAATTGGGGATGTTATGAGGCTGAAGGTAGTCGGGAAAGGAAGGAGATGGACAGTTCCTGTCTATTCAGATCTGGTCACCAAACATGTCTAAAGTCATTTTTTAAACTTTGAATGATGGTCTTCACCAGGGCGAAACTGATAGTATCTTCCATTATTGTGATTGGACGTTGTTTCCGTCTGAACTAAGCCTAAGACACCAGTAGATTAGAGCGAAATGACATGTGATACTTGCCAAACAAATAATTTCTTTTTCGCACCCCCTGTGCTTCTAGAAACTTTCGTTATATGTTCTTATTGACCCTATTATTTTACTATGTATTTTACAAAAATGCATAATTTAGATGTCTGTTACATTATGGGTGTCGGTGTCTTCCTCCCTGAGACAAATCTGTTGAATTTTATACTGAGACAACTTTTTATTTCAATGCCTTCTAGACATGTATTTTTTTTTTACATTAACCACACAGGAAGCCCTTATCTTATCGATAAATTAAAAATATCTCTTCTATAACTTATCAATGCAGTCAAAGTTTCCTCCACTGTAGATAATATATTAAGGCTACCAGTCTGTAGTAGTCGGTTTCTCTTTTGGCTGCCATGTTTATCTGTTAGTTCATCTTTTGGCCACTTTCACAGGTGTTTGTAAATCTGTAATGAGAGGTCTCACTTGAAGGGGAGATGTTTGCATTGTGAGGAAACGACTAAAGCTAATAATTTTTGTCAGCAGCACAATTATAGTCAAATTTAACTTGTAATGTTAACAGAGTAAATCTCATTTAAATCTATACTATCATTTATAATTATTTTATTAAACTAGAGTTTATTTTATTACAAATACAAAGTGTAATTTTTGGCGAGATGAAAACCAAATTATTGGTTTTGAGATTATAAAAAAATCATACATAGTTTTTTCGCTATGATAATAATATTTTTACTGACACAATATGTCCGCTGCCACGCTACGGCGTATATTGTTTTGTTACCATATTTTTGTACCTAAAGTTAGGTGAGTGTTATGTGTGCAATAAGCGTTGTATTTATTATGTAAAAATCTCATGAACTGTTCTGTCACCAATTTATTCAATTTTATTATTCTTCGTTGCACATTACTGCCTGTGGATTGATTATTCCCGATTCTATGAAAATCTCTCATAAATCTTGTCCGTGATGGATCCCTTCCAGCCATACCTTCCCCCAATTCAATTTTCTGCTTTGTCATACTCACGTTCAAATATGTTGTATCATTCATAAGACTGAAGGGTGTTCTAAACCCCGTTTAATCGGTACCTTCTATATAAATGCCTACATTGCAGCAAAAGTAATTTATAACCATTAAAATTGGCATACACAAACTTCGTACAAGTTTGAATCTTCTTTCATTCAAGCTCGTCTATTTTCTTTAGTAAAAAAATCCTAAATGCCTCAGTCACTTTTCAACAATTTTATATTTATATAAATATTGTTCAAGTCATTTGAATAGTGTTCTAAACATGGACATCCCAATTGATAGACTTGCTCTAACATGAAATCTGGGTATCACTTCGATGAGCTGGAGGCAAACCACATGACCATATTTTTGGCACCAGGAGGGTTCGAGAATGCTTTGAATAAACTATAACATCAGTCGTTCATTAACCACCGAATAGCAAATAATCAGACCCTGCCCAGAAGAGTTAAGGGAAGGGTTTACAGCGCAATGTTTGTTTTTAAACAAACCTCCTGGCGTAGCGACGCTAATATTGAGTGAGGTGGGTAAATTATAACATTTTTGTAAAAGTTGTATTCAATTTTGGAAACAAACCCTAACTTTTGTTTACCTGATTTGGGATTTGTAGTTAAGTTTTTACGCAGCCAGAAATTTGCGCACCATTGTAAAGAGGACTAGTAATTCGTAAGTAGATTTTATTTTAAAAGACTGAATAGTGATTTTACAATGCGAGTTGCCTATATACTGTCAGATTCATTTATTGGCAAAATCACAGAAAGGGAGATGTTCACGCCGCCTCCCGTGCACTTATTTTGTACCCCTATCCCTGATTGTCTGGTTTATCAATTTGAACGTTTCTTTTCTTTCAAATATTTTCAGAAAGGTTTATAGAAGTTGTGTGTCAAATTGTATTAGAAATTTATCAAGAGTTACTAGTGATGTAATTTTTTTTCTGCCTTTTCATATTTGGTTGCTATGTTAGTGACAAGAACTTGAATAAATAAATCAACATTCACCACATAATAATATGTTCAAACAAGTTCGCCGGCCATTTTGGTTGTCAGTGCTTAGGCAATTATATAGGAAGTATGTTGGGTTCAATCCCCATTGAAAACTCTGTCATGAAAGTTTTTTTTGGATTACTTTATTTTTATATTAATGATTGCTAATAGTTCAATTCATATTATATTGATTAATTTGCTTTAATGTCTTGTTCGCCAGTGTATCCTGTGAAGATACTGTTAAAAAATCATTTCTCTGAATATAACTCGCTATTCCGGGTAAACTACTTATGGTAGATTATATACTACATATTTTTATAAATATATAAACACATTATCTGGTAAGGCAGTACAAATTACAAAAACATCGAAAACAAGTAAGTTATTACGACAATAAAATCAGCTGGTGCACGGCGAAAATTTAGCACCGGCGATCAAGAAGTAATAACCAAGTCAACTACATTTTCTGAAAGATCTATTTTATAACTGAAGTTTAACTTATCGGCTGTCAACAAAGTCTTTTAATCCACGCTTTAGCTTAGTATGCCAGTCTTTTTTCCAATGTACGCTCAAATACAATTTCCTCGCACAAGATGTTATAAGATATTATAGCTAGACCGCAAGCGAATGAAGGTGTGCGGATACAAGTCTCTTGCCATGAGCAGAAAAGCGTGATTTATTAGTAGCTCGCTCGCATTCATTGGTGGCTTGCCACTCTGTACTCGCCTCCTGTACCTTACTTAATTCCGAACAACCCTAGGGAACGGTCTTTTGTTTTGGTCGAACTACAGTGATGATGCAATGTGTTTGACAATGACAATATTCCTGTGAATATTCTGCCATTGCAGTAATAGGGAATTCTGTGATATCAGAGTAAAGTATTGTTTTTCTTTTTAATTGATTGGGTCTACCGGTGTTAGTAACATATAAATAATCTCTACTTTGTTTAAAATTCAGATATTTTATATACAGTTTATGTATGTATATGTACATACGATAATAGCTGCAATGTACTGTTTGTAGTTAGCTAATTGAGATTGTCTTATTTCCGTGGGATGGTGCTGGTGTAAATCTATAGTGCCATCATAATGTTGTGTTTGTTGCATGTCTGATTTTACTTTAAAATGTTACAATATAATAAAATAACAGTATGGCAGTATGTATTACATTTTTGGTTTTATTTTGGTATGTATCTGAACCTGCAGAATTAGTTCTTTTTTAACAGCTGGAATAAGTGGGCCAATCCGAGCTTATGTTCACTCCTTATTTTTCTTAAAAAACCCATCCACACTTCCCTAAAGATGAAATGGGCCCCGAGGAACTGTTTCTAATTGTCTTCCTATTTTTTATTAAAAAATGTTAGAAATTTTGGAAGTATAGGATACTAGGAAAATTCTTATGAGGAGGTCCTCCTGCATGGAGGTAAAATAAAAACGATACTGCAGTGTTACATTTCAAGTTTTATTGTTGTACTCGTCAGTGTTAGACGACAGAGATCTCCTTGATCCAAGGTAAGAAGTGTGTGATGCGTGTGTAGAGGCCGGGGCTCAGTCCGCAACCCTGCCCGCCCGAGACCACCCCTAGCAGGGCCCAGCGTCCCCCCTGGGGGAGTTCATGCATCAGGGGTCCCCCGCTGTCACCCTAAACACACACACCATTATATTGCTTCTTCTTTCGTATAGAGGGGGCATAGATAATAGTAAAAAAGAGATATGGACCATTATTAGTGTATAACCGTGTGCACAAAAGTGTTGCTAACATCGCTCACCCATACTGTAAATTGCATCCATGCAAAACTTTCGGTATGCTTCCATGCCATATCTCCTTCTGTTTCTTTTGTCTGTGTCTACACGGCATTAACACATCTCAGACTCTTAGGCCCCAACTGTGTACTGTGCATCATGTGAGCACAACGGCTGTGGGGGGGGAACTTATCTTAGTTTGGAGTACCAGAATTTACGAGACAGTGAAAACGCAGGTCATTAATATTGGTTACAGATTTTCAAACATTAAAGGCCCTCCACTGCAGCAAAGGATCCATTATGATGCAATTCAGTATTTGAAAAGAGAATCTTATAAATTGACGAGGCGGCCAAAATAGGAAAACAATCTAATTTTAATCTCAGGAATTATTTAATATTTGTATTTTTTACAATAAATATACACAATGTTTACGTGTCGTACAGCAACAGAAAACAGCCTTTCCTCACCATAAAGAGACAAGGCTCCTTTGTTTAGTGAGGGAATTCTAACTCAATTATCATGTAAGTAAATAATAACAAAATGATAAGTAAGAAAATTGTCTCTCATTTTCTTTATAAAAATTCCACGAATGATGTACATATTTTTAACCTTCGAAATGCCAAGATGGAAAAAAAAACTTGTGTTACTTACCATTATTGGATCGCTGGGATTCTCCACGCATGTTATCAGTATAAGGCTAAGTTTATAGGTTTGTAGAAATTATAAAATAGGGTGACCAGGTGTCTCATCCAAATGGCAGTTCAACACACCTACAAAAAGTGATATAAAGTGATGAAACAATAACTATTTAACCTAGTTTTTATTTCATCACTTTTAATGACTCTATATCACTTTTTAAAGGTGTGTTTAATTGTCATTTTTATGAAATAGCATGGAACCAAAAAATAGCAATATGTAAAAATTTTTCACTATTTAAATGATACCCCTCTTTGTAATGCAAAGATGAATAATTTGGCATTAAGAACATGGAAACTAATCACCTGACAAGAGTCCTTGCCGATCTGACCGGCACACATGGTGGAGTTGGGAGCCAGTGGGCCCCCGGAGCGCAGCCGGCAGTCCTCAGGGGGCAGTACTCCTAATTGCACCTCCTGAAGCACGTCGCTCATGGGCCCCCCGAAGGATGTGGTGCCCCAACCTAAAAAAAATCGAAATTCACTGGTTCTTTTTGCTCATTCTATGTTTCATAAGGTCAGTAGCAATCATAGGCAGTGGATAAATGATCCAATTTTTTTTTAATTCTTCATGGATGCTAGGGATAAGGGGCTAGCATTTCAACAGAGTTGTTACTTATTTATTATAGATCGAGGCTATAATAAATAAGTCTTATAGGCACTAGTAGTACTCGATTGAACGACGGTTCTTTCGAATCCACGAGGGGGGGAAATTTCGAAAAAATATCGTTCCCTACATAATTTTCCCAGAATTTGACTTCATTTCAGAATTTCTCTACATTTTTGTGCTTTTTCCCTTTTTCCCAAAAAAACATTTTTCTCTTTATGATTTTCTTTGATGTAGAGAAATTTCCCTTGACCTCACATCACCGAGACCTCGCGTCCCAAAATGTACATTTCTGATTTTCTCTTATTTTAAAACAATACTAATTCCTTAGTGGGTAGGTAATTAAATAAATACCTACCTACTTTATTAATAAGCACGATGCCATAGTATGCGTGCGACTGAAGTGTGTTACATGCTATGAATCCCTATATTATCAATCCGGATAAGTAGTGTCCCGCGAGCCGTGAGAACCGTTGAACAATCACCCGTTCATCGGTCCGCCGCGGGGCACCAGCTCACCGGCTCACTCGTTCGTGAACGACTCGGCTCACCAGCTCACTCGCTCACGGTCTTTGCGAACCGGATCCGTATGAAGAGCCGGTTCACTGAGCCGAGTTGTTCGCGAACTACTCGCTTTTAAGAGGAAGTTCTGGAAAGGAAAAAGGCATGAGGAGTGGGTAGGAATCTAGTGATCAGTGTGTCCAGGAGTGATGGACTTATGAATATATCCCTCCCACTGTGGTGCAACTCGATGGGTCGAGACCAGTTGAACAGGTCAAAGTGTCTTCTCAAACCAGCCTCTTCCGATCTGGCATGCCACAGCTGGGCAGGAGTATCCTGAACACACCTCGCCCGATGATAGAGAACCACTTGGGGTGATCAATGGCAGAGGTGATGGTTATCAAATAAATGGTTCCCGGGGTGGCTTTACCCAAACCTGCCTCGCAAATTGCAAAATCATATATAATAGAAGCCGGCCCACAACACGTATCACCAACATAGTTCACCTATACCTAGAGATGGCAAAATTTAGCATTAATTTTCAGATTTTTTAGCATTAATAATTGGAAATTTAGCGTTTTATAGCATTTTGAGGCATAATTTAGCGTTTTGTAGCAAAATAGAAAAAATGTATTTCCTGAATGTTTTTAGCGCATATTTTACGTATTTTTGGTAAAATATATGTTTAACCTTCATTTGCAAGTATTTCCATGTGAAAGATAATAAATAATTAATTTTAATATTAAATTAATAAGGAAGGAAACTCTAAGTACGGGTCGAACACAAACACAACAAATGCAGATTGCGATTAACATCAATAGGCGTAATTTATTTCGCACAATTTGTGTAAGTCAAAAAGCAATTTTAGCCTACAGTACAAAAATATTAAATATTTACATATAAAATAGTAACAAAATTATAAAAATTCGTAGGAAAGGCTTCCAAAAATGAAATAAAGTAGGCATAATACTTTTCCCTGTACATTCACATGAAACTACCTTCCTTATGCATTTTTCTCAATTCTTCTTTAGTTGTACTGGACTAAATATTACTGTATCAGCTTCTCCAATTTGTATGGTTCTTTGACTTCTGAAATACGCTATATTTTCGGAAAGCGTTTAAATTCAGCGTACTGTATAAATTAAAAATATTAAATATTTACACATAAAATAGTAACAAAATTGTAAAAAGAGGTAGGACAGTCTTCCAAAAATGAAATAAAGTAGGCATATTTGAAATACAGGTAAATACAAAAAACAATGGAAATGGCACTTTACTGATTGAATGATAGCATTGCGCATGTTTCAATAGTGGGCTCCTTCATTCTCGTACGCCTGTCAGTCAGTACTAAATTGTAGTGACTGAAAAAACGCTCTGCATCAACACTATTTACAGGGGCCCAAATTGTCTGTAGGGCTGGTCCAGCAAAGGCAGAGTTTGTCACTTTCATTGCCATCAACATTTGCACCAAGTCACACACTTTACCTTCACGCACAATTTGTCCCATCAGTTTGTGAAGGATTATAAGGAGATGTAGGGAAAACCCGAGCTTACGCACACAGTCGGGGGAGCGCGAGCTGAAGTTAGAGATGATTTTTAATCACTTATTTCCGCTGATAAATATCGATTTTTTGAAATTCTCACATATTATTTTAATACCCTAATAATAAGAAATTCGCGCCTATTTCGCTAAATAGAATAATTTAGCTGAAATACGGCCAAAATCACGTTTTTCGCGTTAATTCGCGAAATAGAAATCACTGGAAACACTTTCAAATGCCTTGAAACGCAAAGAAAACTCATAAATGCCCTATTTTGGAACCATAAATATTTTTTCGCGTTTTTAGTTAAAAGAAATTTTGCCATCTCTACCTATACCGCTGCAAATCATCGGCCCCCCGTCTTTATTTCTACCTACACAACTTTTATTGGCTCCACCACATTGATAGTCCGCGCAGTCTGGCCTTAGCTCGGCGACAGTCGGCAAGATTCCATATCTCCCTTTGTTTCTATTATTTATGGTCTGAAGGTTTACAAATCTTTACCTGTGACCATGGCTGACTTATTAACAAACATTTCCCCGGGTGGCGGCAGACAGATTGGCCGCACATCCTCGTGAGACAGTGCGATATCACGCAGGCGCAAAACAGCAATGTCGTTGGCGTATGGGGTATCATCAGAGTAGTTGTGGTGCATTGTTATGGACGTCACACGCACATCGCGTGAGGCAGACTCATCGGGGAGGGATAGGTCATACTCTGCTAGTCGAACGAGAATTTCACCGGGCTTCATACTAAAAGACATAAAAATAAATTATTCCTTTTGGCATTAGATGTTTCTCTAGTTGTTGGGCTTCTTCCTTTCCATGGTGGATTTTGAGAAAAGCTTATTCAGTAGCTGGGAATATACAATCTACTACAATCAGTTGATATTTAAAATACACAAACTCCAGTTTAAAAAAAAAAAAAAATTCTATGAAAACCGTATTTCACTATGTCATCATCAGTGCTTGAAGATTTCGATTTTTTTGCCAAAAGAGGAGTGACGAGTTAAGAAGGTCTTTCCTTGGAACAATTCGGTAAAAAACTGTTCTATTATCTTAGTAATGTAGGTAGCTTAAAACAACTATATATAATCCAGAACAGTGCAACAAGAAAAATTTTGAAGTGTAATAAATATAAATCAATCCAGAAAATGCTACGAGTATTAAACAATTTTCTGTAATGCATTATTTTTTATCTACATAATTTTTAACAATTTATTATGTAAATACCAACTTTAGAGACAAACTACATTACAATAAAGAGTTCCACACACACTATGCAAGACGGAAAGAAAACATTAGACTTAAAAGACTGAACAAATCAAAAACACAGAATTGTTTGCTGTATAAAGGCATCCAAATGTACAGCTTAGTTCCTAGGTAAATTATTTTTAAAAAATGCCTAGATTAAGGGTATTTAAAGAAAATATAAAAATAAGTATTAGAAATAAGCCAAGTGTAAATTGAAATATACCTGTATTTATATTAGGCCGCATTAAGTGGAATTAAGTTTAATAAATAATCGACTGCTTATAGCAGTCGTGTATTTCCTGCCTATACAAAGTAAGTTTATTATTAGTAAAGGAAAGAGTAGTATTTTTAGTTTATTGTAACTACCAGCTTTGTGGTTGCATGAACAGTTCTGAAACCTATTGGTTTAATTAGGTCCTTGAGACAATGTCGAACCGATATTCTGAACAAACGGATACAGTAATATGTAATAATGTATTGTCTGATTTCACCACCTATATTTCATGTATACCTATATTTCGCATTGTGATTGTTGATACTTTTTTGGACCTCTGTCCTTCAGTATATATCATGGCGCTGTGCCAAGATCAAACCTAAATGAATAATTTACGTGCAAAATTACTGCGTGGCATCATTTGTATCCTGATGAAGTAACTTTTGGTTTTGAAACATAATATACTTTTTTTTAAATAATTCTGTGAACAAAGTTATTTTCATTTAATAATTTACCATTTGATGTTTACACTCTGCGAGGTAATAAGTAAATGTTTCCACAATAAAACAGAACATTGAAGATATGTGAAGGAAAAAAAACATCTAATCTAACTTATTCAAATATAATGTTCTGTTTTGTCACTGTTCTGTTTTGTAACTGTTCTGTTCCATCACTGTTCTGTTTAATCCAGTTACCTAAATAGACTCATGTTCTGTACATACAAATGATATAATCTAATTCATGATTGGATTCAACATAAGTCAGTGAGCATTTAGTAAGAATTACAATGAAGTACATATTATGTGTGTTCTTACTTGACTAGGCAGTGTGCCGCAGTCAGGACATGTAGGGTGGTGATGAGGGCCCCCCCGCAGAAGTGCTCCCAGGGTCCCCGTGCACCTCCTCTTTTCAACAGGGCGGTCATCCAGGGCCAGCTGCGGGGTGGGGCGGGTCGGCCACCCACTATCTTGGTGCTGTAGTAACCGCGAATCCCACATCCTGAAAATATTTACCACTATTTGAAAATTACCATTCAACATATGACCAAACAGAATTGTATAAGTTATTATTTCAACGCAATCTGTCCCACTGCATGTTTGGATATGATCTACCCATAACCAAAACCTGAACCATCTCATCCTATTATTATTATGTGCAAGACCGGCCCTGAGCCAAACGGCAGCTGGCGCTAATAAAAACCTCAAGGGCGCTGTATTAAATATTAGGTATTATCATCGCCTTGGCTCCTTGGTGCCTTAGCAAGTCGTCTAAGTCGTCCTTGACTGCTCCTGGGCTGGCTCGATGAATGTGTTTTAGTGAAACATTCGACATAACGTACAGGTATATCTGCTGACGGATTAATATGTGACTGCCGGGTAAATGAGGTTTATTTATAGTTCAAAACGGTAGTTCAGCATTTTCAGTTGAGTTCAGTCTTTTGGAATTGATACTTCGATAATTGCCACTTCAAATTTTGCTTCCAGTTAACCGCCGATTCTCAGTTGCCAATTCTGATTTGCGGTGAGGAACTTTACAATGGTAAAGAAGACCATAACATATTATATAAACATTGAACACACTCAATGATGGATTCATAAATCTACAAACCTTTTGTCAGTGGATCTTCCAGCTTCTCATTCTCCCTGAAGGTGAGGGCACCCGATTGCCCGAGGCCTTCCACTTCATCTTCCGGAAAGATGATATTATCTGAACCGGGGTTCTGTTTCAACAGCTCCACATCATTACTGGGAAGTGGAGGGGGCGGGGATGAGATCTCTTCGTCGAGGCAACAAATACCCATGTACCTGTAAAATACACACAATGCTCAGTGATTTATGTTGACGCTCTCCGGTGTGCCTGCACAGGCGGCCTGTGCAGGTACTCCGGAAATGAAATGACTGCACAGTTATCTAGGCCGGACGAAATACGAAAATTCGTGTTTCGACCTGAACATGTATAGCATCAATTGTATGTCAGAAAATTGCTGTCTTTTAGAAAGTTCAGACCCGCCAAACACAGGCCCAGCACGAGGGTAATAACGACAACCCCCTAATATATCTATCAAGTATCAAGTACATTTCTTAGACGTTAGCTTTCAAAATATTTTTTATGTGTTTCACTATTTGTAAAGCGCAATAAATCAACTCCAACAGGGAGCAATTTTTAATTATTGGCTAGTCAAAATAGCAAAAAAATGTGTTTTTGTGAGCTGTAAAAAGAAAACAGTCGTCCACGGTTCTGTAAGTAATCGACAAAAACCGAGTACTGTAAAGACGCGATAAAAATGTTGCATGATCTCTGCACACGGCAGATAAGCTATGTAGCTTGTTGCTTAGAAAACTGTTGGTATTGCAGATTTCTGTTTTCGCATTTACGCTGAATGTCATTATCTTATAATCGGAAAATTGACTAACTTATTTAAAAAAAATAAAAATTATGCGAAGCCGCACAAGAGTCCCAACCGTCTGGAGCCAGTGAGACTATGGCATCCCCAATTGGGGTATGTTGTGAGTCGGATGGCAGTGGGGGGGGAAGGAGTTGGTACCTGGCGATCTGGTGACACACGGCCAAAGCTATTTCAAGCAATGTTTCAATACTGAACGGTGGTCTTACACCAGGGCGATACCGAAAGTATCTTCCACTCTGGGAAGATAAATACTATTCATTATAAGGGTACTATTGTAACAGGTAATTTAATATATTAATATAAATTGTAATTTGATAAGAGATTGAGGAGAGAGCCGCATGGCGGATAATCATGTAAACAATAACAAACGATGGTGAAGCAAGTCAGTAACGATGATATTGTGGAATTTTTATGTGAAATTAAATGTGCCTAAATAATAAATTCTTTAGAATTTTAAATAATTTTTAACTAAAATAAATGTGATTGTTAAAAATTGTAATTAATTACACGAAATATACGAAAAATACCATTTTTTACTAATATAATAAAATTATTATTTTTTTTTTTTACTAATTAAGTTTTTAAGTGTCAAGAAAATATTTTCAAGGTATCAAAATTTAACAGGAATATAAGTAGTGCGTAAGAACTTTCAGCTCAGTAGATCGTTCTTTATCATAATGTGATTAGAAAATTTAAAAAAAAATTATCGTTTGGCAGCGGTGGGATTCGAACCCACGCCTCCGAAAAGACTGGTGCCTTAAACCAGCGCCTTAGACCGCTCGGCCACGCTACCTTGTAAGTATTGCGACACTAGGGAATGGCCGCTTCTACCCAGCGAGGACGCAAACCATCTCATCTTATTATTATCCCGATACGTCGGTAGATGACGTCATAACGATGATACGAATAAAACTTTTATTTCAGTGTTCAGTGATAATATAAAAATAAATTTTGCTTTGCAAAAGTAAGCTAAATACACGCATTTTTTGAAATTTTGAAACAAAACTAGTTGTTTTGTGAAAATTAATATATTCTAATAGCTTTTCGCCCGTTGCAGGCAACTAATGGGTAAAAATTATTCGAGTAAGTGGATGTAAAAAATAAAAAATTACATGTATTTTGGTGTTGAATGTGGATGAAGCAAAGAGTGTGTTTCGACACGTTTGATTTTTGCCCGAAACTAATGGGTAAATATTTGGTTTAATGTTTGAATGTGAATAAAGCCAGGAGTGTGGGACTACAAAATTTAAAAAAATAAATGTATATTTGGAGAAAAAATGGTGCCAAGGAGCTGACGCCACACTCGGTCAATAATTTATTGTCGACTGAAATATATTTAAGACGTAACCGGGCGTTGATTTTTCCATACAAACGTAGTCCCC
Source organism: Hesperophylax magnus (assembly GCA_026573805.1). NCBI lineage: Eukaryota > Metazoa > Arthropoda > Insecta > Trichoptera > Limnephilidae > Hesperophylax > Hesperophylax magnus. The sequence continues at coordinate 22,258,842 of JAIUSX010000012.1, forward strand.
ATTTATCTTTCTGGATTTTAACCCTAGAGCAAATATTTTTTTAACATAAAATAGATATCGGCGACTTGCGTGTCGGTACGTTTTGTTTTTTTTGATAAATTGCTTCTTATAGAAGTTATGACCTTCCAAAAATCAATAAAATTGCCTGATTTAAACGCAGTCAAAAGACGTTCAGTCTACAAACTAGATAATATATTTTGAAAAAAAGCAAAACGGTCCGACATAGAATAGTTTCTTCTTATGTAGTTGGTAAAAAAAAATTGAAAATCGGTTAACTTTTGGAGGAGAAAAATGGGGAATACAAAACCTCGATTTTGAAGATTTCATTTAGGTATTTGTGGCCCGAGCTGCATGTGTCCCTTTCGCTCAGTATTCGGGAGGTAAGGGTCGGGGGACAGGGTTTAGATAAATACGTATGTATTTGTGCGAAGTGATGTCACGTAGTCATAAATCGATATTCGATATTCTAGTGTTGTGTTGTCCCGAGTAATCGATGTTTTTTTATTATTTTTTCCGTTTGGTCACTTATGTGTTTGTTTGGTGAAGTATTCCGATATTCTTACTTTAATTTCATATGTTTACGTAAAATAATATCTGTAAAAAACACATACGTTACGGCCAGACCAACTCCGAGGTGATTTCGTTCCGTATTGCCAATATGGATACAAAACACTCAAATGGATAATTTTTTTTAAAATAACTTTTGGGTAACTAGCATAATATTATAATTCTTCAATAACCTATAATGTATATTGTTATTTTATTTATTTAACTTCTATTTCGACAAATAAATATACAGCAAAGTGATGTAGCGAATTGTGTCGGTGCACTAGTGTTGTCTAGTCTTGAGTTATTGATATATTTTATTAGTTTTTTTTTGGTTTAGTGACTTATTTCGAGTATACCATACTTGCCGATCTTACTAAAATTGGACCAAATTCAATTTGTATACGTCAAGTACTATAATAATTTTCAATTTGGTGGGTGGTTATGGGTACCGCCGCCCCGGGAACCATTTATTGGATAACCTCTGTCATAGGTCACCCCAAGTGGTTCGCTACGTTTGGTGACTTGAGCAGGGGTGCCCGGGTTCATGGGGGTGAGGATTGTCCGGGTCTTGGCGATATATGCATCGGTCCGCCAGTTGCGTGGCAGGCGGGATCGGGAGACCAGTCTAAACGCACGCTCAAGTCGCGACGCGACTGAAGATGAGTTAGCAGCAAGAAGCCACCTGACTATTGTATGTGCGCGCTCAAGTTGAGACGCGACTTATTTGGACGAGTATTATAACAAAACCCTGTAGCAACCCGATACAGAATTTGGTCGTAACACGGACATGTACCTAGCATGAAAGTCAAAAAATCCTCAACTTACAATGAATAAAGATTTTTTTTTAAATATACATTTTTAAAAAGATGCCATTTGCGTGGTGATCTGTTATAACAAAACACAGTAGGAAAAGTTGCGCCGTTTAGTCATGACATTTTCTATTATTTTCGAGTTACATGGATATTTAAGGGCCCACTATTCGAATTTCATCCAATTTCCGACATATTTTCCTTAAAAGTTTGAAGTTTTTAAGCTCTTAAAAAAATATATGTTATTCTTTAAGATAGTATCTATTTGTTCCAAAAGCCGAAACGGTAATTATTTGAAATTCCCTCGATAGAAATAAATCGCAAAGTATGCTCCGAAAAATATTATTAACACGTTTATTTCTGTTATTTTACAAGTTATGTATATGTATGAAAAAAATCACAATGCTTCTTTTAATGCTACTCAATAGACCCCAAAAGTGATTTTTGCTATTTTTGAAATACGCCGTGATTTATTAAACATTTTCACAACAGTCGCTTACGTCTTATGATTCTAAGCATGATTATTGCAGCCCCTCTCACTTCCTCACGCGCGTACGCTATCTGCCTTTCAGTCACTGCTTAGAGAGCTTCGCGGACGGTCGTGTTGTTCTCCGTTTCGTGATTTCTACTAAATAATATTTATCGTAAATAATAATATTGTATTCCGAAAATGCGAAAAAGTGCTCGTATTTCTAAGAAAAGACTATTTCGTTCGAAACAAAAACGCATGGTGGACATTGTAAGGTAAGAAGAAAAATATAAATTTTGATTTGATGAATATATTATTATTTACTATTACGTAGGTAATATTTATTATAAAAATAAATTATTTATATATTGTGTAACAAAGGTGACAGGTATTGTTTTATTTTTCATTTTTACTTTGGGAGATAAATCTATTGCCTATTTATAGATAATTTTAAGCGTATATCAGTTCATAAATTCATAAAAAGTTCAGTTCATAAAAAGCATCATCAGGGTACAAATTAATACTAAACAAGAAGTACATAATGTGTGCATATATATAACAAAATATAGAGGGAGACAACATGATACAAATATAAGCAACACAAAGACGGTCATAAAATACATTAACATAAGTGCACAAGTAATGACGGCCGGCATAGTCCAGTGGTAACGCATTGGACTGCCATTCCGAAGGTCGCGGGTTCGAACCCGGCGTGCGCAAATAAATTTTATTTGATTAATTTGTGTTATTTCACAATTAATTAATTAAAATAATATATAGTATATTTGCGGCACGTTCCAGAGTGGAAGATACTACCAGTATCGCCCTGGTGTAAGACCACCATTCAGAATTGAAACGTTGCTCCAAATGGCTTTAGCCGTGTTTAGTGACTAGATCTGAATAGCCAGGTACTTCCCCACCTTCCTCTTTCCCTTCCCCACTTACCTTCAGCCTCACAACATCCCCCAATTGGGGATGCCATAGTCTCACTGGCTCCAGACGGGAGCAGTTGGGACTCTTGTGAGGTATTCACTATAAAAAAAAAAAAAAAAAAGTAATGGAAAACCGCTAGATAATTATGTAGACTAATGGGTTATACGAATAAATCGGGAGAAACAAAACATCAACTGGCAAGGTGGTAAGGAGGTAAGGAGAACTGGGATTTTTTTATGGGTTCATTGGAAACAGACTTAATATTGGACTACTTGATATGTCTAATTGATTATTAAGTATCTGACTTTTGGTTTTTACAGCTTTTTTAATTTCTAGTGCCTCTAAATTGTTTAGTCTGTTACCATGCCCGTTTTTATGTAAGATGTTAGCACCGGTGCTATGACAGAATGTATGATCTTTATCGATCAAATGATTTGCGAATTCGGAAAAACCGTTATTATTGAGGTTTTATTGATGTTTTGTTTCTCCCGATTTATTCGTATAACCCATTAGTCTACATAATTATCTAGCGGTTTTCCATTACTTGTGCACTTATGTTAATGTATTTTATGACCGTCTTTGTGTTGCTTATATTTGTATCATGTTGTCTCCCTCTATATTTTGTTATATATATGCACACATTATGTACTTCTTGTTTAGTATTAATTTGTACCCTGATGATGCTTAAGTAAAGCGAAACCGGTCGGTTCTTAAATTAATAAATATCGTGGTTTTAAAACAAAAAAGTATTTTATTTTATTAAATATGTCAAACCACAAAGTGATTGCTTTCTACAATAATACAAGAATATAATTTAGTTCAGTGATGTTATTTTTTTATGTCGGAAGGAGGCCCTGAAGAAAATAATTTCTCTCAGAGCCTGTGTCATCTTTGAGAATGCTGTATAGAGGGTCTTTTTTGAGGAGGAGGGAGTGAACCTGTCCAAAGGCACGGAGGTAATAATAAAAGAAGTTATTAAAGTTATTGTGTAATTTTAAATAATAAAATAATTTTAAATAATAAAATCATTTGAGCCCTTTACTGTTATTTAAAAGGTCACTTGAAGTGCAGTTATAATCAATGATTTTATTTTTTTCTAGCTTCCACGAATAATCTGAAAAGGCATTATCTAAGGATTATACTCTTAAGGAGAATATAGAAAATGTAGAAAGGTGAAACGGATTTAAGATTTTCGATGAAATTATTGTGTTGTGAAATATTTATTTTGTTATTTATTCCGGCGGAACCGCTCGTGCGGTGATCTTCTCGCGTATGTGACGCATGTTTGGGGGCGGTGCCTGGAACGTCACGGTGAGACCCAAACGGTCGCACTAGACATATCCAAGGCCTTTGACCGGGTCTGGCACCGAGGACTTGTCAACAAATTGCCTTCTTACGGACTTCCCGCATCCCTGTGTACGTGGATTGCTGACTTTTTAAGGGATAGGTCGATTCAGGCGGTTGCTGACGGTTTCACCTCTTCCTTACACTCCATAAATGCTGGCGTCCCACAGGGATCGGTTCTGTCTCCGACTTTGTTTTTGTTGCACATCAATGACCTTTTGACATGTGCACCAATTCATTGTTACGCGGATGACAGTACAGTTCATGATAGCTTTTTGTTTGACAAGCCCCCAAAGGGCACACAAACTCCAACGGCTCGGAGGGCTTTGAAGCAAAGAATGGACGGTTATCTCGAGAGTATTTCCTCCTGGGGTAAAAATAATCTCGTCGAATTTAATGTTTCAAAGACCCAATCCTGTCTGATTACGTCTAAAAGGGATCCAAATGACAATCTAGTCTCCTTCAACGGAAGCAATCTTCCGAACAGGCCTTCCATTGATATGCTTGGTGTAACTATAAGTGACCAGCTCAGGTACGGGGGCTCCATTGAAGCCAGAGTAAAGTTGGCCTCTCAGAAGCTGGGCGTACTGTACAGGGCCCGCAGATACTTTAATAGTACACAACTGCTGACCCTGTACAAATCGCAAGTGCGCCCTACTCTCGAATTTGGTAGCCATCTCTGGTCCGAAGCCCCTAAATACCTGAAAAAAACCCTTGACTCTGTGCAAAAACGGGCGGTCCGTTTGATAGATTCCCCAATCTTAACAAGCGGACTGCAATCTTTAGAGCACAGGCGTCAGGTAGGTATGCTGTCCTTGTTCTATCGGTATTACAATGGAAGATGCTCTGAGGAACTAGCGTCATTGATCCCTTCGGCACCGGTGCGTAGTCGGGATACACGCCAAACGCGTGCACAACATTTGTACACGGTTGACATTTGTCACATGAGAACGGGTCGCTTCTACGATTCGTTCTTAAGTTCAACAGCTCGGCTGTGGAACGAACTGCCGGCCTCTGTGTTTCCTCCCTCCTACAACATGGGACTCTTCAAGACCCATGTTCACTCCTTCCTCTCCACAAAAAGACCCTCCACACAGCATCCCCAAAGATGACATAGGCCCTGAGGGAAATTATTTTCTTCAGGGCCTCCTGTGTGGAGTTAATATAAAAAAAAAAAAAAAAAAAAAACTTTTTTTTTTTTTTTTACAGTTTTACCGTACGCGGTCTTGTTGTAGAGTGGTATATCTAACTGTCATGGAAAGTTTTTTTCTGAGCTTTAAGAGAAAGGTTTCTTAAAGATACTGGAGTTATTCTAGGGCTATGTTAGATTTTTAACATCGATCACCGTAATGCCTGCCTTCCTGAATAAATCTAATTTTATTTAATCATTTACGGCCAAGATATTTTTGACAATGGTGTGTTTTTATCTTTCTGTATTCCAATCATTTAGCTTTGCTTCTAGGGTTGTGCCCCGGTATTGCTTTTTGGAGACTGTAAACGGATCTCTCGGCATTTAATGAAACTGCAGCAGAACAAAGGCTGTTGCTATATTGACGTTCATGGTATGTTTTGCTCAGATTGACGATAAGGTTTCCAGATCTGCATTTCGCTCGAAGCATGTTTAGGGTAATAAGTTTATAGTTTAGGGTTCTTTCACCGTATTTATGGGAACATTTCGGAACCACCAATCTTTCATTTTGAGTGAATCTTATGTTTGTGATTAAATTATATTTGACAATTTAAACAAATAATATTTAGAGAAGTTAAAAATAAAATTGAATGTTCACTGAAAGCTTAAACTATTAAAAGTAGTAATTTCATAAAAATGTAAATAAATAGAGCCCCTTTCACATTTTAGAATGTAATTTTATGTTGCTTACATGTTTTATTACTCTTTATAATTATTGAATTGTTTAAATGAATAAATAAATAATTACAAAAAAGTCTTCTGATTTGTAAGTCCTCAGGAAGCACTAAGGATCTTTCTATCTATCTTTATAATATAATAAATTTGATGAGCATAAAAATGTAAACGTGTATATAATTTATATAAATGTACAAAAGTAGATATTACACGTGTATAAATATTATATTGCGCATATTATACAAGATGTCGGGGGTAAAGTGCACAAACTTCGGGAGGTGATTCTAATTGATAGTACAAGTAAAAAAGAAAAAAAACTTTTTTTGGAATTCCAACGTTTTAAGATAGTTTTCGAGTCAAAAAGTTTAATTTTTTGTATAGAAAAAAAAACAATTTCTTCTACGGAAAATAAATTTTTGTGGAAAAAATTTGGAAATTCGAATAATTTCCATTTCTTTTTTACTTCTTCTAGCATTTAGAATAACCTCCTGAAGTTTGAGCACTTTACCCCCGGACACCCTATAAAGATAACCATATAAGAAAAACCTTATTGATGTAAAAATATATTTATTGATTTTATAAAAGTTATAAATTACTTTTATAAAAGTGATAATAGTATTTTAGTAAAGTAAAGTAATTTGTATACCTATACAAATAACTTTCGTAAATGTTTTTTGTAAAATTTAAAAAAAAAAAATAATTAATTAAATCCGTAATAAAACCCATATTTTGAGAACCATCTTCATTTCGACTTCGTTCCTTAGAGTAATAATATACGTTCATTTGCTCGGTGCTAACTAAAAATGGGTCTGTTTTTCTAAAATTGCAATAGATGTCGGTAATTTAATTTCGTTATTTAAATTATTAAATAATCCCCAAAATTATTCCTAATACGAATTCAGACACCTCTGTCGGATTCTTTTAACACTAAATATTGTTTATTTTGTGGGTGTTGCCCAAATCTAAATTCTTTACGCGGAAAGCGGGCCCTTAAATACTAGTTCATTTTTACTCCTGATCCGATTTTCAGAACCCCGACATGTCTGGAGAAAATGGAGGTTTCCTCCACACCATCCGATTTGCAGTGTGGTGATTGGCAAGGGTGTTATGGCTTTCATGTCATTTTCAAAATTTCAACGAATGGCATTGGCGTTGGCTCTATTAAAAAAACACAATAATAAGATTCGTAAAACAAAATAGTGAACAAAAAATTGCAATATTATATCGAAAATTGGTCACTTGCGATGTTTATGTGGTAAAAATTGGTCATTTTGGCCAAATAAACATCGCAAGGGAATTAAAACCTGTTGATTTCAGGAATTTTACTAAAATAAAAAATAAATATTTTATTTTAATACTTTTCCCTGTCTCAAACAACTTGAATGGTTTAGTTAAGTTTTGATAAACAAAAAAGATAACTATCTGTCCAAACAAGTATTTTATATTATTTTTAATGGATTAATTTAGCAAAACGACACAAATTAATTTAATAAAATTTACTTGCGCACGCCGTGACCTGCGGATTCGTAGCCAAGAGCCTTACCCTTCAACCACGGAGGCAGTTCAAATGTACGCACCTACATATTTTAGTAGGTGTACCTATATGGGTAGTAAGATTTTTTTAAAATTTATAATAAAAGAAAGACAAACATTCCCTGGTTACGAATAACCTAACATTTGAAAAACTCCTACTACCACCACAATAAGCGGAAGGTATTGCTTGTGTTGTGATGGAGAACTTAGCCAGCCGAGGAATCGAACATGGGACGCCCGGGTGGGACCCAAACGCGATGCCCACTCAGCCACTGACCGGTCAAGTAAGTAAGAGCAATACAATTAATTAGTAGTACATTATTTTGATGTATCTCCCAAGGTTTAGCCAGCGTTAGCAATTTAAGCGCCCGAAAATATATTTAAATCACTTGATTACACAATGACTTTCCTCTACTTTTTATAAATATAATACATATTTATAAATTACGTGTGTAAACCTTTCGGAAGAAAATCTTTAAATGATAGTGAAAATCCTATCAAAATCCATTTCGCTGAGATTATACGCCGAGACCAAATCAGTAACGGAGAAATAAGTTGGAAAGATAACCAGATACATGACGAAGGACGGAAGACGGGTGATGCGGGAGGCGGAGGAGGCGGGATGCGGGAGAGGCGGGAGTCGAGCGTAACATGCACACACACACACTCTTAGTTGAGTGGGTACCTACACATCGATCGAGCAGAGTGAAATAGCAAGTGATTTTTAAAATACCTATTGTTCAAATTTCTCAGTGACCGGGTTTCCTCTTAAGGCGATGCACTACGTCGTGTAATATTTTAAATTGAGCCGCTATCAATAACAACCCTTACGTAGATGGGCGATAAGGTTTAAATTCCCGCTTAACACCATCCGCCTGTTTTGATTTATGCAAGAAAAAAAAATGGCCAAAAGTGCCTTTTATTTTATTTTGGGGATGTTCAGGCATAAATATTAAATTTTTTTCCGATCATTTTATAAATAACTTAATTTGCCACATTATACAATAAAATCATAACCGAAAATGGGTTCGTAAGTAGGAGATTTTGAACTTTAAAGCAGTTTTCATAGACCTTTTATTTGATTTTTTTCTGTGCTTATAAAAAGACTTATGTAAAAAATACTCGATTATTTCGAAGGCCAAGATGTATTCTACTCGCAGTATTTAATTAAAGCATCTGAAACATTTCTAGGCGACCAAATTTTCAAAGCAAAAACACATGATTTTGCATTACTACGTATGGCATCGCCTTAATATAATTTAAAATGTTAATATTTTTCTCAGCACATCCCTTTAGTTCCAATTTTGAAAAGTTCACGATCGTACCTACTTACGTACACGTACTCAAAAAGAAAATAATGTAATATTTATAAAAGTAACTGGAGTAAAATCGGTAAATTAAAGTGTCCTTACAAGCCCTGTATGACGCAGATGTTCTTGAAGAAGCCGAAGGTCCCGCGGTTCACCCCGCGGCCCACGCAGTGGTGCACGTGGCGGCAGTGGCCCCGGGCCCCCGGAGCCCCGCATTCCTGGTGGGGTAAGTCCTCCTGAAACAAACATTATATGATTATTTTTTTTCGTCACTTCGTCAGGAGAGTAATTTTCCTCAGGGCTGTGTCATATTTCGGGATGGTGTGTGGAGGGTTTTTTTTAAGAGATAAAGGAGTGAACAAGATATGTTGTAGGAAGGTGGAAACACAGAGGTCGGTAAATCGTTCCACAGCCGAGCTGTTTCATTCAAGAATAAGTCGTAGAAGCGACGCTTTCTGGTGTGACAAATAATGTCCACCGTTTAAAAATTTTGGGTGCGCGTTTGGCGTGTTTGCGACTATGCATCGGTGCTAAAAGGATGCCGCTAGTTCCTCGGAGCATCTTCCATTGAAATAACGGTGGAACAAGGACAGCGTTCACACCCGACGCCTGTGCTCTAAAGATTGCAAGATAGGGGAACTATTTTGTAAGTATTTGAGGTTTTTAAGTATTTGGGGCTCCAGACCAGTGGTGGCTACCAAATTCAACAGTAATGAATGTGATGGATTCGGACAGCGTTGCAGTGTTCATCATCAGTGCAGTTGTGTAATCGAAGATTGTTTTTTTTCTTTCTAGTTTTATTTTCCATGAAGTGGTGAATCATTTAAAATTTAATGAATTTAAAGTTGAAGTTCTTTATACAAGTAGAACGGAGTCATATTGTAATGACAATAATAGAATTCCTCCTTTAGGTTAGATCTCACTCACCTGTAAGAGTCCCACCAGTCGCTTGGTTCTGGCCAGTGGCTCGTCTAATTCTTCCCCGGATCCCGGGCTGTGTCCTGAAATTTAATAATACCTACCTGTGAAATAAAAACAAAAACTTTGTATTACATAACTACCCAGTACCCCGTGATGGATGGAATGCCAAAGTACCGAAAGTTCACGAAAAAATCACAACAAATAACTAAGTATTATGTAGTTGTGAATATACCCAATGAACCTAATCTAATGACTGATGTTAATATTTTACCAATTGCACGATATAAGTGTATTATGTGCCGATAAACGTAACTTTGTGTGTGTGAGAGAGAGCTTTTTGTGCGAGAAAGAGTTAAAGTTATATGACCGCTTTAAGCGCGCTCTACACTCGCGGCGCGAACGGCCGCGAAGGCCGCGAAACGCGAGTGTGGATCTTGTTCACGCCTTTGCAATCTTCGCGTTCGCGCTTCGCGCCATTCCCTGATTTTTGTCGGTTTTTTTGCCCGCGACAAAGGGTTTGCGAAAGCCGCGAACAAGACTGAAACTTTGCGAGTGTGGATGGACACAGTTCACGCGCGAATCGCGGCGTATATTCACGGCGTGAATTCACGACGCGACTTCGCGCGCGAGTGTAGAGCCAGCTTTAGACTAGAATGTAATGCCTGTTAGCACCCCTTGATTAGCACTGAGCGCAGTTATTTCAGGACATTTATTTTTAAATTTATCTTTATAGCCCAGCTACCGAAGTTAGCCGAAGTTCGAAGTGCGTGCCCACACACTCGTGCAACTTCGCGAGTAACTCAGTCCAACCAGTCAGTGATTGGTTTATTTATGCCGTGACGCTTCGAGTCCTTTGACTCGGGCGCATTTACCGACAACAATCGGAAGTCGGGCGAAGCGAAGCGAAGTTGCCCGAAGCGAAGCGAAGTTCGTGCCCACACTATCGTATTCGGTCAACTTCGATCAACTTCGCGAGTAGTGTAGCCGGGCTATTATACGGTGTCCGGAAACTCGCAGTGGTCCCCAACCTTTTTATCGCTGCGGACCGGTCAACGTTTGATAATTTTACCGCGGCCCACCGAGGCGGACGGGTTTAACAATTTTAATTGAATCGTGTTTAACACGCCTTCAAAATAAAATATAGTTACATAAAAAAATGAATATACAGAGATTTTACATTTGAACCCTGACCTTTTTCTTTGATGACACCCGAAGTGTGTTGCTTTGGTGTCAAGAAGCGACCAATTTGACAAAAAAAGACAAGTACAATATTTTTTAACATAATTTTGTTTCTTAAGCAGGCTATTGCGCCGCGGCCTTTACATTGATCTTAGGTCCGAAACAGGGCCGCGGACCATGGGTTGGGGACCAAAGAATGGAGAACTCAAAAATAGTCTTTCGATTATTTTGATATTCTTTAAAAATACTTTTTTTCGACAACTTAAGGGGTTAAAAAATACATTTGGAGCCGGGTGCACGCTTTGACGCATTTTAACCCTCTAGCGACCATATGACCAAAAAAAATTTCAAACTTCAGGCTCGATTTACTCGAAAACGAAAGCTCAATCAAAAAAGTTACCAAAAATCGATTCCAAATATGAAGTAGGTATTTTGCCGTGATAAGTAAAAACACAGTGGCTTCCTTGAGACTCGAGGAAGACACCGTGTTTATACTTACCACGGCAGTATCCTAGATGCACCATTTTCCCGCTTGTACTACTAGTTTTCGAACATGTAATTTTCACTACCTACCAAGTCTCTACCCAACAGAGTTAAAAATTTTATTAAAAATATAATCGAGGCATAATTATTAATTTGAAAAAATTGCCAAACGCATGCCCAATAAATTTATATCCTTATTTCTTACCTTGGCTTTCAATTTCTCGTATTGTTTTTGAAAATCCCACCCCAAACGTAAGAATAAAAATAAAGACACAAAATTTGCACAAAATCATATTGACTTAGTGGGGAATTATTTCTATATCACTTGTCAACTGTATAACTAAATAATATAACAGCACAATGGTTCATGTATATTTTTTAAACATTTTATAACACAAAAATTGGCAACTGTTCAATTTTTATGTCACCAAATTGCTGTGTATTAGTTAACTTGTACGCGTCTGGACGTTAATAAGCAAGTTTATGCATTTAGCGCCGAGCTGGTGAGATATTTTAACGTCCTTGATGACTGCAATCTAATTGTTGTTGTTGTTTATTGTTATTGGTCGGGAAATGAGATGATTTGATGGTGAAATTAATTAGAGCGCGAATATCTTCTGGAAATAATGCTCCGATAAGGCAGACAGGGGCGGTGTGAGGAAGGGCGATTAAGGCGGAATTTGAGCACATTTTAAATGACACTCTCTATCAGGTTTTTGGAAATATATTTTTTTCTACTAACAAAACATGTTTTGTAAGGTTTCTACCTTTTTACGGTTTTTCTAAGCCTCCACGTGATTCCAAAAAATAATTGTCATTTTGATGGTTACGTTTCTTTGGACAAATTGTATGATATTCCTAATTTGAAATTTTAAAAAATGTTACACAAAATATTAAACAGTTTATAATTGGGTATTTTCACATTTTTTTATTTATTTCTAATAAAACCCATTTGGCATAATACATATTTTTTATTTTTCTTAATTTTTTTATTTTTTCTTTATTTTTTTAATACATAATATAATATTATTATAATATAAGTATTTGATGAAACCCATAAATAAGCAAGGCTTGTGTGTATGGGAGGTAATTTATTAAAAAAAAAATATTTAAAAAAATAAAATAAATATTTCGACAATAGATAGGTAGTCCCGCGAAGCTGCCACATGGCTGCTTGTCTGCAATAATTAAAATAAATAAATAAAAAATAATTAAATAAACTACGAATATCTTTAAAAATGTGTGGAATATTTAAAGTTTTTTCTGCCTATGATTATCGTAATAAGAATATTATGTAATTTTAATATTTTTATTCATAATTATTGATTTCAAAAACGATCTAAAACCGCACATTTTCAAACGGTTCTAACTGGCTACAACGACATTATGACGTATAAACCGTCAATGTCTGGTAAGACGGCTGTCACCAACGTCGCCCCGCGTGAAGTCACGCCGGCGAATTCGCGAATAAAACGAACATTACGTTTTGGCGCAAATCAAAAAGGCACATTTTAAATCGTTATAGAAACTTTATTCGTCAACAAAAAATCAAATAGAAATACAATCATTAAGGTTAATTTTTGAAAATTAAAAAAATAGTGAAGATACCCTATTATGCAGGTGGATATAATTGCATACCTACTTATGAATATTATGATTATATTATATTCATAAGAAATTTGGTTTTTTATTTATTAAATAAGAGAAAATTACAAACATGCTTTTTAGACGAGAGGTCAACTGTTCACAGAACTTCTATAGTTGAACAGCTACCAAACGCACTCTCAAAATTTCGCACTGGCATTTTACTGTTTATCTAACTTTGTAAAACCAAATATGAAGACACTCGACCGTTGTATTTAATTTTTGAATTCTTATTATTTATTCGATATTTCTAATTTTCGATATTCCAATTTTCGGAAATACATTAAGGACGGGTTATTTAACAGAATTTGAACAATTCAACAAGATTTAAAGTTGATTATCAAATTCTGTGAAGGTTCTATTCAAGTTCTGTTATTATTTAAGTTTTGTGAAGCAACTGGCTAATAATGATATAATAATAGAACTTGAATAGAACCCCCACAGAACTTGTAAATCAACTTTCAAATTTGATGAATTGTTAAAATTTCGCAGTTAATTTTCTAGGACTGTGAAAATTCCATTCTTATTAAGTTCTATTATTATTTCAGTTCTGTGAAGCAACTGTCACATGTTGATATAATAACAGAACTTCCAGTAGGACTTTCACAAAACTTGAAAATCAACTTTGAAATTTGATGAATTGTTCAAACTCTGCACGGAGAAACCTTACTGATATGAAATATTGTTAAGTTATTATTCGTTTTCCTTTTAAAAATAAGTCTGATTAGAAGAATAATTAATTGACAAATTTCATAACAAACTATCAAGCTATCAAACTATCAAATTTCATATCAAACTATCAACTAAACAAGCACGAATATGTTATGAGGAAGTCGAAACACGTATTCATCAAAATAATAACAGTTTCGCATCTCGTCCATTAATTTAATCGGACAAGGGCACCTGCGTGAACACGCGCTCAGATATATCCTGACCGACTAATATTTTAATGGGAAATGATCATGCAGTGATCAGAATCGACAATCCAAAAATGTGTACATTATTGGTATACCTTATATTGTAGGTAATATGCATTAAAATCGCTTGACAAACGGAGTCTAGAAACGTTCGATTTCGAGCACAAAACTGGTTTTTATTTATATTGTAAATAATTTTATAAGAAAGCAAAAACGTTAATCAAGTGAAACTGTCACAGATAATCTTAGCTATAAAACTGTATTTTTTAAAGTTGTTTCCTTTACGCGTTCATACATTTCTATTGTAAAATATTTTTTTTAGTAGTTTAAATTTATATTTTTTATTGAGTAATTTTTTAATTTTATTTGTATTCTACTCAAGCGAAACGATAGCAAAACCTTCAATTTATCTAAAGTGTAGATATATTTTGGTATTCATAATGTACACCAATTCGTCAGGCCTTTCGTATGTGAGGTAACCATATATTTATTTAATTTTGATTGGAAAAAATTTTCTTTAATTTTCGAATGTTGTACCATCAATGTAAATCATTGAAGAAGAGGATAATACGAACAAATCTAAACGAAACATGAAACAGAACAAGACACAGAAAATTAAAAAAAGGATAACTGTCTCAACTATGGGAAAAAATTAGTTGTAAGATAATATTGTTGATTCTTAACTTGAAATAATATGGGATTTACAAACGAGTACCTGAAAATCAATTGGTACCTCTAACAACCATTTCCAATTTTTTTCAACATTGTTCACCATGATAATTTCAATGCGAAAAATTTGATTTAATTTATTTAAATTGTTTATTCCAAAGGTATTGTTTGTAAAAAATCGGCTTTAATTTTAAAACATGCTAATGATATTTAAGCCTTCTCAATTTTGCCGAATATTACCTCTACTGTTCCCGTTGTGATTTTTTTGTTTTAATTTTTTTTTTGCATTACGTATATGTAATTATGCTGGTTGTAAGTTTCTTAACTTTAAGCCACAGTTGTAAATATGACATTTTAAGTCACTAATTTGAAGCCAGCAGTTATAAGTTTTAATCATAAGCCTTAGATTTAAGTCACTAGTTATAATTAGAAATTTATGTTGTAAGCCAAATATATATTGTATGTTTATTTGTATAGCGCCCCTGAGGTGATTTTTCACAAAAACGGCACTTACGAATCAGCCAAGTATTATTATTATTATTAGGTTTTTGGAGTTAGCCACCTTTCGATATTCAGGTACCTACTCAAATATAACGTATGTTAATTAGTTCGCAATGGTCGAGTGTTTAAAGACGTTGTCCCAGCAAGACAAAGATCCCGAGTTCGATTCCCAGTTGAGACCGTTATGTTTTTATTTCACGTGTCTTGTTCTGTTTCGTGATTCATTTAGATTTGTTAGTTTTATCTTCTTCATCAATGACATATTTATTTGTTATGCATATGTAAAATCTTTCTCGAACAACTGCACCGGTTTGCAAGCTGACACAGTGTACGTACAGTAACATGATCAGCATAATATCTCTACAGCTCTCTATACTTGATCGAGTTGATTCATATCCTATAATATTTGTATGATTGAGTTACCTAACACCTTACAATGTGTGTGCAAGAGCAGTCGGTCCTCCGAGCCAATAGCTTCATACAATTTGGTCATTATATCAACTAACTAAATATAATAGTAAATTATTGCGTTCACTTCCTCTCTGTGGCGAGAAATGATCTCGCGAAGATCTGTTTAGTTTGTGGGTCAGTGAATTAAGATAATTCGTGATAATACAGTTGGTGTCAGATAACATGTCAGCGGGTTACCTATTTATACTGAGAATTTATTATTTTGTATCTATGAATTTAGGTCACTGAATTAATGTTTACTGATAAAAAAAACATTCTGAATTACCTATTCTATCTTTTTACAATTTTTTTCATATCGCTAAATTCAAATGTGACAATATGAGATATACTCTTCTAGACAGGCCTACCTGTCTAGAGGGGTTCATGTCGTATTAGTCACATTATGACATGTACCCTTCTAGACAAGCAGGCCTGTCTAGAAGAGTATGTCATATTAGTCACATTATTACGACATGTACCCTTCTAGACAAGCTTTAGAAGAGTACATGTCATAATGTGACAAATATGACATGTACTCTTCTAGACAGGCTTTAGAAGAGTACATGTCATAATGTGACTAATATGACATGTACTCTTCTAGACAGGCCTACCTGTGATTATATAAATTTTAATAAATACCATGATTATTTAAAATTTAATAATATGTGTAATTTAAAATTTTACAAATATTTAATCTTAATTTTAAATATTTAGATTTTTATTTCTATTTTCTTAAAAACATTATTTATACATTCTGTTTAAGACGATCTCATATTCCAGATGTCCTTCGAATTCGGAAGGGGCGCGGCTTATTGGCATGGGTTATAAAAAACTTGAGAACCAATAAGAGAAAGCCGAACCCCAGACTAATATTTACCCAATTACGCCCATAAACGCACACTGGTAAAATTTGTCAAAAATCCGGTATAATATAATATCGGCATAATGCATAACTCTTCCATTTATCAAATTTTACAGGAGGCACAAAAAACTGTTTTTTAAACTCTTCGTTTTTTTTTATGTGACATCTCACAAAAGCGCCTCTGTCTGTATATTTATATATATATATATGTTGTATGGTATATAAGATTTCTGTTACTGGCTGTATCCCGCCATGCATTGCCGGGGCACAGTCTGTCTGTGCAAATAGAGAAACAATTGCGTGTGTTGCTTTTACGTCCAACACATGGCACTTTTTTTTTTTTTAAAAGCATGGTTTTCTGTCACAGGTGACATCTATATAATATAGGTATATAAAAACACACGCGAATTCGAATGCAACCTTGTGTGAAAATTTCAAAGCAATCGGTGAAGAACTTTCGGGGATTTAACATTTTGAACGAACATTTTCAATTTTATTTATATAGATATATAGAAGATGATTTATATGACATGTATTTTTTTTCCCTTAACTCTTCAGGTTTTTAAATATTTTTACCAACAAGTCCCAACGACATGGTGAATTTTCTTGGAATTTCGGAAAGCTCCCCAGGTATCTGAAATGTGCTATATATTAATTATTTTTGAAGTTGTTAAAACAAATACTATTTCAGAAACCAGATTAAATTGTCTTTGAAATATATGCATTTGAAAAAAACATTGATCTGTCTTAACAATAATATTTTAATATCTGTTGTGTACCCACAAACAGTTCTCCAACTCGTCGTAGAAGGAGATTATAAATAATTTGTTCTTTGTGATAAATCAGGGATTTATTTACTTCGCCTATTGCAATGGTGACCCGATAGTCGACCTAACTAGACGGTGGCTAAATGGGATCTGGGAACAGTAAGTTTGTCTGGGAGCATTCTCACTAGCCCTGGCGACTACTGGCCACTGGCTGCCATCTTGCGGACTTCCACGCAAGCTCTTTGCACTGCCCTCTATGAGTGCGTCTGTGAAACTAACTCACTTCTCAACAATATCTAACAAGAAAAGTTAACTAAAAAACTTACCAGGACATTTTGACTCGGAACGTCCATAATTTTGAAAGAATTCGATATTTATAAAATATATTCCTTTTGTGTAGGTAATTAGGAATAAAACTGTCACTTCACTTTTTATGCCGTTTATAAATACAATAAAACAAATATAAATGGTTTTTTGACATTCAACTGTCAATGAAATCATGCATCTTGACAATTTAAAAAAATATTATCCATGTATTAATGTATAGATTTTCAATGAGGAACATATCACATATCTACGCATTATAGAAAAAAAAGATAAAATACTTTTACAATGTATTGACGCCCCGGTCAGATCTGTCCTTCAGAGGCTATAATGGAATTTGATGTTTGTGGCTAGTAATGTCCTTCCGAGGCCTGAAGGGTTAAATATGTTTTTATTTCTACATTATAATTTAAATTATGTTTGACTACCATAATACGGGCATGAGCCATGGTAATTGAGAAAATCACAATAATTTTAATTTTTTAAATTTGTTAATAAATAAAAATTAAAAAAAATAAATATTAAAATAACTTGGCAATAGTACGATCCTCCGTTTATACGATTGACTAGGGCAGTTGTAGATTCCTCGCATTTCTTATGGGAATATGTGGACAAGAGTCCCAACTGCTCCCAACCGTTTGAAACCAGTAGATGGCATCCCCGAATGAGGTATGTTATGAGGCTGAAGGTATGGGGGAAGGAGATGGGAAGAAGAAGGCAGGAGGTACCTGTCTAATACCTCAGATCTGGTCACAAAACACGGCTAAAGCCTTTTCAAGGTTGTGTTTCACAGCGGCAATATTGAAAGTATCTATCACTTTGAAGAAATTCAGACCAATTTTAGAAAAAGCTTTGTAATGCCAGCAGTCCGATGGCACTCTCCTGTGTTTTCGTAATCTGAAAAGTAGATGGATCTTTTTATATTATGGTTGTAGGATATACCACTATTATTATAAGGTTCTGGGATTATTCGTACAGTAACACTCCGAGACTGATTACATTGTTAACCGAGTACGAGCTGGGATGTGAGAGAAGGATCAAACTAATACTTGGGCTATTATACTAATATAATGTATCTGTCTCGCTCTGTACTGACGGAGTCAAACACCTGACTTTATTGTCTCACAGTCTGGATGTATTTTATGATTCTAATCGAATATTATGTATGTAATATTTTAGGTACTAAAAATATACACTAATATGAAATCACATATTTGACATCTGTATCAGTTTTTTGCGATTTACCAACTAAACGTCCCAAGTGGAGTAGGTAAGTCAGTTTTGCAAAAATAACTACTATACACGAAATGATAGAATAAGAAGATGAGGACGCTACAGAAAGACGGTAAAGTGATTCATACATTAGTCAAGGGATTTCAAGATCAAGTTAAAAAAGTACAGAGAATTACTGCGAACTAGTAACATATGTAATGCATTAGTCAGAAGTTCTACAAAGATATAAGAGCAATGTTGATTGGATATATATATAAATAAAAAAATTATTATTCATATTTTCACCACATGTCACCAATGTTTTATCCTTTTTCAAAGTTTGAAAACCCATCTGGCAATATTTTGTTCGAGTTTCGTTGAATAATGTACGTACGTACCTATATTGGCGCGCTTTTACAATCACAACGAAATGGCACGGCACCATTCGTCTCATTTTTAATTATTATTATTTAGTGTGTACGAAAGAGCGAGGACACTTTTTGACACACTTGCTAATAACAGCTGTTGAACACGAGATACAATGCAAATGACAGTGACGGAGTGTGGATTTTTTATTTATTTTTTTGTTTTTAATGGAAAAAAAATGTTACCGGACAGCAAAGCGCCCATAACATTTTTTACTCCAAATGTGCTGAGGAATAGCTGGTTAAAGTTTGTCGGGTACTTGCCGATACACCCTGTATAAATAGTAAGAATAAGTCATATATGGAACGACAAACTACTATTATAGTGATGAGTAATACCTACACAGTCGTCCAAAAGCAACAAATGAAGCCTACAGTTATTTACTTTGCACAACTCACATATTATGCTTTAACCCTCCGGCAGAAGATGCAATTTATGACTCATCAACACTTGAAAGATATCTACGATAGACTGCCAAATCACGACATCAACATTATGTGCGTGATTGTAAATTGCAATTCCAAGGTAGATAATTAATTAAAATACTATTGAGACATTGAACCTGCACGACGAATCTACTGACAATGGGGTCAGATTGATATCTTTTGCTAGCACAAGACAAATGATCATCTCAATAACCAGTAACCACATTTTGATGCAGCCGCCTAAAGCTCTGCAAGAACTGCATGGCCATTGAAAGGAAAGGCTTAGTTAGTATTCCATTCTTCTATAGTTTGGCTAGGGTACATATTGAGAAATTTAAAATATTGTTATAAACTTATATGTCAACATCACAATACCAATAGGCGAACCTATCAACTGCAAAACTCGATCTCAGGGCTGGCCTTGAGCAAAAGGCGGCTGGCGCGAGTAAAATTTTAACGCCCCTTGTCGAAACCAGTAAACGCTTAGGTATGTGATTCGGATGATTTGTATTTTTATGTAGCGCCGTTTTTATGAAAATTAATCTCAAGGGCGATGTGTTAGAACTGTTAGGTGTTAGGTATTATCAGCGCCTTAGTGCCTTGGCATTTCGGCGCCCGATGCGGACTGCCCCAATTGCGCCCGCATAGGGCCGGCCCTGCTCGATCTATACATTGTCTTTTATTCGGGGTGAACCATAGACATATGAATATTAGTAGACCTGCCCTAAGTGATTAAAAGCGTATTATCCCCACTCCCCATACCGGTTCCATTGAGCCGGCTGGGCTCGCGTTTGGCCTCAAATGAAATTTGAAAACGTGACGTCATCATTCTTGTGCGAACTATGGTCGAGGCATCATCGGTTCATTTTACTAAATAACACGGCAAAATTTTGACTTGTACTATGAAAACTGGTAAAAATAGATGTGAAAAAAGAGAATAAACCCAATTGTCGTATTACATTCCATATATAAGCATTATTTTACTTTATTTTAAGCATATTCACATCGTATAATATGAATCAGTTGTTACTATCACATAGAGAAACGTCTGGACGCGAAACACAAAGCTGGTTGGTTGCTGGGAAGTAAATTATGAACATTTATAAAAGTGTCTTAACTAAATACTCTGAAACTAACTACGACTCTGAAAATAAAAGCTGCCTTACTTTGCCGAATTTGGACTTCGCAAATTTGTTCATAACGTGGCGAGTAATTTGCGCTCCCATGTAAAAATGTCTATTCATTCAAAGCAGATTTTACTTTAAAGAAGTAAATGGTGATATTATAATGCGAGATGCCTATTTACTGTCAGATTGATTTATTGACGAATCACAGTCAGCTTCACTCGTTCCCTCGTTCCCTCGTTCTTCAACAGTTGATTTTACCCCTCGCCCATATCTTCTCGTCTATTAATTCCTATGTCTGTGGGGTGAACCCATTTTTGACAAAGGCGAATCTTTCCCGAATCCATGTACATTTTATAACATTTAGTAATAATAAGCAGCTGCAGATGTTCGTTATATCAACATGCAACATTATAAAATATGGGCGTTAGTCGTGCGTAGGTTTCCAATACGAAATCTCCGAGTCATGTATCTGGTATTTTGTTATCGGGTGGGCAGGAGTAGGCCGAGTGCGGGTAGGTACCGAGTTACTGGATTTAGGTCCAGTGCAGGTACAGTCCGTTTAAATGTTAACAACAAGATGGTTTATTTTTATTTATTTATTTATTTATTAAACGCCATAAAAGGCTTTTACAATAATGTGATACATAGATTATAAGTACACAGTGGTACATAAGCGAATATTAGTATTACATTTAAGAACACAACAATATGTATACAAAACGACATTGAATGTGATACAGCTGAAATTTTCTTAAGGCATAGAATGCTACAATAATAGAAAGTACTTCATTTAAACAGGATAAAATATACAGAAAAGGTGACTTGCCAACAGATATAATCTAGCTAAATATTATAACAGCGCAAATAGTAGTGAGTTTATTGTTACAATCAAATTTATCTTCACTTGGCTATGGCACTATGGCAAAGTAGCTTCAACAATTCAGGGCTGACAGAGACTTGACAATTAAAAGAAACATTTTTTATTAAAATAATACATCCGTTAGCCAACACTATAAGACATCTGAAGCAAGCAGTTTATATAGATGCTATACATATACATTTCACATATATGTATATATGTGGAATGTATATATGACTATACATATACATTTCACATATATGTATATATGTGGAATGTATATGTATAAGAACACCATACATATGTTACACATAAAGAAGAACATGTCAGTATGATGCAGTACAAACAGACATTTAACATTTCACAAACATATCAGTTACATTCACAACCAAGTATTTTTGCCTTGATGCAAGACGGTGAGGTTTTGAAAATATCAAAAAGATCTGTATACGTGTTGGCAGTGCGGTGAAAACGCGCCAACGGTGAATGATACAAATAGTTAGTTCTATGATTGTCACTGTGGAAAAGGTGGTGGAGTCGAGTTGATTTAACAGGGACACGAAAATTTATAACACTTAACATTTGAGGGCAGTCTATGAGATTGTTCAGTAATTTAAAAAGTATAAGAATGTCATTAATAGTTCGCCGGGTAGAAAGAAGTGGTAGATTTAGACCAGACATTAAAGTATTGTAGCAGATATCAATTACAGGCTGTCTCAATTTGAATTGAACGTATCGAAGAAATTTCCTTTGTACTTTCTCCAAGCGGTGTAAGTTACAGGTATAAATCGGAGACCATACAGGAGATGCATATTCTAGGTGCGATCTCACAAGAGAGCAGTAGAGTAATTTAATTGACTCAATGTTTTGAAAACTCCTTGTGTTACGCATTACAAAACCTAGAATTTGCATGGCCTTATTGGAAATTGTTTCACAGTGACGATCAAAGGTAAGTTTTCTGTCAAAAATAACACCAAGGTCTTTGATAAATGGTACTAATGCAATTTCATTATTGTTAATTGAATACGATATGGTTATTGGAGAGAATGGTTGAAAAGAAAACAAAAAAATGTAACTTTTAAAAAGCAAGTTCAAGTGAATATTTTTCACATCAAAACCAAACGGTGCGGGCGTTCAGATATTAGTCATAATTCCTGAAAGGAGATGATTCTGTGTCATATTCTAAATAATTTGAATGCTTGAAATTGTTTTTATTTTTTAACACTTAGATAGTATCGAAGATAAATATGAAATGGTTTTTTTTTTTTAAATTTATTTGTATCTTCAAATCAAAAAGTCACGTATTAGATGTTAAATCAAAATGACAATTGTGTGGAAACATTGATTTATGGCAGTTTTCTGTCCTTCTGTCACTTTCGGATTTCAAACATAACCTCACTTTTGTTACTATAATTTTGTTCTAAAATCGGTGAGCGTAGCGAAGTCGTTTTAATGATTAACTAAAGATTATATTTTCAAATGTGAAATCGTTGTGTTTGTTTAAAAATATTATGGTACCTTCCTGCCTAAAGAAAGTTTTGTCATTGGGATGTAGGTATTTTGCCATATATGTAGGTAGATATTTAAATCTTATAATTTCCGGGAAAATTTTGTTTAAGATTTTAATTAATTTTTGGACGCGAGGTAGTTTTAGTATTAAATCTCTAGAATTTGTTAACGGACTGTACTTGAGGTACTGGAAGTAGCTAGAGTGCAGGTACTGGACTGGGGGTAGTCTGAAGGCTGATTGTTGGCCGTGGCCATTCGCCTAGAGACTGTGGACTGCAGATTGCTGACTGCACAGTGGAGGCAGGCGGCAGACCAGATTGCAGGACTCGAAGCAGGCGCCACCGGTGGATTTATTGCGAACAGGTTATCGCTATCACAGGGACAGGTATCCCCGTCTTTCTATACTGTGCAGGTATAGATACACACTAGTACGTAGGTGCTGTATCTACATACATATAACTAGCCGTTGGAAATAACAGCTAGAGGCCATCAACGTTCAATAATTGACGAAAAATTTCATCTACTGAATGGATATAATTAACTGATAATATATTATCTACCACTACGGATAGAGTCAGGGTTGTGTTTGGGTAGCGAGAGAATGGCCGCAACAATTATTTTAAAGTTCAAAATGCAAGTAGGCCTATAATCTATAACCGCACCAGTACACACATCGCACGCGTTTCGCAGAAAAGTCGCATATACTTATCGTAATCTAATCCATGCAGTTCTCTAGGCTGGAAGCAGTGAGCAGTGTTGCCAATTCAGCTCCTTTAGAGCTAGATCTGGCTCTAAATCGACGTCGTCAGCTCCAAAAAAAGTCATTTAGCTTCTTAGCTCGTTTTTCAGATTTTTCAGCTCTTATTCACGTGAAATAATATTAAAAAAAATTATATTTGCAATAATATTCCAAAATAACGAGGACTTCCCAAAAAAAGAGATTCCCCGAACTCCTGCACAAGTAAAAAATAAAACTAGAAATACACTTGGCAATGACATGGTTAATTCGATTTTAACAATTCGATCGGGGCTCAGGCGACACAACAAATGTTGCGAGGATTATGAACTTCCCCCAGAAGTTCAAAAAAAAATTGGAACAATGGCTGTATATGAAAAAAATCCTGATGAAGCCGGTCCTAGCAGTGCGATGGTACAGGAACTGGAACCGGATGACTGCTTAGATTTTTTAGAGGACTAGTCGCTGCCTAACAAAAAAAAAATTATAAAAAAAACAATAAAAATATCCTGAAGACTTCGATATTATCAAAAATAATTGTGTTTTGAAAATTATAAAAACAAACAAGTGTATTGTTGAGTGTTTGTTATGAGTTGTTCAAAAGCAGCCAACAAGAAGGACAAAAGGTAAGTTTTTTTTGTCAAAAATTCTGCAGTCCGCCCCCGAATTTTTCTTCTCTGAAATTCTCTAACAACCCCCCCCCCCTCCCCATGCTTTATGTCACTTTCAAAATTTTAGCTCCTTTTTGGCTCTTTTTTGGGTTTCGCCTAGCTCTACTTTAAAATTCGAGTTGGCAACACTGGCAGTGAGTTATATATAATAATAATAATTTTTATTCCAGGATGTGGGGAGGTTAGTGCAATCCCACACGTTCCATATATATACATACGTATTTTTTGTACAGTAGGTATGTGAAATTGAAACAATATATGACGAAGAATAAATTAACAACTATGCATGGCGTGGTCTTGAGTGAGCTTGGGCCCAGCGCTCACTCAGTAGTGGCGTTTGGTGCTGGTAGGCTGCAGTCACCAACGTGTTGGCGGAGGCCATTAGCTGCATCCTGGCTCCAGTGACCCGGTGTCTCATCAGGCCGGCAAATCCATTTAGTCCTAATTCTGTGAACATTCTCGATGCGCTGCTGTATCTTCGGTATCGGCGTCATTATATACATAGAGTCTTCATTCCTTGCAGTATCAGTGTGAAATATTGTTCCCGTGCGGGAAGTAGGAAGGGAGGTGTGGCGGCTGTCGATGTCGCCCGAAACCTTCTGACAGCGAATTAACTCAAAACTATAAACGAGTCGAAGGTAAGCGGCGCAAATGCTTTACAAGTTTTTGACATTAATAAGTCAATTTACACGACTACTGATTATGGTAAAAACCCTACTTACCGAAGAAAGGTTATACCTTTGCTTTCCCTATGTTTTCCAGTACGACTTGTACAATATCTCAGCGTGATTGTCGGCATTTTGAAGTTATTGCCGGAGACCTGTGCCCGGCGAGCGCTTATAACCGACTGATGCCTGAGATATCTCACATCGGACAATGGTCCGATGTGCGTGGCCCGTACTTCGAAACCAAGGCCGACTCTATCTATATATCTCATTTGCTGGTAGGCACTGTAAGATCCGCAGCGCTAAACACGTTAGGATATAGTTATGTCCATTAAACACTTTGTAATAAGAATTTTGTATGGTTTGGTGCCAAATACATTTCTGATCTGAGTTTGGTAAAATAGGCGAATTTGGTCAAGTGCATGTATTATTATTTTTCTATGTCGCCAGGATAGAAGGCTTGTAGGTTCTCAGAGTTCTTGATAAAACGGTTCGGTTCCAAAGTACAATTGTGACAAATAAATAA
Source organism: Hesperophylax magnus (assembly GCA_026573805.1). Classification (NCBI taxonomy): domain Eukaryota; kingdom Metazoa; phylum Arthropoda; class Insecta; order Trichoptera; family Limnephilidae; genus Hesperophylax; species Hesperophylax magnus. The sequence goes on from JAIUSX010000012.1 coordinate 22,284,526, forward strand.
ATTTATTACTTATATAGGCCTCGCCGTGTTATTTCTGCATTTGTCTTTGATAGCGTTATTTCAATTTACCCGAACGTGTCTCTCCCAGTGAATTCAGTTTCATTTCCATTCTTCTCATCATATTACCTCCCCCTCTTGGTGTTATTTTCGTAGGTACATTCACCACTAGTGTGGATGTCTTTTTTTATACGCGAATGCATGTTATATACTCTGACAAAGAATGATACAATTCCACGATGGTCTCTGGCTCTATCTCAACCGAGTGCAGTTTCATGCTTATTGTATGGAATCTTTCCAAAACGTCGTTCCATACGATTTCCATTCGTTCCAAAACAAGGACCATTTCAGAAATACCACCCCCGTAAAAATTGCCGCCTTAAGCAGCTGCCTAGGTTGCCCAATTTGCCAAGACTTTGTATAATTTTAGCAGTCTTGGCAACAAGTAATAAAAATGTGCTTCCGTATATAATTCACGACCCATATTATGCGTAGTTTGTTATATGTAGTCTTTTAATTATGTACTTTTCTACTATACATCTTTGTTGATTTTCCCAACGAATATTGCAGCACCTAGTGACGAGCACATTTATCGGTGGGACGTTTACGTTTCAATATAGCTGTTGTGTTAATAATAACATGTAATTTTGATTTAGTTATCATAGAAAGACATCACTTTGTGGTTTGAGATGTTGAAACAAACAAACATGAAGTTAACGTTTTCGTTATTTCCAATGGTTATATTCAACTGTTGACAGTCGCCAACAATAGCGGTGTTAGCGTTTTTTTTTCAATTTATCGTCAACGCCCAGGAGTTCAATCCTTTGCTAGTATAGCGGTTCTCAATCATCGCCCGAGCAACATTTACCGCTTATTACGATGGTGCTCAGTAGAAGTTATTGGTAACCTACGAATATTTGTCTTTAATAAATATAATTTTTATACAATTGACTGTTTATAATGTGCTGATATTATTATACTGAAGGTTTGTAAAATTTATTATAATAAAATAAATTTTCTCATCTTTTTAATGGGGGTTCACCGCACAAACGCATTTTAGAGAAAACCGCCATTGGTTAAGATAATACGATGCAGTAACAGAAGTAGGGAGTGAGCTACTTACTGGAATAGGTGAAAGTAAAAGCATTAAATACATCGAAAATAAATAGATATAATAACATCGACCAACTATTATCTAGGCAGGGCGAGCGAATTAAAAATTTCGTATGGAAACCAAAAATATTGGGAAAACAGTTATCAAAAAGAAAGTGTATTATTTCGCAGTCGAAAGATTGGAAGAAGCGTTGCTTTTTACCTTTTGTTCAACGCTTACTACTAACTTTGTAAAGATCATTTTTCAAATATGAAAGTGAGGCAGTTAGTAATATTTTAGGCAGGTACAAAAAATCATCATCATTAACAATTTAATCAGATGTACGAGTATTCAAAAATATATTTTATTTCAAGACGGCGTATCGATAAAAGTAACAATTGATACAAATTCGCAACAAATTACCTTTGCCACAAAATGAACGATCATCGCTTCGAAGCTTATACAACAAGTTTATATCAAGTTGGGTTGTTAAGTTCATTTCTATTTCATGCGATACGATGCTTTTCAGGCTCGCTATTGGCCGATAAAATAAATAAAAATATTACATCATGGGATTTGAGCGATAACTTTGTGATGTGTTTTAAATTGTAGGGAACTTGCTTTTATATTTAGGATCTCGAAGAGAGGCGTCGGAATTCGCTGGAGAGTTGTATTATGAAATTACTTACTTAAATACTTATTTAATTTTTAGATTGAAATTAGGTGTAAGAGGGCTAATCTGTTGTTATTATACACCGATGTATAATAAGTATAGACACCCATTCATAGCATTAACAATATATTGGCGAACTAAAGCGATAAATGGTGTTTTTAGCGACAATGAAAAAGATTTTTTAGTCCCTATAATCTTGTATTGACAGATCGTAGAACGACCGTGACACACTCTACTGTAGAAACATGTGCCATGTTGAGTTTCAATCAATAATACTATAAACATGTTTCAAGTGATTTTGCTAATTTAATTGTTTTTCCCCTCTTGCCGACTCACATTCCTCGACGTTAACCTATTTAGCTACAGGATTTTCCAATAAGAGGTGTTATTTTGATATTCAATCGTAAAAGATCAATGGTTTCGTTGCTTGTGTGGCACGTAGCGCCGTCTTGTTGAAAGTAAACGATTGTCCAGATCAATACCATCCAATTCCGGCCATAAAAAATCATTAATCATCTCTCGATAGCGCAATCCATTCAACGTAACTGTTGCTCCAGCTTCATTTTCGAAAAAGTAAAGTCCAATGACTCCACCGGGCCATAAACCGCACCTTTGAGGATAGAGAGGTTTTTCAACAATAACTCTTGGGTTTTCCGAGCCCTAGATGTGACAATTTTGCTTGTTGACGAAGCCACCGAGGTGGAAATGGGCCTCATCACTCAAGATGACTTGCATTTGATTCACTCAAGTGAATTTTAATAATTTCAATGCGTTGTTGAAGCGTGTATCGTTCCATTTTTATTAATGGCGTAGTTTCTACTTGTCAAATGTTAAAAAAAAACATCTTCAAAAGTAACATCTACCGAAATAGCGGGCTATTCAAAATAACACCTCTTATTGGAAAACCATGTATAAACGCTATGAAATCGCAAAATTGAAGCCAAAAAAGCTATTTTTTCAATAATTAATGCTACATTTCTTAAAAATGAAAGCTATGAATGGGTGTCTCTAATAATAAGGCTAATAATATTATCTTCACTAATACCTACTTAGGTAATATCAAATCTTCAAGGCTACTTACTTGGAATATAGAGCAGATACCACCCACTTGTTCGATTTCATCTAAATATATATAAATCCAACCTTCCTATTCTTACTTCCAATGTTATTATTGTTATTTATTTATCAATGTAACTTATGACAGTTGTTGTAAAATAAGGTATGGTCTCAAATCTTAATGACTGATTCATTAGGCGATGCACTACGTCGTGTAATATTTTAAATTGAGCCGCTATCAATAACAACCCTAACGTAGATGGCGATAAGGTTTAAATTCCCGCTTAACACCATCCGCCTGTTTTGATTTATACAAGAAAAAAAACATGGCCAAAAAGTGCCTCTTATTTTATTTTGTGGATGTTCAGGCAAAATATTAAACTTTTTTTCGATCATTTTATAAATAACTTAATTTGCCACAATATACAATAAAATCAAAACCGAAAATAGGTTCGTAAGTAGGAGATTTTGAACTTTAAAGCAGTTTTCATAGGCCTTATACATTATTTTTTCTGGGCTTATAAAAAGAGGTATCTAAAAAATACTCGATTATTTCAAAGGCCAAGATGTATTCTACTCGCAGTATTTAATTAAAGCATCTAAAACATTTCTAGGCGACCAAATTTTCAAACCAAAAACACATGATTTTGCATTACTACGTATGGCATTGCCTTAAACTCTTATGATGCTGACCCACATCGATCCATTATTAGTAAGAAAACGGGCGCACACCGCGCGTCTGATTCCGCCAGCGCTTTGATAGTCCGTGCAGTATTTTTTTATCTGGGCGACAGTCGGCACGCTTCCTTGCCACACATCCCTTTTTCTTTTCTATTATCTATTATGTAGCCAGTTAAACACCATTATTAGTGGAAACGAACGATCAAAGCAATATTCTTATGAAAGTAATGTGTTACCATGAAAATGAAATCAGTGAAAACTTTATTTATCACTTTAACGACAGATTTGTTCTGTTTCCTTCTCGCTTTCGTTTAAATACAGCACAGGATGTCGGATTTCCGGTAAATGCCGTTTCGCTATTGCTTGTCGGAAAAAATAATAAAAGAGATAGTCAACTTCCTTCGGAGTGAGGAGAAGACACGACATCTACTGGCACTTTGTAAACCTGTTGGAAGAGTGAAAAGTCACCTGTTCGTCCCCTAATGCTACGTATACACTTGCGAGCAGAACCCCGAATAATAGGAAAGGAACGAATGCACGCAGTTCGACTCGCAAGTGTATTTACTCCATAAAAATCACCGTGCTAAATATCGAAAAAAATCAGTAATCAAGTCATCTATGGGGGTGCTGTTTGGGTTTTTTTTTAGGGAAAGGAAGAAGATAAAGTTCTGGGAAGGAAAAAGGTATCAGGTGCTTTCACTGCGGTGCCAGGCGATGGGTCAAGACAGTCCAGCTGAACAGGTCAAAAGTCTCCATCAACCAGTCTCTCGCGATCCGACCCGCCACGCAGTAGGTAGGCAAACGCATCCACCGCCAAAACCTAGGCAAACCTTACCCCATGAACCCGGGCACCCCTGCTAAGTCACCAAACCTATGACAAGAGTGTTGTTTATGCAATAAATGGTTCCCGGGGCGGCGGTTTTTTTAAAAGAAAATATTATTATCGTTAGTTAAAACTACGCCAACAGAAGCAAGTTTTACATAAATTTTTTACAAATTTCAAAAGCGGCATTGCAATAATATTTCACTTTAGAGTTGTTTAGTGTGATTTTTGATTTCTATAGCGCATTTTTTTATTAATTTAGAAAGTTAGAAATATTAACTTATCTGTCGTTAAAATACATACCTTAAATGTAGGCAGGTATAAAACTGATGCTATAAAACGGTTTGCAGACTTTCCTAATAAGGAAGTAGCGGGTTATTTAATCGTCGGACTATTTTGGTAGTTTCTGCAACCGTTGAGGTGCAAATTGATTAAAAAAGGACCAATATACGTCCGTCTCACCTTGAATAAGGCACGTCTCTGAAATACCTGAACATATGCGCAATGATAATAATAAGTCATTGTTTTTTTTAATAATTCGTAATCTACCATTCTCCCCAGGGCCGGTCCTGAACCAAACGACGCGACGTCTGGCCCGAGTATAATTTTGATGCCTCTCCTCAAAACCAATAGACGCCTAGGTAGGTAACAATTATTTTACAAGCAATAATTATTCGCCTGAAACACTCATCCACATTGAAAAATCTCCTGATAAAAGATACATGACGCCAACGGGACTCGAACCCGTGTCCCTTCGATTTCCGGTCGACAGCTCTGACCACTGAGCTATGGCGGCTTATCTCTTATCCGCGAAATAATTCAATATATACTAGTGTTTCATTCAACAATTACTGCTTGTTACATTTTTTCACCTGAAAACAACCAACTTTATTTTATATGAGAAAGGCATTGTAAGTGCTAACTCTCTCACTAGATGGCGTCGAGACAAATTGTCTACATTTTTAGGTGAAATACTAGGTAGGTGATCACTGAATATACGGATGATTTGTATATTTGTGTAGCGCCGTTTTTGTGTAAAATAATCTCAAGGGCGTGTGTTAGGACTGTTAGGTGGTAAGTATTATCAGCGCCTTGAAAATTCGTCACCGGGAGCGGTCTGCTCCAATCTCAGGGCCGAACCTGATTCTTCCGTCTGTAAATAAAATATATGTAAAATGTTCGGTTTAAATGATAAGTAATTTAAAGTAATTTTACAATAGCCCCAAAATATTTTCTAACTCAATAAAGCTATTTCCCTTCAGTACTCTCCGCACATTTGTTGAGTTTGCAATGTTTTCTGTGTATTTCAAATGTGCTATATACACATGTTATTTTTTAATTTTCCGTAAAAACAAATACTGTTTTAGAAACTAAATAAAATTATCTCATCGGTGTACGTATTAAAAATAAACATGACTATTTCTAAATAATAAAATTTTAATATGAAACGTAAAAAATATTGTAAAACTCTAACCACGTTTTTACTTAATTTTTTACTCGAATCGTAGAAAAATTGACAGAACTCGAGATTTCGTTTTGTTTTGGTAATTATTAAGAAAACTGTAACTTATATCGTTCATATGATGATATGATAAAAAAATAACTTTTAAAGTTAAACCGATTGTTACGATAGCGACGCGAAATATGAATTATTCATTTTAGCTATTGTTAGGATTTTATTAATGACATCCAGTGTAAATATTTGAGGCAAACTGTAAAGAAATAATATTTCTCTTTCTATGGTAAAAATAACGTATTTCTGCATCATAGAAAAAAATATAAAAATACTTTTATAAAATATGGACGCCCGGTCATATAGGTATGACCCTATAACGCTGGAGGGGTTAAATATATAAGTGATGTAAAACAAGAAAAATATTGGGGTTTTACGGTTTTTCATTATTTTCTATTATCTTCAAGAGATGTAGCAAATGTAAGATCTTAATTTAAATTCGCTTATATGTAAGGTGATGCCATACGTAGTAATGCAAAATTGGTTTGAAAATTTGGTCGCCTAGAAATGTTTCAGATGCTTTAATTAAATACTGCGATTAGAATACATCTTGACCTTCCAAATAATCGAGTATTTTTTATATAAGTCTTTTTATAAGCCCAGATAAAAATAATGTATAAGGCCTATGAAAACTGCTTCAAAGTTCAAATTCTCCTACTTACGAACCCATTTTTGGTTATGATTTTATTGTAATGTGGCAAATTAAATTATTTATAAAATGATCGAAAAAAAATTAAATATTTATGCCTGAACATCCACAAAATTAAATAAAAGGCACTTTTTGGCAATGTTTTTTTCTTGCATAAATCAAAACAGGCGGATGGTGTTAAGCGGGAATTTAAACCTTATCGCCATCTACGTTAGGGTTGTTATTGATAGCGGCTCAATTTAAAATATTACACGACGTAGTGCATCGCCTTCAACGACTATACGAACTCTATGAAAACTAAAAGAGGTGGGCGTTGCCCATTTACAATTCGAAATACAGAATACCGCGTCTTAAGTCAGCCTTGGAGAGAGTTCCACACATGAGGCCCTGAAGAAATTATGTGTATGTCATCTTTGGGGATTCTGTAAGGAGGGAGCTTTTGAGGAAAGGGAGGAGAGAACCAAGTTCTTGAAGAGATCCATCCGTGAAACGTGCCGCATATATACTACATACATATTGTTATTTTTAATTAATTGAACGTCAATTAACACAATTAATTCATTTAATTAAAACTCGCGACTACCGGAGTCGTAGTCGAGAGCCTTACCTTTCGACCACGAAAGACTTCTGGAAACATCTTCATTTGAAATGCAGGTAGAACAAGGACAGTATTCCCAACTGACGTTTGTTATCTAGAAACTACAATCAGGGGATATAAAAACGGAACGATTGTGTCCGCAGATATCTGAGTGATATGAATTTATGAATATGAAGGTGACCGGATATCTCATCAAAATTACAATTCAACACACCTTTAAAAAGTTATACTATAAAGTCATGAAAAGTGATGAAACAAAAACTAGAATAAATAGGTTAGTTTTTTATCGCCTTTATCCACTGAAGTGATTTTTTGGCATATTTTGCATAAACGTTTTGAGAGACCTCTTGTCATAATGTTCTATATTTATATTTTAATCTAAGAATTTTGGATAAACGGCGAAATCTAGGTGGATTCATTGGCTTTAGACCGCAATAAGCAGTTTTGCGTGTTTTCATATTAATATTTTGAGGAATGGTATTAATTAAAGAATATGGTGAATATACCTGTGCATGACACCAATCAATCCAGTGGTTAATGACTGTATTTCGCTTTTTAAAGTTGTGTTGAATTGCCATTGTGCTGAGTTATCATGGAACCAAATATTTATTTATTTATTTTGTAAGAAACAAACAGCTTTTATATAATATGCAGTGATAGATATAAATATACAAGTTAATTGAAGTCAAGCCACATAAGTTTCTTGCATTAGAAATGAAGTTTTAGTTTCTTAAAATTAATTTGGTGTTAAAGGAAGGGGAGAGGAAGAGGAAAATAGGAAGAGGATAGGAAGAGGAAAATAGGAAGAGGATAGGAGATGCTGCCGATACATTCCATACTCTCGTATTAATAATCGATCGTACGCATTACTTCATATCGATATTTCTTTAGGTTATTACCAAAAATGTCAATGCTGTAAAAAAAATTATTATATTGTGCACATATACGAGGAATTGGGGAATTTTTTCGAATGTTTGTCCTACACGAGGGTAGATAAAATAAATCAGATTGTCGGGTTGATCTAGACGGAATATGAAAATTTATTAAATTGGTAAGTTAAATATGAAGGAATGACTGCCAAATTCCACTGTGGGGCGCTCTCGCAATTTGTAGATTATGTGATATCAAATAAAATGAGTAGAAATAGTTACACAATGACCGACCTGACAGCAGAAAATAAATAATAATAGCAGTGGGCAGGATTATCCCTGGCGCCATCAACATTGCCGCCTAATCCCATTGGGGTGTGCCTGTGTTTGGACCAGGTAACAGAGTTACCAGGTAACAAGGCAACACAGGTGGGCAGCGGATAGTGGACGCTGCTCGAGCGACCCAATACTATTAGGTAATAGTGTACCTACTATTGACGGGTGTCACTCAAACTTTACAATAAACCTTACCTGGATACAATGGGAAAGTTAATTTTTCTATTTGAATACAGCACTGTAGCACAAAGAGTCTTAATAATAATTGAAAAATTTGTATAGCGCTGTTCTTCTGAAAAATCACCTCATGGAAGCTGTACAAATATGATATCTCAGGCTCTATTTAATTCTTTTTATTATTTAAAAACAGATACAGATAACATATTTACCTGAGAGGTTACTTCAGATAAACACACTTTTATTGAAAAGTTTAAGCTAGAAGATACGACTTTTCACGCAAAGGACACTACACAGGGTGTCCGGGGGTAAAGTGCGCTAACTTCGGGAGGTGATTCTACATGATGGTAGAAGTGAAAATATTAATATTTTTTTAGAAATTCCAATGTTTATTTTCCCATGCAAAATTTTTTGTCAATAAAAGAACATTTATTTTCCCATAAAAACAATTCAACTTCTTAAACTAAATTATTAACGGAATTTCCAGAAAAGTTTTTTTTTAATCTTTCAGCTGTACTATCGTGTAGAATCATCCCCGAAATTAGCACACTTTACCCCCGGACACCTTTATTAAAAATGTTGGAAATTGTATGAGTACATTTGCTATTTTTCCATTACTATTGACATTATATTTATTAGAAGATTCTTGGCAAAATTACAGTTGATATTTATTTGAAATATTAATATTTTAATTGTTCTATTTTAGGAATGGAGAATTTTTGTGAAATGACCTTAAAAAGCTTAGAAAATCTAATTAGGTATAAATAGTTATCAATGGTAGTTTACATTTTTTATATGTATTTATATATATTTTATACATTAACTCCGCATAGTAGGTCCCGAGGAAAATAATTTCCCCCAGGGCCTGTGTCATCTCTGGGTATGCTTTGTGGAGTGTCTTTTTAAGAGAGGAAGGAATAAATTCATCAATAAAATGATCTCACTCTACATCTCTGAACTATACGTCCCGGAAAACACTGGTCTGAGGCAGTCAACTCTTAGATCAGCAACATCAGCAGCTGTAGGCAGACTGATAGAACCTATGCGCAAACCAAATACTAAGTTTGGTGATCGCGCTTTCGGAGCATCTGGGCCGAAGGCTTGGAATAAACGTGGGATCCATAACAAGTCCAACAGAATTCAGGTCTAAACTAAAAACTTACCCTTTTAAGCTGTCATACCCTTATATTAAATATACCACTCCTGCGAGAAAGTATAGTATAATTTTCTGTATCTGAATTTCGCTAATAAACAATTAGTTAATGTTAATTAAGTGTTAATCTCAAGTGACCTACCAGGTAAGTAATGTACTGTATATTATCTCCATATATAGTTAGTGATAACATAGATCATTGTAGAAATGTATTGTAGGTATATTTGTACAGCGCCCTTGAGGTGATTTTGAACAGAAACGGAGCTATACAAATCATCCAAATATTATTATTATTATTATTAAACATGGGTATTGAAGAGACTAATTTTGTAGGAGGGAGGAGGGACTCGTTATTGAGTTGAACTCAAGAACGAGTCGTAAAAGCAATCCGTTCTCATGTAACAAATGTCAACCGTATACACATATACATATGTTTATTTACAATGTCCCGGACTGTGGAGGTGAAAGGTTTCTGACTTTATGGATATGACTGTATGAAAAGATGAGTTTTAAGTTTAGCTCTAAATTCTGTCGAGTCTGTGATCGCTTTTAACTTCTTACATCGGTAACCAGGCAACTCAGGACAGCGGCAATTCAATACACCCTTGAAAAAGTGTTATAAAGTCCATGAAAAAACTAGGTGAAATAATATGTTATGTTAGGTTAGGTTTATAGGACATAATATTCAATGACTTTATATAACTTTAATAGTGTTTTGAATTGCCACTGTCCTGACTTGCCATAACACCGTTGTGAGGATCAAGGCAAAGGAGAAGGGGAAATATGGGGAACAGAAAGGTAGGGACGTACGTAGCTATTTAGATCTGGTCACCAAACAAGGCTAAAGCCACTTCATGCAATGTTTCGATTCGTAATATTCGATTATTGATCATGATTACTGATACCTGCCCTGGTCGAATAGCAAATCTTTGCCGGGCTGAAGGAAACCTAAAAAAACATCCTACACAACCTCCCAACCTATACCACACCCTATGCTCTGATGACATTCAGGCGATAGTCGCATGGCAGCCTCAACAGTCCGGCTAACTTCATTACGCTCCAATACAGCAGCCAACACGATTTCGCCAAGATAAAACCACGTCGACAAAACTAATGTTAAGTCAAAAGGAATCGACAATGATGAAGCACAACGTGCTCAAGGATAGAATCAAGCAAAAGCTTTCTATATAGGAACAGCTTTACTCAATAATAATACTGAATTGTTGAATCCAGACCAAAAAAATCACGACGCCAAACGCCTCTGTAAACTACAGCCTTCTGTCCCCAAGCCTGCAAGACTCAAAAGCTGGGTTCAGGTATCAGAATATACTTGCAAAGCAAAAAACCTAACTTTCACAGCGTTATACAAATATTATATGATTTCAATGCTAACATATTTTGACGAAGTGTCCAACCAGGTATGAACCGGTAAACCGGGATCTTAACTGCATGTTCATCTGAAGATGTTGTCCTGCATCCTTACACCGAGTAAAAAGGAAGAGATCTATGCGTGTTTTGTGGAGGGAGAATGGTTTGATCAAACGCTCTTGCTAGTACGTGTTGTTATAATATTGCTTGGTGAAGCCAGCCCACACGATCCGAGTTAGCTAGGCTGTTCGAGATCAACCACTGAATACAATTCCTCAGTTAAGCAAGGCCGCCCGTTGCATAGCACGCGTTTACAGTTCGTGTACCTTCGGCCGTGTTTTACAAATACAAATAATAAGTTTGTTTATTTAAGTTTAAAAACATTTTTGCAAACGCGGGATCGGTCACGACGTTGAAAGCTTAGTCTGACAAACACAACGTGCGGACAGTTGTCACGTAGTTACCATTTGGTGTTGAAAACAGAACTTTTCCCGTAGTAATTGATTCCCCGTGTAAGCGGACTCCTTCAGTGTTGGTGGTGGTTGAAGTTTCAAATTGTGAAAGTAGCCGTCTATAACTTTATCAAAACTTTTGATTTAATCTCTGTGCGTCGTTCTATTGGTTACCAGTTTTCAGTTTTTTCTACAATAGTTCAACATGTTACCCGCTGATCTTTGACAAGAGTAAGTTGTAGATTGTTTACTTTTTGTATCGAAACCTAATCTAAGTCCACTTAACACCTTTAAACCACAGGTTAAATATTACAAGATAAGACTAACCAGTGGTAACTGAACAACCGATGTAAGTTTGTAAGCTTATAACTCCGTTGTAACTTCTCCCTCTTTCTCTGTAACGATGTACGTATCAGAAAGAGAAGTTACAACGGAGCTATAGGTGTCCTTAATTCTCTTGTTTAATATCTCAACGCTGTGAAGCCGACATCAGGAGTTGTCAGTCAAGTTTTAAGTCTCCAGAGTAGATGAGATTGACATGGGAGGCTGTGATCTGTGAAGGAAGGACCTTATGCTGAACCAGAGTAAAACTGTATTTCTTCAATCTCCGCAGTGTACAATATCCTTGTACAGTATATTCGCAGTCAAATCTAACCGATAAAACTAACCAACAAAAGCGAAGTTAGGATGAAAGGATGTCAACAACCTCTCTCCCGGTAACACTACTTGCTTCATAATAATATTGAGCCCGCCTTACCAACATGTTCCGTATTAATATTTAGATTTCCTTCATATCACAAAGACAGGGCCGGCCCTACAAAATGCCCAAAATATATATATTATTTTTTAGTTTATTCATACCTTGAAAGCTTTTACAAGTATACATTGATATAGGTAAGTTGTCCAGGGGTACAATAATAAGTGTATAGTACTAATGAACTGAGTATGAACGATATAAGCAGGTGCAAAACAAGTTGTACAAAGAAGTTGAATTATCTATTTATATAAAAATTTAAATGTTCGTTTGTTCAAAATCTTAAATCTCCGAAAGTTCTTCATCGATTGCTTTGAAATTTTGACACAATGTTGTAGTCGAATACGCGTGTGTTTTTATATGCCTATATTATATTGATGTCACCTGTGACTGGTGAAAACATGCTATATTTGAAAAACTGGGCGACTCGTTGGACAAATATGCTTTTTTTGAAACACAGTGCCATCTGTTGGACGTAAAAGCAACATGCGCTATTTTTCTCTATCTGCACAGGAAGACTGTGCAACAGCAACAGCTAGTATATAATACAAGAGTGCAACATAAGTACGGTAAATATTTTCTTAAAGGAAATTACACTTCGTTTAACTAATCACTACAAGAAACAACGATTTACGTAGGAATATTTGGTAAAAGTAGCATTATAATTACATAGTATTGAAAGTTCAAAATTATAATTACATGAGTACTGAAAGTTCAAAATTATAATTACATGAGTATTGAGGGTTCAAAATTATAATTACATGAGTATTGAAAGTTCACAATTATAATTACATGAGTATTTAAAGTTCCCAATTATAATTACATGAGTATTGAAAGTTCCCATTTATAATTATATGAGTATTGAAAGTTCCCAATTATAATTACATGTGTATTGAAAGTTCCCAATTATAATTACATGAGTATTGAAAGTTCCCAATTATAATTACATGAGTATTGAAAGTTCAAAATTTATTTTATAAAACGATACCTTTGCCGCCATTTTGGACTGCCATACTAGAGAGAATTTCGTTTCAATATAAATACGCATAAATTATTTAAGGGAAGACAATACCCTAAAATAAAGCCAGAAAGACACGTAATGAAGCAGTCGTGAACAAAAAAATGCGACGCGCGGCCCTGGGGCTCTATTCCTGAATCGAGGGCGCTCGTAATCGCCGTCGAAAGTACGTACGTTGGTCGTCGTTGCTATTCCCGAAATTGGTCGAAGGTACATACTTCGACGCCAAACGTCAAAAGTCATTCCACACAACAACTACTGGGTATAACCAGTAGAAACAGGGCAGCGAGTGATAGGTTGTTGGCGTTTCTATGGAATTGGCTGTCAAAATCTAGTCTAGCTGTCAATTTTTGTTTTACCGCGCGAACGTTCGGACCCGCAAAATTTCCCACTTACTAAGTCTTTATCGGAGCTTACAAGCTCAATTAAGAGTTGCTTTTGGCAATTTGTAATATGTCCCGCAGCCATTTCTGTTTTGAATAACGAATAACTGTTGTCTGTTTGACAGTCACACCATAGAAATCCAAAAAACATCAGGAACATAGACAATATTCACAGGGGTGCCAATATAATCATCTCTTCTACCAACTTCGACCGTTCGACGCTCAAGAATACGTAAAATTGAAACATTCGAAAAAGTTAGTCGCGACGACTAGTAGTTTTTCACTCGAAGACGGCGCATACGAAAACGATTGATCGTTTAACTCCAGAATCGCAGGCCTGGTGTGTTGGCCAAACCTGCGACTACAAAATCGATCTTTCCGCGGGGTATATTTTAATTATTTCTGCTGAACGTATTGCTAAAATCTCAAATATTTCTAGAGGGATCCCTTGGGAAGTTACTGATTAGAAAAAAAAAATTGTCCTTACAACTAATTTTATAGTTGAGAAATGTTTTATAAAATTTTCAAACCGTTTCGCATAAAAATATTTTAATGATAATGTCATGTTTTTATTAATTTTAAAAATAAATAACTTAAATCCGCAGGGATCCCTTTAGAAACATTTGAGATTTTAGTAATACGTTCATGAGAAATAATTAAAATGTGAGCGTCGAGTAAAACCCCGTTATTAGAGTCTTATGTCGCCTTAATTAACCAAAACTATGAACCTAACAACATATTTTCTGCATATAAATAAGTAGGCAGAAGTGGTAGCCGAAGTTGGGGACGCCCGAGGAAGACATGGCACGACCAAGTGAATCATATATTTGAGTCGGGCCATGTCAAGAGTCAGAATAATAGAAGAGTATGTGTGAGACGATGTATGAATGTGAATGAGGCAAGGAGTGTGTGCCAAGACCGAGTTGTTTGGCGGTCCGTCCTCTCTGCCTACCCCTGCGGGGAAACGGGTGGTGGTTAGTTAGTTAAATAAGTAAATAGCTGTTTCTTGTAACAATTGTTGAAACAAAGTGTAATTTTCATAATCTGTGCCTGAAAGTGCTGCGGTTAGGGTAATAAATAACAAAAAACCCAGTTCAACAAGTTCTGCCGTGTAATTATTACTACACGTGACAGCTGTTTCACCTCCCGAAATATTGTTATTATAAAATGCGCGCCTAAGTAACTCAATCTAATAAACCATCTCTCTGTCGTTCAAATCATCCCTTAGCTTCTTCATTCCGACCCTGTCGAGGTCGAGCCTGCTGCATTTTTTCACTTCATCAAAATGAATCTGGCTATAAAATCAACAGAAAACCCATTATTAATCAATTTTAATAAACAATGATTATTAGCTTTGAAAAAATATTCCAAGAAAAAATAAATGCCGCCGAGGGGAATTGAACCCGCACTCTTCTGATTGCCGTTTTTTTCTCGGAAAATTTTTACAAATGTGTTTCAGGTTAATAATAATTTATTTTTTTGGAATAACTTTATTGGGTAAAACCTCAAATTGTAATATTTAATTATAGAAGACAATATTAGCGATTTCTAAACGAAAATCTGAAACAGAAAAACAAGAAAAAGATACGGTCACATCTAGGACTCGAACCCAGGACCATTGACTTGCCGGGCACAAAAAAAAATAAGATAGGTTTATCTAAAAGACGCTGTCTAGATTGCATTTTGTTCGGGTTGAATCTTGCGATCATACATAAAGATAGTTGCTAGTTGAAAAAACGAAGACAATGTTGGTAGTTCTTATTCGAAGTATGATACAGTTAAATGTGACCGAGGGGGATAGGGTCCCATTAGCTCAGTGGTAGAGCGGTGCCCCGGCAAGGCAAGTGTCCTGGGTTCGAGTCCTAGATGTGACCTATCTTTTTCTAATTTTTCTGTTTCAGATTTTCGTTTACAAATCGCTAATATTGTCTTCAATAATTAATAATTATTGCTTATAATAATTTGTTATCCTTTGTGCTTTGCACAAAAAACCTTTTCTTGTAAATATAAGTTAATCTTTAAAAAAAAACATTATTAATCAATTTAAAGGCTTCAACTATTTTTGTTAATTTCTCAACATTTCAAAAACTAAAACAAACATAAAATATATTTATAGCGATTACTCAATATTTTGCGACACACATTATTAGGTCATTGCACCTTTTCAAGTGTGAAAGCACCTCACATCATTTAGATATTATTGTATTGTGCGAAAAATAATTTATTGTCTGCGTACGCACTTGTCGTGGTCGTCTATACTGAATACAAATGATAATAAAACAGTGTCACATCTGAGCAAAATGCAACGTTGAATAATGGAGTCAATGCGTGAGACTCACCTCATCAGCAGTAAAAGGAAAATAGGATATTTGGAAGCAACAGCCAATAGAATTTCTTTCCACAGTCAGCATCTCAGGTGAATTGATTACCTGGATTAAACACGTGTAGTTTGACTTGCATCAAAATTAGCCCACGAGGATGAAAAGTTAGATGTTTGTATAGCGTGTGTTAACTCATTAGTCATTAGAAAGTAAATTCTAGAGATATGCATATTGCCTAGGGCGGCATGATGCTATCCACATGTTTTTTGCCTAGCGGTAATCTTCCAGTTCTTATTGGCGTAAATGTCCATCACTGAAACACTCTGATGTAGGCATCCGTGCAGGACCGGATCTAATCCGGATCCTCGAGAGGCCCCGGCCTAGGGCCCAAACTAGGGAGGGTCGGCCAGCTACCGATATACATGTATTTTTTTAATATGTCAACTTTAGGTATACTGTGAATCTGGCACACGTTGACTACACAGGACTCGGACATTAATACATAAAATTTTCCATGGTGTCCTAAATCCGTAGGGGGTCCCGGCTAGATGCCAAAACGATTCACATTGAGGGCACAGGACTTCTAAGCAATAATTAGTCGCCTGAAATATCAATACAAATTGAAAATATCTCCCGAGTAAAAATAAATGCTGCCAACGGGAATTGAACCCGTACCTTCTGATGTCCGGTCAGGTGCTCTGAAACCACTGAGCTATGTCGGCTTATTTCCAACTCGCCAATATTTACTAGTACCTCAATCAATAATTACTGCTTATTATATTTTTTCCACCAACTTTATTTTTGTAGGAAAGGCTTTGTTAGTGCTAAATTTCTCACTAGATGGCGAGACATATTATATCTTCATTTATTGGTGAATTCGCCAATAAATGAAGATATGATATATTTATTATCCTTTATGCTATGCATAAAACTTTGTCTTATAAACATTAGTTTATCATTAAAAAATAAAAAAAAAATATTGTAATCGGAAAATGTTGCTATGTACGCAATGGATAGGATAGATGGCGGACTATGCTAGCATTAGATTGAACTTACGACGCCTGGGTGGGAATCCATCGCATTTGTACACTCGGCTGCTAGCCGGTTACTTTATAGGCTTAAACAATGTTAAAAGATTTCAATTTAAGAAAATGCTGAAAGATTTCCGTATAATATTATATAATAATATTTTTGGGATACTGACTTTCCGAAAAACAAAAATCGAAAACTTTTATAGAAAAAAAATCGCCTGCTACGCTTTTTCTGTGCCTTTGTGGTAATTTATATTACACTCCCTTCTCCCGCAACACATATACCTTAATTGGATATACCATGTAAACCAATTCGCCTGCTGCGCATTTTCTTCGTATGTCTTTGTGAAGGTTATAATAAATTTTCACTCCTTTCGCTCTTGTCAATTACCTTCTCCACAGTTGGGGATGCCATAGATCTATAGGTTCTGAGATTATTGAGGAACTGGGACTAATGTGCGGTATTCGCAAGTCTTTTTTAAAACGTTCAAAATGGACTTTAAAGCATTTCACCCGTGCAATTCCTTATATAATACAGGGTTTTCCAATAAGAGGTGTTATTTTGAATAGCCCGCTATTTCGGTAGATGTTACTTTTGAAGATGTGATTTTTTGACATTTGACAAGTAGAAACTACGTCATTAATAAAAATGGAACGATACATGCTTCAACAACGCATTGAAATTATTAAAATTCACTCGAGTGAATCAAATGCAAATCATCTTGAGTGATGAGGCCCATTTCTACCTCGGTGGCTTCGTCAACAAGCAAAATTGTCGCATCTGGGGCTCGGAAAACCCAAGAGATATTGTTGAAAAGCCTCTCTATCCTCAACGGGTGACTGTTTGGTGCGGTTTATGGTCCGGCGCAGTCATTGGACCTTACTTTTTCGAAAATGAGGCTGGAGCAACAGTTACGGTGAATGGATTGCGCTATCGAGAGATGATTAATGATTTTTTATGGCCGGAATTGGATGGTATTGATCTGGACAACGTTTACTTTCAACAAGACGGCGCTACGTGCCACACAAGCAACGAAACCATTGATCTTTTACGATTGATTATCAAAATAACACCTCTTATTGGAAAACCCTGTAGAAACATAGGAAATGAGCCACGCCATGAACCATTGATTTTTAGTAAGGAACTGTGCGCACAAGTGTTTGCCCATACTGATGCATATCGCATGTACGAACTTTCATTGGCTCACCCGTTTTGATAGTCCGTGCAGTTTGGTCGTAGCTCGGCGATAACTGTCACGCTTCTATGCCATATTTGCCTTTATTTTTCTTATGAACCGCTGCATTGTCACCCGAGCCTCTCTATTCCTTCTTTTAAACTCAAAAATGAGATCATTATAGTTAATGTATGTACTTATACAAATCATAGTTCGTTTGAAATAAAATATTATTATAAAATAAATGGAAATAGGGCATTATAAAGCAAATAATGGGATATCGACCATATTTTTTTAAAACAACATTATGATGTTCGGTGTAATTTATTGCAATTCCCAGGGTGTTCATTATAAGTTTTTGTACACTTTTTACTTCACGTGCATAAATACATATTTTCCCACAAATTTGTACATGCTGCCAAAAGCCATGGCACGAATCTGGCTTGACTTTTGAACTAAAAGATATTTTTGACAGTCTTGTAATTTTTTTTGATTTTTTAAGTTATTTTATTTTAAAAATTGAGTCGCAACCAATTAAAAAATGATGTTCTGAAATTCCTGAATAAAAACGTCGTAAAGTAACAATAAAATTTTACGGGCCACATTACTAGCCGTCTAGGGCCGTGGGTTGGGCACGTCTTCACATCACTGATTATTCCGTTATCTGCACAGACTCCTGCCAAAATCAAACGTTAATAATAATTTCAATAACTGTTAACATAAGAATTTTTTTTTAATTTTGTTAAATCGGTTAAACGTAATGTCTCCATATTACCATATTTCAAAGATTTCATTTCTACAGCGTTTGTGAGGTAAAACCGTGTATGGTCGTGTGAGAAATTTGGAGATTAAAAAAGAATACAAGACTAATGTAATAAGCGTAATGATACACATATAATGTGTAGTATTGCAATTAATCTTTATATTCGAATGTTTTTGAATATCTTGTGTTATTGTTACTTGCGGAAACTTTACTAGTTGAAGCTACCAAGTAAACAATCATTATTATGAACATGTGTATGCAACAGAATGTTTTCCCAAGTAAAATAAAATTAGCAGACATTGGGTTATGTGCATTTGCATATATGTATAATTTGACCCTTTTTGGTCTTTAGTGCATATTTGCGACTTTTTGGTCGTTAGAGCATATTTCAGCCTTTTTTTGTTTGTTTGTGCAAATTAGGGCTTTTTCGGTTGTTAATGCATATTTGACCCTTTTTGGTCTTTAGTGCATATTTGTGACTTTTTGGTCGTTAGAGCATATTTCAGCCTTTTTTGTTTGTTTGTGCATATTAGGGCTTTTTCGGTTGTTAATGCATATTTAACTCTTTTTGGGTCGTTAGTGCATATTTGGATCTTTTTGGTTATTAGTCTATATTATAGCGTATTTGAGTTTTTTCTCATTATTGCAGTTTTCAGCCATTTTATTCTTCAAAGAGAGCTGTTCAAAATAGAAATGCGTTATTTTCGCATTCGGTTCGTCCCTTTCGCCCCGTGAATTAAAAAAAATTCCTAAAAAATAGGTGTCTAAAGACAAATTTCTCTTTTTACCGTGTAATCGTGACCGGTCGGTTCAATTCCTCAGCTGACTAAGTCCTCCATTACGACACAAGCAATATTTTACGCTTACTGTGATGGTAACAGGTGATTTTCAAATTTTGTCTTTCAACAACAAAAAAATATATATTTGTTCATTACATATATATTTAGGCATTGCTATTTTATGTTTTGCCATTTTTAGTGTATATTTAGGCATTGATAGTGCATATGCTAGCAGGGCCGGCTGAACGCGGGCCATTTGGAGCATCTCGGGCGCCTAATTGCCAAGGCGCTGATAATACCCAACACCTCCAACAGTCCTAAAACATTGCCCTTGAGATTATTTTTTATGAAAATTGTGTAACACAAGTTCAGGGCCGGCGTTAATGTATAATTCTAGCATATTTTGAAATTTTTATAGTGCATACAATCCGCTTTCTAGTTATTGAGTATTTTGCATATTATGTATTACGAAAATGAATGAAATGATTATTAAATGCATGTTTATTTTCTATTAATAGAAACCCAATGTCTTGTGTTTACAAACAAGTATTTGGCTCTGAAGTGATTACTACTTATCTCATATAATAATTGTACATTAACAATTCATATTACGTACCATTTAACACATCAAACACACATACACAACACACAGACAAACGAACACACACATACACACTTGCATACATGGCTGAACGTCAAAAATTGTTTTATTTGAAGTTACTTATTTAATTTACACAAATATGATAATAAATTGGTAATTCACTAAAGCGGTACGACAAATGGTGTGATGGTGGATTCACAAAAGAAAGGTGCATACTGCACACATAACAATAAATTATTTAGCTAACAAATACATGTGTATATTTTCTTGGCTAGTGGCAAATACGATGTTGTACAGGGTGTTTAGGGACATACTTGACTTACTTTAACCAGTGAAAAAAAACAACTTAAATGTCACCGGCGACAAATTTTTATTTTATTTTACATATATATCAAAATAAGCATGCAACATTCCCACGTGATACAGTTACGTAACGCGTAAGTATGACAACGATGGACGACGGATGTCAAATAATGTCCGCCATCTTAAACTGTATGAAAATTTTCATCCCGAATTCATATTTTGAAAATACTTTTCGTTCTTTAAAAATTTATATAGACTTGCAGCCGTACAAAGGAAAAAAAAACACTTCACATTCGTTTAACGGTGTTTTTGTTATACAGTGTATAAAGAATGTGTGTAAAATTTGGCAAAAATGTTTTTTCCGACTTCACGCATGAGCATTAAAACATTTTTCAAACGCGAAAGCCGCGGTTGACAGCTGTTTTTATGTCTATTGAAAAATCTTTACAGATCGTGTGTGGTTAATAAATTGATCAATTTACTATTATATTCGAGTTATTCAACATATTTGCAACTTATTTGTGCTATTTTTTGTCAGTTTTAGACGAGTAATTGTACAATAATAGCATTTGTAAAATTTACCTTCATGTTATATGATAGAACTAGGTTAAAACGGTTATGCCATTATACGAATTGAATTTTATGGTCTCTATTTTACAAGGACTTGTTTAAAGTGATGTTTTTTTACAACATAAACAAGTACCCGGCGTTGCTGGGGATTATCCTTAGGAGATAGACATATACCATCGCGGAATTTTCTCTAGACCTTTTTAAGATATACAATTCCGTTGTACATACGACAATGAAGAACGAAACGCACAAACTGATGCGGATAGCGACTTTATTTTATACTATTAAGAGATGCCTAATGAATGTGTTGGTAACCATGTATCGAAGAAATAAACGTTATAAATTGTGCAAGCAATGCGTTAAACTTTTCAGATTTATAATGTTTCCAGGAAATTTTTATGTTTTTTTTGTATGAACCAGATGAAAAGTAAGGTTTTTTTACAGTTTTTTTGCAAGCTCTCTAAATAAAACGACTGTATTTAAAAAAAAATATTTCTCTAAACATGTTTGTGGTAAATTATTTTCAACTTTTTTAAAGTTTTAAATTAAAATATTGCACTTTTTAAGTTTTAAAGTATATTTCGAATACAAATCAAATAGGTAATTTTTATCTAGTTTCTAAAATTGTATTCGTTTTTACGACATCTTCAAAATTAATAAATATAGAACATTTAAAATACCTTGGAAATTCGATGAGAAATTATTATTATTATTTGTAGTTTACAAAACAGATAAACAACCCCCTGTGACATGAACTATTTTATGTCAGTTTCTATTTTACGTTTCAATTAGTAAGGTTTTCACATACACGGTTGTTTAGTAAGACCGTTATTGTTTTTGACATTTTAATCCCAGAACACATTCGCACCCAATTAAAACGTCAGTACCTAGTACCTACTGCCATACGGTGGCAGTTGATGATGCAATCGCAATGATTGCTTTATAGACGCCTTAGATTTAGATACCTACTTACATAAATCATAGCCCGGCGCTAATAAGATCTGATATAGAACTTTCCCATTTAGCTAGAAGCACTCACAGTAGTTTTAAATAATTCCTCCCTGAACGACAACGCTACAGTAAAGCAAGCAGCCTTGACACAGTATGATCATTTGCTATTCTTTTTGTGAATAGATTCGGGTTTTGCGTGTGACCGCTCCTCTAAATCTGTTCTGTGCCCAGCGCCATTAGCGGAGGTCTCAGTAGCGGTACTTCAAATGTGACCGAATCACACAAAAACCATAATATTTTTTGTAGATTTTTTTTTGGTTTTTATTTTGTGAAATCAACTAAAAATTATTATGGAACAATTCACCTAACGAAACAAACAACGACTGAAGTATTATTTTTTATTGTTTAATCCAGATCTCAGAGAGAGTGGTGCAATCCCACGAGTTCCATATAACACGTAGGATATTATCAAAGTAAAAATAAATAAATAAAAAACATTGTAAGATAATACATAGGTAGGTAAGGTACCTACATAGATTGAGAAATGTCACTAACTCAATGACAATTATTTTTCAGATAGATTCAAATAAACAAGACGATTTCACAATAGAAACATAATCTTTACTGAACCGTTATAAAGGCCACAAACAAATTTACAAGTAGACGAAATGACAGTCAGTCAATAATATATTATATCATGTACGTTTGCATCTTGATCGATGAGTACAAACGAACCAACAGTGAAAAACAAGTAATTTAAAAAGTTATTATTTTACGGAAATCGACCAAATTTTTTTATCATAATGTTTTTTGTGTTCGAAGTAAAAATGGGGTTTCATTGTATATTTTGGATTTACATACTTACACTCTTCCTATTATGAAAAAAAAAATAGAATGCAATAGACCTTACATAAAAAAATAATTTATTAGTTCTTTTGCCATGCACGATCATCAAAAAATTCTATGTGTAGGTAGGTAGTCCTATTACTGTATGAACGCGTAACGGAAACAACTTTAAAAAAAATACAGTATTTTAGCTAAGATTTTCTGTGACAGTTTCACTTGATTAACTTTTTTGCTTTCTTATAAAATTATTTACAAAATAAATAAAAAACAGTTTTGTGCTTGAAATCGAACGTTTCTAGACTCCGTTTGTCAAGCGATTTTAATGCCTATTACCTACAATATAAGGCATACCAAGAATATACACATTTTTGGCTTGTAGCTTGCCCTTAACAACGTATTAAAGACCTATAGTAATGAGACGTTGGGTGTTTATGAAAGTATTAGGTATATGAAAATACATATTTAAATAAAAGAAATCAGATTCCTTATCAAAAATAATAAAAAGTCATGTGTCTGCTTAAATACTATAAACCTTATGCCAAGTATAATCGGAAGAATTTACGTCAAACAAATGCATTAAAACACATGCTTTATATAAAAATAACTTTATAAAATGTATATTGATTGCAAAAAGGGTGCCCGGGGACTTGTAGCATATTATAGTTCCGCCACTGCGCGCCTTGCGGCAGTTAGTGGCTAGACTAGGTGCTAGGTGCTATCTGGCACTATTAGCAGGTAGCTACGTGGAAACTTCAGCGTTGGACAGATTAAAGACTTTATAAAACCACAACCATTATATTACCATTGCGCATGTGCTCAGGTATGCAGGAGACGTGCCTTTTACAAGGTGAAACGAATAAATATTTGTGCTTTTTCAATGAATTTGCACTTCAAAAAACGTCCAAAATCGTCTGATGATCAAACAACTTACCACCTACTTGTTAAGGCATCCTGCAACGTGTCTGATGGTATACTTAGCACTGCAAGTAATTTAGTTGTTTGTACTTTAATATTTAGTTATATTACTAGCGCAGACCCGTGAAAATCACTGGATATTATAATTGTAGCCATTGTAGGATTTGTAAAGCTGAAAGTATGTATTAAAAAATTGCCTTAGGATCATTATATTTCACAAGTAGAAATTTACTTTTCTCATGTTAGTAAACATGAAAAATTACAACTTAATAATAATAATTGGATGACTTGTATAGCGCCGTTTTTGTGCAAAATCACCTCAAGGGCGCTGTACAAATTTATAATACATTTCTACAGTGATCTATGTTATTACTAACTATTTATGGAGATAATATACAGTACAATACTTACCTAATAGGTCACTTGAGATTAACACTTAATTAACATTATCTAATTGTTTATTAGCGAAATTTATATACAGGATTTAGGACATGATTGGAAAATTGAATATAACTGGACTTTCTCTCAGGAATGTTATATTTAATTTAAGAGTATGACAGCTTAAAAAGGTAAGTTTTTAGTTTAGACCTGAATTCTGTTGGACGTGTTCAATCCAATGACTTAATAAAAATACAAGACACCTTATATATTCATACTAATCGAACAGAAAAAGACAGCAATTCAAATAAAATGTTTGTACGAATGACCCATATGAACGGCCCCCTTAATTGTGTCCACTGTACATAGTTCAGTGAAACTACGCGCGTTGTTTCAGTAACATATTAATTCATCTAAGCATCTGTTAAACATTTTAACAAAACAAATAAATAATTATTAATTTGGTACCTACATAAAAGATACATGACGCCAACGGGACTTGAACCCGTGTCCTTTCAATTTCCGGTCGACAGCTCTGACCACTGAGCTATGGCGGCTTATCTCTTATCCGCGAAATAATTTAATATAAAATCTTGTCTTAAACATTAGTTTACCAAAAAAATAATAATTAATATTTGAGAAGTTCTAGTATCTTCACCAAAAAATGTAGACAATTTGTCTCGACGCCATCTAGTGAGAGAGTTAGCACTTACAATGCCTTTCTCATATAAAATAAAGTTGGTTGTTTCAGGTGAAAAAATGTAACAAGCAGTAATTGTTGAATGAAACACTAGTATATATTGAATTATTTCGCGGATAAGAGATAAGCCGCCATAGCTCAGTGGTCAGAGCTGTCGACCGGAAATCGAAAGGACACGGGTTCAAGTCCCGTTGGCGTCATGTATCTTTTATCAGGAGATTTTTCAATGTGGATGAGTGTTTCAGGCTAATAATTATTGCTTATAAAATAATTACTAGGAATGTTCTTTCTTTGTAAGTAGGTACTTACATAATAATTATATTTGGCAAGTTTTTATAACCCCACTTTTATGAAATATTACCGAAGGGCACTGTACATCTGTACAAAGAAAAAAATAGCCGAATATTATAGTTAAATACATAATTAGCTTTGAAATTTAGCTTTTTCAAATTATTCACATAGATCAAACCGATGATAACATGTATTTACATATTTGCTGCCCGCGCCATCCGTAAATATGTAAATATTAAAGCAATTAAGTGAATATAATAGTATTTTTAGGGTTATTGAACTAAAGCATTTAATTATTTTCTAGCTGTGTACAATGCGCTCTTGTGGTGATGTTTCTGAAAAATATTTCTAAAAAAAAATTACCTATTTTTGAAGGTGTCGCTTATTGCGAAAGTGTTCAACAGATTTCTGGGATATACTGTAAATATAAAATACATTTTAATACCTTGGGAAATTTTTTTAGATTTTCATTACAGGCAACACTCAACCGTAGAGTATTTTTGGTAGGGTTCCATATGTTATCGAAATGACACTTAGACCACACCTTTAAAAAGTGATATAGAGTCATTAAAAGTGTTGAAACAAAAACTAGGTTACATAGGTAAAATTTCGTGACTTTATATCACTTTTTGTAGGTGTGTTGAACTGTCATTTTGATGAGATACCCGGTCACCTTTTGGTAGATATCTATCCCAGCCTGAAACGGTCTTATAAATATGATGCTATCTCATTTTGTATTATGGTGAGAATATGCTTTAAACAGTGTTAGAAAGAGAAAATATCGCGCTTTCAGTTTGCATTCAAAGGACGCTTCCCAAATTTAAAAAAAAATATATATGAAATAAAATTTAGGATGGGTCGTTTCATAGAATTTGAACTATTCATCAAATTTAGGATGGGTCGTTTCATAGAATTTGAACAATTCATCAAATTTAAGATGGGTTGTTTTATAGAATTTGAACAATTCATCAAATTTAGGATGGGTCGTTTCATAGAATTTGAACAATTTATCAAATTTAGGATGGGTCGTTTCATAGAATTTGAACAATTCATCAAATTTCAACGTTCATTTTCGGGTTCTGTGTAAGTCCTATTCAATTTCTGTTATTATATTATTATAGGCCAGTTACTTGACAGAAGTGAAATAATAACAGAACTTGAAAATGAAGTTTTAAATTTGAAGAATGTTCAAATTCTCTGAAACAACCCGTCCTTAGCATTCGAAAAAATTTTGTCAAGGTTTCAAATTTTTAAACAAATATATTTTATATTAAACGAAAAAAGTAATTCTACTTTAACTTTTAAAATACCTTTGTCTAATTATACACATTTTTTAGTTTCATGTAAAAATCTTCTTCGGTAAGCGACTTTAAAAACTTTATCTTTGTTTGCGTTCTTAATTTAAATATTTTTGATTGGATAAATGTCGATTTG
Organism: Hesperophylax magnus; assembly: GCA_026573805.1. Classification (NCBI taxonomy): domain Eukaryota; kingdom Metazoa; phylum Arthropoda; class Insecta; order Trichoptera; family Limnephilidae; genus Hesperophylax; species Hesperophylax magnus. The sequence goes on from JAIUSX010000012.1 coordinate 22,311,177, forward strand.
TAATACTGAAATCTGAAAAGAGTCTTTAACCCTTTAAATATCAGGAACCCAAATTCGTATGTTGTTTGGGGACAAATTTGGTCTCCTAATAATTAAAGGGTTTCTACTTTCGAGCACAGTATTTTATTTTGAAACAAACAGCAAATTTATCTGGAATCAAATGTAATGCAGGAATATTTTCCACGGAATCTGTATTCTGACAGTTCTCCCAAGAGCAGTGCATTTCAAAATGTCAGAGGCTTCAGGGTAGGTACTGTAGGTTATCTCTGATAGAAGTATTTCAACTATATTTTATTCTTTTGATGCCTTTTGAGAAACTTACTGATGTAAAATATTGCTGATTTATTAAAAATCTCTTCAAATTATTCGTAATCCTCTTAAAAACGGGACTGCAGGCCCTTAACGAATGAACTGATAGGTTTAGTTGGAACACTAAATTGAACAAAAATCATTAAGCCCCCGTATACCCAATTTCTACCGAATTATAATAAGTTAAGTTAACTCTTTGAGTTTTTAAATTCCAAAAACAATATATGTTATTTCTTAAGATAATATCTATACATTCGTTATGCCGAAAAGTTTATTATTATATGAAATTCCCTCGGTAGAAAAAAATCACAAAGTAAGCCGAGAAAATAATTTAAGACACGTTTTGTTCTCTTATCACAGAGTATCTTTAAATGCAACTAAAGCATTTGTCGAGAGATTTTTTCTCTACTTCAAACAAGTCGTGTTTTATTAAATATTTTCACAATTTTCGCTTAATCGTTTTTTTATCGTTTTTTAATATTGGCGCGCTCCCTCTAAAATTCGTATTTACATAACTCCCTTTCAAATCATCTTTGAACGTTTAATAATAATAAATAATAATACTTGGATGACTTGTATAGCGCCGTTTTTGTGCAAAAACACCTCAAGTTTACTACGGAGCCTTAAATTTTCGCATTTAGACATTATATATTAACAGTACAAACGCAGGTGCATGAACGTGTTTCGATATATTCGGAAGGTACTAAAATTTTATTAGGAATGATGTCCCGTTTTTAACAGGAATTTAATAAATCAGCAATACTCATTTTTCTCGTGTGCGGTTCGCTATCGTCAGGACGATTTTCACAATACAGACTGCAGTCCTAAGGGCATCGATAATTTGTTAATGAAGATTTTTTGGAAGGTTTGAGTTTCTAGTTTTCTCTCAAGGATTTTGATCCGTCCCAGATAAATAATTGATATTATTGTAAGACGTTGTACCTGTACGTATGTATGTTACCTGTAGGCTGTAAGCTGCAAGCTACCCACGCCTATATCCTACCTGCACCATGTGGCCAAATACTTTATTATATTACTCCCACGGTTTGGTTTGATACAAAGTACTTGAATGTACCTACATAGAAACCCTTGATAGGTTACTTGAGGCTGATACAATAATGGTCACATTCTCGAGTACAACTTTTTTTTTAGTTTGATCTGCTTTTAATTATTACACATTGTTATCAATACATTCAGTGATCAATGGATTCAAGCATTGCGACATTTTTCGCACACCATTACTGAAAAACATTCCTTTGGTATTTATTTTTAATTAGGTATAACATGATCATATTATTAATTCTGATCACAACCGACAGTTCCCACAAAATGCACTATGATCCTGCCATTGAGAAATCCGCTGTATCTTTTTTTTTCAGTAATAGGCACAGAAAATAGAAACAAGGGAGATGGCATACTACTATAACTCGCATCCACTCACAGCGGCGCCCGCCTTTGTTTCTACCTACACACCAAAAGCATGACTTGCATTGCTTAGCCTGAATTCTGCACAACAGTTCAAACTGCTCCCAACCTTCTGAATCCAGTCGGACTGTGACATACTCATTAATTACTGGGGTGTTTTAGAGTTGAAAGTAGGGAGGGGGTGGAGATATGAAAGAGAATGGTGGGAAAGTTATCTTTTATTATTCGTTGATTCATGAGGTGGTCATTATTCTGCATATTGGTGCATATGTATACATTGCGTAACGTCACTGAGAAACAGCACATATTTATATTTATGGGAGCCATATATGTCTTGAACCTTGAACTAGCACACTTATCGTTTATATAGCGAAAAGGGTTATAGATACATTGATCGAATTTGATTGTTCAAAAAAAAAAATTGCAGTATTTTTATTACATACTATTTTTATATAACAACACCCAATTTGGAATGCAATAGTTTCACTGGCTTCGGGGACTCTATGTGTGTATGTGTATTTGTATTAGTGATTGACGAACCGGTGGATGCAATCTGTTAGCTAAGTTGCAAGGCAATGCACTACGTCGTGTAATATTTCAAATTAAGCCGCTATCAATAACAACTCTTACGTAGATGGCGATAAGGTTTAAATTCCCGCTTAACACCATCCGCCTGTTTTGATTTATGCAAGAAAAAAACATGTCCAAAAAGTGCCTTTTATTTTATTTTGTGGATGTTCAGGCTAATTTTTTCAAGTTAATTTTTTTTCGATCATTTTATAAATAACTTAATTTGCCACATTATACAATAAAATCATAACCGAAAATGGGTTCGTAAGTAGGAGATTTTGAACTTTAAAGCAGTTTTCATAGGCCTTTACATTATTTTTTTCTGGGCTTATAAAAAGACTTATCTAAAAAATACTCGATTATTTCAAAGGCCAAGATGTATTCTACTCGCAGTATTTAATTAAAGCATCTGAAACATTTCTAGGCGACCAATTTTTCAAACCAAAAACACATGATTTTGCATTACTACGTATGGCATCGCCTTAAGTTGATAATAGTTTGTCTAGTCTATAGTTAGTAATAAAATAGTAATGTAAAGATATATATTATATATTTGTACAGCGCCGTTGAGGTTATTTTTCATAAAAATGGCGCTATACAAATCATCCAATTATAGCCGGTTTGATGGTCCGTGCAGTTTGGTCATAGCTCGGCGACAGCTGGCCCGCTTCCACACTTCCGCGCCATATCTCCAATTGTTTCTATTGTTATTTATGGTAGATATACCTACCTATAGAACGTCACGAGGTATTTATATTTTAATTGGATATTTAAAAAATGGTCTAAAATAATAAACTTTATATTATAGTCCCAATAAAAGTATGGCCTCATGTTTTTACTATGGCGGTCGGCGGGTGAACAACCGAGGTTGTGGTCAAAAGGCATTCCGCTGATAGTTCCGTTGAACCCTCTCTTTCTGTTTCACGTATCATTTATGAGAATGACGGAGAGGGAGAGATTTCGACGGAGTTCCCAGGGGTAAGACCATTAGTATTCGCGGAATTGCGTAGTAGGCGTAAAAAGAAATTTTGCGTTATGGCTGTCAGGTTATGTCACACGCAGCCATTAGCAAGGGCACTGATATAAGTGGCAACTAAATCGTTTACTTAATTTTAAGTCACTGTCCGCAATCAAGTTTTACTACAAAAAGACAAGAGTTCACTAAATCACTTACTTAATTGCACGAGGGCGCCACTTACCACTTTTCGCTGGACGGCGATTACGTTAATGCTAATTACTGTACTTGGCACTGGCTACGTGTAAACTACTCATTAGGTCGAATATTATGTGCAGTTTGTATGTATCATCGTAAAAAACATTTTAGGTCGAAATTTTAAATTTATATACGACAAATTTGTGTATTTAATTCAGAATTGCAACGTTGATTGAAATGGCTTTGGCCGTGTTTGGTGACCAGATCTGAATAGCCAGGTACTTCCCAACCTTCCTCTTTCCCATCTCCTCAGACATGCCATAGTCTCAATGACATCTAAATGATCAATATTATAACTAACTATAGACTAGTCAAACTATTATCTATTTATTGACTGACAAATAATTGCCTAAGTTTTCTCGAAAATCGTGAAAAATCGATTTCTTTAATGGCCTACTTTTTTTAATAGAAACACAAATTAATGAAATAGCACATATCCGCAATATTATTCAGCTTGGTCAAATATTTTAGCCTAAAATCCAAATTTAAATTTGCGTAAAAGACAATATCAATAAAAGTCTATAGTAAGTTTGTAGTATTGTGAATTTTAAGTTTCAATCAAAGATCGCAAATCGCAAAGAAATTACATACAGTTAATTCAATATTCATTTTAAATTTATATTCACTAAATCCCTAACAATGAGCGTCTTATATTCTGTCGTCTCGAAAAAATGCATTGGTATGGAATGTATCGTTTCATTTAATATATTACATTTAATGAGCCCTTCCTCTCATATCGTTGTATAATGTAAACACATAACTATGTTTAAATTAACATAATTGTTTAATATTTAAACACTTTTATGATTATCCCAACAATGCAGTTCCTACCCAAATTGCCCTTTACCTTGTTGTGTTCCATTTTCTAAAGGTCTTACCTTCGAAGCAAGCAAGTATGAAGATATTTGAAAAAAGAATCCCGCAGCAAGTGTCATTTGTTTTTATGTTCGAATTTCGTTGTCATCGAATATAGTTGCATATTTTCGCTCCTCGTAATAATTCATATAATTAATCTCATGAAAAGTTTGTAAAAGAGTACAGATTATCATCCCCAATATACATACATATTGTCGTGTCTGATCAAAATTAGTTCGTGTCGTGGAACGGTGCTAGATGTACAATATGTACATCTATTACAGAAGCTGTTACAGAGCCCACGAAACTTAAAAAAAAACACAACTTCCAAATGAAGCAAAATTCTTCACAAGGTGAAGGCCTCCATTTCCCAATCCTAAGTTTCCTTGAAAAATAAATACTACCTTTTGATTATTATTACCTTGTTAGAATTACAGTCCATTCGTCCAGTACCAATCAATCGGTAAGCAACATATTTATTCGGAATGAATGCAACCTAATGGAGATTTCGCATACTCAATGCCATATTTGTGGACGCATCCTAACATTGTAATAATTATCCATTTTATTCTATCAGTCGCAAGTTATTTGAACTTTGATGTTATGCGGTAGGTAGGTACTTTATAACGTTTGAGAACCCATGTTTTAAGTAGCGTTCAATAACCTATGGTAGATAGTTACTATCAAGAAGACTTGTTATAATACCAAAATTTTTCTGAGATACTCAAAAATACCTGTGCATGAGAACTATGAAACCCCTAATATACATATTTCTCCACTGCAATGGTAAACATCTTGTAAAGCTGCGAGCACACCATGAGCACATACGTATTTTCTTATCCTATCGCTACAAATAAGTTTTATGAGTCAATCACCTAGTTTCTCGAGTGTTCAGTAAGTTAGTTAGTTTGTTGATTCATGAGATGCAGAGATTAGATTGTCCAATGCGGTGATTCCCAACCTGGGCAATATCGACCGCTAGTGGGCGATGTAGGTAGAGTTAAAAGTGCTTTTTCAATATGGTTTTGGTAAGCACTGAGGGTAATAATTCGCTTTTTTGTCCAGATACTATACATTTGTTGCAAGCAAAACATAAATAAATACATGATATCTAGGAATGTAAATAACATTTCAAAAGATTTCGTGAATAATTTTTGGAATATGTTTTTCCGAATTAACAGTATTTGTGGTTTGTCCTTGGGCCAAAAAATACTTCGCCTGCGCCGCTTTCTTTGTTACGCGCTATCATTGATATCTTGAATATACCTATGTATATGGGGGGGAAGGGTGGGCTTTTTTATTTGAAACTGCACAAGAGTCCCAAATACTCCCAACCGTCTAGAGCCAGTGAGACTATGGCATGCCTGATTGGAGTATGCTGTGAGGCTGAAGTTAATGGGGGGGAGAGGATGTTGGGGAAGGAGAGTGGGGCTTAGAAAAATGTACTTGAATAGTGGATTATGAACCCAAAAAGGTTGGGAACCTCTGGTCTAATGTCTATTACTTCCCAAAGAAGATAAGGACGGAAATAGATTAACTTATTTAGACGGAGATACTTCATGAAACATTGAAAGTTTTTCCTTCGACGATAACACAGTTCAATAATAACAGTTACTATAATTATTATTTTGGTAAACTAATGTTTTAAGACAAGGTTTTTTTATGCATAGCACAAAGGGTAACAATTATTTTACAAGCAATAATTATTCGCTTGAAACACTCATCCACATTGAAAAATCTCCTGATAAAAGATACATGACGCCAACGGGACTCGAACCCGTGTAAAGAAACAAGTTAACAAGTTAACCCTTTGACAAGTTCAAGTATTTCACCTAAAAATGTAGACAATTTGTCTCGACGCCATCTAGTGAGAGAGTTAGCACTTACAATGCCTTTCTCATATAAAATAAAGTTGGTTGTTTTCAGGTGAAAAAATGTAACAAGCAGTAATTGTTGAATGAAACACTAGTATATATTGAATCATTTCGCGGGTAAGAGATAAGCCGCCATAGCTCAGTGGTCAGAGCTGTCGACCGGAAATCGAAGGGACACGGGTTCGAGTCCCGTTGGCGTCATGTATCTTTTATCAGGAGATTTTTCAATATGGATGAGTGTTTCAGGCGAATAATTATTGCTTGTAAAATAATAGTTACTATAATGATAATTCTAAATGTCTTGATTTCATGTTGTTTAGATACTGTCTTTATTGTTCATATTAATCTCTTATTATTTCACAATTTTGTCCTTCGGTACTAACACAATTATAGAATTTACTTCAGTTCCTAATTCACGAATTCCTTATCTAAAGTTTATAATCTTAATATCTCGTGCTGCTTGTAAATTTTATCTATTTATTGTTTTTCGAATTGTAATCTAAACTTACACAATAAATAAGTTATTTCAAGTAGCTAGCTTTCAAGTACTAGTAAATCGGCAGGATCATAAAGATAAAACAATATTATTTGGGTTAAAAAAACAGATATTCGGAAGTCAATAAGAAAGGTATGAGTTACACAAATAACAGAAAAAAATAGATTCTTGAATTACATATTTTCTTCCAGTTAATATCTTATTAAATTTTAAATTTTAATTACGTGGAATTAATCTATATAAACTAAACTATAATTAAATTCCAGCCTTATCTTAATTTATGTTGCATTCCGTCAGTAATTATAATATTAATGTTTTAACTTGTTTCGTCATTGTAACTATTCATAATATTTGAAAATTATTTTGTTTTTAGGTTGTTGTGCTAATTTATATATTATTTGTCTTAAAAAAATTAAACTTTGAAAAGCACAGCTGGGGGTACAATATTAAATAAATAAATAATAATAATAACTAACAAATCTGTGCTATCCAATTACAGTATAAATGGTCTAATATAAAACGAATAAAATTATTTGTAGATTTGGTCTGTAAAAACTTACCCGACACTTTCCATCGGTAGGTACGTACCGCCATATTTATTAATACAGGACGTGTTGTAGAAAATGAACTGATACTTAAAGATACCTGTTTTCGGACTTTTGAACTAGGTTTAGCAGGGTTTATTGCTAATCCTTGCTACTAACCTATACGAATTATAAAACTATATATATATATACTAACCCAGTGCAGATGTCAGAAAACCCTTCAATATTTTCGCCCCAGTTGCTTACGTCGCACTATGTCGTGTAATATTTTAAATTGAGCCGCTATCAATAACAACCCTTACGTAGATGGCGATAAGGTTTAAATTCCCGCATAACACCATCCGCCTGTTTTGATTTATGCAAGAAAAAAACATGGCCAAAAAGTGCCTTTCATTTTATTTTGTGGATGTTCAGGCATAAATATTTAATTTTTTTTCGATCATTTTATGAATAAATTAATTTGCCACATTATACAATAAAATAATAACCAAAAAATGGGTTCGTAAGTAGGAGATTTTGAACTTTAAAGCAGTTTTCATAGGCCTTTACACTATTTTTTTCTTGGCTTATAAAAAGACTTATCTAAAAAATACTCCATTATTTCAAAGGTCAAAATGTATTCAACTCGCAGTATTTAATTAAAGCATCTGAAACATTTCTAGGCGACCAATTTTTCAAACCAAAAACACATGATTTTGCATTACTACGTATGGCATCGCCTTAAGTGTGCGAATGCAGTGATAATCATTGGATGTTCTATCCATAACCCTAGACAATCGCGATATAATGCAATTATAAGGAAAACAAATATCAAAACGCTGAGTCAATGGTTCTCATAAATAAACCAATCACTAGATAACCATAGATATGCCAATATATAGACAGTACAATTCTCATTCGGAGCCTACTTATTATACCATACACCAATGAAAAACTCTGAAAGTTTATTCCATAGAGTTTTTCATTGGTGGATATAGTTAGGCAACAATATGACGTCACAATATTCACGGTTATACCCCCCTGATGGTGCTTGTCTTGGTCGTCCATGCGTTCATTAAAAATACACATCATTCTCCCCCGTCAATAGGAAGTCTCGATTGTCAATAGTATAAATGACGTAAATTGACGTAACTATTGACAATTGATATTGATCGTCTCCGTTCTACATTAGATTATTTTTAATTGTATCATAAGAGTGTTATTGCTATCACAGTGAAAAGGAAAACTCGTATTTAAGGATGCCCAGAACCCAGGACAGGTAATTTGTAATTCTACTGAAAGAGACATCTGGTTTAGCAATATACAGTTCCAGGGCCAGCAAGGTGAGCAATGGCCAATATGGGCATATTGCCCAATAAAATATAAAACTATTATTGCTTCGATGGCGCCACCTTCCTTCAAGGATGGCTGCGGACTAAACACTATATAATTCATATTTTACGATGGGACCCACTCTTCGCATATATCGAAAAGTTTTGCAAACAAAATACCTATGTGACAATATGATGATATTTTCCACCTGGACATATTATTATGTTGTATCTTATGAAGACCTACCTGTCTACACTTATATTGTATCTTACGAAGACCTACCTGTCTCCACTTCTAGAGTGTAGTCTGCACTTTGAGACGTAGTTCGTCTAGGTAAATCTAATTACGTACTTACCTATTTATTTTGTGACAGGTAAGGGTGAAAAGTGGATCTTATTTTATTTCAGAGTAGTCACAAGAGTCCCAACTGCCTGGAGCCAGTGGAACTATGGCATACTCATTTAAGGGAATTGATGCAAGCAGGACGAATAAGGATGAGATGAAGATTCGTTTGAAGGAAGATTTGGTCACTAAACGTAGCAACGTTCAATTCACGAAAATAGACAAATGAGTTGAGAAATTCTTAACAGAAAAATCTATTCTAAAATTGATGAGGCCTAAAAGTTACTTTCCACAATATTTTAAAATTTAATTACTAGATTTATCATATTTTTGAAGATATAAGACATATAAATATAAAAGTTGTCTAGAATATTTTCTTGGCCCTCCTCACTAGGATGTCCTGAGCTGCGGGGAACTATGGCTCGGTTCCCTTTTCGGTTCGCAAATGTATACGTACCACTACACAGTCCCAACTGCTCCCAACCATCTCATCTGACTATACACACTAATACACAGCATTCGCAATAGGAATATGTTGTGAGTCTGAAGATAGTGGGGTTATAAGGAGACTGGAAAGAGGGATGTGTGAAGTGCCATGCTAATTTGTTTCAAGTAACGTTTCGATTCAAATGGTGGTCCTTCACCAGGGCGATACTGAGAGCAGCTTCTACTTGTATTCTGGAAGAAACTGTCTGTAAACGAGTTCATCCTCAACTGCTTGGTACCTACCTGGTTAACCTATTCATTCCTTGCTCTGGATCCGACATTTCAATGGTTTTGTCAAGCATTCTTTTATTGTCAGCTACGGACCTAACAATATTATCATCCCCAGCCATTGTTCACAATTCTAAACCTCTTGTTGCAGACCGACCCACGTACGTATAATAGATGGATTCTATTGGGTTTTATTTTTTTGTAAACTTTTATAATCTTTCAAAAATATTTCTTGTAAAGGGCATTGGAAATCGGTTCAGACAGCGAAATACGTGATGTAAAATAATAATGCATATTGCGTACAACATAATGTGTTTACTTTAGACCGGGTGAAGAGCAACACGCGGCCCTCGAGCCCATTTCGTGCTTCTAATATAAAAAATTGCGGTTTAAAAATATTGAACAGTTCTGTTTTGAAAAAGGTTTTAGAGGAAAACTTTAGGATAGGTTGTTTGTTAGAATTTGAACAATTCATCAAATTTCAACGATCATTTACCAGTTCTGTAAATGTCCTATTCAAGTTCTGTTTATCATAGGCTAGTTACTGGACAGAACAGAAATAATAATAGAACTTTTACAGAACTTGAAAATTAATTTTTAAATTTTAAGAATCGTCGTTTTTGGTCAAAGCTTTGAATCAGCCGTCCAAAATAATAAGTTTTTTTTTACATATTCAAAAAGACTGATTTTCGTGGTTCTTCGACCTTGATAATTATAAAAAAAAATTTCACCTTCGAATTGGAGCGCTTTTTAGGTTTCCGTCTTATAAAATACCATAAATTTTCTGAACAAATTTCATCGCGACTATTTTGAATCAGCTGCCCAAAATTGCAAGTATTTTACGTATGTTCTATGTTCGTATGTAATGTTTTAGAATGGTAAAAATCAACAACATTTATTGATTTAGCGTTGGAGATATAATAATTTTCGTCGTTTGTCATTTGTACGTTCTATAGTTGTTTTATTTAAAAAAAATGTTTTTCGACACCATCGACCACAAACTTAACCATGTCAAGCTATATGTATCCTATCCCCTGCTGCCCGCGAACAAATTGAAAATGTATTAATTGGCCCTCTGTTTAAAAAAGTTGATCATCACTGCATTTGACGAAGAATGTCGTAAGAATAAATACTATAATATCCAACCTTTCTTCCCACTATAATATCTCTCTTGCCTTAGTCCCTCTGGCTCCGGGCAGTTGAGACTCTTGTTTCCGTCTTGTCTTAGGCTCTTGTACTCATGTACACCCATGCATATAATATATTATATTTGTGTAATAGGTACCTGCATAATATGATGATGTGCAAGTGGTTGAAAGCAAAAGTCAGGGAAGCTACAACATCCACTTAGCAACCGCTTGAGTAATAACGAGATTCGATATAATAAAATATTATTTTGGTGTGATGTATGAATATGAATGAAGTTAAGAGTGTGTGCCAATTTTGTGGTGGGGCAACCTATCTGCTTACCCATCAATCTTACAATAAAATCTTCGTACAATATATTGCAATATTGCATTGTTCATGAAAATACAATGCGTAGATACCTATATAAAATACCAAAGTACATATTATTATTATTTCTGTGCCTATTATTTATCAGTTAATACTTTTTTTATGATTATTTGGGTGCAATCACTTGATAAATAAATATAATATGTTATATATGTACGTGGTTACATCGTACTCTCGATTTACAGTTAGTTAGAGTTAAAATTAATAGGGACCTTTCAAAAACACAGAAAACTATTACTGTACTAAGTCCTGTGTCCCCAATGTGTCATCATGTGCCCCAATCATTTTCGCACCTAGCCGGGGGATCCCTACGAGGTTGGGGCCCTATGGAAAATTTTAAATGTTATTTTCTGAGACCTGTATCCTCAAAGTGTATCATTTTTACAGCATCCCAAAAGATGACATTATGCCTTAAGGAACTTATTTCCAGTCGTGCATGACAACAATGTTATTGTGATAACGTGTTATGTTTCAAATAATCTTTTAATTTGTTGTAGGTATTTATTTATTTTGTAAGAAACAAACAGCTTTAATATAATATACAAGTTAACTGAAGTCAAGCCACAGAAGTTTCTTATGTTAAAGTTAATTAGAAATGAAGTTTTAGTATCATAAAATTAATTTGGTGTTAAAGGAAGGGGAGAGGAAGAGGAAAATAGGAAGAGGATAGGAATGTACAATGTAAAATGTATGTACCTTAATAATAATTTAATGATTTATATCGCCATATAAATCCTGCTTTTTATTTCTATTGGTTTTCTTTACATTTCTCTATTAAAACGTCCCTCTACACGGCATTCCCAAAGATGACCGGTACTGAGGAAAATTACTTCCTACAAGACCTCTCGTGTAAAGTTGATATTAAAAAAACACATACCTCTACAGAGTTGACCCTGAGGTGAGGTTTTTCACCCATCATCAATCCATTATATCGAGAGTCGACTGTGCTATATACATATATAATTATATTATATTAGACTTTATTCGACCCGATGTATAGCCGATACTCAAAACGGATGATATATATGTGACAACAGTTCAGACTACGTGACTTCAGCCATTATAGCTTACATCTTATCAGCGAGGCGGTCGCGGTGGCCCTGCTGATAACCGATAACTGACACCACTTAGGTGCGGCCTGCACTCACCGATACCGATACTTACAGATAACAACACATAACAGTGTCTTCTTAAACTTGTAATGTTTCTGCGAGGTGCCGATATGTCTAGCTTTGCAACGTTGACCTCAGATTTGGCGTGTCAAGTCATTATTTGCTAAATGCCAATAAAACAACGTTTTGGATACACCTTGGTTGAGGAGTTTCACAAAAAAGATTTTTTTTTCATTTGAAAGGTCGCCGGTAAATGCCGATTTTAGGTTTAGTTTTGATTTAGCAGAAACACACAACTGTCATATCATTTTGTTATGCACGAGAAAAATGAGTATGGCCGATTTAATGAAATACTGTTAAAAACGCGATAGCAATTCTTTTCCTCTTAAAATGTGAGTCGGAACACGTGTTCATGCAGGTGGCCTTTTCCTGTTAAATTTTAGGACGAAATGCGACAACACCAGTATTTTTATGAGCACGTTTTCCGCCGTCCTCACAACACATTTGCGTTTTATTGATAATTTGTTATGAAATCGGTTAATTGTTAATTCATTCTTTAAAGACCTGCAGTCACGTTTTTAGCAGGAATACGATTAATTTGACCAGATTTTTAATAAATTAGCAATATTTTATATCAGTAAGTTTTCTCCGTGTGCTTGTTTTGTTAGCTGATCACAATTTGATAGAAAACAATTTGATATTGGCGGTTAACGGGGACCTTTCAAATATCAATAAAACAAAATGGCGCTATTTAATGACAATGTTACATTTGAATTCTTGTAAATCACCTAGCCTTAAAGATAAAGATTACGACAGGGTTCAACACGCTTGTAATACTGTATCCGCGAGGTTTCGATATGTCTAGCTTTGCAATGTTGACCAAATTTAGCTTGTCATTATTTGCTGAAAGCGTGTCGGATACTGCACTCTAATATATTGGAATACACAAAAACATCGCTTTTCGAAAGACATACGTTACCTATGCTGAAAAAAATTGTCAATTATTCTTCGTATTAATTGATTTTATTCCACGTAAAAATGCGGGAAAACTAATAACAACATCATACTCTAGACCAGAGGTTTCCAAACTTTTTTGCCTCGTAGACCAATTGCCAAATTTTTTTTCCGTAGATCCCCTGCCTGCCGAATATTGAATTTTCTTAAAACTATTAACGTCGCATGTGATAATCATTTATTTTTTTAGTAAAAATATTCCCTTCCCTTGCCTGCTCAACAACCGGGTGGCGGTATAGTTGCTCTGTCTTTACATTGTGCAGACAGGGGAATCCTTGTGAGCTATTACACCAAATGAAAATGAAGCATGATAAGCAACGGGAATTTATTTTTATAGCTTGCCCTACAGAACTGCCCCTTAAGTTATTTGTCAGTGCTCATTCCGGTCAGTTCTTCTTGTAACATGATATTCGATTCTTCAACGTTGCATTTCCATAGTCAAAATGTCCTCAAACTTAGTTTTGAAGTCTGTGTGAAGTGCATTTAGATTTTGAACGTCATTATTACCTACCCTGAATGTTTTTCAAAAACAAGTTGGGGATCTAGGAAAATTCGCGGCTTCCAATGTGCAATGTTTTGCTTGAATATATTAATTCTGACGAGAAAAGGAATGTAGACTCTATTTATATACCTCAATTAAGAACTTTACGAAATGTAGAAATTAATATATCAAATAAGTAATTTCTCATTATATTTGTGTTAGGTATATTGTGTCATTTACTGAACTCCTAAATGTTGACTTCGAGGTAAAATGGGGGTCCGCTCTTATGTACCCCCATCTCGTCTCGAATCTCGTGGACCTCCAATTTTTTTTCTCGCTTACATAGACCCCCAGCATGCCGATATCGACCCCCGGGGGGCATATAGACCACTTTGGGAACCTCTGCTCTAGACTTTCTAGTTTTCGACTATTTCATCACCCAGTTTTTTATGGTGTGCTATAGCGCTAGGAATATCAATTTAAATGTGAACTAAAATAGTTTCATTGAACCAGAAATTTCAGTTAGAAGAGCTGTGCAAATTTCGTATATCATAATGCATTAATTTACAATACTTGGTAAGCCGCTTTCTTTAAATGTCGTATATGAGAAAGTTGAGGTTACAACGGACCTTACATTGGTGTGCTTTATATTAAAACTATTCTCGCATTTACCTGTGTAACTTCACATCACCGAGTGAAGTCCGAGAATTTATTATTATGTGTGTGCTGTCTGCCTAAAGAGTCCACAAACACAGTCAACATTATTACTGCTATTGTTTTAACATTTCCACACGAAGAAGCTAACTTTTTACCCAAATATCTGAATGCCATGTTTGTTAGCTATGGTTTCAAACGACCATGTGTCGTAATCTCTCATCCAAACTAACATAACTCAAAAATCTAGAGTTTCGAATTAATCACTTGGTTAACCTAGTGGCGTATTTGCCAGGATTTATCAATAGCTGTTGACATAACCTTACGTTCTCATAAAACTCTTTCTATTATTTATTTAATATCCACGGTATAAATATACCATACAAAATAATTATAATATATGTCACAGAATACAATCATAACCAAACACTAGTAATAATTTAAACAAAAATAACAATTGACTGTGGAATTTGATCTTAAAATGAAGACAGAAAGTATAAAATTAATACAAACTCTAGAAGAAGATACAAAATATTATAAATAACTATGAGTAGACTTAGGTTTAATTAAAAATTATGTATTATTTTATTTAAAGATGTGATAGTATACCCATTTTACCTAGCTTCTGTGCAGTTAAACAGATCCGCTACATGTGGATATAAATGCTTAGCAAACGATATAAACAGTTTTAGAAAGATAGATCACCAAGCTTTTTCTCTGCTTTTTAAAATTTACCATACGATGTGCGTTATGTTATACATTCCACCATTTTTTTGTGATTAATAATTTGGGTGATCCTGTATTTATCGTTCTTCATAATAAGTCCAATATATCGAAGTTCTCTTCTTTTCGCAGTGAGTACTGAAGTGACTAGACAAGTGCCTCAGGGGAAATTTCTTTGTTCTTGATAAATAACTGGAAGTGAAAGCTCAACCCGCGTTTTGTCCCGTGTAGCTTTTCACATTTTTAAAGTCTCTTGTCTGTGCGGGGATCCTATTCCTGCGCGTATTTAGATTACCTAATATATAGATAATAGAAACGAGGGAGATGGATCAGGAACCATTATCAGTATGTGTGTCACCAACATTGTCGCCGCGCCCCTTTGTTTCTAGCTACACACCAAACGCATAACTTTCATTGCGTAGCCGCTTTGATAGTCCGTGCAGTTTTGTCAAAGCTCGACGATAGTCGGAAAGCTCCCATGCCGTATCCTCCTTTGTTTCTATTATCTATGATTATCTCAGTTTGACATATTTTGAGTTATGGCAGTGTAGTTACGGGTGTGCGATGTGTTGATGGTTCGACTACGTTGGGCAGGTTAACGATCACGAATATTACATTAGTACCTACATTCCTACTTTTGAGAGTTATGATGATAATAATTCTATGGCAAATAGCCTAAAGCTAACATGCCCAAAATATGGGATTTCCAATACAATTTTGAAGTTCTTTAATGCTTTTGAACGAGCGGTGTTCGCGGACGGCGCGTGTATCGTACCGCGACAACCCAAACACTAAAAAATAAAATAACCTGATGTTTGTAGTTTAATTTTTGTTAAAAAAAAACGAGTATGAAGTGGTTAAAATAGAGTTATTCAAAATACCAGGTGTCCGGGGGTAATACGCAATACCTAACTTCGGAAGGCGATTCTTTATGGCAGTATGTACATACAAGTAAAAAGGATAAATTACTTATCCGAATTTCCAGCGATCTATGTCTGATTTTGTCCATGGAAACCGCTCTTAAACAATAGTAAATGTTTTGACGTAATCAATAAATTTAAAAAAATTTACCGGAAAACTTTTTTAGAACGTTGTAATATTGAACTGCACTATTTGTTACTGCACTTTACACCCGGACACTTTCTTGTATACATAATTCCGAGAAATATATGCAAGTACAGTTTGTATGAATATGTAAAAGGTGCTTTATTCTAATGTAACCGGTGAAAATTTTCCCACAAACCCAAAAAAATATTTCGAAAAATGGTTTTTTTCCCTAACTGTTTTTCTAAGAAAAATGAACCTTTTCGCGGTCCGCGACACCTATTATTAATATGTAAATAATAACAGTTTATGTTTATCTTGTAACGCCTCGGATAATCTATGTATTTTTAAGGAAATTTCTGAATGAGTCAAAAGCAATAAGCTCTAACGAAACGAGTAAATTCAATATTTATCCTTGTTGCATTTTTCAAATACTGCGTCACGTGTCATGTGTCATGTGCCCAATGCCCATAGCTTCAGTTAATGCCCATGCTTATTTTAATTTTAACTTATCTATTTTTGCTATGCTAGATTTTCCCTTTTGACCTGCCACTGAGAGCTCCATTGTAACCCTTATTTTTATTACAAGCGTAGTTTAACAGAATTTTATTACAATAAGATAGAGGATCAGCGGTATTAGGATTTATGCAGTTAGAGCTATTTTCTTTTACTATTTTGCACAATGTTTTTAATTTTACATTTTACAGAAAAATCCCAGTACAATCTAATTCTCAAACGTATTGATTTTAGAATCCAATAGATTTCAATGTCAGAAAAGTTTACATTATCAATTAAAATATCAGACAGCCCAGTGTTTGAGAGGAGACAACAATGGAGCATTGTAATGAAGTATAACCCGCTATCACCAGTTGGGTTTTAGAGGATGGCGGCTGCTCCGACCCAGTCCCCAGAGGCCCGAGTACTCTTGAGACAACTGGCTCTGCTCGAGAGCAAGTTGTACGAGGTGTCGCCCAGTTGGGGCTATTGGGAACACACAAGGTCGACCCGAACAGACAAACAACCTTTATCAAGGTAGGAGCAGACTGGCTTGGCGGAAGTTGGTCATCTGCGTGGGTAGAAGCAGTCAAAAGGTCCAACTCATATTACGAAGCCAGATCAGAAATTCTACTTGAAGTCTTTACTCTTCTAAGAACGCCTTTAATTCAACAGTGCTGAAGTAAGTCAAAAGGTTCAACTCCTAGTAAGAAGCTTCGAGAGATGTTCTACGTTGAATCTAAGCGGTTTTGTGGAAGATCTGTGATTCCAACATCTGTGCCAAACGAGACACGACATAATTATTGTAATTTTGTCGTGTTGTGTTTGAAGAAGAGACGCTGACGAGATTATTAAATCAAGTGTGAGGAATGCTACCGCCCATTACAAGCTTCCGTGTCCCAATGAACGAAGGTAGTAATAATGACTAATAACCGGGTAACAGATAAAAGAACACATTTGCCTCGCTGCTTGCCGAGAGATTAGTGCCATTGTAAGGTTTCCGCAAAAAGAGCACATTTGCCTCGCTGCTTGCAGAGAGATTGAAGAGATACTTATTGTTTGCGCAATTATATTTACCGGAGTGCTCAGTCACAAAAATCAGTGATGGTAAGCCCAAAATTTTTATGTTCCTAAATTTCAGGCCGAAATTTCCCTGGATTACAGAATGGGTTTGTATTAGGTATTCGCGACTCCTTGGAATGTTTTTTCGAGATCTGGGAAGTGGGCTGGGGTTGCTAGAGAATTTCAGAGAAGAATAATTCCCCACAATATTTTCCTATCCTCTAGTCAGTACATTCGAAGAGATATTTCGAAATATTCACAAAATATATCAAAATTTCACTATGATATATTTTTGAAATATCCTCAGAATTTGTCCTCATTTCGTCAACGTATCGGAATTTCCCTAGATTTTGTGCCTTTCCGATTTCCCTAAAAAATATTTCTCCCTTAGATCTAGGGAAATTTCCCTAGATATCTCATCACTGATCAAGAATTGACTTGGAGTGGTCTTTTTCGACACACAAATTGATATTCGCTGACAGTAGGCTGAAAACAACGGACAACTGGTGATTGCTAACCATATACCATCCACAGATATTTAAATTAATTTGTATTTCTGTGTTGATAACCATGCATTTTTTTATCAGACGACTAAAAAAAGGATTCTAACAAAAAATGAATTCTTGCTTTATTTTGAGAATAAATTTTTATGGTGTTTTGTGCATATTTTCTACCTTTTTAGAGTACATTTGCAATTTACTTTTTATCGTCCGAGGAAGGTTATTACTTCTGATTTCCGGGGCTATTATCTTAGCATTATTCAATTATTTGTTAGACAGAGAAAACATATGTAATTTAAGAATTCTATTCTCAGAGGTGCCTGCGTAAAATGCTACAAATTGTATTTGAACTAGCTTTAGGCATTATCAGAAGTCTTCACCTTCCGTCCTTATCTTTTCTTATCTTCAATTTCTTGCAATTCTCTGTAACCTAACTTATCTATTTTATTATGTTCAAATGTCTTGGAACTAACGATATCAAAACAAGTATCATTTCGCATTACTGTTACTGCCAGGGCGCGCGTTTAAAAGCCTATCAAATGTTGGTTCTTTGAAATCCCTCCCAGCACCATTCATACAAGTTATAAACAATAATGTAATTCCGGTTTGTGCCGATTGGGAGTGTGCCTCAGGATTTTGTTTTCTTTTTCTAGGTAGGTACCATTTTATAATTCCCGCCAAACTCTTCTATAGCCATAATTCGATGTATAATTTTTTGATGATTGATTTTTTTTTTGATTTGGCTTTTTTATTGGGTTTAACCATTGATGTATCTGTTTAACTCATCTGCAGTTTTCCGACCGCGAAACAGAAAGTAAAGAAGGACAGTAAATTATTATTGCGTAAAAAGATATTATATAAATATAAATGTATCTTATTTGGGTTCTTTTCCTCCAGTTTATTGGATAGATCTAGACTGATTCGAGATCATCACATTTTTTAATACATACCTAATCTAAAAACCATATTTGCTCTATTTTGAAATCTCTTTTAAGTTTTTACCTACATGATTCTATTTATCAAAGCATGTTATCATCTTTATATACCTACTTAATAATATAGTTTATATAATTTAGAGTAATTTAGAGTGAAGCACAGAAGTAGCATTTGTACAATAGGGTATTTTAACTGTTTTTTATTGTGGAAAAAATTACATTTTTATATTTTTCATGGTCACCATAAAACAGTTGAACACAGATGCATTTACAGAGAAGTTTAAAAATGAAGAATACAATAATAAGGTACAGTAAGTAAATGAGATATTTTAAAAAGGAAAATATATAAACAAGTAAATAAATAACGAGTGGATATTGAAGATTTAAAAATACTAAAGACGTCAGACAATATCAAACGAACATGCAAGAGTAATGTTACGTTGGTACAACATAAAATATTGATTAGAAGTGTTTAAAATATATTCGTATTATCACTGTAGTACAAATAATATTTCCGCTGCCTGAAATTTGCAGACATGGGAAGGAACGTTCATAACAAAATACAAACTGTTCTGAGAATGATAAACTGCAGCACATTATTTACGCATTATTTTTTATCTCATTTCATTTGATTAGCTTATTCTACAGGTAATAATAATAATAAATAAATAATAACATAGTATTTATATAGCGCAGTTTTGTGTTGTTTCACTTCAAGTGCGCTTAACTATAATAAACTTAAAAATAAAATTTCCTATTGTGTTCCTTTAAAAAAAAAAAGGTACTTACCTTATGCAGAGATGACGAATGGCTATTTATAATATCTCATATTTTATATTAAAAAAAATCCGAATCGGATATTCAAAATTCAAATTCAAAAAAATATTTACTGTACAAAAATACAGAGTACAAAGGGTATAGCTTATAGGTTACATCCTATTTCTTCCAGCTAACCCAACAAATACACATTATATTACATAACCCAACAATTACATAAATGTATGTAAATAAAAAAAAAACAGAGGTATTTAATTTATGTGAGGTTCATTTAATTTAAGGTGTAGTGACATTTGTTTAAAAGAAATATTTTTAGTGATGATTTAAATTTAAGTAGGTATGTCGGTTATTTGTTTGATGCTACGTGGAAGGTTGTTATATATTTTAATGGCCATGTAGTGTGGTCAATTAATTTATTTATTAATTTATTTAAATGAAAGCTTGTGTGCTTAAGCAGCAAAAACTCACAACCGATGAGCTCTGGCGTTTTGAAATATGTGCAGTGTTGGTCGTCTGAAATGTGTAGGGTAACGCATTTTTCCGGCGCGCAATATATTCCATTATTTTAGCTATTGGAACTTTTGAAATATTTTTTTAAAACTGTTTAATCCGTTTTAAAGACAACGAATCCACCTAAATTTCACCGTTTCTTCCATATTTTTAGGTTTTACAAATTTAAAAAAACATCGTTAAATTTATAATTATCTTAATTTAATTCATAAAAATCACCGACCCAAATTTGACTACCAGTAAATCTGAACTACTTTTATAGTTCGTCAGTAGGTACATATTGACATAATTTTATGTACCTAGTAAAGTGGTACATTTAAAATATTTTATATTATTATATTTAAAGATTGAAAGGTATTGATTCTGATTAAAAAGTACGGATATTCAAACTCGGGTGAAACCGGGTAGTAAAGCCAGTTAAATATAGGTGAATGACATGAAATATACGGGTTTGGAGTTGGCTTGCTTCGGCTACGGTTCACAGAATCTGGCACTATTGTCTCGGATCATGAATACACTCATCCCAATGCCACCCAGACCCAAGCGCAATAATAGTGATTACAAGCGTGGTTTAACCTATTACACTTTGCATTGCTAATCACGCAGCGTGCACAGTCTCGTGTGTGAACTGGCGAGTGGGTGCAGGAACCTTGAATAATAGAAACACAGAGTAGATATGGCGTGGAAGCGTGCCGACTGTCGACAAGCAATCTCCAGGCTGTCAGTGCTAGGGCCCGGGAGGTATTTTGCTGCTACTTTGCTATTTGTTGGTAGTATGCCTGATGTCACAATATCGTAATATTTTTCAGCAAATACATACATTTGATCTTTTTGTTGCCTAGTAGTACCTAGCTAAGGTTCCGGCAATCTTCAGGACTGTTTGTGTTTTTGCTGTCTTCTTCTTTTTTTTAAATGACGAAAAGAAAGAGAAAACAATTCGTGATCGTCCTTGAATGATAGTCCCACATTTCACACTCAATTACTGTTAAATTATTGATTAAATCAGACATGAGCGCATTAGCAGAATGCTGCCAGTTCATTAAATAATAATAATTTCTAGGATGGTTAACTTTAACTTTCTTTTTCACCCTCAGATCACATGTTCCAAGTCCTTTACGTCCTTTCTCCGTCTACCTTTTATTTTTGAACTTATTTTTACAGTTGTAAAAGTATTTCTATGCCTTATTAATTTTCTTTGCTAGTTTTTCCCCCCTTTTCTCTGAGGTTTGAGACACTACAGAAGGCCCCCTCGCAGTTTCGGCATTCGTAGATCTCTCGTCCCATCAGAGCTAGCTTTTTCAATTAGCTTTGCTAAAAATAACAAGTTACTTATTAAGTACAGATCTACCATCAAGTATAGATACAGACTGCTGGCAGCAAGCACTTACTGCCACTTGAAACATAAATAGCCCAAAGTTCGTAATATCACAACGAAGAAATATAGTAGGTAATGATGAACTATCAAAACAGAACAAACTACGTTATATAGTCCATTTCAGAAAGATTGTATTTGAATGTCGAATAACAACACATTCCTGGCAGTAAATCGAGTATTGCCGATGTCACGGAGGTCGCAAGGCTGGCGATAACAAACGATATTATTTGCTTTGATGTTCTGAATCATTCTGAATGTTGTTGGAGTACATTATAGAGCGATGCCATTAACACGAGCAGGCACCTATACCTACGGTATTTTATTTAGTAATTGCTTATACAACGAAAATAGAGGTAACAATGGTGCTCTCAAACGATAGGCACCATTTTGAAACGGGCAACGTCTGTCCGAGTCGGAGGTCCAGCCCAGTACTTGATTATTCCACGCATCGCATATTTCTTTCAAAAGACAATATTGGCTTTAAATAGTTAATGTTTCTGTGCCCATTCGGATGGTGGTTTATGATCGGTATGCTGACACTTTATTTTTGTATTGAATGTTCTTCTGACTTTCCCAAACTTATTTTGCAAAACTGTTCTCTTTTCAAATATATATTCTCGTGTTTAATTCAGCGCTTTCCCTCTCCATGAAAATGTTATCGGTTTATCTATGATTTATGAAATTTTTGATAGATTCTAGGAAACATAAAATATTTATTTCCTGCAAGCTTGAAAATAGATAAAAAATTGCAATTTGCATAATGAACTATGTACGTTTCCATTAAATGAAATATATTGACATGAATATAATATGATTCTTGCAACGAAGCATCACTCTTTAGTTGAATTTGTACATTGTAAAATGCTTTAGTCCAACGAATTTTTCAACGGCTTCTTATTGCCTTCGCCGCCTAAAATCACCCCTGATTTAACCACTGGTTGATTGGAACCACTGATTTAATTGAAGATTTATTATGTTTATTTACAATACAAATAATATCCTTTATTCGCGAGTCAGTCAGGCAATAGGTACGTGTTAAAAATACACAATACAACATGTTAGGATTTAAAATCATAATACACATATTATTAATTCCGTCGATGTCCGATAGGTGATGAGCATGCTGAGTGCTTTGTCCACTCTATCCATAATAACAATAAGTATTAATATACACACGTAAACGGATTTAAAACCTGCTTTCGAAATCGTCGGGATATAAACATAAAACTTATAATGAAACTGCAAAATATTGGCATTGGTAGAAAATAAGATAAACTGTTTCTTGACAGACATAATTCAAATAACAAATATCTTATGTTATCTTTACCAAAAAATACCCCTAATGGCGTTCAGCAAGGCACCATTTTAGGACCTTTCCTTTTATTGTGCAAATGTATATGTTATCCGTATTAGTGATATTTAAAAAAAAATGATAACCCTACTGACGACACTACGTTACTTAATTATGAAATATATTTACATTTTTGATATTATATCATAACAAAATGAATAATGTATAATATAATGTTATCACGTGGTTGCACCAAATTAAAAGTAAATTGGGCATAACTAAGTCTAACGATTTGATCGTGGGTAAAAAATACCAATATTACCATAAAAATTCAATATTTGTGTGTAATTCTGGTTGGCAACTTAAAAACTTTATGAACATTTGCAATGTGTAACAAACTATTATACGAAGTGCATCTTACCAAAACAAAACTATGTATTAATTTATCCAACAAATACATTACTAATCCCACTACTGTTAGTAGCAGCAGCTATAGTAGCACTATATTGTCCTCCTTAAAATCATTTTGGTGCTGAAGTATCATAATACTGTTCTGGAATACCCCTCTTAGACCACAGTTCTTACATCTCTCCAATCGTCCGGTTGAATGAATTGACCAACGCATCTTTTGACATTGCACAAGCGTGTCTACTTCTTATCACTTAGCTTCCTGATTATATTAAGGGTTTTGTTGTGTTGGGAAAATCGTTCCACGTTCTCGTTTGTGTTCAAATGTACGCTCTGTCTTGTCTCGGCGGTGTCCCTTCCTGTGAGGGCCGCTTATTCTTATTGTATAATAAGCCCACAACACTTAGGTTAAATTAAGTTGGTTTATCAGTGGTGCGTATTGCTCTCTGGCCGAGTTTAGTGGCTTCGTAGTGGTCGAATCAAATTAGGTTTCTAATAGAAGGAAGCTAGTTTATGTTTGTAGTTGTTGATAATCATTTCAAAATGTCCCATGGCAATTCACGCTCGAAGGGAATCAAAATGGTACGGCGGATATGTGAAAATAAATGTGCAAAAAGTGATCCAATTTGTCGAAACATAATTCAAATTCCCCGTCCAAGTTTTGTTAGAAGTGATGTTAAAAGCTTATATTAAATTCAGAAATAAATGTAACATGACGTTTTTATTTGTAAAAAAGGTAATATTAAATTGGAGATCCACCATGAATTAACTGTTTCAAAAGTAGAAATCGTTTTCCAATAATATGTATTTTAGTTAACAATTTGGAAGGCGGGTTTTAGGTACTACCGCCCCTAATTATTTTCCTAATGGCCTCCGGTCGGGGGTTAATTTAAAAAAATAACTTAGTTGTTAGTTAGAGGTGATATACAGGGTTTTCCAATAAGAGGTGTTATTTTGATATTCAATCGTAAAATATCAATGGTTTCGTTGCTTATGTGGCACGTAGCGCCGTCTTGTTAAAAGTAAACGTTGTCCAGACCAATACCATCCAATTCCGGCCATAAAAAATCATTAACCATCTCTCAACAGCGCAATCCATTCACCGTAACTGTTGCTCCAGCCTCATTTTCGAAAAAGTAAGGTCCAATGACTCCGCCGGACCATAAACCGCACCAAACAGTCAAACGTTGAGGATAGAGAGGCTTTTCAACAATAATTCTTGGGTTTTCCGAGCCAATTTTGCTTGTTGACGAAGCCACCGAGGTGGAAATGGGCCTCACCACTCAAGATGATTTGCATTTGATTCACTCAAGTGAATTTTAATAATTTCAATGCGTTGTTGAAACGTGTATCGTTCCATTTTTATTAATGGCATAGTACTTGTCAAATGTCAAAAAATGACAGCTCCAAAAGTAACATCTACCGATATAGCGGGCTATTCAAAATAACACCTCTTATTGGAAAACCCTGTATCTAAAAAAAAGAGCAAGAGAAAATATCTGAATACATGATCGAGAATCTGGGCTGTATTGAATCTACACTTTTAGCTCTTTCTGCAAAAATAGATAAAATAACCAAAGAATATTTGCCCAATGGGGCTTAAGTTTTCAATACAAAACTGCGTTTACAAAATTCAGATGGAATGGAGATTGTAAGTGAGACAGAGCGCTGGGCTGTCGGTCTAAATAAAAAAATTATTTCCATTCAAATTTATGTGGAATTCACTTCTAGTTTTCTTAACTATTCTGTGGTACAGACCGAATTAAAATAAATCAATTAATTATATTTGCTTACCTCTTCCGATGGCCATTGTGTTTGTCTCCTCGTCTGACCCGTTGATTTTTTTCCTGTCAATCATTCTGTTGGGCTGCCTAAGTACTTCGAAGCAGATGGTGTACCTCTAACCTCTATAGACAGATACCTACCCAAATATAAGATAAATACCTCGTAGATTTGTTCACCAACTTACGTCATTTTCTTACACCATCTTAATGGTTCTTTCCTCCTCCGCCTGCCATACACGACCAAACCCTGTAAGACGACTGGCTCTCACGCTGAATCCCGATAAGAAGTTACAAGTACTTCCTTATTACAACAGCGCAATAGTCCTTCGCAGTAGTTGTCAATATTGTCAGTTGGCCCTCATCATTAATGCAGTAACTTGTGAAAGCGTGATAGAAGAAGGAATGTCGCCAGCTATCTCTGAATTATTCAAATAATATAAAGTCAAATTTTTGACGAGGTCTTGATCAAGAATAACGCAGTTTACAAAAGGTGTAGGAACAATAATTATTACAATAAGGCACCTCAGGCGCAGGTTGCAAAATGGGCCAGTATAATATTGTAGTATGTTTGAATGTCTAATGGCCTCCGTGGCTGCTGGTGGGTGTCGCTCCGTGGGAGGTTGGCAGCCTAGTATACAAGCTAAGTAATCGTAGAAATTTTCTACTCGACCATCTGCCACTGATGTCGTTTCGGTTTTAAATATTGTTAAAACCCAGCAATCGGATTGATACCTTTGTATTATTTGATTCGTCAAATTGTTTCGTCTCTCAGTAATTTTTCCCAACAGTTGTGAATTTTTCAACATATCTCAAATATGATATGGTTTAAATATTGTCTTTAATGTGTTGTGGTTTGTAAATTGACCATTGTTACTATGGCATAATAACTTATAACCGCAGTGCTACCACAGCAAGAGTGAAGGGTAGGGTCTTCTGATACTGCTCATGAGAACTGTCTCTCTCGTTAGTTACCGAATGTCAGCGTTTTGTTGCAGTGCCTCGATTGGAATTGAGGATGGGGTTCCTATGAGGTCGTCTTAAGAGTTACTGTTAGCAGTTACCGAATGTCAGCGTTGTTTTGGAGTGCCTCAGCTGGAAAGAAAGATTGGGTCCTCATGTGGACTGTTACTGTTAGCAATTACCGAATGTCATCATTGGTTTGGAGTACCTCAGCTGGAAAGAAAGATTGGGTTCTCATGGGGATTGTTATTGTTAGCAGTTTCTGAATATCAGCGTTGTGTTGCAGTGCCTTAGCATGCCGGATGGGATTCCTCGTGATGACTGTTGCTTCTTTTGCGGTCCGCCGCTTTAAATTACTGATGGCGGTCCCCATGAGAAATTTTAGGTATTGTTCCCAGTTACTGAATCTCGCGCACACGCCCAGCATGCGGAATGTGCCTTTGACAGTCCTCAAAGGAGGCACATACCGCATCCTGGTGACGTCTGTTTCTATTAGCTTTTACGTTGTTATGAGAATGTTGTACTTGAAGGCGTTGTTATTGCAGTGCCTTGGCTGGAGTGCGCTTTGCGCCCCCTCTGAGGGTACTCGTTGGTTCTCTGTTTCTATTAGCTGTTACCTGTTCGGAGTAGTTACGTGAATATAATCAGTGACTAATGTGAGGTGTTGTTGTGTGTTGTGTTACAGTGCCCCTGGAGTGGAGGATGCGTCTACTGCTGTGCGCACTGCTCCTCGTCGCTGCTCCCTTCGGATCGACGCAGGAAGACGAGGATGTTGAAGGGACCTATATATCTCACCAGGGTAAGCATTGAATTAATTTATGCGTTTTTGATTTTCCATTAATATATATATTTTCAATATCGTCACCTTATTCTAATTTATAATAGATTCCATTGCCTGAAACATTCTCACTAAATAGTTTACAGACAAGATAATCTACAGCTTAGCATAATATTGTAGAAATACATTTAATTGGTACTAATTTTTTTCGTTACTATCACAAAACTAAGCTACTCACTCTGCCTTTGTTATTAATTTATTCTTCACATTCGAGTTTGACAGTCTGTTTAAACAAACAAAGGAAACGAAATGACACGTTTTTTAAATTTATATATATTTTTCATCAATTTAACGTCAAATAAATAGCTATTTTGAAACAAAAATTTCAGAAAAACGAAAAAAAACACCTTTCCGTTTAATTATTTTTCTTGCAAAACGTTAAAAAATAAAAAAAGTTCTCCTTTCAGAAAGTATTACTAATTTCTGAACACCGAAGTTAATGTATAAAATATGCACTTCGACCATTGTGCTTTTTTAAACTGACATTAATTGTTCTATAAGCCATCATGGTGTTGTCATTTAAAACCTTTCAAACTGTCGCATCGCCATCAATTATTAATTACCATATAAGACTGTAAGCTATATTTTACGGATTTTCAATATTAATACCAGGGTGATTTACATTTTTCAAAACATGTTCATCCTACCTACTTAGTATGTGTTTAAATTTCCATCACGTGTGAATTATTCAAGTCCATAATATTTAAGTGTTTTGCTTGCAAGGCGTCTTTCTTATTGACCAAGTCTAATCTCCTCATTAATATTCTGTCGCCAGACTAATTCCTTTGAAATCGCTTTTACCTACTTTGTTTAGTTTATTATCATAAATAATACCATCAAGTCGGAAATTAATTAATAATATTTACACTAATTTATTGATTTATTTACGGCCAAAAATATGATCGTGTTTAATTTTTGCGTTATTATACAGTGGTGCATGTTCTTCTTCTTTAGCCAATATTTTGGACAGCGTTACAGTTTCCATCACATCTGCCCTGATGGTTGATGATTAATTCTGTAACGCAGTTCGAAACGTTGGCTAAAGAAAGAGGAGGAATAATAATAACCCAAAAATTAATCACGATAAAAATTTACATGACTTTTTCAATTACTTTCGTTTAACATTAAATGAATTAATATATATTTTTTATGGTTCCATGATATTTGATCAAAATGAAAATTCAACACACCTTTAAAAAGTGATATAGAGTCATTAAAAGTGATGAAACAAAAACTAGGTTTAATAGTTACCTATATAACCTATTTAACCTAGTTTTCATTTCATCACTTTTCATGACTTTATATCACTTTTTGTAGGTGTGTTGAATTGTCATTTTGATGACATACCGGTCTCCATTTTTTATTTAATATTTTAATACCCAATATTTAACATCCTTGTAAATACCAATAGCGGTACTCGGCTTCGCTCGAGTTCTACCGCTTTTTTTATAACAAGACCTTGAGGTGATTTTGCACAAAAACGGCGCTATACAAGTCATCCAAATATTATTATTATCTTTAAGATTTCCCAGACTTTTCGATCACGAAACATGCCCACATCGCATTTCTTGTGTTTTTTCAAAAAAATTATTAGATACATTGAAAAAGGGTTACAAATTATTTACTTTTGTTATATAGACCTCGTTCTAGGTATTATACCTGTTCTGAGGTCCACATATTACAAATATTATTCTAAGGTGATTTGAACCTTTTATAAAATAAAGAAAGAGTAGATCTCGATCTACTAGAAACATAGTATCTAGACTAGCAAGATAGTGGATGTTCCTTCTGCTAGATGTTATGATTCGTGTATATGATAATCTTTATTTTCCAGTTTGTTTTTTATGAAACACTTCTGTTGACTTGATCCAGTTTTGTTTTATTTGTTTTTGAAAGCTAGATTGTTCATTGATTGACTTTCAACTGCTTACAATTTCACAATTTTTTCTGTCAAATATTTTAATTTGACGTAACCTAATCTCACACCTAGTGAGATTAATGTAAAGCATACAATAAATACATATTATTAAAATAAATGCCAGAAAGTCCAATTATGTCCCGTGCGTGCGAACCGTATCTAAATTTATCTAATAAACAATAAACAGTGTTAATCTCAAGTGACCTACCAGATAAGTATGGTACTGTATATTATCTGCCTGTACAAAATATAAATAAATAAGAATAATAACACATGTACATTCTAGCATCATGTTCATCAATCGAATGCATTATACATATAGCTTTGTATTGGTGATCGACGAACCGGTGGAAGCAATCTGTTAGACATAAATTGATATTAGTTTGACTAGTCTATAGTTAGTAATAACATGGATCATTGTAGAAATGTATTGTATATTTGTACAGCGCCCTTGATGTGATTTTGCACAAAAACGGCGCTATACAAATCATCCAAATATTATTATTATTATTTGTGTTTTAATTACGACCGGAATAATATTATACAATTTTGGTCTTAAATAGCGCTGTGTCCCTTGTCCAAAAGTAGTACTCATTGATTATAGTTCGTGCAGTTTGCTTAGCTTAGCTCGGCACGCTTCCATGCCATAAATATATCTCTCGTATCACCCAAGGCAAGTAAGGCCTAATGACTAAGGCCGGCCCTGTGATACGGTATAATCTGATGTGCAACTATTCACCACAAGAATGGCCGATGATTTCTAGAGTTCATCTCACTGTTAACTACCTGCAGCCTCCAGGGGAAACAAAGGTGTTTGTGTTTGATGTTTGATAATACCTTTTATTTATGTATGGAGAAAAATGTCATTATTTTATATTATGAACTCCATGTTTGCATAAATAACATCGCTGTTGTATTATGGTCTTTCTGCTGTTGGTACTTTATAACACAGTGTAGGTACCGTTCTTCAATATTAGCGGGTAATCTTAAGAGGAAGCTACAAGCCAAAAATGTGTATATTCTTGGTATACCTGATATTGTAGGCAATAGGCATTAAAATCGCTTAGCAAACGGAGTGTAGATACGTTCGATTTCAAGCACAAAACTGGTTTTTATTTATTTTGTAAATAATTTTATAATAAATCAAAAAATTTAATCAAGTGAAACTGTCAAAGAAAATCTTAGCTATAATACTGTATTTTCTACAGTTGTTTCCTCTACGCGTTACATTTTTATTTTCTATTGAGTAATTTATTTGTATTCTACTCAAGCGAAACGATAGAAAAACCTTCAATTTATCTAAAGCATATTTTTGGGTATTCATAATGTATTCCAATTATTTATAAAGGTTAATCAAAATAGTGATTTAGCATTAAGCTTCGCCTTAAAAACGTCTCGACTTTCGTACAAAATACAGCGCCACCCGTTGAAAAAAAACGTAGGCATTTTGAGACTGGTGACGTCACATATCACGTCCATAGATTTGGTACGTTTTCTAGAGAATTAAACAAATTGAATTTGAAAATTATTTAAAAATCGACTACAAAAGTAAGCCATACGCAAGGCTCCTTTAAAATATTTTTGTTTTATTTTATTTATTTATTTAAACGTCCATTTAACTTTTACACACATGGATACATTTAAAATAAAATAAATAATACAAGTAAGTACTTAATAGTAATCGTAAAAACAATATGATATAGGATTATTAGTATTATTACATATCTACATGTATATTGGCCTTAAAGCAAGCATTGTTCTTGACAATGACAACATTTTTTTTCACTTTCTTCAGGCAGGCAGTTACCAATATATAGATTATTCCGATTTGACAGCTCGTGTAAAAATGCGCACTCATGTGAACTCTAGCAGGATAAAAAGGCAGTTTCACACACGGCCACCACCTTGAAATGGAAACGGAACGTACAAACAAATTTACAGACAGATTTCGTTAATATTTTTATTTTTTAATGATAAACTAATGTTTATAAGACAAGGTTTTATGCATAGCATAAAGGATAACAAATAATTATAAGCAATAATTAATCGCCTGAAATATTTCATTACCTTGTCTTATAAACATTAGTTTATCATTAAAAAAATAATAATATTTGACAAGTTAAAAATATTTCACCAATAAATAAAGATATTATATGTCTCGACGCCATCTAGTGAGAAATTTAGCACTAACAATGCCTTTCCTACAAGTTGGTTGTTTACAGGTGGAAAAAATATAATAAGCAGTAATTGTTGATTGAGGTACTAGTACATATTGAATTATTTGGCGGGTTGGAAATAAGCCGACATAGATCAGTGGTTTCAGAGCACCTGACCGGACATCAGAAGGTACGGGTTCAATTCCCGTTGGCGCCTTTTTATTTTTTCTCGGGAGATATTTTCAATTTGTATTGATACTTCAGGCGACTTATAATTATTTAGATTTCGTTAAGCTCGCAGTCAGTCACTTAAAGAATATATTAAGTTATAGTTTCCTTTCTTCCATGGACTCTAATTTAATATAAGTGTTTACATGTTT
Organism: Hesperophylax magnus; assembly: GCA_026573805.1. NCBI lineage: Eukaryota > Metazoa > Arthropoda > Insecta > Trichoptera > Limnephilidae > Hesperophylax > Hesperophylax magnus. The sequence continues at coordinate 22,342,763 of JAIUSX010000012.1, forward strand.
ACATGTTTACATAAACCGGAACCGGTACTTTGTTTTTTTTAAATATATATTTTTTTGTAGAAGAACCAATTACACGCATACTCGTATAGGTACGAGTAGATATTTGTTGAAGTTCGCGGTAATGGCTTCAGTGCGTTGGTTTTTCTTCCTCTTCGACCGGTCTGAAATAATGGGACGTCCATATACATCCCCCTGACGAAGTCCGAGAATTGCAATCGAAGGTATGCGACGAGAGACGAGAGAGAAGATGGAATGCAATAATCGGCGGAAGCTGTACTAGCTCTGGCCACCGTGCTGAGCTGGCCTATGTACCGTATGCACTTGAGCAACAGTCCCGCAGTTGTCGCAGGGCTGAAGGAAATAATTTGGCAAATAGGGCTTGAAAATCCCGTACCCTTTTCAAATCCCGCGGGATTTCTAAGTTCTATTCCCAAAACCGCGGGATTTCGGGATATAATTTACAAATCCCTCGGATTTGCGGGATTGAATTAAAATATTGCTGCACAAAGGATAACAAATTATTATAAGCAATAATTACTCGCCTGAAATATCCGCACAAATTGAAAATATCTCCCGAGTAAAAATAAATGCCCCCGACGGGAATTGAACCCACACCTTCTGATTGCCGGTCAGGTGCTCTGAACCACTAAGATACGTCGGCTTATTATAATTCAATATAGTCAAAGATATTAGAATACAAGTTCTAATATCTTTGGTACTATTATTTCAATCAACAATTATATCTTATTATATTTTTCACCTGTAAACAACCAACTTTATTTTTGTAGAAAAGGCTTTGTTAGTGCTAAATTTCCCACTAGATGGCGTCGAGACATATTATATCTACATTTGTTGGTGAAATATTTTTGTATTCAAATATTATTATTTCAGGCGAGTAATCATTGCTTATAATAATTTGTTCTATCCTTTGTACCATGCACAAAAAAACCTTTTCTAAACAATAGTTTATCATTAAAAAATAATAAACATATTTTTGTATTCGGTATCAATTATCATTGATACTAGTATTATATAAAAAAAAAATACTAGCCATTAGATGAGTTTTCATTTCAAACATATTTGGTACTAGTAATAAGATATCCAAAAGGTAACATAAAAAGTATTTGGGGGAGCACTTTTAAAAAAAGATCGTAAAATAATATTTAAAAAAAAAAACTGTCACTGGCAGAAAAAAATAAGATCGTAAAAAACGCAGGCCATAGGTAGACCTGTCACCCATCGCGATTGAAAATGTTCATACAACTCACAAGCAAATCAAAATAGCATATTTTTGGTAATCCGCAATTTTGTAAACCCTAATGGCATACAGCCCTAAAACTTGTAGGGGCCCCAAGAACCGATAATAAAACGACTGAATAAAAAAACTTTATAACGCACGCTGCGGTAGAGGAATTTACTGTCTTTAGGCTCATAGATAATAATAACAGAAGGAGATAAAGCATGGAAGTTTGCTGACCAAACTGCTCGAACTATCAAAGCGGCAGAGTCAATAAAATTTATTAAGTTTAATTGGTGTGGATAGATCGAAACGAAGGCTCACGGTTTCACACTACTGATAGTTCAATGCCCATCTCCCGTATTTCTGTTATCTATGGATATGTACCTATCGTCGATTTGAGACTTTTTCTTTGTAGGTACACCTACAACTAATTAAATATCAAGGGAAAGGTCTTATTCTCTTTATATTTTGATGCCCTCTGCTATCGTAGTTTGAATAGCGTCAGTGAAATATTTGCCCTGGAGGCTACAGCTCTGAACAATTCATACAAATTGCACTTGTACCTTGTATCAAACACGTCGGTTCCGGAGCAATAAGGTCCGGCGACTAATTACGTGTCATCAATCCTCCCCCGTCTAATAATTTGGATAATCTTGTATTTGTCGCTTCTCTTAGTCTTATTGGAGGATTTCATATTTTCATTTCTAAAACATTCCACAACTTTTGATCATTCGATGAAGAGCTTCCAATTTGGTTAGCCTATTGATTTATGATATTTTGAAGATGCGCATCCGCATTTCAAAGGTTTATGTCTTATATGTTAATGCTTGAATTAGTGTCAAAGTTTCCATGTCATAGAAAAGAATATATAAAATATAACCATAACATATGTTTGCAAAACAACATTGGCCTAGATCGATTGAATGCAAGCGTTATTATTCAAATGGGGTCTAAAATCATTACGTGTTGATTATGTGTTACATGAAATAAGCAATAATTTGCAAATAAAAAAATATTTGGGCCTACTATGGATTAGCCCATAGCATCTTGTAGGCTTATTCCGGCCCACAGTGGGCTGAAAATCGCCTTTCATAGACATAGAGACTTGAATTTTCAAGGGTATTTTTTTTGGCTAGAAATGGATTCTGCTGATCATTACTATGCTATAAAATGTCGTACGAAGCAATTGCGTGTACAAATGAAGGAGTTATAATTTTTTTAAGAAAAATTTGTATGGCGCTGACATTAAAAATGAGGCTATCTCTGGAATCATAAGGTTGGCCGTTCTATCCTTACACACAGATAATACTATTATTTATTTGTATTTTTTTGACATACTTCATATTGTGGCGCAAGGTGCGATTTTTTTTTTTAAATCCTAAAGTGAAAAAAAAATCTTTTTTTTGATGATGATTCATTTTAATGCTTAAATGCTTTACATATGAGTATGCTTTGTCTAGTTTACAATATTTTATTTACACTGCAAGCCAAAACACTGTGCACAGTGGGCTGAAAATCGCCTTTCATAGACATAGAGACTTGAATTTTCAAGTGTATTTTTTTTGGCTAGAAATGGATTCTGCTGATCATTAATATGCTATAAAATTTTGTATGAAGCAATTGCGTGTACAAATGAAGGAGTCATAATTTTTTTAAGAAAAATTTGTATGGAACTGACATTAAAAATGAGGCTATCTCTGGAATCATAAGATTGACCATTATTTCCTTACACATAAATATACTACTATTTATTTGTATTTTTTTGACATACTTCGTATTGTGGCGAAACTTGTGATTTTTTTTTTAAAAATCCTCAAAGATGAAAAAAAACTTTTTTATGTTGAAGATTCATTTTAATGCTTAAATGCTTTACATATGAGTATACTTTGTCTAGTTTACAATATTTTATTTACACTGCAAGCCTAAAAGCGTTTAAGCATTAAAATGAATCATCAACATTAAAAAGGGTTTTTTCAACTTTGAGGATTTAAAAAAAAAACATCGCACCTTGTGCCACAATATGAAGTATGTCAAAAAAATACAAATAAATAGTAGTATTATCTGTGTGTAAGGATAGAACGGCCAACCTTATGATTCCAGAGATAGCCTCATTTTTAATGTTAGCGCCATACAAATTTTTCTTAAAAAAATTATAACTCCTTCATTTGTACACGCAATTGCTTTGTACGACATTTTATAGCATAGTAGTGATCAGCAGAATCCATTTATAGCCAAAAAAAATACCCTTGAAAATTCAAGTCTCTATGTCTATGAAAGGCGATTTTCAGCCCACTGTGCGGCCCTGCGATATGCAGTTTGCAGTAGGCATGCTGGTTTGCAGTGGATGTGCGCTTGTCCAAATGTCCAGATTCCACAGGCTTGTTGCCGATAAAGACGCATTTGTATTTCAGTCGGGTAATTTAGCTGAAGCGACCTGCACCGCCCGGTTTTTTCAAGCGAGTGCAGCTTCCATTCTCGCCGGACTCACTGTGGACATTTTGACCTCCCTTTCTGATACATAAGACGTTTATGAGAAAGAGGGAGAGGTTGTAGCTGTATGTTTGCCCGAGGGCGCCCTGGATAGTTGATCATCGCACACTTGACTGTCGAGACTTCAAGAGTCAATGGCTCTGTTTTCTTGTTTACTTCACTCATTCATCACCACAGTTCAACCATTTCATTGGTCTTTCCTAATATCACATACCAAGGTAATTCAAACATTGTCTTCCAGGGAGGCAGAGAAGCGGAACAAATCAATTCATTTAATGATTATTGATACCAAGTATAGAAAATATACAGGTGCTCATTAGAATACTTCATTCAAAGAATACTTTGGGAGCACTACAGTCAGATTCAAAACAAAAACATAATCATTTCTCGCTCGATGAATTTTTATCAACTAAATAAAAACTACCTACATTTTATCAGAAGTAGATACCTATTGAACATACAGGTTGTCCGGGGGTGATTCTACATGATTTTAGAAGTAAAAAGGACAATTAACTTTTTCGAAATTCCAATGTTTTAAGGTAGTTTGTAGGTAAAAAATATTGATTTGTATGGGAAATAAACATTGGAATTTCTAAAAAGTTATTTATCTTTGTTACTTCTACCATCATGTAGAATCACTTCCCGAAGTTAGCGCACTTTACCCCCGGACACCCTGTAGTTTCCGCACAAGATTACCAGCTTCTGAGGGACTCGCTTTGTTATACTATTTCAAATTCGTAAAACAGCTGGCAAATAATGATATAATAACACAACTTCAATAGAACCTTGACCGAACTGGAAAATTTAATCTGAAATTTGAGGAATTCTTCAAATTCAACAAGGCGTCCTTAGTTTTTTTGGCACAATCCGTCAAGGTGAAAAATTCAACGGAATATCCAGTAATTATTATTATTTGTCATATTTTTCGTGGTGTCGCGTGTCACTAGAATGTCTGATTGTACTCATATCCCTTATCTACTTTTCAATTCCTCTGGCATTTATCTCGAACGGGAATGGACTGAATTGAGGTAATGTAACACCTCCACGATGGACTGAAGGATGATATATATTTTTGTGTGTTTAAAAACCAACCTCTCGTTCCCTCTCTTAGCCTTACAGTAATCTATTTTGATGTTATGATAACCTCTTTTATATCTCCTTATTATTTGCGTTTACTGAAGTTAATTTCCTATGCTACCCGATGAAGGACTCTCACAGTAATTTACTCCAGTCTGTCCCCAACGATAATTCCAACTCCATTCTTGTGGAAAATTGCTGGGCAAGAATTTGTATCCTTTGCCGACTTTGTACGTGTTACTCTTGTTTCTTATTTTCCGCATATTTAGCATTAATTGTCATTTGTCTCTGTATTCCATTCATAGTCCAAACATTAATGGTATTGCGTCTTTTAGTTTTTTTATGTTGAAACAATGGGTGCCCGTCCTTTTGCTGTTATCTTTGATTTTTCCTCTGCGCCTACTTTGTTCGAATATCCCGATTTTCAAAGTGGATTGGCAGGATTAGGTTTATTTTTCGTATGGGTTTTCTTTTACAATTGGTCTCCTTACATTTAGAAAATTAGGTTAGGTGACTCTAAAATGACGTTATCAAAATTAATATTTCTTTATGAAGAGATGCGCTTTGAATTTATCTCTGATTTCGGTTTTATAAGTCTTTCTGGTACCCACTCTTAAAGCCCAATCAACCTTCCGATAGTTGCTGATCTAAGAGTTGATGGTAGTGAACTATTATTTTCTAGAATGAAAAATTCGAATAAGTAAGGCCGACGTACCAAAGAAGACATTTCAGTCAACATTTCTAAGATGCTCTGAATGATGAAACCATTATTTAGATTTACTGGTGACGAGTCGTGCATTGCAGTATCATAGAATACAGATTGACTTGCAGATATCCCGTTTCAGTAACCAAGATTTAAAGCAACATACATACGATTTGACTGGTAATTTATTACGCATCTGTTTCAAGGGTTTTTTAAGGGTGTTTGGTAGGCTCAAAAGTTCATCCACCACTTAATTACTCGTTCATCGTAAGATCTATAATTTGTTTAAATATTTTCCCCTCGTGATATAAATTGCGTAGTGTATGAAGCACAATTTGAAAAGGGGACTGGACTATGCTTGGTCGCCTTGTATGGTCGCCCGTTTTGAACCAGTCCGTCTCCAGTCCAGCCGCGGTACCGTAACTGTATCCACTGATCACTTTAACATACATGTCCCGGTACTTCTTCTTACCCGGCCTTTCTCTTCCCCCTCTTCTCCCCATCTCCTCGTGTCATCTCCTCTTCTCAACTCCGCTGAATGTGTTCGCGCAGGGTGGGTTTGATCAACACCTTCCTAAAGGATGGCCAGATGGCAATATGGCCGCCGATATCGACCAAGCAATTTTTTATGTGTTTATTATTAGGTACATACTCATGTTAATATTTAATTATTTGTTCATTTTCTGAAAATCGACAGCTTACATATTTTATCAGTTTGTGCCTATCCATTGAAGCTTATTTGTCCACATTCTCGAAAAAACGATGTTTTGCTGTATTTTCATAATTTCAGATTGATGTAAAATTTAATACAACACAAGTAAATAATGAGTTTTTGACATTTGAAAAACCCGCGAGCTTACGCTGGCCAAAGGTAGCCAATTTAAAGAGGCATATTAAAAAAATATATATTTCAAAAGTTCACCGAGCTCACAGTTTTACACAGCAAATGGTTTCCATGTTTTTCATTAGATGTCTCGTATCTCCATACAGTGTGTATATTAAAAAATTAAATTAAAAATTCCCGTGAATGTTTATTTTACACAAATTCTGTGATGTATTGTATACCAATCTATTCGTTATTGATTTATCTGCTTATTTTAATTTATAACAAGTCCCAAAATAAATAAATAAAATAAGACGTAAGAGTGGAGTTTAATTTGCACCTGTCAAAAATGTTCTTTTTGGTGCGGTACCTAAATTATCTAATAAAATGTGTGATTTTTAATACTAATTCAATTAGAATGATTCATTGCAAAGAAATTGATACAATTTTTATTATTCTAGGATAATTTTAAGTCTGATAAATTACGATTGATAAATTGTTTGGCAAGCGAAAAAACAAAAACACTATAAAAGTAATTCGTTATGTTATTATAAATACATCTTTTTAAGTTCTAGTTTTGTTTTTCATTATATTGAACTTTAAATACATGTTCACATAATTTCTTGTAATAACTACAATTTTAAACCATTTTTGTCAACAATCAGACGAATTTCACGCGTTTGTGAATTTAATGATTTTTCATTATTTTTTTATAAAACCTACAAACTTAAGATAAATTACAAAATATAGGTAAATTTATTGGCTTTAAACGACAGTTAACAGTTTATCTGTTTTCTCGTCAATATTCGGAGGTATGATTTTTTTAATGAGCGCGGGCGAATTCAAAACCAAAAATGACGACTCACCAAGTTGACCATTCCTATTTTTATATCATATTCCAACAAATAATATAATTTAATCCTTTTGCACGATGTTCTGAAATTTTCATCACGTGGAATGTGTATTGTTACAGATCTAATGGCTGCCGGCAGTGAGCAGTTCTCGTCTCCTGGTGTGAGCAGTTTTGGCCCGCTCCTCTTTGATGTTGCGAGAGATCAGCTGTTTGTGGGAGCCAGGTAATACTTCTATATATATATAGCGACCATGGAGAATGAATTATTAAGTGACCAGCTCAGGCATTCGGGCTGCCAAACTCAACAGTGGGCATTAGTAAGCTATGTGGGGACAGTTTCCCGAGCTTCTTCTTCTTCTGTATCTTGACTTTGATGGAACCCGTGTCCCTGAGCTGGTCACTTCAATTTTCATCGAGTATGTCGAAGAAATTCTTGTTGGAAAGATTGCTTTCGTTCATGTTGACCAGATTAGATGGGCGTGTCTTGTAAATTGGTTCCAGGGATAACTTGTTCCGGCTGTCATTGAAGGAACCCTGATTAGAGTTTAGGAACAGATTAGAATTACATTGACAGTCGAAAACTTATTGAGAAGATTGCTTTATATGAATTGCTTCCGTTGACAACTTTTCAGGAAGATTAGATTGTCATGTCTGGTGAATTGCTACCAATAACTTGTTCAGGAAGAAGCCTTGCTTTGCTTCCATCGATGAAGACCAGATTAGGAGATTAGATGGTCATGTCTTGTGAATTGCTTCCAGGGACAACCTGTTCCGCCTATCCCTGCGCGGGTTGCAGTCCTTAGAGCGCGCCCCCTGGCCCGCTCCCAGAGAGAAGGTGCAGCTCTGCCAGGACAAGGGCCAGTCTGAGGACTCGTGCCGGAACTATGTCAAAGTGCTGCTGTCCGACGGCATGCGGCTCTTCACGTGCGGAACGTCGGCCTTCTCACCCGCGTGCTCCTGGCGCCAGCTCGACAACGTCAGCCACGTGCTGGAGATGGTGCACGGCGTGGCCAAGTGCCCCTATGACCCGCGCGCCAATATCACCGCGCTCATGTCTATGGAGGGGCAATACTATGTGGGGACCCCCACGGATTTTTCTGGTTCGGATTACGCCGTGTATAGGTGAGTGGGCATACTGTTATTTATATTTTAATAATAAAAAAATAATTGTTTTATTCTTAAAAATATAAAGACTTGTTTACATTCGATTGTACTTCCTTCAATAATAATCGATTTTGATGTTTCACATCTACTTTGCTTCCCGTGATGGCTATTTTCTTTTTTAAATATAACTATTTTCTTACTAACCTAACCCAAACAAGATTAGTAAATCCTGATGTAGACTATGAATGAAACCAATAGATAATAGAAAGAAGAGGAGTCATGGCATGGAAGTGTGCCAACTGTCGCTGCGCTATGACCAAACTGAACGGACTCTCAAAGCGGCTGCGCTAGTGAGAGCTAGGTTTTCGGTGTGTAGGTGTTTGGTTTGGTGTGTAGGTAGAAACAAATACGTAGATGTGATTCGAAGTAGTGTGGATGACTGAAGATAGCAACCCTTTTGTGTGTTCAGTTTCATACTAATAATGGTTGTGTATTTGTGATTGTAGGGCACTTGGTTCGGGCCTAACGCTGAGGACCAGCCAGTATAACTCCCAGTGGCTGAACGAGCCCCAGTTCGTGGGCTCCTTCGAGGATGAGATGTTTGTTTATTTCGTCTTCCGGGAACCTGCCGTTGAGTTCATTAACTGTGGAAAGGTATGGCATAATTATTTGATTTTACTTTTCAATACTTGATGCTATCCATAGATAATATAAATAAAGGGAAATATGGTGCGGATACCGACTGTCGCCGAGCTACGACCAAACGTAAGATACTACTGGAGCCAATGAAAGTTATGCGTTTGGTGTGTATGTAGAAACTTTGCGTGGATGCGATTTGCAGTAGTATGGTTGAAGATTTGGCGCTACAAATTATGTGCATGGTTTCATGGGAATAATGGTTCATGACCCATCAGCCTTGATTCTAGCTATTGTAGCATTTCTTATCATTGTACGCTAATTGTTTCAGAGGGTGTATTCCCGCATAGCTCGGGTGTGCAAGAACGATGCAGGTGGCGGGCAGATGGTGCTGCGGGAGAACTGGACCACCTTCGTGAAGGCGCGCCTCAATTGCTCCGAGCCAGGGGAATACCCTTTCTACTATGACGAGGTGCAGAGCATCGAGTATCTCCCTCAACAGCGCATCCTGTATGCCGCATTCACCACTCCCAGGTAGCCATTCTGCTCTAGATAACTATGGTATTAACTAAAATGAAGTTTTCTTTTTCTACTCGTGCCCTCTTCTTTAAAAATTTCTGGAGGGAACCGGTACCAAAATAACAGTTTCCGTAAAATCTCTAAAATTATTCACAATCAAAAAAATTATTTCTTGCAATATAAATAGCTATTCTGCGGAAACTAGTAGATTACATACTTTTTTTATTAATATATAAACATAATACCCGGTAAGACGGTATAATCTTAAAGTTCGAATATACACTAAAGACCAAAAAGGCACTATGCAAAAAAATTCAACATCGAATATTAAAATAATTTATGAATGTTTTCAGTAATAGCATAGCAGGCTCAGCCATCTGCATGTTCAACATGTCGGCAATTGAGGAAACCTTCCGAGGCTCCTTCAAGCATCAGGAGAACCCGGGTAGTGCCTGGGAGAGCCGTCCAGCACGCCACCACTCGCACACACACTGCCGCTCCCAGTCTGAAACTTCTCGCTCCCAGCAACTGGCCGAATCATCCCGCTACCAGTTAATGGACGGTGCAGTACAACCAATCTCACCGCGCCCTCTGCATTCGGCAGCACTGCAACGCTTCTCGCTGCTGACCGTGGCTGTTCTACCGCACCAGCACCTGCTTTTTGTGGCCACCCTGGATGGCCTTGTTAAGAAGCTGGCGGTACTACCGGGCGGACGGGAGACGTGCGTTATTGAGAATTGGAAACCGGACCTGGGGAATGCGCCCATCAGAGCTATGCAGTATCTCAAAGAGACGGTAAGTTATGAACTTGAACATATTACACTTACACATGCAAAATATTTCCATAGATTCTCGATTTATAATTATAAAATTAAATTTACCTATTCTTTATTAACATTTTGCTGTGTCCTGTGATGGTTTGAACACTCACATAATTAAACGAGACAAACGTACTCCAAAAAAAATAATTTTTGTTTAGACTAACAACATAAGAGACATTACAGGCAGGCCTTTAAGTAAACACGTTCCCACGGGAAGGAATGCCGAGAGAAAAGGTCGCAGGACAGTCAGTCGGGTTTTGAATTCGGAGATGGAGACAGCTCGGAGAAATCAATTAAAAATCAGTGTCGATGTGTGAAATTACAGTTAGTTAGTGAATTCAGACGGTGTTAAAAAGTATTGTTAAATATTGAATTAAAGTGAAATATTATTGAACCGGTGTTTGTGTGAAGTGAAAGTGGTTGGACTCAGTGAGGATAGAAATAATAATAATAATAATAATAATTGGATAAGTTGTAGAGCGCCGCGTTTTGTGAAAAAATCACCTCAGGGGCGCTAGGTGTTGTGCGATCGCGATTATGTTATAAAATTGTGTTAATTTAAACGTGATTTCGTATACGGTTCGAACTCAATTACTTGTCTTAAAAACATGGAAATAATAATAATAATGATTGCGTTTTAAAACAGAGTGAACGTATTTAAAGGCAGGAAGTGTTTACCGTGTCGGTTAATCGGGCTAGGGAGGAATTAATAATTGGCGAGATGGCGTTCTATCCACGGAGACCGTAAACCAGAGAATCAAACAAATCATAAAACTGCGGGTTCGAATCCTGACAGAGGTATTAGCGAGGTACAATTTTATTTACAGAATTATCTAATTACCCTTTTATAGGCATAGGGAGGGGATCAAAAATTGAACAAATTGCAAGGACTTCGCTAAAAGGAGGGAGGAATGCCGAGAGGGAGGAGACCGTAAAACTAAACTGATTTAGCTATGTAGGGTGGACCCAAGTAAGTTTCACACTAGGATTTGGAGGTGACTAACAGGGTGAGATTTTTTATATTATTTATTAAATTCCAGAAAACCCTTTAAAAGACGGATACAACCGAAGAACAGCAACCAAGTTTACAACACCTGCCGCCCAAATAATGTTTCAAAAGGGAATGTGTCAGGCAGATTATCTATCAGCTGAAAAAGGGAGACGGGCCAATGACTTTTTCATATGTAGGCCGAGGCGCGGTGTACAGTCAGTCGAAGGGGAAGTTTTGCTAGCGTATGACCGCCCGAATAGAAAGCGATCGGATGCAACCAGACCGAACAAAAATGAATACTTTTCATCTGTTATTTGACTTTCTAATTTAATACTTTTCATCTGTTATTTGACTTTCTAATTTAATACTTTTCATCTATTGTTTGACTTTCTAATTTACAAATTTGGGATACACAAGAACAAATCCAGAGTCAAAAGGGGGAGATGGTAATCTCCGAAATAAAACTACCAACCGAACAACTTTTCTCAACAGGTCCCTTTCGAGAGGTAGGCAGCCTCATAAAATTAAATGCCAAAATCAAACCAATTTTCCGTTTATACCTACCTGAGAGGATAGGTATTCAATAGAAGTTACCCATACCTAATACACGAGGGTGCTAGTAACCTCATAAAATAATTACTGGAACCAAATATTAAAATACAGACAGTCCTCATCCTAAATTTGGCATTTCGAGTAAACCTTACACATATCTCACATGATAATTGGCGGAATGGATAAGCACACAACTTATCGATAGAAGCTGACTTAATGTCCACAAGATCGTCGTGTGTTACCTGTGTTATTGACCTAGAAAGGGATGTAAGTTCCCGACGACGAGGAATTTACAGCGTTTTCTGGAGGTGGCATGTAACTTGAGACCTTACGTGTCACATTTTCGCGACTAGATTCGTGACAAGGGATGTCATGGTTTTCCCCTTCTACATTCAGTAGAGTAGATTTTGCTGGAGGTGCAATGAGGTTGGGGCATTTCTGAAATTGGTAAGGAGACCTGGTTTTCTTTATTCTGGCGTGAAGGTTGCCAACTTGGAACAAGGGGAGGCCATGAGCGAAAGCCCGTCAGATCCGGCCGGTTCGGATATCCAGACACGCAGATATCGATTGGCTTGTTCGAATTATCATCCATCAGATTTGTTTGGTAAAGCGGAGGAGCCAACTTAGTTTGAACAAATTCATTTCCGTTCCTCTCCTTCCCCTCCCAAAATATATACATGGATGGTGCCGACAACTAACACCATAAATTTATTGTATGTATATCACATTTTTTTAAATCTAACACTTTATTTTACTCACATTACCCTACGACAGGTAGAATCACGTAGCTAGTTGGAGAGCAGGCGAGAAAGAAAATAAGGTTTATGAAATGGCTTTAAAACACAGCGGTAATGGATTCAACTCACTCTATCTCGAAAGAACCGAGGGATACCACACACATACATAGATAACTAGGTTTCTATACCGAGAAATAAAAAACCAACACAACGTTCGGTGAAACCTTTTTATACTGAACCGTCACGTGAAATGATTACGATCAAGATCGTAAAACACGTAGACAAACTAGGATGCGCACACTTGAAGGGATGTGTAATAAAGAGAGGAGCAAAGGCTTGTACAGACGGCAGGGAGGATATTCCTACCCCGGATATATACATAATCAAAGCCTTATGGAAAAGTTACCTATGGGACTTAAAGAAAATTTATCATAAAAAGAAGAGAAGGAAAAGTTTGAAAAGTGCAGATCATTACAGTCCGCATCGACTGTGATAAGCCAAATGGACGTAAACATAGATAATACAAACAAATGGAGATATGGCATGGCAGTTTGTCGACTGTTGCGAAGCCACAACCAAACTTCACGGACTATCAAAGCGGCGGAACTAATCAAAGTTATGTGTTTGGTGTGTAGTTAGGAACAAAGGCGGAAAGCCCCTGTGCGTAGATTCAATTTGCAGTACTATGGTAAACGGTGAACGATGTTACCAACACTTTTGTTCACGTGGTTTCATACTAATAATGATGATCCAACTTCATGTTTTTATTATCTATGGGTGCATTTGACAAATCATTATTTTTCGTATTATATTATCAAACTATAACTTATGACATTACAAAACTTGTAGAAAGCAGAAGATACGGTAATTATTACCGTCCTTTCGATTTAGTACTAAACTGTCACTGGTGATAAAATTGCCTGATGAGTTCTATAGCTATTTCCTTCAGACCCACATATTATTTGAATGTCTGTCTTTTCCATATATGAATAAATGTCTGAATTAAAAATTTACTGGAAACCAAAGTGTGTTTGTTACTTTTTATTTTGCAATACAATAACATGTCTTCATATTTGTAAAGTAATTCACTATAATGCTCTTGTCTTTACATTGTTTTAGGATTCAGTGTATCTGGGCACGGAGGCGGCAGTTTTGCGTGTGAGTGCGGCGCACTGCGCACGCTGGGCCTCGCGCACTGTGTGCCTGGGTGCGCGGGACCCGCAGTGCGGCTGGGACGAGCGCCGGGAACTGTGCACCACCGCCCCACCTTCCCCCCACCCTCACTGGCTGCAGGAGGCGCCCGGATGTCCAAGGAGGACTTCTATCGGTTGGTTCCTGTCTTTCCTTCAGATAATGATGTCCTACTATAGTTGACGATAGATAAGATAGACCTCCCTCCCAGATATGGGTTATTTCCAGTGGCGGTTTGCAGTCTAAATCATATTAATGTGACTTAAAAAAGGAAAGAATTTCAGCTTTTTGTGAGCAACTTTTCTTCTTCACCAATGATATCATAATATAGAATCAGATCATATTAAAAAAATGCAGATTTAGAAGACCGTTTCAAAAAGAACTAACACAATTATTTGAGTATGAAGATTATATTATCAATAATCATAAATAAATATTAGTAAGTGCCTACCGCACTAGCAACTTGAAATGAAACATCCATTGTTTTAATATATTCGTCGCTAAGAAATACAACGAGTTGCATTGAAAAATGTAATTTTAATTATGAAAATCAGCGCGTTTTGGAAGATTTGTAAATGCTATCAAATACAAAATAATTGTTGAAATGCAGAAACACGTTAATTCAACCTGTAATCATTTAATTTATAACAATAACATTGCCTGAAAAAGAGTATGTAGATATTAAATTGGAGACAATGAATAACACATAAACGTGTTCCCGTTTAACATGACACTACACAAATCATTCCATCCGATGTGGTGGTAAAAGTACGAGTTCCGATAGCATTATGTATGTACCTGCACTTTCGACTGTTCACAGAATATGCAAAAAACATTCTCTTAAAATTCTGTGAGCCGTATACAAAACAAACTACTGGACTGAATATAGGTATAAGTTGGTCTGATTTTGTTACACACGCATATACAGTGTACAATACCAATATTCAGACTTGCAAAGCGATCAGATTATAGTGTGTTAGATAGAACAGTTAATTAAACAGCTCTGTTTGCTTAGGAAAATTATATTAAATGAACTTCTAAATCACAAACCACATTTACTCATATTTTATACATTTAGTCATAAACATAAACAGGTCTATTTTAGTCTGGCGGGTTATATTTATTGCACTATTAATGTTTTTGTTTTGGCGTAGGAACCATGTTTATAACCTAACACCATGTGACACATGGGCATCACAGAGTAGCGAGGATATGGCGCAAAAGCTCTTATGTAACTCGAGAAAAACGAAAAACGTTGGCGACCTTAGTATGAGGAGAGAGGGTTTGTTTGGCAGTTTGGATTAGCCCGGGTACGATGCGTTATATTATAACTGTATCGAGTTTCACATCGTGATGAGGCATGTCAGATTTTGTATGTTCTTCGGTGCTCAGGAATGTTCAGACATGCTGAAGTCAGGGAATCCGTAGATCCACCGCTCCTTGGAACTAGCCGCCACTGCTTATTAAGTTTTCTTTCATTGAATTAATGGAAATTTCAAGAAAATGTTTACAATGGTTTCCTAACTTCAGTTGACGGTGGCTGGTCAGCCTGGTCCAGCTGGGAGCAGTGCCTGCAAGCTGAGGATGGTGGGCCCCGCGAAGAAGGCGGGGAAGACCGCCAGGACAAGTGCCTCTGCCAGACTCGCCGCTGCGACTCCCCCCCGCCACGGGGCGGTGGGCGGCAGTGCGGGGGCGCCACAGTCCGCGTGGCCAACTGCACCCAGCACGGCCAGTGGACCGCCTGGTCTGGCTGGTCGGCGTGCAGTGCGTCTTGCGGTGTGGCTGTCAAGTGGCGGCGTCGCTCCTGCGGGGCTCCAGCACCCGCCCACGGGGGCCGCTTGTGTGTGGGTACTGACCGACAAGAGATCTATTGCACTCAAAATCCTCCTTGCCCAGGTATGTTTAAATAGTTAGGTATAAAATTTACTTGCACATAAATCATTGTTTTTAAACTGTCAATTATTAATGGAAAAATCCCGCCAATTTGTAATCATATAATTTTTAGGATTTTATCCATGCCATCTATTTCTCTTTCTAACAACGAATAAATCACATGTCTGCGCATTATAGAAAAAAGATACTTTTATCTTGTATGGACTCCCGGGGTCAGGTCCGTCCCTAAGAGGCTCTAATGGAATATGATGTGTGTGGCTAGTTAACAAGGTTAAAGTAAACACTATATCTATTTCTCAGCTCCTGTAGTGGCGGTGGCGGAAGCTGCGTGGGGCGAGTGGGGCGCCTGGTCGCCGTGCTCTGCAGCGTGCGGCGGGGGCGCGCGGTGGCGCAGCCGATCCTGCGACAGCCCGGCCCCTGCGCTCGGCGCTGCGCCCTGCCCCGGCTGCGCCATACTGGCCGAGCCCTGCAACCTGCAGGCCTGCGACATAAGAAGGACTAGCGTTTGGAGCCCTTGGGTCACATTGCACCCTAGTGAGTACTACCACTACTTGTTACATTTATAACAACACGCCCATAGTATAAATAAACCTACAATAGCCATCCCAATCTCATCCCACGGTGTGTGCTACAGTGTACGGGCTGAGTGACACTGGAGAACGAACGAACGGTGCCTCCGAGGTACAGGGTCTCATCTCTGAGTATTTAGGCCTTACCCCAGCACTCGGGGCTCTGCTGGGATAGACCTTTTATTTCCTTAGATGCACGTGGCACCAAAAAATGGACCTTTCAATCAAAAAAATAACATCGATGAGGGGACTTTGGGGAACCTAGGGGGAGTGGAGATGAGGGCTGAGGCCACCTCGGTGGACTCTTCCCTCGTGGGACCATCTCGGGACCGTAACAATGAGTGGTCTTTTAATGGGAAAACCCTTACCGCTACAAGATCCTCCAGAGCATCCATACTCGGGAAAACATGGACCCTCACATGGAAACAAAATCAAAGGAATAAGGTGAAATGGGAGATAGCACAATGGGCCCATGGTCTGAGTGCTCTCTGGAATTATCCGTATGCAGTCTCCTGAATTTAAATTATTTCAAAAAATCATGTTAATCCGTTCATTCAATTTGCAGATGGCAGTGACCACAGCGTAGTGGAGAAACGCTACAAGTTTACATGCCGGGCGCAGGGCACGGACAGCCTGAAGGTGTTCCTCAGCAAGGAGGAGGAGCGGCCGTGGGCTCAGGAGGAGGAGGTCAGGGCGGAGGGGGTCGGGGCGGAGGGCTGGGGCCCCTGGGAGGGGTGGGGTGCCTGTACGGCCGAGTGTGGAGGCGGCCAGCAGTGGGCGCGGCGCCGCTGCCTGGCGCCCCCCTGTGAGGGTTCCCCTTCGGCGCAGCGTGCCTGCAACAAGCACTCCTGCATGGGTTAGTACATCACACTAATCTGATCTAGATACAGAAACAAAATTCATTTGTAAAAATTCCCCATTCATATTTCTAGCGACATTTCTAGAAATATGTTCAATAAATTAATTTGTTTATTGAGTAAGGATTTCAAGCGCACAAGAAAGATTTTCCCCTTTAGCTCGTTTCAAATTTTCCGCGTTCATTCAAATGATCTTGCGCGCATACGCAACAGATGATTACTGCGATGTTAGTGGAACCGAATTTCATTTGACAATCTCATTTCGCTGGTATAAAAATAAATATTTTTAACACAAAAAAGCTTTAGAGCTGTTAAACCTGAAAAATTACGTTTATTTTTTGAGATTTGCGACCAGTGTATGTTACGCTTCATCTTGTTTCGTCTTTTAGACAGATTATGTATTGGTACACATGTTTTAATATAAATATGATATTTTAAGGTTATTCTTAAAATATATTTAGAAACTTTACACCGATAGATGGCGTTATTTTCAATATTATCAATTAAAACTCTTTTAACGCGTTATGCTTTTTAATATTGAGGTAAGTTATTGGTTCGCGCATGCACATAAAATATATTAATCTGTTTAAATTTTTTTTCGTACCAATACTTTTATAATTTTACAGAACGGCAGAAAAACACAGAATTTTATTGTAAAACAAACACACACAAAAAACATTTGCCGCGGAAGAATTTTAATACCAAACCAAAAGATATTTGTAAAAAATCGTGCATTTCAAAATTTCTACGGTAAAACGCTCAAGTCTAAAAGAGAAGGATGATAAAAGTATTGTTGAATTCAGTAATTTAAATCGTCGCTTGGGGAGATTGAATTTTTTATAAAAAGCGCTGGCTAGGTAACAAAGCATATGGCGCGTTGCTGGCCTTAACTGGACCTTTTTTTTAAAGGCCGCTTGCACGACTTACTATGGCCATGTACGTAATAAGAATATTATCAGTATTATCACTCTAAGATACAATCCTACAAACTTCGAGAAATCGAGAGAAGTCCGTTTTACATGGTTACCGATAACATATATATTTTTTACTGGTGATTTATAACTTTTTCAACAAAAAAGCTGGAGTTTTTTAAACTTTGGAATTACCTTTTTCAGCGTGTAAAATTTAAAAAATTATCGACTTACCTATCGGTACCTATCGCATCTAGAAAAATCGTCAACAGTATTTTTTTCTTATACGGAAGTTGTTTCTCATTCAAAATAATGTACCACCTCTCATAGTTTTTTTATATCTTCCCTCCACGTAAAATCATGGAGATGTATCCGTAGTCTCACTTGCTCTATTATTATATTTTTTAGTAATTTTAAGTGCTTCCGTGTTGTTCCCTCGAGTGTTTTCTCTTGGGGTAAGAATAATCTCGTCAAATTTAATGTTTCAAAGACCCAATCATGTCTGATCACGTCTAAAAGGGATCGAAATGACAATCTAGTCTCCTACAACGGTAGCAATCTACCGAAAAAGCCCTCCATTGATATGTTCGGTGTATCTCTATGCGACCAGACCACAAAATGTCTTGTCGTGTTAAATGGGCTTTACGACAACAAGCGATGTAGGTACATACCTATTTATTAACCATGACCTTGGTGTTTCTTTGCATCTAATATGTTTTGTGTAAGTCAAAAAGTTATATCTGTTCGTATATTTGTACGCGGCGTATGTACCGAAACCAACTAAGTGGTTAGAATTACCAGATGGAGAATCAAATTCGTCGTGCGCTCAAGTCTTGGTACGTAGGGTTTAGGGTCTCATAATACGTAATAAATATTACTTAGGCATTATAACGGGACAATATTATAATATTATTTATTTTTATTCATTATTTTCATTATCGGATACATCAGTAATTACTGTGGATGATTTTAAGACCGAGACAATAGGGCTATGGTATGAGAAATTAGACACATATGTTTTCGAATGAAAATTAGAAAGATATTTAGACAAAACTGCATCGATTGTTGTTCCGTGTCTTGTGGTAGGTTCTATTATACATATATTATACATACATATAGATGGAGCTAAAGAAGTTTTACTTCAGTCGTGTGGTCTAAAGCACACTCGTTTTTTTTGTATTTTTTTTTATTTCCAAAAACAATAAACGAGACATGTTAATAATAGTCAACCCTTTATAGGACAGAAAATAAAACTTTTTTTGAACAAATATCTTAGACGCGGTGTCCGGAAATAAACTGGTGAACCTTTTTATAAAGTGCACGCCTCATTGTTATGGGAAAACAAAAATGCGTTATACAAAATCGTTGTTATTGTTGATTTCTTTTTGGCACAAAAAAGGTCACTTCAATTGTTTACACTTTTTCGATAGTTTTTTATAACATCTCAAACCCGTGGTAAGTGGCAGACAGATAATAATGTTATGCTAGAGTATATAGGTACCTACGTAGCTCGATCTATGCATTTTATTGTTTAGTACATCAAAATAACTAGGCGAGTCTATCTATAGTAATTTTTACAGATTCAAGAAAGTTCTAAATTATTAAAGTCGTCCTTGTTATCGTAAGACAGTTAATTTAGCCCTTTTACTGTAAGCCTCCGTCGCAAATATTCCGTGCGCTCAGTAATACTGGAACATTTATAAAAAAGCGAAAACATTATTCTATCAGCATAAAAAACCATTCCATGCAACTTGACATTTTTACTACAAATGCATCTAACTAGGTACTTTAGAACCGTAGGAATGTGTTGCAAACGTTCTTGTGAAATATATATCGGAACTGCTCCCACAGAAGTATATCTCTTCTAGTGTACGGACAGGCTAGAGTAGCGTTTTAAGCTACTTGTGTCACTAACACTTACAGTAATTAGATGAAAAATAATGACTTTTGTTAATGTAATTACTCGGTTATTATAAGTAATATAACAGTAAAATTTGCGTTCGCGCAAAAATCATTATTAGTATTATTTTTCAGTACTAAAATAAATAAAATATTATTTGTAGATTTTGAATGGGGCAAACAAACAGTTTGTATGAAAATTGCCGCTTACGTTTCACCTTAACATAGTGCCCAGAAAACAGAATTTTTAATTGATCAAAAATTTTTAAAATATGATTTTCTTTCGTTATTTGGGAAAAAATTTTTCTCGAAGTTAAAAAAGAATAATGTTTGAAAGATTGCATACTGTGTACATAAGTTCTTAACAAATCGTTATTTATTAAAAACGCTCGGCGTATAGATCCAATAATGTACTATAAAAATTCAAACGCAAGTAGATGTTTTTTTTGGTTTTTATATATGATGTGGATTCACCAGTTTTTACTAGACCGTGCATAATTATGTTCCTGGAAAGTTACAAATCAGTTAATCCCTATTTTAAATGTTTACAATCTGTTCTGTTCCCACAAACAGTTCTCCAACTCGTCGTGGAAAGAGATTTTAAATAATAGGTTCTTGTTTTAAATCAGGGATTTATTAATACTTGGCGTATTACAATGGTGACTCGATAGTCGACCTAACTAGAAGCTGGCTAAATGGGATCTGGGAACAATAAGTTTGTCTGGGAGCATTCTAATTGGCCCTGGCGACTACTGGCCACTAGCTGCCATCTTGTGGACTTCCAAGCAAGCTCTTTGCACTGCCCTCTATGAGTGCATCTGTGAAGCTCTTAACTAACTCACTTCTCAACACAATCCAAAATAAGATTTGTGACTGTCTTGTGCTTTAATAATAATAATAATATTTGGCTAATTTATATAGCGCCGTTTTCGTGAGAAATCACCTCAAGGGCGCTGTACAAATATATTTCTTAAATAGTTAATACTAGAACTACTGACTTATCTCTAAGACTTATATCTAGTGACTTACGACTAAGGCCTATAACTACTATCTAACGTCATATATACAAGTATTTACATATTAAGCAACTTACAGAGCCTTTCGAGTTCTTGGAATGATCAATTGCTAAATTCTATGGTGGGGTGTTCATGACATGTTATTATTCTGCAGCTAATTTTTTTTTTATGGTAACGGATAACACAGAAAGACATTTTTTTTCTCACTTTTCTTCAATGTTCTGTTTTGGCAATGTCACATGGAACCGTTTATTAACTTTATCGATGCAGCTGTCGCATACGTCATCCACCGTCAGCTACGCCGTACACCTTTGTGATCTATGGAGTTCTACTAAAATACATAAATTTTTTCAAAACGTACATCATGGTGAGATAGATTACGTTGAAAAGGCCAGCATTGAAACAAATATATTACTGTAGTATTTTGGTTTAATTAAAGGAGAAGAATGCATATTAATGATATTGTTTGGTTTAATTTTCAGATGGCTGGGGTTGCTGGAGCGAGTGGTCGGATTGCTCCGCGTCGTGTGGCTCGGGGCGCTCTGAGCGGCGCCGGCCCTGCCTGCTGTCCGGGGGCTGCCAAGGCTCCCCGTCGCAGCTCAAGCACTGCCAAGGGCCCCCCTGTCAAGGTAACCCCAAGTCTCTTTCTCTAAACATATCTACATACTCTAAATTTCTAACAACTCATATGTCACAGAAGTCAAAAGTTAGAGCAAAGGGATTCTCTTTACATTTTAACCCTTTTAGTGCCATTGTTTTTTACTCATATATACTTAGAAATGCTAAAAAAATCTTTTGTTTTTGATGTCATTTACCCTTGTCTCGAAAAAAAACTGTATCTCTTCCAAAAAATATTCCAATTTTTATCATTTTTTCGGTGTTTTCTTAATAAAAACTTATACAAGGATGATAAAATACAAAAAAAATATGGAAATATATGTTGTGAACAAAAATTACAACAAAAACTGGAAAATAAAAGTACCCGCACAGACTCCATGGAGCCCCTTCCTACAGCAGGCACAAATCAAGTGGCTTCTCTTCACAGCGCTGTAATCCTTCCTGCTGCACCGGTGTTACCGCACCACAATGTCACTTCCACTATCACTTTCTTCACAACTTGAAGAATGTTCATTTTCACTCGAACTGTTTTCGTATTACAACATTTTGGATTAAAAATTTTCTTTTACCAAATGCTTTTTATATTGTAATTACTATGTAATTAAAATTTATGTTTAATTAACAGTAATTATGTAACAAGTAGAAAGATAAAAAATTAGCTATGCGTGCGAGCGACCTCCCCTACCGCACGCTAAACAGCAACTGATTTTGCGAGCGCTATCGCGCTTGTGGCAGATTTAGTTAGTACACGCTAGCGCGCGTGGGCCCTCATCGGCACTCTTAACGGTTAAATATACCAATTTCAGTAATTCCACAAGGATCACATTTTGGACCTCTTTGATTTCTTTTGTACTTAAATCACAGATGTAAATAATAAGATGTAATCCAATCTTTTAGATTTTCGCATTCATGATTCAGTGTAGGTACATTTTTCGTGGAATTTTACATTAAAAACAATAATAATATAAATAGTCATTATGAAATCAATGTTTGTAACAAAACTAATAAATAAAACATTGATATTACTAGAATTTTAATCTCCTCAAAATTCACCTCAAGGGCTCCATAACTCACGTAAGTTGATGTAAGATTAATTCTACTTACTACTGTGACAGATGTTATTATATCGTGGGATAATTACTACAACTAGGTAACTCGGAAATCAGCTCACCCATGTATGCCACAAACACATAATAATATGTGTTAAGGTATGGTTCTGTGTGTAACTTTGAAACTGATTTCGGAGTTACATAGTTGTAGTAATTACCGTTACTTACATAATTATTTAAGTACAGTAATGGTCCCAGAAGAGAACCTTGAGGGACTCCATAGTTTACAGAAAATACTCTATAAACATGAATAATATGTTGTTGTGTTTGTTTGTTACAGAGGCGGTGGGCTGGGGTGAATGGTCGGAGTGGTCAGCTTGCGATGGGGAGGAGGAGCAGCGGCGCTGGAGGACCTGCGAGCGGGTGAACCCCGCCTGCCTCGGGCCCCCGCATCAGGTGCGCCCCTGTCTCTACACTGACAACGACACAGATAATGGTAAGCTTCATTTCTTAAATTGAAATTTAAAAAAAAATTCTCCTTGACAAAACAGAACATTGAATAAATGAGAAGAAAAAGAACAAAAATAAACCTCACCTCACTTAAACTAACCCAACCTAACCTATTATTTTATCATATTCTGTTTTGTAACTGTTCTGTTTCATCCTGTAACTATAAAAAAAAATCTTTAGGTCTCGAACTTGTTAATTTGGGAAAATTTTAACCTTCCTGCTGGTTTATTTATTGTTCTGTATGAAGTTATAGATTAGGAATATTTATTTTTATGCTTGACAGTTTTTTCGCCTTCTAAAAGCACTGAAGAACTTCTTTTTTTTCAAGTTAGACACAGAAATGTGGTAAAGCCACGACACACTATCTAGTCTTTAAAAAAAAAATGGATTTAAATTATTCATTTTATTTCCAATGTTTTTGTTAATTATATTTCTAAAAAAGTTTTCATATATTAATGATGACTACCCCACAAAGTTTTCCCATTTACTATTACAGTATCAATTCTGTTTTGTACAAAATATTTACCAAACAATTTTTATATAAAGCGATCAATGGTAATAATGATTCTTATTAGAATCCAAGATTTTTCCTGCACTCGTGCATAAATATTACCTTATAAAAGTGTATAAATAATAATGTTTTTGACACCTTTTGAGTGATATTCTTGCAATATGTTCCAGTTTATCTATACATTATTCTTGTACCTACTGTATTTTTTTTACAATTTTTTAACCCTTTTTCTTTACACGGTATTTGGTTGGAATACAGAAGTCACAATCATTTGGGGGAATCGGTAGTTTTGGTGGAAAAGAAATGTGGAAAAAAATTAATATTGAAACTTTGATGGTGTTGCAGAGCTACATGCACTAGCCGCACGCCGGCCAGTCGCCACAGTCGTAATGGCGTCGAGTGCTGGCGGGGGCGAAGGCAGCGGCATGTGGTGGGGGATAGTGGGCGCTCTCTTTGTCGGCCTGCTTGTGGGCGGCTTGCTTGGCTTCATCTTCGAGTTGCGGCGCAGGCGCAGGGCCACCCGTATCCCCTCCTCACCGCACTACATGACGCAGCAGAACAGTTATGTCAGTGTACCTTTGAAAGAAGTCCCTAAGAAGAGGCAGCCCTCCTTTTCCGGCACTAGTCCCGGTGGTTTGGGCCCCGCCAAAGCCAACAACCTCAACAGTGACCGCGGAACGCCCAAACTCTACCCCAAAGCCATCGCCGGTGATTACGAAGGCGCCACTATGAAACGAAACAGTAATGCCCCTCTAAGGAATAATATCAACTTGGAACAAGAAAAGTTTAACTGATTTAATACCTGATCTGTTGCAAACGTGATCGATCAGGCAGTCATCCTGGAATGCGGATATCACAAATATGTGTTGCAGAGTTGTAAAACCCGCTCTTGTATTTTCTGATGTTAATACATTCACGAAATGTGTATTTTTTGCCAACTATCAAAAGAATAATGTTCAATTATTTATATATTTAGCATTAAATATGTATTAATTATTTTTAATTCAAGGTAATCCAAACAGTTTTTCATGACTATCTCCGGATTTCCGACAATTCTAGAGCTGGTTTCGCGATCCAAGAAGTTTCACAGGGTGAAAATCAACAATTTTTGGGTGGGTTCTTAATTATACATTTTTTTACCCCATTAGCGAAACATGTTAAAAAATGTTGCCTAAAAAATTTCCAAATATCAGATACACCTGTTTTTATTGAGGGCAGCAAAGTTATCAGTGTCGGTTGCAGATAAATAAGCTGGACAAAGTAAGTTATTCCAATTGATTCATGGACAGTTTTATTTTTGAGTTTATTAATATGAAAATTTATATAAATAATTAACATTATGGTGATTCATATGCTTATAATTTTGTCCCTTTAACTAATCATTGAGATAAAATATATAGCGAGGCATATTCGAGCCCCAGTGTATTGGTGAAATAGCTTTATGTGTGTTTTGTATGTGATGTGGTGTTTAATTTTTTAATGAATGCGTGTTATATTTAAGATGTACAGAAAAGGGCATTTAAATATTAATTTCTTTTTATAGTTGCGATGCCGTCCACTTCAATACTTTGAAAGTTAAAATATTTAATTATTTGCTCTAAATATGTTAACAACAATAACAAGTTAAGCAATATTTTCTAGTTGGAATATTATTTGAGGTCATGAAAGTTAACGAATATGTAGTAACGAATGAGCAATTTTAAGATATTATATTACGAGACAAATAATATCCAATGTTAAAGGAACACGGGTGATGAATAAAATTAACTTTGAGTGCACAGAACACCTTGCTTTGAAAAATTAGACGAATGCAAATATATCAAATAAAGTTTTATTTTACAGTATTGTACTCAGTATTTTAAAATACAACAAGGACTTAAAGTAAGTATACTCATTTCATTGGAGCTTATTTTGAATCATGCCCTTCTTCCTTTTGCAAACAGATATAATGTATTATTAACGTTTTAAGTTTACGCTGTAATAATTTTATAACGATAGTCTGAACTTAATAATTATTAAAATATTGAATATTTTCTAAAGAGGTTTCTAAAAGGAATGAGTTTTGAACGCAGCACAAATGAGAGGATTTAGGTGTAAATTTGATGGTAATTGAATAGAAGTGAGGAAAAGTTATGTGAACATTTATATAACTGTCTCGTAATAGTGAGGGGTGATTGAGTAACTCCATCATTACAAATCTGCTTACAACAGCTATAGTATATACATAATTTGTATCGTGTCTTTAATTGAGTAATCCAAAGCGTTGGGATCAATCCTTCGCAAGTTCACTGGACCTGAAACAATCTCAGCTTCTAATTATGGGAGCGGGGAAAATTCAAATATTTTCAGGATATATTTGTCTTTCTTTAAAAAAATGAATTATGAAGTACATGTGGTAACTTAGTGACCCCACGGTAATTCAAGGTTTGTTTGCCATTTTGGCTTGTGGAAGGTTAAGACTGATAAGTAAGGAATATATAATTATTGTTATTCCATGATTACTTGTGATATTACTCTAAATTAGTGTGCCAGAGAGAATGTTAAATCTAGAGGAAATTACGCTGTACAAATTAATGACTTTAAGTATAGATAAATGTTATATGTAAGGAAACAGGATGTCCGTTTTGATTGCTTTTAAACATAAAAATTGTCTTGCCTTATTTTTTTTTTAATTACTAGAATTGACATTTATCATTCATTCCTACTTATATCCTTTCAAAACTTAACCACAGACAATTTTTTCATTGTTTTATTTTCACCTCCCAGCTTATAAAAGTATTTTGGATGCTTTGTTCTTACGAGAGAAGCAATTCCTTTCAGATTGGACATCCTGTAAACGGATATAGTATTTAGTGAAATGTCTAACAGTGCCATGAAGTTAGTTGCGAAATATAATTAATTATTATAACAGTTTTATTTTTACGTCGTTGTGAAATTGGTTGTAGCTCATATTGAGCAAATTATTAACACATGTCTACTTTTTAGATTAATGATATAAATATGTAACTGTATATTCCGCCAGCTGAAGGGAAATACTTCAGATATGGGTAAAAAAAAAATATTGACCTTTCCATTTCCAACAAGGGTAATCAAAATCTTTGAATTTACTATCCGCAAAATAATGAATTTATAGTGTTGGTTGTTTTTGGACTACTACACAATTTTTAAATAGAGCCTTATAATTATAACATCCATGGGGTATCGCAGTAACCCCTAATGTAACACAAGTTAATGTGAGTTAAGTAAAAGGTTAATTCATATGAAACGTGTAATCCTGAGCCGTAAGTTGATTTTATTTAGTGCTGATTTTTAATGTGGGAGAAACCGAGATGCCATAGTCCCACTGGCTCCAGGCAACTGGGACTCTGTTGAGGTAGTCACATTAAAAACAGCTGTTCTGGTGGCCAGTCCTACGTTTGGCTCCTCAGTTGGCGGCCTGCAGCTGTTTTAATACATTAATGATAGTAGGTGTATTTAAGAAACGAGTCTTTGCAATAAATTATTTTATAAAAAAAACACATGTTTTTTATTATATTTTCATCATTTACACCGTAATGACGATCTTCTACAATCTTCGGCAAGCTCCTGGGCTCAGAAGCCAGGGGTTAGAAACCCGGCACAGACAATAGTTTTTATATATATGCCTATTTAAAACTGATCTTAATATGACTTCTTCAATTACCATCTTACTTGACATGAGCGATTTTTTGTTTTATATAATTTTACATACTTGGTTTTTTTATATTTTCGAGATTTGATAGGGCAAATTCAACCGCAGGTTTATCCAGTATACCAGGGCATATTTGGCGCATATTTTTGTGCTTGGCTGCCTCACTTATGTTGTTAAGATTCTGGCTTTATTTTACAGTATTGTCTCTACTTAAAACATAAAAAAATCAGTAGGTATTGGAAAGTTAGGATCAGGGTTGCGGGGTTGGTCAGTTACTATATATTTTTTTAAGCGGAGATGGTTTACACGTAGTTCCCGTGAGCACTTAGGCCACAGGCCCATTGCGCTGTCTCCCATTTTACCTCAATCCTTTAACAACAACCCAGTCCCTTTAATAAAGTTCACTAGGGTTGTCATTGGGTATGTGGCTATGTCTTCTGGTTCTACTGTACGTCTCCTCAGGTATCCGGTCAGTTACTAGGTTGAGTGACCAGTGACCACACATGGAAGAATTTTTTTGCTTTATTTTGAAAAAAAAAAATTATCAAAAAATCACTGGATTCCAAAATTTGTTTATCATTTTTACTCCAAATAATATCAGGAATCACTGGTTAAAATAAGTAAGTTCGTCCCTTAACACCCTATATTCATGTAGACCCTGATTCTGAATACATGAGTTTTATTATGCATCTAATTGTATACAATCACAACACCCTGTTTGGTTGGCATCACTGTCCACTTGAGCGTACTAAGTTATTCAATTTAATTTGTACAGTAATTTTATTTTGATATTAAATTCCCCATGTCTTTTTAAGTTTGACAAAATTGATAACTTAATTTCGGAGACTTTAAAGTTCAAAAATTTTTGTAAAATATTTAAAAAAATAATCATGACGGAAATAGGATAAATTCATGGGAAAAACTGACACCAACCAATGTCACTACCGAGATAACATATTTTTTAAAAATTTTTCCGACATTATGTCCGGGTTAAATCCTCCTCACAGGAAAAACTAAACCCTTCCACACACTTTTCCACAAATGATCATCTAGTCAATCCACATTATGCAAGTGCATTATATAAGTATAATAAATACAAAATAATACAAGAACAACACGTCAAATCACCAAAGATCAAATGGGAAAATAATTCACCGACTCCAGATATTTTCTTATCAGAGGGTTCGGCTCGGTAGAACTTCTAATTGGACCTATAAATCCTACTGATGCCTCAATATAAATATTTAAAACAAATCTTTCGTAATCCTACATGTATTTAAAATGACTGATTTTTGCATTTTTATAAATAAATTCTTTGACAGATCTAATACGCCTAAATTTTGAATGAGAGAGATAGGTATAATGCCAGTAGCCGAAATAACAAATGGTAATATTTTTATAGTTTGAGAATGCCAAATTCTTTTAATCTCATTTCCTAAATCTGTGTATTTTCTTATTTTTTCAGAAACAGATTTTTGAATATTACAGGAATTTGGAATAGCGACATCAATGATATAAGTTATTTTTTAAATTTTGTCATGTAAAACTATATCCGGTCTATTATGACTAATCGTTTGGTCTGTTAGTATAGTTTTATCACAATCTATTTTATAACATTCATTTTCTAAAAATAAATTTTAAATACTGTTATTATTAATAGAGTTAACTCTATGAATAATAACAGTATTAATGTTTCTAAATAACAGTATTTTGGTTTACGATGAATATAATTTAAAATTATGTACAGTAAAACTCATTTTTCATCTGCATTTAAAATCAAAACACCAAAAACGCGGGTCAGGACATGGAACACTAAATATTTAATCGATGTATTTTTATACTTTGGTACACTGCAAAACCAATAGTGACAGGATGCTGGCTGACATTTTATAATTTTAAAAGATCGGCAATATGAAGACAGACTCAAGGAACTAAGATTACCAATGTTAAAAGAAAGAAGAGAAAGGGTGACTTGATTTCAAAATTAATCTTCGTGGACACTCAAAAACAAATTTATAAAACACCTTTTGCATACAATCCTAGGAAACACTCCCTTGCAAATAAAGTAGTGGATTCATGGAACAAACTTCCATAACATGTCATAAATTCTACTAATATAAACCAATTTAAAGCTCGATTGGATTCTTATTTGAAGAGAAAGAAAGAATTAACTTATTTTAAAATAAATAATAAACACAACTGCTTTAAAACTTACTGTGAAATCAGATATGAGCGCATCACCAGAATTCTGCCTGTTAATAATAATAATCTGTCCTTTAATTAAAAGCGGTTAAATTTAAGAATAAAAAACAAATTTCGAATCTGGCATACAAAATCCAGTACTGATGGCCGTTGTTCCCAACTTTACGAACGATCAATCTCACGCTCTGATCAGCCAAGTGATTTTTTCAGTAAGGTTCGATTCGCCTGTTTCCAAACATCTTTACCGTTGATTACCGCCCACTTTCATAGACAATAAAAAGATATCAAATTAATTAATGTATTTATTATTAATGTTTCTGTATATATTTTTAAATACTGTAGTACATAAACCGATACTTTATATTATTTTAAACAAATGTCTGTAATATGTTAAAAATAAAGTGTTAGCTTGATTTGCCACTGCCATTGCCATCTTGGCGTGGCGAATATTTTCCCTCTGTCATTACTTTTTACAACTAGTCATTTACTGAGGCAAGTTTAATCCAGTAGTTTGGCTTCCTTAAATTGGTTGATCGCTCAGTCGTCACCTTTCCGTTGGAAAGAGCGTAGTTGTGCTTTGAGCAGTGTTGAGTCAAAATTTTGACTCAACAGTTGATCAGTAGAATTGAGAATAGCGGCCGTTAGTATCTATCAATCGACAAAATTCATTCACCATGACGTCAAACCCGACACGACATAGATTTGGTGCTTTTTGGGTGGTCTTGAAAAATCAAAACTTCGGAAATTATTTGACTTATTAAAACTAACTGTAAGTATACACGGTATCCAGAATCTCAGCTAAATAACCCAGAAAATACTTTTCGATCTGAGCATTTCAATTTTTTTTGGCAACCAAAGGTAAAAAAAACTCTTGGAATCGGATATAAGTGTAGTAGCATATTAAAATAGGTAAACATTGATATTAACACCCTAGCGACCGATTGTTTTCAAATTTGATCGAAAAACTTCCAATTTTGTACTCAAAAACGAAAGTTCAAATAGAAAAATTTCTAAGTACCTATTACAAAATCGACTGCAAATATGTTGTAGATTCACCAGCTTCCCGCTTGTAGGTACTACGAGTTTCCGGATACCGTGAATATATTTAAAATATACATACCTACATTCAGTGGACACAATGAAATAGTACCTAAGTTATAACAAAAAAAAAGTAAAAAACGTTGACTTCCAGGCCGCGTCTGAGAGTGATAGTACAATAATATATAATATCTACCTATAATAGATATCTATATAATGTACCTACCAATCCACTACGGTAAAAGGGAAATTCTGACGGCGGTAAAAAATAAATGTGAAAGTTGCGTGACTGGAAGAAAGCAGAAGGAACCCGCGAGAGATCCGATGAAGACAGACTCATCATTTATTTACTATTACATATTTCATCACAAGCACAGCCCATCTGCGGGTTCATAATAGCGATGAGTCATTCATAAGCGAGTCGTACAATTGAGCTAGCTCTTTTGATGAGCTGTGTTCTTACGACTCCCGGTAATCTACACCACGGCTTAATTGTTATTACATACTCGTATTAGATACGCGAACGGCGTCACAGTCCGACATCTGGACGTATGTACCTATACCTACTAACTATCTAGCATATTATTTATCTCGTGTTAGAGAGTCCCGAGTCCCGTCTCTCCAAGACTCGTGAGTACATTAATAAGCTGGGAGCTGGGAGCTAGGAGTCGTACTGGGGGAGCCGTATCGGCGAGTCGTATCGTACGAGCACAGTATTCTCGTTCAATTGAGTCGACTCTTTGAGCCGTACAAAAATATTGAGCAGGTACCGTGGCTCCCTCTCTTAATAAAATGAATATACGCCGCGGGCGCTAGTTGTTGATGAGTTCCCAGTGACTTACGTGTTTAGGAAAATTAAACAAATCAAACGATTTTCTTCTTATTCTGATGTCTTCTACTATTATCGGTGGTTGGCTATAATCAGGGCAATCTTTATCCTGCTGCCTCAGCCGAGCGATACTGTATCTACTCTAATTTATCAAAACATCGATTTTGAATCGATGAGTCTTAAACATTGATTACGTAAAAAAATTGTATTTTTCACGGATACTTAATGTGCTGCTCTGACCTTTAGTTTCCAAAATGATAACACCTAGAATATTTCTCAAAATTAGTTAGTATTTCAAACGATTTTCGTGGTGTCACTCCAGGTCAGTAATTTATTTATTGATTTAAACGCTGATGGGCTTTTACATTATACATAATTTACTGCATAATACAGTGACAACAGAAGGTTTTTATTTTTAAAACATCAACACAAAAATAACAAACTTTTTTAAGTTCACAACATATCTATAAGAAAACAACAAATATACGCAATCGCTCTTTAAATATGCTACACAAAAATGTCATTCAGGTATCTCTTGAACACAGGCAAACTTATATTAAATATGTCGATATTTGAGGTGAATTTGTTTCCAAGTGTGTGAAAGCGAGAAATAGGTGCATGTATGTGATAGTTGGTACTAAAGTTATTGTTGCAGAATAATATATTTTGCCTAGTTGCTCGAGTAGGTACTCTGAAATCTATAAATTGCAGGAGTTCACAAAAGTCTAGTTTGGAGTTAATAATCTTGGTTCCATGATAACTCAACACAGTGACACACTTTTAAAAAGTGATATAAAGTCATTAGAAACGATGGTTTTTTTTAACCTAACCTAACCTAATCTACTTAACCCAGTTAATAAAGTTTTTGTTTCATCACTTTCCATGACTTTATATAACTTTTTAAAGATGTGTTGAATTATCATTGTGATGATTTATCCGGTCACCAATAATCTAAAATAAAAAAGGTTAGGTCTTTTATTTTTCTTCTGTTTAATAAATAATAATAGTAATATTTTCGTAGAAAGCAATCACTTTGTGGTTTAACATTTTAATGAAATAAAAACAATATTTTTTGTTTAAAACCACGAATTTTTATTAATTTTAAGACCGACCGGTTTCGCTACACTCGAGCATCGTCAGGGTACAAAATTAAACTAATCAATAATACAAAATGTGTCATTATATATACATACAGAGGGAGATAGAAAGTAAAACCAAAATGAAACAACAATATATTAAAAGAAAACAATTAGTGTATATAAATATTATAATAATAGAGAATAGGCATTAATAATTGTAAGGTGATTAAGGGATACTGGGAATTTTACAGTTTACAGGGAATATTCCCAGTATTGGGCTTTTTGACAAATCTAATTGATTATTCAGAATTAAACTTTTGGTTTTAATGGCTTTCTTAATTTCTAGTGCTTCTAGGTTATTCAATTTGTTACTATGGTCTTTTCTATGGAGAATCTTAGCACCGGTGCTTTTATTGAATGTATGATCTTTTTCAATAAGATGATTGGCAAACTCTGAAAAGCCATTGCTATTTAGGCATCTAAGATGTTCTTTAATCCTAATGTTGACATTGCGCGTTGTCTTCCCGATATAAAACGCTGGACAATTGTTACAATTTAATTTATAAATTCCTGCATGACTAAGTGTGTCATCTTTATCTTTAGAATTGACTAAAAATTTACCTAAATTGTTGTTGGTATAAAACGCCGGTTTGACTTCAGAAGGAAGGTTAACTATACTGCAGGAAGAAAAATTATTAATGAATAGAATACGGCGCCATTGGAAAGGAAGATTATTATTATTAATATTACGTGTACTCGCGAATAAGAAGTTTTTAACTGCTAATTGTTTTAGTTTTTTACTTAAAATTCTATCAATAAAATCTGGATCGTATCCATTATTAGACGCTATTTTTTTAATTATTGATAATTCGTTAGAGAAATTAATATTAGTTTATGGAATCGTGACCAAGCGATGGACCATTGAGTGAAATGCTGAGTGTTTGTGTGAAAAAGGGAAAAAGGATCATTGGATGTATTATGTATGACAATATCGGTGTAGGTAGGTTTCCAAAAAAAAAAAAAATGTATTGTATATCTCTGATGATTTCGAAGCCATTTTTTTATTATTTTTAAATAGCCTGCTTGACGGCCTCCTTGGTCGACGGGTAAGGCCTTTGACTAGTAATTCGAAGGTCGCAGGTTCAAATCCTGTCGTGCACAGTAAATTTTATTTGAATTTGTGTTATTTAAAATTTTATTAATTTAAAATAATACGTAGTGTACTTGCGGCACGTTCCAGAGTAGAATATAGTCTCAGTATCGCCTTGGTGTAAGACCACCATTCAGAATTGAAATGGCTTTAGCCGTATTTGGTGACCAAATCTGACTAGCCAGGTACTTCCCTACCTTCCTTTTCCTGATCCCATTCCTCCCCCCACTACCTTCATCCTCATAGCATACGCCTATTGGGGTTGCCATAGTCTCAATAACTTCAGACGGTTGGGTTGGGTTAGGTTATGTTAGGGATTGAAACGTTGCTTGAAATGGTTTTGGCCGTGTTCGGTGACCAAATCTGACTAGCCAAGTACTTCCCTACCTTTCTCTTCCCGATCTCATTCCTCTCGCCACTACCTTTAGCCTCACACGATACCCCAATTGAGGTTGCCACAGTCTCACTGGTTCCAAACGGTTGGAAGCGGTTGAGACTCTAGTGCGTTATTAGCATAAAAAAATATAACCTAGCGAAAACTCTGTAAAAAC
This sequence comes from Hesperophylax magnus, assembly GCA_026573805.1. Taxonomy (NCBI): domain Eukaryota; kingdom Metazoa; phylum Arthropoda; class Insecta; order Trichoptera; family Limnephilidae; genus Hesperophylax; species Hesperophylax magnus. The sequence goes on from JAIUSX010000012.1 coordinate 22,376,852, forward strand.
CAAGCGATGTTATAATAATTGCAGGATAAGTAAAGATGAAAGTACACATTTATAAAATATTTGCCTCAAAGTCGTTTGTTTTCACCCCCAACCCTACAATATTTCTCAAATGAAGATAATATGTAAGTATCAAAGAAAAATAAGTAAAATTTAGGCTACTAATAATTAATTATGCATGGCAAAACGCAGATCATAAATGATATTCGATGTATTTGCGGTTACACGCTTTTCTGCATCCTCTCACTCCAAACCCTAAGTATTCAACTCGCTAGACCAAAATGTACCATCGTACGGAGTCATATAAAACCTTCGTGTAATGAAACATTAAATATTCAATGATTCGCCTTTCCCCCTGTACCGTTTAATTAATTCCCAGTATCCCTTAATCACCTTACAATTATTAATGCCTATTCTCTATTATTATAATATTTATATACACTAATTGTTTTCTTTTAATATATTGTTGTTTCATTTTGGTTTTACTTTCTATCTCCCTCTCTATGTATATATAATGACACATTTTGTATTATTGATTAGTTTAATTTTGTACCCTGACGATGCTCGAGTGTAGCGAAACCGGTCGGTCTTAAAATTAATAAAAATTCGTGGTTTTAAACAAAAAATATTGTTTTTATTTCATTAAAATAATAGTAATGATTAACATTTACAAACAGAGGGCCAATTTATCAATTTTCATTTTGTACGCTGGCCTCATGGGGTACGGTACATACAGTTTGTTAAATTTGCAGTAGGTGATGTCGCAAATCTAAATATATATTCTAAAGCCGCATTTTTTTAATAAAAAAATTATGGAAAGCCAAAAAGCCCCCCGGCGAAAATTTATATCTCTGAGACCAAACGAAAAAAATTGTGTCGATTTTTATCATTCTGAAATTTTAAAAAAGGTATGAAAAATACTCAATTTTTAGCGGTTGATCCAAAATAGACAAAGTTTGTCGCGATCCCTTTCGTAATTTGTCGTATAGATTTGGTGAAAGCTTTTCTTATAAAACGGAATCCATTCAAAATATCAATCATAACACGCAATCATAACACGTAATCGTAACACGTAATCGATAAAGGTTCAAGGTCAATTCAATAAATGCTGTTGATTTTATCGTTCTTACTACTACTTCTATGACTACTCCATGTAATATAATCCTTTCCTTATAGAGTCCTTTGACTCGGGCGCATTTACCGACAACAATCGGAAGTCGGGCGAAGCGAAGCGAAGTTGCCCGAAGCGAAGCGAAGTTCGTGCCCACACTATCGTATTCGGTCAACTTCGATCAACTTCGCGAGTAGTGTAGCTGGGCTATTAGATTCCCTCCATGGTGTCGCGGGTTCAATCCTCTGCTTCAAAATTAAAATCCTTGCACAAGCAACGTTGTTCGCTTTTGTTTATAGGAGCTTTTTAAAATAGTGTTAGATTATTCGTATCCAGGGAATTGTTGTTTTTCTTTAAAAAAATGATCCACGTCCGAATAACACTCCGCTAACAATCTCGAACATTCGTTATTATTGTGTATCATTATTATGTTTTATAAAAGGAAAGTATTCCTCTAATGATAAGCAACAAACTTGACAAGATAATGACACCATCATTAGAGCCTTCCTTTGGAGAAAACACGCCGCTTTTGTTTTAAGTAATTCGCTGTTATAATATATTATTATCCATCCTTGATTGGTATTATTATATACGGCGTCTGGAAACTCATGGTACCTACAAGCTAGACACTGGAGAATCTACTTAACATAGAGATCCCAAAAAAAAATCCATCGAAATAAATGTATATTATAAAAATTTTTTCCGACTTGAACATTTGGATTAAACTTTTTCCTCTTCTTCGGTTTAAATGTTAAAAAAAAACTTTTAGAGCCCAGCTAAAATAAATTAAACAGCTGATATTTATCCTTAGTGAACGATGTTTTCAAATTTAATTTAAATCTAACTTTGGAATCGATTAAGTATATACTCAAAAACGAAATCTCATATCCAAAAAAGGTTTGTATAGGGTTTTCCAATAAGAGGTGTTATTTTGATATTTTTCCCGTAAAAGATCAATGGTTTCGTTGCTTGTGTGGCACTTAGCGCCGTCTCGTTGAAATTAAACGCTGTCCAGATCAATACCATCTAATTCCGGTCATGAAAAATCATTAATCATCTCTCGATAGCGCAATCCATTCACCGTAACTGTTGCTCCAGCCTCATTTTCGAAAAAGTAAGGTCCAATGACTCCGCCGGACCATAAGCCGCACCAAACAGTCACACGTTGAGGATAGAGAGGCTTTTCAACAATAACTCTTGGGTTTTCCGAGCCCCAAATGCGACAATTTTGCTTGTTGATGAAGCCACCGAGGTGGAAATGGGCCTCATCACTCAAGATGATTTTTCGATGGAATTCCGGATCATTTTCACACATTTAAAGGACCCAATCAGCCAAGACACGACGTTGTTAATGATCGGCCGCCTTGAGTTCTTGTGTTAACTGAACTTTATAAGCCTTAAGACACAAATCTTTATGCAAAATACGGTGTAATGACGTTTGTGGAATGCCTAATTCCAAAGAACGACGAGGAATGGACAAACCTGGGTTTTCTTCAACACTTTCGGCTATAGCAGGAATATTCTCGGCTGTTCTTGAGCGACGTGCACGTTTCTTCACATCACTAAGTTGTCCCAACAGCTCGAATTTTTCCACCAATTTCTGTATTGCGATCAGACAAGGTGCTTCACGATGATCCAAAAATGTTCGAGTTTTACGAACCGTCTCTGCCAAATTTTCACCATTTTTATAGTGAATTTTAATAATTTCAATGCGTTGTTGAAGCGTGTATCGTTCCATTATTATTAATGGCGTAGTTTCTATTCATGTTTCTACTTGCCAAATGTCAAAAAATGACAGCTTCAAAAGTAACATCTACCGAAATAGCGGTCTATTCAAAATAACATCTCTTATTGGAAAACCCTATAGATTTAGCAGTTTCCCGCTTGTACCACTATTTTATGGACATACAGCCACCAGGCATTAGGTAATTTTGACATTGAAATGGATTATTATTAATAATAAAAGTTAAACGTGTAAGTTTTTAAACTATAAAAGCCAATCTCATTATAATTCTTTAGTAATGTCATTGATGGAATCACTGAAGAGATGCGCCATTAGAATTGTGCTCAATGTTTGATTACTTTTGCTAAGTATACATTTTCAAATATCGCAATTCTTTCTTTAACGAGTAATATTCATTTTCCTTTCTGTGGCCAAGGAGTGAAAAGATCTTATTGACTGAGCGTGGCGAAGTCTTCTTTTAACTCGACCGTTCTTTCTGCAAATTTGTTTGTTACGTGCCAACTCCGGTTCAAGATGGTTGCCATGTTCGATACTACCTTTTTATTATTCGCATAATCGTGGTTCCTGCTACGAGCTGTTAAATCGGAATAATCAATATTATGGTACCTAGTACCTACCTGCCCGAAGACAGTTTGAAAAAGGAATGGTGACACTCAAGACGACAAATTATATAATTCCTTATTTGAAATTAAAACAAAATGTTGCGTGAAATATTTATGGCTTATAATTAGATAAGTAGGTAGCAGCCGCGCCACGGCTTGGAGCATTGGGGTTACCGGCGCGCTAAGTGCTTCTTGAGTTTTTTTTAACATTAAAAAGTCAATTTACACTACTACTGATTATGGTATAACCCTATTCACAGATGAAATGTGATACCATCGCTTTCCTTATATTTTCAAGTACGACTTGTACAATATTTCAGCGTCAGAAAATTCAGAGACTTTCCTAGACATCACATCACTGGAGTGAAGCCCGTTTTATCACAGCGGACAATTAACCGATGTTCGTGGCCCATACTTCGGACGCCAATGTTAGCTCTATCTATTCGTACCCATCTCAAACCTCATTGAACCTCAAAAGCCTAATTCTATCCTGATTTAAGAGCGATTGCTTACTTGTTACGAATTATTTGAATTCTGAACGCGTTTGTTATTTTGACAGGTCGTAAATTTACGATGTTTATTTTTAAAGAACTTAGAAATTTTGCCGCCAGAGCGCTCCGTAATAGTTCCTAATTAAGTTTAGAAAAGCTGCAGTAGAAAGTAGTGATGTTTGTTTACAAAATGTGTTTTAGACACAGACATAGGAATTAATAGACGAGAAGATAAGGGCGAGGGGTAAAATCAACTGTTGAAGAACGAGGGGAGTAAGGCTGACTGTGATTCGTCAATAAATCAATCTGACAGTAAATAGGCATCTCGCATTATAATATCACCATTTACTTCTTAAAAGTAAAATCTGCGTTTGAATGAATAGACATTTTTACATGGGAGCGCAAATTACTCGCCACGTTATGAACTAATTTGCGAAGTCCAAATTCGGCAAAGTAAGGCAGCTTCTATTTCAGAGTCGTAGTTAGTTTCAGAGTATTTAGTTAAGACACTTTTACAAATGTCTCATAATTTACTTACCCCAGTAAACAACGATGAGCACACTTGAGAATCGCTACATTGTGATGTGATAGTATATGTTTCTAAAACTGATCCATATAATACGGTGTGAATAAGCTTAAAATAAAGTAAAATAATGCTTACTTATGGAATGTAATACGACAATTGGGTTTATTCTCTTTTTCACATCTATTTTTACAAGTTTTCATATCAAAAGTCAACATTTTGCCGTGTTATTTCGTAAAATGAACCGATGATGCCTCGACCATAGTTCGCACAAGAATGATGACGTCACGTTTTCAAATTTCACTTGAAGCCAAATGCGAGCCCAGCCGGCTCAATGGAACCGGTATGGGGAGTGGGGATAATACGCTTTTAATCACTTAGGGCAGGTCTACTAATATTCATATGTCTATGGTTTTAGAATAGCCCGCATCTGGAGCACACTGCATTTAGCGGCATTTAATGGCGCCATAACTCGAAACACCGAATAATAAATAGAATTTAAACGTTTGCAGGCGCTTAGAGCTACTGTAAATTTATTTCGTAGGAAAATAGATGTAGTTAAAGTAGCTAGGTACTATTTAATGTTCTTGTAAGTAGGTACGTTTCTATTTACATGTACTTACTTGTTTTTTTTATTTGTCGATAAATTTACAAAATAAGACAAAGTAACGACAAACTCCTTTTTAGCATATTTTGACTAACGGGTACCTCTTAAATATCTTGTTATTTACAGTCTTACTACTTATCCATATACAATTAAACAAAGATAACATTATTAAATCTTTACAACATAAATATTAATTCTCAAATTATTTTAACTCATATATACAAGAAATAAGACAAAATTAAATATTTAAACACATTTAAGAGGAAGCTACAAGCCAAAAATGTGTACATTCTTGGTATACCTTATATTGGAGGTAATAGGCATTAAAATCGCTTGACAAACGGAGTCTAGAAACGTTTGATTTCAAGCACAAAGATGGTTTTTATTTATTTTTTAAATAATTTTATAAGAAAGCAAAAAAGTTAATCAAGTGAAACTGTCACAGATAATCTTAACTATAATACTGTATTTTTTAATGTTATTTCCTTTATGTGTTAATACATTTATATTGAAAAAACAACATTTTTTTGAGTAATTTATTTTTTATTTGTATTCTACTCAAGCGAAACGATAGGAAAACCTTAAATTTATCTACAGCATATTTTTTGGTATTCATAATGTAACCAATTCGTTTTAAAGATTAATCAAAATATTGATTTAGCATTAAGCTTCGGCTTAATCTAAAACAAATAATTCTTTCAGCAAGCCAAGCCTTCAAATTTTTAATTTCAGCCCGTAACGTATTTACACAATTTGGAATCATGTAATTTAACGTTTTTTGACCATATTTATGTGCACGTTTAGGTAAAATATATTAGTTTATTTATTTAGTTTATTAATCTTAAGTTAGTTCACATTGTCGTGAATGCTAATAATTATTCCTTCATTATCGGTTAGTGGCTGAGTTGGCATCGCGTTTGGTTCCTACCCAGGCTTCATGAGTTCAATTTATCGGCTGGCTATGTGTTCCGCCACGACACAAGCAACATTTTTCGCTTACTGTGGTGGTAGTACACACTTCGAAAAAAAGTACTTATTACCAGATTTTTATAATATTAAAAAAAATGTTTTTTATTATTTTGTGGTACATTCTTGATTATCTAAGTTTATCTACGCGTAAATGTCCCTATTTAGGCATTTGCCTCTTTCTTTCTTTCTTTAATACTTGCACAGGTAAGTTGATTTGCCGCACACATAGTGAAAAAAATGGAGGGAACTTTGTTCGTAACTCGGGAATGTTTATCTTTCCTTATAAAAAAGATAAAGAAACGAGTTTTAAGAGCGTATTGTAGATTTTTAATTAATTTGATCTGCAGAATTAAAAGGCTCTTCTAACTAGAAATCATAAAATGCAAAAATCTAAAAATTTAAGTCCTTTCTTATTGTAACATTTTGAAGACAATTTCACACTGTGTGTTAATGTAGAAAAATCTATTGATGGATTAGATTGAGTTGTTGAGAAATATCCGTTAATTAATCGTGTGAAAATTCTTTAACTAGCAATCAATAATAGGTAACTACCTACCTACCTTTTGGTTTACATTTACACGATTGCCATTGTTAGGAATATATTACGAAGAGTTGTCCAATTAAATGGATCGCAAAGGGCTATAATACATGCTGTATGACGTAATCATAATGATAGATTCAATTGCAACAATATGTTAACCCAAAAGTATGTTTGATATTACACATTTTTACGTTTGTTTATCGGATAAAGTTGAAATATTTGTGATAATAAAACCATTTATTTTTATTATCATTTAGAAATAGATCCATTGCCGATTTTATTGAGAATAGAAGTAAATTTACCGCGCAGAGTTTTGGCAAGAGCCGACGGGTCACGAGGCTGGCCGAATGAAGTGTCGTTCCTTGTAACAGCATCGTCCCGTCTTGCCACGCTTGCTTCGCAAGAGTCGGTTTTACCCTCCTAGGAGCGCCAAAAGATGTTTTACATCTAAAATGAATGATCAGGCATACAAGAAGTGTCGGAATTCCTATTTAATTAAAGATTTTTTTATTGGTTATGTTTTAATTGGCAGTTTTGTTTTTAAATAATAGGAAATTTCCAATCGTAAAAATTAGGCCCGAGCAAATAAATAAATAATGAGAAAATAACGAAAAACTTTTTGATGATTTTTTTGTTAACTCGAGACACGCAGCCGGTGTGACATAACACGGCAATTTCAACCTTATGTACAGTTTTTAGCACAAACGCAAGCACCCTATCTAACATACTAATTCCGGCTGTATGTTATGATGTAGGTGATATGAAATATTCTTTCGTAATGCAAAATTGGTACTGATGATTGTGTGAATTCAGACAAGCGATAAAGTAAGTATCTACCTGTTATCAGGAAATTATTTCGTTGTTGTAATTAGTGGTTTCTGATAGTAATTAAATTGAAACGTGCCATAGAGCTTGCGAAAACGGCTTTCAAAGTTGGACCCCAAAAATTAATTGGATTTCTACGAATTAAACAAAAAAACAAGAAATAACTACATATTCCCTTCCAATCTAAGTCCTCAACAATAATCAGGACTTTAACAAACCTAACTCTTAACATCCCACCAATTCTCCACCAACACTGTATATTTTATGTACTATTCCGTTAAACTGTATAACTGCTTGCCACCTACTTTGAAATAACCTGCTGATAATTCACTAATAGACAAATTTAAAAAAAAAAACAGATAACGGAATGGATACAAATTAAAGGTACACAATTTTTCCAAAACCTATTCACCCCAAACCAAACACAAAACAATTTAATTAGCATGTACAGGTTTTCCAATAAGAGGTGTTATTTTGAAAAGCCCGCTATTTCGGTAGGTGTTACTTTTGAAGCTGTCATTTTTTAACATTTGACAAGAAGAAACTACGCCATTAATAAAAATGGAACGATACACGCTTCAACAAAGCAATGAAATTATTAAAATTCACTTGAGTGAATCAAATGCAAATCATCTTGAGTGAATCAAATGCAAATCATCTTGAGTGATGAGGTCCATTTCCACCTCGGTGGCTTCGTCAACAAGCAAAATTGTCGCATCTGGGGCTCGGAAAACCCAAGTGTTATTGTTGAAAAGCCTCTCCATCTTCAACGTGTGAATGTTTGGTGCAGTTTATGGTCCGGAGGAGTCATTGGACCTGACTTTTTCGAAAATGAAGCTGGAGCAACAGTTTCGGTGAATGGATTGCGCTATCGAGAGATGATTAATGATTTTTTTATGGCCGGAATTGGATGGTATAGATCTGGACAACGTTTACTTTTAACAAGACGGGGCTACGGGCCACACAAGCAACGAAACCATTGATCTTTTACGATTGAATATCAAAATAACACCTCTTATTGGAAAACCCTGTATATTGTGTTTTTAGTTCTATTAAATAGATTATTGTTGTATACTAATTTGGTAAAGTTTTTAAATACCATCATTTTAAATACTAGCATTAATTATCATCTACTTTTGTTTTATTATTTTTTGTCTTAATCATTTAGTACACTTCATGCAGTACCCTTTTTTTCACTAAATTGTACTACATTGTATCTATGAAATATTATGATTTACTTTAACTGCCACTAACCTAATTTGTATACAATAGTGCGGCCATGGGTTGAACCACAGTATCCTCCTTGAGAATCTCAACGACGATGCTGTGTTTTTACTTATGGCTTAAAAATAACACTTTACCTAAAACATGCGAACAAGACAGCACAGTTTCTCTTAGTGAGGTGTTCACAGAACTAACCCATAAAGTTACTATAATTATTAACATTTTTTTGTACAACCCGTATGCGTTAAGGAATAGAAAAAAATATATATAAATTGATCTAGTTTTTATTGTTTATGTTTGTTAAAACATAAAAATAAAAACACGCACAAATTCTTGCAACTTTTCATAATTTATTTTCACATTTTTTTGTTCATTTTGTATAAGTATCGACATACATTTTTTAATGCTTTCTAACAACGATGCGGCGTTGCTTACATAACTAATGATTTCTTTATCTCTCAATGTGTATAGTTTATTTTTTTGCTCCAGAGCGGTAGATACTTTCAGTGTGCCTTGTTTAAATACCACCATTTGATTTCGAAACGCAGCTTGAAAGCTTTAGCCGTGTTTAGTGACCAGATCAGATTAGACAGGTACTTCGCTATCTTCCTCTACTTACTCCATCTCTTATGTAATTTTTGTTGTTGTTGTATGGTGTATCTTTATGGGTTTCAAAAGAATGTATTGCTCTCCCCCACCCCTAAAGACAGGAAGTGCACAGAGGAGGGAGCGGGGGAGAGTATTAAGAAGTTCTGGCAGGGGATAGGGAGGCAGGGAAATGAAGGGTAGGTGGAAGAAAGAGGGAATCACCCCTCCGATCCTCTTCTCGGACAGAATCGATTGTAAGAAAACTAGAAACTAGAAACACTGAACCAATAGTCATAGTCATATACCTTCTGACCGATAATACTTGGAAGAAGTTAATAATTTATTTCTGTTCCTTGAAGCACTTAATTATGTTGAACCATGGAATACAACTTGACATATTTGGTCCTTCTATTTCTGATTTTTATCGATAAATTACCCCTAGATATTTTATTATGTTTGTTGTTTTTAACATTAAAATTAGGGTATTTTCAAATACTAAGTTTGGTGATCACGCCTTCGGAACATCTGGGCCGAAAGCTTGGAATAAACTTCCTCCGGAACTAAGATCCATAACACCTCCAACAGATTTCAGGTCTAAACTGAAAACTTACCTTTTTTAACTTTCATACCCTTAAATTATACCATTCCTGAGAGAAAGTCCAATTATATCAAATTTTCCAATTATGTCCTAAATCCTGTATCTAAATTTGGCTAATAAACATTTAGTTAATGTTAATTAAGTGCAAGTGACCTACCAGGTAAGTATGTTACTGTATATTATCTCCATATATAGTTAGTAGATCATTGTATAAGTGTATTATATATTTGTTCAGCGCCCTTGAAGTGATTTTGCACAAAAACGGCGCTATATAAATCATCCAAATATTTTTTTATGTATTTTCCGACTTTACGTTCGGGTTAAATATTCCCCACAGGAAAAACTAAACTCTTCCACACACATTTCCACAAATGATCATCTAGTCCAGGGGTCTCCAAACTACGGCCCGCGGGCCGTATCCGGCCCGCCAGTGTCATCCATCCGGCCCGCGACATCTTATAACCAGTGTCAACAATTAGGCCCGCGATAGCTAATGGCTAAGACCTTGCTCAGAAGGGGCGAACTAGCCTCGAATTTTTTCGTGCAAGGTTTTCCAATAAGAGGTGTTATCTTTAATAGCCCGCTATTTCGGTAAATGTTACTTTTGAAACTGTCATTTTGTGACATTTGGCAAGTAGAAACTACGCCATTAATAAAAATTGAACGATACACGCTTCAACAACGCATTGAAATTATTAAAATTCACTTGCGTGAATCAAATGCAAATCATCTTGAGTGATGAGGCCCATTTCCACCTCGGTAGCTCCGTCAACAAGCAAAATTGTTGCATCTGGGGCTCGGAAAACCCAAGAGTTATTGTTGGAAAGCCTTTCTTTTCTCAACGTGTGACTGTTTGGTGCGGTTTATGGTACGGCGGAGTCATTGGACCTTACTTTTTTGAAAATGAGTATAATACATAACATATAATAGAAAACCCTGTATAATACGTAGACGACTTAACTAAAGCATAGTAACTAACAAATAATTGTAATGAATCTAACTAACTTTATAAACATATAAAAACATTTAAACATAAGAGTATAAACACATAAACATATAAAATTTAAAATACTAATGGGATTTATGTAAATGTGATTTTCCATTGACGATAGTTTGTAGTTGTGGATCAATTTTAGTGATACCAATTATTAAAGGAGCTAGATGCTCATCGGTTAAGGCAGATCTGTAAACATTCTTTGTGTACTTCATTTTGGAGAATGTTTTCTCACACAAGTAAGTAGTACCAAAAACAGAAAATAGTCCACGAGCAAATTTATGCAAATTATCAAATTGTACCAGCGGAAGACTCCAACAAAAAATTGCAACAAAGATTAGTTTTGATATTTATATCACTGCATTGTAAAATAATAATTTCCATTTGAGGTTCCAGGGTCAAGGTTTCAATATCGGTATCAAGAGGATTTTGAAAAATCCCTCCCCCCCCAGGGTGGAAGAAAATATGGGTGTCTAGAAATTAAAACGGTTTTGGCCCTCCGAACTCACTGGAGTAGTCAATGTGGCCCTTCAGCTGAAAAGTTTGGAGACCCCTGATCTAGTCAATCCACATTATGCAAGTGCATCATATAATCATAATAAATACAAAACAATACAAGAACAACACGTCAACTCACCAGAGATCAAATGGGCAAATAATTCACCGACTCCAGATATTTTCATATCAGAGATTTAAAATGACTGATTTTTGCATTTTTATATATAAATTCTTTGACAGATCTAATACGCCCAAAATTTTTGAATGAGAGAGCTAGGTATAATGCCAGTAGCCGAAATAACAAATGGTAATATTTTTATAGTCTGAGAATGCCAAATTCTTTTAATCTCATTTGTGATAAAAACATTATTATTATTATTATTATTATTAAGGGTATGACAGCTTAAAAAGGTAATAATTTAATAATTTGTATGGCGTAATAAAAATCACCTCAAGGGCGCCGAATAAATAATTAAACAAAGGGCTGACAATAAGTGGTTTCTGTTAGTCAATCGACTATCCTAGCGCCAATGAAATTTATGTGTGTTGGTAGAAACAAAGGCGGGCGCCGCTGTGTACATTCTAAGTTCGTGGCCCATCTCCCTTGTTTATATAATCTTTGTATCGCACCATCCCAGCAGGAGTAGTATGCAGACAGGTTGGACCACCACAATCAACCAGCTACATTTAGTTTATGTTTGGAATTCATTACATACTAAACTTAAAACTCAACTTTTCAGACAATCATAACCATAAAGTCAGAAACCTTTCTCTATTCTAGTCCGCGACATTAAATAACCTAGCTAGAATTTTTAATCTTCGGCCATTTAAAAAAATAATCTTTAGTCCTAAAATTGAACAACAACAAAAAAAAAATTAATGTAGTTGCTAATTTTACCAGTCATCGTTATATTAATAACACTATGGTAATGGAGTCTATGCAATGTACAGTCATTGCATATACCTTATTACCATAGACTTCCGTGGGAATGAATATATAACATTATGGAAGTAAAGTCTATGCAATGTACAGTCATTGCATAGTGTACATTGCATATACTTCATTACCATAGATTTCCTTTTCTTTATTTTATGAGACACCTCACAAGAGTGTCCCTGCCTGTGCAGTGTACAGACAGGGGAACTATGTCACCACCCGGTTGGGCGGCGTTGTGAGGCGGAATAAGGTAGGGGCTGTAGGAAGGGATTTGTTAATGCGGGCCTTGAAGACGCTCGGATTATAGGAGGGAGGAAAAACAGATGCCGGTAGCTCGTTCCACATACGAGCTGACTTACACAAAAACGAGTCGTAAAAACGGCCCGTTCTCATGAAGCCAACGTCAACCGTGAACGGGTAACTTACCATAACGGGTACTTACCATATAATACTATAGTAATAAAGTATATGCAATGTACAGTCATTGCATAGACTTAATTACCATAGACTTCATTACCATAGACTTCATTACCATATAACACTATGGTAATGAAGTCTATGCAATGTACAGTCATTGCATAGTGTACATTGCATATACTTCATTACCATAGATTTTCTTACCATATAATACTATAGTAATAAAGTATATGCAATGTACAGTCATTGCATAGACTTAATTACCATATACTTCATTACCATATAACACTATGGTAATGAAGTCTATGCAATGACTGTACATTTATTTATTTTATTAATACATGATTTAGAGGGTACATATGGTTTTTGTGATATTTCACCCTCCATGCTAGGGATGACCCTGTGTTATAGCGGGTGAATATTTGGGTGAATTGCATATACTTCATTACTATAGTGATGTATTTGTCTAAAAATATACTGTTTTTCCACTTATTTTACACACTGTCACTACATACTTTTTTAAACATTAATTATTCCTTCAATATTTATCTAAATTTAACTTTTCGTCAGTAACATAGTAATGAAATATTTTTAATTATTGAAGACAATATTAGCGATTTCTAAACGAAAATCTGAAATAGAAAAATCAGAAAAGGATACGGTCACATCTAGGACTCGAACCCAGGACCCTTGCCTTGCCGGGGCACCGCTCTACCACTGAGCTAATGGGACCCTATTCGCTTCAGTCACTTTTAAATGTATCATACTTCGAATAAGAACTATATACCAACAATGCCTTCATTTTTTCACCGCACATTATTTATTGGCAACTATCTTTATGTATGAACGCAAGATTCAACCCGAACTAAATGCAATCTAGACAGCGTCTTTTTAGATAAACCTATTAACCTATCATATTTTTTATTTTATTTTAATGTGCGACATCTATTGACTTTTTTGCAAGTCTATGATGAATATTTATATTTTGGAATAACTTTATTGAGTAAAACCTCAAATTGTAATATTTAATTATTGAAGACAATATTAGCGATTTCGATTAGAAATAGATAGATAGTTGCGTTTAGAAATCGCTAATATTGTCTTCAATAATTAAATATTACAATTTGAGGTTTTACTCAATAAAGTTATTCCAAAAAATAAAGAAATATTTTTACTTTACATTCCTATCACCTATCTGTTCTGAGACAGGACACATCTAGTGAAGTAAGTAATGTAAAGCATACAATTAAATTATATAGAAAATCAATTAAGGTAACAACTAATATTGTGGTTCTCCTTTTTACCATCGATTGGCCAACTGAACCGAATTCGTCGGCTGGCTAAGCCCTCCATCACGACACAACATTTTCTGTGATGGAAGTAGGAGATTTTTAAATTTTTTGTCAGGATTTTCGTAACCCGGGAATGTTTGTCTTTTTTTCAAAATTTAAATATTAAAAAATAATACAGTGGAAAGGCTGCCTTCTTGCTAAGTATGACATTATTCTCTGCTTAATGGATGTGTCTTGTTCATAAGTTCACGAGAGCACCAGGACCGGGCTAATGCAATGTAATTTATCCTGCAGTCTGCACTGGGATAATGTTACGAGAGAGACCTGTGACCTGCCCCAGATGTGAAAGGTTGCTTCAATCTCCGTGACACTTAATATATTATTATGCTGCTTATTAAATCTAAATTATGTTTATATCGAGTTTGTTATGACTTTCGCCTTACGCCTAATCATTCTTCAATAAAAATCAGGGATCAATAATACACTATAGTTATACAATAGTTGTAATAAGTAATTCCATTAAATTTTTTAATGAAACTTAATTACCAGTATTTTTTTTACAATATGTCGATTTCACAGTTAAAATAATGTTCAATGTTTGCATTTTTCAAACCCGGCCAAAACGCGTGACGTCACATGTACCTCGGTATTGTCGGTTAGCAGTAAGGACCATCCCACTCGGGTCGGCATGAAATCAAAAAATTTCAATTTAAATATTTAACAAGATTTCCACAAAAACATGAATTCCCTGTGAACGAGTCTATGCAGTGCAACTTTGCGCCAAATTGTCCACATTCTAATGCACGCGGCCGACCGACCCGCGAGGTAGCAGTGTAATATCTGTCAGCAACCACCGACCAGTCACAGGGCGTTTATGTCTTCAACGTTTTAATCGTTTTTAGATGAAGATTTATTAATTTTGCGTACAATTTTATAAAATAAAACTTATGTATTCAGAATCGGCGTTTGTTGGTCTCGGAATCTCTGCATTATCGACAGCACTACCTTACTGTAAAAATTGCCATCTGTGTATGGCATATCAAAATAATATCACAGAGATTATTTTCCGTCTTCCACTGGGTCAATATTTCTTTTCGTTCACAGCCACAGCCATTCAAGGTGATGGAGTCGAGTTATTCCACAGCGCAGCGGGTAGGAACTAACGTACCCCATTCTGCAAGACTCGGTATATCAGTTATTTTTATCCTCGCTATGTACGACATTCCTCGCTTAAATAAGCGGCAGAATAGTTCATTTTTTCAGACGCCGAGGTGCTAGCAGTCACATGCCAGACTTGACGTTTACGTAAATTGTTGTATACTTATATCTCACCGAAATTTAGGTAAATTGCCAAATTTTATCGGAATGAACTATTATATTCATCAAGTGACGAGAAGGATTAGTCATCGAACTACGGTAGTGGATAGTCGTGCTCTGTGTTTGACGAATTGCCTACCTGCTGTCGCGGACTTCGTACAGATAAGAAATTATTGTTACATTTTTGTTTTCTATTATTTGTTTGTTATATTTAGGTTAAATTAGTGTGTACAGTCAATCAAATAGACTGTATAATTATTTTTTTTGTTAATTAATTTATAAATATGGAAGAAGATGAAAATCGACCTCCTGACCCCGAGTCCATATTTAATATTGGAGATGAGTATGAATCGGATGTTTCTATAATACTCCCTTCCAGAAAACGAAGACCATCGCTCTGTCTTAATGTACCACCCAAAATTAAACCTTCGCAATCCGATGAAACCTCAAACCCTAAGGAAAGTCGTAAGGATACCATATTATCAGAATCTAAAAATACTGAACTAAGTTATTCCCCATCTTCCTCGGCTCCATTCATTGTCAATGTCCAAAGTACTGAACAAGGAAAAATCATTCATCCTCTGGATTTCGGGAAATTCATTTTTAGTTCAAAAAACAGTAACCTTGGCATAGTTAACGGATCTATTAAGCCGGAAGGCCGCTATAAGTTATCCCTAGAATTTAAATCCGCAAACTTTGCAAATGAATTTGTCCAAAAAATTGATATGCTTTCACACCACAAATTAAAATCTTATATTCCAACTTACAACCTTACTAGAATGGGCCGAGTGAGAGGTATACCAACCGATCTCTCAGAATCTGAAATTGTTGATGCACTTAATGATTCTCAAGTGACCCCCAAGGTTTTAAAAGCACGTAGATTAAATTACAAAGATACATCTAATGGAACCACTACATGGAAACCCTCACAATCGGTTGTTATTACTTTTGTAGGCCAAACTTTGCCATCTCGGGTATTTATTTATTACAACGCACTCCCTGTGGAAGTATACAAATTCCCGACGATCCAGTGTTTTAACTGCTGCCGTTTCGGACACTCAAAACCCATATGTCGTTCCCCTCCACGTTGTTTTCATTGCGGAGAGGACCACCCCTTTGATCTTTGCCAAAAATCATCGAATGATCCACGTTGCATTAACTGCAAGGGAAATCATACAGCGGTTAGTGTGGCCTGTCCAGAATTGACCAGACAAAGGAATATTAAACAATCAATGGCTTCAGACAACATTTCTTATTTCCAGGCATCAAAATTATTCCCACCTGCAATAAAATCGTTTGCAGAGGTAACATCTACCTCAATTCCTTGCAATCTATCTTACTCTAAATCTCCTCCATCATCTTCTCACAGGGAAACAATTTTTATACCACTAAAACCAAAACCAAAATTTATTGCTTCTATTGATAAAAATCAACATAATGATATTTTGTTTAACCCAAATGGGAATTATAAATCTCAGACACTCAATGGGAGTGCTTTAAATAGTTCCCAATCTTCCCCTAATTTAGGGAAAGTGGTGAATGAAAATTCTGCTTTCATTCAGACTTTAATTACCCTCTTAATTTCTATTCTTTCAAACAACAATAATATACCGTCCAACGCTGCCGATTGCATTAAATCTTTATTATCCTGTCTTCCTAATGTCTCCGAAACTGAACAGAATTCTTCAGTGGAATATCAGAAGTCTAATCTGTAATAAATTTGAACTTGTAAAATTACTCGATGAACATGAAATTTCAGTTGCCGCTATTTCTGAAACGTGGTTTAAACCCTCGTATCTATTTAAGATTTCTGGATATAATTGTCTTAGACATGATAGACTGGATGGTAAAGGTGGCGCTGCCTTAATCATCCATGACTCTATCCCTTTCAAACCAATCATGTTTCATACTCTCTCTAACAATTTTCAGATAGTAGCAGCTGTTGTATGTGATATTACAATACTATCAATATATGTCCCTCCCTCCACTATTTTTGATGAAAACGAATGGTCATCATTTATGTCTCAGATCCGTCCCCCGTATATGTTACTGGGCGACTTTAACGCTCATTCTACCTCTTGGGGTAGTGAATTAACGAATCGTTCTGGCCGTAATCTTTTAGATTTTATTGATTCCCATAATTTATGTATTTTAAACGACGGATCTCCAACCAGATTCACCCCCCCTCAACAAAGGAAAAGTGTTGTTGATTTATCTCTCTGTTCACCCTTTCCAGTGATCATTTCCCTATTATAATCCTCTTTCACTATCTAACCACCTCGCATTCCTTTACAATTAACAATAATTTTAAATTTAAAACGAAAGATGCGAACTGGAGATTTTTTTCTTCTGTATTAGACTCTCTTGTTCACTCTGTAAAATCTTCTCTTGGGAACACCAGAACACAATGTGAATTATTTCCTAGTATAGTTATAAAAGCAGCAGAAAAATCCATTCCAAAGCGTAAAGTTAACATTAAAACTAAACATTCGACTCCGTGGTGGGACGAAGAATGCACTCGTGCTGTTAACTCTAGAAAAGAAGCAGTTTCCATTTACCGCAAATGCATGTCTTTTGAAAATTTCTTATCAGTGAAACGCGTCCAATCAGAAACTAAACGTATTTTGAAAAATAAAAAGCGGTCTGGATGGCGAAAATTTTGTGAAAACTTGTCTCCTGAAACTCCCCAGTCATCTATTTGGACTAATTTAAAAAAATTCGGTTCGTCATATGCTCCGCAGCGTACCAAACATATTCCGGAGGAAATTATTATAGGTTTTGCTGATAAGATTGCCCCTCCTTCAGTTGCCAGATGTGAAGAAATGCCCTCTTTTATTTCATATCCATCTCACTCTAACTGGCTAGACTCTCCTTTCTTAGTTAGTGAACTAAAACGAGTAATTAAATCTCTTTCTGACTCTTCTCCGGGTCCTGATGGAATATTATATAGCTTCTTTAAAGCATTCTCCGACATGTCGGTTGAATATTTCTTATCCTTAATTAATAACATGTTTGAAACAGGATTTATTCCGGATGTTTGGAAAGTTCAAAAAATCCTCCCGGTTTTAAAACCAGGGAAAAATCCGTCCGAAGTCTCATCCTATCGTCCTATTGCTCTTTCGTCGTGTTTAATTAAAGTAGTGGAACATTTGATAAAGAACAGATTAGAATGGTTTGTTGAAAATCACAGTATTATCCCTCCTAATCAATACGGCTTTCGGAAAAAGAAATCTACTATGGATAATTTAAGTTCGTTAACAACAGATGTCCGTATTTCTCAATCCCTTAACTCTTGTACATTGGCCACATTTCTAGATCTTTCTTCAGCTTACGACGATGTATTAATTGATGTTTTGAAGGAAAAATTGATTAAAATAAAAATCCCCATAAAATTAGTTCAATTTATTATCAACTTGCTAACAGACAGATCCATTATTATCCACTCTTCCTCAAACATATTGAAGCGCAAACTTTGGAAAGGGCTACCCCAGGGGTCTGTAATCAGTCCATTATTATTTAATATTTATATGAGTGATTTAGACATTGTAATCCCTTCGTCTATTAAGCGACTTTATTTTGCGGACGATTTTCTCATATATTTATCTCACAAAAATTTATCGCATGCTGCGAAGGAATTAAATTTAGCCTTACATAATATTAAAGTTTGGATGTTGACAAATGGAATGAATTTAGCTACCTCTAAAACCAAGGTAGTGGCTTTTACTCGCAAAAGAAAACTGCCTCACTTTACAGTCTCTTTTGATAATTTCCCCCTTCAAATCGTTAAGCAAATAAAATTTCTTGGCCTGCTTTTGGACCATAAGCTTTCCTGGCTCCCGCATATTCAGAACGTTTCTGCTAAGTGTGAAAAGGGGCTTAATATGATGCTAGCTGTTTCCAGAGTATGGTGGGGATCCCACCCTACTACTCTTAAACTAATGTATAATTCCCTCGTTCGAAGTAACTTGGATTATGGCACATTTCTTTTCGACCCACTTCCTAAATATCTGAATAAAAAACTTGAAAGAATCCAATCAAAAGGGCTCAGAATGATTATTGGGGCAATGAAATCTCGATCGTTTGTTCAGTATTTTGAATAACAGAAGGAGGGTAATAGATAGAGATCGATTCCCTCTCTTATTAAAAAGTTTTCTATCATTTAGATCTCTGTCTTCTTACCTTCAAAATCTACAAAATGATCCAATCCTTCCTATTTACAGTACCCCGTTTAATGCTATTCATTTTATCCCAAACGTAATAATTTCTGACTTCCGGACGAACATTTTATCTTCAGCTAATAACTTTCAAAATGTTGAAGAACATTTTAAAAACATTATATTTTCAAAGTTTCCTGGATTTTCCCTCATATACACAGATGGTTCCAAATCCGACCACAAAGAATGTGGCGCATCGGTATATATTCCTGAATTCAATGTTAATCTGTCTTATAAATTGCCTAAAGAAATTTCCATATTTACTGCAGAATGCTTCGCAATTGAACAAGCTTTAATTCAAATCCAACTCCTCAATATTCGTTGAGCCTTAGTGTGTACTGACTCTCTAAGTGCAGTATTAAAAATTTCCTCTAATATCGTTCGATGTCCAGAAGACTATATTATTTGTAATATTAAAAACATCCTCGATTCTTTAAACGAATCTATGTTTGAGACAATACTGGTTTGGGTGCCTGGCCATCTAGGAATTGAGGGTAACGAGAAAGCTGATTCTCTCGCTAAACTTGGAACTGTATCTGGTTCTATTCCTTTAGATTTTAAAATTCCTGTCTTTGACGTCTTCTCTATTCTTAAATCCAACATGTCTCGTTCCTGGGAAGAAAATTGGACAGTCACGAAAACTCAAACTGGATCTTTCTATGCTGGAATACAAAATCATATTCCAAGTAATCCCTGGTTCCACGGCAAAAAAAAGTCCAAAAGATTTATTTCCTGTATCTCGAGAATGAGAATTGGCCACTGCTCTATTGCAACTCATTTGTTTAAAATTCGGGTGCTCGAAAGTTCATTATGCCAGTGTGGTGTGGAGGATGAGACTCTTGACCATGTCTTCTTCAATTGTAAAAACCACTCTTCTTTCAAAGGCATGTATCGATTGCTTATTAAAATCACCCACCAGTCTCCCCTTAGTATTCCATATTTGCTGTCTCTCAACAACTCTCGCGTATATTCTATTATTTATAAGTTTATAGATTTGAATGACTTTAATATATGATATGTCCAGTCCCCTTATAGATAATTCACATCAGTTTAACCATATATCTTAACCCAATCGGCACAAAGCACTCTCTTTAGGGTGAATTGCCTAATACAAAAAAAAAAAAAAGTGACGAGAAGACAAGCGACATTGAACAAGTAATCAATATAATCAATTTAAAATAGTCTGTTTAGGGATTTAAAAACTTTGTTTTCAACGGTTAGATTATTTGATCGTCATGATTTCATGAAGACTCCAGCAAAACAAATGCTAATTAAAATTAGTATTATCGCAAATAGCTCCGTGCTGATTTAAGCGGGGAACTTTATCAAAAATTGATACATTAATGCTGTCGTCGGCGTAGTTGTCATTGTGAAAGCTCACGGCATAAATAAACTACTCACACCACATGCCTGGCTCACGGTCTCCCTGCTCCCGATGACAGTAGAGAGGATAGATAATACTACTCACGTAGATAGTAGTTTGGTTTTACAAAGAAAAAAGAAGCACATTCCTCTATTAAAATCATAAACAATATCTGTAATATTGGCGATATCTGAGCTTACGACCTGATATACGGATTATGTTATAAGCCGCGCTAAGATCGACATTACAACCAAGCCGAGCTTAAAATCAACTGATATGCCGGGCCTAAGATGACCTTACACAGAGTACTATAGCAAATGATCACCATAATAATTTAATATATCTGATTAAATGTATTTAATTAATTTCTCAACATTTTCCCTCAACCAGCACATATTTTCCTCCCGGGGGTTAAATTGTTCAATTGTTTAAGCTGCTTCTAAATGGTGAAAACTAAACACAATATTTTATTAGTAACTTGAATTTCGGACTATAGAAATCTTTTTTTATATGAGTAGCGCACAAGAGTCCCGACAGCTCAAGTGGAATATGTTGAGGCATAAGAAAGTGGAGACGGGAAAGAAGAAGATAGGAACGTATCTGGCTATTCAGATCTGGTCACCAAACACAGCTAAAGCTATTTAAAATAATTCTAAACGTTGCTTGAATTGCGACATGAGATTGTCGCGGCATTATATTTCACATTTTCACGATGTTATTTTGATTATTTTTTGGGTTAGCATGCTGTGTTGCAATTCCTCCTTCGTAGAGCTTTACTATGTCCTGAAATCCTGTGGAGACCCAAAACGCATCGAGTACGCCTAAATACGGAGGCAACTGAAATCTAGGCAAAACTAAACGTCGATAATCACATTCATTTCACGACTATATTATACTGGTCCTAAGAGGATTAACGCGCGGACCCCGCCACCACAATCTACCTACCTGCCCTGATGATGGACACTGTAACGCTGTCCGAAACGTAGACCAAAGAAGGAGGTATCACGATAATACCTTGGGGGTGATCAATGTTTAGAATTGGGGGATACGATGAGTGGTGGAAAGATGCTGCTAAAGATGAAAGATGAGGACGGGATATTTCAGACAAAGCTAATATTCAAGTTTTGTGAAAGTCGTATTCAAATTCTATTATTTACAAAGTACTATGAAACAATAGGCAAACGATATAATAACAGAACTCGAATAGAATTTTCACAGAACTCGAATTTTAGGACGGGTTGTTTCACAGAATTTGAACAATTCATCAAATTTCAAAGTTGATTTTCAAGTTCTGTTATTATTTCAATTTTGTTAAACAACTGACCAATTATGCTATAATAACAGAACATGAATAAAACCTTAACCATAACTTGAAAATCAACTTCGAAATTTGATGAAATGTTAGAATTCTGTGTGACAACCCGTCCTAAAATTAGAGTTCTCTGAAAATTCTATTAAAGTTTTATTATTATATATATTATAGAATTTAAATACGACTTTCACAGAACTTGAATATTAGCTGTGAAATTTTGAAACAACCCATTCTTAACTTTCTAATTTTATGAATTGTTCAAATTCTGTGAAACTACTAGTCCTGAGTAATTTCTAAAGCTTGTCCGAGCTTGTCTTTGCACAATTTGAGAACAGTAAAATGCACCATGGCGATGGCGTGTCGGTGCATTCCGTACGCAGCCAGTTCATCACTTTAGCATTCACCGCGTTACTGTTGCGTCACTGTTGCATCACTTTAGCATTCACCGCGAGTTCCTGCCTGCCAGCTTGTTCCCAACTTGCCTTCCTCATGCAGCTCGTACTTAAAAGTTTATATTTCTTCAGCATAGTCTCGTGAAGACTTTGTGAACTATAATGAAAATTAGAAATAGCAAATTTATATATTTGGAAAGCAGGTAAGAATAGATGGAAAAGTTTGAAGAAGGGTGCATACAGAAAGCTCTCCTCAACGCGGTGGTCGCTAAATAAAAAGTTTTCCGAAGAAGCGAGGCTAGCAGTCCACAACGGAGTGCTGATACCAACCTTGGTGTGTTCGAGTGAGGCAGGGAACTGGCAGAGGAAGACTGAAGATAGACTGAATCTTAGTTAGTTTTGCGTTTATTCCGTCAAACTCCATATTAGGTATAAGTAAATTTATTGCTTTATGGTGACAGCGGTTTCGGCGGTCCGATGTTACATTAGCTAGCAGAACTTGATAAAAATATTTATTATTCATTTATTTATTTATTTAGAATTTACGGCACAAGTGCCATTTACATACAAAGTTTTTATTTTATTTTTTTACATATACATAGTGCAGTATTAAATTTTGATGAGAAAAATTAAAGAATTAAATTTAGTTAAAACATAACAAATAAAATAACAGTAAAGAAAAAAACAATGACAATAGCCTGTTATGTAGTGACCTCATTAAAATAAGTGGCGTTAAAATGTGTTATTAGTGCAGCTTTATACTTTACAAGGGGAATATTAAAAGTATCTGCGATTTTCCCAAGTTCCCAAGTGTGTGCAATCTATTTATAACTGAGTTATATCCTGAGACTGTGGTATAATTGTCAAAATAATACATACTAGAGGACCTTGATCTAATGGTAGGTACATGAAATTGAATCAGGGCTATCCAACTGATAATTTATAATTTTGTATAAAAATATAAGATCAAATTTTTTTCTTCTATCACTTAACTTAAGCAATTTCAATGAATGTAATAAGAAATCATAATCTATTGTTTCTAAAGGAATTCCAAGCCTAAAATTAATACACCTCAAAAGTTTGCGTTGGACTCTTTCAATGGTATTAATGTGATTATTAAAGACAGGTGACCAAATTGAAGAGTTGTATTCTAGAATACTTCTAACGAGAGATGTGAACAGAATTTTTAATGTGTTGATATTTTTAAAATCCTTGGAAATTCTTACTATAAAACCTAACCTTTAAATAGCCCTGTTAGCGATAGAAGTTATGTGAGATACAAAGCAGAGTTTCAGATCAAACATTATGCCTAGGTCAAGTATTTCGATTACAGAGATTAAGTCAACATTACACAATGAATAATTATACATTATTGGGTGTTTCATTTTGTGGAACCTCATAACTTGGCATTTGTTAATATTTAGTTGCAGTTTATTACTAGAACACCATTTGAAAAAGTTGTTAAGGTTCTCTTGCGAGATTATGCAGTCGTACACATCATTAATGACCCTAAACAACTTCATATCGTCAGCAAAAAGTAAAACTTCGACATTGTAGAAAATGCTGGTAACGTCATTGATGAATAGGATAAATAATAAAGGTCCCAGGTGTGAACCTTGTGGGACTCCACTGGTAGCAATAAATTCATAGGATAGACAGTCATTAATCTTATCAAAAAGTGATCTGTCAGATAAGTAACTGATCAACTATGCCAGTAAATTACCACTTATCCCATATTTTACAAGTTTATTGATTAGTATTTTGTGGCAGACCTTATCGAACGCCTTGGAAAAATTGGTATATACGGAGTCTACCTGTTTCCTGTTAGTCAATGCTGTATTTATGTAGTTTACATATACTGTAAGGTTTGTGAGAGTAGATCTAGATGAGACAAACCCATGTTGGCAATTAGTAATAACGTGTTTAACACTAGAGGATATTTTGCTTAGAATGATTTTTTCAAAGAGCTTAGGTATACTAGATAGAATAAAAATAGGTCTGTAATTTCATACATCATTTTTAGAACCCTTTTTGAACGCTGGAGAATCATTAAACATGAAACCATCAATAATTTCCCACAATTTACCCGGAAATCGAATTGGTAATAAAATTAAAAGGAAATTTATTTTCAGTGTTAAGTGCCTATTCGGAAGTAATATAAATTTATATTCTGTAATTGGCGTCTGTAATTGGCCACATATTGATAATGCCTTCGGAAGGCGAAGTGTCTAAGTCTATTAGAGAAGATTTAATGTTTATTTGTCTGATTCTAATCATTGTACTAAAAATACGTAATATTAATGTTTTCATTCGAAATTATTGCTTTGAAAAATCGCACCTTCTGCAACCTTTCGAACAGGATACAGCGTCATAATGACAGAAGCCGCCACTTGCTGGTAAGACGGCTGTAAACAACAGTGCCCGGCGTGACGTCAACGCGGCCGAATTCATTAATCGTTTTTAGGAGGCAAATATTTTGAATCGTTTTAGAAAATTTATTTGTCAACACAAAAATATCTTCACCGTCGTAATTTTAAAAATATCCTACATATTAGGACAGTTAAACGATTAAACGATTCGATTTCAGCCTTTTTACGCAACCATTTCACAAGTATTATGTTACATATTTCTACTAACACTATTTGATTTTTTAAAATGGTCAAATCATGATGATAAAATGATTATAAAAAAAAATAATTGAGGTAAATATTTCGACCACTTTCACGCACCAAACACCGTTAATTAAACGTAACATTCGTAACTGTAACAGCCTCAAATTGTTGATAAATTGAGGTTTACACATCGACTAATGGATATACCAATTCCC
The DNA here is from genome assembly GCA_026573805.1 of Hesperophylax magnus. Lineage (NCBI taxonomy): Eukaryota > Metazoa > Arthropoda > Insecta > Trichoptera > Limnephilidae > Hesperophylax > Hesperophylax magnus. The sequence continues at coordinate 22,402,235 of JAIUSX010000012.1, forward strand.
AATGGAAAAAATGGTTTCACGAATAAGGAAAATAACAGTATTATTCTTCAGAGAATTTCCTTAGTGTAGGGTTAACGCAAACGCAGTGGTAATCTTGATTAATTAAATGAAAGGATGTGGGATTAAGTGGCAACAAATAAAAGTAAGGATGGGTTTATTATCTAGAAATAAAAAATATTTAAGAGTACTAAAAATGTATTACCACAAAAAAGACATAATAAAAAATAAATTAATTATCACCCTACTATATAATCTGTCTGGCAAAGGACTTGCGTAGGTAAAATGAAGGTGTGATAACAGTTCGTTCTTGATGCGAAGTAGTAGATTCCGGTTCTTCACAGCAACTCCCAGTTTATAATTTATCCCAAAAATAATCTTGTAGTCCAATGCAAAACAGCCTCACGCTGCTGGTCTACAAAAGGGTCCCTTTTAACCAATGAGGATCGGCAGATGCCATCCGATTCCACCAATCCAATGGTCAATGCTCCATATGCAAAGCTGATGCTCACAAAAATTGGCGAATGTGTTCGTCGAACCTCAGCCAAGAGGAATGCCCGCTGCTCTGGGTTGGTGATCAAAGAATAGCGACTGCTTCCATTGCAAATCACAGATCCTTGCTCCCTCAGGTTTGGCAACTCTCCAATTTAGAATACCAGGACTGTCAATTTGACCAATGGCAAAATGACAATGTGTAGTTATTTGAAGGTCCCACACACCAAGACCTTATATCCGATGTAAGTAAAGTGATGCACACACACCTTGTTACAAATCTTATATGTAACAAGGATTAGTTCGTCTTCTCTTTTACTGGACTGGTCGGAATGAGTTCTGGAAATGGGGAATTTGTGTAATAATCTTATTATATTATTTCAAACGTTTTTTTAAAACAACGTAAGTACCTAATGTAATCCCCAGCTTTATTTATATAATGTTCCATGAGTCTATCTTGATATTGCTGGTCTTTCAAAGCTCTTGGTATTGGCTAAATCGTCTCTGTATTGACTCTAATAGATCCTATATCTTTTGCAAAATATGGACTTCATCTTTGGAAAGCATATTCCAGGAGAGGTCGCACATATGTTTTGTATATTTTTAACATCATGTCCGGTGTTAGTTCAAGGAAGGCTTTCCTGATTAAATATGTTATTATTAATTTGCTCTTTTGACAATCCCAGCGACTTGCGGTTCCCATTTCAAGTCTTCTAAAATGGTAACTAATTGTTATGACGTCACTGCTTTTAGGGGTCTTCCATTAAGTTTGTATGCAAGCTTAGGGTTGTTTTTCCAATTTGCAGGGCAGTGCATTTTTGGACGTTGAGTTTTAGAAACCAATCCTTTGTTTAATGATATACTTCATTTGAGTCGTTTTGCAGTTGGTCATGATGTATACACAGGTTTTCAAGGAATTGTTTATCATTTAACAGCTGGAATTCAATTTTATTATTTTATTCAGATCTGTGAGGTGTGATCTTGTAATGTACAAAATAAATAGAACTGGACCCAGAATTGATCTTTGAGGAACACCACTGGTCACATTTCGCTCAGTTGGAGGGCTGTTTGCCAATTCAAACTTGTAATTTTTTCTGAATATGAAAGTATTTAATAGATTCGAGAAGTTGTCATCTTATGCCTAGAAATTTAAGTTCATCCAACAGTATATTGGTTGGAACAGTATCGAAGGCTTTCTCAAAGTCAAAATATATTATGTCATTAGGAATTCGTTTGTCCTACTCGATTGTCCAGTAATCTGTGTTAAAATATGATTGGTAATGGTGGATCTTTTCGGTATAAATCCATGTCGTTTGTTTGAGATTATGTACGTCAAGTTTGATCAAGAACGAGCGTATCTTGTCTACTATTATTCTTTCCATAGTTTTAAAATTACACTTATCAAAGTTATAGGTATGTAATTTGCTGGTGTGAGTTTATCACCTTTTTTATAGATGAGTGTAATTATAGCTCTTTTCCAATCTCCAGGGATTTTCCCGTTTAAACATGACTGTTGCATAACAAGAGCAATAGGATGACTGAGAGTAGCTGCATACTTTTTGAGAACAGCAACAGGAATATTATCGAGGCCAGCAGCACTATCTTCTCGCAACCCCTTCAAAATATTTTCAAATGCTGATGGACTGAATTCGATTTCGCCTAGTGAGCCATCTACATACAATGACAATTGACTGATAGTATACTGTTGTCTGGTTCATTGACAAACGTTTTCTCAAATTGAGTGTTTGCTATGTAAACCTCGCTGGTTTTATTGGAGAAGTTATAAATTATAGTATGAGTAGAAACTTTAGAACAGTGGTTCTTTACCTGGGTTCAATCGAACCCCAGGGGTTCTGTGAGTCAGTCTCGCAGGTTCGGCGGAGGTCAAGACACACACCCGACTCATATGATATCTTCGCAGCTCTCAATCATCTCAATAAACAGATGCAGGGCGGTAGAGTCAACAACATCGAAGCGAAAAAAAACGTGAAGGCTTTTTAAAAAGCTACCGTTATGGAAAAGACGACAAGGGAAAGATAACTTTGCAAACTTTCCCCTGCTAGACGACTGTGTAAGTAAGATCGAAGATGTATCTGAAATATATATAAATATAATATATCTTTGCAAGCAATTGCCACGCACTTAGATGAGCTTGCAAAGTCTCTCGATGGATAGTGAGGATAAGTGAGACAGTCGTTCACGTTTAGTGCCGAGACAACAGATGTCAATGATGAATACCTCGATAAAATCATTTAAATTCAGCAGAGCCAGGTTCAATAGAAACTTTTCAGAACAACAACGCTCTCAACGTTTTGGTGTCAACAAATGGTAACGTACCCTGTTATTGCTAAGAAAGCTCTGGAGATTTTCATACCGTTTGTTACAACATATCTTTGCGAGCAATCAATCCTTTTTGAGGATGCTGGACATAAAAACGAAGAAAAGGAACAGACTTTGTTGCAAAATGACATGAGAGTTGCATTTGCTAAGGTAAAGCCGCGCATTTCTAAATTGTCTCTGAAAGGCAACAGCAGAAGTCAGACTAATTTGCAGTAAATATTCATTATTATGTTTTTGTTTCTGTGCGAAAATCATGTTTTAATCGATTTGTTCTTTGTTCTTAGTGGTTTTGTAATTTCATTGTTTTGTTCATTTTGTGCACCTATGTATAAATATATTATACCTATGTTTTGGATTTGAAAAAAACATATTTTATTTTTCCAATTAAGGGCCCGCTTTCCGCGTAAAGAATTTAGATTTGGGCAACACCCACAAAATAAACAATATTTAGTGTTAAAAGAATCCGACAGAGGTGTCTGAATTCGTATTAGGAATAATTTTGGGGATTATTTAATAATTTAAATAACGAAATTAAATTACCGACATCTATTGCAATTTTAGAAAAACAGACCCATTTTTAGTTAGCACCGAGCAAATGAACGAAGTCGAAATGAAGATGGTTCTCAAAATATGGGTTTTATTACGGATTTAATTAATTAATTTTTTTTTTAAATTTTACAAAAAACATTTACGAAAGTTATTTGTATAGGTATACAAATTACTTTACTTTACTAAAATACTATTATCACTTTTATAAAAGTAATTTATAACTTTTATAAAATCAATAAATATATTTTTACACCAATAAGGTTTTTCTTATATGGTTATCGTTATAGGGTGTCCGGGGGTAAAGTGCTCAAACTTCAGGAGGTTATTCTAAATGCTAGAAGAAGTAAAAAAGAAATGGAAATTATTCGAATTTCCAAATTTTTTCCACAAAAATTTATTTTCCGTAGAAGAAATTGTTTTTTTTTCTATACAAAAAATTAAACTTTTTTACTCGAAAACTATCTTAAAACGTTGGAATTCCAAAAAAAGTTTTTTTTCTTTTTTACTTGTACTATCAATTAGAATCACCTCCCGAAGTTTGTGCACTTTACCCCCGACATCTTGTATAATATGCGCAATATAATATTTATACACGTGTAATATCTACTTTTGTACATTTATATAAATTATATACACGTTTACATTTTTATGCTCATCACATTTATTATATTATAAAGATAGATAGAAAGATCCTTAGTGCTTCCTGAGGACTTACAAATCAGAAGACTTTTTTGTAATTATTTATTTATTCATTTAAACAATTCAATAATTATAAAGAGTAATAAAACATGTAAGCAACATAAAATTACATTCTAAAATGTGAAAGGGGCTCTATTTATTTACATTTTTATGAAATTACTACTTTTAATAGTTTAAGCTTTCAGTGAACTTTCAATTTTATTTTTAACTTCTCTAAATATTATTTGTTTAAATTGTCAAATATAATTTAATCACAAACACAAGATTCACTCAAAATGAAAGATTGGTGGTTCTGAAATGTTCCCATAAATACGGTGAAAGAACCCTAAACTATAAACTTATTACCCTAAACATGCTTCGAGCGAAATGCGGATCTGGAAACCTTATCGTCAATCTGAGCAAAACATACCATGAACGTCAATATAGCAACAGCCTTTGTTCTGCTGCAGTTTCATTAAATGCCGAGAGATCCGTTTACAGTCTCCAAAAAGCAATACTGGGGCACAACCCTAGAAGCAAAGCTAAATGATTGGAATACAGAAAGATAAAAACACACCATTGTCAAAAATATCTTGGCCGTAAATGATTAAATAAAATTAGTATTTTTTTTTTTTTTTTTTTTTTTTTTTTTTTTTATATTTTCGTAGAAAGCAATCACTTTGTGGTTTAACATTTTAATGAAATAAAAACAATATTTTTTGTTTAAAACCACGAATTTTTATTAATTTTAAGACCGACCGGTTTCGCTACACTCGAGCATCGTCAGGGTACAAAATTAAACTAATCAATAATACAAAATGTGTCATTATATATACATACAGAGGGAGATAGAAAGTAAAACCAAAATGAAACAACAATATATTAAAAGAAAACAATTAGTGTATATAAATATTATAATAATAGAGAATAGGCATTAATAATTGTAATGTGATTAAGGGATACTGGGAATTTTACAGTTTACAGGGAATATTCCCAGTATTGGGCTTTTTGACAAATCTAATTGATTATTCAGAATTAAACTTTTGGTTTTAATGGCTTTCTTAATTTCTAGTGCTTCTAGGTTATTCAATTTGTTACTATGGTCTTTTCTATGGAGAATCTTAGCACCGGTGCTTTTATTGAATGTATGATCTTTTTCAATAAGATGATTGGCAAACTCTGAAAAGCCATTGCTATTTAGGCATCTAAGATGTTCTTTAATCCTAATGTTGACATTGCGCGTTGTCTTCCCGATATAAAACGCTGGACAATTGTTACAATTTAATTTATAAATTCCTGCATGACTAAGTGTGTCATCTTTATCTTTAGAATTGACTAAAAATTTACCTAAATTGTTGTTGGTATAAAACGCCGGTTTGACTTCAGAAGGAAGGTTAACTATACTGCAGGAAGAAAAATTATTGATGAATAGAATACGGCGCCATTGGAAAGGAAGATTATTATTATTAATATTATGTGGACTCGCGAATAAGAAGTTTTTAACTGCTAATTGTTTTAGTTTTTTACTTAAAATTCTATCAATAAAATCTGGATCGTATCCATTATTAGACGCTATTTTTTTTAATTATTGATAATTCGTTAGAGAAATTAATATTAGTTAATGGAATCGTGACCAAGCGATGGACCATTGAGTGAAATGCTGAGTGTTTGTGTGAAAACGGATGATTGGATGTATTATGTATGACAATATCGGTGTAGGTAGGTTTCCGAAAGATGTTAAAATCGATTTTATTATTTATGAGAGATAAGGATAGGTCTAGGAAGTTTAAGGATGAATTAATGCCTATCTCTAATGTAAATTTAATATTTTTATGATAAGAATTTATAAGGTTGAGGAAGGAATTTAGTTGCCGTTCCGTGCCTGTCCATATACAAAATATGTCATCGACATATCTTTTCCACAGAAAGACGTTTTTTATAAGTGGTGAGTTACCGGCAAGTATTTTACTCTCCAAGTTATTCATGAATATATCGGCAATCAAAGGGCTAGTGGGAGCACCCATAGGTAAACCTTCTTTTTGCTGATATATTACATTATTAAATTGGAAATAGTTTTGACTTAGGCACATATTAAATAACGACGTGAGATCATTTATAAAGTCTTTAGATAAATTAGAAGTATTTAATAAGTCTGATATTAAACATTTACTTTCCCCAATGGGAACATTAGGGAACAAATTAACCACGTCAAACGAAATGAGTTTATAATTGTAAAGCAATAAGCGTAAGAGACAGTTGTGAAAATATTTAATTAAACATGACTTATTAACAATACAGCAAAAATTTCTTTAGAAATATCTTAAGTAGCATTTAAAGAAGCAATTTGAATTTTTTCATACCTGTAACTTGTAATATAACAGAAACAAATGTGTAAATAATAATTTTTGGAGCATACTTTGCAATTTTTTTCTATCGAGGGAATTTTATGTAATTAACGTTTCGGCCTTACACATATTCAGATAATATCTTGAAAAATAGCATATATTTTTTTAAGAACTTAGAAACTTAAAGTGTTACGAGAAACTTGTTATAAATCGGTAGAAATTTGGAATGCGGCCCCTTAAGAAGGGTTCGGTGAAGGCGCATATGAAACTGGTGGGGGTCAGTACCTCCAACGAGGTTAAGGACCACTGCTTTAGAAACAATTTGTTTCCATACATATCTATAAAATGGTTTCTGACCGCTGTTTTCCAATTTTTGCTCACAACTTTGTCTGGTGTTTCTTAGTTGAGATAGAAGATAGTTATTTTTTCCATTGGTATTTATTTATTTATTTTATATATATAAATTACAAATAATACATAACAAAATGAACCTTTGTCTGTCCAACTGGGAAGGATTCCCGTTTCAGGACAGCCAAATTGTGTATTTAGTACATAATATTCTTACAATGGAATGGCGATGCTGTCAAAACAAATTTTGGGAACATTGTTGATTGCATTCGAAGTGATAGGATGGTTTCTTTATCCTTGAAAGAATCGCAAAGATGTAATTTATTACCAGGGTCAATTTGGATAACATTAGTAATTGCATTCAGAATAGATGATTGTTTTCTTTCGGGACATCACAAGTCTGAGATTCTTCCCAGGGCGTTTTGGAGAACATTTACAATTGTATAGTTAGAATTTCCATATTTATAAATCAGTATAAGATATATGAATCCTATAGTACTTTTTTTTAGAATTTCTTAGGTGATAGAAATTACACATTACTAGACCAGAATATATGCCGTATGACATATGAATTTCCAATTTTAAAATTTCGAATCTTTATTTATTAAATGGCTAGTCATTAATACAGTAATCGTTTTTTTTAAATTAAATTAAATTTTTAAATTTAAATAATATTTCTCTCTAGTATTTTAATAATAATGTAAAGTTGTTATATCATAATAATAAATAATTTGATAAATATTTTAAAAGACCCAAAATGGTTTTTAAGCTTTTCCTTTCAAAAGCTAATAATTTAAAATAACCTGAACTACGCTAAATCTAACCTAATCATCTCGGACTTTTACGCAGTAATTGTTACACTTTTGTGAGGTTAAGTTAGGTGATATCGGTTAAATTTGCTAGAACCATTTGGAACTCTTTAAAACTGTTTCGATATATCGGAAAACCTAAGATTTACCAATATCAGTAAAACCTGTCATATTATATTATTTGTTAACGGTACAATATATTATCTTTTATTTTGAACCCGCACCCACAGATTACACACGTACTTAATACTTACCAGTTACCAGAAGTAGTGGTTTGTTTCCCACCGCAAATTGCACTGCAATCTCCACTGCAATGGCTCCGGTCAGATTGATAGTTGTTGCTTGTGCAATTATGTATTTTAGCGGATGCAGTATCGCTAACACCAATCATTTTACAGTAAAGTTGATCATAATAATATTGCAAGGTTCTGACTACCGACATAGGCTCGATGATTGAAAAAATAACAGAACTAGAAACTGTCGTAGAATGTGAAAGAAAAAAGAGATAGTCTTTATCATGATTAGTATAAAACCGCGCGCAATTGTTGCTAACTAGGGTTTTGCAATTCCGCAGTCCTGAATACAGTGATCCCGCAGGATTTTAGAAAAAAACTGATCCCGCGGATTGGAGGGTTTGCGGGATTGAAAAAATTCTAAATTTACACCAAAAAACCATGCTGTTTCGATTTGCACATGCTTACGAAATGCGGATCACATGATACATGAGTGCCAAATTGTCTTTTACGATCTTATTTTTAATCAATGTTTTCTTAAAATACTTATTACGTTACGTTTTAAATGTCTCCTTAAACATATTGACAAGTTCCAAAGATGAATGAATGAAAATGTTTACAAAAAATCCCGAGGTATTTCTAAATTGTATCCCGAATTCCAGCGGGATTTGAAAAAGAACGCGGGATTTGCAAACCATGTCGTTAACCAACATCATGCGCATAAACTACTTCAAATCACATTTACGCACCCCGCGTGTATAACTTTCATCGGTTCCGCCTTCTAATATCTTTGGTTCCGCCGTTTGTTAGTCCGTGCAGTTTGGTCGTAGTTCGGCTATCGCCGCTTCCATGCCACACATCCCCCAGTTTCTATTATGTAATACGATTTAAAACCTCCAAAGTTCTTTAACCATTGACTACACAAGCAACATACGTTCATCTTGCAGTAGTAAATTCATTTCTTATCGCAGCTTTGTGCGTGACATTCAGCAGGGGGAGGCTGTAGCAGTGGAATACTGGAATGTAGTATTATAATGCCTCTTGCTTCTTTTTCCCTACTATATTCATTATTCTACCAACTACGGAGCGAACACAAAGTGCCGAGACGAGACATACCTGAATATCGCAATGAATTCTTTTATGTTTATAAAATAACTGCTGGCGGCATAAAAGTATGGAAACATGACAAAATACTACAATGCTATGCGGATGAGAGAGCACAGTGGATTTTCTCGAAGGTTGTTGTTTGACAAGTTTATTGGCAAGCCTGTAAAAGGCGAAGAAAATCCTTCGGCTCAACTCAGACTACTTTCTCTGACAGTAAAAAATGAATCCGTAAAACACCCGTAGGTGGGGCAAAAGTAATCACCCGATGATCTTTTGCTGTAATTTTTTTTTATGATAGTCTTTGGTACTGCTTGTTAATCCGCGTTCTTGGAGAATACACCGATTCATGTCTTGTCGATTTTTATTCTGCGTTTGTTTACCAAATTGACATTTGGCGCCATTTGCAAAAGTTATAGCGTTTTCCAATAGGGTGATTACTTTTGTCCCATCCTGTACAAAGTTATTTTACTGTATTTTTTTGGTTTGATTGAAGATTGAATGAATTGCTGAGATCTTAAAAAAAGTCTTTTAAAACTTAAAAAAATGGTTTGACTAAGGATTTAACTTTTCTCCACAGGGACTGGAGTCAACCACGCTAACAACTGAGCCAAATCCCGATTGTGTAGGACCGACATTTATTTCGTATATTAACTTCTGTACTGTCATCAAATTTCAGAGAAATGCTTATATATCCGCGTGTGTATGCGTGATTGCCACCAAATATTGATAGAATGCACTGTCATCGACAACGATCCTATTTGTCGAGTTTCAGGTCGATCGGATGTTGGGAAGTTGGTTAATTTCCACTTCAAAGATTTGCATTCATTCATTTACGAAAAGAAAAGTGTAATTCAAATACATGCATTTAAAAAATGAAAAAAAAAATTATGATTATGTGGCAATTCCATGAATGTGGACCCATACGTCAGAATTCTAAAAATTGCTCTATTTACTACTTTAAGAAAACTGCACTGGTCTGTTGCCTTGGCAATTCTGAGCGCTGATCTTCACGATTATGACACCGCAGTTATATTTATTACCTGTGCAACTGTATATAACTGGGTACAGGAATCTCTTGGTAAAGATACGTAGAAGCCTGGAAACGCCTAAATGGTGAGATAAGTTTTTCTGGTAAAATAAAAAGATACAATTTAGTGTTTTTTTTCACAATCACTATTTAAAATTGGAGAGCCGTATGTATAACGCAAGACCCATCGCTATTGACCGTTATACAACGATGAACACGCGTCATCACAATAACATAATGTCATGTAAAAAATAACAATTTGAAGAACTGTAAACGTTGTGGCATACCTATGTAACCTATGCGCATTGTCACAATCTCTTTGTTTTTAGCCTTTGGTGTCCATTTACTCCTCAACATATCAGGAGATCAGATAACAGCAGAGTGCGAGTGTACGACTGTCAGGTGTGTTATATTCTAGTATGCAAAACAACAACACTATGGCGGAAAGGTTGTGCGGGCAGTGGTTAAATTCAGCCGGAGCAAACCGGAACGCTGTTCCTGAACGGTGTTTGTGCAACTCGGCCGATCCGGTCTTGCGGTTATGTAGTGGCCTTAAAAAACCTTACTGTAGCGAGTAGGTACCAACGGTTAAAAAAGTGTCATTTACAATCCACATTTTTTTCTTTATCATAGTACTAGCTGACTTGTACCCGTCATTGCTGGGGATTATCCTTAGGAGATAGACATGTACCATCGTGAACTTTTCTGGAGGCCTTTTTAAGATGTACTATTCCGTTGTACATTATGTTGATGTGTCTCATAAGGTTAAGCCAGCGTTAGCAATGTAAGCGCCCGAAATTTTTTTTCGATGATTACAAAACATTGAATTTTCTCTACTTTCTATAAATATAATATGCATGTATACTACTCGTATACATAAACCTTCCGGGAGAAATTCTCTAAAACCCTATAAAAATCCTTTGCGTAGTTTAGAAGAACTAAACGCACAAACAGAGAGACGCGGATAGCGACTTTATTTTATACTAGTTGTATTTAGTCTATGACTAATCATAATAAAAGTTACTGTAAATAGTTTTTAAAATTCTTTTCGACCAACAACATTATTCTCCGATCATTGATAACACTATGGGCTAATCTCTCCGTTTATCATTTTGAAATATAATCTGTGTATTTTCCGACTGATAAGTGAGAAAAGTATAATTTATGTTCACAGAGTGAGCATTCAATTCAATGAGATTACTTGAAAATGATTAATTTATTAATAATTTACATATAGGGTGTAATACCACATACCCGAAGGATTCCATCGATTCATGAGCATATTTCGATAAAAAAAATGTGGATATCATTTTGCTGTCGAAACGATAATTAGATAATTAAACGATATAATAAATCATAATAGAAGATATTTATTTATTTTATTAATACAAGACTTGGAGGGTACATAAAGTATATAAGAGGTACATAAGGTATATAAAGTATTTTTCAGTCACTCGTCGCAACTGATACGCTCTCCGTCTCTTTCCAGCAGCATTGTAATTTAAGAGAGTGGGCGAGCGCTACTTACGAGTTACGTTAATTCATTTTTTATTCTGATGCGTTGAATTTTTAGAAATATTGAAAGACATCATCGTTCCGGAAGGCAAAAAGGTTCACTTCAAGCACTGGAAAGTGACCAACAAAAGAGTCACACATCATGGTTTATCTAGCGACCAGCGACTGTCACTGTGCTGTAGTAAAACTAAACCACAATGCGATTGCAGAAAGTCATAACATAATTGAAATGTTTCGTAATGTATTCACGATGGAAACATTTACATGTCGATATCATGTTGTCCGCATAATTTACAGTTCCGTGGTTCTGAAGACCTGAACCACGGAAAAATTAAACTTTCGTATCAAGTATAAGATTTCGCGGAACTTAGATAAATAATAGAAACAATGATTGTATTCAGTATTGTACCTACTTCAATTCCAAAAATTACTTTATTACCTTGCCATAAAAGCATACCCATCACCCATCACAAAACATTAAACACACCAATGATCCCATCAAACAATATCATTAAGACATACAATTATTTATTGTTCCTACACATTAAATTCATAGACACGTTTATCACAAACTGAAGGTTTAACAGATGTGCTCTATCATTATCCACTTTCTCTTTAGAGGCTGGTATTGTGTTTCTACATATTTATATATGCTCAAGGCAAAGGTTATGGTATGTTTTTAGTATTTGCCAGTTTTATTTGCTTCACACTGTTTTTATCTAGGTTATGGGCATTTTACACGATAATTTGTGTATATTAAACGTTTTGTATTTTAAAAAGATACATTTTTTTAAAAAATCGTCTCATCTTTTGGAGCGAAATCCAAAAAATGTATATCATCATTTCTGATGTAAAATAACAACGATTTTCCAAAAAATAACGCGAAATTTTTAGGTTCCTAGTTATTTTTAATTAAATCTGATCTACAAGCCACCAGATTTAGTAAAAAAAAATCCATGTCAGTGCGGAAAGATCTTTGGATCTGACTCAAAGGTCGTGGTTCAAATTTCGATATACACTTGAAAGGTGAAAAAACTGTAGAAAAAAACTGAATAACTTTAGTCCGCCTCAGTCACTCTAGTGGGGAGGACTAAGAAATACAATTTTCTATACAAATATTCACAATCATATTTTGTATTTTATTTGTTTTGTTTTAGTTTATTTAGGAAACAGACAGTTGTACATGTGAAATAATTTTACATTTAAGTTGAATATAAAATAAACCCGTTACATTTACAATCTTTTTTTAATGGTTACAAGAAAGTATATATTTAAGTAGGCATTGGTAAAAAATTAATTTAAAAAATAGACGAACAATTCTTCTTCTTTCGTATGGTGGGGGGGTCAGAGGGGGACATCTAGGTCTGCGAGCCATTCTAGGGCCTCAGGCGTCGCCATGTGAACCTCATCAATCCCGCCGTAGAATTAATGGAGCGGGCGTTCGTTGACCACATGTTCGGTGGTCTGCACCGCACCACATTCACACATCGCCGACTCTTTAAGGCCCCATCTGTGCATCATGTGGGCACAGCGGCTATGGGAGCACCTTAACCTATTGATGGCGGACCAGGTTTTGCGATTAAACTAAGACGAGGCTTAACTTAGTTAATAAGCAACCTGTAATTAGCTGGGGATGCGACGCCAACACGCTCAGAACAGCATCCATTGCCCTGGTTTTCTCAACGGCTGAATACTGTGCTCCAGTATGGGCTAGAAGCGCCCACACTTCCATGGTAGACGTTCAGCTTAATGCCACAATGCGAACCATCAGCGGGACTTTAAAATCTACTCCTCTCCCTTGGCTCCCCGTACTTGCAAACATAACCCCGCCAAACATCAGGCGAGAAATTGCAACACTGAGGGAATACAAGAAGGCGCTGCAAAAAAGCGCAATACCTCTACACGAAGATGTCGTCTCCCACCCGGCATGCCGCTTGAAGTCCCGAAAGCCCTTCTGGGCGGAATGAGACAGGCTCCTTCGATTACCTCTCACCCCAGAAGATAGGTGGAAACTTGAGTGGCAAACGGCCAACGTGGGAAATGCCCACCTCATACAGGACCCCACCGAGAGACAGCCTGGGTTCTCATTGCCTCGCAAAACCTGGTCCGCCATCAATAGACGAACAATAAAAAATAATCGTTGTGATTAAGGTATATTTTAAGGTTAATTAGCTTTTAAAAGTTTTTAGGGGAAAATATCCATACAATTTGAAAATATCTCCCGAGTAAAAATAAATGGAATTTCAGGCGATTAATTATTGCATATAATAATTTGTTATCCTTTGTGCTATGGATAAAAAACCTTGTCTTATAAACATTAGTTTATAATTTTAAACAAATAATGTCTTAGGGTGTTGTAAGTTTTGCAGATACGTCCGAGTAGAGTTTAGGACGTATTTTGATTTGAAATGTTGTATGAAAAATAAGGTATTCAATCTGGTTTTGCGTTCAGGGTAACGAAATGCAATCTTTTCTAATAGAGCTGGTGAGTGGTGAGTCAATAAGGCAACACACGATCATATAAAAAAACAGTACGTCAAAAAAATTCTTCTGTTTAGTTAAAATAGGGTTACACTGATAATTTTCAAAGCGATACGACAGATATTTCTATTTTTTTTTAATATTTTCAATTCGGTTAATATAAATTTGGTATTGGGGATTCCAGATGACTGATGCAAATGCAGATGGCTTTAGCCATGTCTGGTGGTGGATGCGTCTGCTGCATGGCGGGCCGGATCGAGAGCGGCGGTTTAGGGAGACCCTTTGACATCTACAAACATTGGGACTCTCTCGAATCCTCGCATCGCTTTACACCGCTCTGTGAGGGATGTATTCTTACGTCCGTCACTCCTGGACAGAGGCGGATTTGCAGTCTTGGCCGCCCTAGGCCCCAGACCATGTAGCCGCCCCTTTCTCAGTACCCATCATATTGACCAGGAGTATCCAAACTTTTCAGTAAGTTCTTAGGGTCAAAACCGTTTTAATTTTCCTGCCATTATCATTCATGGTTCATGGGGTGAGATTTGTCCAGGTCTTGGCGGCGGATACGTCTGCCCACCTGCTGCGTGGCGGGCCGGATCGAGAGAGACTGTGTGAGGGAGGTCTTTTGACCTTTCCAGCCGGACTATCTTGACCCATCGCCTTGAACCGCAGTTGGAGGGATGTATTCATACGTATGTCACTCCTGGACACACTAATCCCCAGATTCCTACCCACCCCTCATACATTTTCCTTATCAGAACTTCCTATCCTTCCCTTCCTTAAAAAGACCCTCCACACAGCATCACCTAAGATGACATAGGTCGTGAGGGAAAATATTTTCCTCAAAGCCTCCTGTGTGGAATTAATGTAAAAAAATACGCTTGATATATTCGCTAGTTCAATTACTTTATAATTGTCGATTGTCGCAGGCCGGATTGATGACATTGGCGGGCCGTTGTTTGGAGACCTCTGATATAGACTATAGACTACATAATGAATTTACTTTATTGACAACTTTTATCGAAATCGATTCAGAAATTTAGTTAACTATAATAGCTGCTAGTTTGTAATACTTTCTAAGGTTTCAAGGATTTGAATAAAACATTTAAAACAGTTTTAGGTTTATTTTATTTAACTAGTTTCAGGTTTATTCTCATACAATAATATATAAGTGTTTCACAGTTACAATTAGGGTTGCCAGATACGGGCTGGATAAAAAGTTATTATTAAGTCTCCAAACAAATAAAAGAAATCAGCACCTCTTTTAAATAAAAAATCAACTCAAGGTACATATTCGAATATAATAACTAAACTTAAAATACAAATTAAAACGTTGGTAAAAAAATTTACGTAATGCATTATCTAACATAAAAAAAAAACTGAACTAGAAACAAAAATCTGGCAGTTACAATTCTCGTCTGCACTTAAGTGCAGCAAAATCATTAATTAGATCTTCGCAATCCAATTTCCTTAAAAAATCTGCTTCTATGTTAAGCAAAGCAAGATTGTTCAGCCTTTGCTCCGCCATTGTTGTGCGTAAATAATTTTTTACACGTCGTAAACAAGAAAATGATCGTTCTCCAGAACAGTTACTGGCGGGAGTACACACACACATTCGAAGAGCAATATCCACGTTTGGATAAATGGTTTGAAGATCTTCAGTTCGTAACCATTTGAACAAACTGACAGCATTGTTTCGATCCTTATTTTTCACACTGCATTGGCCGCCCCTAATATCTGGCCGCCCTAGGCCCGGGCCTACATAGGCCTAAGGGCAAATCCGCCTCTGCTCCTGGACACATTGACATGATTCCTAGCAACCCTTTACACCTTTTCCTTCCCTGAACATCCTCTCCTTCATTTCCTTAAAAAGTACCCCCAGGCAGTAGGAATCCCCAAAGGTGATCCCTACACGGAGGAAATTTACTATCGCTAATTTATTAAGAATCTCTTGAAACTATTTGTATTTCCGGTTAAAAACGGCATTTAAGGCCTTATGAATGAATTAACAGGTTTCCCGATAAACGAATATACTGTCATGATGTCGGAACACGTGCTCATGAAAATACGAATATTTTTGCATTTAAATGAAAATTCTTTGTATCTTCACGATATTTTATCAAGGAAAGTCGATACAAAATCTGAAATTGATGTTTTATTATACAGACTTGTAATTTTTTTTTGAGGGCAAAGATCGATAGACCCTGAAAGAAATTATTTTTCTCGTGGCCTCCTTTGTGGAGACAATGTAAAAAAACATTCCTTCCCAATAAAATAATTATGATAAAAAAACGAATCAATATATATTATAAAAGTAATTGTACAATGTGCGTGCCGCTAAAACTCAGAAACGAGTCCCGGTACGATCAAGTGAGTTATATGGTGTGGTAGCCCTCTATCCCCCATCCATGAAGAAGCTTCTCGTTTTAACCTGAAGGGCGTGCTTTTGAAGATATAAGGGCTGGAAGTTTCGCCCTCCAGAAATTTGTAGAACAGTCCAGAACATTCGAGAGTATTCGAGAGCATTCCATAACATTCCAGAACATCCCAGAACATTCTGGAATGTTCGGAAATAGTCTGGAACCTTCGGGAACATTCCAGATCATAATGAACTAAAAACGGGATTACAGACCGTTTCCTGACACACTTTTAGTAAATTCATAATCGTGACAATACATTCGTATCTTTAAATAGTATAAAACAAAGTCACTATCCGCGTCTGTCTGTTTGTGCATTTAGTTCTCTTAAACTATGTTACATATAAGCTTTGTAACAAGTTGTGTGCATCACTTTACTTACATCGCATCTATGGTCTTGGTGTGTGGGACCTTTAAGTACCTACACTTTGTCATTTTACTATTAGTCAAATTGACAGCCCTGGACTTTTGACTTGGACAGTTGCCAAACCTGAGGGAACAAGAATCTGTGATTTGCATTGGAAGCAGTTGCCAGTCTTTGATCACCAGCCCAGAGCAGCGGGCATTCCTCTTGGCTGAGAATTGATGGAATCGGATGGCATCTGCCGACCCTGATTGGTTAAGAGGGACCCTTTTTGAGACAAGCAGCGTGAGGCTGTTTTGTATTGGACTACAGCATTATTTTTTGGATAAATTGTAGACTGGGACAGTTGCTGTGAAGAACCGCAATCTACTGCTTCGCATTAACCCCTTCAGTGATCATTTAAAAATTAAGAATGGAAAAAAAACACCTTTTTTTTATCAATGAATTTTATTTACTCAAAATATATATCCTCATATAAAAGCCATTTCGGGCCCAAAATGGGACTGAATATTGATGTTGTTGTGCATAGTGTGAAAAAATAATTCAAAATTTATTTTTTTCAAATTTCACATAATAGCCGCCCGAGTATACTCGGGCGTGGTCCTTAAGAGGAGGGGGTATTTCACTATGTCGGGCTAAATATCTGACTAGCTATCCGTTGGCTGGCTTTAAAGATCAGAATAACTTCGTTATTCAACGGCGACCGTTTCACCATTGTTTCGAGCTTCCGGATAGATAACACTCGAAATAGTCTGGCAACATCGCAAAATGTTTGCAGTTACTCCAACTACTGCCACGGCTGTCATGCGTCACAGTCCGCACACCGTGAAGTGTGCATTTTTTTGGTTATGTTATGTTGATTATCAGGTCATTTTAGATAGATTCGTGTCGAATTAATACATTGTTTCTTATTTTGAACACAATCAAATAATTCAGGATGGATCATACAAGCATTCAAATTCATTCAACAAAATTCGACTCACTTCTCAGCTGTCAAACTCGGAATGTTTTGACGCCATCTTTGATTCGAGGAATAGCGCCTAACGTGAAGTTCGAGCACTGATTAGTCAAATCGAACTTTAACCCGAGCGTTAGCGTTATTCAGATATAGTGAAAACGAAAAAATGACTAATCCGCGGATTAGTGCTTAGTCAGAACATAATCAGAGATAGTGAAATACCCCCTAAGAACGAACTGGTATCACACCTTCATTTTACCCATGCAAGCCCTTTTGTCATACAGATTTAATAGTAGGATGCTAATTAATTTCTTTTTTATTGTCTTTTTTGTGGTAATACATTTTAGTATTCTTCCATCCTTACTTTTATTTGTTGCTACTTAATCCCACGGTATGCAACCGAGTTTGATAGGGTTTTCACTATCATTTAGAGAATTTCTTCTAATACGTGGATATTATATTTATTGAAAGTGGAGAAAAGTCGAACAACGTCGGGTACACGTCAGCAAGTATATTGTTGTGCAAATTTGTCAGTGATATCTTTAACTTTTATTAATTGGTAGCTAAATAAATATTTAAAAGTAAAGTTTGGCGTTATTTAGTGGTGGTATTATAATAAACCCCGTGGGTGTGATTCTTTTAGGGGAGAGGTTATAAATACATAAAGACTTGGTTTGTACTTCAGTTGTAATCCGTCGCCAGTGACAACACGCCTCAAGGGACCCATTAATCCACGGTCTAATGCAGTGTTTGGATGTATTTTTTATCGTCCTTAATTAGTAGGTTAGTAGCTGAGTGAACAAATGCGTCAGGCGCATTCTAAGCCAGCTCATTTTATGTAAGTCCTCCATCGTTGTACAAGAAACATTTTCCGGTTATGATGACGGTTGTGGGAGTTTTTCAAACTTTGTCAGGTTATTGTAAATTATTTTAGGTATTGTGTCGTGTTGCGTTACCTCCTTCTGTATCCAACGGTTTGGACTGCATTACAGTGTCCATCATCAGGGCAGATGTGATGAAACGTTGGGTAAAGAAGGAGGTAGTCAGGTCGTAAATGTTTGTCTCTCTTTTACTTTTTTTAATCAATGTTATCATACTTTTTGTGGGTGCTATTTAATTTTATTCATCTCGACCATGGGACCATGTGATAATTTCATCATAAATCTGATGATACAACACGATTGTACCACCCCAGCCAGGAGCAATCCTGTCCCAGTGCGACCGGTACACCAAGGGGCACTGATGTGTTAGGACTTGGAACACATGCTCTGAGGATTGGAAGGAGGTTGGAGTTTAATCTACCCATATACAGGCAACCTAATAAGCCAATAATATTGGATTTTAGAATGGGCAGGAATAAATTAATTGATTGAGCGTTATTGTTTTATCTTTATAACTTATCCTTCTTCTTACCTCTTCTTACATTGTCTTGCCTCTTTTTGGCTCTTCCTGTTTCATCTGGACACTTCTTGTCTTTATTTTTTTTCTTCTCGTTCTCTTGGCTCTTCTAATTTCTTCTTGTTTCTTCTAGTTTATCTTGGCTCCTTTTGCCCCTTCTTGACTCGCCTTGCCTCTTCTTACATATATTTGTATCTTCTCGTCTCTTCTTGCATATTCTGACGTCTTACCGCCCCTTGTCTGTTCTAGTCTCTTCTTGCCTCTTTTTGCAGTTTTTGGCTCCTCTTGGCTATTTTGGCTTCTACTTGCCTCTTCTTGCATATTCTCACCCTTAATTGGTAAGTCTTTTCTCTTCTTCAATATTCTTACTTCTTACCGCCACTTCTCTTCTCTTCTGGCTCTTTTAGTCTATTCTTAGCTCCTCGCGTCTCTTATTGCATCTTCTCGCCTCTTCTTGGCTAGTTTTGTCTCTTCTTCAATATTCTTACTTTTTACCGCCGCTTTGCATCTCTTGTAGTATCTTTTTAGCTCGTCATGCCACTCACATCATCTTCTCGACCTTTTAGGTTCGTATTGTCTCTTCTTATCTCTTCTTGTCTCTTCTTGTCTCGTATTGTCTCTTATCGTCTTTTCTTGTCTCTTCTTATCTGTTCTTGTCTGTTCTAGTCTCTTCTTGTATCTTCTTACTTTTAACCGACCATTATAGTCTAGTATCCGTGCATACAATAAAAACCTAACCAAGAAAGTAAAAATAAAATCTCTACTATTCGTGTACGAACAAAGGGCGCTCCTCTCGACATCAAATCAAATCTTTGATAAAAAGGAAATAAATAAATAAAATCAATAATACGAGTAATATCCTGTTATGGGGATTGTTAAAATAACAAAGTAATGCATGAATTATTTTATAAGCAATAATTATTAGCCTGAAACACTGATCCACATTGTAAAATCTCCTGATAAAAGATACATGACGCCAACGGGACTTGAACCCGTGTCCTTTCGATTTCCGGTCGACAGCTCTGACCACTGAGCTATGGCGGCTTATCTCTTATCCGCGAAATAATTCAATATATACTAGTGTTTCATTCAATAATTACTGCTTGTTACATTTTTATGTTTTATGCTTGTTACATGCTTATAAAATAATTGTTACCCTTTGTGCTATGCATAAAAAATCTTGTCTTAAACATTAGTTTACCAAAAAAAAATAAAATTCAGTAATGCAAGCTTTAATCGTTGCAAACAAATTACTTTGCAATAAGACACCGTGACACCTCATGGTCACAAACAAAGTGTATATTGTCTTTATGTATGTCATCTGAAAAAAAAAACATATTTATTAAACAAAATACGGCTTTTCTTTTTTATAAGAAGATATCCTTCAAAGACAACTCGCTGAAGGGGTCCCGTAAATCCCGAACTAATTGCACTGCTTGACACTTGCGGGGTCGTAAATTCAGTCTCCAGTAGCATTGAGAGTCTTTGCTCGTGTTAGCTTCACAAATATTATGACAATTGCAAATTCTGGCTAAACGATAATAGTTACGCACATTCCGCTACCTGAGAAGGTACGCACTACGTAAAACACCTTTGTTGAACACTTTTCAGCAATCTCTTAGCAGGGGAAACCTTCTAAACGGATTAAACGAACGGCAGCGATTCATTTTTGTGACCGCGACTTTTCCTTCATGAATCTGACGGGATGAAATTTCACAGCCCTTCCGTCTAAATTAGACTACATATTTTCAACCACTAATGTCATTATGTTTTGACCTATGGAGCTTTGAAATATTAATTGGAATAGGTACAACAAGCTAACTGAAACTGACTTGTAACTGAACACTTTTACACAATGTTACATACCTACCTTGATATAACGACGTACACCCGACTCGTAACCCCAGAATAGCAATGAAGCACGACGCCGTTCTTACCACCGTCGTGCCTACACACACACACACACACACACACACACACACACACACACACACACATGCACACATCACAATTTACTTAGAGTAATGTATTTTCAAATAACCAAATTCCTTCCTGAACAGGTTGTCGATTTCATTATCGTGTATGGAGCTTAGAAGTGGAGACATTTTTTTTTTAAATCTGTACAGATTACACTTCTAGGGATTTTGTGTCCAGTGCCGATGGGCCTTTCAGTAACAGAGGCCACTGAATTTAATTTAATTTGAATTAATTCGCTCACATTGGTAGAGCGGCGCACCTTCGCCATTGATTGTCAACTTGGAAAGCCTTGACTGATGAAAGGGCATTCCAAGTGACATTGTTCGCGATTTTTTTTGTCACGACATTGTCGTTGTTGGTACGTAATAACGGCACACCGTTGTAACCTCTCCCTTTTTCTCATAAATGAAGCGCGTAACGGAAAGAGAGGCTGCGCCGGATATCTCTGCGGCAACATCATACAGTATACCTACTGATGATATAGGTATACTGTATGATAATAATTTAAACAACTAACTGTTTGATAGTGCGATAATTGATAAATGAAACGGATCGAACTTATTGATCAAAATAACCATTCCGCAAATAACTATTCGTTAAATGGGTATTGATTAACGTTAGTAGATACTCTTGGTATCACCCTTTTTCATATTAACCCCACACAAGAGGCCCTGAGAAAAATAATATCTGCTATGCTATGTGCACAGAGAAAGCACACTGTCATAAAATATTGCTAATTTATTAAGAATCTCTTCAGACTGCAGGCCCTTATCGAATGAATTGATAGGTTTCCTGTTAATTTTTAGTTAAAAAAGTAATGTATTATAGCGATGTCGGAACACGTGTTCATAAAAATCATTACATATTCGAATTTCGTCATTATATTTTATCAGGGAAAATGCAGGTGAACGATATATTAGTTCTGATATATTAAGTTCCGATATATTAGGAAAGTACTAAAAGTTAAACAGGAAACAGCCTGCAATCCCGTTTATAACCGGATTTTTATAAATCAGCAAAACTCATTTTTCACCGTGTGGAGGGTCTTTTTAAAGAAAGGAAGGAAAGAAAATTCTGGGAAGGAAATGGTATGAGGGGTGGTAGGAATCTAGTGCCAGTGGTCGAAGAGGGACGGACATATAAATCCATCTCTTCCGCTGATTAGCAAGAGAAAGACCAGCCGTGTAAAAGATCAAGATAAAAAAAATTAAAAAGTTATTTGAAATGTCTTTAGTCATGTTTTGTGACCAGGTCTGCAGAGCCAGGTAACAAACAAAGCTTCTAAATCATGATTACTCGAGTAGGCTACTTTAAACGAGTATCATTTTTAAAATTACCGTTATCATTGCTTATTACTCGTATGTTATGAACATTGGAGGGGACCCACCCTTTCCCAACGGCTGTGTGAGGAAACTGATTGATTGATATTATGAACAAAGAAAAATTATCTATCTGTAGAATAGACTACGGGTACTAATAGTTAGAAAATTCGGCTAAATTATTAATTTATTTATATTATACGCCCATACAGGCTTTAACACACATATGATATGTACATAATAATTTGGTGGAACAGTAATCATCAAGTGTATTATGCTAACCTTAATTATCATTGCTATTCAGGTACGTTATTATAGCCTTCTTGTAACTATTTTCCGTGCAGTTGAACACATCTACGATTTCTGAGAAAGTTTTATCAACATTCCAGGTACAAGCGAGAATCTAAATGATTCAGTCCTGATATTTAAAAGAATTTTCGATCGAGTAGTTCTAGTTGGTGGATGTTTAAGATTAGGCTCAGTAAATCAGGGCTGTCTATAATAATTTAAAAAGTAAATAAATGTATTTGTTAATTTAAAATTAGTGAGTTTATTTTTAAATATAGGTTAAAAACATAAAGATTTAAACATGAACTTTATAATTAATTAAATCTTAAATTTTAAATATGGGTTATTCTATGGATAAGCTGTCAATGGGATGGTGAAATAGTCGCTAAGAATAATAATATTGAAATAGAAGTTGAAAAGCATCTCAAGTCATTCTGCGATAATTTCACAAGTCAGGGAGGATCGATCGGCTGGAAAACTGCACTGCAAACAGCGCTCACTTCCCCTAAATAAATCCCATTTCTAAGGGTGTGCATTTCCCCTCTCCCCCCACCCTCCCGGAACCCCACCTACCCGCCTTATCACCGCCCTCCCCGGACCTCGCCCGCCTAACTCTGGAGTCTAGAGATGTAGAGGGAATACAGCACTAGATGGCATCATGTACCATATGATTTAATAGAGTTCTCTGTATATCAACCATCAGCCACTATCCCTCGTTTATCAGGATAACATTAAACGTTTTTCGTATAAGTAATAAGTATTACATTATTGTACATTTTTATAGAAAGTGTGTTTCTTTTCATTGTTTAACCCTTGGAATGCCGACCTTGTACTCCTTTGCAGTGACGGTTCTTCATAGGGGGATGATGCAATCTATCACTACCAGATATTCTCAGAAACCTACTTAAAGAGAAAAATAGTTTAAACTTTATCATCATCAAAATGAACGAAATATTTCAACATAAAAGCAAGTAACATTTTCTGAAATATTGTAAAAAAAATATTATTTTAGATTTTTTCTAATTATTATAAACTAAATTACTGTTGAATTCATGTACAATAACATACGTCACCGAGCTTTTTCGCATTAAATTCGTATTTAGCGCATTTGGATTCGTTCCCTGGGAATTTCGCCCTACCGCGCATGCGCACTTGTATGTGAATCTCATAGTTTGCGGACAGACTTATCCCCTTGCAAGAATAATTTTTTTTTTTCATGCCATTATGTTACAAAATATATACAATAAAAATTGGGAAAGTGCGGTCAACTACTGGCGAATCCATGGTGGATTTGTCGGCATAATATAATAATTTATTAATTTCTTATCATCTGTACCTATTAAATTTATTAAATTTGACTTCCTGTGGTATTTTTAAATGGAAA
Source organism: Hesperophylax magnus (assembly GCA_026573805.1). Lineage (NCBI taxonomy): Eukaryota > Metazoa > Arthropoda > Insecta > Trichoptera > Limnephilidae > Hesperophylax > Hesperophylax magnus. Next base: position 22,426,261 of record JAIUSX010000012.1, read on the forward strand.
CATCCCAGGAGTCTTTCAAACTCGTTTTTATTTTTTCCTAGACATTCTCCAATGATATCAAAAAGAGCAATCATCTCGGGTACATTGTTTAGATCACATAATCATAACAACAATTTCCAACTAAGAGAAATGTCGTAACATGTCGTCCGTAGCTCTTTCACCATCGCCCAGCCGCTCGCTTCAGTATTCAGTGTTCAGTTGTAATCGCACGCACTCGCGGGGCGGTTCGCCTATCGCCATCGCACAGCTCGTTTCTGGAGCGATCGATAACGATATCGGACGATAAGTACGCGCTCTGTGCTACATCCCTTGCCCAGGATCATTGCCAGGATCCTACAGACTCTACCCCAATCGCCACAGCCGCTGGAAAGAACGCCATTTTGACGTAGAAGCCACCTTGCAGGCATCCGAGGTGAAAAATTTGCCGCCGAAACGTTGATCGGTGAAAACTTAATTAAGAATAATTTTCAAACAGTGATTTTCAACCCTTAAAAATGCTTGTTTCTCGTGTTTTTTTCAATGATTTCAACTAAAATGCATTGTAGACATAATTTTTATGGTTTCCACGTGCGTTTTTCACTCGATTTTTGTAGTTCTAGTGGGTAAAACGAAAGATGTTAAGTGTGGGGTTATCGACACAGGGGAAGTAACCTGGATTTGGCTCGTGCTCCAGTAACGCCGCTGGATGGATTTCCCGGCCCCACGTGCTAGGTGCCAGCACACTACGTTGCTGAATAAAGCATTAAAGCCATATTTTACGCTAGAAAACATTAAGACGTTGTCACGTTGCTTCTGACATTTGCAAGATTCAAATAATATTTTGGGTTTGTTTATCATCGGCGTCCGCTGCCGGCGCTCCGCGCTGTTGCGTGTTTTTACGCTCCCTCTTGTAAATATTGATCGGCCTTTCGTTTACATGCGTACACTTATTACATTTTTCAAGGACTTCTGGTAGACCATTACATTCTACTTGTTTTGATTTTCGTTGCGATGACACCATTATCAAATTTGCCATAATCATTCCCATTTCAATGTTTTTAAAGATATTTTTTCTTCATAAGACCGGATGGTAATCATTTTGATGGTTCACAACACTTTCATAAAGCTGTGTCATATTTTGAACTGCGTATTTCAGTCTGAAAGATTACTATTAGACCTACATAAAATACTTGAATAATATACATTTTTACATGATTCAAGGATTTTGGATGCTTTCTTTTCGTATTTCATTGATAATAGACATTTTAAATATAATATTTTTTCTATTCGAAATATACTTAATAACTTACACGTTAATTACACGAGATCTTACGGTGTATAATAGTCGGTCGTGGAATATTGAACAATTTAAAAATCGTTGTGTTATCATTTTCTTTCCGTTTTTAATCGAAGAAATTTTTTCTTGTATAAACGTAAATATGTTATTTGAAATTGTATATTATGTCGGTATGTATTGTGTATATAAGTGTATATTGTTTAGGCAAGGTCATTATGTCTTTAGTGTATGTCTCAAAGGCAGAGGTAGAGGTCTTATGATCTCATCGACAAATTCCAATAAGGGTGACCTTTTCGCCCTGAAGTGTTGGATAAAGGAAGATACCGAGTTAAACCGGTCCTTGTGGGTTTTATCGCCAAAATAAAATAACTAAATGATGATCCCCTGACTCGTCTTTAAAACGTTTTTGGAAATTATAATAAAACAAAGCATAAATATTTTAAGCGTACAAATACATTAAATTTTAGTATTTCCAGAGATATTTTAAAGCGGTTATTTATATTTCTTAAGCTAAAAGCTCGTCAGCAAATGTTCCAAAACAATAATTAAAAAAATATTCAAATACCGCATAAGAATCTCTCCTGCCCGGAGTCTTTGGCCCCCAATTGGAGTTGTTAGGCTGAATGTTGTCGTGAGGGAAAGAAGAGAAAAGGAGGAGGAATGTTGGGAAGTTGTTCATATCTGGTCACCTAACACGGCTAAAGCCATTTCAAACCTATGTTTCGATTCTGAATTGTGGTTATACACGGTGTTCAAAAACTAGTGTTACAAGCAGGAAACCGGTGAGTCTACACGACGTAGAGAACCCCATAATTTATATATTTTTCTATATAAGCATTTCTATTTATTATTTCTTTTTTTCCGGCTAAGGGATTAAAAAAAATATTGCTGAGCCTATCCTCCGTCAATTTTTAAAGACAATAAACAGCCAATAGTAACGCGTTAGCGATCGATTAAAAAAATACCTTAAAAATTCCAAATTTATACTCCATTTACTCGAAAACAAAAGCTCAAATCAAAAATGTTATGCAACAAAATTGTCTCCATATGTAGATTCACTAATTTCCCGCTTATACCACTAGTTTCCGGACCCCGTGTATACAAGGCGTACGGGGATAAATTGCACTAACTTTAGCAGGTGATTCCACATGATAATGCAAGTAAAAAAGATAAATGACTTTTTTAGAAATTACAACGTTTTAATGGAGTTATCAGGTTAAAAAGTTGAAATGTTTGTATAGAAAAATAAAAATATTAGCAAAAATTTATAACCATAATATAGCACCTTATAATATAGCACCTTACCCCCGAACAACCCGGAATATGTATTTGTTTATTCCTATAGAATTATCACCAAAGGTAAGGATAGGTTAAGTCAGGTTGTACAATGACTTTTAGAAACCTAACCTAGCCTTACATTTTTTAAATGATTCCGGATGCTACGTAAATATCAAACAAAAGTAGTGATAATTTTTTTTCACTTCTGTAACATATATTATTATTTCAAAACATCGTTTCCTACGCAGTAATTTGCGGAGTTTTCGTTCATAGGCATTTGATAGACATTCCGACTTTCGACATATTCCATACCTACGTCGTACATATCAGATAAATACCGAATAATTTCGAGCATCCTACATACGACATACATTTACCGACATACCACGACGCATACCACGTTTAGCGAACTTCATAATTAAGCAACTGAGATATTATACTTCCTTTCACTTTCGGATTGAAAACATTTAAACCTGTTTATAATATATGAGCTTTAGCTTGCCGTACTGCATTTTATATGCCATTTTGAGGAATTTGAGAGTAACACAAAGTTCATCTCGAATAATTATTAACCTTAAATAGATTGAACACGATGGTAAAGTTTAGAGTTTTTTGGTAAATAAAAAATATACAATGTGATTGAAAATATTTACCAGATATTTTGAAAGGAAAATACAATTTGGGGATATAGAGTCTCATTTAAAAAAATATATATATGATATAATTTTAGATTTTCACGGCCAAAAGTAATATAATCAATCAGGACAAATGGATACTGTAATGCTATCCGAAGCGTTGAAAGGAGGTAGCGCTACACGGCATAGTACCCCAAAAATAAATCACTGTAAAAGTAATCAATTTTTTAGTCATTCATTTTTGGGGTATTGAGGAAACAATATGGACACTTTTAAACAGATTGATAATTTTAAATAAGATTGTTACATGGGGTTTTCGGGTGGGTAAGCATTCATTATATGGAAATTATGCAAAGTGATTGACAATTTTTAGATATTATGCAGGTTTTCTGATGGGAAAAGTACGTAGTTGGAATTATCGATAATTAACATGGCAAGCAAATAATATTGTTAAGTTATCGCGTCTCTTCAATAAACACTCCTTTGAACTTCGCCGAGTTTTATTTTTGCAATGGAACAATCACGTGATGATTTTAAATATCTAATGATAAAAAGGCCCATTGCTTCTTGGTAGTCAGAAGGACCCTGCTTGCTCGGAGGCAGGTAATGGATATTATTGGCTTGTCGTTTCTTTACTTAAAAACATATTTATTTTATCTGTGAAAAAGTGGGTCGCAAATTCTAAGTTTTTTTTAAAGATTTTCAAAAATATATTATATTATGCTGTATTTATTTATTTTATTTTATTTTTTAATTCCTTTATTTTTCCCAATTTTTACATTAATTACATACAATATTATATAAATCAATACGAATAATGGGAACCCACTAAGGCGCAGCCTGTGCGTGGGTAATATATTTAAGTTATTATATTATTGTACCTAGATATAAACAAACTGTGGGCATATAAAACAAAAATAAGATTACATTTTGTCTAAGCGGTTTGTATAAAAAGTGTTTACAATAGTGTACAGTGAAGTTATAAGTGTTTAGTGTAATATATGGTGAATATAGTGTAATATAGAGAAACATAAATTGATGCAAATTAAATAAAAAAAAATTCAACTGCTGTATCGAAAAGCCATAATTTTAACTCTTTTAAATATTGGGGAAGTTTAGTACACTTGAATATTTTTCGGTAAAAGATTGAAAGTAAGTATTATAGCGACAATTTAAACATTGTACATACAAAATATGATAATGAATATATGTACTCGTATAGTAAATTGTATTTATTAGTCCTCCTCACTAGGATAACCTGTGATGGGGCGAACTAAAGTTATTAATTTATGTTTTATTAGTTTTTAATGTTTTTTTCAGAGTGTTTTCATTAATCTCTTTCAGCCAGATTTTTATTCTTGATTTGTAATCATTCCAATTATCTCTTCGTTGTATATCTGGGGGAAGGATGTTGTGGAGTTTTGTCTCAAAATAAATATAATTTCTTTGCCCGAATGTAGTTGTAGGTATGACTTGGATTTTTTTAAATGTCATTGTGATTTGACCTAGTGTGATGAATACGCGGTATTGTAGAGGATTCAGTATTATTTACATCAGGAAAGCCTGATACGACTTATTTTAATTGTGAAGAACTCTTATATAGCTGGAGAGTAAAATAAAATTCAAAAATATTTTTGAATTTCTGCAATACTTTTTTTTATAACATTAGAAGTAGGGAAAAACATATAAGTAGCTAATCTGGGGAATCTACATAGGATAGATGTATACAATTTTTATCTATATGTACCATTGATGTATTATACTATTAATCTATGATATTTACACATACTATTTGGTAAGATTTGACAATTTACAAAAACAAAATTGAAGTTTTTACAAAAATGGTGTCAACCGGCGCACGGTGGGCAGCTCGTCACTTTACCCTGGCACACTAGGGTAGTATTAGGTCACGGGAGCCTGGAATTATACCCTCGGTATCTACCGTCACGCTGTGATCTGTGTAATTTAGAAATATAACTTCGTTTGAAACATTTAGTAACCAAATATAACCTGTTTTCAGCTATAACCTATTTCGCTTCAGCTATTTCAACTCCAAATTTTTCGCTTCACACCTTTAGATGTCATGTCACTGGCTCTGAACAGTTGTACTCTATATGGCATCGCACAAAATGAAAATAAACAACCGTTCTATCGGTTCTTATAATCATAATAAATAATGCCAAAATATGTCACCTTGAATTCACCAACAGATAGCAGACTAGAAAAACCGGAAAGATGGCGTTGCTCTATAATTCTGTAAAAAGTAATAGAAAATTATAGTAAGTTTCACAAATCGATTCTGAAAAACGGTAATTCCATAGAATAAATCCGCACCTTACCAACTTACCACACCATTTGTTGGAGCGGGTCAATCAATCACGTTGAAGGAGATTGATAGTTGGGTATTGGCCAACAAATTCCATTTATCTTTTTAATTTCCACCCAATCGAGCGGCCACCTTTAATTGGAGTTCGGAGATGAAAACGTCGATACGTTCCACCTTCTGAACCTGAAGTGCGTATTTACCCCCAAGCTTTTAGACACAGGGCCGGATTAACAGACCACCTTATTGAGCTCTACAAAAGGGCTCGAAAGTTTTAAATCTTCTTATGATCAAAATTCAACATCCAAAACTCATAATAAGAAGGTTCCCTGACACACAATTGTGATAATGCGATAATGAGTTCCAGGTAGAATTCCTTATAGCATTAATTTGCTGTCAGGTTTTAGATTAATCTTCTGCAGATCATATCAGTCCAGGGTACTTTCTAAAGTTCTGAAATTGGGATTCAAACGAAAAACTAAATCATAATTTCCTTTGTTAATTCGGTTGCCAACCACGGAAATTGAAGAATAATTCAAAGGCTTCACTTTTAATACAGAAATAATTTGATTACTTTACCTGATTTACACACGTTTTGTTCCCAATGATATCGTAACCTTCGATACTAAACTATTGGTCAACAATAGATGATGAGTTTTTAGATTCTCACGGCCAAAAGCATTTTTGTTGTTTGTTTTTGGGGTGTTATGCCGTGTTGCGCTAACTCCTTCTTTAGCCGACGTTTCGGACAGCGTTGCAGTGTCCATCATCAGGGCAGATCTGGTAGATCTGGTAGACACATCTTCGGATCTACCAGATCTGCCCTGATGATGGACACTGCAACGCTGTCCGAAACGTCGGCTAAAGAAGGAGTTAGCGCAACACGGCATAACACCCCAAAAACAAACAAAAAAAAAAACAATAGATGATGTTTTTTTTTATTTGGTAATTGAAATTATTCATTTTTTTCTGCTATCAAATATAATGTAGGTGTTTTCTATGCAATTCCTGTGAAGAAAATATGCAAAAATCTGAGCGACTGTACCTGTGATTTGTTCAGTTGTCAGGGATTTGATAAACTATCGTAATTTTGTCTTTAAATTGTTCTTAAAAATCTTCAATCGAAAAAAATAAATTAAATATTAATACTTATTGCTAATACGTATTGAATATTATAAAAACGCCAATATATGTAATTAATTTGCCGGTACTTACACATTCTAAAGCCGGTAGTACAATATTGTTTAATTTAAGATTATTTATTAAATTATTTACACATATAATTAATTATATGTGTGTTTTTTTCTTTTGAAAGATCTTATCCTTCTAAAAGTTTTTAAATTTCTAACTTCAACCTCAGTCCATTGTTTATAAGTAGATTGAGTACCTTCAGCCTCACAATATACCCAATTGGAGGTATAATTAATTGTCTCACTGGGAACAGTTGGGAATCAAATTCATATAAAAAATCTACAACCGTGTACCACAAAGTTATTTGACATCTTTATATGCTATTTCCTTAGAAATGAACACACCTAATTGCTATTTTCATTGTATGCAGTTACCAAAGGATCATATTCCGGTATGGAAATGATATCGTAAACTGATATTATATGTATTAAATTTAATTAAACGTCCACTATATGGTAATGGAAATGTGATCTAATATATAGAGAGAACATGGATGTTGGTTTTCAGCATTGAATAAGGAATAATAAGTTATTTTCTGTTCCAAGAAAGAATTTCGTTATTTGAAAAAGAACAACTGATCTGAGGGCGAATATCTTCGACATATCTAATGGTTTATCTCTCAGTGATTACCTAGAAATTCTCAGATTATTACAAAACTATTATCATTCTTTCAGATGACTAGTTTATAAAGAAAATGATGTTCAAATAGTTGAGTTGATCTATGAATGTCTCCCATACCTCACCATTTGTTTTAATTGCTTCACAAAACGTAATATATTTTGTGATGTTCATATAGGATTGTAAAAGAATTCCTCACAAATAAATTAAAAAATATTCAACAAGGAACTACGAATACAACATTTGGACAAAGAAAGTTTATTTTACTGTGGTACTAAACTCTCCAACAAAATCCCGTTTTCATTCAAAAATCACAACAACATTGGGTATTACATTTAAGACTCAAAAAAAGCTGGATGTAAAACATAGAGATATCACAAATTGAAAAAAATACTGACACCAATAATTATTATAGACAGAAACAGAAACTACTCAACCACACTATAAAAGATTACACATTAGATTTTTTTCCGTTACTTATGCATATAATTACATTTTAATATTTAAGGCGAAGTAATGCAGAATCATGCGGTTTTGGTTTGAAAAATTAATCGCTTTGAAATATTTTAAATGCTTTAATTAAATACTACGAGTAGAAAACATGTAGCCTTTGAAATAATAGAGAATTTTATACTAGTATTTTTACAAGCCCATAAAAATATAAAGTATCCGGCATAGAAAAACTGCTTTAATGTTAAAAATCTCGTACCTACAAACCATTTTTGGTCTTGGTTTTATTGCGTAATATGACAAATTAAGTTCTTTAGAAAATTTTCATAAAATATTTAAATATTTGTGCCTGAACTTCTTTAAATAAAATAAAACCCACTTTTTGACGAGGTTTTTTCCTTGCATAAATCAAAACCGGCGGCCGGTGTTAAACGGGAATTTAAACCTTATCGCCATCGACAAAAGGAGTGTTATTGTTAGCGGCCAGATTCCCAATGTTACACGACATGGCGCATCCAGTGAGGATATCATTATACCTCTATTTTAACAAAAAGGAAGATAATAAAATATTTATTATAAGTATTATTTTAGGGGTCGGCATCGACAAATGTTAAACCAATCCCGCACTGTTTACCAGGTAGATTGGTTGCTTGGTAGGTCGGTAGGTTGGAGTTCGTGTTTATTACGAAGTTATAACCCCGATAAGGAATAACAATCTTACTGAAGTTTCCTTTAACAAACCCTCACCTCTGGTGCCTGGTATCGATCTGGGATTCAGTCGACAACTTCGGCGTTTTAGGCTTTCACAAACACGCGATGTCGCAGTAGAATTGATAAATTATCATGGTGACATAAAATACGCCAGATTGTCCCATAAACTTTAATACCACTTTTTAGATTTGGAACTTCTAACAAAAAAATCAAATAATATCTAATCATATATACCAAGTAGTCCCTAACAATGATATCGACTGATGTGGTGATATCGACTGCGCCAATTTGTGGTGTACTGGTTTCAGTATGTGGTACTTCTGGTATAGATTTAGTGGAATATCTTTGAGTAATATTCAGGATGGCTAGACTTAATAATAACAGTGTGTAGGTACATTATTAATCTCTTTATTGTGGCACTAATTGTACAAGTTACTTGAAGGGAGACATGCCCATTTATATGTCGGTATAATCATGCTATCTCTTTCATACACGAAGGTCTCTTTCATACATTTAGATATACGTTCATTACATCCCTCCACACTTAAACCACAAGAAATCAACACAAAAACCAACCTTAATGTATGGGAGTGAGGCATGGGACTAGCAGAGGAAGAAAATACATTTAAAAAATAATCACCTGTGAAACGAAACATCACAATCCAATTTAGATCTCCATTGCTTCTGTTGGAACACGAAATCATAGAACATAAAACCATTTTTCACTCAGTAGAACAAAATACGGACAGCAACTTCCTGGTTCCGTCTGGTTCCCATCCAGGCATCATGGTTTAAATTCCTCGACTGGCTAAGCCCTCCATCACGACACAAGCAACGTTTTCTCTTATTGTAAATGTAGTAGGAGATTTTCAAATAGTGTCGTGTTGTTTGTAACCCGAGAAAGTTCGTCTTTCTTAAAAACAAAACAAAAAACTTAACCATCCTCTCGTGAACACTTACTGCGAGACTAAATGACGGTTGTGCAAGTTTTTCCGGATCAAATTTCAAACGTTTGGACTTCTTGTACAGACTTTTATTCCGCAGGTTTTTACTTGGATAAAACCATGTCATACATGTCAATACGTTACGAATATGTGATTCTGGAAAGAACGTAAGCATGAAGAAGATAATAAAACTTATACCCACTACGAAAAATTACATTTTTAATGATTCTTTGCGAACATATAAACTAAGTTATACATTTTTTGGCGCGATAAATCATTTCAAAACTATTTGCACATAATTTTTTGCTAAACTTATTAATAGTCTATTACAATTCGTGAGCTTCGTATACGTATTGATTTAAATATAAATCTATCTATCTCTCTACAGGTAACCGGATAAATCATCACAATGATAATTCATCACATCTTTAAAAAGTTATATAAAGTCATGGAAAGTGATGAAACAAATATTTTATTAAATGGGTTATGTTGGCTAGGTTAGGTTAAGTTAGGTTAGGTTAAAAAAAAATTCATTGTTTCTAATGACTTTATATCAATTTTTTAAAGTGTGTTGAATTGTCACTGTGTTGAGTTATCATGGAACCCTCTCTACAATCTCTTCCTATTTAGTATTTTTTGGTATTATTACTCATATATGAATATTGTTATATTATTCGCCTGTACAAAATATAAATAAATAATAATGCATATAGGAGAAAATTAAATTAAATTATTAATTACGTGCCCTCTCCCCCTGCTGTCTGTAAGATATCTAAGATACTTTAAGGATTATTTAATACTTATAACCGTAAGTCACTAGATATATCGTAAGTCTTAGAGGTAAGTCACTAGTTTTAAGTCAGTAGTTCTGGTATTAACTATTTAAGAATTATATTTGTACAGCGTCCTTGGGGTGATTTCTCACGAAAACGGCGCCATATAAATTAGACAAATATTATTATTATTATACACACGTGTTCCAATATATTAGGAAATTACTAAAAATATATCAGGAAATGGCCTGCAATCCTGTTTCTAACCAGATTACCAATAATTTGAAGAGATCCTTAATAAATTATCAATGCTCATTTTTCTCCGAATAGCTTGTAGTAAAATGACTGTGTATGTCCAAATAAATTAAAAGAAAAGGACACCTTGATTGTTCGAACATGATTTCGAGAGGCTGGACGAATAAAGGAGTGCAACGAAAATATATTGCTAAAGTGAATGGTTGAAAAAGTCGAGGTAGCCTAAATAAGCCACTATCGAGTCAATCAAATACTTGAGGAGGGCCATGTCAAGTGTCAGAATAACAGAAGAGAATGTTTTGGACGATGTGTGAATGTGACTGAAGCAATAAGTGTGTACCAAGACAGAACTATGTAGCAGAACAAAGAGAATATAATGCGATCTATTATATATGTCTACCCTCTCATATTTAATTAGTAAGTCAATAATTTGGCAGTTTAAAAATAACCTGTTTTGAAAATGATTAAATTGCTTTATTCGACAGTTTACTAACGTAAAGTGTCATCTGGCATGTTTTATTTCGGTGTTTAATCGTGAATAATTCGATATTAGCGTGTGAACGTCTACTTTGATATTCTGGGTGAATAATGCTTTGGTTTCTGATACAGACAGCCGAAATCTTTGATAAAACTTTTTTTGATTTGAGATAATTCCAGAATGTTTTTCTAGAAAATGAGAGGAATATTTTACTAGAACTAAATGTTTTATTTTGTAATATTTAATTATTGAAGACAATATTAGCGATTCCTAAACGGTGTACCGGCAAGAAAGGGTCCTGGGTTCGTGTCCTAGATGTGACCGTATCCTTTTCTGATTTTTCTGTTTCAGATTTTCGTTTAGGAATCGCTAATATGTCTTCAATAATTAAATATTACAATTTGAGGTTTTACTCACTAAGTTATTCCAAAAAATAATTAAATATAAAAGTTTTATTTTGTCTCTAAAAATATATATTAAATAGCATTTGTGGCTTGTGGGTAAGTATTATTAACTATGCCCAATCGTCTGGAGCCAGTGGAACTATGGCATCACCAATTGGGGTATGTTGTGAAGCTGAAGGGAGTGGGTGGGGAAGAGAACTATTGGGAAGTAGCTGGCTATTCAGATATGATCAACAAACACGGCTAAAATCATTTCAAGCATCTTTTGGGTTCTGAATGATGGTCTTTTGCCAGGGCAATACTGGAAGTATCTACGAATCTGGAAGTTTCACAAAACGTTGCAGTTGTAGAAAATCTTTGCCGTGTAAGTTAGTCACTAAAAAAAAAATTTTTACAAAAAATTTAAATAGCAAATAGCAAAGTTTAACTCAAACGTTTTGCGTTTCATATGTCTGTACATTTGTTTATACATTCTGTTTCCTTTTCACGAAGGCCATTTTATTGGCTCAGTAAGTATCATTTTTTCAATTGTGAAATTGTCGTGTTAATTTGGAATCTCTCATTTTTCAATATTATAGTACCGACCTGCCTAAAGTAAGTTTGAAAAATGAATTGTTATTGCGATAGTAACGTTTCTTTGAACATATTGTATAATTCAATACATTTAATTTTTTTTAAAGTAAAATGAAATCGTTTGATTTATAATTAAGTAGGTACGAGTTTAAGTACCTAATTACAAATCTTACAATTTCAGAGTTTTTTTTATTTTTATTTGCTTTTATTTATTAAATAAGAGAAAATTAGAAACACACCTATCCAGCGTTTGAGGGTCATATATGACTGGGCCTCCGTATTTTATAAAAGTATTTTTTTTATTTTTTTTGTCAAGCGGAAATAGAAAAAGAAATGATAATTCTTTCCAGCTTGCCTCAAATATTTATACTGGAATCCATTAATAAAATCCTAAAAATAGCCAAAAATTAATAATTCATATTTCGCCACGTTATCGTAATAATCGGTTTTACTTTAAAAATTATTTCCTATTTTTTTACTATATGAACAAGATAAAAGTGAAGGTACAGTTTTCTTACAAATTTCCCAAACAAAAGAAACGTGTTATCGAAATATCGAGTTCTTTCAATTTTTAGTAAAAATGTGGTTAGCGTTTTTGACAAAAAATTTACGTTTGATATTAATATTTTATTATTTTGAAATAGTTATGTTTATTTTAAATGCATAGCCAAAAGATGATTTTATCTAGCAAATATTTGTTTTTACGATAAAATTAAGATTTAAAATAAGATGTATATAACGCATTTGAAATACATAGAAAACATTGCAAACTGTACCCACTGTTCACGGAAATAATATTATATAGTTTGTTTCCGTGCTTAAAATATAACTTCAATTATTACTTTTTTGGTTACGTTGTCCCATTGGAATGCATTGCATTTATTGGCACGGCGAAAAGCGACAAGACTTTTTGTATCGACTGGAATAGCTTTGTTTTCGCTTTTTATTTCGTGTCTTCCGCAAATGATTCAAACGCTGGGCAGAATTAACACATAGTCACTCAGTAGGAATGTAGCAAACAGCAAGCATAGGTGTTGGTTTTGCATATATTATATAGGCGTTATATTATGACAATACAGTCCCTGCTAACTGAGATCACAAAAATCTCGAATCAAAGATCTTGCAATGTTGAATTACAATTATCATTTATACAGCGCTATAACCATCTATAATTCTATACAAAGGAACTATTTAGTAAAGTTAAAAGAATGAGATAAGTTAAATAATTGAAATGTTTTTAAGCTCGCAATTAATAATAATTAATTACGTATTCTGAATTCCTTGAATGCTGTCAAAGCAACAATATGAATACTTGTCATCTAATTTCTAAATTAACATTTCCCAATGTTAATTTAGAAATAATGTTCAATTGAAAGATTCAAAATTCAATTGAAGACAATCTAGTGCCGGATAAAGAAATTTCAAGGTTGCTACAGTTGTAAAATAATCCTCGGCTAACCAAGTTCAATTTTCAAGGGCTATCTCAAGTACGGGATGAGTATCCATGTTGAGAATCAATTTGTCATCCAATATCCGGTGAAAGAGGAACAAAAAGTTGATGATATGGGCGAAAGGAAGCAGGGTATGAATCAAAATATGGGTAACCACCGTGATATTGACGTCTATTGGCGTGAAACAGACATCATGAGAAAAAGAGAAGAAAAATCTTTTAAATAGTTGAATGGTTCATCACCTGTTTACTCGAGATAATTTATTATAATAATTATTTCTATTTTTGTACTATTATTACGCCATCCCAATTTATCGTAAAATTAATGAAACAAAGACTTTAAACATCTATATAAATATGCAAATGTGCGTTTGTTCAAAATCTTAAATCTCCGAAAGTTCTTTTCCGATTGCTTTGAAATTTTGACACAACGTTGCATTCGAATACGCGTTTGTTTTTATATGCCCATATTATACAGGTGGCCGGGGGTAAAATGCGCTAACTTCGAGGGAGTGATTCTACATGATTTTAGAAGTAAAAAATATAAATGACATTTATCGAAATTCCAATATTATAATGTAGTTTTTAGGTTAAAAAATAGTTTTTTTTTGTATCGAAAAACAAATATTCTTCTTTGGTAAAATACTTTTGTATGGGAAAACAAATATTCTTCTTTGGTAAAATACTTTTGTATGGGAAAAAAATATTCTTCTTTGGTAAAATACTTTTGTATGGGAAAATAAATATTCTTCTTTGGTAAAATACTTTTGTATGGTAAAACAAATATTCTTCTTTGGTAAAATACTTTTGTATGGGAAAATAAACATTTGAATATTGAAACAAGTTATTTACCTTTTTTACTTCTACCATCATGTAGAATCACCTTCCGAAGTTAGCGCACTTTACCCCCTGGACACCCTGTATAGATGTCACCTATGACAGGTTAAAACATGTTTTTTTTATCAGCGCCATCTGTTGGACGTAAAAGCAACACGCGCTATTGTTTCTCTATCTGCAGACAGACTGAGCCACTGAAAGGCGTGGCGGGGTACAGCTAGTATTTATATAAATATGTAAATATCCCATTACAGGGATCTTCCTGCCAAAAACGTATCTTCCCAAGCTAATAAGAAACACGCTACACAAAAAAAACCAAAGAAAATCCGTATGACCAACTAACATTCAACTATTATAAAAAATATAGAAACATGTGCTGTAACTTCATCAGAAAAGCAAAAGAAATTTACTACTCAGAAAGAATTAAAGAAAGTAACAATAATCCCAAAAAAATATGGGAAATACTTAGAGAAGCCACAAACTCGCAAACTACAAAAGAGAAACAGAGCATAAATAAACTTTCTATTGATGGACATATTGTTGAAACCACAAAAAATCCTAAGCTCGTTGCTGATCATGTAAACAATTTTTTTATTAATATCGGTCCAAATCTTGCTTCTCAAATTGCCCAGAGCGGAATCACCCAATCTACCGATACAGTGGTTCAAACAAATAACATAAATACAAAATTTCTATTCCAAACTGTGTCACAGGAAGAAATTCTCAAAACAATTAATTCTCTAAAAAACACTTCTTCTGCTGGACCAGACGAAATTTCAACCAAAATCCTTAAAACGCTGTCTTCGGAGATAACATTGCCACTAGAATACCTTATAAACCTAAGTATTACACAGGGCTACTTCCCCTCTAACCTAAAACAAAGTATCGTAATTCCCATCTACAAATCTGGAAACAAGTCAGATATCAATAACTATAGACCAATTACTTTACTGAATAGCTTGTCTAAAGTTTTTGAAAACCTTATTAATACACAACTTTTAAAATTCATCGAGAGCCATAAAATACTTTAAAAAAATCAATATGGTTTTCAAAAAAACAAAAGTACCTCAGACGCCATTGCCAGGGTGACAGACTTCATTGTAAAAAGCCTTGATAAAGGAAATAAATGTATTTCAATCTTTTTAGACCTCTCTAAGGCTTTTGATACAATATCACACTTTAAACTAATTAAAAAACTTGAAAAAATCGGCATCACGGACAAAGAGCTAAACTTCTTTAAAAGCTACCTAAATGGACGCAAACAACAGGTTAAAATACATAATACCCTCAGTAACCAGCGCTCAACTGACTATGGAATTCCACAAGGAAGCGTATTGGGACCAACTCTGTTCTTACTGTATATAAACAACTTTTGCAACCTTGAAATTGAGGGAAGCATTGTTAGCTTTGCCGACGATACTGTCTTACTGTTTGAAGACAACAATTGGTCAGCTGTATTTAAAAAAGCTGAAAAAATATTAACTTAGTTAAAAAATGGTTAGATATAAACACGCTTACCCTTAACACGAAAAAAACAAAATATATCACTTCAAGCATCAATACTGCAGGCCAACCTAATGAAGATTACTCCATAAAAATACATAACTGTACGAATTCCAATGTATGCAATGAGTGCCCCTGTATAGAGCGAACTCCACAGATGAAGTACCTCGGCCTCACCATTGACCCATACCTCAAATGGAATATACATACTCAGATCATTGCGAATAAAATTAGGATAACAATACATTTCTTCAGATCCGTAAGGAACTTCCTTAACTTACAAATTCTAAAAACGATTTATTTTGCATTAACCCAATCTATCATTGAGTATGGTATCATTGCATGGGGAGGGGGTACTTCATCAGCTCTAGATCCTGTTGAAAAGGCGCAGAAAACAATTATGAAAATTATTCTCAAACTTCCTCAAACTGCAAACAGTAACTTAATTTTCAACATAATGAGAGTATTTGATGTTCGACAGATCTATGTAAAAACTATCCTCATGCATCTCTTTAAAAACAAACACGTGCTTTACGAAAAAAAAACTAACTTTAGATTTACGCGTAATTCGAACAAAGACATGTTGCAAGTTCCAGCACTCTCTTCCACCTTTGGTCAACGTAGCTTTGGCTACTTTGCCACAAAGATCTTCAACATGCTCCCGGAAAATATTAAAGAGAGTCAAACACGGAAAGAGTTTAAAAAAAATGTTAAAATTTGGATTTATTCAAATGATCGAGCCTACACTGGTGCCCTCACCCAAACGCCTTGTCATTGACAGTTATTGCAGTATGTACGGTGCTAAAACTTACTATATACGTATTGTGTAAATGCAAACAATAATGAAAAGTAACCAAATGCCTTGTCACAGTGAGTTATTATAGTATGTATTGTGTTTAAACTTATTCTATCTGTATCTTCAATATGTAAACAATAATGTAACCTAAAATAATGGATTGCTGTATGGGAACCCATATTAAACATTTACATATTAGCAAACCATAGACAAAATGGAGAAATAATTAACTAAAAATTCTGCCTCAATACAGGTTCGCCTAGTGAGGCAGGTTATGCCCAACCTAAAATATAGTATATTATGCCATTTCTATATAACACTCTTACATTGATAGATATTTTTTCTTATATTAGAAACTGCCGTATTATTGTAACATTATTCTTTCAACAATTTCATTATTTCTAACTGACATACAATTATACAACTTACTAATGATATATTATATATATTCTGTAATTTTTTGATGAAATAAAAAAATACATTTGTCAAGCTGACGGTAGGTCTACAGTAATTAATTAATTAAGGTACGGATTGGAATACTGTTAATAACTTGGCAAATGCTGATATTAATATACTGAAAATTTGGTTCGATAAAAATCTTCTCTCCTTAAACACAGAAAAAACAAAATTTATCCCATTTTCAATCAATAAATTTAAATCAGAACCAGAATTAAACATTATAATACACCAACACAAATGTGGCAGAACTAACTGCAATCAAACTTGTCCTATCCTTAGTCCAACATCCAAAATCAAATATCTTGGTGTATATATAGATCAATATTTTAAATGGAAAACACACATTTGTGAACTCGTCAAAAGGATTAGGAAATGTATTTATATATTTATAAGACTTAGAAATATTCTTAGACTAGAAAACCTAAAAAGAGTGTACTATGCGATTGTTCAATCTATATTACAATATGGTATTATTGGTTGGGGAGGAACATATAATAAAATTTTGAACCCACTTAAAGTAGTTCAAAGATTGGTAATCAAAGTAATTTTGAAAAAACCTTCAAAATTTTCTACCGAAATTCTTTTTACAATTTTTAAAGTACCTACAGTAGACAAAATGTATCAAAAATATTCAATACTTCAAATTTACAAAGAAATACAGTCAAATACTCATAACTTGCAATTCAATACATCAGCAAGATACCAGAAAACTATTAAAATCCCAAAATTTAACACTAAGCTCATTCAAAATACCTATCTATATCTAGGCATAATTTATTTTAATAACCTTCCATTAAATTTGAAAAATATCGAAAATATTCAGGAATTTCACCTTAAATTAAAAAATTACCTTAAACTATTATAAGTCCAAAATACTTTCACTACTTACATCTAGAAGTAATATTGTTTAAATCTTGTGTTGTTTCTTAATAATTTATTTACCTTAATACTAACATGTACATAATTGAACTAGAATTCCCTCACCAAACACAAGAGCATTGTCTCTTTATGGTGAGGAAAGGCTACTTTAATTTCTATTGTTTTATATCTTGTTTATATCCTGTATACTTATCTATGTAAAAATATATACTTTTTCAAATATTAAATTAAAAAAAAAAAAAAAATAAAAAAAAATAAAAAAAAAAAAAAAAAAAAAAAAAATAAGTGATAATTAGTACCATGTTAAAAGATTCTTATAATCTTATCTTCACATCCGTAAATACATTTTTGATAATCATCACAAGGCGATGCTATACGTAGTAATGCAAAATTATGTGTTTTTGGTTTGAAAATTTGGTCGCCTATAAATGTTTCAGATGCTTTAATTAAATACTGCGAGTAGAATACATCTTGGCCTTTGAAATAATCGAGTATTTTTTAGATACCTCTTTTTATAAGCCCAGAAAAAATAATGTATAAGGCCTATGAAAACTGCTTTAAAGTTAGAAATCTCCTACTTACAAACCCATTTTCGGTAATGATTTTATTGTATAATGTGGAAAATTAAGTTATTTATAAAATGATCGAAAAAAAAAAAAATTTATGCATGAACAATATGAACATCCACAAAATCAAATAAAAGGCACTTTTTGGCCATGTTTTTTTCTTGTATAAATCAAAACAGGCGGATTGTGTTAAGAGGGAATTTAAACCTTATCGCCATCTACGTAAGGGTTGTTATTGATAACGGCTCAATTTAAAATATTACACGACGTAGGGCATCGCCTTAAATGTATTTTTCTAAAGGCTGATAACATAAAAAGGATGATAAAACAACAAATAGTTTTTCTAATGGTAATACCGGTTAATAGAAAAGCGGTTAATGCATTATCTACTACGGTTACTGGTATCTACCTGTATACATACTTTAGACATTTTTGCATGAACTCCGCTGTGCACCATCCATCGTCATCCAGCTGACTCAAAACCACCTCAACCCAGGCCGGCACACTGAACCAAATCGGCCTCTTATTTCTACAAGATCCTTCCATACATTTATATTTTATTTATTAAAAATATTTAAAAATGTTTTAATTGACTGAGCGAAGTCAGATAAACTCGATCATTTGGCATTTCATCTATCTGTAAATTGGTTTGTTACGTTCCGGTTCCGGATCAAGATGGTGGCCGTTTTAACCTGTCATGCGCTGCAGTAGCCGATCACAATAAAATAATCATTTCTCTGATTATATGAGTAGCTATTCTAGTAAAAATGCCAAGTTAGATTAGGTATGTAATATTTTCATTAAAAAAAACATAAATAAACACATCTAATAGATGAGACGGTACATCATTTTCCAAAAAAACAAGTAAGATATTATGAAAATATAATCAGCTGGCGCACGGAGAAAATTTAGCGTCGGCACCCGACCGGTTTATAATTCAGTAAAGATTTTTTTTTCAAATGTGAAATCTTTTTATTTATTAATTAAGTAAGTAGGTATTTAAGTACCTACTTGTAAATCTTATGATTTCGTGGGAAATGTTGGTTTCGTGGAAGAGAAAATTAGAAACACACTTTCTACTTTTCACAGAACCACTAGAAAAGTAGTTATTTTATTTTATTTTATATTATAGAAACGAACAGTACATGATTTACAGAGATGAAACAATATACAGGAATAAGATATTTCATGTTGGGTACCAATGATATGTTTCCTTGTAATGTCTGCTAAGTCGTATGTTTATTCCTTAATTACCAGGTGACGTGTGTATAGGTGTGTGTGTGTGTGTGTGTGTATGTGTGTGAGGGTGTGTGTGTGTGTGTGTGTGTGTGTGACGTGTGTAATGTATGTGTGAATGTTTGTTTGTGTGTGTCTGTATGTATGCGCATTGAATAGTTTAAATTTTATTGACATGATGTCACGTTTGAATTTGGGTAGTGAATCCGAAAAAATGTCAATTTAAATGTTAAGACAAATATTATTTAGAGTATGAAGAGCTCGGTTGATTGGCGAATTAGATGCTGCATTTGTTTTATAATTAATCGTGTGGAATAGCACCTTATTCGTGGTATTATGGCTTATAACAGAAATACATTGCAGGATCTTATAGAAATAGTTTTTATTCTGTGTCCTGGCCTGGGTTGAGGTCAGCTTTGGCTGACTGCTGATTGGTATCCCATCAGCCTTGGGTTCGGAGCCGTGGTCGGCAGGCCTTTATTATGAAACCAAAACACACGCATGTTTCTATTGAAATGTTCAACAACGGGTACGACGAAGCAGTACTGAACTGAACTGTCGGTTGGCTGATCCAATGGGTCCGGAAAATTCATTAGCTGTAATATTCTATAATGGCTATATTCAATATGAAACTCTCCTTGCCTTGATATTAATGTTTTTTATCTTTTTTAAGAATTATCACAGGTTTATAACAAGGTATACAATATAGGAGAATGGAAAACGATTAGGTTGCAAACCCAACAAAAAGTGTAGTAGTTTGCCATTTATTTGGAAAAAAAACAATGTTAAAGACAATGTTTAGACAACTCACGTCAAGACCTTGATTTTTTTGGTGTAAGTCAGAATGTTTTTTGTCGCTCAGTATGCAATTGAGGATATTTTGTTTCACTTTAGTTTTAGCAAGGCCTTGACTTGACACTTCTATTTTCTTCTGTTTTCCTTGTTTGTCTCTGCTTTTATATACCATCCTTTACTCTTGCATTGTACATTGTCCCAAATCTCGTGTCGCTTTGTAATACATTGGACGTAAGTCCGTTAATTAATTAATAACTAAATAAATAAAACTAAACTTAATGACCATAAGCATGAAATAGTAGTACTTAACTACATAATGTTGAAAAATGCATACAACTATGTGTATAATATGTAGGTACATTCTCATACATGCACAAGAATATATGTGTATAGTTACAAATATTTATGTACTTAAAAGTGTACATACACGCAAAAATGTATACACATTACACAGATGCATATTACCCCTTACCAATAAACGTGCTCTTAATTTTACACAAGTGTGTTGTTTTTTTATAAAAGAAAGACAAACATTGCAGTGTTACGAATAACCTGAAAATATTTGAAAATCTTCTACTACCACCACAGTAAGCGGAAAATTGTTCTTCAATCTTGTGTTGTGATGGAGGACTTAGCCAGCCGAGGATTGAACACACTACTCCTGGATGGGACCCAAACGCGGTGTCAACTCAGCCAACGGTCTATTTTAAACAACCATTTACCATACAATAATATTTTTATATCAGTTGAGTAAAATTTAAAATACATTTAATATTAAGACCCATTGTTTTACTGTACATTATCTAAACTTTCGCCCGTGACGCATTTTTAATTTTTCATTGGTGGGAGTAGCTACGTGTTAAGAATAACCTGGATATATTAATGTCATTTCTCTTTACTTAACATTTTTTATTACCAATTTATTATTTTTACTTAACAAAATATATATATATATTACCAATCCGCTTCTGGAGTGAAATGATATTGTTCAGCAAATAATAGCATTGTATTGTGTTGGTAAATAAACAGGTATACCATAGGCCCGGTGTTATATAGATACGGGTATATAACGTAACTTAGATAGTTATAAGTGAGTAAAGGCCCCAAGTGGCGGCGCCAGTGTTATATAACTGTTAAAGCCATATAATATACTATAGGTGTGTTACACAAATAGCCATCGCCGCACAAGCCGGCGGCAAAGCTTGAAACTCCAATCATTCAGGGTGTGGATTATAGTCAATTTCCCAATTAAAACAAGTCTCTTGTTATGAAGGTTTATTATACAGGTAAAACAGGTTATCAACAGGTCTACAAAAGGTACAAGCTTTTTAAGGCCTAACTAGTTACTTAGGCAATCTATTGACTCTAGGGGCTCTGATTGACAAGGTATATTATGCGCTCACGTGTAATTTACGGCGGATGCGGTGAGACGGTCGGCAGGGGCCATGGCAGGTGCCAGGCAGGATGCGGGGCTGATGTAGATAGGCGGCCACTAGGGCACACCACGCTGGACGGCAAAGGGACGCCAGGGCGGCGGCCGGAGTCGCAGAGACGATGGAGCAGAACGGGGGCACTGATTGGTGGGCCAAGGGGGTCCACACAAACAGGCTAGGGCGGCAGACGCCCAGGGCTGAGGCCGGGGTCTACAAGTTCACGATCTCAGCCTGGGGTCGACGGTAGGTGGGGCAGCTAGCATCACCGGGGTACGAGGTTGGCGGCGTGGTCAGAGGCATGACACAGCTCTACAATGTAAGGAGGCTGTGGTTCTGAGGGACTGGCGGCACACATGGTGAAACAAATCAGGCCGGTCCATATCTATGGCGACACCAATTTCGGCGGCGATGGTAACTCGGAACTAACACATTGTGTTGAGATCAGCGGGGTCGGCGGTCAACTGGCGGCCGAGCGCGTGGGCAGCTAGCCGCAAGTCCTTGACCTTGTCGGGCGCAAGTGGGAGGGATATTCTACAATATCGGATTGGTTGTAGGTCCTTGTGGCCTACGTGACTGATGTCAGGCGCGATGTCGCGGATGTATGTGTATGTATTGGTGATCTAACATGAAATCAGTGCGTGATCGATTTCCGGTAACGCGTGAGAATGTACCTAACTGTGCAGTTAGCTTGTTTTTATGGGCGATCCATAACACTACCCTCCTTGTCGACGAAAGAAGATCCCAGGCAACGTAGCTGAAGCAGGGCAACGTCCTCCTGTTTGCCGTACGAGAGGTACAGAGCTACCTCATTTCACAAAGATTTAAACACTCCCTAACGAGCCAAAACAAAAATTTAACTACCTGAGAGCCAAGTTGAACAATCCCTAACAAATACACTGAACAAGGGTTGCCAAACCTCTTTCAAAAATAATTGCAGAAATGATCTCCAAGGCGCGATACAAAACACGCTATGATTTACATACACAACTTTTTTCCAAACAAAAAAATACACATGGCCTTCTTCCCAACAGAAAAGAATACTCATCACCTTCTTTCCAAACAAAAAAGAATTCACATGGCTTTCCTTTCAAACAGAAAAGAATACATAATACTTTCTCCAACAAAAAAAGAATTCGCATGGCCTTCTTCCAAACAGAAAAGACTACACATGGCCTTTTTTACGACAACACCAAAACAACAAATGTAGCCTACAATGTGGTATATCCGAATGGATGTACACAATTACCACCAGGCCTACACTTTCCATCAACTCACAAAAGAAGAACAACTTATCCATGTTCACAATTGTACAATGTTATACATAATGATATTCTGGTTAGAGAATATTATTCGCTTATGCGATTGACCAAAATCAATCCATATTCGCGTTTTTCACAATGAAATTCTTAAACTAGACATGGTTTTTTTTTACACAAAATTCCTGTTAGGGAATATGTACGCTGATTATATCATGCAATTGACCGAAATCAACCCATTTTTGCGTCACTTACAATGAAATTCTTGACACTATACAAAACAAGTATCAATACACATGTTATGTTATTTCTTATTATCCATTGATAATTTTGAAAAACGGAAAAAAACAAAAAGATTCTCCTCAAGATTTTAACAATATATTCTCATTTAGTCATGGTTTGTCTGGTTGCTAATAATTCTTAGGCATATAGACCAATCCTCTCGTATCGCATATCAATTATACAGGTCAACGCTACCAAGACCTACCATGTAATTAATTATAAGGCTAATATTATCCTATGACATTTAACGATTTATTTCCTATAAACCGTACAGCGCTGTACCAGGTGTTTAACAAGAAACACCAGCACGTCGTAACGAAAACGTTCGACAAAATTTTCAGAACACTCATAAAGTGTTCTCACCAAATGACCAGACAAAACCCAAAATGACCTTAAGTGCAATTATCAACCCAATTCTTTTGGTTAAGATTCAATAATGTCCCAAAATGACATAAATATGCAACCACCATTTGTCCTTAATGACCAACAATTTTAGATTTCCAAATCTAAGACATAATTACGTTATCTTTACAAAAACTATTTCTTCTTACCGGGTATATATTATAATTCATCTTTCTATGAGAACATACACACCACACTTGACATGGCGTAACACATATTACAATTACACAATTTTATTTCGTCACGACTTTATGAAGGACTTTACACGTTATTTCTTTTTATTGATACCGAGGCAATCAAATACGTGTTTACAACAAAAAAAATTCACACCATAATTGACATGGCATAACATATAATACAATTTTATTTCGTCTCAACTTTATGAAGGACTTTACACGCTGGTTTTTTTTTTTTTTTTACCATATTGATACCGAAGCAATCAATTACGTGTTTACAAAAAATTACAATACACAACCCATAACCAATTAATAATTAGTTAGGGAACAATTTACACAATTATAATTTACAAACATATTACATACCACTCAACAACTACTGTGTGTGATTATTCAATTCTTGTTATATAAGACTTATTTGAGTCTTTTCAATTTAATAACCGAGAACTACATAATCCGATTCCTAGAGTTTGACTTCCTTAAAAATAAACGACACGTATTCACTACGCAAGAAGAAGGAGAAAAAAAAATTCCAGAAAAAACAAATTAATTGGTAGGTAACCAATTAAATACAAAAACATTTGACAAAATTTCTATACAAGAGAATGTCCGAACAAAAACCACATAACAGGGTTTTTATTATTTAATCTATACAATTTTTATAACACAAGATATTTGAGTTATAATAACTTCTATTTCACAATAATTACAAACGTTATGAATGAATTTGATTTTTTATTGTTATATTCTATTGCAAATCAAGTTATAGTTACGAGAAAAAAAATTTATTATTCCTATTAGAAGGTCTGCTAGCGTCCTAGTTAGCCAACTTTATAGAGAACAAGACGAAAGAAACAGCGTGGTTATTGTGTCAACCGGCACAAGATTCACTCAAAGGTTCATGACGCCCTTGAGTTTATACAAAACGAATGACACCATACCATCTACTATTCACTATTAAAAAAAGAACGCGAACGAAATAGTATTCAATAATTATTACGTATTTTAACTGCAAAAAAATATATCATACTACTGCTTCGCGGCGAGCTTGACGAATTCATTATTATTATTATTAAGCGTAAATACTGTCTGTTGCGACGCGGGAATGGATCCTTTGTCGGTATTTTTAATAGACTTGACTTATTAAGATATCTCAAGTTACTGCTCGTAGCGTGTTTTATTTTTGACCAAACATTTATTTTCTGTGTAATATTTTTCTGTTGCGAGTTTTTATTCTGATCCATGATTTATTTTTTGTTATAATACTTTTGCGGCAAGTTAATAATAATAATTCCTTGTCGTTATATTATTAACAGTGAAATTGTTAACGATATTTATTCTCAGACCGGATGAGCAAAGTGATTTTAATTGTAATGACCGCCGTTGCCTTTACAAAATTTAAAATTCTACTAATATTGTGAGGATCCATGGTTTAATAATGGTAACAACCGGTAAGGTCTACGGATCTTAATTAAAAACAACCAATACGTTATTTATTTAATAATGTGAATTAAAAAAAGATAACTGAATTTAATCCGACGGAGAATTAATACTTGGAAGTTCTTTTGAGTATTTGAATTATTTCAACTTATTACAATGAAACAGATAAGCAAAGCTTAACCTGACAAAAAAAATTATTTCTTATAACGAAACAATTAAATTGCATTCCAAAATTGAAATAACACATCTATCTCTCGGAAACAACCACATTTAATGTTTATTACGCCGTAATTTCTCGTATTTGTTTATTGCGTATTTAGAAATTGGAACTGCGCATTACGTACATGCGTAACCCGGCGGACAAAGCGCGTATTACTACGTATGTGTACCGGTCGACGGAACAAACAATCCCGAATCAGAAATGAATTATAACACACAGCTGTGGATAAAAACATTAATAGACAAGAATATTACAGTAACACATAACAAGAAAAGACACATTCCATCGGGTAATTGACTATCCAGGTTGTGGCGCCAGTGTTATATAGATACGGGTATATAACGTAACTTAGATAGTTATAAGTGAGTAAAGGCCCCAAGTGGCGGCGCCAGTGTTATATAACTGTTAAAGCCATATAATATACTATAGGTGTGTTACACAAATAGCCATCGCCGCACAAGCCGGCGGCAAAGCTTGAAACTCCAATCATTCAGGGTGTGGATTATAGTCAATTTCCCAATTAAAACAAGTCTCTTGTTATGAAGGTTTATTATACAGGTAAAACAGGTTATCAACAGGTCTACAAAAGGTACAAGCTTTTTAAGGCCTAACTAGTTACTTAGGCAATCTATTGACTCTAGGGGCTCTGATTGACAAGGTATATTATGCGCTCACGTGTAATTTACGGCGGATGCGGTGAGACGGTCGGCAGGGGCCATGGCAGGTGCCAGGCAGGATGCGGGGCTGATGTAGATAGGCGGCCACTAGGGCACACCACGCTGGACGGCAAAGGGACGCCAGGGCGGCGGCCGGAGTCGCAGAGACGATGGAGCAGAACGGGGGCACTGATTGGTGGGCCAAGGGGGTCCACACAAACAGGCTAGGGCGGCAGACGCCCAGGGCTGAGGCCGGGGTCTACAAGTTCACGATCTCAGCCTGGGGTCGACGGTAGGTGGGGCAGCTAGCATCACCGGGGTACGAGGTTGGCGGCGTGGTCAGAGGCATGACACAGCTCTACAATGTAAGGAGGCTGTGGTTCTGAGGGACTGGCGGCACACATGGTGAAACAAATCAGGCCGGTCCATATCTATGGCGACACCAATTTCGGCGGCGATGGTAACTCGGAACTAACACATTGTGTTGAGATCAGCGGGGTCGGCGGTCAACTGGCGGCCGAGCGCGTGGGCAGCTAGCCGCAAGTCCTTGACCTTGTCGGGCGCAAGTGGGAGGGATATTCTACAATATCGGATTGGTTGTAGGTCCTTGTGGCCTACGTGACTGATGTCAGGCGCGATGTCGCGGATGTATGTGTATGTATTGGTGATCTAACATGAAATCAGTGCGTGATCGATTTCCGGTAACGCGTGAGAATGTACCTAACTGTGCAGTTAGCTTGTTTTTATGGGCGATCCATAACACCGGTTTATATGAAGCCAGCAACAAAACTTTGAGCGTGTTTTTCTTCTGTTATATTTGCGGCACTTTCTTGCTTGGAAGATACTCTCAGTATTACCCTGGTGTAAGACCACCGTGCTTGGTGACCAGATCTGAATAGCCAGGTACTTCCCTACCTTCCTCCCCACTACCTTCAGCTTCACAATATACCCCAATTGGGGATGCCATAGTCTTACTGGCCTCCGGACGGTTGGAAGCAGTTGAGACTGAAGTGCGGTATCACATAAAAAAAGGATTTTGAGAGTTATTAATAATTGTTTTAACAAGAAACAAGCAGCTAAATAATAACATGTCATTTAATTTGGGAGAATATTTTTGTGGTTAGGAAGTAACTCCTATTGCTGGCATAACAACGTGATTTATTTTACGGTGGCCATTGTTTTTCATGTGTGGTTGATATTTATTCGTGTTAGTTTTGTGACAATTAATCACTGTGTCCATGTTCTAAGACTGTGACAGTGGCGCGGCATAGTATAATAGGAATCTGGGCATTGAGAAATTAAAAAAAAAATAGTTTTTATAAAATTTTAACCAAACACAATAATATCCGAACTTTGTTCGATGATATTCTAGAAAATTAGAGATTCTTACAGAGTTTTGTCCTAGAATTTTCAAGGGAACTCCACCGGTTTTATTTTATAGATTATGTCACTCAAAATAATAGTAAATTTTTCAATCGCCATAGAGAAGTTTTTTTTTTCTGAAGTTTGTCTGAAAACTACTTTAATTCACAAAAATGATTGACACACTTGGGTAAAATAAACTTGTTACAGTTTGCCTCGTTAGCTTTTGTAAAGTAACATATTTGATGATGATGTTGGTACCGTATTTATGTAGAACGAATTCAAAAGATGCATTCTAATATATTGATTAAGTTTTATTTTCTTTCATAATTTTTCTTTCCATATACGCCCCTGCTTTACAAGATATTCGACACACACCGTGTTTACGTTAAAAAAAACTAGACTTTGATGTTATAAATACAGGTTAACATTTAGTATTCAAACATCATAAATGAGTGCTTTCTTTGACATAGTTTAATTCGTAACTTTCTTTCATACATTTCGCATTCATATATGCAATGAGATTTAGGCTTTCGCAGAAGTAATCCTATCACAGAATGTCGTTGAGAGACGATTTGTATATGTTAATATCTTAGAGATGGACATTGCTCTGTTCCCTTTCACCTATTTAGATGTTAATATCTTAGAGATGGACATTGCTCTGTTCCCTTTCACCTATTTAGATGTTAATATCTTAGAGATGGACATTGCTCTGTTCCCTTTCACCTATTTAGATGTTTATATCTTAGAGATGGACATTGCTCTGTTCCCTTTCACCTATTTAGATGTTAATATCTTAGAGATGGACATTGCTCTGTTCCCTTTCACCTATTTAGATGTTTATATCTTAGAGATGGACATTGCTCTGTTCCCTTTCACCTATTTAGATATTTATATCTTAGAGATGGACATTGCTCTGTTCCCTTTCACCTATTTAGATGTTTATATCTTAGATGTGGACATTGCTCTGTTCCCTTTCACCTATTTAGATGTTTATATCTTAGAGATGGACATTGCTCTGTTCCCTTGCACCTATTTAGATGTTTATATCTTAGATGTGGACATTGCTCTGTTCCCTTTCACCTATTTAGATGTTAATATCTTAGAGATGGACATTGCTCTGTTCCCTTTCACCTATTTAGATGTTTATATCTTAGATGTGGACATTGCTCTGTTCCCTTTCACCTATTTAGATGTTTATATCTTAGAGATGGACATTGCTCTGTTCCCTTTCACCTATTTAGATGTTTATATCTTAGATGTGGACATTGCTCTGTTCCCTTTCACCTATTTAGATGTTAATATCTTAGAGATGGACATTGCTCTGTTCCCTTTCACCTATTTAGATGTTAATATCTTAGAGATGGACATTGCTCTGTTCCCTTTCACCTATTTAAAATTCAAGTAGTTGACTCCCCAGATTGTACTTTCTGTGGTCGAAAAGTATGAACTTAAATCGTGTATATATTTTGATTGTCCTTCTCTTAACAAATATCCTCGTTTCTATCAAGCTTTATCTAGAAATTGTCACCAATTCATCTCTTTTAAATCTGAACTCGATTCTAATTTTCAAGTAATTTTGAATTTTGCTCACTTAAATAATATTTACATACACAAAATCACCCTCCCTTTCTCCATACTATAGCTATAAGCATTACAAAATATATGCGCCAAAGATATTTAAGATGTTTGAAGTTGATGGTTAGGTCTATCACGAATCACAGATATAAACGTTTGCAAGAGAACATTAATCCGTTAATGAGTTGAAAAAAACTGTTTGTTTCCTTATATGCTTATTTGTGACGCTTTTTTATTCTTTACAACGCCAACAATAGAATAGAGACTTAGATGATTAGGTTACATTCTTAACACTAACCCTTTCAAGCCAGCGTTAATAATATTATGATAGTACAAAAGACATGAATGTTTTCAGGAGATGATTGTGTAGATCCCTTGAGCGCCCTTGAGGTGATTTTTCACTAAAAACAGCGCTATATAAATTAGGCAAATATTAATTGAAATATTTATTACATTTTGTAGTTTTTGGCAGAGAGGATAGAAGGCCTCACAACTCTGTCAAACACTCCTTCTTTCACAATCATGTATATTCTGATGCATACTCTTCTGTTAAGGCGACGCACTACGTCGTGTAATATTTTAAATTGAGGCGCTGTCAATAACAACCCTTACGTAGATGGCGATAAGGTTTAATTTCCCGCTAAACATCATCCGCCTGTTATGATTTATGCAAGAAAAAAACATGGCCAAAAAAGTGCTTTTTATTTTATTTTATGGATGTTCAGGCATAAATATTTAATTTTTTTTTCGATCATTTTATAAATAACTTAATTTGCCACATTATACAATAAAATCATAACCGAAAATGGGTTGGTAAGAAGGAGATTTTCAACTTTGAAGCAATTTTCATAGGCCTTATTAATTATTTTGTTCTGGGCTTATAAAAAGACTTATCTAAAAAAATCGATTATTTCAAAGGCCAAGATGTATTCTACTCGCAGTATTTAATTAAAGCATCTGAAACATTTCCAGGCGACCAAATTTTCAAACCAAAAACACATGATTTTGCATTACTACGTGTGGCATCGCCTTAATCAGAGTTTTTACATGCGACATAAAGTACCTATTTGAATCGCTTGGTCGCACCATGTCTTCCTCGGGTGCCCCCAACTTCTTACACCATTCATTTTCGCGTCGCTTGTTAATTCTGGTGAATATTGGTTTGTTATACATTTTAATAATTAAGATAATGAGCATCACATGTTGATAGATTACTTAATCGATTGTGTTTTGAGAACAATATATTCTGTTGAGATATCATTATTTTCATCACTTGTAAATACTAATTTTACACAGCATTTATGCGCGTTTTCGATTTTATTGCATTGTATCCATATTCTGCATCCATAAAGCGCTATACTATTTTAATTTTTTTTCTAAATATTATAAAATATATATGTCCACTACTATGTATTTTTTTGGGACAAGAACTACTGCTATTACTGCTTTACAAGTATTGCAATGTTCATCATCCACAATGTTCAACAACTCAATGCCGTTGGTCAAAAAGGATGTGGAATAAACCAATATGAAAGAAAACAGGGTATTGCGAATTTTTGCCAAATTATTATTGTTTTGTTCTACATCCTGATATGAAACAAATCAACACAATACATTGATTTTTTGTGGATTTGGAACAAAAATACACACTCAAATTAGTATTTTTTTTAACTGGATATACAGTAAAAATACTAAACATTAGTTTATTATGAAAAAGTCTATTTCATTAAAAATGATCTGTAAAAAAAATCAATATTCATCTAGTGATTTTCACAACCAAACAACTACAGCCAGGGACGGCACCATGATCTGATATGTATCCCACATTGTAGAACGGACGTACTGCCTCGGCATAGCAGGTATGGCGCTTTTAAATAATATGTCTAAGACTTTAGACATTTTTAACAGTAGCCTTGAAGGATTCAAAGGCCATGTAAAATGCCTTTCATTACCCATTATAAAAACGTATTTTAAGTTTCTTCTTTTTTCTTTAAATATAATGTTTATGTTACATGTGCATTGCAAATGGACAAATGTCTATTATGCAGAAAAACATGGTTTTGATCAGTTAGAAGCTTAGTTGACAAATGCGTCGGTTTTCCATCCAGGCGTCGTGGGTTCAATTCCTTCCTCTACTATAGTTAATGATTATGGCTTTCATAATTAAATTGCATTTTCCGCTTATAACAATGAAATTATGTAGTAGTAAAAATTGTCAGGTTATTCGCAATTCGGGAATGTTTGCCATTTCTTTATCAATTTTTTAATGATTGTTAATATTCTTTAAATAAATAATCCATGATATTATTTATGCTTTGAATATCTTCTGCGTTTCAATGGGTTTTAAAGTTTAAAATTTAAACCACAAATCGATCGTTAAGCGAGTACATTGTATCATTTTGCTGAACAAGTCCGTTCCATACGTCTTTGTTCACGTTCTGTATTTCTTTGTTCGCATTCAAATTAGCCATTAGAGATGTCCGCGTTCAGCAGTTCGATGCCCTCTTTAAAAAAAAAGCTCAATTGACATTATAAAATGATCATTTAGGCGGATTTGCGTTTTATATACACGGTGTCGGGAAACAAGTGGTACAGGTGGGAAACTGGTAAATCAATGTTTCAAGTAAAGAACTCAAAAAAAAAACTTTTTTTATGGATGTAAACATTTTATCTTACTCTTTTTAAATTTTTTACGCATTATTTAGTATACGACCTATATGTAATGTGATGTAGATTCACAAGTTTCCCAATTGTAGAACAAGTTTAAGAGACACCATGTACAAAGCTATCTTAATTTCATTTTCACGAACTCATTACATCATCAGTTTTTTTTGCACCATGTGTTTTTATGAATTGTTGGTAGATTTAATTAAGTCCACACCGCTAGTTTTTTTTTAGTTTTCAATAATACAAACAACTTACCTATTAAATAACATAACTTCGTACATTTATTAATGTTTTATTTTATTTGATAATATAGAAACAAACAGTATCTGTTTTTCCTCCCTCCTATAATCCGAGCCTCTTCAAGGCCCGCATTAACAAATCCCTTCCCACAGCCCCTACCTTACTCCGCCTCACAACGCCGCCCAACCGGGTGGTGATATAGTTCCCCTGTCTGTGCACTCCACAGGCAGAGACACTCTTGTGAGGTGTCACATAAAAAAATAAAAAAAAGTACATGATTTACAGAAATGAAGCAATATACAGGAATAAGATACTTCATGTTGGGTACCTATGATAATGTTTCCTTGTAATGTCTGCTAAGTATTATGTTTATTCCTTAATTACCAGGTGACTTGTGTAGTTTATAGATGTGTGTGTGTGACGTGTGGAATGTATGTGTGAGTGTTTGTGTGTGTGTGTCTGTATGTATGCGCATTGAATAGTTTAAATTATTGACATGATGCCACGTTTGAATTTGGGCAGTGAATCCGAAAAAATGTCAATGTTAGAGTTAAGACAAAAATATTATTTAGAGTATAAAGTGCTCGGTTGATTAGCAAATTAGATGCTGCATTTGTTTTATAATTTAGCGTGTGGAATAGCACTGTATGTCGTGTACGTCTCAAAGGTATGTTAAAGTTAATAAGGGACAGAAGTTCAGTACAGTCAATGTCATTGTTTAAAATTCTGTGTATAAATATTGAGTCAGCTACTGCTCGTCTTCGCTGCAAAGTTTCAAATGTACACTCAAAGTTATAAAGTTAATTTTTTAAATGTGTAACACTAAGGTCTGATGCTTCCCTGCTCAAAATAAATGCTTCTCCTCCTCCGTCTGAAGCAAGTGGACTGTGGCATCCCCATATTCCCGATTTGGGTATATTGTGTGGCTTAAGGTGGGTAGGGAAAGGAGATAGGGATGAGGAAGTTTGAGAAGTATTTGGCTATTCTGTTCGACCAATATTTCGATTTTGAATGGTGCTCTATCACCATCGCACAAAAAAAACATAAAATCTCTGTGATGTAGCAGCGACAAATCTCGAACGATGAGCTCTGGCATTGCTGCAACTTTTACCAGATCACGTCCAAATTCCAATCATAAGCTATTGAACTGTGATATATTATAAACATAGGCATTAAAAATTATTTAAAAACAAACCGGTCGGTGGCTGAGTTGACATCGCGTTTTGGTCCCACTCTGGCGTGGTGTGTTCACTTCCTCGGCTGGCTAAGTCCTCCATCAAAACACAAGCAACATTTTCCGCTTACTGTGGTGGTAGTAGGAGATTTTTTTTTAAATATTGTCAGGTTATCCGTTACCCAGGAATGTTTGTCTTTATTTTAAAAAAGAATTAAAAAAATCATTTGTTATAAATATTTACTTTAAATTTATATTTACTATAAAAATAGTAGCATTAAGTTAATAAAGTGAAAGGTTGAGGAATACTTTGGTGAGATGAAACACAAAACATTGCCAAAGCCATTTCAAGCAAATTTTCGATGCTGAATCCTCCAGGGCAATATTAAGAGTATCTTTCAATCTGGAACGAGGTTTAATAATTAATATTATTTATATACTCCATGACTTGCACTTCCGAGTGATGAATTACCTATCAAAGCATTTCTCTCACATTTGTTCACTAGATTTATGGTACCTTGCACCAACGTGTATTGTGCTATGTTATTTAATTACTTTATTGACCTAGTTTGAAAATAAAACTAATCGAATCAAGAAAGGTGTTAAATAAATCAATTGAGTTAGCCCTCAAGCGAAACAAGCCTAATTCAATCTATAAATGAGATAACATTTTACTCTTAATGCGAAGCATAAAAAATCCGTGTTTTTGGTTTCAAAATTTGAACGCTTCGAAATATTTTAGATGTTTTAATTATTGACACATCTTGGCTTTTGAAATAATCTAGCATCTTATCCTATAAGCCCAGAAAAAAGAAAGAATCGGGCCTATAAATACTACTTTAAAGTTCAAAATTACCTACTTACGAACGCATTTTCGGTTATGGTTTTATTGTATAATTTAGAAAATTAAATTCTTTACAAAATTATAGTTAAACATTTAAATATTTGTGTCTGAACACCTCTAAATAAAATAAAACACACTTTTTGGTGATGTTTTTTTCTGTTCATTCATTGTCCGTTTTAAGCAATCTTAAAACTAACTTAAAAATTATACAGAAAGATTAGGTTTTATTAGGTGGGTGGGGTGATTTGAGGGGTGGGGGAATGGGGGCGAGAAAGATGAGAGGAGTCACAGGGAAACATTGTCACTAAAGGTGACTTACAGGATGCTATTCTTTTGTTAACTTAATTCATTTTTTAATTATTTTTTTGTTGTTAATTTCTAAAGTTTCTAAAGCGCACAAATTGAAATACGTATTAAGGTTTCAAGGTTTAAATTTAGTTTTTTATTTGTTGAAGCTATGGCCTGTCTGTATTAAATGGTTAGGAAACTCGGAATAGTTATTATTTCGTAGACAGAGTTCATGCTCTCTGATTCTAGTTTTAAATTTCTAGTAGTCATACCTACATACTGTGCGTCATACCTAATAAAATCTAATCTTTCTGTACTTGTATAATTTTTAAGTTAGTTAATGACACGGTTGTGTCGAAACCGGTTTCAAAGTATACAAAATGAAGGTAACAAATGTACATTGAAAAATTTCATTTTTTCAAATGGCATTTTTGTTTGTTTTTTTAGATTACATGCTGGGTATTAAATACAACATTTTATATGGCGTTGAAATGATTAAGACTGCACCACAACATATTCGGTCGTTTTGATTGCAAATAACCTCTCATATCACATTACTTAGTTTGATTCATAGCTAATGAGACACCCTGTAAATGTATTTTAGCGGGCGTTACCATGGATAATAGATATAAAGAAGATGAGCCATGGAATTATTAATATGAAACCGTGCGCACAATCATCATTCACCCATACTTCTGCTTATCGCACTACGCACAGCACCGTCTTGCTTTTGTTTATACCTACACACCAAATGCATAACTTTCATTAGCGTCTCTGCTATGATAGTCCGTGAAATTTGGTCGTAGCTCGGCAACAGTTGGCACGCTTCCATGGCACTCTTCCTTTTTTCTATTTCCTATGGAGATAACTGTAAATATTTTGTATTTTACTTAGCTACAGAAAACTATAAACCATTAACAATGGTTTCACCTACTTTGTGAAAACTAGTTTCGTGCCTAAATCACCATAATATTGATTTGTTTTTTTTGTTTTGTTTTTCAGTAAAAGCAGTGCTATGGCCATTCCGTGGAAGAATATGAGCATCGATTTGGATTCGGAGTGCTTCGTTAATTTGGTGACTTTGATACCGTTGTTGAACTAGAACGAGAACAAGTGAAAGACAAAATGAAAGAAGAGGAAGTGTGGTGTTAGTGATTTTGCCACTTCACCACGAGAGAAATGGACCGCAGCTGCATCATGTTCAACTGTCTATGGCAGCTGTGGGACTGGTGAGTAATTTTCACAATTACATAGTCCTAGATTATTTATTTAATTTTATTGACTTTTTACGCGACAGTGAATATAAAATACGTATGTATAATATTCATGAAGCAAGAACTTTTGTTCGAAAGTAGTGCAGTTTTGTTACGTGCATTTATATATTCGAATTGAACTGAAATTCAGTTCTGTAAAGTAACTGTCCACAGTGATACAATAACAGAACTTGAATAGGACTTTCAAAAAACTTGAAAATTAACTTTTAAATTGGATGAATTGTTTAAATTCTGTGTAACAGCCCGTCCTAAGTGTAGTAATTTTTCGTTGTGGGTATATGTCGCAGGAGTGATTTGCGAGTTATTTGCTGCATCAGTGTGGTTGGCTTTTGAAGAAGCGGTACGCCACGATAAAACATTTAAACCAATAATGAATAGCAATTTGAATATATAGATACATGTAACAAAACTGCATCCTTTCGAACAAAAGTTCATGCTTCATGAATATTATACATACGTATTTTATATTCATTGTCGCGTATTACGCTTCATATCCTCGGTAACATCACCAGAGCTAGGTAAAACAGGATTTTTATAATTCCAAGTGGCCAGCACCAGTCTATTAATGATCATAATGCGTTTGGGGAGAATGACTACACTATTAGTATGATTGACTCACCTACTTTTTTGTAACTCATCCCTTTCAATATCCCTTCCATTAGACTCAGAAATAATTATTTGCTTTTCCTCAATCAACACTCCACAAATTATAGATACCATTCGGATGTCCAGAACGGCCAGACTTGTCAACTCAAATCAGGACCTTGATTTTTTTGGGGTAATCCTAAATGATTTTTGTCAGTCATTAAGCAAGTGATATTTTGTATTGATATGGCATAAGTCATGAACTCCATCAAAACCTTGTTCCTGTCTTGACTTGACATTATCTTTATTGTTTTATGGCATATTTTATTATAACATATCTGCTAGTATTAACTTCGCGTAATATATAAAATGTTAATTGGACTTGGTCCATAGTAAATAAATAAATTAATTAATTAAACCTTTCCTCTGAGGTAAGACATTTTTCATTACTTCAGTGACTTCAAGATTCCAATTGTAATTAAGAGGAGTATAATACAGGGAGGCCCACATTATCAAAAAATGTTTGAAAATACATTATATTATTTTATCAACAAATTGTGAAATATAATTGGATTCACTATTTTTCACAATAAATAAATGACAGTTAAAACTTACAAATATTCTGTCAGGTAGAATGTCCTGGTACATACCTGGCTTTGTAATCAATCAAATACGATGACGATATTAATCACTGATGACTGTTTCTCAATGGAATGCAGTTTATGAAAGTAAACGTTTATGAGAGTAATTATTTGATTTCCTGGAAAGTGCTACATCCGCGCATTTTCTGAACGATCCATAACAAAATGATAATTGTTAGGCAAATGGTGATTAATGTGATTTATTAGTATATTAAAAATCGATAAATTTATTTCTCTCGTAATTCATCTCAATGCTCCTATTTCTAAAATTGTTGAACCGATTGAACTTTAGAAACACACGGTACACGCAACACTATTTTCAAAGCTCCATACCTTGTAATGGATATGAAAATTAGAAAAAAAACTATTCCAGTCTCACTTTACTAGATAAGAAAAAAAATATTACTACCTACTCCGAAAATTAACTGATTTCCTGCACTCACCCATATCAATGTCCTCATCAGACCTCTAGACCTCATTATTGCAAATTGTTTAATTCTCTAAAATAAACTGTCGATTTCGTGTTATTTTGTTTTTTGAGAAAATCTGCGAAAAGGTTTTTTAATGTCCTGGATGAATGATAAAGCCTTAAGTCAATACGGTATTGACGAAATCCGTCATCTATGGTCAGATTTGTGAGCACGGATTAGCTGTCAATGTGCACAATTTTTTGGATAATGTCCTTCGTTATGCAACATAACGAGCTTATTAATGAACGTTGGTGAACTAACTAAGCTCTTAGAACTGAAAGACGTCCTATAAACGATCGACAGACTTAATTGATTAATCCAAGACGCGATCAATTGATTCCGTTCCAGCACCGAGAAACAAAGGTTGTTAATTATAATAATAATAATAATATTTGGCTAATTTATATAGCGCCGTTTTCGTGAGAAATCACCTCAAGGGCGCTGTACAAATATATTTCTTAAATAGTTAATACTAGAACTACTGACTATCTCTAAGACTTATATCTAGTGACTTACGACTAAGGCCTATAACTACTATCTTAACGACATATATACGAGTATTTACATATTTAGCAACTTACAACTAAAATTAATATTAACAATCTAATCTTACTAACGCCAGAAGAAGAAGAAAGTTCTATTATATTTGGGTGTTTTTATTGTTAGCTGGATATATATGTTAATGAATGAAATTAATGAATAAAATCAATCGTCAATCTCTGAGTTATGACTTATGACTAATGACCACATGAACTTATTAACTCCTCTTTTAGTGTGAAAAAGTATATGCGGACCACCAATGTACATTAAATTTAATATTTCAATTCGACATTGTCCATTTACTAGTATTTTTAACTTTCCGTCTGACGTTTAGTTTTGTCAATTCATAAAGATATTGTCAATTCATAGCGCCAGTGTTGCCAGCGTGAATCGAATTCTGATTTAATACGTTATCAACATCGGTCTGGGTAGCAACAGTGCCACCGTGCTCGGGAAATCGGTATAAAATCATGGGTAGTTACGCTTATCAATCCGATATTATAAAATTAAAGTTGAAGCTCATGTTTTCGTGTTTTCATTTCACGAAAATTGAGCATATTAAGCGATTGGTTCTACAGGGTTTTCCAATAAGAGGTGTTATTTTGAATAGCCCGCTATTTCGGTAGATGTTACTTTTGAAGCTGTCATTTTTTGACATTTGACAAGTAAAAACTTTTTTATTATTTTTTTATTTTTTTTTTATTTATTCTTAAATAAATTAATTTTATAAAGGT
Organism: Hesperophylax magnus; assembly: GCA_026573805.1. Taxonomy (NCBI): domain Eukaryota; kingdom Metazoa; phylum Arthropoda; class Insecta; order Trichoptera; family Limnephilidae; genus Hesperophylax; species Hesperophylax magnus. The sequence goes on from JAIUSX010000012.1 coordinate 22,464,953, forward strand.
AAAGTACATTGTCCTCCACGCTAGGAGTTCACCTGTGTTGTGGAGGACTTTTTCAATTGTAAAGTTATATACATAATAGTAAACAATACAGTGGCGATTAGTTACACAGAGAAATGATAGAAATTAAAATATAATATCGATTTTTACATGGTTTTAACAAAAACAAATGCGAAATATAAAAAATTAAATATTAAAAGGATTGTAGCCAGTTCCGTTTGTGTTTTTTGTATTCTGTAAGATTAGATGTTTTATATTGTGTTGGAAGTGAATTGTAAAGTTTTATAGCCTGGAATCTGTAGTGTTTTTGTCCAAAGGATGTGTTGGTTTTTGGTATTAGTAGTTGGTGTGCATGTCTTGTTCTGGTATTGAGAGAAGTTTGTGAAGTTTTAAATGTGTTTAGGTTCTTGTAAAGGAAAGTAAGTATTTGTTTAGAATATAATTTTTGAATCTTCAACACTGGGAATTTTTTAAATATGGTTGAAGTGGGTGTTAGTATTGGTACTTTAAGTATTACTTTTATTAAGGTTTTCTGAGCTTTGTACAGTGTGTCTATGTATTTTTTACTGGCATAGCCCCAGGCAATAATGCCGTATTCAATTATAGATTGTGCTATTGCGAGGTATATATTCTTAATATCAAATATGTTTAGTATATTTCTCACGTTTTTGAAAAAGTAAATCAACTTGTTTATCTTTACTTTAACCGACTCAATATGTCTGTCCCATTTTAAATAACGGTCGAAGTATATACCAAGATATTTGATATTTTCGGTTTGTGTGATTGGAGGAAAATTGCATGGGGTGCTCGCTGAGTGACAGGAATGTATTTTAAGGTAGATGTTTTTGGAGGGTTGGCCTCTCGAGTTTATGCTAAAGGTTATGAATTTAGTCTTATCTATATTTAAAGTTAATAAGTTAGAGTCAAGCCATTTTTTTGTAATATTTAGGCCAACTTCAGCCTTAAAAAGTAACACAGTGTCATCAGCAAAGCTTATAATTTCCCCGTCTATTTGGAGCTGACATAGATCGTTAATATAAATAAGGAATAGGATTGGGCCAAATACGCTGCCTTGTGGTACTCCGTAGGGTATTTGTTCCTTGTCACTACATGTGTTTTCTATTGAGGTATATTGGGTGCGATTTTCCATGTAGCTTTCAATTAATTTGAGTTCTGTTCCCGTGATTCCGAAATATTTAAATTTGAACAGGTTTTGGTGGTGAATTGTGTCAAACGCTTTTGCCAGGTCTAGGAATATTCCAAGGCATTTTTTACCCTGATCTATATTTGTTTTGAGGAAGTCTGTTACTGAGGCTAAGGCATGTGAGGTACTCATATTTTCCCTGAATCCAAATTGATTTGGTGATAGTATATTGTTTTTGTTAAGAAAAATTAAAAGGTGGTTTTTGATATGTTTCTCGAGAATTTTTGAAAGCGTGTTTAGAATTGTAATTGGTCTGTAATTATTAATTTCTTCCTTGTTTCCTTTTTTGTGGATTGGAATTAATGGACTTTGCCATTAATAAAAATGGAACGATACACGCTTCAAAAACGCATTAAAATTATTATTATGCACTTGAGTGAATCAAATGCAAATCATCTTGAGTGATGAGGCCCATTTCCACCTCGGTGGCTTCGTCAACAAGCAAAATTGTCGCATCTGGGGCTCGGAAAACCCAAGAGTTATTGTAAAAAGCCTCCCTATCCTCAACGTGTGACTGTTTGGTGCGGTTTATGGTCTGGCGGAGTCATTGGACCTTACTTTTTCGAAAATGAGGCTGGAGCAACAGTTACGGTGAATGGATTGCTCTATCGAGAGATGATTAATGATTTTTTATGGCCGGAATTGGATGGTATTGATCTGGACAACGTTTACTTTCAACAAGACGGCGCTACGTGCCACACAAGCAACGAAACCATTGATATTTTAATATTGAATATCAAAATAACACCTCTTATTGGAAAACCCTGTATTATCAGTGATCAACACTAAACCGCTGTCTACTACATTTATATAAACGCATTCATACCAGTTTCATAATAATTTCAATTGAATTCCAGTTCATAACAAAGTGTTTAATGAGGGGCGGGAATCAAACTGTAATTATTCATGGGATTCAATTAATTCTAATTTCAAACGCAATTGATTCGTGCCGGTCAAAGAGCCCACCCAGTAACTTCAAATTAAGAAATATATATTTTTTATTAAGTAATCGCTTAGTTAAAAAAAATCCCAATATTTAGCCATATTTATTTGTGTTCACTGTGGTAACTATAGATTATAGAAACAAAGGGGAAATGTGGCATGGAAGCGTGCTAAAGAGCCTAAATAACAGAAGAGTATTATAATATTTTCATGTCTGATATTAAGATGTGTGCCACGCGTCATGACATACTCGTAGATGCAGCATCCCATTCGCAATAATTCTAAAAAATGGCGAAAGCAGATGATCCATTTAAAAAAATATAAAAATAATGTGATTTCTTTTTTGTAAAAAGAAAAGGAAAATGATATAATTTTTAAATTATGGCGTTCAAGATTGGCAAAATTATATTATAAGAAATACAAATATTCAAGTCGGTATTATTGTTATTATATATAACTAAAAAACTGATTCTGTGCAAATGAGAGATCGATTGCCATCTCTAATGAACAGACGCACTGTAGGCACGCGCGTCTGTTCTACAGTTATTTCGATGGTGCCTGCTCAAAGGAGCTAGCAGCGTTGCTTCCGTGTGCACCGATGCAGGTACGCGATACTCGGCAAACACCAGTTGATGGCGTCTTCATGAGAACGGGTTGTTTTTCCGACTCGTGGAACTAACTATCCACATCTGTTTTTCCTCCTTCATATTATAATTATATGACAATAATAATTGACTCCAGTGTAATTCGCCGGACTTGAAACATGAATTCTAACTTTGATTTATTTGTACAAAATTGCAGCAAAATAATGTACTTACCGATGTAATCACGCACATATAGATTTCCATAATAAAAATAATCCTTTTTTTATTTGCTTACTCTATAGTACTATGTTTGATTTTATATATTTTATAACTACATACTTATTTATATTCTTTTTTATGTATCTATTTTACTTTAGGGAAATCAACAGTTTACAATGTGGTTCATTAATACATGTGTAATTTACCTAACTGAGAAACCAATTACAGATTCCCTCAATATACTATTGTATTATGTATCTAAAAATGCAAACACGTTACTTACAACAACTAAAAAATATTATGCTATTATAACAAACGTTATTTATGTTCTATACTTTCATACTATTTTTATATTCTACTGTATTTTTCCATACTTCCTTATATTACTATATAGTCATTTACATTATTTTATGTTCTTAAATGTTCCTTAATAATATGTTATTTTATATTCTTTTATATTCTCTCACATTCTTTATGTTAATGTAAAGAAAATCGACCACCATAACACGGGCATGTGCCTAGCATGGTTGTCGAAAAATCCTCAATGCATGTAACAAACAATTCAATGAATAAAGAAACTTAAAAAAAATAAAATAATAATAATCCTCTGTCTTTATACCGTACAGACATTGGTGCTATTGTTAGGTGTAACATATATAAAAGATCATTCAATCTCGAAAACTGTCAATAAAAACATGTTGTTCCGGAGAAGCGGTACAAAAAACAATCGTCGTGGTGTTTTTCCACCTCACTTCTGCTTGCAGCTGGTTTGCGGATATCCTGAGGTTTTTATACGCGCGAACGATTGCTACGCAAGATTGCCAAAAGATGTCTCGCATCAAAAAGCTGTACCTAACTCAACTTTGTGCATTGTCATACATTCGTCGACAAACAATTCACAAAACCATTCTCCAGAATAAAACAACAATATCAAATGTCTTTGTTACCACTTCACGCCTACCTACCACGCTTTCCTAGTTACATGTTATTTATTATTTTACAACCAACACCTCCAAATAGCATGATACCTCAAAGCACTCCAGCGGAAGCGTGGACCACCTTAAAAACGTATATTATTATTTTAATTAACACATAACATAACAGACTGCTCCTCCGCAAATCTTTGGGTTCACTGCCCAATCACACTCGACAAAAAAAAAACGAAAAAGTCCGTAGTCCTCGTAACAAAGAGAGGCGAATTAACGGTACCTTCACAGATAAAAAAAATCCTCGTCAGCAGATCTCGCGAACAGAAAGTGCTGACTGAACTGAATGCCAATTCAAAGGAATATCAAGAAATGCTTTTTTCTTTTAATTCGGTGCCTATTATTTGTTTGTACAGGAAATGTAAATAAATGTTCTGCTCGAATTGTTGCAGTAGGAATCTAGTTTGACTATATAGATAGAAGCTTCGAAAAGATTTTATGAGTTACCAATAATAGTAGTTTGTCGAAAAATAAATATTTCTAATCTTCTCTTATATAATAAATCAAAACCAAAAATTTCCTCTGAAATCATAAGATTTGGTAGGTACTCAAATACACACCCACTTCATTATAAACGATAAATATTACGAAACATTTATCAAATTTTTTTCTGCCTGTAGGTAACATAATATACAACGAACAAATTTGCAGACAAATGAAATGTCAAAATGGTCGAGTTAAAACTACGCCGATTCAAAACTACGCTACGCTCAGTCTATTACAAAAGATTTTTTTTTTGTAAATTTTTGGCACCAAATAAATTCTGGCGATACTACTTTTTTCAGAACGTTTTGATCCTAATTTCTACATCAAAGAAACTGTTTTCAGCTCACGATGTCGTTTCTATTCCAAGATATTATAACCCTTTGAAGATTCCATTGAAAACAACAACGATGATTGAAAGAAAAGCTTTCATATTCTAGTGGTTTGCAAGCATTTAGAGTATATAAGAAGTTGTAATTGTGAGGTAAAAATCTTTTTAAAGAAATCAAAATATATGGCAAGCCACCCGGCAGAATGGTATTTACCCTATTGTTCGTACAAAATATATGGCAAGCCACCCAGAAGAATGGTAATTATCCAATTTTCCATATGAAATATATGGGAAGCCACCCGGAAGAATGGTAATTTTCATTATAAAACGGTTTAATTATATTTTTAGAAAAAAACAAACCTTACGCATTGTAATGAAAACAATTGTGAAAAAAGACAGTGCACGCCGTAAGTACTCGAATCTACATAGATTACATTCAAAGTCTAATACGTATTGTACCTGTTTCTACATACAACCTCTCCCCCAACAGAGCATCCTCATATGCAGGCATATGATATTCATATTATTATGCGCGGAACATATGAGTAGATTTACAAACTATTATTATTATTATGAAACCACGCGCACAAAAGTATCGCCATCACCGTTGAAGCATACTATTTCAAATCGAAGCTACGCGCAGCCCCGCCTTCGTTTCTACCTACACATGAAACGTATCATTGCTTCCGTGCTATAACTTAATTTGTTTCTATTAAATATGGCTAAGAGGGAAACCTCAAAAGGAGGGAAAAGTCAGAAAGAGTATATATATATATATGCCATAGACTAAATACATAAATTACAATTACCTCTTGGATAAAATGTCTCTATTGAAACTTTCAGAAAGGAGAATGAGCACAGATTTAATACTGTTACAAAGAATACTACATTTTAAAATTGACTGTCCCGAAGTACTTCAATGTATCAATATCCATGTTCCCAAAAAATCATGCCGACATTTCTTACCTTTTTACTTCAATAACACCAGGACACTAGCTTACCAAAATTCTCCGATTCCGAGACTTCACAATCTCGGAAACAAATATTCTGATCTGGGTGATATATTTCATTTGAAAACTAATCAGTATAAATGTTGTATATTCTATCACTTGTATTCTTCTAGACACAAATAGACCTATGTACCCATATAACTTTTCCGCTTCTACTATTTTGTTTTGTTGAATCTTTTAAATTCAATTATATGCGTGAGGATTCATTTTTGCCATTATGTTTACATTCTTCTTTATTGTATTAATTTTTAAGTGTTTACTCTGATACAAAATGCTTGTATTTTTGTTTAAAAGAAAAGCCCACTAGGGCGTGTAATAAATAAATAAAAAATAAATATATGGATATCATAATCTTAAAATGCAGGATGTCTTAAAATGCAGGATGTCAAAATGCAGGATGTGCACTAACTTCGGGAAGTGATTCAATGTGATAGTACAAGTAAAAATTATAAATGATTTTTTTTTGAAATTCCAACTTTTAGGGGTACTTTTTAGGTAAAAACGTAAAATTGGTCTACCGTGTGTGCCTGGCATTATTATTACGCTATTGTTAAATCTACCGTCCCGCACCCTAGTGCTGTCGTTCCGACAGTCTTTAATTGCCGCGCTTCGTGTAATAACTTTTATGTTATTCGCAAAGGATCTGCTAATTTAATGTATCTAGCAGTGTTTAACATTAAAAACTTGATGGTTTTAATCAAAACTTGTTAATGTAGTGTGTCTTTATCTTAATGTGCATTTATTAAGACTTACTTGAAAGAACAACTTTATTCAGTGCGTGTTTTCTCCAAAGACTTACGTTTAACATTGTGTTTATTTGCGAGTTATTTTAATTACAATTTTAATGTCTGTCATCACCCACGTAGAGTGTGCAGACATTCATTAAGTTAATGGGCTATATGATGTAAATACACATGGAAAGTGAAGTTTTTGAAAATTAATTAAATTAGCCAAAAGTAAGTGATTATTAGTTAAATAATTTTATCATTCAAAGTGTTGCTACATTTTGTTAATTTAGTACAGTTCTCTTTTGAATTTGGTTTAAAACATACGAATTGTAGCATAATTGTACACTTAATGGCCTAATGTTATTGTTTATTTGCGGTTTCAATGGATACGGGCCCATCACAACGTTGCTACCTCATCCTCGGCAAGCTCACAGCGAATTTATCGGATAAGTTTGTCCTCACACTAAGGATTCTTTGTAGGTATGTCTTTTTGTGTGGGAAAAAAAATTATCTCTTTTACTCCTACCATCATGTAGAATCACCTCCCGAAGTTAGTACACTTTACCCCCCTGTATAAAAATCACGTGTCACTGTGTTCGTACACGCTAATCTCCGAAACCGCCTAACCGATTTCAATGAAATTTTGTGAATGTGTATGGTTGGTTCCAGCTTGAAATAAATTATAGTTTTGAACCCGATAGGTGGCGCTGTTGTAAAGATATTTTTTTTCAGAATTCTCATCCAAAAATTAGTACGACCACAAATTTTAACTTCTCTGCACCCCCTCCCCTAAATGTTTTTTAATGCGATTTTAACGATTTTTTTATACGAAAAAGTGTAGTAATTCATTTTTAAGTTGTGTAAGCTTTCAATAGATGGCGGTGTGAACAAATCTATTGACATCTGTATTACGCATAGAAAGAAAAGAAAAAACATCGTCCCATTTTCAGTGCTGATTTAAAAGTTTCCCTGAAAATGCAACAATGTTTGAGTGTGGTATTTTCTCTATTTGCGTAATACAGATGTCAATACATAGAAGACGGTCTGCGGCAGGACAACATATACATTATACATACGACAGTATATAGTTAAACCACTAGATAGCAATTTATTAACCTATTTTATTAACAGTCCACTTACTTTTTATTTTTTATTTTATGATCAACACATAAAGTACAGAGAAAATTATAGAAAACTAAATCTAAGTCTTTTTTTGCGTATATATTTTTCAGCATGCATCTCCTACTGAAAATTTGTTCACAACTTTTTATTGGTTTTTGTAACCTGTTGTGAATTTAGGGACACGGTATTCTAAGGTTCTTTGACCGTTTTTATTTAGATGACTCGGAATAACAAGTCCATCGTTTGCAGTTAGCCTTGTATTATGAGCATGTACCACTATTTTGTAATATTGAGATTGAGATGTGTGCTATGATATTGATATATATTGTCGTTCATTTAGAAATCATTACATTAGTTCACCATGTCTCTGTAGTGTAGGGTGTAAGGGTAGGTACGAGTAGATACGGAAAACCCACATTGCTAACGCCCTTGGGCGTATTACACGATGGGTTTTTTTGTGCAGTTTCCAAGGGTCCCTTTTTCATATGGATTCGGGATGAAAAAGGGAAGTCTTCTATTTTGATAATGATTTTCGTACAGTTTTAGATGGCGGGCATTATTTGACATCATCTGTCATGGTTTTACGCAGGTACTAAACAAAATACATTTTGCGGAAATGTTGCAAATTTTTAAATACTGATAAAAAATACTATAAATAATATGTGTTTAGCGTTATTTATTTATTTATTATTACATATTTATTTATTCATTGTGAAAACAGAGAATTTAGAAAAAAATATGAGAAATAACATCAGTTGAGACGCAGGATTGGGTTAAAAAAATGTATTTTTTAGAATCTTGAAGTCACTGAACTTTGTCCGAAAAATGTCTATTCAGAAAGGTGCTCGAGTTTAAACACCCTCCTCAAAGGCATGATTATTGTGTTTATTTCTGATTATGAACGTGGGTTTTTTGGTGATTTAGAACCTTCCGAAAATATTAATTCTTCTCTAGATGTGAATGTGAAGGAAATATTTTTCGTATGGGTCCCTATATAGTTCCCATACAGGGATCGGTATGAAAAATAGTATCGTGTAAAATGACCATTATTTCTCCTACTCCTTCACTTACGCATCCTTACATCATGTTACATCATCCAAACCCACGTCCATCGTTGGCGTAATTAAGCGTAATAAAATGTGAATCTAAATTTCAGGTACGTAATAAATAAAGGTATGCGCTATTACGATATCAGGATCACGAAAATGATTTCGGAGTATCGAATTATGATTTCGCAATACCTCCTCTCGAATCTTCTTGAGTGTGCGCGAGTCATCCTTCATCCCGGGCGGTTCGATCTCTGAACCAGTGGTGGGCAATCCTTGTAAAGTTTAATTTAAAACATTATTAAATCTTCTAAATTATCTCAAGATTTTATTCGTGTAATGTCTTTATATCATTAATTGAGATGGCGGAATTTGTCAATAAACTGTAATTAACACATTGTACTTTCTGTAACCGGTAACACTGTTTTACTGTCGACTGTGGTTTGATAAAGCTCTTCAAGCTACGGAACGAAATCTTTATGTGAGTCGATAAAAACAAATATTTAAAAATTCATAAAACTAACTAAAAATATATATATATTTATTTATTTTTTATTAAAGAAAGTCAAACATTCCCGGGTTACGAATAACCAGACAATATATGAAAATCTCCTACTACCACCACAGTAAGCTGAAAATGTTGCTAGTGTTGTGATGGAGGACTTAGCCAGCCGAGGAATTGAACACACTACGCCTGGGTGGGACCTAAACGCGATGTCAACTCGGCCACCGACCGGTCTATGAAAGTGGTTATTTGTTTTCACAATTTTGATGTAAAATATTGCAGTTCCATTAAAATACGTTTCACAAACTACGAATACAGTTAAAAATCTGTGGAAGATTTAAAGTTTATTTTTCTAATTATGATTATCGTACTAAGAATATGTAATTTAAATTTTTTCTTTCTTAATTATTGATTTCAAAAACGATCCAAAACCGCACTTTTCGAAACGGTTCCTACTGGCTACAACATCATTATGACATATAAACCGCCAATGCCTGGTAAGACAGCTGTCACCAACGTAGCCCGATGTGACGTCAACACCGCCGAATTCACGTATTAAAAAAACGTCGTTTTGGAGGCAAATCGAAAATAAGACATCATTAATCGTTATAGAAAAATAATTCGTCATCATAAAATTAAAATAAAAAACACAGTCGTTATAATCCTCTCTTCTCGCTTTCTCAATCCGTCTCTTTTACACTTTTTTACAGAAAATGTGAGGTGTAGGTAGGGTTGCCAGCTCCCGTTTTATGAATTAGAGGATTTGATACGATTAAATAAAGGACATATGATGAAAATAAAGGACATCAATATTTTTTTAATAAAATGCTGTTATGGTATCAGTAGTTACATTTATTAATAAAAAAACAATGTTAATACACAATGTTAATCGAAGCCAAGTAGGTAGTACGACCTTAATTATTCATTTTGCATTTAAAGTTAATACTTGGTATTACTTTTGGCTGCTCTAAGAGCTTCTTCGTTTGCTATAATGAAATTATAATTTTTTTTGCATTTCATGTTGAAGTTCGACTTTATTTGTAGTTCTGCTTTTACAGTATCAATATTTAACTTATTTCGGTTTTTGGTCCACGTATTCGTATACAAGGAAAAAATCCTTTCGGCTTGGGCATTAGAAACGGGGATGGAAAATACGCATTGTATTATTTTTAGCAGATTCTTGTTTTCATCCGTAGATTTGAGAATCTGAATCCAAAATTCAAGAACATTTTCACACTTCTTATCGTCTATAATTTTCGTCAGGAGAGGCTTTAATATACAGAACTCTTCATACAATGCATCAATTTACGCTGATTCATTTATTTTTGCCAAATTAAACGATAAAGTATTGTCCTCTGTTGAAGATTTTAAATTAGAGGACAAGATCAATTTTTGGGTCTGAAATAGAGGACGTCCTTTAAAATAAAGGACGTCTGGTAACCCTAGGTGTAGGTGTGAGACGATGAATGCTGGAAGTTAGAAATAAGTCATTGTATGTTGCGTAGCGTTCCATCCTTACTGCTCATAAAACGGTGTTATAGTTGGTTAGTGTTGTGTTCCTACAAACAGTTCTCCAACTCGTCGTGGAAGGAGATTTTAGAGAATAAGTTCTTTATATTAAATCTGGGATTTATTCAATACTTCGCGTATTACAAGAGTGACTTCGATGGTCGACCTAACTAGGAGCTGGCTAAATGAGATCTGCAAAAACACCATGTTTGTCTGGAAGTAGCCTAACTGACCCTAGCGACTACTGACTATTAGCTGCCATCTTGCGGACTTTCAAGGAAGCTTGCACTGCCCTCTATAAGTGTATCTGTGAAGCTCTTAGTTAACTCACTTACCAACAGTTAGTTAATCTTTTTCCTCTTCTTCTGGCACCCTCCTCTATCGGAGGCTGTCTAACATCAGGGCGATCTTCACCGTGCAGCTTTTGAGGTAAGTAACTACTTTTACATATTGTAGGTTCGTGGTATTTAAGTACGAACACCACAGTTTACGTTCCCCTTCTTTAAACTTAAACATAAACCTACATCCTCTATGTAAGAACCTACATGTAATAGTTCTTCTCCTACCGCGGCACACAGCATCCAACCTTCCAACGGCTGCCCTGGACCGGTTTTCCGATCTCTTATAATATCCACTCTTACCGAAGACCGCGGCATGAGGTCGGTTCTCTTCGCACCACTTCTTCTTACCTCTTCTTCTTACCACTTGTTTTTATTCTATCTATCACGTGGTCTCGTAGTGAATCACCTCTGGAGATTGGAATTTAAGGCGCTAACTGACAACATCTGGGCGCGCTGTTTTCGCGCGAAATTCATACAACTTACCATCGAAATGACGCGACCTGGAGAACGGAACAGAATAGAAAATAAGGCTTCATTTAAAGGTTTTTTTACTTGATAATTAATAATTATCGACCATTGCAATGAAGTTGAATGAATTGATTACCAAAACAGACTAGACAGAGATTAAGGCTCGATTTCGATGTTGATTTCATGATTTTTTTAATAACTCGATGATTGAGTACACAGAACGGAGCGTAATAAACATTGGATATCAGAAGTTAGCGTAGAAATCGGGTTTTTTCTTGTTCAACACTGTCAATCAACGCTGCCAGTAAATGCACGACGTAACAAAATTTTAAATAGGATTATTGAAAAAAGGATATGAATAATCAAGTTGGCTTAAACGTGTAATTTCAATGAAAATAAATGTAGCCAATGTAGTATACTATGAAAATATGGAGGTGTATAGGGGAGAGTATGGAATATTGGACCAGTCATTTAGTTGGACCAGCGTAAAATTAACGAAACTACAAAACATATTTTGATCCTGGCAATACCGAATGATGCGCAGCTAATTTCAATGTTGACTTACCGACCAGCATCACATTCGAGAAGAATTAACAGAAGTGACAGGGACAAAACGAAATCTCTCTGTTTCGATATAATATTTGGAAAACGTTCATATGTCTTTAACTGCAACCATGGTTAACGTTTTTTTACTATCTTTTCATATTAAACTCGGCAATTTTCATAGTTTTATGCCCGCTATTACCTGAATATCCAAATATATAGGTTATGTTTGCTAGACATTTTTATTTGAAAGAAGTACGATTAATTTGAAGAAGTTCGATAAATTGGACCACTGTGAGTTCGGAATATCGGACCGGTCCAATTTATCCTACTCAATGCTGCTACAAGTTAAAATAAATTATGACTGCGGTTAAATTTGTATTTATTTTAAATGGCGGATAGTAAACATTATTACAAAAGGAAACCAGAAGTAATGAACTTGTTTTTTTGAATAAATGTGCCCGTGTTTATAAAATTACAAAACAGACTTTAAAGAGGCATTCAGATTAGAATAATACACAAGGACGACTAACAGTTTTTTTTTCAGAAGCAGTTGAAAATGATTTAGTGAACCATCTCCTAACACTGGAACAGTGTATGTTTGAAAAAGGCGCGTGGTGCTCAGAAAGCTTTCATATTAACCCTTATAAAAATGATTTGGTAATATCTATTCAGAAACGTCTAGGAAAGAGACCAAAAATTGAGCCTATTAACAAAACCAGTAAATGCGTAGGAATCGGAAAAAAGGAAAAAGATGAAAGCTGCAAGCAGTGTATCGTTCAAAGGTTAAGGCATTGGAAAGAAGACGACTAAACCCAATAAATACAAACGGCAGCAGTGATTCAGATACTAAGTTAGAAATTGTGTTGGACGACTCTGATAGCCTACCATCTGAAAATAAGGAAAATGCATGCGGTATATGCAATGGAGATTATTTTGATAAGCAAGGACGAAAAGTAGACTGGGTGCAATGTGTGCATTGTCATAAATGGCATCACTAAACCTGTGTAAGCAACCCAGATATTTGTGATAATTTCTCCAAAAAATAAAGCGTTCTCTCTTATTACAATACATTAGGTAAAATTAGTATGGTGGGTTGGGTCAGGTTAGGCTAGTTATTTCATGTTTATTTTTAGGTTAATAAAGTGTACATTCTAACAATAGAATAAGCCTAGGTCCAATTTACAAAACCCACAGGTCCAATTTAACAAACCGGTCGGAATTTCGAACAAATGCCTAAATGAAGTAAAATATTTTTAATAAAATAATAAATGGCCTCTGTAGTCTGATAACGCACCTTTCATTTCAGTATATTTGAAGTCCTCTAATGTAATGTCATCCCAATAAATTTACTACTTTCCGAAAAGTGGTCCAATTTAACAGACTCTCCCCTATGACAAGAGATTCGAGAAATTTTGAAAAGTTCAGGGGCTATTGCTAAATATATTTCATAAGCTAACTTAAGATAAATACATAAATAAAATACCTCGCGATGCTTCGCTATTGCTAATGTCTTTCTCGGGAGCCTCCAACATCTTCCACAACTCCCTACTATAAACCACAATGTTACTAAAAAACTACACCACATCGACATTAATTCGACTCTATATCTCATTACGGTGCAGAGATATTGCGTTAAGTATTCCTCGGGCGTCCCCGACTTCTCATACCATTTAAACTTCTCTAAACACTCCTGGTACTAATAAAAACAAACTTTGAAATTTTCAGCGATATCGGTTGACTACTTTTCGAATTTTGCGAGCACAAACATAAGCAGGCTGAATTTTTATTTATCAAGATTAGAACCCAGTTATAATTTAACTCAACCATTTGGAATGCATTTTATAATATAAGAAGTTGTCCTGCTACAGACTGTCTTCTACGTAGAGAAGTTAAAATGTATGGTTGTATGTATTTTTGGATCAGAAATCTGAAAAATAATAATATATATTTCTCGACAACATCATTGCACAAGCAACATTTTCCTAGTCGAGAAGATTACCCCTCGACCATGGAGGCCGACAAAACCCTAACCAAAAACAATTTTTGATAAAATGATCACGCCAATTAAAGTACGATCGGAGGAGTATCCGGAATATTAGCTGATACGAACCAGGAAAGTTTTACAAAGACAACGAGAGACCCCGGAACAACGACAAAACAAACAGCTCTCTGATGCAACCGGGAAGCTATACAAAGACAACACGAGTTCGAACTTACAATTGGCTTTTCAACTCAAGAAGTCCATTCAACTATGTGTAACTATTATACCTTACTCAGAACTTCAGTGTGCTGGTTCAATACAAGGTGTCTGGGGATAAAGTGCATTATCTTCGGGAGGTGATTCTACATGATGGTGCAAGTAAAAAATACACACAACTTCTTTCGAAATTCTAACGTTTTATGGTAGTTTTCAGTTTTGAAAAAAAAAATGGAAAAAATTTATTTGGCATTATGTAGTATTCTACAATTACTTGGCTTCCTTGAATTTAGTGCACATTACCCCCAAGCACCCTGTATATGTATGTTCATAGATAAAAAAGAGAGACATGGCATGGAAGTGTGCCGACTGTCGCTGGGCTAAGACCAAACTGCACGGACTATCAAAGCGGTGCAGTCAATAAAAATCACGCGTTTGGTATCTAGAAACAATCGCTGTGTGTACTCACTATTTATATGTATTTTGGGTGAACGATGTAGGCAACACTTTTGTGTGCCCGGTTTTATTTTATTTTTCATTAATTTTTATTTATAAATTTACTGAATTAAATCAAAAAGTCCCGATAAAATGCTTTGAAGTATTTTGACAAATGGGTGCTTTTCCTTAAAAGTCTTGTTATTGTAAGTTTACAGTACGTATATTTGTAATGTATTTAAATAAAATATAAAAAACAACATTAAATCTTTTAAACACAAAAATATTTCGTAATAATCTAAAGCAAACTACTTCTTTTACTTACACGTATAAGAAATAAGACAAACATTTAAATTATCGAAAGAGTTTGTTTACAGGTGGAAAAAATATACCAAGCCGTAATTGTTGATTGACGTACTAGTACATATTGAATTAGTTGGCGGGTTGGAAATAAGCCGATATAGCTCAGTGGTTTCAGAGCACCTGACAGGACATCAGACAGCAAGGGTTCAATTCCCGTTAGCGGCATTTATTTTTACTCGGGAGATATTTTCAATTTGTATTTATATTTCAGGCGACTAATTATTGCTTATAATTATGTGTTATCCTTTATGCTATGCATAAAACCTTGTCTTATAAACATTAGTTTATCATTAAAAAATAACTACATAGTATATTTATAATTACTCCATATAATATGATAATGAAATGCTCAGCCCAGGAGATTATCTCTATTTATTAAAGAAAGGAAGATAATATAACATTTATTATTATATAATGGTTCGTAGCCCATCTCTCCTCTTGTAATTATCTATGGAATTCCTCTTCACCATCAGTTTAGCAATCATAATTAAAACTCAGTAAAGTATGAAGCAGAGTTTCCTGGCAAACAGCTGCTATCTATAGGTATCTATAAACCTGACGGGAAGTTTATGTGTACCTATACTAGTTTATAAACCCCGACCTGCAAGTCTCCCTCTACTCCAATCGATGTTATTTTTGACCTGCGCAATGCAATAATGATATCACCCACCTCCTCAGACCGGAAGAGGAAGTAAGCAGTAACCTAGTACCTACCCCGGTATACCCGGAGTAATACCCCCCAGATACCCTAGCTCGAAAGCCAACAATCCCCACGATAAAAATCTATATTGGTGATTAGTCGGCATGACAATATTATGTTTTTTGACAGTTCAATTCAACATCGAAACAATATCGTTAGTATCCGAGCTCGTTCGCTCCCTAATTATTCTTGTCCACCTGTTATGTAGAAATAATATAGGTGGGTACATACAATTGATATTCTTCTACAACATGTAGAAAAAATTCACGACCATATCAGGCCATATTTTCTGACTCGAGGTCTGTATTTATACCGAATCACACTGAATAGTGAACGGATTTTTTCGTTTTGAATGGATTTGTCACATACGGGAACGAGTCATCTCTTGAACTTGCCGAAAATATAGCCGATCCAAGGCGAACCATCCGAGTTTCGGCACACACTGTGGGATTTTTTGGCACAAATTACATTAGCTCAGTCGTGTGTTGCCAGCTTTATACAGAGTTTTCCAACAAGAGGTGTTATTTTGAATAGCCCGCTATTTCGGTAGATGTTACTTTTGAAGCTGTCATTTTTTGACATTTGACAAGTAGAAACTACGCCATTAATAAAAATGGAACGATACACGCTTCAACAACGCATTGAAATTATTAAAATTCACTTGAGTGAATCAAATGCAAATCATCTTGAGTGATGAGGCCCATTTCCACCTCGGTGGCTTCGTCTGAGGCTCGGAAAACCCAAGAGTTATTGTTGAAAAGCCTCTATATCCTCAACATGTGACTGTTTGGTGCGGTTTATGGTCCGGCGGAGTCATTGGACCTTACTTTTTCGAAAATGAGGCTAGAGCAACAGTTACGGTGAATGGATCGCTATCGAGAGATGATTAATATTTTTTTATGGCCGGAATTGGATGGTATTGATCTGGACAACGTTTACTTTCAACAAGACAGCGCTACGTGCCACACTCTTCTTGGAAAACCCTATATATCTATATTGTCAACACGTCAAAAATACCGCTGCATAAGATTGGAGCGGATGTGAATTTGGGGAAACAGAGTTAGAAAAACACATTTAATAACGTTTTTCACGTTCAGCATGATTGAACCTAATTTTTCATTTTATCATGATACATGAAGATTTAGAAAAAATATATTAAATTACGGTGCCCTCCCCCAATCTCTCGATACCCCCAAGCACCTGCTTATTTGACTGGTAAGCTGATCCGGGTCTGTCGGTACCTAAATAAAGGTAGGTTATGTAGAGACTCGTTAATATTTCTCTATTGGTACTAAAATAGCACTTGTTTTCATGGCGTGATGAGTTGTTGCGTGAGGGAAGACCGCTTTGGTTGACGGGGTTAAGTGTATTATATGGGGTGCTTTTACGTTGTTCGTTATTTACTAAAGTATGAAGTCATACATAAAGGGGATATCCTGGGATTATAATACTCGGTTTCAAATTTATGCAACCACGCAGGGACAGGCTGTATGTTTAAAAAAACTGTTTTGAAAATTCTTGAGTGTTTTTGCAATTAAATAATTGTTCGAGGAACGAACAAGGGTTGGGATAGCCGTATTTTATAGGGCTATTCCACACAGATAAAGCATGGATAACGCCTATGGCTTATGACAGGCGAATGCGATAACACAATTTGTAAGGTTAATTCACAGTCAGCTTACCGGGTGGCGAACGAAGTCTGCATCTCGAGAATCATCTGTCAGCACTGGAACGGTGATCGTTGTACGGTAGCACTCGTTATGCTGGATTGGATTGCGATAATTGCGATAAAATACGTTTAAGGGATTATTCCGATAAATAACCGGCGATAGTACACACATTGGTTTTGACAAGATGAACGTTGCGATGCGATTGTTCGGCTCACGGCCCTCCGTGATTATAGTTGACGTGTGTGATTTCAAACTGTACAGTTCAAAATCTGACCGTACTATTGGTCAGCACACGGCCTGTCAAAAGCAAATCGACGTGACGGAACAATAATTGTTTATGACCTCCGGATCACTGACACTGGTTTAAATCCGTACGTACGCAAATACATTTGATTTACCTTATGTGTGTTATAACACGATTTCTTTAAATAAAATATATATAAAATACTTCCCCTCCTTACTTCCTAACCTAACCTAACCTAACATACTTCATTTGTGGATGCAATATTCCCACTGGCTCTGGGTCAGTTGGGACTTTTAACATAAAAAAACACTTTTGATTTTTGAGACCTATATATATTTCACGTCAAGAATTTTGCTGCTTATACAATGAAAAAATGAGTACGGCTGATTTATTGAAGTACTGTTAAAAACGTCATTGCAACCGTTTCCTAATAATACATTAGTCCATTCAGAATTTATCAGAACACGTGTTTATGCAGCTTTTTCTGGTAAATATAATGACGAAATGTGAAAATATTAGAATTTTTATGAACACTTGTTCTGACATCGCCATAACAAATGTGAGTTTTACTGATAGTTTGACAAAAAAAAACCTCTCAATTCATTCGTTAAAGGCCTGCAGTCCCGCTTTTAAAAAAATACGTATAATTTTACGATATTTTTAACAAATTTCTTCTGATGTAATAAAAAAATTCAAGGCCATTCGACATTTATTGCACTAACGATTTTCGTAACGTGGTTACACGTTCAAAGCAGGTATTTCAAGAATGGTTATTAGTTTGCTAAAGTTCCTTATGATATGAGCCAGGAAGGCGAAAGGCTATTAGACCATGCCTTGAAAGGATAACGGAATACTGACTGCAGTGAAATGCCGCTAACTGCAGTCAGCAATCAAATAACCCCAACATGGCGAATGAATTTATGCATGGGAGAAAGCTTTTTCATTGCAGAATAAAACCAACTAATTTGCACCTGGTAGGGAGTAAAAAATTACCTTTATTATCAATGAGAGGTACTAAAAAAATATCCATTGTAGATAAGGCATGGAAGCGTGCCGACTGTCGCCGAGGTACGACCAAACTGCACGGCCTTCAAAGCGGCGCAGCTTATGAAAATTATGCGTTTGGTGTGTAGGTAGAAACGAATACTGTGCGCAGCTGTGAATTAGTTGCGCAGATGCGATTTGCAATAATATGGGTGAACCATAGACATTCAAATCAATAAACTTTCCCTAATATGAAATATGGATATCATTTCGACGAGCTAAAGCAAACCACATGAAAATATGTTTGGAACCAGGAGGGTTCGAGAATGCCTTCAACAATCTATGACATCAGTCGTAGATTGACCAACGAAGAGCACACGTTGAAATAAGTTACAAGCCAAAAATTTGTATATTCTTGGCATTAAAATCGCTTGGCAAACGGAGTCTAGAAACGTTCGATTTCAAGCAAAAAACAGGTTTTTACTTATTTTGTAAATAATTTTATAAGAAAGCAAAAAAGTTAATCAAGTGAAACTGTCAAGATAATCTTAGCTATAAAACGGTGTTGTTTAAAATTTGTTTCCTTTATGCGTTCATACATTTCTATTGAAAAAATATTTTTGTAGTAGTTTGCATTTGTATTTTTTATTGAGTAATTTATTTTTTTATTTGTATTCTACTCGAGCGAAGCGATAGGAAAACCTTCAATTTAAATAAAGCATATTTTTTGGTTTTCATAATGTACACCAATTCGTTATAAAGATTAATCAAAATAGTGATTTGGCATTAAGCTTCGCTTTAAGGTTTGCAGCGACGTCTATTGTAGGACCTTTCTGCGCATGATCTAAATGTTAGTTCTTGAACGAATCGCCTAGCATAGCGAGGCTAAAATTAAAATTAAAGTAAAAAGGTCTAGCAATTTGTAAGCATATTTTTTAGGACCGAATTCTATTGTAATGCGAGTTGCCTGTATATTGTCAGATTCATTTATTGAGAAATTACCGAAAGTGTGACGGTCACGCCGCGGCCGCCCCTCTGCGCTCTGCGTATGTTGGTGTGTTCCCCTTTTCCTGCTTGGATTTCTGTGGGGTGAACGCTGTTTCCGACACTTTTGATGTTCACGCGGTTTCATACTAATAAGCCTCATCTCCATTGTTTCATTTATCTATGGTAGTGTGGTAGTAGGGTATAATAATTTATTATTATTTGTGAGGTTATAAAGACTACGTCGATATGATTTGAAGTGAGAAATTTTGATAAATGAAAAACAGTTCATGGTTCAGCCGTTTAGAGATCCGTTGTGATGTAACGTCATCATAATTTACGGAGATTTGGAATACCCATTAATTAAAACTAGAAAATTTCTGTATTTTCCATAATAAAGTGCACAAACTTCGGGAGGTGATTCTACATGATAGTATAAGTGAAAAAGATATATACTTTTCGAAATTTACAAGTTTTAAGGTTGTTTTCAGGTACAAAAGTTGAATTGTTTATGTGGAGAAAATAATATTCTTCTATGGAAAAATTATTTTTGTATGGCAAAAAACAACGGAATTTCGAAAAAAAAAAACTTAAGTATATTTTTTTACTTCTGACACCTTTTTATTTTTGACACCCTTTATACATCAATTATTATTATTTATTATTTTTTTGGTAAACTAATGTTTAAGACAAGATTTTTTATGCATAGCACAAAGGGTAACAATTTTTTTACAAGCAATAATTATTCGCCTGAAACACTCATCCACATTGAAAAATCTCCTGATGAAAGATACATGACGCCAACGGGACTCGAACCCGTGTCCCTTCGATTTCCGGTCGACAGCTCTGACCACTGAGCTATGGCGGCTTATGTCTGTATGTAACAAGCAGTAATTGTTGAATGAAACACTAGTATATATTGAATTATTTCGCGGATAAGAGATTTCCGATTTCAGATTTCGATTTCCGGTCGACAGCTCTGACCACTGAGCTATGGCGGCTTATCTCTGTAATGTAACAAGCAGTAATTGTTGAATGAAACACTAGTATATATTGAATTATTTCGCGGATAAGAGATAAGCCGCCATAGCTCAGTGGTCAGAGCTGTCGACCGGAAATCGAAGGGACACGGGTTCATGTCCCGTTGGCGTCATGTATCTTTTATCAGGAGATTTTTCAATGTGGATGAGTGTTTCAGGCGAATAATTATTGCTTGTAAAAAAAATATTATTATATTGAAAGCAGCACGAATCCGGCATATTTCACTCAGCTACACTTATGATAGAGATGCAAAGGTTTCAAAGGAGCTATCAGCGGTAGGTACGTCCATATGCAGTTCTGACCTGATTCCTGATGCGGTGACCCGTGAATTAGTCCAAAAAGCTAGAAATCGATCAACCGGAGACACGGTCTGCTAATTTATACATTTCTGCCGAAAAACTGACGAATACTTCGATTGTTAAAGAGAGACCTTTCCATTGACAGATTATTTATAATTTTTCTTTATGTTTACGGTAAAAAATTCTTGAATTTAATAATGGCACCTTTTTAAGACGTGTTTTCATCGTGTTATTGCTGTAAAACGACGATTATAACAAAAACTGTAACTGCTTCGACCAACAAACTTTGAATGAGTCTCGAAAATTAGTAGCGAGTGAAAAAGTCTTTGCCCTTTGTATTTAAGGCGAAGCTTAATGCCAAATCACTATTTTTTAATTTTTTTTATTTATTATTTTTTTTTATTAAAAGTATACAATACAGAATATAGTATATTATATAAAGCATTGTACTCCCAGGAGTTAATAAACTCATTGCGGGAATGATACGCATTACATGAAACATATAGCTGTATGTATTAAATGGACATATGATGGGACATACACAACATTATTATTTCAGATAGTCATTAATAAGATAAAGTTTGAGCATGTTAGTTTGGGTCTTTTTACATTGACTTGCACATTTGATCTCGTTGGGTAGTTGATTATATTTTGTGTGAGCTATGTATTGACGGCCGGCGTGGTCTAGTGGTATACGCTTTTGACTACAGATCCGAAGGTCGCGGGTTCGAACCCGGCGTGCGCAAATAAATTTTATTTGATTAATTTGTGTTATTTCACAATTAATTAATTTAAAATAATATATAGTATATTTGCGGCACGTTCCAGAGTGGAAGATACTCTCAGTATCGCCCTGGTGTAAGACCACCATTCAGAATTGAAACGTTGCTTGAAATGGCTTTAGCCGTGTTTGGTGACCAGATCTGAATAGCCAGGTACTTCCCCACCTTCCTCTTCCCCATCTCCCTCCCCTCCCCAATACCCTCAGCCTCACAACATACCCCAATTGGGGATGCCATAGTCTCACTGGCTCCAGACGGGAGCAGTTGGGACTCTTGTGCGGTATTACTGTAAAAAAAAAAAAAAAAAAATTCTAGGGATCTTAGTCCATATTTTGTTGATTTGATTTTTGGTATATGTAGTTTGTTGTGATTTCTTGTGTTGTGTTGGTGTACGTCGTAATTGTAATAGAGTGTAGTGTTGGAATGTGCCGAGTGTTGAATTACTTGTAATATAGTTTTCGTTATTTCAAAAGTGGGAATGGTATTAAAAGGAAGTATTTGGGTGTTTCTGTAGATGTCTTTGACATGTGTGTCCCAAGGTAAACTGAAAATATTTCGCAGGGCTCTATTTTGGACGACTTGGACTTCTGAAATCATTTTTTTTTGTAGCAAATCCCCAGATTCCGGCGAGATATATTAGATGTGAGTGAATCATAGCATGGTAAATTGATTTTAATAGAGAGGGAGGAAGTAACCCGCGAAGTCTATATAAAACACCAGTTATAGGAGTAATTTTGGATAGAACAAGTTTAAATTGGTGATTCCATGTGAGTTGTGAATCAATGAAAAGGCCAAGATATTTTGTAACATCAGCCCTTTCAAGGCGGTTATTATCAAGACTTATATTAAGACTTACATTTTTTTTATTTGCAAACAGTATGTAATGTGTTTTTTTTATGTTTAGGCTAAGTTTGTTTAATCGCAGCCAGTTTGCCAGGCAAGCTACATCCCTTTCCATTTCCTTTTCAAGTTCGTTTAAATCATTATTGTGATAAAGAATCACTGTGTTATCTGCATAGAGTTGTATTGTACCCTTAAGTCCCCATTTAGCAATATCATTTATATATATTAAAAATAGTAATGGTCCAAGTACGGAGCCCTGAGGCACGCCACATTTTATCGTTCCCATGCTGCTTGTCCCTTTTCCAACAAAGGTCTGACAGTGTCGGTTAGAGAGATAGCTACACAGTAACTTCAGGGGAGTGCCTACTATGCCTAGGTGTTCTAGCTTCTTTAGTAGTATCCCATGGTCAACCGTATCGAAAGCCTTTTTTAAATTTATAAATAAGCCTGCAGCATGCTTACCCTGGTCTATATGCTTTTGGAGGGCGTATACAAAATCGAAGGCAGCACATTTTGTGTTAGATTGGTTTCTGAATCCATACTGTTGGGATGCGAGTAAATTGTTTGATAGGAGATATTTAGTGAGCCTAAGCTCAATAACCTTTTCAAAAACTTTAGAGACGACAGAGAGGATGGATATAGGACGGTAATTAGAAGGATTTTTTTTGCAGGATCATCTTTGTAAATCGGAATTATTTTTGCTATCTTTAGTTGATCTGGGAAGATTCCACTATCCAGGGATTGATTAATAAGAAAGACAAGGTGGTCAGCTTGATTAATCTTTATAACGAATTGGTGTACATTATGAATGCCAAAAAAATGCTTTAGATACTCGTAAATTGAAGGTTTTCCTATATTTTCTCTTGAATAAAATACAAATAAATTACTCAATAAAAAAATATAAATGTAAATTTATTAATAAATGTAAATATTTTTTCAATAGAAATGTATGAACGCGTAAAAGAAACATCTTTAAAAAAATACAGTATCATAGCTAAGATTATCTTTGACAGTTCCACTTGATTAACTTTTTTGGCTTTCTTATAAAATTATTTAGAAAATAAATAAAAACCAGGTTTGTGTTTGAAATCGAACGTTTCTAGACTCTATTTGTCAAGCAATTTTAATGCCTATTACCTACAATATAAGGAATACCAAGAATATACGCATTTTTGGCGTTTAGTTTCCTCTTAAGATTTTACTGTGATATTGGGATGGCGAAATGATGGTCAAGAGACTGTAATTAACCCAATGATAACCCAAAACAAATTATTGTCTGCATTTTAATCAAATATTTTAACTGTGATATTGGAATGGCGGAATAATAGTCACAATACTATACTTATAATGTATCCTAGGATGACAAGCGATCACGAAATTGACGATCTGCGGTAGTAAACACGACTTCACATTTGAAAAAATAATCTTTTCTGAACCAATAAAACGGCCACCATCTTGAACCGGTAACGGAACGTAAAAACAAATTTATAGACAGAAGAAAAGTGCCCATTAGTCCCTTGATAAACATTTTACTATTTTTAAATACACATACTTGAATTTCATTTTTGTGTATGGGAACGAACGAATAAATGCAAATCTTAGATGTGGAAATTATTCCACTTCCCGACATCCGATTGAGTTGAAATTCAGCAGATAGACTCGTTGTCGATGGCAATGCATTCCATCAACTTTTGATGGCAATCGTGCATACACACGCGTACATTTACGCATTTCTCTGAAATTGGATGACATTACGAAATAAATGTCGGTCCTACCCAATTATGATTTGGCGCAGTTGATTCCAGTTTCTGGGAATGGAGGTTCAATTCTCAGACAAAACAAAAAAAAATTAACAACAATAACAAACAGATGGTCGAAAACGAGGTAAAAAATAGAAAATAGATGTATTGTAATAAAAAAAGCGTTCAAGGCTAATGTAAGCGTAATGAATAAGATCAAGAAAGGGACGCTAGATGGTTTGGGAACGTAGAGCGAATGAGCGAAGAAAGGAGTGAAAGGAGAAAATATTATGCATATGTTAATGGTCAGATACTTGAGTCGGGCTATGTCAAGAGTCAGAATAATAGAAGATTATGTATGAATGTGAATGAGGCAAGGAGTGTGTGCCAAGACCGAGTTGTTTGGCGGTCTGTCCTCTCTGCCTACCCCTGCGGGGAAACGGCGCGATGGTTAGTTAGTTAGTAACAAAAAATGTCTTTTACGGGTTGGTTTTTTACGTAAAACCGGTTACCGCAGAGATATAGTACTGCTTACCTACCAAAATATGTACCTAATACATTAGTCTAAATTAAAAAAAAAATCATTATTATGAAAACAGTTTTCAATTGTCGTCTAAATAAACACATTTACGGTTTTGCTAAGTAGCGCACTGTGTCCATTTCCACGAAAAGGGAATTCTTAGCAATTCAAAATGATAATAATTTCAATGATTTTAAAAATACCTTTTTATTATGACCCCTTACCCCTCTAAGGAACAATTTTTCAAGGCACATGTGATATTATCTTTATCCTTCATCTCCGTTGCACTTGAACGTTTTTACAACTTGCATCCCTATCTACTTTTCTTCATTGATCTTGACCAAGCAAGCAATTCTTTGTTAGGTTATTAGAATAAAGCCACTTTGTAAAATTTAATAACCTACGCAGCCAGTTTAAATTTTCACTGTAATTTTGATGACATATTTTTTATAAAAACTCAAAATTGGTGGGAATTTCAATCGTTGTAGAAACTTTGTCGTAATTGGTTGTCTCTTTCGCTCCAGTGGAATCGTGAGCTTGCGGGCCCCTTTCTGGCTACCTGGATAAGGTGCATCTTTCATTGGCGGTACGAAATTAAAGTCGATTGTTGCGATTCTCTCCGTCGTTTACTTATTTTATAAAAATGTTATATTGTAATGGATACGTATACACTTGCGAACCAAAACGCGAGCCTAACAAATAACAAACAAACAAATTTACGGACTGACGAAATGCAAAGTGGTGTAGTCAAAACAGCACTTTATTTAAGTGTAAAGGTTTATTTTTCTATGAGTTAAAGTTAAGTTATTTTTAGTTAGGTAGACATTGTGCAATTTTCTCTTTTTTATGTTAAAACTTTTAAATTTAATGGGGTATTTTCATGAACACCATTAGAAATACTTGAAAGATTTTATGATTCTGATCATATTACTAAAAATTTATAATTTTAATGTTTTCGTTCAAAAATATTTATTTTAAAAACGATCTAAAACCGGACACTCCGAAACGGATCTACCGAAACCGCCATATTTACAAATAAAAACGAATATGTCGTTTTGGCGGCAAATGGAAAAGGGTACATTATAAATCTTTATAGAAATTTTATTCATCAATATAAAAATATACCGAAAATTCCTTCATTATCATATTTTTACCTTATGTAAACTTGCTTGAAATTTATTGGTAAATGGTTGATCTATCTGCTGCTAACGTTAATCTGTGAGAAATAGTTAGTATGCGAGCTAATTCTCCAGCTTTAATATTTTGTTAATTATTGTCTGCATCTTTGTTTTCTCCTAATAAAATAAAATAAAGTTGCCCAAAGGAGCGAGGCTAGCAGTCTACAATAGAGTGCTGATACCAACCCTGATATATTGCAGTGAAATATGGAACTGGCCGGTGAAGTGTACAAGTTAACTTTAATCAATAGAAATGAGATCCCCGAGGCGTGGGTGTGTAAAACTTTGTAAGAACGTGTTACAAATGTAGAGATCCAGAAAGAGTGCAAGACCGATTAAAAGTCGGTACGCATTTAATAAGATTAAGAAAGGACACTAAGATGGTTCAGATAATGATGGAAAATGTGTGATGTGACATGAACGCCTGAAAAACCCTTGCCCCATTTAATGATCAAATGCTTAAATCGGTTCATGTTAAAAGTCAGAATAACAAACGAGTATATTGTATGAACGTAAATGAAGCCAGGAGTGTGGGACAATGTAGAGTTGTGCAGTAGTTTATCCTCACGGACTACAACAACACCAGCAACAATAATTCAATAGCGGCGAGGTCAGCGAACACGAATAAAATAAAACTGGATAATTTTTATGGCGACATTTGCGTGTGATATCACACGAGGGAAATTAAATTCAAAAGACTTTCCACAAATTAGCATTGTTGATGCATACTAAACAATTAATTGCAATCGCAGTCAGGGAAATGTACTCTTTTAAAAAGAAACGATGTGATTTGCACCAAACAGTAATGTGCGTGGCGTAGGTTGCGAAAAATCTTATACATATGAACAGCTTATTTGTGTGAATACCAGGTACGAATTACAACTGAAAGAAGCCTGAGTGCCTATGGCATGTTGTGAGGTTGAAGGGAGTGGGGAAAGAAAGGCGATGGTGAGGAGGAAGGTTGGGAATAATCTGACTATTCAGATTTGGTAGCCAAATGAATGGTGATCTATCACCAGGGCGATACCGAGATTCTCAAGAGTTCTGAATCTTAATGTAGTGAGTTAAATTATGCATTTAAATTAATGTAGGGTAGAGCAATATTGAACTTTTATAATTACGTAGAAAAATTCTGAATTTCAATATTATGTTCAATTTGAAGAGCTGATTATGTCAATGAAGATGAAGATAATACTAACAAATCTAAGCGAAACATGAAACAGAACAAGATACAGAAAATAAAAATATAACGGTATTAACTGAGAATCGAACCCAGGATCCCTGTCTTGCCGGACAACCTTTTTTTCCACTCAACCATTGAGACCTAATTATTATACGTAATATTTGAAGGTCTCATATTTAAAATTCAGAATTAACAATATTATCTTGCAACTAAATTTTCTCATATTTTTGGCAGCGATCGTTCTGAAACATCACAAAGTTCTAAAGAATTGGTTACTAACCTAGATAGTGCCTCGGATGAATATAGCCTATTTTTATTTTTGATTATGTATTTTTAAATATTAATAAGAGTTAAAAGTACATTTCCTTTTTTTTAAATCGTGGTGTATACAATGTATTATATTTTCATACTAGCTTTATGGCACCACGCGTTGCTGTGGCTCAGTCTGTCTGTGCAGATAGAGAAACAATAGTGCGTGTTGCTTTTACGTCCAATGTATGGCGCTGTTTAAGAAGCATGTTTTTATCTGCCACATGTGACATCTACATAATACAGAATGCAGCGTTGCGTCAAAATTTCACAATTTAGCAATCGGTGTAAGAACTTTGGGAGATTTAAGATTTGCTCAAGAAATATGATAAATATATTTTTGTTTATATCTATATATGTATATAGAAGATAATAGAAATGACGCCACATAATGATTTTGCAATTATTTAAGATATCAAATTTTAAAACCAACAAAAAAATCAAAACTTACAGGCTTTTTAATTACTATTTCAATGTTCGAGGCATTAATAAATGTGTCATGGAAACGATTTTAAAATATATATAATGTGTTGTGAATGTTAATTTCAAAAGCACGCCAATGAACTCCAGGGTATAATCATACCTCGTGAGATAAAATGCCAAAGACGAGTTCGTAAAAGCTTACCACGCTGTAAAAATATATAACCATTAACTTGGTAATTACCGGAAACTCCTTCTAAAGAAATGACCTTTTTAATGGTCTCCGCTGCTGGTTTGAGAGCTAGCGAAATGCATTCAGGTTTTAAAAGCGCCTAGTTCGTTAGAAGTGGTCGTAAACCAACGAGTTAAAAGATTTTTTGCAAAACTTACAAACATGGATGTCATGGATAATATTTATTCCTTAAGGCGAAGCTTAGTGCTAAATCACTATTTCGATTAATCTTTATAACGAATTGGTGTACATTATGAATAAAAAAAAATTTGCTTTAGATAAATTGAAGGTTTTCCTATCGCTTCGCTTGAGTAGAATACAAATAAAAAATAAATTACTAAATAAAAATTATAAATCAAAACTATTATGTATTTTTTCAATAGAAATGTATGAACTCGTAAAGGAAACAACTTAAAAAATAGTATTATAGCTAAAATTATCTGTGACAGTTTGACTTGATTAACTTATTTGCTTTCTTATAATTAATTGCAAAATAAATAAAAAACTAGACTAAACTAATTTCTAGACTCCGTTTTTCAAGCGATTTTAATGCCTATTACCTACAATATAAGGTATACCAAGAATATCCAAATTTTTGGCTTGTAGCTTCCTCTTAAGGCTAGTTACAGTTTTTACCTTAAAAATACAAAGTCTTCGTAAAGAATAAGATTAAGAAAGAGATGCTTAGATCGTTTGGGTAATATTTCCATAAAGATTACTTCTAAAGTATCATGCCGTTTCCTCGTTGGGGTAGGTAAAAAGGAACGACCGCCAAACAACCCGGTATTAGACACACTTCTTCCTTCATTTACATTTATTCATCGTCATTCGTCTCATACAAACCTACTTTTTACTCTTGACATGGCCCGAGTATTTGATTCCATAGATCGTGCCATAATTTTCCTCAGACGTTGCTTATTAATCACTTTAGCACCATATATTCTCAACACTCCTTTCTTCGTCCATCTGAATCTAGATGCCCAAACGACGGTAAAAACTCCGTACTCCGCATACTTCAATACGAATACCGGGTTGTTATTGAAGAAACGGCGTGATGGTTAGTAAGTTAACTTAGGTTAGGTATGTGAGTTATTTTTTTTAAGTGTTCTGTTTTGTCATGGATGATATTACCCGACTTATTTGACTGAACGTAGTCCTGTTTTAAATCGAGATCTTTTCTTTTCGCCTGTCTTCTTTTTCATATTTTGGTGAGAATGCATCATGTTTAAAGTGTCAACAGCGACAGTAAAAATGGTTTTAGATATCTCCAAAAATAATGAAGTTATGAGCTATCGAAGTGAAATTGGGTAAAAAATATATGCATTTGTGTCTTGTGACGTCACATGAGACAGAAAAAAGTAATTATGTGAACCGTGACATCACACGCTTATCTGTCGACCGCAAATATTAACATTTTACGGTTTATGGTTTGGTACCATTCGGCATTTAAAAAAAATAAAATATTTAAAAAGTTACTCAGTCCCCAGCATGCTCTAATTAACATGATATATTCATAAATAACATGAAATTTCATCGAAGGAGACAACCTCATTGTCCGGAGATTTCCATTGGTGTTTTATATATAGATGGGACATGAAGCAACAAAATATATTAGATTTTTTTAACTCCAATTGACGTCCAACGCTCCCTATGATCTAAATAAAACGAATACGGTCTACGCGTACCGCTTATTGCGTTCTAACAGTGAATAGTTTTGACGATATATTAGTACGCAAAGCGCCTCTAATTGTATAGCTCTATGGAGATTTTATCATTTGGATGAAAATTCCTGCAATATTACCCAAAAATTAATTCCTTTGAATTTACCCATCACTAGTCATGGATTTGAACTATTTCACGTGATGCTGGTATTTTTTGTGCAATAGATTAAAAATAATAAATATAATGTTTTGTTCCGTACCCCTGGCACGCTGCGTCAGGTGCGCGCGGGTGGGTGGTTCCTCCGCGCTCCGTCCGCCCGCGCCAGTCGCCGTTCGTCCGGCATTCCAAGAGCGGCGCGTGTTGAGTGCTGCATGTCGCGCGCCATTCAATTCCACAGTCTCGGTCGTTACTCATTACTACACAGGACGTAACTAAACAACAAACACCCCCGTGCAGTGCACGTTGCTTTATTCATTTAAAAAAATAACGTATCTTAAACCCCGTGTATTATACTTACTAAAATAAGTGGTTTATCAAGGAATCTAAACACTCGAGAAACAACAAACAACCACTGATTTCTGCTAAGTAGTATGTACCAACTATGTGAGTGTATCAAGGGATTATCAAGTTTAGTGTTTATCGGATTATCAATAATATAATTTGTGTTATTAAGTGAGTTTTAAATAATCGTTATTTATTATTATTAATATTTAAGTGCATGAGCGTGATTTTTTAGAGCTCATTAGTTGAATTTCGTTGGCTTTGAAATATCTAAAGGATTCGTCCTTTGTTGAGGTTTTAGTAAATGCATCTTTACACAAACATTGCTTTTAAATAATGCAGCAAAACTACTCTTTGAAATTGCATTATTGTTTGTTTTGTTTTTGTCAATATTCGAGTATTCTTAATTTGAATGAAATAATTTGAAGTTACAAAGAAGTTCAAAGCGAATTAATTAGTCAATGTTATTTGATATTTTATGGTTTATTGAATCGTTTGGCAAACAGAACTTTCAACATGGATTATCACAATGGTTTGGTTTCTTTGATGTAGATCTTGATATAGTAGTGACGGTAGCTATAAAAACAAAGCTTTGGTGGAATATTATCAAACTTTATGTCGGCTATCCAAATTTCTAAAATTATCAAACTTTATGTCGGCATTGCAAAATCGAACACTATGAAACTTTATGTTATGTGAGCTTTCCAAATCCGAATTTTATCAAACTTTATGTTATTTGAGCATTCCAAATTCGATTTTTACCAAACTTTATGTGGGTATTCCAAAATCGAATATAATCAAACTTCATGTCGGCTATCCAAATTCGAAAATGATCAAACATTATGTCGGCATTCCAAATTCAAATATACGGTAGGTAGCTACTTAGATATCGACCTTATTTTACCTGCACGAAATTGAATGTGGTATAATAATATTATCGTTACAGCATCTAAATTACCTGCGGCAAAATATTCCACGACCCACCCGCTCTGCTCTGAAGAATTTAAAATTTCAAATAATGTTCCGTGTTCGGATTTCGGCCCACGAACCGCCACCGCTAGCTCTGTGGTATTTTAAATTTTCAACGAACATTCAAAATTTGAATCGACGATTCGTTTAAATTTTAAACTAATATTCGAAACTTGAATCGACGATTAGGAATAAAGTTATTTATGCCGAGTTTTTAACTATTTTTCTTAGTTTATACATATAATGTATTATTACACCTCATCGTAAATTTACCCTCATAGCTCGTGATGTTAGAAGGCATGATTTTTATCTTTATTTTGATTTTCCAGGCAGAAAAAGCTGTATGTTTGTCAGTTTGAATTAATGAATCTGGAAGTCGCGGGTTCGAATCTGTTGTGCACAAGTAAACCTCATTTGATTAAATTGTTTAAACAATGTAATAGTAGATACTCTCCGTATCGCCCTGGTGAAGACCACCATTAAGAATCGAAATGTCGCTTGAAAAAGCTTTAGCCGTATTACCGGATGAATAGCCAGGTACCTACCTTCCTCTTCCCCATCTCCTTCTCTTTTCCACTCCCTTCAACCTTACAGCATACTCTAATCGGTTATCAAACTTTATGTCGGCATTCATTAAAAAATGCCATATCGCTATTTAATTTAACATAAAATCTTAGAAAATAGTACCTACCTAGTTATTATGAAGTTGGTACACAACCCAGCACAGGTCTGTCCCTAATCGGTTATCAAACTTTATAAAACTTTATGTCGGCATTCACGTAAAAAATGCCCTATCGCTATTTAATTTAACATAAAATCTTAGAAAATAGTACCTACCTAGTTATTATGAAGTCGGTACACACCCCAGCACAGGTCTGTTGATAATTTATTCAAGTAACATCAACAATAAACGCAGAGCGGTCGCAGTACTCGCAGTTGGCAACGGAATGTTTCCATGGATAGGCGGTATTTCGTGTTTGGGCGGTGCTTATTATTTATAATACTGCTTTTGGCCGGTGCGACTATTCGTTGTGTCATCCGAACAAACAAACGGTTGCAACAGCAGGTGTGTTGTGTGTCGTCTTTCTCGTGAGCCGGCGAATTTAAAAAAGGCAACAAAGACTAGAAATTTCATAAAATGGAACTAACTTTCTCATTACTATGAGAACACTGAGTAATTACAATTTTAGAACAAATTATAGTAGGAATGTGAGGTTATGTTTGACTTCCGAATCTGACAGATTGTAAATGGATAGGAAAAATTGATAAAATTTCCGTACCTACCTACCTTTCTTTCAACAAGAAACTATTTACGTTGTGGGAGATGGTAAAAGTCCATCGAAGTTCAAATTTTCTCGTGTTTTGACGCAATTTTTGATCTTAGTATGATACGGCTTTGCCGGAAGGTTCTGTTTCAATCTAAATATGCACAAATTATTTAAATGCTTAACCCAAACTCAGAACCTAGTAACCTATGCATGTTTTTTTCATCTCCCCCGACGTAAATAGTTGTTTCTTGTACTAATTAAGTTGAAACGAAGTGCTTCTTCAATCTCGTCTACAGTTTCATGACGAATAGAAGAACAGGTGAACAGAAGAGGCGCAGGACAGGACAATCCGACAATCGGTTACACTCTTGTTTAGTTCTTTTTTCTCGCTCTCTCATATCCTCTCTTTCCTACTAAACGTCAGTCTAACGGTCGTTACTCAGTTAGATTAAACATATAAAAATAACAAAAAATTATTATAAAATGTTTTTTTTTTAGTTTTGGTGAACATTTAATTTTTGGTGATCAGTGATTTTGTGCATGATAATTATTGCGACATTGCCCATGTTTTGTTGACGTTATGTGAATGTTTTTTTCTTTACGAAGATAGAAAAAAAAGATATCTGTGGAATTCCAAATTCAAAACATTCGAAATAAGTGAAGTTTAACTTTCAAGTTAGAGACTAATGTATTTGAAACGTCGAATATATTATCGTCATTATTATCATCATGGGAGAATCTTGACGATGCTTGACGACTTCGAGATGAAGAATTAAAGTGAGTATTATTTGAGTTCTTTTGAAGTTCTTGGTCATTTGTTGCTCAGCCGTCAGCGATAAAATAATTACACGTTGTTTTTGTAAACAGAAGCGAATGGTGTAAACATCGGATCTTGATTGAGAATTTTATGATTTTCTTTGTTGACGTTTTGAAAATAAACTTTTCGTCATTGGCGGAAGTAAATAGATCGAAGAAGAAAAACGTGGTGTTAGCTTTGTATCTTGTGTGCTGGTTTATTCAATTTTTCTATAAAGGTGTTTTTGTTGACTTTTATAACACGATTTCGTTCGAGTTTAGACAACCTTTATAATAATTTAACAGTTTAGAAATATGAATCAAACAAGATGGCGTCCTGTTTTTATTGTTTAGTTAAATTAAACCTTCGAAGCTCCGTAGCTTGCGATGGTTTCAAAGTTCGAGAGATTTTGTTGCATTGTAATATAATCAGATTTTAAATTTAATTTTAAGACTGTCCCTGTTTTACACATTTAGAGAATCCGAATCAATTGATTTAAAATCATTATTTTATTCACCAAACTACCTATCACCTATCGTGGTTTTCTTGACAGAAATCATAAAGTGACAAAATATTCCTCCAGTTAAAATAAAAAAGAGTAAATTTTTTGAAATGCACTTTTATTCATCAATTACAACTGCTTTTATGTGTGAATTTAACTTTTTTTATTCATATAACTATGATAAAATAGAAAAAGATTCACTGACGGATTGTATCAGATAATTTGAACAATTCTTCAAATTTAATAGTTAATTTTCAAGTTCTGTCAAGTAACTGGCCTATAATGATATAATAACAGATGAACTTGAACAGGATATTCACAGAACCCGAAAATGAACGTTGAAATTTGATGAATTGTTCAAATTGTATGAAACAACCCATCCTTACATACTTTTTGATTTAAAAATTTCATGTAACAACGAATTGTAATATTTAATGTATTAAAAGTCATTATAATATGTGTTAGTGATTTTGTATTTTGGTATTCATATGTATCTCGCCATACATATTGGTAGTGTATGGCCAGCGATATGCTGAAATATGTGTATAACGTAATGAGTCGCCTACCATATTCGATATAATGACTTATTTACTGGATAAAGTATTTAAAAATGGGCCTATTGTGACTTCTAACAGTAAACCGACGCTTTGTGATTTCATGGAGTAGGAATTATTATTTTAAATATATACTTAAACACTTGTCGTTATCTGGGAAATAATGTATCTTGGACTATATTCTTATCTTTAAAACAAGCGCGTTGTTTGTTAACAAAGATATAATGCAATATTTTTAACTTGCTTGCCTGCCATCGACATAACCAACAACTAACTACTAAACAAAGCATCCACTCAGAGCACTGAGAAGCGCTCAGACTGTTCATTTCCAGCATTACAGTTTCCCTTCCCCCTTCATTGTGTTATCTTTTTCCCGCATGTATTTAATGTGGATATTTATCCCTTCTTCGTTAAACAAAACACCGCATTTTTGTTTTATTGTATTCGTAGAACAGACTCGTGAAAAGGCACGGAAATTATGACATCTATCAATACAAGAAACGTTTTATTAATACTTATATCGAAGGAGAAATATAGCATGAAAGGGATGGTCATTCCAAGAATATGTGTGTACGAATGAGCTATGCCCACTGGACCTACTTCAGTGAAACTGCGCACATTGTCTCGGTAACGTATCACTCTGTTAATTCATATAAAAGCGTCTGTCAAACATTTTAACAAAACACATATACATTTCGAATAAAGAATTAATCATTTTGTTTCCTACTGTATCACTTGTCTGATATGATAACCAATAAGCAATTTCATTTTTTTAAATTCAAAGTTCTTTGTATTTCAATAATGTTACGTATTACGCAGGAATATTTCACATTACCCATGCACTAACAACCGAAATTAGTATTTTAGATCGTAAATATAGAACTATTCATCCATTCATGTGCAAATATCGCAATATATCCTGATTTAAAAATTCTATTTTACTAGAGGGTTGGGCCATGAACCATGGTTCCAGGGTTCCATAGCAACTAAGGATGATGGCAAAATACTTTTGATAAGTTATCACAAAAAAAAACTATCATATCAACCTTACCTAACGTAACCAATTTTTTATAACTTTATATCACTTTTCAAGACTGTGTTGAATTGCCACTATCCTGAATTGCCCGGTTACCATTCGTATGAAACCGAGCGCTCAACGCGTTAACGCCACATTGGTAATCCATACTACTGCAAATCGAATCCATGCACCGCCTTTGTAATAGTATAATATAGATCTAATACGCCTAAACTTTTAATGAGAGAGCTAGGTATAATGCCAGTAGCCGAAATAACGAATGGTAATATTTTTATAGTCTGAGAATGCCAAATTCTTTTTATTTCGTTTCCTAAATCTGTGTATTTTCTTATTTTTTCATTAACAGATTTTTGAATGTTACAGGAATTTGGAATAGCGACATCAATGATATAAGTTATTTTTTTAATTTTGTCATGTAAAACTATATCGGGTCTATTATGACTAATCGTTCGGTCTGTTAGTATAGTTTTATCATAATATATTTTATAAAATTCGTTTTCTAAAAATGAATTTGGTTCGTATTCATAATATGGTACTATATTACGGCAGTCAATCAAGTTATGTTTAATTACCAAATTTTGGTGAATTATTTTTAAAACTTGATTGTGCCTAAATGTATACTCGGACGGTGCTAATATAGAACATCCCGATATAATATGTTCTATAGTTTCCGGAAAAGCCAAACATTTTCTACACAAATCATCAATTTGATTTGTATCTTTGATTATATGCTTTCTATAATTTTTAGTATTAATGACTCTATCCTGAATGGCAAGCATAAATCCTTCTATTTCTGCGCTCAACTCTCCAATACTCAACCATTTGTTTGACGAAAATTTGTCAACATACGTTTGGTTGAGATAATTGAAGTGTTTTGCGTGTAAAATTTTATTTGACCAGGAATCTAATAATTCCTGGTTTGGATTTATAAAAATGTTGGCATTCTCATCGTATAAATTTAAAGGTGTAATATTTCTATCTGCCTTGCATATTATTTTGTGCATTTCTGAGCTATGAGATTTCCTATGGAAAGCTCATAGCTCAGAACGCGTTACGCTCAACGCGTTAACGCCACATTGGTAATCCATACTACTGCAAATCGAATCTATGCACCGCCTTTGTTTCTACCTACACCACCGCTTTGATATTTTGATAGCGACAGTCGATTATGCACATTTACATCCCATATCCCCTTTGTTTCCATTTTTGAAAATAGAAATGTTGCTTTAAATTACTGAAGCTATGTAGATCTATATGACAAAATTTTCCCAATGCTTCTTCTCATTACCTCACAACTTTTCCCCATCCTTCAGAAGTGAGGGACTTTCTGTATTTATTTATTTGACACTAATTTCTCCACAAATCTTTTCATAATACGTCATGTTTTTGATCTTGAACTATTTCAATCTGTTCTACCACGGCGATATAATATGCCTTATCGAATGATTCTGATTAGTACTTGCAACTTTGACTAGAATCGATTGGCAAACAACGCTTGTTCAGTTTAAAAAAGGTACTGGTATGTTTGAAAATCGAATAAATTACTTGGCGAGTTCTATTTAGAGGCAGAGATTTTTTTACATGTAAAATCGAACCAATCTGTAAATATTTACAGTGGTGTGCGAATTATTTGGGACAAGAATATTAACTTTTTTTTTTTATTATTTTTATTTTTATTTATTATATAAGTACATTTTTGTTTATTTATTACAATATATGATCACTATTTCAAGACCCCTCTTCCATAGAAGCATTAGCTTGTGGCTGGAAGAGGAGTGTACATTGTTTTATTACAATAAGTAAGTAATTAAAAATTAAATGATTTTAAACTTATTTGAAGTGAGTTATTCTTAAGATTAATTCAGTTGGAAACATTTTTATTTTTTGTAAGTTTGTCTTTAAAATATTTTTTCACAGTGTTTATCATTTGGATGTTATCATTAATGTTTCTAATATTTCAGACTTTTATTGATATAACAGTTCATTTTCACAATTTCGAGTTAAAACCTGTAACCTACTTTAAGTTAGTTAGTATTATTTTTTTGTATAGTACGTAACTAGTTAGTATTTAGTACGAAGTATAAATTCAACGAATATCAATCAATGTTAATACATTTAATTTTTTAAATGTTTTTATAGTATTTTCACTGTTTTTAGTAATATTGCCGAAACAATTAATAAAGAATAACGATAATGATGGCATTTTTATCTTGACCAATACATTTTCTATAACGATTTAATGTTGCATTTGGGTTTTGCCGCCAAAACGATATGTTAGTTTTTGTTTGTGAATGTGGCGTTGTTGACGTCACATCGACTAACATCGGTAACACCCATGGACCTAAAAAGCCCTGAACAGAGCATTAGTGCGGTTTTGTATGAATGGCATTGAAGCCCAATCTGGGTTGTTGGGAAATTGCTTGGCAACCATCTTGTATGACTAACTTTTGAACTGATTTGTATGCAAAGTGGTACATAATGACCCATGTTATTTTATTTTCGTGTCGTTGATGTAGTTATGACGGCTTATGATTTTTTCTATCGTATTGAGACAAGAAATGGGAAATGTCATTAAAAATTGTCGAATTGCTCCGTCCAGGGCTTTCTAGGTCCATGGTGGCAGCCAGTCAGTAGCTTTTTCTTTGTCATAATGATGTTGCAGCTAGTTCGAGTCATTTAGGAATGTGCAGTTTTGATCGTTTTTAAAATCAGTAATTTTCAATGAACAAATTCAAATTATGCATTTTAGAACGATGGTTAGAATCAGAAAAAGTAATTTTATATCTTCCAAACATTTTTAACCGTAAAATACGTTTGTGAAAATACTACTCCCTTTCGAGTGTCAGAAGCAGCATACACCTCAGAACTTCTTCTTATTTGATGGTGTTCATTTTTCGTCTTTAGATTTCCAGTATCAAACTTCACTTTCGGGATCACTTTTCAATGTTTGAAATCTCTAAGAAAATGCTTGTCCCATTAAATTCGCACAACACTGTACCTAACTAGTACCTATCGACACGTTCAAGTCTACTATGATTGGCCATGTGACAGCCTGTATATTTTTTGTATGGAATGTGGACTGGGCTTATGCAATAATTTGATTACAAGCCAACTGGTTTTGCGGATTCGTGACCGGGAAAGAATAAAATGTAAAGTCGATGAAAATGTACCGTTGATGCTGTGACGAATCGGATAATGGCTGACGCGGTTCGATGGATTCTATTTGTCAATGGATGATGGGTGTCTATTCGTTTTGCACCCATCTAAGTTTGCTTTTTTGGTAGCAGTGTCAAATCTGGGGCCTAGCATGAAAGCCATAATCGGCGTGATAAAAGTCTTTAGTTAAATGTACTAATTTTGGTAGCCGGAGAACTCAGGACAGTGGCAATTCAACACACTTTTGAAAAGTGATATAAAGTCGAGATTTAGCATTTTTTTATCATCACTTTTCGGAAGGGTGATAATTAATTAATTATCATACTTAATATGGTAACTTCGGTTGTCGGTGCATGGGTGCATGCGTGCAGTGATGTCAAAAATTCCTGCGTAATGCGTAAAATTATTCAAGATCAGTGAACTTTTCATTTTCGAAATTGGAACTCACAAGCAGTATAAAATATTATCCACATTACTTTATTCTTTATTTGAAACTTGTATTTATTTTGTTTAAATGTCTTACAGTTGTCATAAGTTTACTAACATTTGAAAGGTTAATTTCTTCTTTTGAAGGTGTTTTTTTACAAATACTTCACGAATCCTAAAATTATAATATCCCGTGATTTTTCACGTCTGCGGTTGTTAACAACATTGGTGATTAGTCGACATTGAACTTGAAAAAAATTACATTATTTTTTTTATGTTGGACAACAATATCGTGAACATACCGAGACCGTTCGCTTCTTATAATATTTGTACAGCGCCCTTGAAGTGATTTTTCACAAAAACAACGCTATACAAATACTATCCGATTATTATTATTATCATATGCTTGGCTACATGTCAAAAAACATGGCGGCCAAAATCTGGCACTGTTATCAATTTGCATAAATGCACAGGCTGTCTTTTGATCGAACGCTGGCAGATTTAGGCCGAGACAGTTCCACAATTGATTGCGCTGCAGACCGTTATCCTACTTTAGCGAACTTTATTTTTCAGCGCAGTCTTACAGCACTCGGTTTATGTCCTTTCCTAAGGTCTCACAATATCTGAGTGTTGGTTATACATAACACCTTCATCGATGCAAAACAGTTTTATTTTTTATTTTTTAAATTCTAACATAACACCTTCACCCTCTCGTATCTTAACTTATAAGGAGGATATCTATAATCCGGTTTGATCAGTTCTCTCGCATCCGTTCTGATAATATCTTGCGTTTTTACGACCCTATTTTGCATTTGCTTGTAAGTGCGTCAGGCTGGAACCTTGGCGGTTTCATCTGGACAGGAGAGTTGACCATTGACTTACAAGTACACATATACAAAGTATAAAATTTTCTGGTCAGTTGGAGCGTCGCGCCACTATTGTCAAAATTGTTTGACTGACGATACTATGAGTATCGACTTCTTTTGATAGTATTCCTTAAAAATATTAATTTATTGGTGGTTATGGACCTGCCCATAGATAATGAAAACAAGTTAATTAAGGGAAATGAGCCATGAACCGTCAGTATGAATCGTTCAACCATATTCTGTAATTCGCATCTACGCACTAATATATGAGTAGGGCCACACGAAGAAAAAATATGATTTTGAATATTGCTAATTTATTTGATATCTCTTAAAATTTTTCGTAATCCGGTTAAAAACGGGATTGACGAATGAATTGATGTATTATCACAATGTCGGAACACGTGTTAAATAAATCGCAATATTTCCGCATTTCGTCATTGTATATTATCATATATTCCGATATATTGGGAATTTACTAAACGTTTATCAGGAAACGGCCTGCAATCCCCTTTTTGTCCGGATAACCGATTAATTGAAGAGAT
Organism: Hesperophylax magnus; assembly: GCA_026573805.1. Taxonomy (NCBI): domain Eukaryota; kingdom Metazoa; phylum Arthropoda; class Insecta; order Trichoptera; family Limnephilidae; genus Hesperophylax; species Hesperophylax magnus. The sequence goes on from JAIUSX010000012.1 coordinate 22,505,375, forward strand.
TTTTAGTAAATTTGCAATACTTATTTTTGTCCGTGTGTGTAAAGAGGCGGTTCATCCCCTCTGCGTAATCTTGCGGGGAAACCACGTGATATTTAGTTGGTTGGCGGCATGTAAAGTACTTGGTTGTCAGTTGTCATACTGCTGAGAAGGGTATAATCTGTCATTCAAGGTTATTACAATACAAAACAAAAGCCGACACTCTTTCTGAGAATCATATGGATAGCCGATAGTTCGGGCAAATTACCGAATAAATTGTCAAATTCTCGGAACGAGGGTTCAGTGCCGAGTGCGTGACTCAAGTCAGGTCTGGCCGTTAGACACAACACGACAGATTTACAAACGTGCCCGTACAGGTTATAAAGGGGAACCAACGAACGATGCACGCGAACAAAAAGGATATAACCATTACAAACAAAACAGACAGAGATGTGGATCCTATGGATGTCGCCGATCTACGACCAAATTGCACAGACTATCAAAACGGAGGAGCCAATGAAAGTCATGAGTTTGGTGTGTAGAAGCGTTGTGCGAGTGGTTTCATACTAAATCAGTGATTCCCAACATGGGTCATGGTCGCCCCCTGGGTAGGCGTTGATGATATCCAGATCCAGATTCCTCGAAGGCAAATGGTGGGCGGTGAAAAGGTCCAAGGGGCGGTGAAGAGTTGAAATGGAAGTCAGAAGAATTTAAAAAAATACATTTTCCTAATGAATTCAAATAAGACGTAGTTGCTTAGTTGCTGCAGTGTTATTGATAGATTAATATTATTTTTGTTATTGATAATATTGTTTCAAAAAACTTTTTTCTTATTTAGAAAACAACATTTCCGGCTTACAAAATAATCTCAGAATGTTAAAAATACACCCACATACATCGATATGAGTGGAAAATGTCGCTTGTGCAAGGATGGAGGACTAAAATAGTAGAGCATCGAATCCCCACTATCAACCGTTGGTAGAAATATTTAAAAACTTTCACTTTTTCGGCTGCGGTGCTTTTACCGTGGGTTTTTTTAAAGTTGGGGAGGCGCTGAAGAAAAATATACCTGGAAAGTGGTCGGTGAGCCAGATAAGGTTGGGAACCTCTGTACTAAATATGTCTGTCTTATCACAGGCAATGATGCAACCTCTTGTTACTTTATTACGTTCTAAGATCACCCTATCATGTTTCTCCTTCGCCACTTGCACCGGCCAAGATAAGAACAGAACTTCTGTCTCATTGTAATTTGATACAAGCTGCATTATGTTTTCAGTTCACACGGCGGGCAATGGGAAATGAACATGCCAAGCAATGCAAGCAATTTACTTCAGCAACAAGGCGGTTGGTTGGTTATAAGATAAGGCTGTAAGATGAGCCAATTTTGCCTCGAGCCTTGTAATGATCGACCAATAAAGCAATGCCCAGATATTGGACATGGTCAGATTCATTCACGGTAATGAATCAATTCAGTCTGATACTGCATGTTCAAAGAGCTAATTCATGGAATTAATTCATTTCGTTGTTTGATTCGATAATGGATTTTGAAGGTATTATACATTTTAGGAATTTGCATATAAATCAGTTATCGATATTGAAATTCAAGTAATACACAATAGTGCTAAAATGGTACTGCTGGCCCTGTACAATTAACAAGTGCGGTCCCGCAGCCACCGTTTTACAGCACCAAAACACATTTCATACAGACATTTTTTTTTGACTCTGCACGGGCGGTCCTTTGATATTTTTTTATTTTTATTTTATTTTATTTTACAGTTTACATAAAAAAATCAGTGTTAGCAAAATACAGGTTACATAAAAAATATCAGATTTAACAAAATAAAGGTTACATAAAATATAAGAGTTTTAAAAATATAGGTATGATAGAGTACAGATAAGTGAGACAAAAAATAGAAAATCTGCCAAAAACCTCCAAAACAACGATAATGTTAATAAGAAGGTATAAAATTAGTTGATAACAATAGTTTACTAAGTAGGTAGAAATAGTTCGCACATATTACGTTTAAAGTTTGCAAAGTTCAAATTATTTTCAAATACATTTATATTGTTTAAGTATTTGTTACCAAGACTGTGTAAACGTTGTATTGGAAAGTGAAAACCACGGAGGAGTGAAACCAAGAGAGTGGAGGTGGTCATAGAAACTTTTTCTAAGACAATTTTGACACCAGTTTGCGGTAAGAAGTAAGGTGCGGGCGGTGAGTGTGGGTATGATTTAAAATGGACACACCCATCCATCTAGCCAGAATGGGGTAAAATCCTCAGTTTTAACCACTTAACACTATTATTTCTTATATTATTTAATTTTTGTAAATTAATTACAAGGGTTTTTAATGACAATACATATAATATCACATATTAATAAACTTTCTTCTATTAGATATCTTATTGGTAAAATACACAACAACAAAAATAAACAAAACCTAGATGAAAAATTATTACAAAAAAATAGTCAGTCAAAGTAAGAATTCGTAATGGTATCAATGCTGTACCTGATAATAATACCCATTTTGTATTTATTGATTTTTCACATTTTCACAGCGCATCAGTCATCCAATTTTTTTTTAATGCTTCCGATTTTGTTGTCCGGGTTAAATCTTCCCCATAGGAAAAACTAAACCCTTCCACTCACTTTTCCACAAATGATCAGCTAGTCAATCAACACTATGCAAGTGCATTACATAAGTAAAATAAATACAAAACAATACAAGAACAACAACACGTCAACTCACCAGAGATCAAATGGGAAAAAAAATTCACCGACTCCAGATATTTTCATATCAGAGGGTTCGGCTCGGTAGAACTTCTAACAGGGCCTATAAATCCTACTGATCCCTCAACATAAATATTTAAAAAATCTTTCGTTATCCTACATGTATTCAAAATGACCGACTTTTGCATCTTTATATATAAATTTTTTGATAGATCTAATACGCCTAAATTTTTAATGAGAGAGCTAGGTATAATGCCAGTAGCCGAAATAACGAATGGTAATATTTTTATAGTCTGAGAATGCCAAATTCTTTTTATTTCGTTTCCTAAATCTGTGTATTTTCTTATTTTTTCATTAACAGATTTTTGAATGTTACAGGAATTTGGAATAGCGACATCAATGATATAAGTTATTTTTTTAGTTTTGTCATGTAAAACTATATCGGGTCTATTATGACTAATCGTTCGATCTGTCAGTATAGTTTTATCATAATATATTTTATAAAATTCGTTTTCTAAAAATGAATTTGGTTCGTATTCATAATATGGTACTATATTACGGCAGTCAATCAAGTTATGTTTAATTACCAAATTTTGGTGAATTATTTTTAAAACTTGATTGTGCCTAAATGTATACTCGGACGGTGCTAATATAGAACATCCCGATATAATATGTTCTATAGTTTCCGGAAAAGCCAAACATTTTCTACACAAATCATCAATTTGATTTGTATCTTTGATTATATGCTTTCTATAATTTTTAGTATTAATGACTCTATCCTGAATGGCAAGCATAAATCCTTCTATTTCTGCGCTCAACTCTCCAATACTCAACCATTTGTTTGACGAAAATTTGTCAACATACGTTTGGTTGAGATAATTGAAGTGTTTTGCGTGTAAAATTTTATTTGACCAGGAATCTAATAGTTCCTGGTTGGGATTTATAAAAATGTTGGCATTCTCATCGTATAAATTTAAAGGTGTAATATTTCTATCTGCCTTACAAATTATTTTGTGCATTTCTGAGCTATGAGCTTTCCTATGGAAAAAATTTCTTAGCATTTCTACCTGATTATGTTTCAAAGAAGTTATTTTGACTATGCCTCTACCTCCTAAATTTCTAGGTAAATTAACTCGTTCTATAGCTGAATTTGGATGATGGCAATTAAATTTTGTTAGTGTAGTTCTAATTAATCTTTCTAAGTTATCTAAATCTGTATTAGACCATTTGATTATGCCAAATGAGTACGTTAATAGAGGTATTGCCCAAGTATTTATTGCTTTTACTAAATTTTTAGCAGATAGATTGCATTTTAAAATTTTCCTGATCCTAGTTTGAAATTTAATCCTAATATCATTTTTAATACTAGTATGGTCTAATCTATTTGATTGTGGGTATCCTAAATACTTATAAACCTCATCCCTTTTCATACTAGTAATTTGGAAATTTCTAAATATACTCTCGTCCCCATCTACAATTTTGCCTTTCTCTATATGGATCGTTCTACATTTATCTAAACCAAAAGTCATTTTGATATCATCTGAAAAGTTTTTAACTACCTCGATCATTTTCTCTAAATTTTGTTCAGAATTCGAAAATAATTTTATGTCATCCATATATAATAAATGCGAAATTGTGCTACTCTCCCTTGTATTACCCTTAACTTTTATTCCAAACTTGCTTTTAATTAACATTTTAGATAGAGGATTCAATGCTAAGCAAAACCAAAGAGGACTCAATGAGTCTCCTTGAAAAATTCCTCTTTTAATTGAAATGCCCGGTATTACTATTTTCTTACCTTTTAAATTGATAAGTAAATTGGTATTCCAAAAGGACATAATATTTTCCAAAAAGCTAATAATAATGGGGTTAATTTTATATATATTTAATACTTTGATCAGCCACGAGTGCGGGACACTATCGAAAGCCTTTTGGTAGTCTATATAGCAAGTATGTAAATTACGTTTTCGAGTTTGAATCTGTTTTAGAATTACAGAATCGATAATTAATTGTTCTTTACATCCCATATGTTTTCTGCGACAACCTTTTTGTTGTTCAGATAAAATATTTTTTTCATCTAAATGAGTATATATTAAATCTGTTAAACAAGAGGTTAAAATTTTGTATATTGTCGGTAAACATGTAATGGGTCTGTACTGAGAAGGATTATTAATATTTTCGCTTTTGGGTAACATATAAGTAATGCCCTTAGTTAGAAAATTTGGAAAATTTTGAGGTTGACTGACAAATTTTGAAAGATTTTTTGCCAAAAGAGGATGTAAAGTAGTCAGACGTTTGTACCAAAAATTATGTATCCAATCGCAACCCGTGGCTTTCCAATTATGAGTATTTTTAATAATTTTGGTTAACAATTCAACCGATATATTAGAAAAACTCATTTGTTCAATACCTGAAAAATTGAGTTCTTCATTTTCTATCCATGGAGTTGAATCGTTATGTTTTATATCTTTACTCCAAATTTTAGTCCAAAAATCGCGCATATCTGATTCAGATGGCAACGGAATATTATTATTCGAAATAATATTTTGTTTATCGTCAAGTTTGGAATAAAATATTTTTTCATTTTTCTGGAATAAATAATATTTTTATTTATTATTATTTTAGGTACTTAGGTATAATTGTTAACAATTATTTCAATTGTTAACCTCACTAGTAGTTCAGTCGTTTGGAAGTTATACCTGTGGTGAGAGCTACCGAAAAAATTGACGAGAAAAGTTTTTAGATCGTAAAATTCTCTAGAAAAATAATAATAATACTTTTTTCCCTACCAAGCACCGTTATCGAGTTATCGCGATTTCAGACCGTAGTCTCTCACGTACTCGTATGCTTTTGGAGAGTAAAAGTTTAACGTCAAAGCAAACGAACGGAGTTCGGGGGAGTATTTTTTTCCATCGCTCTTCCCTGAGATTTAGCCACCTGCCGTAAAATGAGTTCCTTAGCCTTAATATTCACTGAGGATAATGTATCCCCATCCGATTCCAAAAGCAAACTTTTATTTTGAAGAGTATTCAGTAGTGACTGAATGCTGGATATCTGGAAAGATTGATTAAATCAGATTACTTCTTTACTGCTGAGAACACAATTAATATTAAATACTGTTTCTAAACTTCCACGAAGTCACAGATAAAGTGTATCAGAATCGTTTCTGGTGATATTTGATCATCACTCAGATAAAACGTAAAACTAAAAAAGTTTACAACGTGAATGCTATACTAAACAAGGTTGTAATAAAACATATACCATACCTTCAGTTTTAAACGCCTTACTTTAGTCTGTAAATTTCTTATTTTCAGACCCTTTTTTTATGTCATTAAATTTTAAACGCAAAATTTCTTTCCTCAGTTTCTGTTTTCTTGGGGTATCTTGCTGTTCTAACGAAAGTGGTTCCTACAAAAAAAAAATCAAAACCAAGTCTTCAACAGATTCCATAATCCATGGCACTAATGGCCATAACTGGTAATCATAGCTACTCTTTGGAATAAGAACGTCCCATCTCACAAATCAATGCTGTGCGATTGTAAGCTCTAAAGTAAGTTTCTTCAAAGCCCAGTATCGCATAACTTTGCCATCATCTATTCCGTCAAGTCGGCTACCTGTGACAGAAGCGTGCGGAAAACGAGCAATTTATTATAAAAAACAGCAGTAAAAATACTTACAGGTGGAAGGTATTGCCATCTGTAGTTTTTAACTGTTTTGCTGAACGGTTTTTACAGAACTTCACACTGCACTTCATCGTTTAAAAGTAACAAAAGCACTTTACAGATTATAAAGGAAACGTCTGCTCATGCCGAGTGGTGAAATTATACTGGCCTAGTAAGCCCGGTAAGCCGCGCCCATTTCACGCCCATTTGGGCTTGGTTCATCTTGTTTGATGCGCCGGGCTTGGTTGCCCTAGTGCCAGCTCCACTCTCTTCCTTCCTCCGTGGTGAAAACTATAGTTGGAATGAGATGTATGTATGTAAAATGTTGATATTTGCCTAGTTGTTCGTGTAGGTATGTGTAGATTTATTAAATGCAGTTCACAACAATCGAATTTAGAGTTCAATAATTTTAATAAAAGGGTTAGGTCGTTTATTTTTCTTCTGTTTTCTAATGTTGGAATATTTAAAAGATGCATTAACGACATGTAATTTATGTGTTCTAAAGAGATGTTAAGTTTAAACTTTACGAAGCGTAGAAATTTTCTTTGAATTATTTCAAGATTATGAATATGTACATAGTAAAAAGGCGACCAAACTATGGAGTTATGCTCTATCAGGCTTCTAACAAGGGATATGTCAAATAGTTTATGATTTGTAAAGATTCGAAGTTTTTAATTGTTCTTAATATAAATCCTAATGTTTTCATACCCTTATTCACAATTTGTTGAATATGGGCCGTAAAGTCAAGTTTCTCATACATTAGATATATTCCCAGATCCCCCCATTCTTTAGACCACAGGCGTCAGGTAGAAATGCTGTCATTTTTCTACTGGTATTTAAATATAAGAAGCTCCGAGGAATGTTTGCTATAATAATAATTTTGTTTTTGCCACGAAGCTTAAGATTGAAACAACAATAAAACATATAAAGAACATTGTCGAATTGAATCGCGAGTCTAAGTTTGAACGGAAATGTTAAGGCCGAGTGTAGTTTTTTATTAATTTAAAATAATGATAATATTATTAAGCAAATCGATAATGATAGTGTTTTCAACAAGTAAAATTTTTTTTATACATTTTTTAAATTAACATAGGCTTAGTAATTATCCAAATCAAATCGAAAATATGACCTTTTTCAGACCGTAATACGTGCGTTTTAAAAAATACTATTAAAGGCTGAATATCTGCAAAAAATACCTGAAGGGGTTTTCTTTAAACGTACGAAAAAAAAAACTAAAAAATAAATAAAATAGGTTCGTAGTTTAATTTTTTCATAAACACTAATTGTTCTTGTTTTTAAAATGCAGATTATAAAACTTTGGATACGTTTATTTAACAAAACTAAACGATAAATTATTGGTATTATATTTTTCCATTTTTTAAAGTTAATTTAATATTTTTTATACTAAAATTTAAGAAAGAACACATAGATTTTTAAATTACTTTTAAAATAGGCCGTCTGGTGCCGCCTATTTGAAAATTTCAATACGGTAGAACATCGAACTAAAAGCTTCTTTTAAATATCCCAACAGATGGCGCTATCATGGTCGGAGTCTTGGTTATTGTTTATTTTTCAAACCGATTGTATTATTAAGTTTTTGTTAGCATGAGTTATGCTATTCTGTACATTATACTGTAAAACTCTCGACTCGAAGTTTGCGGGATCGAATCCCGAAGTGGGCAAGTAAATTTTATTTGGTTAATTTGTGTTATTCACAATTAATGAATTAATATACGTATGGTATATTCGCGGTACGTTCCATAGTGAAAGATACTCTCAGTATCGCCTGGTGTAAGACCACCATTCAGAATTGAAACGTTGCTTGAAATGGCTTTAGCCGTGTTTGGTGACCAAATCTGAATAGCCAGGTAGATTCACTTATTCAATAAATAATACCCGTTCTACGGTCTAAATTTAAATAATGATTTTTGCTCTTTCATCAGGGCGATACTGATAGTATCTAATGCTCTGAAAAATGCCGCAAATATAATACTTATGTGCATGTTCGTTTCAAGAGACAGAAGGTCAGCGGTCCTATATCGATTTATTATTGTTTTTGTAAATTATTCTCAAAAAACATGAATGAAAAGACCAAACACAAATAACCTGACTGCCATATGTTGTGGTTAGAGTATTTTGAAGCGAGCAAGCGTAATTACTAGTGCCACGTAATTATGGTGCACGTGTGAGTCAACGCTCAATTAAATCAAATTTCCTCTGAAGCAGATACCACCAAACTGCAAATATTGACAATCGGTCAAGCAGACAATCCTCTCTGGATGGAGGCGAGGCATAAACGGCTCACAGCTTCGAAGTTTGGCGTTATATATAAATTAAGAAATTCTACACCCCGACACAATACTGTCAAGAATTTGCTTCTGAGGAGAGACCTCATGACCAAAGCCATAATCTATAGCAGAATCAAAGAAAAGACTGCGATTGACTTGTACGAGGAAAGATACAAGGTAAAAGTGTCGCCATGTGGTATTTTTGTGAGAAAGGAATGGCCATACTTGGGGGCAAGTCCAGATGGATTGGTTGGAGAAAATGGTATAGTAGAAGTAAAATGTCTGCCCTCAATCGGAAACAAAACTATTTTTGACGCAACTCTGGAAGATAATATCTTCGTTGCCGTGCAGAATGGAATAGTTGTGTTGAAGAAGTCACATAATTATTCATTTCAAGTTCAAGGACAATTATTCATTACAAGAAAGGACTTCTGTGACATTATAATTTATTCTGAAAGTGGAGTAGAAGTAATAAGAATATATCCTGACAATGAATTTGAGCTAAAAGTGTTACCACGCCTGACAAAGTTTTTCAACGAATCACTTTTGCCAGAGTTAGCGGATAGCCGAATTCAACGCGGTATGAAAATTAGAGAACCTGACCATGTTGTCAATGCTCTACAAGCCAAAGTTTTAAAAGCCAAAAATGTAGTTTAGTAGTGTTTTACAGTATAATTGGCTTATAAATCTGTGTTGCGTCGGTTGTGTATTGATGTTTGATCTATTTGTTTGTGTTAGTGTGTTTGTATTTTGTATTTTTACGGTTCGCTAAAACTTCTCCTATACTTGCGAACAAGTTATTCACATGATTTGCTACAGTTTCTGTACTTGTATTGGTATCTAATTTATTAATTTAATATTTAGATGTTCAATAGTATTTTTCTGTTTGTATTTTTGTGTGTATGTAACTTCTTTTAATATTTTCCATATTTACTTTGGGTTATTTTTTTTCAAGTTTTTCTTTATAGTACAATTCTTTAGCTATTCTAATAGTGAAGATGTTTCTATATCTTTTATAGTAATTAAGTTGTACCATGCAGGGCCGGATTAAGCATGTCGGAGCCTCTAGGCAATGCACGTCTCGGGGCCCCTTCATCCTTTTTTAACTTCAAAAAAAAATTTTTTCTTCCACAACGTAAATATATTCATATTTAATTTATTTTTATACAACATTACGAAGGTATGCCTATAATTGTAAGATAAAGTACTTGAACTATACATCTATGGATATTATTATGGATACGGCACTGGTTCCATGTCGTACGGTGTATTTTTAATTTGTTTATGAATTTTGTCTCGTTTCCCTATGTTATCCATAACATTGTATTAAATTTATCCCAGGATTTTTCGACATTCTTATTTGTGCTATAATAGCACCGTTACTTTCTACTAATATTGTTCTATGCTATAACAGCACTATTATTGTTAATTTTTGTTATCTTTTCATTACCTTGTATACTCGTATACTGCATATTCTTTATTAAACATTATTTTATCAATATTTTGTAAGGAGCACTGTAGGATTATTTTTAATTTTGTCATAGTTTTAAGCGCACTTGAAATGAAATAACACAAAACTGCGATATACAAATATTACCTTATTATTAAATTGTTAAAGCAAACCATTTCTCATTAGTCATTACACACGACGGAATTTTGGCACTTTTTATGCATTTTACTTAGTTGTAGCAGTATAGTTGAATACATAAAATATTGTTGAACTAATCTCTCGCTGACATCGGATTAGCGGGTACAAATTCTCATTTTATGAAAATATTATAAAATAAAAATAAATAATAGTGGTTCAAGATTTGAAGACAAGATAAAGTATTATATATTATAATATGTAATGTAACATTATATATTTTAACATATAATTTAATGTTTAAATGTTCTAAAAAAATAAAAATAAAATATAAATATATATATATACATCATCACCCGTCATCTCCTTCGAGGTCCACAATACCTTCAGTCTCACAACAACCCCAATTGGGGATGCCATAGTCTCACTGGCTCCAGACGGGAGCAGTTGGGACTCTGGTGTGGTATTCAAAAATTTTTTTAAAAATGAAAACAATATTGTAAATATTATAATCAGATGCCAATTATATTTCCTACAAATATACATCTAATTTCGAGAAGTTGAATAAAGTGTTTTTAGCACGGCAAAATGGCAAAATTGCAATATTATTGTAACAATAGCAATATTATTATAGTAGACTAATAAAGCGGCCGCTACACTACTCGCTTCGACGCTTCGACGAAGTCCTCGACGAAGTTAGCCGAAGTTCGAAGTGCGTGCCCACACATTCGTGCAACTTCGCGAGTAACTCAGTCCAACCAGTCAGTGATTGGTTTATTTATGCCGTGACGCTTTGAGTCCTTTGACTCGGGCGCATTTACCGACAACAATCGGAAGTCGGGCGAAGCGAAGCGAAGTTGCCCGAAGCGAAGCGAAGTTCGTGCCCACACTATCGTATTCGGTCAACTTCGATCAACTTCGCGAGTAGTGTAGCTGTAGTAGTGTAATTTATAAACACATTGAAACGAAAGGAACGAAGCAACCGCAAGCAGCGTTATGCGTTGTTTGCGGTTCCTTCATTCCTTTCTCAAAGACAAATACATAGCACTATCTTTTTTTTATGTCAATACAAATATGGGATGCTAGGAAGAGGAATATGGGAAAATACCTGGCTATACAGATTCGGTCACCTAATACGGCTAAAGCCGTTTCAGGCCACATTCCGATTCTTTTTTTAAAATATATTACTTTGAAAAAGTTTATTTGTATTTATTTTTGTTCCATTTCCATAGTCCTCAATAAGTTTTATACCTGTTCTGAGGTCTACATACTACAAACTGAAACATTCGGTCGGAGCCGCAATGTTTTTTTTATTTCTGTGGGCCTTAGAAAACAATAATGTTATTTATAACGGTTTTGTTGACCGAGGGAGAACGAACACAGGTTCTCTGTTTTTTGACCAGATGTAGGTATATTTTTTACAATGCCGGCCGGCGTAGTCCGGGTGGTAAGGCTTTGGACTCCCATTCCGAAGGTCGCGGGTTCGAACCCTGTGTACGCAAATAAATTTTATTTGATTGATTTGTGTTATTTCACAATTGATTAATTAAAATAATAAATACTATATATGCGGCACGTTCCAGAGTGGAAGATACTCCCAGTATCGCCTTGGTGTAAGACCACCATTCAGAATTGAAACGTTTCTCTAAATGGCTTTAGCCGTGTTTAGTGACTAGATCTAAATGGCCAGGTACTTCCCCACCTCCCTCTTCCCCATCTCCTTCCCTTACCCACTTACCTTCAGCCAAACAACATACCCCAATTGGGGATGCCATAGTCTCACTGGCTCCAGACCGGAGCAGTTGGGACTCTTGTGAGCTATTCACTATAAAAATACTATGTAAAACCAAATGCCAAAATGTTTTTAATAGAGATATACATAATTAAGAAATTGGCACATACATCATCATACATGTCATAATATGGAAAATCAGGACTAAAGATATATGAAGAAATAATAATAATATAAAATGAAATGTCAGGCTTTCTGTAAAAATATTAAAATACATACAATTAAATTAAATGTTACCTTGTATATATTCGTTTATATTCTAACGTAGTATAAACTAATTAAATAAATAATACAAAAAAAATAGTGCCATCTGGTAACTGAAATTCATAACTTTTATAACGAAGATTTACATTACCGCCATCTTACTGTTTTCAGGCAAACGTTTTTAAAATAAATTCTAGTTAGAAAAAATATTGTTTTGGAAATGAACAACAGAGTTCGTGTGTGTCGAAAATAGTTGATTTTGTCATGTCTACAATCGGTCTTAAACGTCGCTACGTACTCAGTATCTCTGGGCATTTGCGGGGTAAAAGGGGACTGGGCGGGTGTTATTATCCAAATTCCAAACTAGTTCGAAAAACTTTTTTTTAAACTTTCGATACTATCGGTGTGCACAAACGCATTCCTTTTAAAAATTATTTGCCTGTACATCGATTAAACAATAAAAATACATATTATGTTACAGTGTGTGGTAGATACTTTCAGTAGCGCCCTGGTGAAAGACCACCATTCAGAATCGAAAAGTTGCAAATCGAATAGCCGAAAAGCAGAACGGAAACTGTTAAATATTCTTTAACGTAATTATTTTGATATTTTATTTGTTAATTAATGGGCAGTGTGAAAAGGCTCGCGGGCCGCAGGTTGCTCATCACTGTTTTCGGCCCTGAGTTTGAATTGAACAGCGTTACCCCTCCAGCGTTTTGGGGCCATATTTTATTAAAGAATTTTTATCTTTTTTTCTATCATACGGAAATACTTAATTTTTTTGACGTTAGAATGAGAAATAATATTTTTTTCTAGTTTGCTTCAAATATTTATACTGGAATCCATTAATTAAAATCCTAAAAGTAGCCAAAATTAATAATTCATATTTCACGCCGCTATCGTAACAATCGGTTTAACTTTAAAAATTATTATTTTTATTTTTTATTATATGAACGACATAAATGTGAAGGTACAGTTTTCTTACTAATTCCCCAAACAAAAAGAACGTGTTTTCGAAATATCGAGTTCTCTCAATTTTTCTATGATTGAAGTAAAAAATAGCGTTTTTGAAATTATTTTTCACGTTTGATATAAAAATTGTATTATTTAGAAATAGTCTTGTTAATTTTAAATGCATACAACAGAAAGGTTATTTTATCTAGTTTCTAAAATAGTATTTGTTTTTACGTAAAATTAAAAAAAATAAGATGTGTATAGCGCATTTGAAATGCACAGAAAATATTGCAAGCTGTACAAAAGTGATGAAAGTACTAAAGGGTACTTATTCAAACCTTAAGATATTCAGATGCGACTTCTTATGTTCTTAATAACATCTCTGGTATTATGCCATTAGGAATAAAATAAATTAACATACCAAATGAGATATTATCGTATAAGTATAGTATGCGAGGATGAATGGAATCTAGGTATGAATTGCGAAATGAAGCCATGATATTATTATTATATTCTGCAATTACGATGGAATACAATACATATACGAACGACAACAACAATGAATACGAATAACCCGTTTCAGAGCTGAAACTATTTTTAATAAATAAATAGTATCATTTATAACTATTATCCACGTAACACGTATATCATAACACATTTTATTAATAATATTTGGATGATTTGGTTAGCGCCTTTTTTGTGCAAAATCACCTCAAAGGCATTAAAACATATTGTTTTAAGGTATGATAAATTCAAAAAAAATTCTTTGACTGTGGATTGAACCTTCCTCCCCATTGTCATCTTCAGAATTTCATCTCGATCTGATCTCTGGAAGTGGGTTAATTTCTTCTTCCAAGATTCCATGTCATTCGTTCATTTATTCAAGAAAACAAAATCGAAATTCAATCGTATTTAAAAAATATTTTCACACAATGTCTTTCAAAAGAAGAAATTAACCCTTAAAAATTACGACAACTTACAAAAAACTTAAATAAGGAATTACATTAATTAAGGCGATTCCATACGTAGTAATGTAAAATCGTGTGTTTTTGGTTTGAAAATTTGGTCACCTAGAAATGTTTCAGATGCTTTAATTAAATACTGCGAGTAGAATACATCTTGGCCTTTGAAATAATCGAGTATTTTTTAGATAAGTCTTTTTATAAGCCCAGAAAAAAATAATGTATAAGGCCTATGAAAACTGCTTTAAAGTTCAAAATCTCCTACTTACGAACCCATTTTCGGTTATGGTTTTATTGTATAGTGTGGCAAATTAAGTTTGAATCGAAAAAAAAAAATTATGCCTGAACATCCACAAAATAAAACAAAAGGCACTTTTTGGCCATGTTTTTTTCTTGCATAAATCTAAACAGGCGGATGGTGTTAAGCGGGAATTTAAACCTTATCGCCATCTACGTAAGGGTTGTTATTGATTGCGGCTCAATTTTAAATACTATACGACGTAGGACGTACGATAATTTTGGTACCTACTTTATGGCTTGTTTGGAGAACAGTTCCAATTTTGAAAATGACACTTTGAAGAATGACTTTATTGCTTAAAAGTTCATTGAACTTACTGTCAATCTGAAATTAAATTGCAAAACTAATTTCTCATCTTATTCGGTATGTTTAGATACATTACGTTCAAAGGAAAACAATCTGAAATAAGTTGAGGTTATAAACGACTCCAAATTACTTTTTCATTTGTATTTCTTAGTTAATTTTAACTCCTTATCACTCCAACCACCATATTAATCAAATTTTTTAAAATGTCTTTAAATCCTTAAATAAATGACCTCCAACTACAGTAGCGCCATGCATCAAGCTTTCCAGATCATCCGCCATTTCTAATTATGCTAAAATTGGAATCCCAAAGTAATGATAGTCTCTAGTCTCTAAGTTTCTGTTACTGAGAGCCACATAACCTCTGTTACATGCACCTTTTATGAGAAAGAAGAAGAGAGGTTACAACGGAGTTAACAGTGGTAAGCCTTTACATTTCCACGGCTCCATAGACAACATAAAATTTTACAGGAATATTAGAAACCGGTTTGAAGTTGAAGCAGTTTACGTAGTGCCTGTACTCGTATAAAGGTTCTATAAAATACTATATATTCCAAAACACGGGCACAGTTTCAAGAAATTGTCGTAAATTTGTCGAGTTAATTCCAGTCTTTAGAAGCCCGTCACGTCTCGGATCCCCTGTATAGTATTTTTTAAATAATGAAAGTCCCAAGAATTTTTTACGACTATACGAAGCAAATGGTATGTCATGCGGAATATCGAAGAACGTAATAGGGGGATAAGTGTATGTTATCTATGGTCCCATTAGCATCAAGTAACAGTCACCCTGTACAGGTCTATAGCCGTCTGCCTTCTTTGAAGTTCAGAACGTTTAGATCTTAATATATGTTACTCTAAGGTTTAGATTTGTTTAAAAGGGGATATCAACAAATTATGTACTGTCTCGTTATTCATTATTTGTCTATGTCTTCTTGTCCCACTGAGATTTAATATTCAAACATCTGCTCAAATTTAATACTTTGAACATTTGTTTTACTTACATCTTTGATTATTTATTTTTGAAAAAAAAACAACAATAAAAAATCATAGGGACTTGGGTAAGGCCCACGTCTATCCGGCGGATAGAAATAATGCAAAAATATAGTTAATATTTATTATTTAATCGCTTACAAGGTATCGTTTCACTACCCTCAATATATTGTGATACAAGTAAATAATATCTTTATTCAATAAATTTGCAACTATAAACATTAAACATGTAAATAAATAGAATACATAACAGTTAGATAAAGTTGAGAGAAAATGAAAGAAGTTGGGGACACTTAGGCAAGATAGATATTTTTCAATAAATTGTTTCTTATTTATACAGCATATTATTTGCTTTGATTATGTTGACAAAAAGGTCGCTGCACAGTAGTTAATCATTTGGTATAATGTAAACTTGTCCTAATGCAAAAAATTTATTAGAAACACTATGTCGGGTAAACTACTTCTTACCACCAAAATCATTTCAAACGACTATTCTATTGATAACTTATAAATAAATTAAATTAAAAATCAGTCATGTGTTACTCTTTATTTGAGAACTACACAGGAGTACCAACTGCTCGGAACTAATGGAACAATGGCCTATTAGATAAAAAAGCCCAATATTATGGAACCAATTTGGTCCATGTTGCTAGTTTTCCATTTCCTTTGATCTTGCTATAACTGTACAATTCTTCTGTGAGTTTCTATTTACCTCAAGTCCACAAGATTTTCAACACTGTTTAAACTTTAGAAAAGTCTTTTTACAGGTTTAATGGTTTTAGTCCAACACTAAAACTCTATTATGTTGAGCAAGCTTTCTATTAGTCCCATTATAAATACATTCAACCCACAAAACAAACCTTCACACAGTCATTAAGTCACCATGCAATATACATTCAGACATACGATCAAAGTTTCCGCTAAAACAAAGGAATTGATTCTTTAAACGTTTACTTATTTTTGGACAAAGACCTATTTTCTATTTGTATGCTACCGGTTACTTAAATAGTCATTATTCACTACCTACTGGTTCCTTAGTTCTTTTCAACAGTTACTCGTCAATTCACCATTGAGTCATTTTTTTTTACTTTGCTACTTTGCGATTGGATGGACGAACTGGTCACCGTTGAAATTATGGCTATTATACGTTTGCCCATGAAATTACTCTTCTTAACCCTTTCATCACATTTGTTCAGTTTGTAATGTTTTCTGTGTATTTCACAATTTTTTTAATTTTCCCAAATAAACAAATATTGTTTTTGAAACTATACAAATTTATCTTTCGGGTGTAAGCATTTAAAATAAACATTACTTTTTATAAATAATTAAATTTTAATATCAAACGTGAAAATGTCAGAAACGCTAACCACATTTTTACTTATTTTTTTACTCCAATCATATAAAAATTGAGAGAACACGATATTTCGAAAACACATTCGTTTTGTTTGGGGAATTCGCAAGAAAACTGTACCTTCACTTTTATCTAGTTCATATAATATAAAATATTTTTTAAACCGATTGTTAAAATAGCGGCACGAAATATGAATTATTCTTTTTGGCTATTTTTAGGATTTTATTAATGGGTTCCAGTGTAAATATTTGAGACAAACTAAGAAGAATTATTATTTGTTTTTCTAATGTCAAAAAATTTATGTATTTCCGCATGGTGGAAAAAACGATAAAAATAATTTTATAAAATATCGGCGATCGGTCATATCTCACCTTCAAAGCTGGAGGGGTTAAATTGACCCCATCAGCCACCTTCCCAGGCTTTCAGTTCATTTAAAATCGTTAAAACTTTCAAAAGAAACCTGCTACAATATTAACTGAACTGAATAACTGATTTTTTTTATGCAGGTGTATTTCGTTTCTGCCTCAGGTACGAAATGAAGCACAATACTGGATTATTTATCAGGTATTTTTACCCAGTTCCTTAGAATATTATTCAATCTTTGATTGTCGATAAACAATGACTACCTACTTACTACCTTCACTTCTGAATCCAGAAGATAAATGTTTTTCTGTTACTTTTTTTTCTGGGGTTTTACCCCAAAGTAAATATACCTGCCTCGTATTGATCATTCCTCTTTAGCCGGTCCTTTTTCCTTGTCCTACCTTTTTAGAGGCAAATTCTCATTCATTCTCGGTCCTCGATTCGAACATAAAAACAAACACTACTTATTTATTCGAAAGTGTGGGCTTGGTTTGTAGGACAAAGTTTTGTTAGTTCATTGTCTTGGTTACTACTCGATTATTATACAGTTGGCTTTCTTGTATACCGAATGTAAATAAATGTTAAGTCAAATATTTTTTGAATAAGTACTAGATATCGATAGTAGAAACAAGGGAGATTGGTATGGAGGAGTGGCGTTGTCGCCGAGCTACGACAAAACTGTGCGGACTATTAATGCGACTAATGCGATGCGATGAATATTATGCATTTTTGTGAGTGGATCGGAAAAAAGACGGGACGCCGCTGTGCGTAGATGCGATTTGTAGTAGTATGGGCCAAACAGGGCCTGTGTCATCTTTGAGGATGCTGGGTAGAGGGTGTTTTTGAGGAGAGTGAGGAAACACAGAGCCTGGCAAATTGTTCCGCAATCGAGCTGTTGAACTCGTATGAAGTCGTAGAAACTTCTTAGTTCTCATTTGACAAATGACGACCGTGTACACATGTTTGGCGCGCGTTCGTCGTGTTTCCCGACTATGCACCATTCCCGAAGAGATCAATGACGCTAGTTCCTCGACAACACACCTACCTGACGCCTGTATTCTAAAGATTGCAATCCGTTCGTTAAGTTAGAGGAATCTATCAAACAGACCGGCCGTTTCTGTACAGTCCAGACCAGAGGTGGCTGCCGAATTCGACAGTGGGGTGCACTTGCGATTTATACATGGTCAGCAGTTCTATAGTAGATACAGTACGCCCAGCTTTTGAGAAGTTTGACTTGTTTACGCAGTTTCTCACCAATTATTGTAATTCGTACCCCTTGTTTATATAATCTGTGTTATTACGTTATGAATTATGTCGTTTTGGGAGGTCTTCTTCCAGTACTGAAAGGACAGCGGCCGATCATGATGACGAAATTGTGATTAATGGACTACTGCACCAATGTGACCGGAGTTAGCCCGTGAATAGATTTGGCAGATATCCTAACAAAATAATTGGGATTACAAAGGGAATGTGTGTGGGTATTTTTACAGGCGGACTTGCCTAACGGATCCGCTAATAGATTTTCCGGTCGTTAAAAGTCGTATTGAATTAACGTGCATATAAAAAATGTAAACATAAAAATGAAGTTTTTTGACAGATTTTCCTGTCATCCAAAGTAATTAATTATCTCAAGAATTTTCTATTTCGGTTTTGGCGTTTTTTATATCACATTTTCCTTGGAAGATGAGCGCACACTACTCAAGGGGTCTGGAGACGATAAATGTCAATTGTCAATGTGCGTACGTCATTGCCAATGTGTATCGGAATGCGATTGACAGAACTTCAATCGACCCGTAAATTATTTCACCCCAGTTGCTTGGTTGACGTTTGCGGAAACATAACCTAAAGTTCGAGAATACAGTGATAAGCCTAACCTGGATAATCGCGATATAATGCAATTATAAGTAAAACAAATCTCGTTCCGCGATTTAACTGAAATCCAAAGGGTTTTAACGATAGTGCAAATGAAAGAACGTCAATCGCACAGAATAAGCGATCATTCCACTGCGTCAATGGCTTTTGTCTATGGCTTCTATGCGCTCAATCAAAATACACATCATTCCTCCCGCAATGGGAAGTCATGATTGTCAATCGCTTCAATTGCCTTAGTACCACCGTTCAAGAGTTTTTGCAATATCAGACAGAATCCAACATGTTTTCTAGCTCGTTAAGTTATTAAAGGTTATCATTTTGTATGTAACTATCAAATGTTTTCTATCCATGTTTTCTTACGTGGAAATGTTTCAATCGTATAAAATAATATATATCTGGATATGGGCTGTTTGTATGTGTTTTTTTTTTCATTGTGTTTTAACTTTCTTTTCTTTGTTGCCACGAAAATCGTTTTGGTGTTCCAAAAGGGCAAATTAATCACTTTATCGGTTTTATTTTGTTTTGTAATTCGCAAATGTATTCCAACTTTCTTTCCTTTGTTCGCACGTCAATCATTTGGTGTCACTAAAGGGCAAAATCGGGTGTTAAGACTGATAAGTTGTCATCTAGTCGCATCCACCAATGGTTGTGAACTTAACGTTTTTTTCTCCACATCCAAGGCGAGAGTGCTTTCCAAGAGCAGCTATCAACAAACCACCGTTCTCGAGTCACGAACTGGAGAAACGGGTTGTCTTCAATATGCCCAAGGTTTCGATAACTTGATATCCTAGGTTCGGAGGCATCGCCGTGACCAGAGAGGCACCAGACCATACACACTATGTATGATTTAAAAAATAAATAAACTGACTATCGTGGCAATAACATCTTAGACCCTTCTTTCACATATATACATACAAAAGTGCGTAGACGCGATTTGCAGTAGGATGGGTGAACGACGTTGGCGGACCTAACTTGTGGTTCATGGCCCATATCTCCTGTTTCTATTATCCATGAAAGTAACCATGTAAGTATCAAATTTAACACTTTTATTGAGTGTTCTTTAAAATGTATACTATTAAACGTAGGACTGTTTTTGGCCCAATTGTTGTCTTATGGCAGTCTTTTACGGAAGTTCGAATTATTAGTGAACTAGCTGACGTGTACCCGGCCTTGCTCGACTTTTCTTTACTTTCAATAAATATTATGCATGTATTATATTTATATAAACAATCCGGAAGAAATTTTCTAAATGATAGTGAAAACTCTAACAAACTCCGTTGAATAGTTTAGAAGAACCAAGCGCACAAACAGACAAACGCGGATAGTGAGTTTGTTTTATACTATTTAGAGATATCAATGTATTGTCACGATTAAGAATTTAGAAAAAGTTTATCAGGAAACGGTCAGTAATCCCGTTTATAGTTTATTATGATATGGCATGTTCCCGAACGTTCCAGACTATTCCCGAACATTCCACAACATTCCAGAATGTTCCGGGATGTTCTGGAATGTTGTGAAATGCTCTCGAATGTTGTGGACTGTTCTAAAAATTTCTAGAGTGCGAAACTTCCAGCCCTTATATCTTCAAAAGCACGCCCTTCGGGTAAAAACGGGAACCTTCTTCATGGATGGGGGACAGAGGGCTACCACACCATATAACTCTCTTGATCGTACCAGACTTACTTTTATAATATACATTGATTAATCTACCAAATTTTTTATCCGATTTTCCACGTTTTGACAAGACGTTGTTAGCATAAAAAACACGAAATGTTTGAGTTATTGAAACTATTGGTTCACCGTTCTCTTCCCACAGAACGACAGCAACTGCTTTTACACAATGAAATTGTTATAACGACGTTGTAATTAACTAATTAACCAATGAACGAAAAAGATGGTTGATTCTTTTCAGTTTTAAAATACTTCTATTTCAATTTCACTTTTGTTTTCGGGAGCGAATGAATGCAAATCTTGGAAGCGGAAATTAACCCACTTCCCGACACCCGATCGAGCTGAAACTCGGCCAATGGACTCGTTGTAGATGACAATGCATTCAATCATTTGGTGGCAATTACGTACACATTGAATGTTTAACATAGGAAATAAATGTCAGCCATATCCGATCGGCAGTTGGCGAGGTTGTTTGCGTGGTTGACTCGAGGCCTTGGGAAGAATGGTACAATCCTCAGTAAAAGCGATATAAGTTTTAAAATATATTTAAAAATAGATGTATTATTGTATAAAAAACTATTTTTACGGGTTAATTTTTTATAATTATTATTGAAAGTAAGCTTGTATAAAATTAAAAAAAGCTATAAATCTTTTGGACATCTCTGTATACTACTACATATATACAAACTTATGTATTTTTATTATCAAAGTAACTTTTTATTATGACAGACATCTCTGGTTACAAATACATATATACAAACTTATATGTATTTTTTATTATCAAAGTAAGCGTCAATAAAATTACGAAAGCTATAAATGTTTTGGACACCTCTGGTTACTACTACATAAAAAAACTTGTATGTATTTTTAGACGAACTTTTTGTTGTTGTTCAAATTCTTCTAAAATGTCACAGTACTATGTAAAAACTTATGTATTTTTAGACGAACTTTTTGTTGTTGTTCAAATTCTTCCAAAATATCACAGTTCTATAAGTATAAAAAAACGTATGTATTTTTAGACGAACTTTTTGTTGTTGTTCAAATTCTTCCAAAATATCACAGTTCTATAAGTATAAAAAAACGTATGTATTTTTAGACGAACTTTTTGTTGTTGTTCACATTCTTCCAAAATATCACAGTTCTATAAGTATAAAAAAACGTATGTATTTTTAGACGAACTTTTTGTTGTTGTTCACATTCTTCCAAAATATCACAGTTCTATAAGTATAAAAAAACGTATGTATTTTTAGACGAACTTTTTGTTGTTGTTCACATTCTTCCAAAATATCACAGTTCTATAAGTATAAAAAAACGTATGTACATATTTTTAGACGAACTTTTTGTTGTTGTTCACATTCTTCCAAAATATCACAGTTCTATAAGTATAAAAAAACGTATGTATTTTTAGACGAACTTTTTGTTGTTGTTCACATTCTTCCAAAATATCACAGTTCTATAAGTATAAAAAAACGTATGTATTTTTAGACGAACTTTTTGTTGTTGTTCACATTCTTCCAAAATATCACAGTTCTATAAGTATAAAAAAACGTATGTATTTTTGGACGAACTTTTTGTTGTTGTTCACATTCTTCCAAAATATCACAGTTCTATAAGTATAAAAAAACGTATGTATTTTTAGACGAACTTTTTGTTGTTGTTCAAATTCTTCTAAAATATCACAGTACACAGTTATTTAGAGATCTAAACACTTAATTAACTCGGTCATTAATCATTTTTCAACCTTTCAAACTGTAAATGTATGGAATTAAAATATATATTTATTTATTTATTTATCTATTTATTTATCATTCATTAACGCCCTATCGGGCTTTTACAGAGGAAATAGACAATTTATATAAGTAAGTGTAACATAATACATGAATAATAGCCTAACTACATACAAAAAAAATAAAAATTAAATGCTAATACTAAGATTAACATCAAATCCAAATAATAACACCTAATATTGTAAATAAAGCAAAATATGAAGTAAGTATGTACATGGTACATTCGTATATGCATATAATTATTCATGTTTGTTGCAAACCAGTGAGACTGAAAACAGGAAAATAATTTACTCGTAAGGTAAATAAAAAAGAAATATATATAATATACTGATATGTATTATAAAATAAATGTTTAAAAAAAGAAGAAAAATAATGTCTGGTGTATCTATAGAAAAAAAACTAATGAGTAATGGCAAAATACCAACGCCGTAAATAATATCGAATTTAAATTATAGTACTTGAAATTGTAAAGTAAATCAAAGTATAATATACATATGAGTATCTGTTTGCTTCGCAAAATCTTATGAAAATCCCATCATCCTTAAAAATATTCCCCATCCAGCCAGCCAGCGCCCATGCTGAGATTTCATCCAACGATCGTGACTTGAGCATGTGTACATACTTTTCAACTTGCTAAACAAATCTTTGCTTTGCGAGATTGCTCGGACATGACTCAGGCGTTTGGAAAAAATCCCGGTTGCAGGCCTTCTTTGACCTCAGCTTTAAGGTCCGGATCATGCCTGATATATTATCTCAAATTGTTGACTTAATAGGCACTTACTTTGAGCCTTTGAGCCAAACCTTATTTCTTTAAGACTGATATTTAAGGACCATCTTGTTTGAGTAACCTTTTTTCTACTGTTTCCGTCTTTCTCATCTCTTCGATCCATTATTTAACTTCATATTCTCTCAAGCCGTCAATATTTCAAGAAAATAGACACACAGTAATTAATATTTATGATTCTGTTTAAATATTGAAAGCTAGTTCAAATAGTTTTATATAAATAATTCGAGACTACGGAAATAAATACTTTAACAATCTTATTTTCTTATTAGGCAGCTAAAAATGTGAAACTGATTGACAATAATATTATATAATAATTATAAAAACTTATTTAGCGCAGTTTTGTGCTATACTTGAAAGATGATTTTCGTATTCAGTGTTACATGATATTGATCAATTAAGACTACATAGAAAAATACCTATAACTAGTAGTTCTGTGTGCAAAATAGTATGTTTCCATAGACATATGAATATTAGTAGACCTGCCCTAAGTGATTAAAAGCGTATTATCCCCACTCCCCATACCGGTTCCATTGGAGCCGGCTGGGCTCGCGTATGGCCTCAAGTGAAATTTGAAAACGTGACGTCATCATTCTTGTGCGAACTATGGTCGAGGCATCATCGGTTCATTTTACGAAATAACACGGCAAAATGTTGACTTGTACTATGAAAACTTGTAAAAATAGATGTGAAAAAAAGAATAAACCCAATTGTCGTATTACATTCCATATATAAGCATTATTTTACTTTATTTTAAGCATATTCACATCGTATAATATAGATCAGTTTTAGAAACATATTATACTATCATATCGAGAAACGTCTGGACGCGAAACACAAAGCTGGTTGGTTGCTGGGAAGTAAATTATGAACATTTATAAAAGTGTCTTAACTAAATACTTAAACGAAATATTCGACTCTGAAAATAAAACCGAATTTTTTCGCCGAATTTGGACTTCGCAAATTTGTTCATAACGTGGCGAGTAATTTGCGCTCCCATGTAAAAATGTATATTCATTCAAAAGCAGATTTTACTTTTAAGAAGTAAATGGTGATATTATAATACGAGATGCCTATTTACTGTCAGATTGATTTATTGACGAATCACAGTCAACCTTACGCCCTTCGTTCTTCAACAGTTGATTTTACCCCTCGCCATTATCTTCTCGTCTATTAATTCCTATGTCTGTGTATGTTTCTGTTTTTCTATTATTAATAAATAAAACCAAAATTGTCTCAGAAATCAAAAGATTTTGTAAGTTTATACTTATATTCCTACCTGCTTAGTTATAAACCGCATAATATTTTATGTAACATTTAACAAATAATAAAATATGGAATTATACAATTTATCCAAAGAAACGTCACTCAATGACAATTCTTTTTTCAAACTTTGTTCAGGCAGGAACAAAGATAATGGGCAGGGATATACTTAACATAATATTGAAAAATTTAAAGTCCAAATAAACACGAGGAATTCTCATTTGAAAAAAAAAAATCTTTACAGATCCATTAAAACGTTAACCGTCTTGCAATTGAAACGGAACGTACAAAAAAAATTACAGATAGATGAAATGCAAAACGGTCGAGTTAAAACATGACTTCGCTACGTCCAGTCAGTAATGAAAATGTTTCATTTGAATTTCTGTATATTTAAGTATTAGCGTTTTCAATTCTTCATTTTCCTTATTACAAGATTACAATCATGGTTCCATGATATTTCATCAAAATGAAAATTCAACATACCTCCAAAAAGTGATATAGAGTAATGAAAAGTGATGAAACAAAAACTAGGTTTAATAGTTACCTATGTAACCTATTTAACCTCGTTTTTGTTTCATCAGTTTTCATGACTTCATTTCGCTTTTTGGAGGTGTGTTGAATTGTCATTTTGATGACATACCCGGTCGCCGTTTGAACAAAATATACGAGTATATAGGATCGGGCAGCGTTTACGTACTGCGGAGTAAAGTTGCGAGAATACTACATTCTACATCACTGGTGTGATTGCGATGATAAGATACGCTTACTCGCTTACATTAAAGTCTGTGACAGACCATGCTATCAGAGTGCTATATTTTCAGGGCTTGGCCTAGCCATGATGCGTATAGCGTAATGTGTCGCCTACCTAAGTCGAATACAGAGCGCTGTATGAGACGACCTACGGCCAGTAGGTTGTCCTTCTTATACTTCTGTGTTGCTACGTTCGCTATCTCACTTTATTTTATTTTGACGTTTTCCTTTTCGGGTAACCAAAAGCCTTTTGAATAATAATTGTATTTATTGAAACTCCATGAGATCTGTATTTGCTCGCCAATGATTTTTAAGCACAGGAGCGCATTTTTTCACAAAAAAGAGCCTAGAGCGATGTGTTTGTGGCACCTTGTGACAGATTGTCTGCCGAACGAACTTATGTGTGATACTAGGCGAAGTAAATCTCAAGTACGTCCACTGCACCTAGTTCAGTGAAACCACGCTTGTTGTCTCAGTAACCTGTCTTCGCTTAATTCATCTAAGGACGCGGCAGACTCTGTGAAATACAAATCCTGATATGCTTTCTAACAGGACTTCAGTATCTGGTTTTTCCTCGTAACTCGTAATGCACCTACCTCGTATCTTGCATTTCTTCACTGCGATCCTCATTCCCCTTGCTTTATGCCTTATAACTCGTAAGTCTCTTCGATATTTTCTACTCTGCGAGTGAACTTGCCGAAGCCATTGTTAGTTCAATTTAATTGGTTAACCGTACAGAATATGGTATGTCTAACTGTAATTTATTGTTGTTACTTTAATTACATATCAGCTGAAAATATTCTCGTTTTTTGGCAAATTCTGTATGGCCACTTCACTTCAACGAATTAATAGGCAACCTAGCCGAATTATGGTAACTAATGAATAATTTATTACCCTTTTCCAGTGATAGACAGAGATAACCGGATAAAACAGAACACGATAAAGTTATGGGTTAGGTTAGGTTAGTTTTGGTTATTGTTCTGTTTGTTCTGTTATTCTGTTGTTCTGTTTTGTTATTTGTTCTATTTTACCGTAGAACCTGCGCTGCTATCAGACCCCGGTTTACCTTATACTCCCACAAGAAACTGTTTTAATAATAATGTTAATAGTTTATTCCAGAATGCATTCAGGGGTAGTGCAATGCATTACATTCCATAATTTGAACTAACAGAAAAGAAATCAGACAAATAATAAGAAAAAATAAATTAGACAAAATAACAATACATATGCACAAAAAATGCGGAAAAGAAGTGAAAAAAGTTAAACACAAAAATGTATGCAAGTAGCCGTTTACGGAGGATATTTGAAGATCAGCTGGGACTTCATCCAGGCAACCATGCAGTGATGATTGTATTATTTGATTAGCGTAGTCTGCAGCATAAGCTTCCCATGTAGTGGCGGAGAAGCGCTCTGAAAGAGTGCACTCGTCCCTCCAGGAACATTTCCGTAGCGCTGCAGTATCTCGGTAGGCGAAATAGTTTGACTAATAGAGCGACTTTAGCTTATGCCATTGGGATGCAGTGTAATATACCCACAGCTCTGACATGTACAGCGAAGTGCAGAATGCGTTGAATAGTCCTTTGACATTTGTACTCCAAAAGTGAAAACGCCTTGTTAGCATACCTGCTCCAACGGATATCGCTCTTATTTGTCTTCTCTATGTCCTCGACGACTTTCAGGTCGTCTGTGATAATATGTCCCAAGTATTTGACGCTACGACTAACATCCATTTTCCTCCCGTCTAGCCATACTGAAGGTGTTTGCATGATTTCGTTTTTAAATTTGAAAACCATAACGTTTGATTTGGACTATTATATACAAGGTTATAATTTTTAGCAAAATCTTCACATATTTGGAGTAGTTTTATTAGTGCTCTAAGTGACGGTGCTAGAAGAACCGTATCATCTGCGTAATTAATATTATTTACACACACTCGTTGAACATGGCAACCTATTTTTGTGTTATTAATTCCTTGAATTAGTTCGTCAGTGTATATATCGAATAGTCCTAGAGACATGCTTTCTCCTTGTCTTACGTCACTTTTCAAATAAAATGGTTTTATAAAATTGGGACCATTTCACCACATTTTCTTGCTGCGTATGCCAAGTTTGGTGTATTTGTGTGCAGATTTCAACTGTTATTTACAAAACGCCTGGCCGCTGCCACTTGACTAGAGGCGATGGTACTGCTATCAGGCCCATGCCTTATGAAAGAGGCACTGTTTTGATGCGAGAAAGCCAAAACAAGCTACAAAAGCTCGAGAGACAAGTCGAGAAAGCGCTCGGCCGACAAGGCAGTGAAAACGGCCTCGTATTATTATTGTCTTCGCAGATGTAAATGGTAGCGTTAGTGGAATATTATCGAAAGGTGAAAGTACAACCTCAGATTGGTGCCGCTGCGCGTAAAATCATTATATTTTAGCCTCCATATTTTCAGCGTTGATACAATTAAAATTACGCCGAGAACAAATGACTCTCCATTTGCCCAGATAATTAATTTATTGAGATATTATAATTCAATAAAAATCCTAACATATTTTAATTTTAAACTCTGTATTGAAAGCATAAAATATATTCACTCTTCTCAGATCGAAGATAGTTCAAAATTGTAATGCACATCCCTGTTTACCTACAAAAGTTACTCGTTCCAAGATAACAATATCTGGAATCAGGACTGAGAATTTTACGCATTCACTTGTACGTAGATTGCATGAAGTTAGTAATGCATACCTACGCAGAAGAAGCGGATCTAATTAACTGCACAGAAGGTAGGTACAAGAAGGCTATACTATACAATAACATTATAAAATACAAGACATGTTATATGCATACTAATCAAACAAAAATGTAGCTCTGTTTATGAAAAGGATAGCTATTCAAGTAATATGTTTATAAACGGGTAGGTAAAGTATGTCCACTGGACCTAGTTCAGTGAAACCATGTGCGTTTTCTCATTAAGGCGATGTCATACGTAGTAATGCAAAATCATGTGTTATTGGTTTGAAAATTTGGTCGCCTAGAAATGTTTCAGGTGCTTTAATTAAATACTGCGAGTAGAATACATCTTGGCCTTTGAAACAATCTAGTATTTTTTAGATAAGTCTTTTTATGAGCCCAGAAAAAAATAATGTATAAGGCCTATGAAAACTGCTTTAAAGTTCAAAATCTCCTACTTACGAACCCATTTTCGGTTATGATTTTATTGTATAATATGGCAAATTAAGTTATTTATAAAATGATCGAAAAAAAAAATATTTATGCCTGAACATCCAAAAAATAAAATAAAAGGCACTTTTTGGCCATGTTTTTTTCTTGCATAAATCAAAACAGGCGGAAGGTGTTAAGCGGGAATTTCAACCTTATCGCCATCTACGTGAGGGTTATTATTGATAGCGGCTCAATTTAAAATATTACACGACGTAGTGCATCGCCTTGACGTATCTTCACTCTATTAATTCATTTTCGCTCCCATCATATCTTTTCAATGAATATTAATTTAACCTAAGTATATCTAGTGTTTTGTATGTACTTGTATCTTTTACTCTTATACCCTTCAAGAACTTATTTTAAACATTCTGATGTCATTATACAATCTATCTCACAATCTAGTGCCACATTTTCTTATGCTTGTATTTAATAAGAAATTCCAGTATTTTTTGTATATATTATTATGAATGTTCACCTTCTAACTTAAATACCAGTATTTTTTAATATTTATTTATTTAACGCCCAGAGGGCTTTTACATGGTTGGTAGTATAATTTTAATTTGACAGATAATTTGAAACATAAAAAATAAGAATAAAATTACATTTGATAAAAGCTATGCAACAAATATTGTCGCTTTCATAGTTAAAATATGTTTCAAAGCTGGCCAAAACGATCGAAATTTGACGGGGTATACGTGACGTCACATGTACCTCGGTTTTGTCGGTTAACAATTAGGTCAATCCCACTCGGGTCTATTGAAATGATTTGTAAACCGCAGTTGTGCAACTTGGCACAAAATTGTCTCCATTCCAACCGACTAACCCGTGAGGTAGCATTTTAAGTGCTGTCAGAACCCACAGAATAATCACAGGTCGCTTGAGTATCTCACAGTTTCAATCGTTTTTAAAATAAAACTCATATTCAGAATCTGCGTTTGTTTATGTAAGAATACAGATATGTTTTTAAGCCATAATATTTTTCACTCAAGTTCCTTATTGTGACCCGCAATTATCATTATGTATGATATATATGATATTCTTAAATAATTAAATAAAAATGTTTGAAAATATTACGGAGGCCATCTTGGATTAGTTTTTTTTTTCAGGCAGTTTTGACCAACTAAAAATAACAATTTAAGTTAACAACGCAACAAACATTCCGATTAAGGCTTAAGCAATGGTATTATATTGTAAGCGGCTTACGTAAAACGTAACTAGGATGGATAATAGTAGAACCTTCTGAATCTAAGCCGCGCTAGAGGATTTAGTGAAACATTCTAACTTTGCTTACGTTATTTTATTTTATGACAAGTCAATCGATTCAGAGTACTAGATGTAAACGTCTTACCGAAACCGGTTTTCGAGCTTGGTAATAATCTTGGTATATCGAAAGGAGTAAGGACAAAGTATTTTTATATCTTACCCCGAGCTGTTTTACAAACAAAACGTTGTGCGAATTTCATGATCGCAGAGCTTAAATAGCAGATATATTTTTTTCTAATAAACTCTTTTGAAAAAAAAACTGATAGCTAATTCATAATTTCTAGTGAGAAGTTTCTGTTTTATAGTAAGACGTATAGCTTTTACACGGTGTCCGGAAACTTAATTTCAATTTCAGCATTTTGATTTTATTTAAAAAACTTTTCGTACTTTTTTTTCTGCAAGCAAAAGGCTAAAAATACTATTGAAAAAGACATTGAACGGCTGCTAATAACAGCAAGCCAATACTTTTTTTCCATTTTGTTCTGAAACTTCCAACTTCGAATTCGATTTACTCGAAAATGAAGGCTCATGTTAAAAAAATCCTAAAATCGTTTCCAAAGGTGATGTACTCGTAGATTCACAAGTTTCCCACTTGTTTTACGAGTTTCCGGACTTCGTGCATAAGATTTGTGTTGTGATGATTGATGAGTCATGATAGGAATTAATCAATACACTTTTTAAATATTTACATTACTCCGAATTTTCTTTATTCAGAGCCTTCTGAAGTCAGGGACTATTGATTAACCCGATTGATACCTCAGCGTTCGTTCAGAAGAGTGTTTTAAAAGCTTTTAAATAATTGATTTCCTGTTATACTAGTCGAAACTTAACCGGAAAGCTCTGATCTACAAAGCACATCACGTGAAAAGTGCAATTTCTTACAGCCCTCAATATAATCCATCAGATACACATTCAGTCGATCTTTAGAGATGGTCGTCTGACGAAATTAATTTACAATTTGGAATATTATTATGAAATTTTTTACTGTCTTCACCATAGACATATGAATATTAGTAGACCTGCCCTAAGTGATTAAAAGCGTATTATCCCCACTCCCCATACCGGTTCCATTGGAGCCGGCTGGGCTCGCGTATGGCCTCAAGTGAAATTTGAAAACGTGACGTCATCATTCTTGTGCGAACTATGGTCGAGGCATAATCGGTTCATTTTACGAAATAACACGGCAAAATGTTGACTTGTACTATGAAAACTTGTAAAAATAGATGTGAAAAAGAGAATAAACCCAATTGTCGTATTACATTTCATATATAAGCATTATTTTACTTTATTTTAAGCATATTCACATCGTATAATATAGATCAGTTTTAGAAACATATACTATCACATCGAGAAACGTCTGGACTCGAAACACAAAGCTGGTTGGTTGCTGGGAAGTAAATTATGAACATTTATAAAAGTGTCTTAACTAAATACTTAAACGAAATATTCCACTCTGAAAATAGAACCGAATTTTTTTGCCGAATTTGGACTTCGCAAATTTGTTCATAACGTGGCGAGTAATTTGCGCTCCCATGTAAAAATGTCTATTCATTCAAAAGCAGATTTTACTTTTAAGAA
The DNA here is from genome assembly GCA_026573805.1 of Hesperophylax magnus. Taxonomy (NCBI): domain Eukaryota; kingdom Metazoa; phylum Arthropoda; class Insecta; order Trichoptera; family Limnephilidae; genus Hesperophylax; species Hesperophylax magnus. The sequence continues at coordinate 22,537,008 of JAIUSX010000012.1, forward strand.
GTAAATGGTGATATTATAATGCGAGATGCCTATTTACTGTCAGATTGATTTATTGACGAATCACAGTCAGCCTTACTCCCTTCGTTCTTCAACAGTTCATTTTACCCCTCGCCATTATCTTCTCGTCTATTAATTCCTATGTCTGTGGTCTTCACGCAATATTAACTCTGTGCAGTGGTAGCAGATGTTACATTTGCCTATAGACTCTATGGGTGATTTTTTTTGAACGAAGTTGTCATTTTGGCGTCAAATTAAAAAAAATTATACCTAAATTTTAAATCGTTATGTCGTAATACCGGTCGGTGGCTGAGTTGACATCGCGCTTGGGTCCCACCCAAGCGTAGTGTTTTCAATTCCTCGGCTGGCTAAGTAAGTCCTCCATCACAACACAAGCAACATTATCCGCTTACTGTGGTGGTAGTGGGAGATTTTCAAATATTGTCAGGTTATTCGTAACCCGGTAATGTTTGTCTTTCGTTTTAGAAAAAAAAAATTGCTACCATAATATTGATATAAGTTATTTAATATTATCAAATACAACAATACCTACCTCAAGATTCAATGGTTTGCATGTTATAATTGTGTAGTTCTAAAATATTCCTTCACTTCCTGTATTTAAAAAAAATCAGAATTTAAAAACAAAGTATTTTTTACTATAATTTATAATATACATATTTTTGGTTTAATTGAGGATTGAACCTTTCTCCCCAGGGACTGCCTAAAATTAGTTAAGCCAAATCCTAATTGGATGGTAACGAGATTTGTGTGTGTGCGCAAGTGCCACCAAAAGTTGATAGGAAGCATTGTCATCGACAACTAGTCTATCTGCCGAGTATCTATCTATCTATCCGAGTATCTTTCTATCTATCTATCTATCTACCTATCGATCGGGTGACGGGAAGTGGGTTAATTTACACTTCCAAGATTCCCTTTCCACTTCCTTTACCCCGCCACCCGTTGCTATGGCTCAGTCTTTATGTGCAGATAGAAAAACAATATCTTGTTACTTTGACGTCCACCATATGACGCAGTTTTTCCAAAAAAGCATGTTTGTTAAACAGGCGGCGCTGTCACATGTGACATCTATATAATATAGGTATATAAACGCTTATTCGTCTGCAAAGTTATCTCAAAATTCCAAAGCAATCGGTGACTTAAGATTTTGAACAAGCGAACATTTTTATTTATATAGATTTATTTATTTAATCAAGAAAACAAAATCGAAATTTCGATATATGTATTTGAAAATGAATTAATCATAACTCTAAAAAATCTACTAGAGCGCGTATAAGCAATTGATGGAGTGGAAGAAGATGGGGTAAGGGGTCAGTTTGAATAAACGGCTCTATTAATTTTACCATGTAAAATATTACCCACATTCAAATATTTTACTGTAAATTGTACCTGAGAAACAAACGAAATTTAACAATGTTTTCATTGCGCAATGTCGTGCTTTGAACCAGCGACCTCTAGACCCTGAGACAAGTATCTTACCACTGAAGTTACCTATTAGTTGTTGGTTTTTACAAGCGTGACTTGTATGTTTTCTAAGCTTGCGTGTATCGTGTTCAATTTCATGACAAGCTTAAGCAAGTAGATATATACTGCGTCTTATTTTACTTAATATCGTTAAAAATATCCGTTCAAGCATCAAAGTTATCTACCGAAGCACAAAAATTATTTACCCAAGTATTAAAATGATTATCCTTACTATCAAATTCATCCAGAACCAAACACTAAAAGAAAACCTTATATATCTTTAACGGAACTCTATGCAACATAGATATGATAATAGAAGCAAAGGAAGATATTGTGTAGAAGTGATGGAAGCGTGATGACTGTCGCCGAACTACGACCAAACTTCACGGACTATAAAGCGGCGGAGCCAATGAAAGTTTGTTGAACGATTTTGGCGTTACATTTATCCGTGCTGATTCACACATAATAATAATGGTTCATCTCCCTTGTTTATACTTTCTACTATCTATAATTTAATCGCTTAGTTGTCTTTTTTAAACGAGCAAACATATTTTATTACAATATGAAATACCAAAACTGCCGCCAAACCAGGATCCAGTGGTTGGTACAGCTCAGGAAATCACCAGGCAAATAATCATTTCAAATTGATCAGGATATTATAAGTGTATGTTTGCTGCTTCGTCCAAACCGGTCTGAATATTATTAATTTATTCAGTAAGGTTAGCGGAGAGTCAAGAACTCACAATACCCCGGAGCCTTGAACCTTTGCCGTTTTGTACCTACTTTGTTTCTCTGGTCCACCCAGATGCTGCTTCAGAAAGATATAAAAAATTACGCATTTAATTAACCCGCTGGGTCACGATAATTTTTTGCGGTGATTGCCAGAAATTTCTCTGTTCTTACTCGTAACTATCTAATGAAGCATTGTTTTTTTAAAATACCGCGACATCTTATGCTACGTATACATACGTGAGCCTAACTGCCGAGCTAAACCTCAATTTATGGGAAATGAAACGAAACAACCCCAAATGGCGCGAAACGCCGCTTGCAGTTACCTCGTTCCTTTCCCGTAATTCGTGTCTCGGTTTGCGTTTCGGTTCGCTAATGTACACGTACAATTAAGTACTTGGCCGCTTCTGTTCTATGTAACTTCGATCGCGTGTGTTCACTGTTTTTTTTTTAATACAGCACAACAATCCCAACTGCTCCCAAACGTTTGGAGCCAGTGAGATATTGGCATCCCCAATCGGGGTATGTTGTGAGGCTGAATGTAGTGGGGAGGGGAAGGAGATGGGAAAGTGGAAGGTGGCAGTACCAGGCTATTCGGATCTGGTCACAAAACACGGCAAACCATGTCAAGCAACGTTTCAATTCTGAATGGTACTGAGAGAATCCTCCACTCTGGAATGTGCCGCCATTATGCTGTATATATATTTTTTTTTCTTTATTCCAGATCTCGGGGAGGGTGGTCCAATCCCACGAGCTCCATATTATACATAGAATATTTAAAGTAAATATACAAAATATTGTACGATAATACATACACAGTAAACTAAAAGAAAATACAATAATAATAATAATATAAAAACATAAATAGACTAAAGTTTTTTAAAAAGAAAAAATATTATTAAAAAAAATTACTCCAATATCATTATTTTAAATGAATAAATTGTGAAATAACAACAATTAATCAAATAAATAAATACCGGTCAGGTGCTTTACAATTCGGCAATCAGAAGGGTGCGGGTTCAATTCCCGTCGGCGGCGTGTATTTTTTAACGGAAGATTTTTTTCAATTTATGTAGGTGTTATGCATTTAAAAAAACATGTCTCTTTAACATTAGTTTTGTCAATAAATTAACAATAATTATTAGCTTAACGTTTTTACTGCCACCATCATAACCAGAAATGTTGCTTGTAATATGGATTAAATCAAAAACAGCGTTTTTAGAGCATACTGTATTCCTATTATTCTATATATGCTCAAACATTTTTGTCGGCAGTTCTAACCTATTCGAAGAACAACAATTAATCGCTTACTGGCAATCAGAGGGTTAATTAATGAAATTAAACTGTGCTTTTGAGACGTGGATTTCCGGTGTTAGTAGAACCAACTACCAGAGTACTTTGGAAAGATTCATTTATAATGTAAAGCTGAGCAGTGAGTGGGTGTGCATAATAATTAAAAAAAATTACGCAGTCTAATGAATGCATATCTTTTAATCTCGAAGGATAAGGAAATTTTATTCCATTGTTGTGAATTACACTAGATTGAACGTAAACTTATAAAAAGTAACTCAACATTGTAACAATAACTAGACTAAGTTTGGGTGTTTTACAGACATTAAAATTAATGTACCACTGTCATCAAATTGCCAATCGGCGCCTTTTTTGTTTTTTTTTTGGATTTGAAAAAATAAAACCCCCTTAAACGCCGATTCTGGGTACGTTTCACCTTTTATAAAATTATGATCAGTTGACAAGTATAACAGCATTACAGTTCTGTTGAGTGGTGAGCACAATTTGTTCAAAAGTTGAAGCAGACCTAGAACTGTCAAACGTAAGAAGAAACAAAATGGCGCTGATTGGTTTTAAGTTATTATATGTCAATCGATAATTAATCAAACAACCAAAATAGACTAAATCACTTCGATTTCTAGATAAAGAATTGATCCCCCTGGTTTGTGCGCTGCACTTTTAGATGTTTACGGGGAGATTTTTGTAGCATAGCATAATATATTTGTAGATAATTAGATAGAGCCTAGGATGTCATATTTGTACGGTGTCCTTAAGGTGGTTTTTCTATTTTTCATAAAAACGGCGCTATATTAATTATTTTACTATTATTATTATTGTTGGATCGTTTATTAATAAATTACCAGTGGACACGATTTCATTCCATAGATTACTATCGTCTACCAACGAGTCATCTAGAATATTTATTATCAATGATTTACTCCAATATCGTTTTTACTAAACGCACGTGTCATATAACAGATTTTAGCCGCAAAAGATCCTACAGTTGCCAGCCTGAGAGCGGGAATTATTCAAGTTAGTTGCTAGGCCAAACGTAGTGAAGAACGCGCAATACATCCGCTACAGTTCCCCCACCCCCGGCGACCCTACGCCCCGTTCGCCTCCCTCGCGCGCCGACCTCTGACCAAGCTGGACGTGTGTTCGTTTCGGCTCCCGCGTTCCCAATTTGCACCGCTCCGTCGAAAGCATAACGTACGGAAATGGCGCGCTTTGAACATCGACAGGCTGGCACCGTTTGTTTGAAACACGGCGCTCAGTCCTGCAAATCAACAGGATACCCGACGACACCATGCTGTGAGTCTCTTACATTTCCTATTACCCTTGAATGTGTCCGCTAATAACCTAAATTCGTCCACGCTGCCTGCCGATCTAGAGAGAGTGAGCTGTTAATTATTTCCCAGAGAGAGATTAGGGAACCCTTGATGATAATTCCAGTTTAGGATGTAATAACCTGTGTACTATTGTTATTCACCCATGTAATGTCCTTTAGCCGCTCAAATACAATGCTAATTCATAAAAACCTAACCTCTTTCATTTGGGGATAACAGTCGTATGGGAGTGTTTTGTGTAGACGGTGGGATATGGATTCTCGAGCCACGCGCTGACCCCGAACCCTGACTATGAGAGAGACGTCTCATGCCCCGCTTCTGAGCTGGCCGAGGGTAAGTCAGGACCCCCCCAGGTCCGACGCGCGACACTGGCGACCAACATAGGGCAGAATTTTTTTTAAACATATCCTTCCCGACTGCACAGAATTGCCTTTACGATTGTCCCCAATTTGAAAACATGTACTATGCAATTTTGTGCCAAGAGCATTTTTGCCGCAAAAACTACGGTGGAAGTTTCTCGAATAAATAAGAAATGCACGCAATCCTGTCGTGACTTTGTTTGTTGCCAAGCGCATTTTGCCGCGAAAAAATAACGGTAGGAATTCTCTCGAACGAATAAAAGAGACGCGTGAAATTCCCGCCAAAATGCTGTGATAACGAAAGTTCGAACATAATGTTTTTGTTTTTTTCAATAACCTAGATTCTGTATTCTTTGTTTAACAAAACAAACCCACTGTTTTAATTTCGGCATAAATTGCACCGTAATAATAACAGTCAGGATTTAGAACTGTGAAGCCAATTTTTACACCGGAAGTGATTTTTTTTAAAAAAAGCACAATACACCCAACGGCCCATCGAAGCTGATTTCTAAAAAGTATATCAGCTACAACCTGTAAAACACAAGTAATTCTTTATCCCGATTAATTATATAGGTACGGTGTTTGTCCATATTCTTTTTTCAGCATTGACTGTTATAAAAGTGATTTTAAGTGAATTGTTTCAAATTAACTTCAGAAGTGCAGTGTTTTTTTTGCAAAGAAGTGCTTTCTCGACGCAATAATAAGAACGTGTGTTCAATCTCACGATTTAGTGCCAGTAAATGAAGCAAATATAAAATCTTTCCATCAAAAGTGTTTTTTCGCTTCTAAAGTGCTGTTTTTTGTGCCTTTTTCGTGCCTTTCCTCGAGTGCAGTGAATATAAGTGCGAATAGTGCCCACAAAAATTAAATAATGCAAATCCTAAAGTGTCCCCCTGGCCAAATTTTCTTCAAAAAGACTTAGAAGAATTTCGGAGTTTTTTTTTCCTTTTTTAAACCATTTTTAACAATAAATTCCAATCAAATGGCTACATCTTCGGACATGGGTGTCATTCCCAATGTACACAACTTATCCAAAGTGCACCTACAAGCCGTCTTAAAAGACAGAGGAATATCACCACTAAACAAATCAAAGTCAGCATTGAAAGCATACGCTTTGTTATTTAACAAAAAGTTCATCAGGAAAATAAACCTATCCGTTGCAAGTGAAGACAAGGCACCCAATACCCCAGTTTTGGAAATCCCCGTTTCTAACAAAGAAACCAGGACACATGTTACAGTAAAACAAGACAATGCACCCATCACGGCACAAGAAAAAACATACGATCTCACTCCTTGGAAGATCAAATATAACGGTGTTTCTGATGTACTGGATTTCATTGACCGAATCGAAGAAACGGCCTCAATTAAAAATGTTCCATTTGACGTGCTGCAGAAAAACTTTATAGAACTAATATCTCCAGAATTAATCCCGTGGCACCGAATACAAAAATCAAAATGCAAGGACTGGAATAAACTCAGATCAGCCCTGATCACTAGCTTCGGCAAATCAGAGGCCCAACACAGAATTAAATTATCGTTACTATCCATTAAACAATTAGTAAACGAAACTGTGGCAACATTCATAGAGAGGGCCGAATCCATCAACATCAAACTTTCCCACCCTGTCTCGGAAGCCGAATTATTACCAGTTATAACTGATGGCCTCCTACAAAGATATGAAAACATTATCACCTCACAGAAAATTGTGTCGTTGGCCCATTTAAACGAAGTTTGCCTCATTTTGGAATCCCACCAAGACAGGAAAAACAACAAAACCACCACGGACAATATCACTGTACCAAGCCGTCCTTCTGGATTAAAACCAGAATTTGACAACAAAAAAGTTTGCTCCTTTTGCAAAAAAGTAGGTCACCTAGCTACCACTTGTTTCAAGCAGGCCAAATTTCTGGAAGCTAAAGAACCCAGAACCTTAAAGAGACATCGCTCCAGGGATCGTTCTCCTCCACGCGACGAACTGCGTGAAATTTTCAAAAAATCAAGAAATAACATGGAAAGGTTGCAAGACCCTCACTTTGTTAAACCTCAAGTGGATTTCTCTAAACCCCCACCGAATTTTCATGCGAGAAAACCAAAAAACTAAATAATAACCTCTCAGGTATTCATTCTGTACCAAGGTCTAAGGAATGGACTGATTGGTTATCACACATTAAATATTTTAACCAGACCTTAAATGTTTCTTCGGTTTGTTGCAAACAAGCTAAAGATGGAAGACCTTATGCCCTTTTCTCCGTTAACAATGTCCCCTTCTCTGGACTACTAGATAGTGGTGCATCTGTTAGTTGCCTTGGCAACAATGCCCACCTGCCTTTTGTTAACAACGGTTTTAAAGTTTTTTCCAAACCTACACTCGTGACAACTGCGGACAATGCTCCCCAGACAGTCATCGGTACTCTGTCATTACCAATTAAATGTAACAATAACACAGTTACAATTAACTTTCTAATAGTACCCTCTATATCCCAGAATTTCATCCTTGGCGTTGACTTCTGGAAGGCTTTTAACGTTGCTCCACAAGTATTTAATACTCTTGGCCAAAAACCTCCGGTCGCTCAAGTTGGTGAGATTCGTACAATAATACCTCACGAAACCCTAAGCACTGACCAGGCTCTCCAATTAAAGGAAATACAGTTTATAGCACAAGAATTTAAAGATTTCCTTGCTAAATACGGGATTAAAGATATTTATTATAATACCTTGTACACTCCCCAAAATAACACTGTCGAAAGGTATAACCAGACTATTAACACAGCTCTGGCCATTTTGGTTGACAAAGACCAACGTAATTGGTGTAAGAATTTAGATAAAATTCAAGCTGCCATGAATAACACTGTTAACCTAACCACTGGTTACACCCCCTTCTTTTTAAAACACGGTATGGAACAGGTGGTACACGGTTCATTGCACTGGTACACGAATTTCCCCACGTCAACCACCTCCACAAGCAATCCTGCCGTTGATTACGCCCATCGTTTGGAAGAACTTACTGCCATTTATAGTGAAGTTACTGATGCCCTATTGCTGGCCCACCAAAAAAGTGCGGACAGATATAACCTACGTAGGAAACACATCACTTTTAATGTAGGCGATGTTGTCTGGAGAAGGAATAACACCCTCTCTCAAGGAGCCCTGTACTTCTCTGCCAAGCTGGCACCCCGTTTTGTCAAGGCCAAGGTTGTAAGAAAAATATCGGACTTAGTTTACTACCTGTCCGACTCCTCTGGCAAACATACTGGTAATTACCATATTAAGGACATTGTAAAGTCTGGAAGTGAGGAGACAGTTGAAACTCCCCCACCACCCCAGCAACTTTAAACTAACCCACTGTGTATTATCACAAACTATTGTAAGCTATGAAGTCTTACCATAATTAGGCGTGTAAAGTGTCAACTACATGTCAACCTATTCGTCAAAAACGAGTTTAACCCACCTTTGTAAATGAATGTATATTAACATATTATGACCATGAAATATTATTCCTGTAATAACGTTCTTTCCCTCACGACAATCGTTTTCTCCCTTTTTACGTTTTATTTTCTCACCTGTTCTGAAACTGATCATTTTAGAATAGAGACACGTCTTCGAGTTACAATCGCCGGGAAGTCGCGAACCCGCTTTTGCTCCTCAACTTCTACACTATGCAATGTTTATGTCATGTCACCCCATTTTCGTTTCATTTTTGTTCCCTTCGTCGTGTTAGAAAGAACCACCCCACTTTTGTTTTTGTTCCTTGTAAAATAACGATTGGTAATCACTCATAAGAGTGCCATCCAAAAGAGTTCGGATTTTGTAAATTCCAAAGTGTTAAATACCGACCCCTTTTTTTTAAAAAAAAAAGAAAACCTGTCAAGTACAGCCATTAATTCTTTCTTGTCCAATTCAACGTTACCTTGAGTATGTAAAACCCTATAGTGGTCTCAAAGGCAAGAACCAAGTAGCAATTAATCACATAATTGTCTTCTTTGTATGTATATAATTTTTTTTTCATTTTTTTTCAATTTTTTCCTTTCAAAAATTGATGGCGTCCTACCCAAGCTCACATTTACCAAAAATAGGATTTTGACACATCCATTTTGGGAAATTGTATTTATAAAAGAAAACCAAATGTCGGTCCTATAAAACCACATACAAATAACTGGACTCGCTTCAACTAAAAGTATGTAAAACCCATTAAGGTCTTTTATTGTATGACGAGATCTCGATTTTCTTTTCTCTACTGTTACGTCACGTATGTCTCGTACCTCACGTTTCAACCCTACGGGACAGGTTAGTAAAACCTTACGGTTATCCTGATCTTCGAACGCAAATAATTATATCACAACGTAAATCAACAGGACTTTGTTCGATCATCGTTGCATAATATAAACACCCAACCTTTGTCTCACCATTTAACCAAGTGTTTGCAACCCAATTGCACGCTACAACGAACAGTATGTAAAGCCATTATGGGCCTGTTCCCACCCATCGCTCGATGCAAGTAAAAATACCTTCTACCATCATCTTGCACCTTGTAACACAATGAAGTAACATTAAAATTGTTTATCTTCTCTATTGTTCCATCGTACGCCCCTCCAGGCTACGGAGTTAGTCAATCTAACAAATCTTTGCAAACAGTATCAAATGATACTGCTAGCTTTTGTTGAATTATATTTAAATGTAAAAATTGTCACGCGATAGGAGAGATCCTTACAAAATCCACCACTACACGAGAAGTTCGTTACAATTACTTAATACTTATAACCATGTGTTATAATTTGGTCGTGTGACATTAATTTGCCATGAGTACCGCCTTTGTGTATAATTTGGTCGTGTGACATTAATTTGCCATGAGTACCGCCTTTGTGTATAATTTGGTCGTGTGACATTAATTTGCCATGAGTACCGCCCTTGTGTATAATTTGGTCGTGTGTCATTAACATGTCATGAGAACCGCTTTTGTGTATAATTGTGTACAACCCTGTACACGAGACGTGGAGACGTAATAATAATACTTACCGTGATTCGTGTGAACGACATAATATCGACATCGTCATCTCCTTTAAGGAACTGTTTTTACACTCCTTGACTTCTGTCTATAATTGAGTTGTACCTTGCATATACTGCATACTTGTACACTATACGTGAAGACGTTACAATACTCACCATGAATCGTGCGAACGAAATAATATCAAACCTTTATATGTGAACTACGTAAGTATTTCACAGAAGCCTCTTTGTTCAACGCCAATGCCCGTGGACTTCCTGTTTTTGCTGCTTTCCAAAAAGAAAAGAAGCCCAGGAATATCTACTATCCCAAAAGGACTAGTTTTCAGCTTCACTGTCAATTATGGGGCATAGTGCCGCAGGAGTTAATCGATGGGCACAAAACCACTAAACTCGTCGTCTGGGAAACGAATAAGAAGAATCCCAGGTTTGTGAAATTGGAACTAGGGTCTGTCTTTTCTCACAATCATGTAGAAGTTTAAAACGACCCCTAATCTTTTGCCAAATACACGCAAAAGATTAGCCTCTTTAGTACAATGTGTATTCAAATGCGGTTTAAAAATTAATCCACTTTATTAAAATGTAAAGAGTCAGGAAATCTGCTGGTTGAATATGTTTCACTCTCACATAGAGGTTGAATTGGAAATCAGTCCAGTCTCTAGCAAATTTCGTAACTCAATTCCCGTCCTTTTTCCTCCCCCTCCCTACCCCCATGCCCTCAGGCATATGTATGAAGTGGAAAATCTGTTGTCGACCATATTTCGCCCTCACTTCGAGTTCGAATCGGTATTTGGTCCGGTCACCAACAGGCTTCCTACCTCACCTTTCACGTATGTTGTCATTTTTTTCTCTCCTCAACGAAACACATTCATGAATTTTGAATATGTATGATACGCACTTGGCGTATCGTCTGTCTTTTCTGACAACCTTTATTCATGAATTAGTTTCCCTGCTGTTGCCGTGACTCGTTCACGAATTTTTTGTCTTGTTCTTTGAAATCCTACGAAAATGTTACCACCTGTATGTTAACATAGGCCAAAGAAGGCCAGTTGTTTTTTCAACCAAGACAGTTTGTCATTCGGCAAACGCCAAGTCATCCTAATAAAGGATAATGTTTATGTAATCAAAACTAGTTAGGAACCTCTCTCTACCTCTCTCTCACACTCTTCGTCACTCTCCGGACCGGCAGCTAAACCTCGTTTGTTTATTTTTTCTGGACACATTTTGTTTCTCTCCAAACTTTTCTTCATTGGTCCCTAGGCAGGTAAACTTCAAGAAATTTGCCTTAATAATAATTCCCCCCGGATTTAAAAAGAAGCCCAGGCGGACGCCATCTCCGACAGCCAAGCTGAGCCTCACCTCCTAGCAGCCTGCGCTGTGGTTACAAAGGTCCCTCGACTACTACTCGCTACACACTTGTTCCATCTTGTTCCTGAAAGCTCAGACAATACTAATCATATGTATGACGTTTGTCTCACCACTGCAAGCCGAGTTGTCCCACTATACTTTATGACACTCTGAACTACCTTTCGGACACGCTAGTCCCGGAGTTCAAATTTCTTGCCCTCAATGCCAATGCCAGTTATACCGTCTCTTGCTCTGTCATGCAGTGACACATACCAGGTCATGGGTGAAACATAATTACCCTTTGCCCCTCCAGTAAACACAAACTGCGCATCTCTAAAAAGTTATCCTGAGCTACATTATGCTCCGATAACCAACACATACGATCCGTGCCCACCATAATAGCACATAGGACTCGTACTGGCATAACTACGGAACCTGGACTACTCTCTCCAATGACCACTGTAACCATAGCCGCAGCCCCGCAAACCACAGCCCCACTTCGCAAACATCAACGCCCACAACGAAGCAAAGTGTTTTTTTTTCCAAGACCTAAGTGTACTCCTGAGTGTTATCTCAATGGGTCAGATTACAGTGATAATGTAATCTTTTAGAGTCAGTGAAATCTCGTTTCCTTCGCAACTCTTCGAAACCAAAAAACCAACGCAACGCAAACTTAGCTTCCAGACCAATGAAACCCTAGAATCACACCTTAACATTCCGTCTTTTGTTTTTTCAATTGTATAATGTTGTCTATTGTTTTTTCAATTGCATAACCATGCCCTTTTGTCTTTCAATTGCATAATTTTGTCTTTTGTCTTTCAATTGCATAACCATGTCTATTGTTTTCTAATTGCATAATTTTACTTGTTGTTTCCACACCTGCTCTCTCCCCAAAATTATTTGCTCCAAACATGCTATGTACCCTTCCTCATTTCTCCCCACAAATATTGTTACCTAGCCTATGGCATAAGCTAGTCATTATGTTTTAGCTAGGCATCTCTCTGGCCATCCAAGTCTCTCAAACTAAGGGCAACTCTTGTTTTGTCAAAAAAAACCCCAAGGGAGGCACATAGAGGATCTTTTAACCCTGATGCTCCATTACCACGTCGCCCTTTTTACGAGCGCGGGGGGAGGTGTCATATAACAGATTTTAGCCGCAAAAGATCCTACAGTTGCCAGCCTGAGAGCGGGAATTATTCAAGTTAGTTGCTAGGCCAAACGTAGTGAAGAACGCGCAATACATCCGCTACAGTTCCCCCACCCCCGGCGACCCTACGCCCCGTTCGCCTCCCTCGCGCGCCGACCTCTGACCAAGCTGGACGTGTGTTCGTTTCGGCTCCCGCGTTCCCAATTTGCACCGCTCCGTCGAAAGCATAACGTACGGAAATGGCGCGCTTTGAACATCGACAGGCTGGCACCGTTTGTTTGAAACACGGCGCTCAGTCCTGCAAATCAACAGGATACCCGACGACACCATGCTGTGAGTCTCTTACATTTCCTATTACCCTTGAATGTGTCCGCTAATAACCTAAATTCGTCCACGCTGCCTGCCGATCTAGAGAGAGTGAGCTGTTAATTATTTCCCAGAGAGAGATTAGGGAACCCTTGATGATAATTCCAGTTTAGGATGTAATAACCTGTGTACTATTGTTATTCACCCATGTAATGTCCTTTAGCCGCTCAAATACAATGCTAATTCATAAAAACCTAACCTCTTTCATTTGGGGATAACAGTCGTATGGGAGTGTTTTGTGTAGACGGTGGGATATGGATTCTCGAGCCACGCGCTGACCCCGAACCCTGACTATGAGAGAGACGTCTCATGCCCCGCTTCTGAGCTGGCCGAGGGTAAGTCAGGACCCCCCCAGGTCCGACGCGCGACACACGTTACGTGGGAATAATATCAAGTAACAACCACCAACAGGTTATTTATTTATCTTCATTCAATCTTTAACACCTACAGATGAAACACAGAAGGGACCAAAGGTTTACATAAAGGTTATAGTCTGGGCACATAAACATAATCCTTCATATTATGGTAATTATGTCTGCATGATTATAACTGGTTCTGTGTTGAATTAGGCAATTTTAATCTACCAAAACGATTAGGAGTAATGCTTTGATATTACTACCTATAACCTATTACAACATTCCAACGCCTACAAAAAGACGGCGTTCACAAAGGAACCCTTGTTGAACCTCTTTTATTTATTCCATTCCTTTTTTGTCAGTCTTTGCTTTGAATAGAGCAAATCCAAGGGATTTTAAACGGTTTTAAAAGATAATTATTCTGTACAAAGTCTGTCACCACTTAACAATCAAGTATACAGTCTTGTCTTTTCTCTCATCTCATCTCAGATACTCTCACAATACTGGTTCTGCTGCAAGTAGATTGTCGTTTTCATTCTTAATTGTTGAATAAAATAAACTTTCTAGTGCTCTGATGTATTAACGCCTCCAAATCTTCTCTAATGTTAATTAAAATTTATCGCACAGTAATCAATAGAATACTAACACATAAAAAAATGTGCTGAAATTGTAAGGGGATATAAAATAGAACACAAAATAGTTGCCGGCTATGAAATTAAAAAAAAAATTCAATTTTAATAAATGAGTTAATAAACGAGTATCTTAAAAATAACGCATTTCTTATGTTGTAAAGTAATTACGACGTATTGCTCCACAGAATTTGAACAATTCGTCAAATTTCAAAGTTAATTTTCAAATTTCTGTGAAGCCACTGGCCCATTCTGATATAAATCAGAACTTGAATAAAACTTTCGCAGAACTTGAAAATGAATTGTTCAAATTCTGTGAATCAGCTGGCCCTTAACATAAGCATGATTAATATGACTATAGGGGGTTTATGAAATCTTCCTTATTATTTGAAAGCCTGAACACTGGAATGTCAATTGCTCCTACGAAAATATAATAGTAATATACTTAAATATAGTCTATTATTCATTGGCGCATTTTTGGTGAAGCGATTATTAATTAATATAATCACCCATTGAATTTAACCGAAGAAAGAGCCGATGTAATCGAAACTTGTGTTTGTAATTAAACTAATTATTTATAAACTATAATTACGGTGATGCCAAGCACAAGAAATGGTATTATAAGACCAAATTAAATCCGTTTTTATTTGCTCCATTTTCGTAAATAATCTGATGATCTCATTTAACTACCGGAAAATTGGAGGAGCATTTTAATGACAGTTATAATGATGGGGCGCTGGTTAACAATAATTATTAGACAATTAAAATGTTCTTAGTGTTTTTAATTGACTTTATAGGATTATTGTCATGAAATCATTACGTCGGTGTAGAAGAGTACCGCTATGGAAATTATAATTATATTTTACATGTTTTTCCAGTCCGTGCAACTGACAGTGATTTCTGGAATAATCGGCAATAATTTAATTTACTTGTGCGTAAGCGTGACATATTCAAAATTGAAACTGATGTATGTGATATGTGGTGTGAAAATTATCAAATAATAAAATTAATAGACTGAATGCTGTAGAAATTCACAGATAAAAATGATCGTGTTAAAAAAGTAACCGCACGCGAACTTCCTGATAAAATATAATCATTCAGAATATATCGAGAAAATACGGAATGCTACAATATAGGTATATCAGTATCAATATTAGTATTTGTATGAACACGTGTTCCGCCGTCCTCACAAAACATTTGCTTTTGACTGATACTTTGTTAGGAACTCTTTCAATTCTTTCGTTATAGACAAGCAATTTTATCACTAAAACGAATAATTTGACAAGATACTGTTAATTTATTGATGTTTAATAAATTAACAGGATTTCATATCGTTAAGTTTTTTCCGTGTGAGATCACTGAGGTGTATGTGAGGTAAAACCATTTGTGATCATGTGAAAAATGTGGAAATACGAAAATGCAAGCCTGGTGCGAGTCAAATGAGTAAGATTAAGAAAGGGTCGCTTAGATGGTTTAAACACGAAGATCGGATGAACGAAGGAAGGAGTGTAAGGATAATAATATAATGGTAGAGGTAGGGAACGTCCGAGGAAGACATGACACGATCAAGGGAACCCGATACAAATGCCTGTCAGAATAACAGAAGGGTGTGTTTGAGACGATGTATGAATTGTTCTATCTCTGCCTACCCCTGCGGGAAATGACGTGATGTTGGTTAGTTAGTTTTTTTCAAATCGCTACAACAGGTAGATATGCGATACAATAGGAACCAACTATAATATATTTTACAGATTATTTTTATTCAATGTGTATTTGAAATGTAATATTTATTGATTCTGTAAAAACTTGTGAAATACGTGTTTCATCTTGTGAAATTTTCAATCCATGTTTAGCAGAATGCGTTTTTTTCACTATAAAATGTATAACGTATATTTTGTTTGTTTCAGGTAAGTGTAATCAACTAATGCTACAATCTTTCGAAATCATGTTCGGATTGGAACAGGTGAGCTTAATCAAGAAACGCCTTTATGGGACGTCTATTTTCTGAAATGTATAATTGTTGTAGTTATCAAGCTATTCTTGGAAATCATCAAACTGCAAACTATTTTAGAATATGATGTTATTAATTAACAGCTCATAGCCATCTGGCATTAAAACACCTGTTATCGTTTTCAAAACCATCTTCCAGAAAACTCATTTTGTTTAGGTGTGCAATTTCAATACAGAGGTACCCACTTGCAACACTTAGCAATACTTGTGAAACAAACTAGTCTTTATGTAAAGAACTGACATTTTTTATTTTTATTTTTTTTCATTTGGTACAATATTTTTTTACATTTCAAAGTTTTCCAGTAATGTTGGCCTCACTGGGTGGCTTGCCCGTGCTGTTAAAGTTAAATATCATGTTAATATCGAAACGATAAAAGTAATAAAACAATATTGGTGATTAGTCGACATGAGCGAGCATGACAATTACATTTGACAGTTGAAATCGACTGCAATGTTGTTAGTTTACCGATACATCTTAGTTAACATGTCAAAAAAATCGCGGCAAAATTTTGGCGCGGATATTTACTGGTAAAGGCTGCGTTTTGTCGAACGCTGACAGAGAAAACAGTCATACCGGCTGCGCCAATGTCACGTTCGTAGGATCTTATTCAAATATAGATTACATTATTACTGTTACAAGATATAACCGAATAACAAAGGGAGTGCGAACTAATTATCACTAACATTTCGACAGTTATTCAGAATTCACGGGTAATGGCTAATAAACATTACCCCAAAATGATAAACTCAATGATGTAAAAGGGATACGTATACTTTTGACGCCTACAAAATAAATGAAATGCGTAAGTGTTGTAATTGTAAGTTTAATATTGACATTGCACATTTATCTCATCGATAAACAAACGTCGACTGCCAAATATTGCTTTACCACCGATATGGTCACATCGCAGGCCCCGTGTTATACCAAAGCTACTAATTTATACTTAGTATGGTCATTAAAACGCCGTTATACGCTTTCAAAAAGAAGAAGATGGTTTGAAAGGTAGATATATGTAAATACGAATGGCAGATCGTTTTTTAATATATTAAATATATGTATAAAACAAAACAATTCTAATTATTTAATAAAGGGAACAGCCACATTACAGAGCTTGTAAAGAGAATCAGGAAACGTATAAATATATATTTGTTAGGTTAAGAAATATCTTAAATGTGAAAACAATCAAAAATGTGTACTATGCCCTTGTCCACTCTTTGCTTATCTACGGAATCATAGGCTGGGGATCCTATAAAAACAATCTAAACTCTGTAAAAGTTTCACAAAGAATCATCATAAAAGTAATACTAAAAAAATTCTACTTTCTCAACAGAGTCACTATTTAAATTGTTTCCAGTACCAAATGTCAATGACATATTTAAGCAAGCTTCCATTGTAAAAATGTGCAAAGAAAAAATAACAAAGAATACCAAGAATTTTACAAACTAATGAGAAATAGAAATCAATTTATTACACCAAATTTTAAAACAACACAAATGCAAAACCATTATATTTACCAAGCCATAAAAAACTAAAATAATCTCCCTTCTGAACTGCGTTGTATTGTCAACCAATCAGAACAAATAAATGAAATAAAATTAAAAAAAAAAAAACTTAAATTAAACATTACCTTGAAAAATCTAAATTCTATACAAAAATATTATTATAACATAAAACGTGTAACAATCGTGGCTCCCTTATAAAACACAAGAACTCCTCTTTTCTGATAAGGTATACATAACCAATGATGATCTAAAATGTAATATTGTTAAATATTTATGTATCTATATTCCTTATATTAAATTATAAAAATAATAGGCGTAAAACTTTTGTGTGTTGTGAAACTGACTGTTGTGAAACTTTAATAGTCATTATTATATAATAGAAAAAAAATAGTAATTATTTAAAAGAGACCAAAAATCTCTTAACATCTGAGTTAAGCAGCATTTAAAGAAACACTGGGAATTTTGTCATATCTATAGCATTTTTAATAACAAAACGAAATGTGTTTTTTATAATTTTCGGAGCATACTTTGCGATTTTTTTTCTATCGAGGGAATTTCACATAATTAATTTAATTAATTTCTTAGTTCGGCATTTAAATAAAGTTTATCTGAAAAAATAACATATTTTTAAAGAGCTTAATAACTTAGCCAAAGTGTTCAAGGAAAGTGTGTTATATTATGTCGGTAAAAATTTAGAATGCGGGATTTTGAAACCTCGATAATGTGTATATTTATATGACTGGTATTTACCCCCGTTTTACAGACTTTCGAAGAATTTTTTTAATGTTTGAAAATGCGCATTAAAATAACGATTAAAGTCAGCACGTTTGTGGAATATAATATATGAGCTAGTTTGTTGTAAGCGCCCATTGTAAGAATAGTTAGCAAGTGAGTCAGTGTTGGAATAAGGTCAGCATGGCTCCTTGTTATTTCAATGAAAAGTCGTGCGAACTCAAAACACAAGAATGTAACGCCGAGCTTTTAGTTTCAGATTATGCACTGTGGGCCATTATCGCGCGAGATGGAATAGCTAAAGGATATGTTTTATAAGTTAAACTGTATATTATTTTTTCTTTTTTTTTTCGTACAATGTCACCCCTGTTAGTCCTGTCGTGAGGTCCAACTTACCCGATAAATACATCGGGAGTGATGAGTAGCAACTTCGCTTGTCTATGATGTCTGACAGACGAAAAATGCATGTAAACAACTAGATGTTATATATTTTATATTTTGTCTAAAAAAATTGTTTTTAAACAAGTTCTTTTGTATAATTACGCGTGACAGCTTTTTCGCCTTTGAAAGCATTATCAAAGTGTGATAATGTGACATTGTGATGATAAATAAACGGTTTGATAATGCCTTCAGAAGGCGAAACATCTGCCGCGCGCAATAATAATTACACAGCAAAACTTGTTTTTATAAACACTTTTTTTTTTTGGAAAATCAATAATGATATCAATATTGATATTGAATATATTGAAGAAAAACTTTAAATTAAAAGGGAGTTCTACAAATTGAGGTTGATTACAATAAATAATAAAAAAATCAGTTTAAATGAGAACTTTTGACATCAATACAATTATTCAAATATACATTTATACATTTTTTTGTCTTTTGATCACTTTGATTTTGAGGGGATTTCTCACTATAACTTTTTACTTTTTCTCAATTTTTTTGTAAAGGAAAATTTTCAAGTAGTCGATTTAAGTAAGAGTAGGTACTGTAGAATACTAAAAAAACGTAATGTAAAAACAATTTCAACAAAATCAGAAATTTTCATTACTATTTTTTGCATGTCTATTTTCATAATTATGTTGTAGCCTCCATAGTTTATGCACTCATCCATTATCGCCACATGTATATTTATTATACATAATATAAAATCCAAGACTGCTGCTTTGTTATTTAACTGAAGTTAAAATAATAATATCGTACCGTTTAACGTGTCAAATGTTCCGCAGGCGTATTTTTTCACATCAGATATGCATTAAATATTAAATTCATACATACACTACGTGGATAATGCGCACACGTTTATTGCGCATTCACAATCAAACGACAGTCTTATGATTCGAAATGTATGACAGAATAATACACGGTGCTAATGAATTATAAAAATAATGCATTATTAATGCTCAGGAAACGTAAACTTCGTGTTAAATATGTATTATTGCTTGGAATTGGTTGAATGGTATTACATTTGTCATGCATTGTTCTGTGGTTGAACCCATTTTATTGTTAACCCTTCAGGCTAATCTGGGAACAATTCATTATGTTCCCAAAAGCGAACAACTTCATATGGTCTCATATAAATCGTTGTATCTCCCTTACTCTCATGGTGAGAAATATGATCTAAACGTTGTTGGAAAGAGAAAACGCCACGCTTTATATTCAAATCTAGAAGAATTAAAATGTGCAGCTTTATGATACCAAAGGTTCCGAACGACAAAAAAGAGAGGTGAGAATAAAGTTCGTAATACAATGTCTAAATGCTTGTGTTTTTATTTTTTTTTTTGTTATCAGTAATTTTAGTTACAAAAAACGTAAGGAGTCATGTTTGCATTCAAAATTTTAATATTTCAAAAATTAAATATATTTATTTTTTATAATGCAAATTTGAATGCATTTTTTATCACCGTCCAAAAAAAGGTTTTAGAATGCGGATACGTTCAGAAATATTACATTAATTTGTATTTTATAGCATAGCGGAAACACTCTGGTCTCATTTCAATGAATACTTACGTAGTCAATAATAATACGTCATTCTTTGTTTGTGTTTTCAAAATGAAACCCTAAGAACTAATAATTCATTTACAAAGGTCACAAATAACTTATCAGTCGGACAATTAGAACGATAAGACTGACTTATAACTTGACACAATTTAACTTTGATTGAGGTGGTGTCCATAGATAATATAACATAGTAAGATGTGGTATGGAAGCATGCTGACTGTCGCCGAGCTACGACCAAACTGTACGTACTATGGAGCAATGAAAGTTGTGCGTTTTTGCGTGCTGCTGAAAATGAGGATGGAGAGTGTAGATGCGATTTGCAGTATGTAGTATGGGTGAATGATGTTGGCGATAGCGACACCCGGTTTCATACTTATACTGACTCTTGGCCCATATCCCTTCATAATAATAATAATAATATTTGGCTGATTTCTGTAGCGCCGTTTTCATGAAAAATCACCTCAATGGCGCTGTACAAACAAATATATTTCGTAATAAATGTTACTGTCTTACAAATACTAAGATTCATAATAATAACTAGTGACTTAGTGATCTAAGACCTATAGCGACTCACGATAAAGGCTTATAAATACTGACTTAAAACTAGTGGCTTACATATAAAACTTATATCTAGTGACTTACGACTAAGGATTATAACTATTGGCTTAAAACTAGTAGCTTAAACCTAAAACTTATATCTAGTGACTTACGACTAAGGATTATAACTATTGGCTTAAAACTAGTAGCTTAAATCTAAAACTTATATCTAGTGACTCACGATAAAGGCTTATAAATACTGACTTAAAACTAGTGGCTTACATATAAAACTTATATCTAGTGTCTTACGACTAAGGATTATAACTATTGGCTTAAAACTAGTAGCTTAAACCTAAAACTTATATCTAGTGACTTACGACTAAGGATTATAACTATTGGCTTAAAACTAGTAGCTTACATCTAAAACTTATATCTAGTGACTCACGATAAAGGCTTATAAATACTGACTTAAAACTAGTGGCTTACATATAAAACTTATATCTAGTGACTTACGACTAAGGATTATAACTATTGGCTTAAAACTAGTAGCTTAAACCTAAAACTTATATCTAGTGACTTACGACTAAGGATTATAACTATTGGCTTAAAACTAGTAGCTTACATCTAAAACTTATATCTAGTGACTTGCGACTAAGATTTATAACTATTGGCTCAAAACTATATCTAGTGACTTACAATATAAGGCTTATTAATACTGGCTTAAAACTAGTGACCAAATGACATGCATATTTACAACTGTGGCTTAAAGTTAGAGACTTGGTTAACTAACTAACCAACACACATACATTTAAAAATACATTTTTTGGGTTCTGCCCGTGTTGTCAGTGATAACTGGTAGAACTGTGGGAGTACGAAGTCACTTGGTTGTCTCGTAAGACCAATCTATTAAATTTTAAATCAGTGGTCTTAATCAATTATTTTGTCATTTTATCATCATAAATCAATCAGCAGTTCGATAAGGAGGGGTGATTGGTTTAGGTGAACGTTGTTTATGTCTCTCTAAGCGTCCTTTGCCATGCTCCGAATTCCCCCAGTAAGTACCATTCATCACCACACTTCAGTCCTAGTCAATTTATTGATTGGTATGTCTCCCTTCTCATATATAAATAACCAAAGAAATACCTACTTACATAGGTTAAGGGCATTACTAATAAAAATGTTTTAAATTTTATAAAACTGATAAAAAATTCTGAGGTATATGGTTGTTTGTCAGTTTGCGTAAAATTTAAAACACGTTTTAGTAAGGCTGCTTGTGTTTATCTTTTAATAGCTTAATGGCTTTACACAGAGCTTTTCGAAATATCATTTAGATAGTGATGTTAATAATAATAATAATATTTCGATGATTTGTATAGCGCCGTTTTTGTGTAAAATCACCTCAAGGGCGCTGTACAAATTTATAATACATTTATACAATGATCTATGTTATTACTAACTATATATATGGAGATAATATACAGTGCAATACTTACTTGGTAGGTCACTTGATATTAACACTTAATTGACATTAACTAATTGTTTATTAGCGAAATTTAGATACAGGATTTAGGACATAATTGGAAAATTGGATATAACTGGACTTTCTCTCAGGAATGGTATATTTAATTTGAGGGTATGACAGCTTAAAAAGGTAAGTTTTTAGTTTAGACCTTAATTCTGTTGGACATGTTATGGATCTTAGTTTCGGAGGGAATTTATTCCAAGCCTTCGGCCCTGATTATCCGATAACGCGATCACCAAACTTAGTATTTGGCTTGCGCTTAGGTTCCATCGGTCTGCCTACAGCTGCTGATGTTGCTGATCTAAGAGTTGACGTTCCTCTTGTTTTGAAGGTCAAGTATGGAAAATTTCATAGTCTTGAAATAAAAATCAAATCCATGCTGCCCGCCAGGTGGGGACATCTTTATAAAAATAGATAGATTGCGCCATCTTTTCATTTTTCTAATCTGACACGATTGCATTTATAAATGTGTTTATCTGAAGTGACCTGTCGTGTAAGTATGTTTTCTGTATCTGCTTGTACAAAATTAGATAGAGGTTAGAGTCATAATTGTTAAATAATTTTCCACAAAAACGGCGCCATATGGGGTACTTTCACAAGCTATGAATACCGTTAAAAATGTTTGGAAGATTTGAAGTTTATTTTCTGATTCTGATAATCGTACTAAAAATATGTAACTGTAACATTTTCAATCATAATTATTGATTTCAATGACCATCTCAAACCGCACATTCCGAAAAGGTTCCAACTGGCTACAACGTTATTATCACCGACTTCACCCTGCGTGACGTCAACGCCGCCGAATTGACGATCAAAAACGAAAATTTTTTGGCGGCAAATTGAAAATAGCACATTTAAAGAAAATTTATAAAATGAAATAAAAAAATCTTCAAAAAAAATTATCGTATTTTTTTTGAGAATAAAAAAAAACAGTAGAAATATTTAATTATATAATTGTTATTATTGCTGATGTTTTTTTCAAACAATTGACACCTCTCCCTTTAGGGCAATCAGTGCGAGGTAGCGGAGAAGAGATCTCAACCTTCTCCGTTAATAAATAACTGAATTAATAAAATAGACCCTCCACACAGTATTCTCAAAGATAACTCGTAAATAAAATTTGAATTTCGTAAATAAACACTTGAAGCATTTTTTAACCATTTTGGAATACCATCTTTATAAATTGACTCAATAATAATAATAATAATTGGATAATTTGTAAAGCGCCGTTTTTGTGAAAAATCACCTTTTTTTTTTTTTTTTTTTTTTTTTTTTAGTTATTTATTAAGTTAAAAGAAATACATATTTCGCTTTGTTAACTTAAGTGTACATTGATTAAAAACAAAAATAATATTTATATAAATAATTATGGTTTACTACCTAAGTAACATATTTTTCTTAAGTAAGAGCATTTTGGTTTTGCTCATTGATCTTGAGGGCAAACAGTTTTTTCTTAAATATATTTATTCTATTTACGGTTGTCAGGCTATCAGGAAGGAGATTATATATGTGTACACCCTCATGGCCTATGTTTCTTTTACCTCAAGGGCTCAATCACCTTGAAGAGGAAATAACTTCATTCTACTAAGAATCTGAATGGAAACTAGGTTTAAAATTTTATACAAATTTTATTATTATTATTTCAGCGCCGATCCGTGAAAAATCACGGGAAATTATAATTTCAATAAAAAAAGACAATTAAACTAATTTTATGTTAAAAATTTAGGTAGAAGTAAGTACTTAATCGCTTATCTAAATTTGTTCAAACAAACCGTTTCAATTTTGAAAATGTCGCTTAAATTCAAAGCAAATCCGAGTTCTAAAGTTCATTGAACCGAAGTAACAAGACACTTAACCGAAATGAGTATTTTCAATAATTTCGTTATTTCTTTTCAGTTTAACACGATCATACAAGGTTTTACCACACGTACCTCTCAGTGATTTAATTTCTACACCATTCAGTCTACTTTAATCCATACATCATAGTAGGTATCAAGACTCCATTGTGGACTGCTAGCTTCGCGTCTTTGGACATTTTTTTGCTAGCGTTAACCGCGTTCAGTTCTCCATTAATGGAGTTACCTGCATTAACCCTTCTTTCAATATCTCTATCAGCCTTCCCATCTCTGGTACAACATACTTTCCAAAAACACTAACTCATCCACCTGCTCCAAGTACCTATACATCATTCACAAATATATTGCACACTGTGACGTACTCTCTCTTTCAAGACTTCAGTTAATAAATAGTTAATTCGCTAGTTTCTCCTTTGGACGCATGTAAATTTAAGTGTGTCAAGCTGCAACATGCATTCCTTTCTGCGAGAAATATTTTGTTAAAGTGTACGTAACTTGCCATTATTCCCAGTAGTGACATTGACCGACTAAAACCACTATCCTCAAATACATTGCGGATTATTCCTGAGCCAAAGCCACTTCTAGAACTAGAAGTTATATTTATCCGGTGTCCCCAATGTCCCGGTGTTCCCAGCACCGGAGTATATATGGGTGCCATAGATAATACAAACGAAGGGAGATTTGGCATAACAGCGTGCCGTATGTCGCCGCAGTGATTATCAAAGTGGTATTTGGTAAGTGTGTGGGTAAAAAAAGACGTAGTAGACGTTTTGTAGTAGTATGTTGGCGACACGCGGTGTTGCGCCTTTTCATGGGTAGGTAGTATTAATTGGTCATGTCTCACCTCCTTCGTTTCTATTATCCTTGTTTCATACGTGCGTTGTATTTATATAGCCCATTTGTAACACCAAAATATTTCACGTGTAGGTAACCTTAATAAACGTGTTTGTAAGGACGATATAAATATTTTTAATATTAAATCATGTATCATTGAAGAAGAAGGTAATACTAATAAATCTAAACGAAACATGAATCAGAACAAGACACAGAGAAATAAGAAAGATAACGGTCACAACTGGGAATTTGACATCTCTTGTCTTACCAAGCAGGCATCTTGAGCGATTCGACCATTAGAACCTATTTATTAAGCGTCAAATTGCAGTGAAATGCATAAAATTTATAAAAATTATTAGTTATTTTTGCCGTCTATCAATACAAATAACCTTTATCAATCGGTCATATTCCTAAATGACATCTAACGACTGATAGCATAAACATCGAGTATTTCATTGGAAATTTGTTGTAACATGTTCATAAAGACTACATTCCAAAATCACCGTTTCATTTTATTATAAATGTCAATGTTGTTTTAACAATTTTTTATGCACATAAACCAATTACATTTAATTAATATTATTATGTTGTAAAAAAATAAATATTATGTTCTAATTAAATTTTTGCCGAAATAATAATTTCAAGTATAGCTTGCAATTTGCTAAACCTAAGAGATTGGTGAATTCTGCCCATAATTTTTCAAAAGTTAATTCAATTTATTGCCTGCTTTAACAACCGCTGGAGTTATTGGTGTTAGATGTATACATTTACCATATTATTTAATTAATACCATTACTAAAAATCTTGATATTAAAACATATGAAACTACTTACTGCGACTTGCCAGTCAATTCACCTAGATTTCGCCGTTTATCCCATATTTTTTAGTTCTATAAACAAGCGATCTCTCAAAATGTTTTTGCAAAATGGCAAAATATGCCAAAAAATCACTCCAGTGGTTAATCATACAAGTTTGTAAAGAAGATATGGTTTAAAAACATATATTCATACAGATCAACAAACGCTGATTCTGACTATACAAGTCTTATTATATGTAATTGAACGTAGAATTGATAAATCGTCATTTAAAAATTATTAAAACTGTAAGAGAAAACGCCCTGTAATCGGTCGACGGGTTCTAACAGATTTTAGGCTGCCTATAAACAGAAGAAAACGCCGCTTGCGGTTGCTTTGTTCCTTTCCCGCAATCCGTGGCTCCGATCGTGACAAACCCGAGATACGTATGACGTCATGCGCACCCCGTCAAATTTCGATTTTGGCGTGCTTTGAAAAATACAATCTTTAAAAATTATTTTATCCATGAAATCGACATCTGTAATAAAATACTGGTATTTAAGTAAGAATGTAAACAATCATATTTTTTTTGTTTTAATATTACTGGAATACCTTATTACTAATCACAGTAATTAAAATATTGTAGGTCCGGCCCTTAATTTCTTCAGCATTCCCATTCGCCTCTAAACACTTCTAAAGCAAGGATGTCTGATGTATTTTATCGTCTATTTTCATAATATCTTATAACATCTTGCCAGAGTTCAGCATTAACGTAGCATTTAACTTTGAAGACGATGACGAAATAATTCAATCCTGATAATAATAGTTTTAGAGACATTGATTGCTCTTCAGAATGTAATAAAACGATATTCTGTAATTTGCAGTGCTATCTGTTTTTTTTTCTTTAATCTTTATTTATTTACCTTAAAATAGTACATACGTTAAATGATCTGACAACCTGCACGGAGAAAAATGATTTTGTCATTTTTTTTTTTTGAATATTTGTAATCCGGGTAAAAATGTGATTGCAGGTCGTTTCCTGATAAACGCTTAGTAATTTCCCAATATATTGGAACACGTGTTCATGCACCTGCATTTGCCTTCATAATATACAATGACGAAATGCGGAAATATTATGATTTTTATGAACACACGTGTTCTGACAACGTGATAATACATTCGTACGAGTACTAAAAATATTACAGGAAACCTATGAATTCATTCGTGAAGGGCCTGCAATCTCTTCTTACCTGGATTAAGAATAATTTGAAGAGATTCTTAATAAATTTACAATATTCAGAACGCTACAATAACGCTACAAAATTTACAATATTCAGAATTCTATGCAGACGACATGGTCATACTAGCTCCATCGATAAGAGCGATGAGAAAACTTCTGGCAATATGCGAAGCTTACGTTGATAGTCACGGGCTGATGTACAATGCTAAAAAGTCATCCCTGCTGATATTTAAAGCAAATACTGGTCCCACTGTCATTCCACCCATACGTCTCGACGGGGCCAACCTGACAATTTGCAGCGAAATCAAATATTTGGGGCATGTCATCACCGATGACCTAAATGATAAAAAAGACATAGAACGTCAAAGAAGAGTACTGAGTGTGCGAGCTAACATGCTTGCCAGGAGATTCAACAAATGCAGTCCTCCGGTGAAGAAGCAACTTTTCCAAACATATTGTATGAGCTTCTACACTAGCGAGCTATGGACGACATACACACAAGGCGTCATGAACACACTCCGAGTACAGTACAACCACGCATACAGAGCCCTATTTGGCCTCCCCTGGCGATGCAGCGCCTCACAGATGTTCACCGAAGGAAGGGTGCATGGGTTCGCTGCTTTGATGCGCCACAGAATAGCCGGGACGAGTCAGCGCTACCAGAGATCGGACAACACTCTTGTCCAGGCCGTTGCCCAGTGGCAGGGAGCGCCTCTACACCGGAGATGGAGAATTTCACTGAAGCCACCATAAAGACCTAATGTGCACATCAATGTATTGATTTTTTATTTATTATTTTTATTTTTATTTTTATTTATTTCTTTATTCATTTTATTTGTATGTATTAACTTAAATGTAAACTTTTATGGCAGGCAGAGCATTGCACACACCGCTCTGTCCAGCTGAAATAAACATTATTATTATTATTATTATTAGTAAATGATAACGTAACTATTTAAAGTTGTTGCCCATTTGTTGGCTTGATCGTTAATATAAATATTAGAGTTTTATATTGTGCAGAAAGCTTGAGAGTTTGACGACAGGATTGTTTTATAAATTTTGCCTTCATGTTCGATCAACCCAGAATATTTACAAAGGATGAACGCTGACAATTAGCACAACAAAGATAATGCGATCTAAATGTTATCAAAGGATGCGAGATTTGCAGTCTATAATGGAGTTTTGATACTAACCTTGGCAGTGAGGCATTTGTAAGTGGAAGAAAAAGTGCTCTTAAACCATATAGATGAATGCCGAATGCCGTGAATAAGATTAAGAAAGGGACGGTTAAATTGTCTGGAAATTAACGAATGTCATGAGGTGTATTATAAATATTATTTTTATTTTTATAATGAAAAACTAATGTTTATAAGACAAGGATTTATGCATAGCACAAAGTAAAACAAATTATTATGAGCAATAATTAGTCGCCTGAAGTATCAATACAAATTGAAAATATTTCCCTAGTAAAAATAAATGCCGCCGACGGGAGTTGAACCCGCACCTTATGATGTCCGGTCAGACGCTCTGGACCACTGAGCCACGTCGGCTTATTTTCAACACGCCAAATAACTCAATATGTACTAGTACTTCAATCAACAATTAATTCATATTGAATTATTTGGCGTGTTGGAAATAAGCCGACGTGGCTCAGAGGTCCAGAACACCTGACCGGACATCAGAAGGCGCGGGTTCAATTCCCGTCGGCGGCATTTAT
Source organism: Hesperophylax magnus (assembly GCA_026573805.1). Classification (NCBI taxonomy): domain Eukaryota; kingdom Metazoa; phylum Arthropoda; class Insecta; order Trichoptera; family Limnephilidae; genus Hesperophylax; species Hesperophylax magnus. The sequence continues at coordinate 22,565,803 of JAIUSX010000012.1, forward strand.
TTTTATTCGGGAGATATGTTCAATTTGTATTGATACTTCAGGCAACTAATTATTGCTTATGAAGAAGATGTACAAATACACGGTATCCGGAAACTCGTAATATAAGCGGGAAACTGGTGAATCTACATCACTTCTAAACTAATTTCGATCTGAGCATTTATATTTTTTTTAGTTAGCCCCTCAGAAGCTGGGCGCACTGTATAGGACCCGCAGATATTTGGCATACAACTGCCGATACTGTCCAATCCATAGACATATGAATATTAGTAGACCTGCCCTAAGTGATTAAAAGCGTATTATCCCCACTCCCCATACCGGTTCCATTGAGCCGGCTGGGCTCGCGTTTGGCCTCAAATGAAATTTGAAAACGTGACGTCATCATTCTTGTGCGAACTATGGTCGAGGCATCATCGGTTCATTTTACTAAATAACACGGCAAAATTTTGACTTGTACTATGAAAACTGGTAAAAATAGATGTGAAAAAAGAGAATAAACCCAATTGTCGTATTACATTCCATATATAAGCATTATTTTACTTTATTTTAAGCATATTCACATCGTATAATATGAATCAGTTGTTACTATCACATAGAGAAACGTCTGGACGCGAAACACAAAGCTGGTTGGTTGCTGGGAAGTAAATTATGAACATTTATAAAAGTGTCTTAACTAAATACTCTGAAACTAACTACGACTCTGAAAATAAAAGCTGCCTTACTTTGCCGAATTTGGACTTCGCAAATTTGTTCATAACGTGGCGAGTAATTTGCGCTCCCATGTAAAAATGTCTATTCATTCAAAGCAGATTTTACTTTAAAGAAGTAAATGGTGATATTATAATGCGAGATGCCTATTTACTGTCAGATTGATTTATTGACGAATCACAGTCAGCTTCACTCGTTCCCTCGTTCCCTCGTTCTTCAACAGTTGATTTTACCCCTCGCCCATATCTTCTCGTCTATTAATTCCTATGTCTGTGGTCCAATCACAATTTGGCAGCCACATCCTGTCAAAATACTTGAAAAAACGGGTGCTGTCATTGTTCTACCGGTATTTCAATGAAAGATACTCCGAGGAATTAGCGTCATGGCCCAACATTTGTACACGATTGTTTGTCACATTAGAAGGCATGCTTCTACAACGAACGATTTGCTGGCCTCTATGTGTTTTTTCCCTCCTCAAAAAGTACCTCCATCAGCATCTCCGAAGACGAGGGAAATTATTTTCCTCAGGCCTCCTGTGTGGAGTTACTGTTAAAAAAAAATTATGACTTGTTTTTTTTTTCACTTTCCGAGCAAATTCTGGAAATTCCAACTGAAATGTATTTTTATTCCTGTGTTTGACAGACGCCTACGTACGAGTGGATTCCAAACACAAAACACATAGTGCTGATGTATTTACCGTCTCTGATTCTTATATTTAATAATCTGTTTGGTGCTTGGATTACTTCAAGGATTGACGAGAGATATCTCAGTCAGTTAAGTGCCCACTGAGAAGGGACCATAATATATTGTAGTATCTTTCAATCGACTCTTTGATTTACGTTGGATCTACTTTTTGTCAACCGCCCACTCAACTGTTGAAACCTTCAATTATTATTTTACCTAAGAAAACCGGACATTCCAGTGCTAAAGTTGTTGATACACTTTTTCTCCCATCGCATCGCTTACGTCATTCGCCCACAAATAAATTGAATTTATATCCCATAATGCCAACATAAATAACAGGCCAATTTGCATGCAATTTTGTAGGATGCTTCGTGAATTTTATCCGAATACTTAACATATTATATTTATAAAAGCTATTAAGGCGAAGCTTAATGCAAAATCACTATTTTGATTAATTTTTGCAACGAATTGGTGTACATTACGAATTAAAAAAAAAAAAAATTAATTTAGATTAAATTTGATAATATTATTATTAAGTTCTGCAAGTGTTTTAGTTTTTTATTATCGTGACAGCTGTTTCGGCTTACAAGGCCATTGTCAAACTGTGGTTAGTCCACATTGAGACGACGTATTTATACTATTTCAAATGTAAATTTTGAAGGTGTATACATTGATTTATTACTGGTTAAACCGATGACATGATCTATTGTTGGTTAAACCAGTCTATGTTTTCCCCTCAGTAAATGGTAATGAGTTCTTAATTATTTACTAATGACTTTATTGCTATGAATTATTTGGGTGCATTATACTGCTTGGGTTTTGTGAAAATACTGAGAAGTGGTCGTCTCAATGTGGACTAACCACAGTTTGAAAATGGCCTTGTAAGCCGAAACAGCTGTCACAATAATAAAAAACTAAAACACTTGCAGAACTTAATAATAATATTATCAAATTTAATCTAAATTAAATTTATAAAAAAAAATTAAATGGAGTTCTACGAATTAAACACAAAAACAATAAATACATTACGAATACCAAAAAATATGCTTTAGATAAATTCAAGGTTTTCATATCGTTTCGCTTGAGTAGAATACAAATAAAAAATAAATTACTCAATAAAAAATATAAATGTAAACTACTAAAAATAATATTTTTTCAATAAAAATGTATGAACGCATAAAGGAAACAACTTTAAAAAAATACAGTATTATAGCTAACTCTGTGACAGTTTCACTTGATTAACTTTTTTGCTTTCTTACAAAATGAATACCAAAAAATATGCTTTAGATAAATTGAAGGTGTTCCTATCGTTTCGCAGTAGAAGTAGAAGAGTAGAATACAAACAAAAAATAAATTACTCAATAAAAAATATTTTTTCAATAAAAATGTTTGAACGCATAAAGGAAACAACTTTAAAAAATACAGTATTATAGCTAACTCTGTGACTGTTTCACTTGATTACCTTTTTTGCTTTCTTATAAAATTATTTAAAAAATAAATAAAAACCAGTTTTGTGCTTGAAATCGAACGTTTCTAGACTCCGTTTGTCAAGCGATTTTAATTCCTATTACCTACAATATAAGGTATACCAAGAATATGCACATTTTTGGCTTGTAGCTTCCTCTTAAATATAATTCTTTAGAAAATCGGCTCAGAAGGATTCGATTTATGGCAGAACGTATCTAGAGTTGGGTTGGTTTCCTCGTAAATCTTGCTAATGTGTTATAAGCAGACAGTCAATAATAATCCTGAGTGTTCGTGAGGAGATAAGATTAAATTGGCAGCACGAATCACGAATATATTTACGTTGTTTAGTTAAAATACCACGTTTTCATGTTGTGTTATACATAATCAGAGTCGGGGCGAAGCATTTTGGTGCCTGGAGCACCCATTCCAAAACGTTTTTCTTCCGCTTTCGGACAAAACTATTATAATAATGTCATCCCCTTATTTTAAAATAGGTTTTTGCAGATATTTATTTGTGGCACGTGTTCACTAGAATCAAGCACAAATGGGTTGCATGCCAATAAGTTTTTTCTAAGGCATTTCGAACATATTGACATAGTTTTTTTATTGCTTTAGGCAATTTTTCTTCATTTATGTTAACGTGCACAAAAGTTACCCAATTGGTTTGCGTTATGAATACCAAAAATACTATTTGTATAAATTGAAGCTTTTCTTATCGTTTCACTTGAGTAGAATTAAATTTAAACGGTTAACTACTCCATACATAATATAAGCGTAAACTACAAAAAAATATTTATAATGTATATAAATATGTATTTTTCTATTGGGAATGTATGAACGCACATAAGAAACAACTTTAAAAAATATTATGGCTAAGTTATCTGTAAAAATTTCCCCTTTTTAAAGTATATTTTATTTTTTTGATAAAATTTAACATTTTATATCTAGTAAATGATATTTTGTATCCTTAGTTATGATTTTTTCTTTCTCATAAAATTATTCAAAAAGTAATTTAAAAAAATACCATTTTCGCTAAAATCGAGCGTTTCTAGACTTCTCATAATACCTATATTCGTGGTGATATAAGGCACTCTAAGAATATACACATTTTTTGCCTTAAAACCAGAAAAAACTACGCCAAACTAATTCTGGGAAATATTGTGAGGCTGAGAGAAAACGGTAGAGATAAGGAGAGGGACGTGAAGGGTTGAAGATATATCTAGAAGTAATCAAGAGTTAATATCATTCTCAGCATTCGACGATGTGGGGTTTCATCTAGCAATTTCCGATATTGTGATAGATATTTATAATACTTTGCCGGATTGAGAATGAAGGAAGTTGAAGTGATGATCAAAGGGGAGAAGAAGGTAGCTAAATTTCTGGTTATTCAGTTCTGGTCACTCAAAATAGCTAAAACCATTTAAAAAACGTTTATTTTCTTAATGCTGGTCTCCCACTCACCACGGTGATACTGAGAGTATCTTACTTTTTTTTACTAGCTGGTTTTTGCCTTGTCCAAATTCTATCCGTTTAAATATCTACTTGTTTGTATTTTACATAATTATTCCAACAGGGGCTTTGCATAATTATATGATCTAGATTGTGTTAGAGATGTGGTGTTGGCGGAGTAAGGATTAAATAATTGAGATAATCCCAAGAACCCAATATGGTAATATCTTAATGGTAACACACTCGCAGTAAACGTTTTCCTCGGAAACATAATCGAAGGAAATGTAAAGTATGAACGACACGGCTATAAAAGAAGATTGCAATAAAATTCTTCTGATTGTCAGAAAATATAAATACAAAGAAATATACTTGGATCTTATGACACGAAAAAATAGATAAAATCACCAAATAAACAATTATAGAAAAGGGGTGTTATATTGCAATTGAAAAAAAATTGAAGATTGTAGATTGATGAAGAGGTGTAACGTTCGTCTATCACCTTACAACATCTCTGTCTCCGTTATTTTATCATTTGACAAACTGCTGTTTGGATTTATCCTAATGCAAGAAAAAAACATTTACTTACATAAATTTACTAATAGTAATCCACAAAGTTGTAAAGTATATTACATAGATTAACCCAAATTAGTTCAAGCAAAATTTTTAATTTTATCTTGTATACGTAAGTATGTTTGATGTCATCATTTGCGGAGCAAAGTTGGGAGGTTTTGGACGCTGTATCTTCAAATCCACCATATCAATCCATACTATATTGCAAAACTAAGACACTTCAATGAAAAAAGATCAAACCAAAAGTAACGCAACGTGGGATGGAAAGATGCATGCTAGACATCACATATTACTCGAAGATATCGGTAAAAACGAATGGCTAGGAAAGCAAACAATCTAATTGAATAGCTCAAAAAAGTAAAAGACAATGGCAGAAATATCGCTAATCACGAGGAGAATTATTGACAAGATTCAACGATCTACGACTCGATACATGAGAGTTTGGATGCGACATGAAGGGCTACGTTTTCATTTGCAGTGGATGATTATCTTCTTCTTCTATTGCGTAAAGAATAGTGTGTGTCGCAGAGATTTCGAAAAACCTCTCCTATCCCTTTTCCCATCTCTTAAAGCAGAATTTTGAAACATCTTAATGAAATTTTGCACACTTGATATTCTAAACAGGACAAAAATTAATTTTAATATAAAGATGAGTGACTGTGGCGACGTGTCTTTGATTTTTATAATCTAATGTTTTATTCCGAAATTTGACTGACGAAATTTTGCACACTAAAAAACCAAACCGAGAGGTCTGTCTACGTTTAATTTCTAAAAACTCTGCAAAAGCCCGGGCAACGCCGCAGACTTCAGCTAGTGATATCTAAATTAGTCAGGAATATTTTTTTGGTTTATTGTATCCCCAGAAATGTGAAACGTGTGCCATTATCAATGTTAAATCTACCAATATTATTTTTATATGCAGGCAGGTAAAAAAACACAACCGGTCTGACAGCATTCTTTAAAAATACTATTAATAATATAGTTCGTGACAAAATGCGGCATTATTAACTGGGTGTTTGGACTTCTTATCTTCCGTAGTAAATACATTAGCGTTGCATTGCTCATTATCTTTATTAGTCAGATAGTCTATTTACCTGCCGAATGTGAGACAGGATGTTATTTGTTATTCTGCATCGTCGTATTTCTTCTCTTATGCATTTCTTAGCATCGTCATCGGCATTTTCCGTTCTTCTGCACGAGTGCTTATTCAAATTTCGATGTTAGTTTTTTCTACGATATTATGATTAAGGACGGGTTGTTTCGGAGAATCTGAACAATTCATCAAATTTCAACGTTCATTTTCAAGTTCTGTGAAAGATTTTTTCAAGTTCTGTTTTTATTTCAGTTTTGTCAGGCAACTAGCCTACAATGATATAAAAACAGAACTTGAATAAGTCCTTCACAGAACCCGAAAATGAACGTTGAAATTTGATGAATTGTTCAAATTCTCCGAAACAACCCGTCCTAAGTATTATAATTTGTACAGTCATCATAAATTATTACAACTACACGTAAAATATCACGTCACTTGAATCGATATGCGTTCTCGGATACATCTACTATTCATTAATTTGATCGTGATTGACGTATAAAGCCAAAAAAATATGTAGGTAGGTTAGCAATAATGCATATTATTTATTATAACCATGTATATTGAAAGGCATTTAATATATTTATAAATCTTCGTGATTGGACAAAATTTACTTGGTAAAAATATATTTTTTTTAATTTTATTAACACAAAGCTATGTTTTTGAGTAAAATTATAATTTTCCCAGATATTATTGACGGTGCTGCCATTTATTTTATCATTTTTGATATAATTTTATTAAAGGTGATCCATCATATTATAGCTGAGGCTTCGTTCACAAAAGGCGTTTATTATTGCCATCGTGATTTTGCGTTGTCAGTTGAGTTTTCACGCGAAAGTGGCAATCGGATTTTTCTTAGATGTAATGTAGACGTATGTATCTTTCTATAAACTGAAGTCAGCTGCAGATCAAGTTTTCAATTAACGACTGTCAAATTTCATCTTTGATCAATGTTTGAAATTTAAATATTTTAAAGTTTGATAGTAAACAATTATGGACTTTGATCATTTTGCCACTCAAACTCTTCGTCTGTCTGTCTGTTTGTTAAAATTCCACGGTATAAACTAACTCAAAACATAAACGTCAAACTGCCAGCGCACGAGTAACAGAAAGAGCCTAACGCGACTCTTAACTCAAACTAATAACTTTTTTATTAGCGACTACTGCGATCCTTCCTTTTATCCTTCTTTCAATATCTTTATTCAATATGTGTTTCGGTCTCTCTTGAACATATTTCTAAAATGCACAAATTCCTCCACTTGCTTCATGGATTCATCGTTAAAAACTATTTTGCACAGTGTTTTAGTACTCTCTCTTTCAAACACCATAACTTTGAACCTTTGAACGTACTTACATACTTCGTGCATGTTGAACTCGCAGCCCGCTTCGAACATTTTGTAGCCCACGCACAGCTAGTCCAGTCCGGTGGTAAAAAGAGCAGTTTTAAACCAAGTTAGAGCATTTGAATGTCAGCTAGTTAGTTCTTTGGGACGGTTCCATGATATTTCCTCAAAATGACAATTCAACACACCTTTAAAAGGTGATATAAAGTCATTGAATGTGATGAAACAAACACTAGGTTAAATAGTTACAAATGTAACCTATTTAAACTAGTGTTTGTTTCATCAAATAATAACTTTATAACACTTTTTATAGGTGTATTGATTTGCCACTTTATTGACTTACCCGGTCACCGAGATGTCAAGTGTCAGGCAGAAAACATTAATTTTACTCTTTTCTTCACGGAGAAAAATGAGCATTGCTGATTTGTTAAAAATATTTTCAAAGGATTCGTAATCTGGTTAAAAACAGGATTTGAGGCCGTTTCCCGATAAACTTTTAATAAAATCCTAATATATCGGAACACGTGTTTATGCACCTGATAATATATAATGACGAATTTCGAAAATTTTATGAACACGTGTTCCGACATCTTGATAATACATTCCCCTTTTACTAAAATTATAACAGGAAACCTATCAATTCATTCGTTAAGGGCCTGTAATCCCGTTTTTAACCGGATTACGAATAATTTGAAGAGATTCTTAACCAATTATTTGTAGTCATTTTTCACCATGCTCACTGAAATTTTCGAGAAATTCATGTTTCCATAAAAAACATGTTGAGGTTTTTGCTTTTATGCGGAATACATATTTTTTTTATCTTAAGGTGAAGAGTAATGCCAAATCACTATTTTGATTAATCTTTATAACCAATTGGTGTACATTATGAATATTAAAAAATATGCTCTAGATAAATTGAAGGTTTTCTTATCGTTTCGCTTGAGTAGAATACAAATCAAAAAATAAATTACTCAATAAAAAATATAAATGTAAATTACTAAAAAACGGATTTATTCAATAGAAATGTATAAACGAGTAAAATAAACCCACTTTAAAAAAATACAGTATTAGAGCTAATATTATCTGTGATCACTTGATTAACTTTTTTGCTTTCTTATAAAATTATTTACAAAATAAATCAAAACCAGTTTTGTACTTGAAATCGAACGTTTCTCGACTCCGTTTGTCAAGCGATTTTAATGCTTATTACCTACAATATAAGGTTTACCAAAAATATATACATTTTTGGCTTGTAGCTTCCTCTTAAGTATTGTGTTATTCCGCGAGTGCCTCTGAGTTTGTAATGTTTGCTGTAGTTTTTTTAAAGCTACGCGTCTGTCACTTTTACTTCTATTGTTAACGAGGCTTTAAAACTCACAGTCAAATCCTCCTTGGTCAAATAACTTTCAAGTGTTCCAAGATTCTATTTCATCATGATTGTATCACTAAGAAGAAATTCAATATCAAATAATAATAACAAGATGACTATCAAAAAAGCTCATTACGTTACACTACAAGAATTGTTACAACATCTCGGTATAATAATATTCCCTATTCTTTGCCATCAGATTAGGGTGTTCAGTGAAAGTTTGAACTCAGTTGTTAACCTTGTATGATTAATAAAAAAGCAATCTGTCATGGAGAAATTTGAAAGCGACTTCCCGGTGTGGATTTCAAATGCTTACAGGTGACTAATGACATGGAAATCCTGTTTGGGCGATGGAAGAACCACCAAATCGTGTATCACAATTCTCGGCGTAACGATTTGTTCTACCGTTTATCGATTTGCGGTTTGATAGCGGATGAACTGGACACTAGATGCTTGAACTGGTATAGGGTCACCACGAAATTTCATTGCCACTTTCTCATTAATTCCATTATTTTGTAAATTTGCCAGGCAGAGTCAAGCGAAAATTGGGAGATTGACAGCATGTATTTGTATGCTAATGAACTGGTAATTATTTTGTTTAAAAAATCATTAATTATTATTAATATATTATATATTTGTGTGCTGAAGCAATAACACTCTGGCGCTAAGAAATTTTTACTTGAGATTTAACTTATTGAAGCATAGCACAGCCTCCGTGATCGATGATTAAGGCCTTTGACCTGCAATTCTCGGCGTGCGAAATAACATTTTATTTGTATCACTTCACAATTTATTCCTTTGAAAAAAAAATCAATAGAGTATATTCGCGGCACCTTCTAGTAAGGAAGATACTCTCAATATCACCCTGGTGTAAAATGCAAGACCACCATTCAGAATTGAAAGATTGCTTGTAATAGCTTTAGCCGTTTTTCGTGACTATACTTGAATAGCCAGGTACTTCCCCACCTTCCTCTTCCCCATCTCCTTCCCCTCCACACGACCTTCAGTCTCACAACACAAAATACCACATTCGGTGAAGCCGTAGTCTCACTTGCTCCAGACGTTTGGGAACAGTTGAATCTTGTGCGGTCATCACATAAAAGAAGTCAAAAGTTACTTCATTAAATAAAAATTGATAGTTTTTATCCTATTCTCCATCATCATATCTCCATATATTGGGTGCAATCCCTGTGCGCTGATGTATTAGGGCAGCCAATATAATATCGAAAATAATGTGAATAGTTTTGAAGGAAGTCGAGATTGATTAAAATAGTACACGATTGCTGACCTGTACAAATCGCAAGTGCTCCACACTGTTTGAATTTGGCAGCCGCCTCTGCTCTGGAGCCCCAAAATACTTGAAAAAAAAACCCTTGAAGTCCGTGTGATAGATTTCCCTTTTTTAACAAACGGATTGCAATCTTTAGAACACAGGCGTCAGGTAGGAATGCGGTCCTTGTCCTACCGGTATTACAATGGAGGTTGCTCTGATGAACTAGCGTCATTGATTCATTCCTCGAATTCCGGTGCCAAGTCGGGAAACATGACTACGACTTTCTACGACTCGTTCATCAGACAGCTCGACTGTGAAGCTATTAGTCTGCCTCTGTGTTTCCTCCATCCTACAAAATGGGTCTCTTCAAGATCAAAATCCCTCCAAACAGCATCCCCAAAGATGGCATAGGCCAGAAGGGAAATTGCAGGGCCTCCCGTGTGGAGTTAATGTAAAAAAAGACCGAATTCAAAAAGGTATCGGTAGCTCAACAGGAATCCCGGGTAGAGTAGAACTTCCGAGTTCGAGTCTTGGTAGCGTAGTCTCTCTTTTTATATATATATTTTTCATTTAAATTTAGCATTGACACTTGACACATATCACATCATCAAATGATTAAAAACACAACATTTTTAGTGGTGATCCTGTAGCCAGTGTAGATATACAAAATTATAGATGTTTGTGGCCAATGATTGGGTATTTAGCCGATGTCTTCAGGTAATTACCTCTGTCGTTGACTAGCTCTAGCGCAGAGCGGCCCTCGGGCCTCGTGTCTTGCCAACAAGCCGTCAGGTAACTTCTGGAGAGGTAGGTGCCCGCTTGGAACTCTAGGTATTAGAAGCACTGAGAGATAAATTGCTAGAAGCGCCGTTGGGGGTGTGTCTGCTTGTCCGAGTGGGCTCAATTTTTCCCACAAAAAAAATCTGTTGTAATTTTTTTATGTGAATACCACACAATTCCTAACTGCTATGGCATACAAATTATGGTATGTTGTGAGGCTGAAGGGAGTGGGGAAGGGAATGAAGAAGGTAAGGTTAGGAAAAAACATAACGATTTTCAGATCTAGTCACCGAACGAAATTCTGAATGGTGGTCTTTCACCAGGGACTATGTAAATAATTGATTGAGCATACGGAAGTCCTGTTTTAATTCGCCCGTTTTGCATTTCGTCTATCTGTAAATTTTTTTGTACGTTTCGTTTCCGTTTCAAGATGGTGGCCGTTTTGATGGTTCAGTAAAGATTTTTTTTTAAATCGTGGACTTTCTTAGTGGCATCTTTTCAATATTATGGTACCTACCTGACTGAAGAACTGAAAATAGTTGAATTGTCGTTGAGATAATGACCTTTTTTTGGACAAATTATATAATTCCTTATTCAAAATAATATAAAAATTTTGCATAAAATTTGGTTTTGGTTTATTAAATACGAGACAATTTGATACATGCTTTTTTGGAAGTGAGGTCTTCGAACAGTTCCCAGAACTACTACAGGGTTTTCCAATAAGAGGTGTTATTTTGAAGAGCCCGCTATTTCGGTAGATGTTACTTTTGAAGCTGTCATTTTTTGACATTTGACAAGTAGAAACTACGCCATTAATAAAAATGGAACGATACACGCTTCAACAACGCATTGAAATTATTGAAATTCACTTGAGTGAATCAAATGCAAATCATCTTGAGTGATGAGGCACATTTCCACCTCGGTGGGTTCGTCAACAAGCAAAATTGTCGCATCTGGGGCTCGGAAAACCCAAGAGTTATTGTTGAAAAGCCTCTCTAGCCCCAACGTGTGACTGTTTGGTACGGTTTATGGTCCGGCGGAGTCATTGGACCTTACTTTTTCGAAAATGAGGCTGGAGCAACTGGAGCGAGAATTGGATGGTATTGATCTGGAAAACGTTTACTTTCAACAAGACGGCGCTACGTGCCACACAAGCAACAAAACCATTGATCTTTTACGATTGAATATCAAAATAACACCTCTTATTGGAAAACCCTGTAGTATTTATAGCTAGTAGATTACTCGCTATGACGCCAATCTTTTTTACCCCTATTGAGCAGATAAACAAGTTCATTGTCCTTTCTTAGGTCTAGCAGTCAGGTCTTATGTAAATGGTGTCATCAGTTTTCTCTCATATCAGTAGAGATCACACTTCTAGAGATTCCCTGTTCAGTGATTAGAATCAGTAAGTGTGAGTTTTGTGGCAGTGTCGATAGTCAATGCCCGGTGCCAATCATGTAGCAAGGTTTTTATTACGTTTAGATTTTTATCTGGTCCATTATGCTGTGATTTGATGTAACCTTGTAGTTAGCAATGTTGTAGCGTGTTATAAAATGGAAATATATTATGATTCTTAATCTAATATAGACATGCTAAATAACTGGTGTTCACAAAACAATTTATATTTAAATGTAGAAAAATGCAAAATTTTGACCTTTTCCAGAAAAAAAACATCACAATTTTTTGGCTATTCAATAAATAAAACAAATTTAGAAAGAGTAAAGGAAATGCGAGATCTTGGCATAATAATGGATGAGAAACTAGACTTTACGGCCCACATTCAACAAATTGTGAATAAGGGTATGAAAACATTAGGTTTTATATTAAGAACAATTAAAAACTTTGAATCTTTACAAATCATAAAACTATTGTACATATCCCTTGTTAGAAGCCAGATAGAACATAACTCTTTAGTTTGGTCGCCCTTCTACAATGTACATATTCATAATGTTGAAAGAATTCGAAGAAAATTTCTACGCTTCGTCAATTTTAAACTTAACATCCCTTTAGAACACTTAAATTACCAGTCATTATTGAATCTTTTAAATATTCCGACATTAGAAAACAGAAGAAAAATAAACGATCTAACCTTTTTATTAAAATTATTGAACTCTAAATTTGATTGTTGTGAACTCCTGCATTTAATAAATTTACACATACCTACACGAACAACTAGGCAAATATCAACATTTTACATACATACATCTCATTCCAACTATAGTGTTCACTCTCCAATGCAACGTTTACACAGTCTCGGTAACAAATACTTAAACAATATAAATGTATTTGACAATAATTTGAACTTGGCAAACTTTAAACGGAGTATGTGCGAACTATTTTTACCTAATTTGTAAACCATTGTTCTTATTATCATTATGGTTGATTTGGAGGATTTTGGCAGATTTTCTATTTTTCGTCTCACTTATTTGTACTCTATCCATACCTATATTTTTTAAACTCTTATATTTTATGTAACTTATTTTGTCAACTCTGATATATTTTTTTTTATGTAACCTGTATTTTGTTAACACTGATTTTTTTAAATGTAATCTGTATAACTAAAAAATAAAGATGTACACTATTATAGGTAAAAGCCCTATGGGCGTTTAAATAAAATAAAAATAAAAAAATGATTCAGCCAATAATAGAAACAAGGGAGACGGGCAATGAATGATTATGAGTATGAAACCGCGTGCACTAAAGTGTCGCCAGCATCGTTCGTCCATACTACTGCAAATCGCATCCACGCAGAAACGGCGCCCCGCCATTGTTTCTACCTTTACAACAAACACACAACTTTCATTGCATTGCATAGTCGGCATCCTTCCATACCATATCTTCCTTTTTAAATATGTACATCTATTTGAATTTCACTTTTGTTTTCGGTAATGATTGAATGCAAATCTTGGAAGCAGATATTAATTCACTCTCCGACATCCGATCGAGCTGAAACTCGGCAGGTAGGATCGTCGTGGATGAAAATTCATTATTTTCAACTTTTTGTGGTAATCACGCTTACACGCATTTCTCTGAAATTTTATAACATTACAGCAGTTAATAAACGAAATGAATGTCGGTCCTACCCTATGGCGATTTGGCGTAGTTGTTAGCGGAGTCGACTCCAGTCTCTGGGAAGAAAGGTTCAATCCTCAGTCAAACTGATTATTGATTATTTTTAAATATTCAAAATTTAAACAAACTGATTATTTTTTTAAATACATCTTTTATTTTTATAACGTCTATAATTTTCTACCGAAAACCATTAAATAGCTCTTAAAATTATTTCGAATCGTGATGAGTAGATTCGAAACCCCACGAAGACCACCGAAACATCCTGTTTCGATTCTCTGATAATATACTTAATCGAATGATGTTTCTAATAAATATATAAATGTTTGTTTGTTTTTTCTAATAAATATATATGTTTTCTCCGAAATAATGAATTGCTGTTCGTCAATCAACATTCTACCAATTATGGATACCATTCTCCTTTGTCCAGAATGTCGAGACTTGTCAACTCACTGTCAAGTCAAAGCATTGAATTTTGTGGTATATGCCTAAATGACTTTCGACAGTCAATACGCAATGTCTAATTTCTAATGCCCTTTGAACCATCTTCATGCTTTGACTTATTATTATCTCGCATTCTTACTTTTATATTATTATTGTCATTATTATTGTCTTCGCTCCTCATTTATATATGCTCTCCTTTCACTGTCATCTCTGTTTATAAAACTTATTCGTGTAATTAATATGTTGTTAATGGACTATTTGTCCGTAAATAAATAAATAAATAAATAAATAATTAAATAAATAATTAATTGTTAAAGATGAAAACGCGAATTTCTATTTCCTTATAAAAACAACCATGTTAAAATTTTGATTACTTACAAAAACCAGACAACGTCTTTTGTTCCCTTTTGAAAGCATGAAACAGTCTCGGCTAATTACCAATTATGTTCCTACCTATTGTTTGAAAGAACTCGATCATTTCGAAGTGGACAAAGGGCATCTCGGTTCTGCCCATCACTAATTAGTAATACCTTTGTATTTTGTATAATGGCCCTTTACTGTGATGTTGGAATGGCGGAATAATATCCAACATACTGTAAAATTCTAAGATTACAGATGACAGGTGATAGTGAAGAGTCCACGGACAACCATTCATACGTTTTACACATAATATATTCTTTATAAAAAACTTGTCTTATCACACCAAATATTGATAATATCGACTTAGGAGTGGTCTCATTCGATCCAACACGAATAAAAACATAATAAACGATACCTCACTAGACCTAGTTTGTAAACAATGCCAAAATGTTTGCAAAAATTATAATGCCAATTTTCGTAAATGCACGAATTTTGCAATTTATTTTTTTGCGTTTTGGTACTATTTTACCTGTACTATAAGGGGGGATAAGTTGTTGGATCTGCTTCTGCTTGAACATAAATTGTAACTTTTAACTATTGAAGACAAAATTAACCAATCTAACGAAAAATTTTAAACAAAAAAGAAAATAATGTGGTAGTTCTTAGCGAAGTAATAGAAAATATAACATTAAAATGACAGAAGATGGTTGAACTATCTCAGAGGTCTAATCAATCCCCGGCAAGGCAGAGGTCCTGGGTTCAATTCCCAAACCTGACCGAATCTTTTCTTTTCTTTATTTCTTTTCAGAGTCACATTTTTCGTTTGAGAATAGTTAATATTGTCTTCAATGAATAGAATCATCTCCTTTCAGGAAATACCGCTAATTGAGGAGCGTTTTCACCAAGAGAAATATTTATAAAAACTTTTTTATTTCGTCGGAGAGTTTTGTTAAGTGACTAATCAGTCGGGGTCAATATTTTATGATAATCTTTAAATGCAAATTCATTTCATTTTTAGACATGATGAATAATAAGAAAACTCAATTCATTTGTGAAAGCTTTATTTAAAAAGAAGTCGAAAATTGCGAATGTTGACAAAAGAGAAATATCTACATAAAAAGTTTCCACAAAGCGAAATATCAACACTTTTAATATTTCTTCCATAATAAAATCACTATTTTTAATAAAAAATAAGTTTATGTTTGCTTTCTCATTCAAAGGGCCTACTTACACCGAAAAATAACTATAAAAATCCTTAGTTAATGTTTTTAAGTAATACCAACCTACCGTTGATACTCGTACCCATATTTCGTTGCCCCAGCTTTATTACAATAATTTATTAATTAACTCTTACCTAGTGACTATACCTGCAATATTGATTACTTTTATCTAATCAGAGTAAATAGGAAGTGTCGTGTGTATGGTTTCTGTATGATACTGATAACGATTTATAATTAACTATTATATTGCAAGTAAATCTACACATTTTCAAATGATAAAACGTTTTGTATTTCATTTAAAAATATATTATTTTAGTCACATTATAATGAAATATATTCGTTCTTATTTGATACTTGATGCAATCTGAACTGCATATTATATTTCGTAAAATATCCACATTGTCATGAAAGGTGTTTGAATTACTCAGATAATGTTTCAGCTCTATAAGGTGTTGTTATCTAAACCTAATTAGCATTTTTTTCATCGAGTATGAGCGTCGATCCTTCTACGAGCTGTAAAATTAATCAATGTCATGGTACCTGAAGAAAGTTTTAAAATATAATATTTAACAATTATTGTCATTGAATCACGATTCTTTGGATAAATTGCATAATTCCTTATTTTATATAAAAAGTTACATAAACGGTTTATAATTAAGTAGTTTGGTATTTAAATACCTACTCACAAATCTTACGATTTCAGAGAAAATTTCGGTTTTGATTTATGAAATAAGAGAAAATTGGAAACATACTTTACATAACTACTAGAACGGATTTAATGAAGGGATTATAACTTTGATTGCAGATTACATTAATTATTTAGTGATCATTTCCTTGTCGGATAACGCTAATGAAATATAGAGAAATGCAGTTTAAGGCGATGCACTAGGTCGTGTAATATTTTAAATTGAGCCGCTATCAATAACAACCCTTACGTAGATGGCGATAAGGTTTAAATTCCCACTTAACACCATCCGCCTGTTTTGATTTAGGCAAGAAAAAAACATGGCCAAAAAGTGCCTTTTATTTTATTTTGTGGATGTTCAGGTATAAATATTTTTTTTTCGACCATTTTATAAATAACTTAGTTTGCCACATTATAAAATAAAATCATAACCGAAAATGGGTTCGTAAGTAGGAGATTTTGAACTTTAAAGCAGTTTTTATAGTCCTTTACATAATTTTTTCTGGGCTTATAAAAATACTTATTTAAAAAATACTCGATTATTTCAAAGGCCAAGATGTATTCTACTTGCAGTATTTAATTAAAGCATCTGAAACATTTCCAGGCGACCAAATTTTCAAACCAAAAACACATGATTTTGAATTACTACGTATGGCATCGCCTTTAATTAAGTATCTAGGTGTTTTCTAGAGTACAGTTGCTTTTCAGAACCAGAAACTGTCATAATATTTCGTGTAATTTGTATTCCAAGAGTGTAATTTCTTTGTAAGTGTAATGTTGAGGATGTGCATGCGTACGTTTCTTGTTTATACGATAAGTATCTGAATGTTTGTGACTTGTTCATAGCCTGTTATAGCTTATTACAGTATTCTCTTCGACAACTTAAGTATGTAGTAGTGGTATTTTTATTATTGGTTTGCCTCATAATATAATATAAGACAAGTGATATCCTTGTGTGCTGTACCTTGACCGCATACAAATCAATTGAAGAGTCATCAAGTCAACAGGCCACGAGTAAAATTATATCTCGGATTCTTGCTTCGTTATGTTTTACAGGCACCTACAAATTAATGCTGTTTTGAATAAATAATTTCAATGAAAATAAAGTTTGATGAAACAATGTAACTTTGAAAATGCTCTATTGTCCAAGCCAACTAAGGACGGGTTGTTTCAGAGAATTTGAACAATTGTTTAAAATTCAAAGTTCATTTTCAAGTTCTGTTATTATTTCAGCTCTGGCAAGTAACTGGTCCATAATGATATAGTAACAGAGCTTGAATAGGACATTCACAGAAAGGTTGAAATTTGATGAATTGTTCAAATTCTATGAAACAATCCATCCTAAGTCATCAATATCAAACGGTGTTTGGAAATTGAAGAACGTTTTACAAAGAGAGATTTCTCCCCCAAACGTTTTTTTTTTATTGTGTTGCGCGCGTTAGTCTTCTTAGGGCCGGTATTTCAGTATAATAATTAGTGAAATTAATGTGGTTTTCGGCGTTTAGTTTTGATGTAGCCGTCAAGTACCGGATACCAATAAATGTTAAGCTTAGGCCCGTAGTCCTTAGGATTTTTGTGGATTAAACGCATGCCTAATTTCGGAGACAATTTCTTCACTTTCTTGACATAGTAGAATGTAAATAGGTACTATTTTCCATAGATAATATGCTTACCTACCTACTCAGTTTATAGAACGAACAAAATTAATGTTCTTTTTATCAATAATAATTCATTTCCACGACAGCACCTAATTATTTTTCATGATTCACGATCAATTTGTTTGATCTTAAAGCAATAAATCATGAATTATTCTGTACCCGTTCTTCCACTCACACGTGCTGAGCCAAAGGTGTGTTCATAATTACACACGAATTACAGGTAAAACCAACAGATATCACGGTAGTTGCACGAGTAACAAGTCCGTCAAGAAATTCTAGAAATTTATTAAAATGGAACTAATTTTTTTTCTTCAATTTATTTTTCAACGCCGCTTCTAGAATAAATTAGACTAGATAAAAAATGTCAGGTTATCTTTCCGAATCTAAAAGTAGAGAAGTATAGAATGAAAATGGGCAGAAAAAATTTAATGCATAACTCAATAAAAATAAAAATAAAATTGCTCGAAATCTGCGTTTTTTTAATTAAAACAGTATTTCAGCAATACATGTATTCTTTTTACCATTGTAGTGCTTTGTTAATAGGCTTTTAAGTAGGCAATTAATAAAGCATAAATCACTCGTTTTCTATTTTCTTTTCTGCACGAAAAATGAGTATTGCTAATTTATTAAAAAAATCATGTTTTTGGTAATCTGGTTTAAAACGGGATTGCAGGCCGTTTCCGGATAAAATTTTAGTAAATTCCTAAAATATAGGAACATGTGTTTATGCCTTGATAATATATACGAAATGCGGAAATATTAGGATTTTTCGAATGAACACGTGTTCGGACATCGTGATAATACGTTTTTAATTTATAAAAAGTTTATTAGGAAACCTATCAATTCATTCGTTAAGGGCCTGCAATCCCGTTTATAATTTGAAGAGATTCTTTATAAATTAGCAATAATCATTATCAGTAATTTTTCTCCTTGTGTGATCTCTCAATCCACCTGAATAAAACTAGGCATTGCATCCAGTTCCCTAATTATTATTATATTAGCTGAAGTGTACCCGGCGTTGCTGGGTGGTTATCCTTAGGAGACATATACCACTGAGGTTTTTTCTGTAGGCCTGTTTCTCTTAAGACGAAGCTTAACGCCAAATCACTATTTTGATTAATCTTTATAACGAATTGGTGTACATTATGAATATTACAAAATATGCTTTAGATAAATCGAAGGTTTTCATATCGCTTCGCTTGAGTAGAATACAAATGAAAAATAAATTACTCAATAAAAAATATAAATGCAAACTACTAAAAAAAATATTTTTTCAATAGAAATATATGAACGCATAAAGGAAACAACTTTTAAAAAATACAGTATTATAGCTAAGATTATCTGTGACAGTTTCACTTGATTAACTTTTTTGCTGTCTTATAAAATTATTTACAAAATAAATAAAAAACAGTTTTTTGCTTGGAATCGAACGTTTCTAGACTCCGTTTGTCAAGCGATTGTAATGCCTATTACCTACGATATAAGGTGTACCAAAAATATACACATTTTTGGCTTGTAGCTTCCTCTTAAGGTTTTGCCAGCGTTAGCAATGATAAAAATATTTTTTACGACTTGATTTCAAAACATCGACTTTTCTCTACTTTCTGTAAATATAATATGCATGTATTATATATATAAACCTTACGAAAGAAATCCTCTAAACGATAGTGAAAATCCTATCAAAATCTGTTTCGTAGTTTAGAAGAACTAAGCGCACAAACAGACAGACGCGGATAGCGACTTTGTTTTATACTATTTAGAGATTTCTGATACAACCTCATTCTTCTTTATCAACCCGAATCAGACAGGTATTTTGATGTCGGTGGTCCACCGTCAGTCGTGATTCATTATTGACTTTATCTCGAAGACAGAGGACAGATCTATCTAGAGAACATTATGTCGGTACCAGCACGTTTATAAGCCATTTCATCGAAGAAGTTTAAGTCTAGACTTTCTTGAAATTCTCTCGAGATCGTTCAGCTTCAAACGTGACTAGGGAATTCTCAGAGGTCTCCTTTGGAACGTCCTCAACTATTTGTCATGCTTTTGGCCCGCCATCAGACTGAACTTAACTGAACGGAGAGTATTCTGGCAATTTGGGAATTGATTAACGCTTAGTATTTTATTTTTAAGTTATATATATGACAGTTAAAACTAAATAATAATACATTAATCCCGGAAGGAATCCATATACGGATATGCAAAACTATTTCTAATGTATCACAAAATTTCAATCTCTGGAAGTTATGCTAAAAGTTCGGGGCACAATCCATGGCTTGACTATAATAATTAACAAAAGTGAGTCTGGATGATCTATTCCTATGCTTATCTATGCCAGCGATAGTTAAGCATAGGTGTAGATTATTTTGAGACTTGAACTCTCGACAAAATATTCATTAATATTTTTCTTATTTGTTATTGGGGTGTTATGCCGTTAGTGATAACACATCTGCCCTGATGATGGACACTGCAATGCTGTCCGAAACGTTGGCTAAAGAAGGAGTTAGCGCAACACGGCATGACACCCCAATAACAAATAACAAAAATACTTTTGGCCGTGAAAATCTTAAATCATATCTTATTCTTTAATCGTCTACATTTGATGTCCGTCTGTAAGGGTAGCCATGTTTGGTGATCAAATCTGAATAGACAGGTTCTTCCCAACCTTCCTCTTCCCCATCTCTTTCCCTTCAGCCTCGCAAATAGCCAATTGAGGTACGTTTTGATGCTGAAGGGGAAAAAGATGCCGTATTACCACTGCCTCCGGACAGTTAGAGAAGTTGGGATTCTTGTGCAGTATTCACATTAAAATAAAAACAAAAAAACTAAAGAAATTTTCGATCAAATTCAGAAATTGTGACAGGATTATAAGCTATTTCCGTGTCCTGTTAATTGGGCATTATGTGTTTTTTAAACCCGAAACTTTTCTTTTTATCTACATTTCTCGAAAGAATTATTTCAAAGTCGTAATATAAATTTGAGTTAGAGGATGACCAGGACTTACTGCTCCTTCCTTCCCTCTTACCACCCGAAGCCTCCGCCGTTCGCAGTACCTCCTAGGGGGTGTTAGCCCCCACTTTGGAAGCCTTTATCTTTGGTCTATGGCAGGGCTAGTTTAGTCTTTATGTCGTTGTAAAGGGCCATGCGAAATATTTTAGGCTCGGGGGACCAGGAAGCAAACTCAGAGACACCTAGGTAATTCTACTTTATCAGAAAATTCACCTTTTATAATACATATTTATATATACGATTACATACGGAGAAAACTTACAAATATAAAATATTACTAATTTGTTAAAAATCTCTTCAAATTATTCGTATTTCGGATAAAAACGGGACGAGAGGTTTTCTAAAACACGAATGTGTTATGGCGATGTCGGAACACGTGTTCATAAAAATTCTAATATTTTAGCATTTCGTCATCACGACAAACGCAGAAACCCGTGTTATATTATGAATGTACTAAAAGTTTATCAGAAAAATGGCATGCTATCTCATTTTTAACAGGATTTTAATAAATCAGCAATACTCCCTTTTCTCCGTGTAATATTTATATGGTAGCAATATTTTCATAAGTACATCATTAAAAAGAATCAAATATTTACGGTTATTGATTGTTATGTTATCATTTAACAATTTATGGAGGCATGTATAAACAACCAACTATTTTATTCATTTTTTGGTAATCATTATGATATGAACCAAAAAAACGTTTTTCAGTTCATTATTTATCAATATGAAGGTAAAATTTAATATTATTTGTAAACAGGTTCAAGAGTAATATTTCA
Organism: Hesperophylax magnus; assembly: GCA_026573805.1. Taxonomy (NCBI): domain Eukaryota; kingdom Metazoa; phylum Arthropoda; class Insecta; order Trichoptera; family Limnephilidae; genus Hesperophylax; species Hesperophylax magnus. The sequence goes on from JAIUSX010000012.1 coordinate 22,587,757, forward strand.
AATCTCTTTTGCATTCGAATGACTAATTTAATATAAAAAAAACACAATTTATAGTGATTTATTTTTGGGGTACTATGCCGTGCATAACTAAAATATTTTGACATAACACCCCAAAAATAAAATCTCAAATCAAATCAAACGCATTTTTGTTTCTCACCTCTGGACACTTGCTGTATTGTTTTTTGTTTTGTCACAAAGATTTGGATACCTGTTTTTTGCAAATGACAATTTTGACGATGTTTCCACCAATGTACTATAGTGCATTTTGTTATAGTACGCAATTTAAATTTATTTTAAGGTTTTAAAATGTATATTCCCAGTATAAGCTCGCGGACCGAATTTGGCCCGCGGGCCGTAGTATTCCGAGCCCTAGTCCAGGGTCTAGATAGCAGATTTGAAGAGTTTCGACTTTGCACGTTCTGAATTGTACCGTCAGCAAAATCACGACCAGCCTCTTTTTACCGACGACATAAAACAAGATGTGACGAAGCAATTTTTATATTTTCCTATTTAAATTGTGTACGTGATTTTCATTCTATAGTAAGTTTACTTTATGTATCTACTAGTCGATGTGTACCCGGCGTTGCTGGGGATTATCCTTAGGAGATAGACATATACCATCATGGACTTTTCTGTAGGCCATTTTTAGATATACAATTCCGTAGTACATTATTTTGATATTTCTCATAAGGGTTAGCCAGTGTTAGCTATGTAAAAGTCCGAAATTTTTTTACTACTTAATTACAAAACATCGACTTTTGTCTACTTTCTATAAATATAATATTTTATTTTATTTATTTATGCCTATTCTTGAATACAAATTTTGCAAATGATTACAGTACAGAGTACTTTCTCTGTACTACAGTATTACATATTGTAGTACAGAGAAAAAAGTACAAAAAAAAAGTATAAAAAATAAAGAACATAGGTTGATATAGGTAAAACTGTGTGTGGGTGATATTGTATGTTACGTGAACACCTCACTAAGAGAACCTGTGCTGAGGTATTAACGTGTTTGTGATTGGCGATGCCATACGTAGTAATGCAAAATCATGTGTTTTTGGTTTGAAAATTTGGTCGCCTACAAATGTTTCAGATGCTTTAATTAAATACTGCGAGTAGAATACATCCTGGCCTTTGAAATAATCGAGTATTTTTTAGATAAGTCTTTTTATAAGCCCAGAAAAAAATAATGTAAAGGCCTATGAAAACTGCTTTAAAGTTCAAAATCTCCTACTTACGAACCCATTTTCAGTTATGATTTTATTGTATAATGTGGCAAATTAAGTTATTTATAAAATGATCGAAAAAAAAAAAAATTTATGCCTGAACATCCACAAAATAAAATAAAAAGCACTTTTTTGGCCATGTTTTTTTCTTGCATAAATCAAAACAGGCAGATGGTGTTAAGCGGGAATTTAAACCTTATCGCCATCTACGTAAGGGTTGTTATTGATAGCGGCTCAATTTAAAATATTACACGACGTAGTGCATCGCCTTAAGTGTGACAGGTATTTATGTGTTATAGTAGAAAGTTATTTTTTTTTTTCACAGACATATATTGAAACATGAAAACACACATTTATATGTGAGTGTATTTATTTTAGGATAATTCTTGAAGAATGTGTATAATATTTAATTTTACTTATCATGTTTTGGTTATGTTTGGTTTGAAATTATAAACTTTTTGAATAAAGTGAATATCTTGATTTTTTATTCAGGCTACGATATGTTTTTTGAGAAAGTTTGTACATGTATTTGTAGTATCCATCTGTATATATGTATATAAACCTTCCGGAAGAGATTCTCTAAGTGATAGTGAAAACTCTATTAAAATCCGTTGCGTAGTTTGGAAGAAATAAGCACACAAACAGACAGATAGCGACTTTGTTTTATACTATATAGAGATAAGATAGGTACTGTGTTTCTTTTATACGGACGTAATGGCTTTATGTTTACAATAAAGTAGGTTCGTTTAAAACTTAGACAAGATTATCAACTTTTTTTAATTTTTAAAGATACCAAATTCATTACAGTGCCATCAAAAATGATTGCAATTACCTCCTAAAAATAGAAATTCTTCCAATAATATTTAGGTACTAATGGCAATGAGCTTCTAATATTCACGTGTAAATGACAGCAATTAATGAACGCTATTGTGTTAAATTATTTGAAAAATATTAATATTAATGGTATAATATTCATTGTGTTTTTGGAGTTTCCTAATTCGGTAATCAAAGGCTATATAATAATAGGTTGCAATTCTTTGAAAAGTGTGAATGTTTATTTGACCGACATTTGAATGCAGTAATGAGGTTGGTATTTACAGAATGACTCATTCTGCGTATTAAAGTATTAATATTTAGCTTGACCTATAAGTGAAAAATAAATAATTATTTCATGTTTGTTTTTATAAAATAACGTCTTGTGGTAGCAGAAGTCGGGGACGCTCAACCATGCCCGACATGGCACGACCAAGTGAATCAGATACTTGAGTCGGGCCATGTCAAGAGTCAGAACAATAGAAGAGTATGTATGAGACGATGTATGAATGTGAATGAGGCAAGGAGTGTGTGCCAAGACCGAGTTGTTTGGCGGTCCGTCCTCTCTGCCTACCCCTGCGGGGAAACGTCGTGATGGTTAGTTAGTTAGTTAGTTAGTTAGTTAGTTAACGTCTTGTGGTTTTGGCTAATAATATCTGCACATTTAACTTAGTTTCTGAGTAACAATAATAAATAATAATTGGATGACTTGTATAGCGCCGTTTTTGTGCAAAATCACCTCAAGGGCGCAATATTGTTACTTTGATAGAGCGGCAAGATGAAAAAGTTCTTGAAATGGCTAAAGCTATGTTTTGTAAACAGATCAATAGAGCCACTTCCTTCACCATAATAAATTGGTAATACCATAGTCCCACTGGTCGGAACTGGCAGTTACTACTATTATGCATACGAAAAATATGGTAATTTATTTTAAATCTACAGCGTACTTGCAAACCGGCACCAAATGCAAAATAGGCAAATGCAAAAGAAAAAAATAATTATTTTCCTAGTATTTCTTCGGAACGTTCTGCTATCCATAAATGGTCATATTGCAAATTGAAATACCGGGAAAAAACCCACATTATCGAACAGTCGGGGATATCAACCCTTAATTACTGCACTTACATATTATAAAGGTGGTGCTAACGACACCCCGATGACCGAGAGACCTCATTAAACCCATTAATAAGCCGATTAGCCCCCACCTACTATATAAAACTGGTCCCAAGTGGCAGTCTTGCGGTACCCCGTGTTACTTGAAATCTCCATTGATAAACAGACTTCATTCGAATTTTGTCGGTGGTCGAGTACACATCTCCAATATTTTAACAAGTGTGGTGCAATCTGGACGGCAAATAATATTTATTATTTATCGCTAACCCACTTCTCGATAGTGTCAACGTTATCACTACTTAATATACCATTATCGTTCGTTATCGCATTTCAAGGTGTTCAATAAACTGTATATTATTTTATGTGCATTGCAGTGGCGAGTTAGACGATTCTGAATTCCAGAAATATTGACATTTTGTGCTGTTTTGAAATAACAAACCTACTCAGTTTGTGCTGTGTGCTGTAAAACAAGGTGCGTACCATATTTTTTAAACGGATTTAGATTAGTCCTCATAACTCATAATATCAGTAAATATTATTTAGCCACCTTCAATAATCTTATCTTACGCGCTGTGTTCTGTTTTACCTGAAGATTACGACGAAACATAGTTGGGTTTTATTTTTACATTATTTTATTCTTTATAAGTTATAAATGTACACACTTTTCATATTTAGTTAATATTTAAAAAAAAAGAGTAAAATGTAAGCATTTTAAGTCATTCATGTTTAATAGCTATGATTTTATGTGTTTGTTATTTCAAAATTATCTAAAGGTGTGGTGATTAGGTACTTTTTTTTTTATTCCAGTTATTCAATAAAAAAATTTACAATGTGTGATATACATATATATATATTTCACTAGTAATAAGATAAAAGATATTATAATATGATTAATATTTATTATTTTCCAATTTTCTCCCATAATAAACAATTGCTTGTGTGTATGGGATGAGGTATTATTTGTTTAGTTTCTTAGATTTTTATTTTATTTTTTGAATTTTTGTTTTTGTTTTTGTTTTATTTATTTACGTTTTTTTTTTATTTAGGTTTTCAGTATATTTTTTTTAATTGTGTTTTGAATTCTTTGAAACTATCATTTAGTGATCTTAAATTTTCTGGCAATTTATTGAAGAAATTTAAAATAAATATTAATTAATTAATTGCTTACTACTTTAAAAAACAAATTGTTATTATTGTTTGAAATAAAAATAACTTATTTTTACCTAGACATCTCAAAAAAAGTTTTCCGTTTGTTTTAATTACACTGAAAGCTGTCAGTTTTCAACATTTTAGTATTTAATATTTAGTACGAGTTTTTCCAGTTAAGGATAAACTTTAAATAATTCATAATCTGCTCCTACATAGATGGCGCTAATTTAATTATTTCACTTTAAAACACTTTTGGCATGTTATGCTTTCAAATATTAAAACGAATTATCTGTTTATTATATACGCAATATTTTTTTTATTTTTTTTTTTTTATTATTTATTCAGTGAGTTTTATGAATTACAATTTTTGTGTACTTAATAACTCCCACACTAGGCTAATGCCCTTGTTGTGGTAGTCATAATGCTATAAATTACAATAAAACCATATGTTGTAGTAAGAAAAAATAAAACATAATATGGAAGGAAAAAAAAAGAAAATAAACATATTTAAGGAAAATATAAAACAAAATATATGTTTTTCATACATGCAAACATACATACATACACATATATATATGCTCAGATATATATACATATACATACATACATATAAATACATAGATGCATACGTAAATACATTCATACACATCTATATATGAACACACACAAATGTAATGTGTATTCACATATAAACATATACAGATACATGGTTAATTTTATTATAATGGTTTAAAAGTTAGGAACTCATGTATTCTTTAAAAAAGGCTCGTCCCCTTTCAAATATCCAGTTTTGGACACGTATAATAAAAAGGGATATAGTATTAGTTGATTTTATGTCCCTGTCCAACGCGTTGTATATTTTAGGGGCGATAGACCAGAATTGTCGTTGAGCGAATGTGGTTCTAGTTTTTGGCACCACGCATCCCAGATTTGATGAAAAGCGGGTGTTTACTTGGTGTTGGGGAGCCACTATCAAGTCATTTTTTCGTATGTAGCATAAGCTTGTCTTAATGAATAGCTGGCGAATATCTAAGACCTTAATTTTAGTAAATAGTATTTTGGAGGGATAGGTAGGATGACATTTAAATATAATTCTGAGAATTAGTTTTTGTACTGTAATTATTGGATTAATGACGGATTCTGCACAGCCACCCCATCCCAGAATACCATATGTTGCTATCGATTGAAAAAGGGCAAAATATACGCATTTTAGAGTCGTTAGGTCTAAGATGGATCTAAGAGAGCAGAATATGTGGGAGAGTTTACGAAGTCTTTTTGTTGTTTCTTTTATATGGGTTTCCCAGCGTAGTTGGTCATCGATTATTATTCCCAAGTATTTAACTTCCTTTGAAGATTTAAGAGTTGAACACGTGCATTGAATGTTAGGTGAGGTTTCAGGAGTCTGTATGTTGAGTGAACACGAGTGGATGGTAGGTTTGGGGCAGTTATTGGGTAAGTTATGTTTGGGTATGGAAAACGTCATGTATTGTGTCTTGTCGATATTAAGTGTGAGGAGGTTTGTGTCTAGCCAATGTTTAACTTTTGTTAGGCCAATATTAGTTTTGTTTGTAACTGATTCCCATGTTTCATCATCAAATATTAGGACTGTATCATCGGCAAATGAAATTATCTTGCCTCCAATATTCATAGTGCATAGTGTGTTGATATATATGAGAAATAGAATTGGCCCTAGTACACTACCTTGAGGGACCCCATAGGACATGGATAATTTTTTGCTCATATATATTTTGTCAGAGTGGATAAGGGTTTGTTGTGTACGATTTGCTAAGTAGTTTTTAAACCATGTGTAGGCTATCCCTGTAATGCCGATCTGTTGAAGTTTTTTAAGTAGTAAGGGATGTAAAAACTCAATTCTCTCACGAGAGGCATACGAATACAACATTGGATTGAATCATCGATACATTATTGTATTTGTACGCCTCTCTTGAAAGAATTTATTTTTTATACAGACAAAACTATTTATTCATATTCATACGGCATATGTACGGGCGCAAACAAATAATTCGTTTTAATATTATAAAGCATAACTTGCAAAAAGCCTACTTTAATATCATAATTTAATTAACGCCATCTATGAACGCGTAGATTCTAACGAACGTTGCGTTTAACCTTATCCCAGCTTTATGAAATCGTCATCTAGGGAGAAATTATTATGTTGCAATCGGCATTCATCAATATCGACGGATATTACTTTTAAACTTTATTTTCGAGATTCTAGTCAGGATTTTTTGCATCGATATATTTAAGAACCCTCGTAGATACTGTTTTTTATACACTGGTTTAAAAAATCAACTGAGGATTGAACCATCCTCCCCAGGGACTAGCTATTAACTGCTGTGAACTTTTAAAATGTCTTGTTAACTGCTGTAATGTATCAAATTTCAGAGAAATGCGTATTTTCCGTGTGATTGCCACAAAAAGATGATAGAATGCATTGTCATGAGAACGACTGTATCTGCCGAGTGTTGACCGGATAACTCATAAAAATGACAATTCAACACACCTTTAAAAAGTGATATAAAGTCATGAAAAGTAATGCTATATAAACTAGGTTAAACATGTGACGTAGGTAGCTATTCAATCTAGTTTTTGTTTCGTCACTTTTAATGTCTTTCACTTTTTAAAGGTTTGTTTAATTGTCATTTTGATCAGTTATCATGGAACCCTGCCGAGTTTCAGGTTGATCAGATGTCGAAAAGTGGGTTAATTTGTACTTGCAAGATTTGCATTCAAGTATTTCACGAAAACAAAAGTGAAATTGAAATACATACGTATTTAAAAAATATAGTTTTTTCTTGACATTATTCTTGACGTTATGTTATTTTCTTGACAGTACCTACTGCCTTCCAATAGTGACATAGGAATGCTAACATTAATACTTATTGGTTCTGATTAAAATTACCGTTTTTAGCTTTGTCTAAAATCATTAACCGTTATTGATTTCCAAAGGGTCAAAGAGGCATATTAATGAGAGTAATTTGTAGAACAATGGTATCAACGCATTAGATGTACAGTTATTGCTAAGAACATGGGTTCAATTCCTGATTCGATCCACTAATTAGCTAGTCTCGAAGTTGCAAGACTGTTAATTGCGTATGAGAAAATTATTTCACCAGTAAAGATGTATGTGACTACAGGGCGTGTAAAGGAGTTAAGAAATATGATTTTTGAAATAGGTATCTAAAATTTAAAGAGACCTTTTATAAAATTTAATGAAGGTACACACATTCCGCTGAAATGTTGCATCTCATTGCATTGTAAAAAATGTGTATTTCTTGGCAGAAATAATATGGTTGTCGGGGTTGAAAAATATAAACATCCCGATCCTATTATATAAAATATAATAGGATCGGGATGTTTATATTTTTTATATTTGGAGCAACAAAGTGACTTTTATAGCCAGTGACAATATCGTTGGTAACATTGTTGGAATATTTTGAGGCTGTCACTGGCTAGAAAATATTGTGGAAGTTTTTTTAACCACTCGGGCGTAGACAACATACGATCGTGTCATCAAATATTCCAGCTTGACATTCAATTTCAAATACATTCCGCTGTTTTTTTAAACGTATCACAAAATGATATACTAATTTTGAAAGCAGGTGGAATACTCTTTCAGATTTTGATTTTACAAACTTATAAATGAAATTGAAATATTAAAATTTTGAACTCAGACGTAGCTAAAGTTTTTTTTTGTAACTGGTGTACGAAACTAAAAACAACATTTAATTAGACAAACGTATTAGTCATCACTTTTTTTCGTTTTATATCTTGTTGAAAATAAACGTTGTTCAGATCAATACCATCCAATTCCGGCCATCAAAAATCATTAATCATCTCTCGATAGTGCAATCCATTCACCGTAACTGTTGCTCCAGCCTCATTTTCGAAAAAGTAAGGTCCAATGACTCCGCCGGACCATAAACCGCACCAAACAGTCACACGTTGAGGATAGAGAGGCTTTTCAAAAATAACTCTTAGGTTTCCGAGCCCCAGATGCGACAATTTTGCTTGTTGACGAAGCCACCGAGGTGGAAATGGGGCTCATCACTCAAGATGATTTGCATTTGATTCACTCAAGTGAATTTTAATAATTTCAATGCGTTGTTGAAGCGTGTATCGTTCAATTTTTATTAATGGCGTAGTTTCTACTTGTCAAATGTCAAAAAATGACAGCTTCAAAAGTAACATCTACCGAAATAGCGGGCTATTCAAAATAACACCTTATTGGAAAACCCTGTATATATATTATATATGTCTGATCATGATAGAAAAGCAGATTTTTATGGGGACGTATCATTTGGTGACAGATATAACACTAAGTGGCCCGAGTGGTTAAGATGTTTTTAATAGATAGAAACAGCCTTTGAAAGTTTTTAGGCCTAGTTGTTTCTCGGAAATTTGAATGTAACATTGTTATCAAACGGCCATCCAGCGCCATTTTGTACCTATTAGTCCGTTTCAGCTTTTCAACAAATTGTGATCTGCAGAAGAGGACAACTATCATATAGTTATTCTTGTCAGTTTAAGTAAATTTGATAGAAAGCTGAAACGTTTCTAGAATCGGCGTTTGACGGGGACCCTTGCAAAATGGCGCAGAATGACAATTTGATGACAATGTTACATTTGAATTTCTGCGAAAAAATTGGACCTTATTGTTATTAGTAAAAAAAGGGACAGTAAAAAGGTAAACAAACTCCAATATTTCATAAGTTTTTAAAGTGTGTTATTTTTATTAAAAACTAGCTGTACACCAGCACGCGCTGCTGCGTCTCAGTCTATCTGTGCAGATAGAGAAAGAATAGCGCGTGTTGATCTTACGTCCAACAGATGGCGTTGTTTTTTTTTTTAGAAAAAAAACCTTTTTTTTACCTGTCACAGGTGACATCTATATAATATAGATATATAAAAACGTTGTGTCAAAATTTCAAAGCAATCGGCGAAGAACTTTCAGACATTTAAGATTTTGAACAAACGAACATTTACATTTTTTTAATATAGATAGATGAACTTTTTTCATATTCGGTGGCATTATCTTTTCTGAAGATGACTAGAAATGCATTTGTGTGAGCACTGTGTTCGACTCAACTCTGGTAAAATTAATATTTTTGCAGATCGACAAATCGGTTTCAAATAATAATATTATGCATTCCATTATATTATTATTTTAATATTTTTCCCATGGAACGCTCCACTCTGTATTTACGTAATGTGAGATGCGTGATCTTTTTCGCCTCTGTCAATGCCAATGTTCCTTCAAGTTGCGAGTAACTACTTAGTACCTTAGTAGTACCAATCCAGTACTTACCTACACAAATTAGCTCCCACGGATCGTGCACTTATTGAGTTTTATCGTTTTGCTACTGAACAGTTAACATACCAACACGACATCTTCTGTGCTTCTTTCTTACTATATACGAAGATAAATAATTACTTTTTGTCATAGTGTTTAAATTAGAGGTAATAATATTTCCCACAATAAAAAAATATGTACATAATACTGTACCTGTACTCGATTATGTATTTTTCAAATCCGACATATTATTAAAAAAAGACTTTTTTTTCTCTTTCCAGGCTGGACCCACCTGTCTTGACGTCATCAGCCTCCATGGAGGGGAAGAAGATGGCGCCGCCCCCCCACCAGCACCCCGCCCGACCCCTCCAACCGCACCCCCTACCCAACCATGGGGAGAACCACTATTCCGACTCCCCTCAGTACACCCAGGTCATGCAGCAGCCCCCGCACCACATCAACCCCAACACAGTCACACACCAACCCCCAACCAGACCCCAACACCCACAATCTATCGGACCGCGATCTCCACTGCTTGAAAACCACCAAGACCTCTACGGAACCAGACAACCCACTGAACTAGCCAGGCAATACGCCTTACGAGAGCAGCAACAACAACAGCAACTCGCTAATCAAAGACTAGAACATCAGCAACGTTCAGTTCCTATGATCAATTCTCCGTATTCTCTTCAACAGAGCCCGTCAAGCGATCCTATACTAACAGCACCAGTCCCACCAGGGTACAACGCCTCAGTACATCAAGCTTATTTACGCAGAAATCAGCACCAACTCGGAGCAGATCATCAACAGATCTATCAAAACCATCAAAGCATCTACCAACCGGCCTCCCAACAACAACAGCAAAGAGTTGAACAACAGAGAGCCGAACAAAGAGCTGAACAACAAAGAGCTGAACAACAAAGGATATACCAACCATACACAAGCAGAATACAACAACCGAATTACATGTCATCAGGACACAGTCACACACAGCTGTTAAGGCAGCAATACAACGATCTCCAACAGATGAAATTGCAACAGCAGATGCAGTATCAAAGCCAAGCTCAAATTCAGCAACAGCAAACATTTGCCCAAAGGCAGATACTGCACCAACACTTACACAGCCGACAGCAATCTCAACAGAATCTGTCACAGTATGGTACGTCTCCAAGCACGGCGCAGCTCAACGAAGTCAATGCTCGATTGAGTTCTGCTAAGAAGCATGAAGCCATGATATCACCAGATGAATATGCAAACCATCCAGCTAATAAGATGAGTCAAAATCAAGCTAAACAATCTTCAGTGTCACCTGTGAGCAAGACGTCCGACCCCTTGAGCAGTCCAAGTACAAAGTCTCCGAGTGGATCTGAGAGCAGGAGAAGTAGCAGTGGTACTTCTCAGGCGTTGAGGTCTCCAATTGCCCAGAGGCCCCCGGCAGCACCAGTTACTAAAGCCGGGTGGCTGTACAAACAAGGCTCTGATGGACTGAAGGTTTGGAGGAAGAGGTGGTTTGTGCTCTCCGAGTACTGCCTGTTTTATTACAAAGGTAAGTCACATTGGTTCTCGATTCTATTCTACTTTTAATTTAGTTTTTGTTACTGGCTGGGTCTTTAAACAAGGAATTAACAAACCAATTTGCAATTTGGGAGGCTGGTACGGGTACCGCCGCCCCGGAAATCATTTATTGGATAACTTATGCCTGTGTCATATGTCACCCCAAGTGGTTCGGTACGTTAACTTAAAACTATTTAGTTAAAAATAATTGTAGATTAAGGTACGTTCCTGATGCTTCAATATCCATATCTAAAACTTCTGATTTTAAAATAGGGAAAATAGGATGAGGGTCAATGAGTCATGCGCAGCTAAGCAAATTGGCCTCGCGAAAAATAACTCAATTTGAGCGCATGTGTAGACTATTGGGTTGCGTTCATAAAATAAATTCTTGCGGTTCATTGTGAAATGGTTTATAGAGAACATTTCAAAGCTATTTATAATGAGTTTGAAGACAATGCCTTTACGTAGTTATGGCGCCGTAATTTCCTCCGGCCGTCCTTGTGTGCACCACACCGGTAACCATTAATTGGATTTTCTGCACCTCTGCCATAGCTGCCCGAATTCATGGGGTGAGGTTTATCGAGGTCTTGGTGGCGGACACCCATGCAATTCGTGGCAGGCTGGATCGGACTCCAGCAGGAATCTCCCGACCTTGCACCGCAGTTGAAGGGATGAATTCATATGTCTGTCACTCCTGGACACGCTGACCACTAATTTCTCTCCACCCTCTTTTCATTCTGCGCACGGCAACAGACGTGCGTCTGTGCACCTCCTTTTGCTTGCTCTCTAGCTATAGCTTATTTTTTTTTAATTCATTCCAGGACAAGAAGAAGACAAACTCCTTGGCTCCGTGTTACTACCTTCCTATGTGGTATCGCTGTGTACCGGAGATGAGAAGGGACTGAGGAAGTGGTCGTTTAAATGTGAACACGCCAACATGAGGACGTACGTGTTGGCAGCGCCAGATCAGAATTCCATGGATCACTGGGTCAAGGTACTCACCATGGCAGCTCTGATGCAGGACGGAAGGTAATAATCAATTGTACGCTTCGTAGACAATAGAACCAAACGAAGATATGGCATGGAGGCGTGCCAATTAGTGCTGAGCAATGGCCAAACTGCGCCGACTATCAAATCGGCGATAATGAAAGTTATGCGCATGGCGTGACGGTAGAAGGCGGGATGCCACTGTGCATAGATGGTTTCATACTAATGATAGTTTATGGCCCATCTCCTTTGTTTATTTTATCTATCGTCTCCTTACAAATTTAAAATAATTCTTGCAGTTTCTACCCACCTTCGACCATTTTTCAACGATGTTAAACACTTATAAATATAAAGCTAACAATAATATCATGTTTTGTCTTTTTGCCAGTAAAATAATTGTTCTTTCAAAGCTTCATAGCTCAATATGGAAATGAAAATTCATAGTTGTGTTGACCTGCATTTTCCAGAAAGAAAAAGTTTTGCCAATTTCATGACACCAAATCACACCGTTCAAAAGTTTTTTTTATACTGATACAAACCGACTGTTTTTCTTATAACTTAAGATAAGTTTTTCTTATAGTTGTAAGACTTTTTATTGATTTGATACTTTATGTTAAAAATACTTACGCATACATTTTGTTTCAGCGTGATGGAGAAAATTCAGCAGCAATCAATAAATCACCCTTCTTCCGGTAAGGAGAGAAGAAGCAAGACTCCAATCAACTCTGGAGAGCAGGTAACAATATTATCAAAACTACTATAAAGTAATGCTGTACAGTGGCGGCTTAAAGGGGGGGGCGGGGGGGGGGGCGGTCCCCCCCGGGTACCAAGGAGCAAGGGGTGACAATGACTACACACTTGTGCAGCCAAATAAGACCTGCGTCACACACAGCTATAAAAGCGCAAGCAGATATCTTTTGAACCGCGAGCGCTTATCTTTTCTACCGTCACACGACGCTATAAAATATTTCTTCCTATGGTAGGGGAAGGAGTCAGACGAATTAGAGAGCTGCCACGAAATTCCATTTGTTTGTACTGAATTGACAGCTGTCGTCCGCCCGTTTAGGCAGCTCCGTAATTAAAATGACCCCCTCCCCTGTTCATAAAGTCTCGTAAGCATGTTTAGTATTCGGTGTTTTATTTTATGTTGGGGTGCTTAATACAAAACCGCCCCGGGTGCTAATCTACCCCACGCCGCCACTGATGCTGTATATTATTATATTAAGGTTAATGTAAAGTGTAGGTTGGTTTGGATGCTATATCTTTCTAATTTTTGTTCCAGGATGACACCGTACCTGAAACTAGTGGAGGCATGCAACACATGTATGAGAATGCTCCTCCAAAACCTAGAAGGTCTAATGAAGGATACCAGTCCCCTAGTCCCGAGAGAGCTGACCGGTAAGTTGTTACAGAATCCTCACTTTGACGAAATTGTATTATCGGTTAGTACTCACTGACACAGTATTAATTTGACTGCTTTCCTTCCAGGTATGATCCAAATTATGATATCCTGAGGGAACCTTCAGCCTACAGCGCGGAACAGAAACTCATGAAGAACAGACTGAGCACCAAATCCCCCATCCACACAAATGCTGAAGCCATTTACGAAAGCAAATCCGCTTCAAGTAACTATGCCACCCAGAGAAATCTTACCAAATCACCGGAAGCCATCTACAATGCTCACAACCTATCCTTGCCTTTAACCAATACACATACAAATAGATTAGATAATAATAAATCCCCCATGAACGTACAAAGTAACATGCCTAATAGAGGAATGCATGGCAATGAGATCAGACTCTCGCAAAACAAATCCCCAGCTTATTTCGAAAACAAGAGCACACCTCAAACCAGCATGCAAAAGCAAGAGTATCAACTTGACAATCAGAATATCTACGTGGAATCTGGTTATCAAAAGATGCTGCAACAACAAGAAATTAACAAGAGAATGATTGAAAGAGAACAAGAGAGAATCAATCAAGAACAAGGTCCAATACCGGGACATTCCCAGAATAGAGATGTGAACAGAGCTAATCCAAATGGTTCTCATGTTGAAAGGCAATCTTTTGAAAGACGAACTCCCGACACTTACGGCAGATCGATGATTGTGCCGGGCTATTACAGCAAAGGAAGATCTGGAGACTATGAAGATGTGTACAACAATCCTTCAAACAGCCAAAGCTACAGCAGGGAGCAGTCTTACAGACGACCCATGAGCCCTGTAGCTTATGAGGACAAAACTACACCTGTACAACAACTACCTCACCAACGATACGCTCAAACAAACGTTGATAATGTAAGGCACTTTCTTCTTTTTTATTTAATTATATTACTATCAGAACTCTTCGTCTATTGTATTCTAATAATTGTCTTCTTCTTTCAGAATCAACAAATCTATCAAGCACCTCCAGTACAAATGCGTCAGAAGAAACTCCCTCATAACTATACAGCGCCAGCTCTTCCACACAACAATGTTCCGAGACCGCACAGTGCAGACTTCTTAGAGTACGAAGCTAAGAACCCCTCGTATGATCCCAATGTACCTACAAGACATACCAATCCTACATCCCGGCAGCCACAGAGACCAAAATCCAGCCTCGACATAAACTCGCACAATGATTATAATGGCGATAATTACTATTATTCCGAAGCGAGTTACGCTGAGAAGATGAGACAGTCCGCTCACTATTTGAGAAATAAGAACTTTGGCAGCACCAATTTCAATCCACGACAGAATGACCCAAAATCTCCAGATTATGTCAAAGAGCGAAAGATGTCAATGCCGTCATTTCGAGGAGAAGAGAGCAACTATGACACCGAAATGAGAATAGATAGAGAGTCCATTTATGGCATTAGAGATCAAAACAGAAACGTCAATCCAAATGAGAAATACGGACATAGTGAAGTGACGGGTCCCAACTCCAACTGGACGCTTAGAAATAAGAGTTTGTCGCAGATAATGACGCAAGATGATGTTTATAATAGGAGTAATAGCGCGATGAGCGAAGGCTCTACCGTGAGCGGGTTCATTAGAGACTCTGCTCAGATGGCCAATGGAAGTAGCGATCAGTTCATGAGGTCTGCGAGTGCGAGGTTGCCCTCGACAGGGTCAGACCAGCTCTCCTCAAGGGAGGGGGGGAAAGTGCAACAGGTTGGTGTTGTGAGTGCAAATTTTGTTTACTAATTTTCAAATCTAATATTAATTTCTATTTCTACTTTTATAAATCTTCAGAGTATGGATGCAAAAGCATGCATTTAGTGCCACTTCCAACAATTGACACTGATTTACCAATATGTTTGTTTTTGTTCATTTGTCGCAAACTTTTCTGCACAAGCTTTCTGTAAATATTGTGCTAAACTCACAAACGGTGCCTGGCGTTAGTAAAAATCTCAAGGGCGCTGTATTAGATATAAGGTATTATAAGCACCTTGTCTTTTTGGTGCCTTGGCAAGTCGGCGCCCGGAGCGAACTGCTCAATTTGCGCCTGCACAGGTCCGGCCCAGTGGATAACTATTGATAAAAGCATGTTTTCTTTGCATGTTGAGGTTAGGTTAGGCACAAAGTGATGTTCACATCATGGCATCTCCATAAAATAATCTCAATCCATTGTTCTGTTGTTTTATCTCTAATCACACATTTGATATTGTAGCGCGAAGAATCTATGAAGCGTCTTCTTGAATGGAAGCAGCGAATGCTCCAGTCTCCTCTGACGAGGAAACCTACTCCAGCCACCTTATCCCTGGCCAGGAGTCTCCCGCCTCTCTCCGGACCCTCGCAGCGTCAGACCTTGCCCAAGGTCTCCGCCAGGCTTAACAATCAGATCCAACCTTCCTACAACAGTTATTCCTCTGATGATGAAGGTATGGCATTTATTTTGACAGAAAATGTAGCTAAACATTTTGATTATTGTGGTATTTTTTTTGTTATTTTTAATATTTTTTTGTGGTCTGAATTGAGAGCAAAAAGTCCAATGCCTATAGAAAAAAATTATAATTAAATCAATTGAACCTCTTATCTTCTCACCTCACTGTTAAATTAGATTTGTTATGTTTTTAGAAATACCTACCAAAAATTAATTGTTAATTTAGATACACAAGTAATATTGCAAAAAAATTATTGTTAATTTAGTTACACAAATAACATTGCCAAAAATTAATTGTTAATTTAGATGTACAAATATTGCCAAAAATTAATATAACTTATTCACTAAAATGAAAGAATCTGACGAACAGTTCAAATCATTAGTTATACTAGTTTTTATATGTCACTATTTACCTACTATGTTTTATGTGTAGTAACTAAAAATGTTGATAGTTGATTGATCATTCATGTAAAGTTCTCATCATTATAACTCGTCGCCAATATTGAAGAAAATGTAAAATTCTATGTATTTTCTGTAAATAACAAATGCAACCAATATGAAGTGTTTTTTTAATTTTGTTTTCCACATGAACATGCCTAACGTCTACATAATGTCTAACTAATATCAGCTAAAGTTACGTACATATATATTTTGTATTTTACTTTTGCGTGTATTTGGTTTGAACTTTCAAAATATCACTAAAATTACATAAGTGATGTTTAGTTACTTACATAGATCAAAAGTTTTTAATGTTGAACAATTTGTACTAAATATTATTATGGTATTTATGCAAAATGTTAAAAGAACGACAAAACCTTTAAAATGCTCTGATATATAATTTTGTAATTTATTTCGGTAACCAGTATTGGCTGTATGGCAACAAATAATCATTACTTATATTTAATTCTTCCCATAAAAGACATTCGGTGATTACTTATGTGAATTTTCAATCTCTTTATTGTTAACTTTAATAAAAATGAAACACCTATCATATTATTTTTAATATAATTTTATGTTTATATAATTACCATAATAGTGTTAACAATAATGGTTTTTTATTATCATTTGTATCACATCATAAAAATATATTATTATTTTGTTTTCCTAATCATTTATTTTTACCTGCCGCCATCATTAAATATTGTTTAAACAATAATTAAAATATTATAATTCCATCCCATGATAATATTAATTTATTTATGTTCTATAATTTTCCTCTATGCAACACTAATCCGCAGTTATTTAGCACGAGACATACATACTGGAGATGTTTGTCCAGGTACATCCTAAATACAGTGTATCCCATGTATGTAGTATTGTCACCTAGTCCAGTCACACGTAATTAGTTAGCACCAACTGGCCTCCATATGAACTGTATGTTGATTATGTTGGTTGATTAGCTTGCAACAGATTGATTACCTTCCTGCCTGCTTGGGACAACTTTACTAACATCGGTTGGAGGAAATGCCTCCTCGGCGTATCGTATATATCTGGTGAATGGGTTTATTATATTGACTATCTATATACTATCGAAGTCTTCAGAGTATTTGAGTATCATAGAAGGGTGTGTAACTTCGTACTAACAGGCGGTTGTGGGTCTTGTCTTACTGTAGTCTAATTATATTCTTATGTGTATGCATCTAGTGAATGAAGCGAACAAACATTTCTACTCTACTTTGATTAACACGCAAGAATTAATTAACAGTCTAAATGGCGAATGAAAAGTGTCTAATGTATGGTTGTGACTGTCATTCGGTTTAGAGAGATTGGGGGATGTTGTTGGCGCGGCAGGAGACGCGGCATCACCGTCCGGGCAAGGGCAGGCAGGAAGGTCTATCACCCCCTCTCCCCCATCCTCTCCCCTCCCCCCTCCCCCACCGGAGCTACAGCCACTGACAACACCTCAGCCCAACAAGTCTCCAAACTCCGACTATCACGCACATCAGCGTCAGGCGGAAGAACCTCTTTCCTTGGATGCTACGACAGCTGCTTCTCTCAGCACTGTCATCGATATCCCGCAATCGCCAATAGACAGCGACACTGAGTCTGAGATGCAGCTCGAGTACACAGACAATGACCTGGATGAAATCCTCGCCATATCTGATGATAATGATGACACGTTGATAGAAGACAACACAAGTGGCAGGAAATCTGTCTTACAGTGTTTTACTCAGGGTCCAAATGAACGCTCGGCAAGGGAAGAGAGAGACTCTATGATACAGAGGTTTCCAGATTATGAAATATGCGAAATGACTCAAAGCTCTGGGATTTCTGATGCAAAAGACAGTAACTCTTTAATTAATATTAAAATAAGAAGCAAAGCTTCTACTCCCAAACCCGAAACACCACCCAATGAAGAAGAACACGAATTTGAAGATCATTATCTACCTATGAGTCCAAGAAAGGCAGTTTTGAGTACAGAACCTGCTCACACTGAAATTATCAAAAATATTAGCGTATTTGGAAGTGTTCAACACCATGAAGATAACCCTTACGTTGAAATGAGCCAAGGAATCGGCATAGAAAATGCTTTTTTAAATGAAGAAATGCAAGCATACGAGGTTGTCTGTGTGAGCACTGGAAAAGTTGAACCTGTTTACATGGAATTAAATCACCTCCCTGACAAGAATATTCTAGATGACAAAAATTCTAGCACCAGTACGCTCGCCGATTCCACCAAAGACACAAGACCAAGTGTTCCCAGTTTACCTCCACCAAAATCAATTTTAAGAAAACAAAATTCTGAAAGCAAATTATCTGTCAAGAGTTCCTCCAGATTAGATGTCAAATCACCCTTACCCGATATCTTGATGAACTCGCAAGGTAAAAATAGTTCATTGAAATCGGAGAGTTCTGATGCAGATGATGAAGGATCGAAGGACATGTCTCTAAATGCTTTTTCTCGATTCAGTATTTCCGACAGCTTTCGACCTGCATCCTATTATTTGGGATCAAGTGGAATCCTCGCAGAGGCTCAAGATAGTTCTGATAGTGAATTAGTATCTCCTCCTCCAATTCCCACATCTCCACCTCCAATGGAAGAACTAAACATGCCCCTTACAAATACTTTACATAAAGCAAAGTCGGAAGAAACATTGGATGACAACAGGATCAGAACCGGCACAGGAAAAAAGAGCACTTTGATGGTTTACGGCAACACCCCTTCAATGTATGATACAATTTTCAAAGGAGAGAGAATTAAACGTAACAGAGCTAGCATGCCAGATAGTGACCGCAAATATAAAGAAGCTAAACAGATGGACATTAACAAAAGATCCTCTTTAGATTCTAAGTTCATTCCACCTAGTTACAGAACAAGTGGGAATAATGACACTGATTCTTTGTTGAGTTACAATGCCGACAGAGGTTCTTCTAGAATGTCTTTGGAATCCGATATTAGCAGCAAATTTGACACATCTGTCTCTGGTAGTACAATGCATTTGGGAGAAAGGCAGAATGCCAATATGCCATCTGATAAAACGAGCATGCATGACGAAGAAGAGTTTATTGAACTACGTCACAACCATCAGCCTACAGATAACGAAATTGAAAGGATGCTCAAAAGAAGACCGCTGTCGGAAGAATCCTGCATCGAAATAGAATCACTCGACAGTAATTATAATGAAAATATGGATGACGTTAATCTGGATCAGTATTTAGACGAATTGCAAGCCAGCAATGTGTATCTGTACGCTAATACCATGTATCCCGGCATGAAGTCTACGGGGAATTATTTTCAGGATTCGAGGCCATTAGATATGGCCACGGTCGGATATTTAAATGATAGAGTGGCAGCTATCAGAGAAGAAGTTCAGTATGAAAACATCGCTTTGATGGAGAGTAGCGCTGAGAGATCGAGAAGCAGGAATTCAAATATGTCCAATACAATCAGCGATCCAGACACGGTGAATACATTTCAAACCGTGAGGCCTGTAAGTCGAATGTCTAATGCTTCAGGAATAAGTGGGACTTCTTTAACGGTGAAGTCGTCTAGTCTTTCAGTCCGAAGTGCAAGCAGGAACTCTTTACCAACCGAAAGTAATTTGAACACTTCTTCATCTTCTAACTACAATAACCCTCCTATCAATCATACGAGGCACGCCAGCTACGAGCAACCTACAATTTCATACTATTCTAAAAATACTCCTTATTTTGAGAATGAAGCCTCGATCCTCAAAAATTTAAATCAATCTCTACATCACAGCAACTCTCCAAATAAAGTGAACATTTCCGAAATGACAAAGGCCAAATCACCAAAATCCACGGATAATTCTTTTTCCGAGGTTCAACCAAAAGCAACTCAACCTGTGATTTCACACAGTAGAGAGAGTTCTCTAGAACAGTCGGCTCCATATTATTATTCTGATCTCTCATCGCAAGATAATTTGAATCTGACTTCAACTTCCTCTCAATATCCTCCGACTTTCAACAAAAATAATTTTCCCTTTAATAGCAAGCTAAATAACCAAAGAAGAAAAGGACCCTTGGGAAAAAAGTGTGACATTAGTCACATCCAAAACCCAATACATTCCAACTCAAATTACAATCAATTTTTAGAACCCGGAGAAGGGCCCATTCAAATAGCTGCAGCAGCAAGATGTGTGTCTGTCGAATTCTTAAGTGCCGCTGATAAGTTTACTGATATCGATAACAAAAACATCTACGAATCAGACACTTTAAAGAAGAAAAAGGTCAGAGATTCCATGCCAAGTTTGCATTCCAATAATTTAAGTTCTAAGAATATCTACCTGTCTTCGCACGACAAAACAAACTCTACGGAAGTTAATATGACATTGTTTGGACAACATTTAGGAGAAGTCAACATCAATGAAAGGAACAAGTCATTGGAGAGGATTCTTCACAATGCTGTACGTTCTGGTAACAGCGCTGTTTCTAGACTTTCAGAATCAAACCGTTCCAGGAGTCAATCAGCTCTCAGTGAAGTTACGGAAGCGTCAGTTTCTAACAGGTTTCAAGAGATCCAGGAGGCACAGTCCGTTTCAAATTGCCAGATCAACAATAGGAAACCGGTGAATAGTAATTTATATGTCAAAGTCAGTTCAAGTTCATCAAATGCAAATACAAATTTTAGAGAAGGCAATGCAGAAGAAGCTACTGGAAATACTTGTGATGGAGAAATGTTGTGGGATGAAGACTCTTTATGGAGGGAAAACCTCCGAAGAGTTTCTCAGCGCCACGCCCGCTCTTTGGATCATCTAGACTGTTTAGTAAGTCCGTCAGGTGCCTCAGGAAGGAGGAGTGTTGATCTCAAAACAATGTTAAAAAGTACCGAAGGAACTCTGGAATCAGACTGCAAAACCAAAGGAAAGTTAAGCCGTGAAGTCAAATACGTTAACGATAATGTCAAAAGTCAGCGACCGCTATCGTCCAAAAGACGTCCGTATAAAAAGAACATTAGAAAACCCACTCTGAAGTTAGTAATGATTGACCAATCGAACGAAAATGATGTGTATGTCCAATTGGCTTCGGAATCTGCTAAAGTAGAAATGATTGAACATAACGATGACGGGGTTTATGAACAATTGTCGACAGATGCTCAGAGGGAAAGCCTCCTAACGGCTAAAGAGAAGCAAGCGGAAGAATCAGGAACCAAAGGGGTAGAGGAGGTTAATAGCAAAGGTAGCGATGTCAGGAAGAAGTTTGAGATAGACCGGGAGAAACTGAGGCAGTGGGATCTGATGTCCAGTGGGGAGGGGTGTGGGGGGGAGGGAGAGGCAAGCTCCACCCTCACCACCACAGGTACTGCACTACAAACAAACACTACTTTCTTTTATCCCCCTTACTGTTACGTTTAATTATGTTTTCACTTGTTTTGTACACCATTTTGTGTTACTATTTGCATTTACGCAAGTTCACATTTCATTTTTAAATTACGAACTTTTTGGTGAATCTATGTGGTTTCTTTGGTATTGTCAGTGAATACTAAAAAAATAACTGCTATTTTATTATTTCTCGACGATACTAAATCACATAGAAACCAATTTGTTTGATTATAACTACATACATACAAATTTCAAACAATCTACAATAGAATTAATGTCACAAGACAAAAACAAACATCATAACTTATATGCATACTATTATTATTGTCCTGCCGCCGAGAACTCCTTTATAACCTCACTTTCTGCCACGTGTCTTGTTTATGAGCAAGAGGGGGAGAGCTAGCATACTTAGTAGATATTTGACAAACCCTCATTGTAAATTGTTTGAAATCTTATCTTACAAACTTTTACGCTAATACAGTATGTATTCACAAATATACTAACCGAACGTATTTTGCATCCAGCCTCCATGTCAGCTTCTATAACCGGCGTAGAGAATTCCATAGGCAAGCGCCAGTCCCTGGTCAGCGCAGGATCTTCCAGTCGAGGAGCTGCCATTCCCGTCAGGGCCGTCAGCCCGAGGGTCAGACCTTCCGGAGACCAGGGAGGATGGTCAGGAAACGACTCGGAATCGTTGTGGGCCAGTCAGATGGTGAGTAGTACCTTTCATAACTATTATTGTCTATAGACTAACTCTCTTGGGTTACGAAGAATGACTTGATAATATTTGAATACTTCTACCATCATTATAAGCTGAAAGTGTTGCTTGTACAACAATGGGGGAGGTAGCGATCAGAGTAATTGAAACCACGACGCCTGGGTGGGAACCTGAGGCATTTGTCCACTCAGCTATTAACCGATCTATTATTGCTCAGGTTATGTTAGAATTCTTATAGTGATAAAAATTCTAACACGAATTAATGAATTCTTTCAGTGGAAGTAAGCTCATTTTTTCCTTACTTCTGATGAAATTGAACATTTTCAAATATTGAAATTTTTTCTTGAACAGATAATGTCCGTAACCTCGGAGTCGTACGGACTTATAGCAGCAATTGTTATCTTTCAAATACTCTTAATTAAAATAAATCTACATATTTACTTACAAGAATGTTACTTTTTTCAGATATCTCAGACCATGAACCAGGAAGAAAACTGGTCCAATTCTAGGTCCCCATCGAGGCAAAGTAACAATCAGCCCATCAGGGCTGTTAGCCCCAGGGTCCGGAGGGCTTCCGATATCGAAGAAAGGGTAAGTTTATTGAATATTGAAAAGAGTAAAAAAAAACCAATGACGTTACAATACATCTAGACTTGTTATTGTCTCACAAAATAAAAATAAAATTTGGCATGTTCTTACTTATTAACATTCTTACGTTACGTTTCCAGTAAATTTTTAATTCAAACGTTGTTCATGTATGATAAAGATAGACATTCAAAACATATGTGTATGAACGGAATAAACTATAGGAGTGGGCGGCCTTTTCGTATTCAAAAGTTGCATCAAATACTACCTCAAGGCCGACTGGAGTACAACCAAAACCTTCTAGATCACTAGTCCGGGACACTCATTCAAAGCAGCCTCCTAACTTGAATGGGATTTTAGAAAAAATTTCGTTTTAATTTTATTTTTCAATTTATTCTTATTTATTAAGCAATCTTAAAATGTTTTAGTCGATTTAAAAAAAAAAAAATAAAAATACGTTTTTGGAAGGTTCTCATACAAGTTAGGAGGCTGATTTGATTCAGTATGATCTAGGAGGTTTTGGTACAACATGCCTGGGCTCCTGACGGATTATGAGGTGTCAAGTGATTATGTCAGTGCTGTGCCCTAACAGAGCAATGACAGTTTGCAAATGGCCGCGATTGTTGTTGATACTCATTGTTACTGCTGATTTGTATGTTGTTTTACCGCAAGCATAAGAGTCACTATTTTAAATAGGGATGTTTAGATAGCAACGTCACTGACTTCGTAACTTGAATGTTGCGCTCCCAGAACTCTAACTCTAGTCGACCTTGCATTTTCTCTATGATACATTAAATCTTTGGTCGGAAAAAAACTGTATTATTTCTATAATAATATGTATTTTTTTAAATTTTTGTTTTACCATAACATGTCCTTTTCCCTTATGTTTTATTATTTGTTCTACAAAATATAATTTTGTTATTCTTACATAAATCATGTACGACTACCATAATACGGGCATGAGCCTAGTATGGTAGTTGATAAAATCACCAAAATCGGAATCTTTTAAAATTATTATGGTATGACATTTTGGCACTTTGTAAGACAATTTAACTAAGAGCTAGAACACAACCTTGCGTGACGTGTAGTACTAAAACTACGAAATCGAAAGCCCTACAATAGACTTGCTTTTGACTTGCCACTTTCTACAGCTCGTATGTATATCTATTGTAACATCATTTTGTGACACGCAATCGGGATGTGTCATGGAGATTTAAATACATAATGATTAAAATTTTAGAGCTAAATTACATTTTTTTTCATTATGCTCATTATTTATAATATTATGTTGTTTTGTTTCGTTTCATTTATCATTTGTTATGTTTTTATCATTTTGTTCTGTTTTTATTTATAATTATTTCGCATCACCACCCGCTAGCCTCCTCCCGTTCCATCAATTCCACCTCCGGAAAGTCCAACGGGACTCCAGCACTCACTCCAGGGAAGTGTTCCGGACCTCTCAGCCGGCGAACTCTTGGGAAGGACCCACGAGGAACTGGTCTTACTTCTCATTCAGCTCCGAAGAAGACACTCTTCAACGGCCAGTTCAATTGAACAGTGCTGTACAGAAATACATACCATACAGGTCCATCTATTTTTTGTTTGTATTATTTCACCTATTGACACATTTTATTATGTTTTGTAATTTTTTAATTATTTCACCCAAAGATATTAGAAGAACGAGATATGCTATGTTGGCCGCCGGACCGTAGGCGGAGTACTACCTAATTAGGGTACTTTGAATGCTGTCGGGACGTGTACGCACAGAAATCTGTTCTATGTATTAGTGCGGATACCTTAGCGCAAGCGAAGGTGTGCAGTAGTATTGGTGAACAAAACCGGCGACACTGGGCAAAACAATACCACACAGTATGAACTGCTCATAGCACATCTCGTTCTTCTAATATCTTTGATTTCACCACACAATAATAATAAAAAATACATAATAACAAGTTTTAAATAATAGTTCACTTCAAGTGAGCTTCACATTAAATAATCTAACCTAATATAATATCCTCGAACAAAAAAAACTTGTTTAACTGTACATGTATGTACAACTATTTCTGAAAATGTTTTCTGAATGTTTAAAAATATGCTTCCATTAATAATTTGTCAGTATCGAAATCAACATTACAAACTTACAGACACATTATTGGGTGCTTTTATAATTTCTACGGCAATGCTATGGCGTCGGCATTGCCTTTTCGTTTCTTTAATGTGTGTGAGGGATATTTATGGTAATGATACATTTTCCTTTGGGGGAAGCGGACACACGTACATCTCATTTTCAACAGCTCTTACACACTATTCTTTGATGTGTAAGCAAGAAAGAACTTCACTCCTGTCAACCCTCTTCACTGGACTCTCTCTCTCCCAAATTCAATGTAAATGTATCGGGTAAAATTGTAATTTACCTTCTGAGTTCATATTAATAAAACATGCGCAACATTTCCCTTTATTTTATTGTCATCAATGTGTATTATCTTTTCAAACAGAGTCGTCTAAGCACAGATGAGTCCACTGAACATCGCCATGACAATCTTCAACGCCTGGAGTCCCTCAGAAGACATCTGTCAGATCTTGAGAGGCACTACACTAAGAGTAAGCCCCTTGTGCATCTGGTGGACAACATGGTTAAGCTGGGCGCACTGTACAATAGGGGGCCGACCACCATCGACCGGCTGGAGCAGAGTCAGCTTCTGAGAGAGAGGGCTCTATTGGAGCAGGCACAGGATCAGAGGAGGTTTGTGAATTCGACAATGATGAATACAGTTTAAGATGCAAGTTTTGGAAAAAAAATATTATTGTAGGAAGATTGGTGAAGTTTCCACGTTTTTATTTTGATTTTCAATGTAACTTCATCATGTTCAAGTCTTCATCAAATTGAAGCTTACCTAAAGCTACTCAACCTAACCTAATCTATTTTCATCAATTTGAAGGGTCACCTAACCCTGCTATATGTCTTGCTCATTCTGATCTTGCGCAATCATTTTAAGTATGTTTATATCAATCACACCTATCTACTGCACTGTTGTAAACTGTAAAAAGCCTTTGACTCTGATTCTATTTTCGTAACAACTTATTTGTTATAATAATTAAAGTAAAATACCACTTTATTGTATATATTTCTAACAAACCGGTTTCAGTTTAACCCGAACCTTCATCAGGGTTTATAAAAACATATTAAATTAATAACAGAGGTCTAGTATGGGG